>JARFIY010000099.1:33355000-35755000 GCA_036346155.1 Sinelater perroti
GACATCCTTGGGAGGCCCCAACAGATTATAATCAGAAGAACTGAAGTCAGAGCTATAAGGAGGGTAGTCTAGTTGTCTTGGAAGAGGAGTATACTTCTGCTTGGAACATCGCCTTTGTTTACGAGAGAGACAGTCCCACATTTACCAGCATTGGTTGTGATTAGGTGAAGAAATCTGTGAAAACTACTATTATTTCAAAAACCTCTGCAGATAGCCTTGTTTTGACTTTGGTTGATGCATGTATAACTTGCATTTTTCACCCCATATTTGTTCATTTGTAACCTCAGCACAGATCAATAACCGGTACAAAAATCTGTCTCTACGAGATTTCAAATCGCATACAGCTTTTTGTTTAATGTTATGGTGACAAAAGACCCATTTTGCGAAGACGTTAACTAATAGCTGGCTACTAACATGACTAATACTCAGTTTGGTGTATATTTCGTCAATTATCGGGTTTTGATTGCCCTGAATAGGCCTATAAATTAGCCTATAAGTACGACACACGTGCATTACATTTTCGACCTCACTTTGTCTTGTACAAACATCTTATGACAATGTAGTCCAGAAAGATTTAACATTTTCTCCCGTTAAGAACTGTATTATAAAGCGTTACATAATTATTAGTTACTGACTCTTCAATCATAACGATTGTTACTGATGAAACGGCGTGGACAGGTAACCACTCATGTCAAACTAGCTTATACACACTTCCATTCAATTGCTACAATGAGACGAAAAGTTTTGCTTAAATGTAACCCACATAAAAAATTATTATTTGAGTTAAAGATCATAGTAATACCGTTTTAAAGGCAAATTCGAATTTTAATTTTTGATTGTTATCTAGGAAAATAGTAAAAGTTACGCAAAATGTTTTTCTGTTAAAGATCGAGTATCACCAAGTACACTATTGCTGACTTCGAGAAGCTAAACGCGGAAATCAAGGAAGAGTTTATTCACCTATGCGAGAAGCTCATGTCTACAGTTGGCGAGTCCGAACATTTGTGCGACATCGTAAAGGTGCACGTCGCAGCCCGAAACTTGCAGAATTCAACAGCGAAATTCTAGACCAAGCCAAGTTAGCCACTGAAACGCTAATGGACTGGCTGCAGATCGCGCTAGACTTTGAGATGGCGAACACGCAGCACCAGCCAGCATACAAAATTCGACACATTAAATGCGGCGTCCGCCTAGCCGACTGGTGCTGTGCCAGCGCTGATCTCATACAACTACTGTGGGAGCGCAACTACTACATCCACGAGCAGCTGCTGGCCCTCTACAATCAAGAGTATATGGCTTTATCCATCAAGTTGATGATCCTGCACGCTCTAGACGCATACATTCTGCACAAACCTGCGTTAGAGCGCTTCATCCAGGGGAAAACGACAAACGGCAATGCCCTTAAAGAAAATGGGTTTGTAGACAGCTTACCTTACTGCGAAAACAACAGTTACAAAACCTTGGTAGAAATTGTGCGGAAGAACCCATCTGTGCGGTTAAAATTCTCGCTGCAGTCAATTTTACTTAAGCTCAACGTCTTTGAAGTTCTGAACAAGCTGCATGCGGTTGTCGCGCGGCTCCGCCACGACAACAAAAACGAGAAAGAGGACGTCAAGTTCATCGCAAGATCTTTGGACCAAATCTTACAGCTATATCGCACTGGCTCGTTTGTCGTATCACAACCCAGGCGATTCTTGCCGGTGTCGGCGCAGTTTGAAATAAATCGCAGTGAAACCAAGAACGTGTTTGCCATTCTAATTGAAATGCATGACCTGCTAGAGTGTTTTACCATGCTGCTCACACTACCAGTTACTGCAGAACTTTCTGCAGTAAAAACTCCTATTTTAGAAATGCTGGCAGAGTTGATAAGTACTGAAGATGGTTTGAGGTATTTATACAACCACTGTGACTGTATTGATGTGTTGCTGAAGTGCCTGTTGCAAGGACAAAGCGATGAGGCCGTCATATATTCAATGCCATACTCGATGGAAGCCAAAGCACATTCTTTGGGTCTGGAAATTGCTTACAAGGTTCAAACTACCTATCATATTGATTACTTAATGGCTATTGCAGAAAAAAATAAGTTTGACTGCGATGCTTCTGAAGTATTAGACCAACTGCATTCCTTATTCTGTCTCACGTTTTCTAGTATTGGTAAAATGGCGTGCAGCCAAGTACTCGGTTTTGGACGTAATCTAGGAAGTCTTCTGCAGTATTTGGAGGTGTTAAATATAAAAGAGAAATCTGAGCAGCAGCTGACTAAGATTAAGAAATCTCCTGGAATTGCTTACATCATTGATTTGATAGTATTTACTATGATCTACGATTCTAATGTGACTTTGCTGGAGAATTATTCTAAACAGCTACTTCATGTAGTAAGTCAACAGGATTTGTTTGAAACTGCGGCTGCGTCGAAAATCGGCGAGTTTGCTCCATATGTGCGTCCTTTTGAAACTATATCAACCCCTTTGAGCTATGACAACATTACTCCTATAGTTGAGATCATCAGTCGGCATGCAGATTCAGCTACAGCATACCCAGGCCAACTCATTACCTGTTTGCGCATCCTGCAGCACTTGGGCATTTCAAGACACGTGCGTAAGCCTCTTTTGTACGAAAATCCGCTAAACAATTACGTGGAACTGAAGTACAAGCACGTGATCATCCAACTGTTTTCTGTAGATGGGGTTGCAACGCTCACGAAGATTTTACGAAGGTTGTGCGAGCATTTTGAACAACCTGCTTTGCATACGGCGGTGCTTTCGTCCAATCAAGGTGTGAACATAATCAATACTATTCAACCATGCATAGACCTTCTCCGTCAGATGTTGACGCATGTTATTCAGTGCCGCAATACAGGCTTTAAAGATTTAACCAGCGTTCCTGTGCTGTTGCAAACTTACAATCTTTTGCGTGCATTCCCGCCCACCTCACCCACAGCTTTGCGAGCTCGAAAGCTTTGTGAGCAAATAATAGATACATTGCTTGTGTACACTCAGCCTGTATCGGATGAAGTAAACGAAAAGGACTCCTTAAGCAAGACTTTGTGGACACTAATGTGTGGCGAAGTCATCAAATTCATTAGCGCTGCACCTTATACATTTATATCTGGCTTGCTGATTTTCTCTGAATTACTTCCTCTCCCACTTCCAATACAAACGCGCACTATGCTTACAAATGATGAGGTATCATGGGCAGTTAATTTACGTAAACTGTGGTCTGCACATCTGCACGCTCATAGTGGCAGTATTCAGGAGCTAATCAATCGCATGTGTGCATCAGCGCATCCCCCGCTGCTCAATTTGCTGCGCAAGGTATGCATTCAATTGGCTGATTTAGCAGCCAACTCTGCTGCTATGATTGCACGTGGCATCCTTGATACAATACATACAGGATTGATGCCTGATGCAGAATCTAACAATGCGCATCTGTGCAGCAGTAGTACTGCAAGGCTGCTCAATCTCCTAGCCTGTCTCGTCACACACAGCCCTGTGAAGTGCGCAGTCTTGCATTTGCTACATCCAAACAACCCAAATGTTTCTAAAGGCGATGAGAAGTACCAGAGCCTGATGCAAGCATTTGCAAAGGCGCTCAGTGTTAGTAATGCCGCCAACTCACATGTTCAGGCCCAAGAGTGCATCCTTAGTATTATACAAAGCTTGTGTGATACAGAAATTACGTTGCTGCAAAATTCCAGCACCAATACAACCGAAATCAATCCTGAAACTTACTTAGCAAACTCTCTGCCATGCAAAGAAAATCTGCTGGCGTTCATTACGATGATGGTCGACCACCTGATGGCAGACAACTCTTTTGTTACATATCTGCCCATAGTGCGCACACTGATGTTGCTCACTGAACATGACTATGGGTTCTATCACCTGCGTGAGCATCTGAACAGAAGGAGCGAGCCATTATTTAATATCGTAAACAAGTTGGCAGAGAATTACTCAAAGGATAATGAGGAATGTCTTTCCGCTTTAAATACCCTGTTGGAGTTTCTGAAAGGTGTCTATAGTGCCTGAAGAAATTTCAGAGTCCGTATCGATGAATTTGCGAACCATCAAGATGTCGCCGGGTGAAGTTGAAGCTGCAATTGGCTGGAAATCGGAGACGGGAGAAAAGACTCATCCATTACTGCGACTGCAGGACCTTTTGAAGGTATGCGATGTTTCGTAAATTTTTTTTACAAATTAATGATAATTTAGACAGTAGACGTACTTGTCAAGTTTTATAATTCGTTTCTTTTTTTGCTGTTGCCATTGGATTTGACATCGATATTTTTGTTTTTGTTATATTCTAGAACCTTTTTTGATTTATTCTTTTATTTTCTCCTTATATTGATGTTGATCCTTCATATTTTATTAGCCTATTATTCTTATCTAGTGGGATATCCTTCTCTCTCCCTCTCCTTCTCTTTTTATCTTGCTCCCTTTTCCCCGCTATCTTCCCTAGCCTTCTCTCTCCCATCGTTTCTTCCCCTCTCGTCCCTCGTTCTCTCCCGCTTCTCCTCCCCCTCTCAAACAATCAATACCTTATAATCTGAATATCAAACTTATGGCAGTAAAAGTCGTCTTTATTGTAGTTCTCCATTTTTATGTACATTCTCGTTCTTATACGTATATCTGTCGTCTGCTTCCTTTCAAAAGAGGTAAATCTTCTATGATCTTGTGGGATCATAAAGATTATTTTCGGCGATTTATTCTTGATACCTAGAGCTTCTTTGCATAGCTGTATAACAGTTTGTCTGATTATGATCTTGTAGAAACTTGATTTGTTTTTCAAAGGAAGTTAACTATGACTCGATAAATGGATAAAAAATGAACTGAGTTGCTTTAGTAATAATAGCCATTGTGTTTGTTCTAGTTGAGCTTCTATTTTTGTGTTAAATGTAAGTATCATTTTTACATTGTAAAAAAATATAGTTACTTATTCCTTGACAGTGTTCTGGAGCTCTCTATTACAGCTCATTCATTGATGATGTAATTCTGCTTGTTCCATACGCCTTCCTGAGAAACCGTTCAGCTAGTAGCCGTCACCTGAGCTTATACTCTACTTTTCTCTAAAATTCTAATTATGACGTCATCTTCTAATTCTTGGGAGTATGCATTGCAATATCCTTTATTGTCAGCGTTTTTCAGACTCTGCCAATATCTAATTTCTACTCTTTTTTTTTTGTGACTACCTAGGAAATTATATTTTTGTCAAATGGTTCCACATTTGATAAAATTCCACGTTTGATCAATGAACTTTGTATGTTAAAAAATCTATTATTATTGATTTATGTAAGTACTAATACATTATACTGTGCCAACGCAGGACATAGACTGAGGTCATCATGTGATCATTATATATGATGTAGCGTCAGCTGTTGTCATGGCGACTTCATTTATAGGCTTTAGTAAATTATTTACATAAAAGTTGCTTAAAAGTAGATTTTCATTGTTTTTAAGAATTCCAATCAAGCGAAATCTTTGATACATCTCTAGTATTTAATTGGGTTGCTATAAAAGAAATTTTGTGTAAAATATACCAACCAAACGCATACGGTGGGGATATTTAGGTCTGTTCATTAGTTGAGTCACTGAAGTGGTACCACATTGCAGCCTATCCTAAATCTCAATAAAACATTTGGGAAGATTCCTCTTCTAAAATTGTTGTGAATATTTCTTAATAACCTGATAATAACTAGTTCAATGTTTCTACGACATATCCAGGGTTGTTTTGATGAGTAACTCAGTTTTAGATTAAAAACAGCCATTTCAGTTTTATAAGATACTGACTGTATTTTCCCATATAGTCAGTCATTGCACTTTACACTTGCAATCAAAGTTACTCCAAGTTTGTAATTCTTTTTACAAAAGTAGGTTCTTTGAGGTCCTCGAAGTACTCGTTTATGCTTTGTATTAGCCCTTCTTTTGGTTCAAATTTTTGTTCAATCAGAAAAGTTTTGAGTTTCAGAAACAGTTAGTAATCTGAGCGAAAAGGTGGATGCGGAAAAACTGCAAACTTTGGTTCAGTCAGTTTTTACTCAGCAGCACTGCATTATTGCAGTGGAACAATTTCTTTATATTACAGAAAATGTTTTCATTATTGCTGGCTTTAATTTATCCAAAAGTGCTACGTAATATTCACCAATAATGGTTTCCTTCTTTTCGCTTTTTTCAGTGCTTGGATTACTTACTGTTTTGTTTTCAATGTATAGTAGCAAACCAGCATTTCATCAATCATTAGTTTGTAGTTTGGATTTCATTAAACTCTTGCGTAAAATTTTTTTATGTTGAGAATAAATTAAACTCATTCAATTGAGATGCTATCCTCATACTTTTACTCATTTTTCAACCAAAACCATATCATGCACTTTATCTATGGTTTCTGGTGAGACAGCTGTTTTCAGACAATAGGAATAAGGCAAGCTGCTTGTTTTGCTGTGCCTGAATTCGTTTAACCCAAAGATGAACGATTTTATAAAGACATAAGTGACCACCATATATAGACAAAATTTTTCACTAATTCGACGTTTTCCCGTTTATCCATTTTGCACTGTCACTTGAAACGCTTGTGTTTATGCAGTCGTCAAATGAGGAATTAGTGTCAGATTGTTTTGTAACCATAGATTTATTTATAAGAAGGAACTTTTATGACCACATATATGACTGTTGTTCTCTATGAATATATAAATGAATTGGTACGCCTAAATCACATTTAGTGACCTTTACAAGGAAAGTATCATTTTCAAATTTTGTTACGAATTGAGTCTTTAACCTTCTTTAACGATTTACAGTACCATAATTGTGTTCTACATTTCATATTAATACCTATTTACATGGTCTGCAGTCTAACATTGTCACTGGGTGAACTTTTTTTTTAATCAGCTCATTGGTTCTGAAGAATATCAATAGTAACCACCATTTTAACTACTCCATATGCGGGAACGGATTTAAAATTTTATCTGTTAATTCCAAGTAAAAGTCACTCAAAAATCACTATTTCTTCTGGTTGGATTTTTACATACCTATATGATTTTATGTGACATCTTGTATTGTAATAAAATATATTAAAATAATATTGACACATACCTGAAATGAAATTAGAAATGCATTTGTTAAGCTGGTTCTAATGTTCTTAGAAAACCGTTAAAGAAGACAAAACCTTTGAAAGTTACCTTCTTGAAGGCGTCACCAACATTATCAACCTATTGACCAAAGAATCAAGCGAATCAAAAGAGACATACGTGGAGCCCGTTCTGCCAGCACCTGGATCACTCCTTGTGCAATTCGCTGGCAGGCCAATCTTCACTTTGTCAGATGTTGTGGACGAGCAACTAACTTCGGCCTACTGGTTATCCGCCCCCGCGGACGAAGGTGGTGGGGATGCCGAAATTGTAATATTCCTCCATTTTTATTAGAAATACGTTAATTGTTATAACTATAAACAGGTTACTTGTGATCTGACCGAAATGTGCCGCCAACACCTTCCTGCTGAGGTAAACTTGATTCGCGAAGTCGAGAAGCTGTGCCGCATTTACCCATCAAGCAATACAGAGCAGGATGACGCAAAAACGAAAGGGGCCGATGTGCAGAAGGATAAAAACAAAAAGACCTTTGGTAGGTCGCTTTTGGTGGTTGTTCTATTATAATGTATATCTTTTTTTATCTTATAGTAACACCAATGGCACGTCGGGGCTTTCCCCGCACCATGCAAGCAAGGGCAGACCTGTTCCGCTCAAGGCCACCCAACACATCACGCCCACCGTCGCTTCACGTCGACGACTTTGTGGCCCTCGAAACATGTGGAGCGCAACCGACTGGTCCCACTGGGTACAACAAAATCAGCCGAGAGCTGCTAGCCACCTCACGTGTGACTCGAGGCACACGGGGCAGGCCTTTCATTACTTCCGAAAGGGCAGTACAGTATAGGCAAATGTAAGCGACCAGGATGATTTGTGCGATTAGATGTGCAGCACGCTCTTTTGCAGGACGTGGTGGGGTAGCAGCCTAGGGCGAGGGCCTTATCCGTAAGCCAAATATCGCTGTGTTATGACTAATCTCATGTGGAGTTATACCCAACTATTTATTAGATGTAACTATTGTTCCATTTATGGTTACAGTTAAGAACTTATACTTTTTATGATTTCGAACAGTTCTGCAAAAATATAAGCAATATTAAATATACAAATTCGTAACGTTATTTACCTAGAATCATTAACTATAACAAAACGATGTTTCATACACTCGTTGAAACAAAATAAAGTAAAATTACATGAAAGTACAAAATCTTTGAAAACTACAGAGATATCTTAAGGTGAATACATAACAAGCAATATTAGGATTAACTGATAAGCTGAAAGGAATACAGTCATGCACGAATTAGAGCAATGATTGATATCATCCTGGTGAATAAAGTGAAAAATATGAAATCTTCAAAGCTCAAAGAGTCTAAAATCTTTATTTCTTTTGGATTGGTAGTTTGATAGTTTGCCTTAATAATAAAAGCACCCAAAAAAGATGGGTATCTGACCCTTGCCACGAAACTACTGATTTGATCATCCAAGCAGTGGTTAGAATAGATTTTATTCTACCAAATCATATAATCTCGTTTCATTTGTAGCCTAGTTGAAAGGAAATATTTTGTGTTCTGGTTATTATGAATGAAGCTTGAACAAAAATAATGAGAATAAGAGCAATGTTAGTTCAGTTCCAGTTTGTGCATCTACTTAACATTATCGTCCAGATGCCTATCCTACATTCAAGGTGATAATTAAAAAGTACTGCAAAAGAGTGAATGAAAAGAAAAAGGCTGTTTGTTACCTCAATCCATCACAGTATATAAAAGATTGCACAAAGAGCTTAGTGGAAAAACAACTGCACTAATATTAAAGTGAAGAAAAAACTATTTATGATGAAACAGAAATTATAACTATTATAACAAATACATTAATGGAAATTAGAACAAAAAAACGTTTATAGAAAAAACATAGGAGACAAATTCTCAACTTGTAGAGTTGTAGAAGAGTCCCATTAATTAAATTTGTTTCAATGATTTGTTTATAATAAAGCATAATCCTAAAAACTTCATTGTAAGGTCAATCAAAGCAAACTAACTGATTTGCTTAGATGTTGTATCCAAATGGCTGCTGTGACTGATACCATCATATTGTTTGAGTATAAATTGGTATTTACACTAAATACTCACTAGCTGAATTTTGAAGTGACCATGTCATGTTAGGTCTTGTAAATTAGTACATCAAACTTAAAGTAACACAATTCACCATTATATTCTTATCATCTCTCTCTATATTTATGTTAGGGTTTACCTTAAAAAGAGAAAAACCACAAAAAGGTGTACATTAAAATAGTAAATTCAACTCGTATAGAAACTATCCTAAGTGAAGGCGCAGTAACAAAGCAGAAAAAAATTGCAAATAAGAATTGAGGTGGAAACACTACAAAGCACAGTTGCAACTAGAGCAGTTCTGCTTTGTGCCTTGATTTGTACAAATTCATTTAACTTCATGTCCAGCATAATACAGATATGAAATGATAATGTGCATCATTTTTTATTTATAGAAATATGACCAATAAAAACACACAATGAGTTATTTACAAATATGAACTTTACCAGTATACAAAATAAGAAAGGTGTAAGCCAAAAGAGTACCTATAAATGCAAATCCCAAAAATCCACAAATTCCTAGAACCACTGCGGCAGGCGGCAGCAACTTCAGCGGGTTGTCATCATCCAAAGGTAGCACTGGCAGCACCATCAAATGAAAAAACATGTAGGCCAGCATGGTGCAGCTCACAAAGAGCCCCAACGTACCAAGCGACTTATCACTAACCATGGTTAAATCAACTGAACGCAATTATTCGTCAAAATACTCTGCCTCGAACTTGGCAAAGTCTTCCTCCGTGAACGCAGTCTTCTGGTCCTTTTTGCTCTTGCCGGCTCTAATCTTCACCGGTCGTTTAGTTACAGCACGCTCTATAATCTAAAACTAACTTGATAAAATCCCTGCTGAACGGTTTCTTTGTTGGCATACCTGCTTAGTAACCGCCTGGTCTAAATCGATAGCACAAGCCTCTCGGATCAGCTTCAGCTTTTGCAAATTCTCTTTCAGCTGCTCTTCCTTCGATTTGCACTTCTTCCTTGCTTCTGCGATGGTTACTTTGCGCTGCGTTCCCACTGCTTCAATGCTCGACCCTTGCTGAACTTTCTTGCTTTTCGTTTTACTTTTCTCTACGAAAACAAACCCTTTCAGCCTGATGTATAGTTAAAAGTTTGTATTCAAGCTGCCACTTCTATAGCTTTTACCGCTTACCTTTCTTAGGGGAAAAATCCTCGTCTACGATCGCTAAGCTCTTTCGTACCATAGATGCAGACATTCTTCCTTTTAACAATTAAAATACACATAAAAATCATATATTAATCAAGCGCCAAGTCGAAACTTACTTTGAGGTTAAACTCCATGGCCACCACTTTTGTATATGATCGCTGTGAACACGTGTGATCAATCACACATTTAGATACACAACAACTTACAGGATGGTTCAAAATAATTAAACAATTTTTTATCATTAGATACAATTTATGCTCTTTTTCATTACTGATTTTAGGCTTCTTCTATACATTAAAACGAGAAGCCTTGTGTACAGAGTAAAGTCGTCTGTCTGTCCGTTCTTTTATTTTTCAACTTTTGATCATGGCAGCTTCCAACCTGGAGACAAGTTTCTATTTCTGTCATTTCTGACAATTACTAAGCCTTATAATTTTTAATTTGTGATAGATAAATAACATTTTCAATATTCAACTAAGGACCATAAGTCAAGTCCAGACGCCAAAAATCAGCCTAATCGAAAAATCTAAAGACCGGTTTGACCGAAAGTGGGCGCAAGTTTTGGAACCGGAGTTCTTTTTATTAGTGATAGTAGTGATGTTACTGCTACCATGGGGGGGAACAAATTTCTATTGGTCTTAAAATTTATAATCACGTTTATCCTTCCTATTATTTCACTCATCTACGTAACTTGTAAGTGTAACTAGTATGTAGAGGACACACTTTCTTAACTAAATATCTTGCGAACAATTTTATGTTAATTTGATTCACCCTGTATAATATATTTTTGTTTTAACTTAAGAAAACATTTATCAAAAAGCATTTTGTTACATCTAATTAACTTCTAATGCCTTTATGTATTTTCAAACATTCTGATTAATTCAATAAAACCCTATATGACCGAAGTGGGAGGGATTACATTTATGTTTGTTCTAGAAATTTCTTAATGCACCGGTACAAATTGCAATTCCATCAGTTGTCGCTTCTGGCAGTTATGTACATTTTGTAATCGCACAGACTTTAAAAACCTTATCATTGCACCACAACTCTAATAATTGAGGCAGAAACAGCAAGATCCAATAAAATGTACAATATAACTTGCCCCAGTAAAATCGCCGCAAAAACAGCGAGAAGAGGTACTGACTGAAGACCAACGTGAGCTCCTACTAATCAGTTTGTTACAGGCATATCGCAGAACATAGATAACTTTAGGGACAACTCTAGAAGATCTCTAGACGCTAACGATAACGAAATAGCAAAGTAAGTGCACGGCCATTTAATTGTATATTACATGAGCAACAGTTTGTGTTGTCGCAGTGGCCCCAGACCAGTCTTTCACAATTCAAGACGGCTTGCATCAAACTGCCCCAAGCAGCAGGAAGTAATAACGCCTCAGCATGAGGAGATTATTAAATATATTCAAGAATGTAAGAATAGCAAGACCATTAGTTGTATAACCTCACTTTTAATTTGGTTTCAGCTTGGTTATCAGTAAGTTCGAATGCCAACGAACGCTGCACAGAGTCAAATAACAACAATAAAAATGGCCATGGTAAATTCTACAGCAAGCACCTAGCAGTCTAATAACCAAATATACATTTTAGCAAGCTGTGCCGTTTATTACGAAGATGATCCATGCCCGCATTTACAAGATTTCAAACCGTTCGACTTGGAGTCGTGGTGGGGGAAGCGGCTGTACAATATCATCACAAACTCCGTCAATTAAATTGGCAATGATGCTGCCCGACAACTAATAGTACAATTAAGGTTAAGACTGGGAGTCTTAAGAATGGCCATTTTATAAGAATCATATCAGCAATAGCAGCTGTACTTATGGTTTGTCAGCCAAATCAGCAATCTATGATTTTACTTTAGTTACCCGTAGCCTTGCAATTGGTAGGTTTTAGCAGTAGACTGATTAGGGTAGAGGTTTTATTTTAGCTGTAATGATTGTGTGCGTACTAAAATTCGGAATCGGTTGTCCTAGTCTGCAAAAGTGGTCTTCCGTCATGCAGTAATTGTAAGTAGGTAATTTAGGGTCATTGAGGGAGTCCCATCTATTTTTGGTTTGTAAAAGTGACCGAACTTTTCAAATTGTTATATAGGTATACGCGTTATTTGCTGTTTTAATAAATATATCTACTACTTTCAAAATAATGTTTTTGATTTGTATGCCAGCATCTTACAAAAATTTGATTCTAAACCATATAAGAATAATTAATATACTCGCATAAAATGAAATCAACATTAGTAAATATCAAATCTCCCATAATATTTACTCTCATCCTGTTTAATAAATTAATCTCAAAATAAAATTGCGTTCACTGCGACATAGCAAATTACTAATCATCCATGTGAAGCTTGTGAATATACATGCGGATACATTCGAGTTGTTAGAATAGAATTGCATATGGCACACATGCTGAAGTGTTGGTTTCAGATCTGCAGAAGATAAAATTGACACCAGCGAAGACTTGCAACAAAATCAAAATATGATAAAAACAGTTGATAAATGAAGAACTTAGATAGATGATGAATAAAGGTGGAAGATAGCATCGACATTGTAAACATAAGATTTCAAATGAAACACAGGATGCCAATAAAGGGTAAAAGTAAAGACAAAAGTCAAAGTAATGAAGATGAAAATTAATGAAATGGGGATGAAAGATAAAGGTACAACTGGTGATTTAGTCAACATTGGCCTTTGCCACCATTCATAGTGCAACCTATAGATAAAAATAATTATATAGATTATTTTGAACATGTAGGTAAAAATAAATGTTAAGACACAGGTGATGAAGATAAGAGTGATGTAGATGATTGGGATATAACTAATAAATATGAACATCAAGATGTAGATGGTAAAAATGAAAGTCAAATGCAGATAAGATGAAAACACAAGTTGAGATATGAAATGGAAGTGCTAGTCAAGATGTTAATTGAGATGAAGATTAAGATATAAATACAAATGTAGATAAAAAGTAAAGACATAATTCAACATCAAAATAAAAATATCTCTAAATGTTGACTTGTGTTCTTCATGTACACAGATGAAAGCATAATTGTTGACCCAGATATAATTTATAGTCTGACTGAATGTCCAAGATCAATGGACAATCATTGGCTTTGAGCATGAAACTTGTAATTGGTTCTTTTACTATTTCATTGTCTGAAATGTACAGTTACAACCATTAATTGGTTTTCCATTGTCATAATTTGCATATGACTGCAAGGGTCCCACAAGCTCAGTGGCACAAGGGTTTGGACAAGTATAGGTGTCTATTTGAGCACACTCAGACTTGTGACTATAGCAATTATTTGGGTGGGTTAGACAACCAAACTCTGTCTAATCCTACTTTTGGTGTAAATGAATGTGGAGATAAAATTGAAGATATAAATGTATGTAAAAACAAAAAGACGAAAATGATGAAGATAATGGATAAACTTAGGTTGAAATGAAGATGGTGAAAATGAAAGTGGCTAAATATTTGGAGGCTCGAGGGGCAGGGTCGCCTTCCTGAAAAACAGAAAATTACTACTAGAATTTGAAAGAAAAATATTAAGACGAAGTTGTGGACCAATACATGAAATATAATGAAACGTGAAATAGAAAAACTGGTAGGAAAATAAAATAATTTTTTCTTAATTTGAACCATTTTCCTGAGCGTCGCACTTTCTCTTACAAATGTAAAAATATCACAGAACCAGACTTTTTCTTTCAAGATCTCCATAGATTTTATCTACCACCCCATATGCTTGTCCAACTGTTCTGTTGGTTATGGAAACCGATTTTTGGTTTGGAATTAATTCTTGGTCATCTTAAGATGAGTTTTGTTTTGGCAAAATCAGTCTTTTAAAACAACAGAAGACATTAGAAGTAGGCTTTTATAGGCCTGTATAAAATTGTATACCTGATTTTAATACTAGGCCTATCTGAACCATCCCCCATAACTTTGAAAATTACTTGATTGTCTCAGTTCTGTATTATTTTTGTTACTTTAGTTATTGGTAACTTAAGTGATAAATTCATTTGGTGTTTCTAAGTTTAGAATTTTATAGAAAGAGTTTAGACATTAATTAGATGTTCAGCAAAAGCAGTCACTTTGTCTTTATTACTTCGACCTGAGTGACTGTCAATTTTTATATGGGGTGGGGGGTTGGGGTACTTGTTTTTAATTTTCATGCCGATTTCAATAATGAATAATCTGTTTTGCTGCAGTGAGCTTTTCTAGGTAGTCCTGCATATCTTTGTTATTACGTTGGAAATGTTTCTTTAATTGTTTTGTAGGTCCTTTTAGTGCTATTTTATCAGGATCTGGTTTGGTAATTTGCCAGAGAATTCTGAGTCGTGATTTTTTTGCTATTTTTGTCTTTTTCTTCTTCTTCTCTTTCATGCTTTGGATTTTATTTGTTACATTACTACTTTCCTTTGTTCTTTCTATCGTTTATTTGCTCTATGCTTTTTTTATTACTCTATATAACATATTTTTGGTGGCCTATCATTCCCCATGTGTGTGTGTGTGTGTGTGTGTGTGTAATAATTAAACACAAAAGAGAACATTCTTCAACATACGCATTACAAAAACAGGTATGTATACATGTATAAAAAAAATACGCAAGTAACAAGGGCGTTATTTATTGTCTTTTAAGGTAAAAAAAATTGTTATATTCAATTGCTTTTTATTTTTAATTGATGCTTCTTGGGCTTGGGCTTGCAATTCTTGCAAAAATATAATTCTATGTTTGGCAACACATTATTTTAGATTGCCCATTCAATACAAGTATTAAAGGCTAATACTGCATTACCATCCTTTACTGCACAGGGAATTCTAGGAACATCATCAACCGGATTACTATCTGAATCAGAGTCAAAGATAATTTCTTGAATGATATGAATTTCAGTTTGTAGTTTATCTCTGATTGCTTTATCATGTGTCACCTCTTCGATCCCTTTATTTGTTAAGCTTTGGTCAAGTTTTTCCCCAAGTCCGAAATTTCCTTCAGATTTTTTTCTTACCAGTTCTTCTTGGGTAGTCAGACCCTAGCCAGTGGGATATCATCTTCTTCATCACTGCTGTCAAACTGTTCATCATAAACCTCACATGGTAAATTTTTTCCAAGATTTTTTTTTATTAACTCAGGCCTCACATGCTTCCAAGGATCGTCTAAAGGGAAAACGACGTTTTTCAAATTTACGTCTTTTAGTAATTGTGGCACATTGCAACTAGTCGACAATTTTTTTAAGCATTTTTTTCCTAGAAAATAACATTATGGCCTGTACGACATGTTGATCTATGGGTTGCATCAATGGCGTGCAATTTGGTGGAAGGAACAATACAGAATTTTTATTATCATCACTGAACAATTGGGTAGGGTGTCCAGGTGCATTATCCAAAATTAAAATAGTCTCTGGGTTAAGATTGAGCTGCTTCATTTTACGTCTTACAGATGAAACAAATTCATTGTAGAACCATTCAGTAAAAATATTTGGTTACCCAAGCTCTCGTTTGTCCTTTGTATGAAACGGGAAGTTGAACATTTCTAACAGCACGCAGTTTCATACTCTTACTTAAGACCAACAGTTTTAATTTGTGAAATCCAGACGCATTTGAACAGGGCACTTCCGTCCAGGCGCAAATTTTTCCTCTAAATGAGCCAAAGTTTTGGTTGGTAAACCTTTCTCCAGAAAAGTCCGCTTTCATCAGCATTATAAATTTGGTGAGAAAACAGATTTTTTGTTTTACTAATTGGGCAAGCTTTTCCATAAAAGGTAAGACTGCATCATAGTCGCTAGATAGCGATTCTCCACAAACTGTTAACTGGCGAATTCCAAACATTGATTTGAATTTATGAAGCCACCCTTAGATTGCTTTAAAGTCATCTTTTTGCGTTATTTTATTATAAAAAAAAACTTAGCTTTCTTACGTAAAATTTCCCCAGAAATTGGACAACCTAAACAAAAAGATATGTTGTTAATTTTTTTTACCTATCAAACTGTGAATTACATCGTTTTTTTTTTATATTCACTCATATCACCTGTCTAAATGTTATAGGATATCAATAATTTACCTGCCTTTTGTTCTTTCCTGAATGAACCATGCAAATAAAACTCTTTCGACCCTAGGATTCGAACTCAATTTTAATGTTTTCCTGTTTGATAGACCGACATCATTTTCATGTAGATATGCCAAAATTTTATCTTTATTTTTCTTAATATATCCGACGCCTGAGAGGGCAGAAGGAATCAATAAAGAAGAAGAAGATTTTTCTTAATATATCAGCCACAGTAGCTTTCCCAATACGTTGGATAGATCAGAAGTTATCTCATCTCCAGACACACAGACAGACAGACAGGATGATAACCTCATTAACTTTCTACCATAAGCTTCGCTGTAGAAAGTTAATAAACCGTAAGTAAGTGACCCTCACAATAGCACCGACGCAGTTCAACTCATTTGTTACGACTAAAAATTCAAACTGACGCAGTACCACCACCACTTAAGCCGGTGGTGAGCGGCATAAACAACGACGAGTTTTTATTCCTTGTTTAGCGTTCGGATTACCGAGGCAACGTTCGGACTATCATTGTGTAATTTTGTCGTTCGGCCACTGTGTAACAGAACATATTTTCCATTTCTGTTATAAAATGTGCTTTCTGCTTTACTTGTTGTAGGGCTGCCACATCCAATTTGTATTTACATTCCTCGTTTTTTTTTTATTTTTTGCATCCCTACTTAATGTTCTTATTATATTACGTATTACGTTTCCTTGACAGTTTTAGCGCGTTTTTCTCTTGTTTTCTAAGTAGATTTTGTAAAATTATTAGTTATTGCAGATGCTATCATGTCACAACTTCCAAAAATAGTGTGGTAGTTCTTATTGGATTTGGGCATTTATTGGGCGAATGTCTCGGATAAGTTTGTTAACGGGCAAAATCGGTCAAGGGAAACAATCATCAAATATTTTTTCACGTATTAAATTTGGTATGAGTTTTTTAGGTATTTACTTGCGTACAGTTCAAAATGGAGGGGATCGGTTCAGAGGGTGGAAAGATGTGACTGTAAATATTTTTTATTTTTACGCTTAACTCACGTTAAATTCTGAATTAATTTACATAAAATCGCTATATTACAAAATCTACCTACCTATTGGAGGCTTTGACACAATTTTTTTAAATTCTTGTGACTTCCTTTTTCATTCCATTTCTATATTTAACCATTCATTTCTTTTCTTTGGAACGCTTTTTAATTTTTTTAACTGTAAAATCACTACTTATATCAACCTCTCATTTTTTGCTCGAACCTTTCTATTTTAATTATATAACGATTCTCATCGATTTTGTAAGCTGTTTTGTAGATAACCACCAAATTCAATTTCTCTTTTATAAAACATTCTTCTTTACTTTTCAGTATATCTTCTTTGTTTGTTTTAATTTCCAATCCAGTTATAAGATTTTTTGTTAGTCTTTCCTTCTTCAATCATAACTTTACTGTAATATACATGCTGTTCCTTTAGTTTTTTTGGCTTCGCTCTCATTTTGAAAATTTTTGTAACATCATCATTTTAGATTCATCATTGGATTCTACATTCTTCGTATTTTCGAATGAGCTTGCTGTCACTTCACTTCAACATATAACGTTACTGGGTGTCCCTGGGTTTCCCAGTCCCTAACCCCCCAACGCATCGGTGACATCTGGGTAGTAGTGGTTGGCCTGATTTACAGGCCGCCCCCGCTCCGCCTTACGGGGGAATCGGGATCTTCAGACGCCCCTGTCAATGTCATAGTTGTAAAGACCATGAACTGCTGGATTGCCGTGGTCTTGGACACTGGCATTAGGCTTGCTGTCTGTTGAAAACTTTCTATTTCATTTTATGCTAACTAATTTCCGCCACTCATTTTAAGTTATAGTGTGGCTGTTTTTTAAAAATTATAATGTGTTTGAATATTAGAATGGGTTGTAATTATGAAATTGTGTAGTTTAAGTATGAAATACATTTGTTGTAACATACTTAACTTGAGATAGTATAGCGTTGCTCTTGTTTTCCTTGATCCAAGAAACAATGATTCGATTGGCTTTCATTAATAGCATTTGCAGTTAAAATATCGACTAACACTTGTCATATCTGGGATTAATAATCAAACACTTAGAAATTCAAATTTGTATCACCATCAAAATGAATTTAATATGTTAAAAGTAAATCTATCAGTTACAACCAATTTTAATCCAAAACCACTAAAAAAACTCCTTAATTTGACTTGCAGGTTTTATACCTTAGAATCGCTTAGAGTACAATAAAGAAAAAAGAATTGTTTTAGTTTTTACATTTATTTAAGACTAAAAGAACAAATCACTTTACACAAGTCTATTGGTTAAAATTAAATGTCTAAATTCAATTAATTTAATATTAATTAAAATCCTCCAAAACGTTTAGCATCCTTCTAGATAACGGTAGTGTAATTTGCCTTGCAATACACTGAAAAAGTATTCAAAATAAGCTAAAGTTGATATAAGGTTTCATAATAGTTGTAACCTATGAATTCCGAGACAGGATCGTTTTCACCATCACCCCGCATCGTCCCGGTAATCTCGTCATTCTCAACCATCGGCATGAACAAGTGTACAAACTCGGAACTGTATGGAGGTCCTATCGCTTCCAAAACCTGTCAAAAATAAACATTGAATTATTTACAAAGATATTTGATGCAAGCGTAATTAAATATTAGAATTTTCTCAATGATAGAACAACAGTATTGGCAAACAAAAATTCGATAATATATATATATATATATATATAATCATCTATATTAAAACCTTACTTTTGAAATAACCTGTATATAAACAGTTATATATCATACTTGGTAAAACTGAACAGAAGATGAAGACTTACTTCAGTCACAAAATATCTGATTAGAGATATGTCCGTATCGCCTTTCTGCCAGCACTGCTTGATATATTTCACCACAGGCACGACACACCCGGCACACAATAGGTTCACCATGCGGTCTAGCACCATCTTCCGCATTTCCAGCTGCAAAACATTAAGTTTGAGAAGCCCACCCACAAAACCAAACAGTAAGGTCACCTGCACGAGAATCTCCAACTCGTCCTGCTTTGATTCAAACAGACGGATGAGCAAATCCAACACCTGGTTGTGCAGAAGGGGATGTAGGTTGACAACCTCATCTAGCATGGCCATATGCAGGGGGCAGTGCTCCGTTGACAGCTTGAAGTAACTGGATTCGGTGACAGTGCACTCGACCCACCTTACAATACCAACAGCAACAACCGGAAACCTATAATGACTTTGATTGCTGAAAAATGCGACTAACTTCAAAGATGCTTCATCACCTCAAGCAGTGATACAGGTTCGCCAACTCGGCCATGAGCTCTGAACTGCCCTTGTTTACATTGCAAATGTTGTGGACGGTTTCGACCGCTTGAATCGTCGGCTTGAGCTCATCTTTGTTCCACGTGCGTTTTTGGCCTTTCTTTCCCTGCACCTCACAAACGCTTGCAGCATATGCAAGCAGGTAAATGTATTTGGGCTTGTGCTCAGGGTTGAGTTTTACACCTGACTTAAATAACGAATCAATCAGCAACTCTACAAATACACTGATGAAAAACCTTTGTATGCCGTTAGAAATATTTACCTAAAAATTGAGGCGTCCGTATAAGATCTATCGGGGGTGGATCGGCTGTTGAATAATTCCTAAACAAAACTGTGATATCTGCAGGATTGAGTGTATTTCTTGACAACATGGAAGTTAACGCTTGGCAAGCTTGCGGATAAGCCGAGGCGCCATTCAAAGCCATCGTTATAGGGGTTACATCATGTCCGCTGCAAATAAAATATCAACACTAATATATAATAATTTCAAATTAACTCACTTCTTTTGTGCTCGCTTAGTAATTTCCTGTGATAATCGTTTCATACTGCTACCCCCTTTCGGCTCACGGGCCAATACATTCATAATAACTTGACTATAGACGTATGTATGTTGCCCATGACAAACCATTTTCTGCAATCATACTATGTAATAAGCTAATTTCTATTGTAAAATTTAACTTACTGCACACTCTTTAGATGTATTTTGCCAGTCTTCGGGGTTTGTCAGAAAGCTTCCGATTGCAGTCTTAAGCACACGTGAAAATACCTCCAACTGCTGGGCAGCAGTTGATATGCTCGTGATCTCACCTTGAAAGCCTGCATCTGAAATCAGCTGCAAAGCAGATTATAATTACGCAGAACTAAATTAAAAATCGTACTTTTATAGTAAAATTCAGCATTAAGCAGTCTGGATATTCCTCTGCTAACCGGTAGATGAGCGACCTCCATGTTGGGTGTTCGATTAGTTCTGTCAACCACGCAGGCGTTTCTCCCTCTTCCGTAAAGATTGTATCCGCCTTCTTTGGGTCGAATGTCCTCAAAATCATATCTTTCAAATGGTTTTCAACCATCGCCTGGACGTCTTGCACCTTCACACCTGAAACAACATCAATGAGATCGTTATTCAACGATTCTATCGTTATAATTACCCCCTACAATCAGCCACTCCGCTATAAGGTTAGCCATTTGTGCTACCGCAGTGTAATTTTGCGACAACTGCTCTATGACATGCACCGGATTGCCGCCAGACTGGAAATACCTGTCAAAACCCATTGGTTACAAATGCCAAGATGATATTTAAATTAAAACCTCTTCAGCTGCGAGAATATGCCGGGCTCCATGATGTAGTCGGGGGTCGAGAACTTCTCCGCACACTCCGCAAGGACCTGCTCTGGGTTCTCCATGTTGTCGTCGCCACCTTCCGACTGCAAGTTTCCAGTTAACTACACCTCAAACGCAACCAGCACAATATTACCTCCTCGTCGAGCCCTTCTCCGCCGTCCCATCCTCCCTCATACTCATCATCCATGGCTAAATTAAATTAACACTGACACAATGACACTTCGTCTTTGGGGTCGAATATACAAGCCAGCGATTTACATCACCTGGGCTGGTATCCACTAAAAATTACCGGTTCGGCGCTCCAATAAGGTGCAAATAAACACCACAGTTATTTATATGTATGTAAACATTACTCTAACCTACAATAACGCCGCCAACTCAAATTAGCGGTGTTGCCAAATTTAACTTTCTCTACTAAGCATTATTTAATTGCCATTTTAATGTTTGATGACAACGTTATTTTCATTTACAGATCTATTTAGAAAGCAATTAATAAAATCATTAAGCAATAATAATAATAATAACATATACTGATGTGATGATTATGGGTGAGGCGGGAATTAATTTAAATTTAAAAATTTCCGCCATTGCATTTATGAATTTTTATGCCCGGAGTGGCCCCGTTTTCGGTCAACAATCTCTGCTCGCAAACCCGTGCCTGCCACGCAAGCCTCCGATAAGACGCCCAAATCTGGCACGCGCCGATCGGGGTTAGCGGTATAAAGGGCCGTCGATAAAACCAGCGGCACCGGTCCTCACAAAGAGCCAGGGTAGGCGGGCGGACGGCCCCGGCCGAACGAAAACGCAGTTGCCGGGCCGCGGTGCATAATTAACGAGCCTCCGAAGGCGCATCTAGAACGGGGGCGGGCTGCCGGGACGGGGAAGTCGCGAAATAATCGATACCTGGAAGGACACGCAACGTTCACAACACACCTGCTACAGTCTTGTAATGACGACGGCTCCGCCGTCCCGCTTGTAGCTGCGACTGCCGAATTTATCAGAATTTGCGGAATCGATGGGCTGCTCGTCTTCCATGGCTTCGTAACGTTGGGGTGGCATTTCGAAAGCGTTTTCCGAGTTAAAAGTGAGTTAAATTTGGCACTGAAATCATTTAAGTGATACTTCAAAACCATAAGACAACAAATTTTAGCTAAAATCATTTAAGTTTTGTACTACCTATTTGGGGGAATAACCTTTATATTATGACGTCACGCTTAACGGCATTTGTTTTAAGGATGAACCGGTACATTACCCTTCATCAGTTGGGCGATGGAACATACGGCTCCGTCGTTTTGGGACAGAGGAAGGATACAGGAGAGAAGGTGGCCATTAAAAGGATGAAGAGAAAGTACTACTCGTGGGAAGAAGCGATGAACTTGCGGGAAGTGAAGGTATAAAGTTTTGAAAATTGCTTTTTGAAAATTTTTGAGAAATGCTTTCTATAAATTTTTATTTTGTTTTTATCTCAAATATAAGATTTATTTTATTTGCTTCCGATTTTTTTAAGTAAAAAAAAGGTACACCTAGACTCCTTAGTTTTTAGGAGCTGCCAAGAGGTCAGCGACTGCTTATCTTGCTCTGGAATCGAGTCCGGGTTCTCCTACTTATAAATCAGCTTTCTCATCTACTCGTTCATCAATATCAAAATTTCAAAAAGGTGTTGGTTGCTTAAAATAATTGTTATATTTGTTTTAAAGTTTAAATCTTGCTAAAATTGTGAACAAATCTTCATGATAAAAAGAAAATTATCAGCCACCTATATTCTTTTCAGATACCAATCTTGTTCTAAGATGAATGCTGAAACAAAAGACGCCTGTTAGGAGTTGTTTAGAACTCTAAATATTCATGGTAATCATCTTTCTGTTTCGTTGATTATAAATGGTTTAAAATTTGTATACCCTCCCCCCATATTAATAATTTTATCAAATTTAAAAAAATTTGACTATCAATTTGGGGCAATAGTAGGGCAATTTACATTAGTTAATATTATAAAAAGATCATTTTGTTAACTCTTTTTTTTTATTATGTGCCTCACAAAAACGGTTTGCTCTATGTTCTATGTGGTATTGATCTTCTTGTTTTAAATTTCATTTGTTTTTCTGTCTCTTAATATTTATTATTATATAATTTTTATTTCACTTGCTCTGCACAAGGTTGGCCAAAACATTATAAATAGTATAAGAGGGAAAACCGTAGTTCAGATTTAATATGCTGGAGCATCGAGTCCAAGGGACAAGAAAACAAAATGAAAATTTTAAGCCGCATGGGAGTTCTAGGGGCGACTACATCAACAAAGAACCCTTTGTACAATAATGAATAACAATTCTCAAAAGCTACATTCCAAGTATATGTAGATGACGCCAACATGTTACTAACTCTATAATGAAAACAAAACTTTAGACTTTTGTACTTATTCAACCAATCTACATAAAGAATTATTTTCCAATAATTGATAAAAACCCAAGTCTTCGTAAGAAGAAATCCGTCAAATTCGGTGACCGTATTGGCCAACCACTGGCCCCACATCTGGAAATTAATCGATCAGAAACGCATTTTGCAAAATGGTTGTAGACAAATAGGTATATAATATAGTTTGCTACATGATTTTTCTCATTTCTGGATTCCCAAATCTGAAAATCATTTAATAGGGAACTGTGCGTTGCAAATGGACATGTAGTGTGAGTTGTCTCCTTATCTTGTTTGCACTACAGCTACAGTACGTTTTGGTTGATCTTCTGTTTGAAGATACAGAGAGTATGTTGTCACATCAATAGAACATCACATCACTTGTCTACTAAATTACAATTCCTCGTCGCAATAGTTGTGGCTTGATGAAATACTATTTTATGTAACTTGTTGTAATTTATCGGCCTAAAACTTAATCATGAGGTGCTAACCCAATTGCACAATGATGAAAAGCTTATTATGCTGTTGGAACCATTCTTCTACAATTGTGGCTAACCTGCTTAGAATAAACATGGCTTTATGAAGTCAAAAGATACCGTTCACACTGTCACATTTTTACTATGGAGTAACAATCTCGGTGCGTAGTTTGTCGAGTATAAACGTGCTATTGGCCCCGTTTCGTTTTTGTGGCGTCACCGGAATTTTCCAGCCGGTACTTGTGCCGGCTGACAGAAGGTCTGTGTTAAGTGCCGAAATTGTGTGATGATAGCAGAAGAGACTGAATTACTACTGAGTCAGTGGAATGATCGACCACGATAGCGACAGTAGCGGTCTAAATATTTCGTCAATCCAACAGTCGCTGCAAGAGAAATACCTAGAAGAACTGTGGTGCGTGTGTATGTGTGTCTGTGGGGGGGGGGGGTATATCGATATTCCTCAAAGACTTCTTGGAGCAACGTTTACAGAAATCTCTATCCATACCGTCACAGCTGAAGACTACAGGTTCTTGACTTATTTTCTTGGTGAAGCAAACATCAGGCGCCACTTCAACGTGCTCAAAACAGACAGGGCTCTCCGGGTTGTAATGCGAGACGTTCCGGAGTACGTGACTAATGAGGAACTGAAGCCGGAGCTCCAACAGAACAACATCCCCATCTTCATATTGTTCATGTTCCTTAAGCTAGAGCGGAAGGGTAGGGCCAAGAAAATCTTCAACGTCAGCGTAACAGCGTCAACATAAGAAGAAAATGATAAGCCAGTGCCACCGATGTCAGCGTTTTGGGCACGCGTAGCGTTGCTGTGGCGCTAGCCTGAAATGCATAAAGTGCGGTGAGAGCCACCACTCCGGAGAATACAAAAAGCCCCGGGGCGAACTAGCGACTTGCGCCAACTTTCAGAAACCCCATCCAGCCAGCTTTAGGGGATGTCCTGCTTTCGTCAAGCCGGCATCCCGCCTAATAATGACCACACCAGAATGAAAGTACGCTATAGCGACCAGAGAAGATATCGCAGACCCTCGACCGCAGCTAGCCCTACGGCGTTCACAAACCACCAAGCCATAACCAGAAAACCAAAGCTGGCCCACCATTGTAGAGCTGTTCCAGAACGTAGTTTTTTAGTGGCGGCCACTCAGGACAAAGAGACATCACTACCGTTCTTGCCATGTTTAAAACTCCCTGAACACCTGGATCACCATTAAGCTGCCGCCACTCGGAGAGAACCTAAGAAGCAACCAAAATGCAATGCCAGGGCTTCACAGGGAAGAAAGATTAGGAGCTTACAATTGGATCCAGGTACTTTAAATGTCAGGGATGTTACGGTCAAGGTAATTGGATGGAGTAATTTTGATGTAGTTGAAATCGGTTTTCTAGTACTCGTTACCGAGAACCCTGCTTGCATAATGAGTTTTAAGTGGATCTTGTCCCAGAAAATGCATAGTGAGAATCTTTGGACAACTATACTATTAGCTGTTATAGGATTCTTGAGTTATGAAATGGCGCTGGCTTTAATGATGTTGGGGGTCCTTGAGATCAACCTCTAACCCCTTTCTTCTTCGATGATCTGGTGTGGATGATGGTTGGCCTGAGTTAGGCCGCTTCCGTACTACTTTACTGGATAATCTGTCCAATTCACAGATCTAGAAGCCACAGATAATGAGAGTATTGTGGTCTTTGACGCTGAAATACAGTTGTTGAGCATCCTGGAAAATAAACTCATAGATGGGTGGCACGTTCGTGTCTCTGTGAAGCACGGAGAGCCAAAGATGATCCCGACAGTCAGATTCTGGACAAGCCATATCTTGTTTATGAGTGTTTTTGCAATGTATCCTCAAATGGGGTACATATACATCATGATTTGGTGGATAATGTCGCGTTGTAGCAAAAGAACAGCCGACTTTTAGGATAAAGAAGGGAGGTAGAGTTTGTTGGACTGCCTTTGTATTTTTTTTAGGGTGAGATTCTCGTCTAGAGTTGTTCTGGGATAACGTACCTCTCCTCTCTAGGGTTCTCTCCCGGTTGAAGATTCTAAGATTTACTAGGGGTCGTCGTCTATGAAGTTAGTTCTTTGTGGAGAATAGGATGGCTGCACTCTTCCCACGGTTGACTCCTATTCTACACTTGCTACGCTATTCTTCCAGCTTGGCCAGTTTTTTATGAAAACTCTCGGTTTAACAAAGCCGGGGACAACACAGAGTTTTGGCGAACGCCGGTTCATAGATGTCTCTTTGATGACTCTTTAGCCGGAGGGGAAGGATCGAATCAGCTGAAGCAACGTGATAGACACTGAAACCATCTTGAAGAATTCGACTGGGTTGAACCTTGTTGAAAGCCTTGGTTACATTAAGAAAGTCTGTAACGGTGGATTGCTTCTTAGTGAAGCCTTTTGTGATTTTTTCTACCACCCGGAGAAGTTGCTAGGTGGTGGAACAGCCAGAGTGGAATCTAAACTGACTCTTCGGAATCAACTGGAAGTCTTTGAAACGGTGGTGGATCATTTGCTCCACCAGTTTTCCCAGGGTTGGCAGGAGGCTGATAGGTCGGTAGTTCTGGAGATAGAAGACAACGTTAGCAATGGCGGTGATGCAGACGATTGCCTTCTTTGGGGTAGTCCTTGAGTTTTAAAGATAAAAGTCTATTTTATTGTAGATGGTGCAACATGAAATGGATTTAGACTCCATGTATTAAATTTCATTTGAATACCCACAATTCTCTCTTAATTCCCAATTCCAAACTTTACCATTTCCCATGAAAGTTGATTATTTTTTTTCGTTTTCAGTCATTGAAGAAGCTTCACCATACCAACGTGGTAAAGCTAAAGGAAGTGATAAGAGAGAACGATGTGCTTTACTTCGTTTTCGAGTACATGCAGGAGAACTTGTACCAGCTAATTAAGGATAGAAGGGTACCGTTTCCGGAAGCTACAGTGCGAAATATATTATATCAGGTAAGGGTTCCACTTGTGGTTGTGAAAGATAAGCGAGTTGTCGGACAAAAAACGCGCCGATAGCTCTCATAATAAATTAATCGACATCGATTTTATAATCACCGCGACCTCAATAATTTATGATTATGGGAAGCATCGGATGCCCCGAGTCGCATCTTGTAAGATCAATAACAGCTCGCAACATTTTTTAGATCCTGCAGGGGCTGACCTTCATCCACCGCCACGGCTTCTTCCACCGCGACTTGAAGCCGGAGAACCTGCTGTGCTCCGGGCCCGAGCTGGTCAAGATCGCCGACTTCGGGCTGGTGCGCGAGATCCGCTCGCGGCCCCCGTACACGGACTACGTGTCAACGCGGTGGTACCGCGCCCCGGAAGTGCTGCTGCACTCCACGACGTACGGCACGCCCATAGATCTGTGGGCCGTCGGCTGTATCGCCAGCGAGATCTACACGTTCAGGCCCCTGTTTCCGGGCACCACGGAAACGGACCAGCTGTACAAGATCTGCGCCATATTGGGGACGCCCGAGAAGGTGAGCGAACTCGAAAGCATGACATGGTTCTTATTTAAGGTTGGTTGAGTTTTAACTTCAGTGGGTAACTTACTACTCTTTCATCACTCTATAATCCATTCAGCGAATACATATAGTAATAAATCATCATGACACACCCCTGAACCGCTCCTGAAACGCAGATGTGCGTCGAAGCCAGGTTTACAATGTAGCATTTACAACAATACTTTATATTTACCCCTTTGCGTTAAACAGATGAATCAGAATTTAAAAACTCGCTTTTACAATACACACTATCATTAATAGTGGAATACAAACGTAATCGCCACTCCTAACCACAACAAGTTAGTCGCAGCATTAAATACGAGTGTCCAAAAATGAGTCAGTGTGTACCTGACTACTGAAATACCCGCACTTTTTCAAACCGGCCAATTGCAAAGAATTATTTAAAATGAGCGAGAATTTTTGACAGTTTTATTACTATACGTATTCGCTGAATGGATAATGGAAATGATTTTAACCGAAATACAAATTTTCGTTAGACTACCACGATGATGATCGTTTCTTATTATCACTTATGGAGCGGAATTCTTTCAGAATATCATTATTTGGCTATTAATTCCCAACGCTGTAACGCATAAATGGGAAAAGAGAAAGAAGAAGAAGAAGGCTATTAATTAATATGTTCACCAAGATTTGGTATATTAACCACTACCAGCCTCCAGCCTTCGAGGAAGACTTTTCAATTTCATGCTGTGGTGTCTTGTGGACAGGATGATCTGTCCTCTAATTGTCAACTCACCTCAAATGTATTCAATAGAATCAAGGTCAGGAATTTAAGCCACCTATTCAACTTCATCCACTCTCCTACCCTCAAACCATTTGGTTATATTTTGCTTTATGGCTACATCGTCATGTTGAAGATGAAACTGGTCAATTTTAAGCTGTTGCCTCAGTATAAGTACCGTTAAATTGCCTTAAATTAATTTATAGACATTGACATTTATATGTAGATTTAAAGACTAAAATAGAACTCACTATTAATCCATCTCCTCTGAACTTTATAGTGAACCTGTAAGTAATGCCACGCCCATTTTAGTACCACGGTTTCATAGACCCCAAGAGTTAGCTGTTTCAAATCTCTGTAACCTCCTGACGGTTTTCGATATTTTACAACCCTTTCTTTTGTCCATCTGTTGTTTACTATCTATTTTCTTCTATTCTTAACCCTTCTTGGTCTGTTTTAGAATTTTATGATACATTTTTATTTTATTTCTTCAGCTATTAATTCATCTTTGTCTGTGGTTTTCAAATTCATCCACAGACTCTCCATTTGAGTAAAGCACTACGTTCCACAATCTCTGTAACTTTGGCTTGCCGGCCAATTCATTTATTTGTCGGCCATTTAGTAAACTTTCTGGTGCAGATAAATTATTTTCTACATATCGTTTATCATAAAAAATTCTTAGTGAATTAGTTTAAGAGTAACAAGATTTTGTAAAAAGTGAAGTGTAGCTTGTGATCTGTATCTTTATAGTTTTAGAGGACACAGCATCAATATTTCTGTGTGAGTGGATTATCAAGTGTAATTTGTCTATTTTTCGTCGTGCTGCCACCTCATGGCAGTTGCCTGAACCTTCTGTCATACAAGCGGGCAATGGGAGAATGTTAAATACTATATTACTTTACATATAACTATATTTGTAAATGATGATAATATAAAAAGCTATTGAAAAGTTTATTTGGTTAATTAATGAAGATTTCAATTTTATCCACAATCTAATCAGTTTCAAATAAACTTCAATAAAGCGAAAGAAAGCTTCGTGTAGATACGTAATCAATACTTGCTTCTATACTAATACCTATATTAATGTCGTATTAGTTAAAGCAAGCAATAATTATATCAAAATTGTCGCATTTTAAGAAAAAGATGTAAGTGGTCTGAGAAGCAGATCAAGGAATTGTTGAAAAATACAAAATGGGGTGAGGAAACTCAATGATGAGAGAACTGACATTGGAAAGGGTCGTGTGGGTACGTACAATGTGTTAATCAAGAAAGTGGAGTACACATGATCTGAAGAATACCATATACGACGTAGGTGCACTTACACAAGATTTATGCATTGGAAAGTTGCTAGGTAAATGGATCCCACAAAAGATTAAATTTAATTTTTGTGAGGCACTGCCATACTATTAAAACAAACGTTGGCCATTGATGAAAGTTGGGTGTATCTGTACACCCAATGTGTGGTGTGGCTTGGGCCAGATATTGTCCTTGGTAACGTGAGAGAAAAATACTGTTCATGGTGACCATTTTTGGAGAGATCTGTGATTGTTGACAACTGCCGTTCTTTTCTTCAAACTTACGTTTCTAATTGTATGTGATCACGTGATAAGGAGTAGCTATAAGATATAGATCCAACCCTATATTTATCTGATCTGCAGTCATGTGATTTTAGCTGATTTTGACCTTGCAAATGCAATCCAATGAAGTTGAATGAGACCTTTTTCAAGGTGTTACCATGCTTCTAGGGCACGTGTTATCGATATAGACAGAAACTGCTTACCCATATGTTCTAGGTATTTCCGTTAGTTATAATCAATCTTTTTGCCCAAAAAGACCTTTGTTCAACATGGAAAATGAAGTTATACATCAATCATAATTTCCGTCACTAGTTATGAACTTTTCCCATCTTTCGGGTAGCATACCGTACCAGAAAAACGAGCCCATCTGCTAATGTATATTGTGTTTATAGGAAAAGATAGTAATCTAATGGATCCAGGTTTGGAGAGTATACAGGGTACGGGAAAATTTTCAGTTGAGAGTCTAGCAGTGTTTCTTTTTACTGCCAAAACAAGATGAGGCCAAGTGTTATTGCTAGCTAGTGCAAGTCTCTTCTGGTGCAAATTCTCATTCAGATTGAGTAATTGTTGTTTGTAGCAGTCCTCAATAGTGGTTTTGTTCGGTTTCAGTAGTTTATAGTAGACCACGTCCTCTTGGTCCTACCAAATACAGAATATAACCTTATGATCATGGATATTGTGCTTTAGCGTTGAAGTAGAGCGCTTAGGATTATCAAAATATAATCATACCAAACAAAAAATTCTTTTTACGCTAGTCATGTTTGAGCGATTTGCAATGACACCTTCCGACAATTCATGTGGTACCCATTTTCCTTCCTTCTGGAGTTTCTGCAACTTTCACAACGCACGTAAACGGTCCAAAATGGTTTATTTACCAACACCTAATGTTCCTGCAAGTTCTTTGAGTATTTGAGCCGAATCTTCATCTAATAATGTTTACGTCTTCGCCCTCTTGGCCGACCTGAGCGTTTCTTGTCATTTACAACAACATCGCCATTTTTAAAACGTACAAATCAAAATCTGCAATTGATAAATGATAGAACTTCGTTACCATGAGCTTCTACAAGCATTTAATGGGCTTCAGCAGCTGATTTATTCAAATCAAACATGAGAAATGGCTCACTTTAAAATAAAAATCTTTTGCCACATAAAAACAACGAATAACTAAATAAAATGGAGGGGAAGCTGTCATGCGATATATAGAAATGTCAAAATTATCACCATTAGTACTAATAATGAACTTCTACTTATTTATAAGAGATGTCACTGATCAGAACTAACCGGAACATCTATAATTAGAGGTAATATATACAATTGAGTATAGTGATCAATTGTAAAATTAGGTCGAAACTTCTGACCACCTTTTTTGAACTCCTCATTAAAAAGTAGAATAGGAATGTCTCATAAACCCGACCCATTGAAACACCCCTAAGGGAGGTTTTCCTGCTTTTTTTATTTTAAAGTGACATATCTCATGAACGATAATATATAGAGTGCTGAGACCTTCATAGTTGATTGGTTGGTCTAATTTTGAGTTTCCAAGGTGTTTATGAGTTTCAACATTTGTATATATTACCGTTTCGCCCCCTGATCTTGTAAAAATATAGCTTTGAGTTATTAAGTTTGCCAATAATCATTATATGAAATTGTAAGAGCATAATATTTTTGAGACTCGTGAAAACATGATGACTCTCTAAAAATTCATGTCTAATGTAGTCGATGTATATACATAGATATGAAAATACAAAAAAATAACAAGCGGTGTTCGTTTTTTTGTTCCGTGGTCACCGTCACTTTGTTGAGTGAGTACTTATTGGGAATTCTAGTTAATTTACTAATGTGTTTTTTAATACTTAATTATCCGAATTGTTGATTACCCAAAAAAATGCTTGGTTTAATTAGTCCGGATAATGAATTCTTCACCATACTCACCTAGTGAAAATAGAAAACCATATCAGCCATAACATACTTACTTAGTTAGTTGTGAAACGTTTCTAATCTTTCGAGTGTAAGGCTTGTAGCTCTTATTTTCCACATTCTCTTTTGTTTTTTATCTTGGGCTCTCTTTCACTTCTCGACAATTTATTCTCCTTTTCTTTGCTGCAGCTTTTGCATCTTCTGTCTATGTCTTTCTTTATTTTTTTTTCTAGTTTTCCTTGCTTCATATACTTTTATACGTGTCCTAACCATTTTAATTGTCCATGTTCTATAATTCGGTCCACTGGCTTCCTCCCCAGTTTATCTCTAAAGGTGTTGTTTCTAATTTTGTGTTTTCTTGTTTTATCTTCTATCCTTCTAAGAATTCTCATTTCTGTACTTTGTATATTACTTTTTTGTTTTCGTGCTAATGTCCGTGTTTCGGAACCGCACGTTAGAGTTAGTATGGTCACTGTTAAAAATATTTCCGCTCTTGGTTCTTTAGGATTTATTTTTTATTAGGAATGGAGTTTTGATTGCAGCTTTCCATCTTGTGATACTACCGAGTCTGGATACTTAAAACTTTTTTACTTGTTCTAGTTTTCTTCTCTCTAATTTTATCTGGTGTGTCTTTCAATTTCTAGCTATTACCATTGTTTTTGTTCTCTGCCTGTTTATTCTCACCCTGTTTTTCTCAGGCTCAGTGTTTTTATGTTCACATTCAAAGTCTTCTCATCTTTTGTGAATATGACCGTGTCATCTGCGTAGGTTATTCCTGAGACCCTGACATAGTCCATCTTCCAGTGTCCAACTTTATAAGGTTTTATTTGTTTTTTAGCTTCCTTAATTCGTTCACTTAAGACGATTGAGAATAACAAGGAGCTAAGTATGCATCTCTGACTGATCTCTCTTATAGTCTAGAACATGTGAGGCGCTTCTTGTCTGGTTCTTACAAACATCCTTGTTTTCTTGTACAATGCTTTTACCCCTTATATTAGTTTCTTCTTTCGTTGTTATATTTGTACCTTCTAGTAAATTTTTAAAATATTGTTTGCAGCTTTCGTTTCTTCTTTATCTTTAAGTATTTCATCTTTTTGTCTTGTATATTATTAGACGTGGTCATGTTATTATAATTTTTTGTTTTCTAATGGCGCCAAAGAATAGTTTTTGCTTCTATTTGTGCGCGTTTTTCATTTTTTCGCTAAATTCTCCCCCAGGCCTTCTCTTCTTCTTATTTGACTAGTCTTTTAACTACTTTCCTATTGTTTTTATACCTGACATTTGTGTTTTACTACTTAAATACTACTTTTAGCTTTTTTCTTTCTTTTAATTGGGGCTTTTATGTCCTTAGTCTACCAGTGGGTCCCCTTGTTTTGCGTATTTGTTATCCTTGTTGTTTCACATGTTGCTTCTGGCATTTCTGCAATCAATTTTTTAAAATTTGTCCACACTTTTTTAATCTCTTCTTCTATGTTTAATTTTCCATTTTTCAGGATTTCCTGATACCTTATTTTGTACTAGATTTCTATTGATTTATAACACTTGATTTTTCTCTTGACAATCTTTCTTTCTTGTCTTTTTAGTGGTGTATGTTTTCCCATTTCATCTCTGGTAGAAAATGGTCGCTTCCAAATTTCGACGCTTTTTTGACTTTAACATCTTCAACTTTGTTACAAATTTTTCTACTAACTAAAAAATAGTTTATTACAGACTTTATTTCTGCTATTTACTTCTCTTGTTATTTTGTGTATTTCTTTGTGTTGGAAGTGGAAGTTGGCAAATGCTAGTTCGTTTATTCTATAGAAGTTAATTAATCTTTCTCCATTTGTATTTTTCACCTTTTGTCTTTGATTTTCCAGGCACCACTCTATTTCCTTATTGTCGTTTCCTACTCTTCCAATTTAGATCTCCAATTATTATTATGTTACAGTTACTATCGTCTATTTGCTGTTGTAAATCTTCAAAGAATTTGTCTTTTTGATTTTCTGTCTTGTCTTCGTTCAGTCCGTATCCAACTAAAACTAGGTATTCTTTTTTCTTTCTGTCTTCTTTTATGTTTACCTTATCCTTTTGTTGATAAGTTTTTTATTTTTAATATATGTCACTTTATTTTCTTTAACTATTAACCAGACGTTCGCAAGTTCTTAATTCCTTCTTATTTCTTGTTTCGGTTATTCCTAAGTAGTCTATACCCGTTTTCTGTAATTCTGTTATTATTTCTTTCCCCATAATACTGTGTATAACCCACGTTCCAATTTTGCTGTAATTTTTCTTTTCTCTAGTAGTTTCTTTTTTTCTGCTATTTGTTCTCTTATTCTCCTTACTCTTTGTCCTTTTGTGGGTTTTTTCCGTGTTCCTTTTTTATGTGTGCACTTGTTTTATGCGTTAACTTTTCTTTATTTATCTTTATCCCGTTATTTCTTGTTTCAATATTCATGTCCTAGTATATTTTCGTTCTATCTTCACTCTTTACCGTATATTATAATTTTGTTGTAACCCATTTTTACATATTTTACATTTTTTCTTCCTTCCATTGCTATTTTTATGTTTCTCTTTTCGTTAATCGTTGTTGTTAAAATATTTTTTCTGTTATGAGCTTTTTTAACTTTATTTTCTATTATTTTCGTTTTCCCATTTTCCAGTTCTATTAAACATGCCTGTTCGCCTGTTTTGTAGGCTGTTTTAATTTTGATACCTGCTTCAAGTTGGGTTTTTATAAAATCCTGAAATGTTTCTTTCAGCTTGATGGGTTCACTTTTCTCTATTTTTAAACCGGTCAGCTCGACAATTTTTTTTTCTCTTTATATATTCTTCTTGGTGGTCCTGAGTTCTTTTTTGATTTTTATATTATCTTGTTTAACTTATCCTTTTCTTTCTTTACAGTTTTATTTTCTACCTTAACTTTCTTCATTTCTTCTTTAAAGTTTTGTTTTAATTTCCCTTGGCTTTACCTCATATCTCCTTTCATCTTATCCGTTCACACCTGTATCTCCCTTTTCCATTTACTTTTTGTTTTGCTTCTGGGTATTTCACTCATTTATTGCGGTTTATTTATTGTTATTTTTTTATTATTACATTGTTCTTCTCTTAAAATTATACTGAACTTCACTTGCGCTTACTGTAATGCGTTGTTGATCGCTACTGTAATCATGTTGTATTCTCCGTCATTGCGCATGTGCTTTATGTTATTACCAGCTACTGTCACTGTTTATAATATGGTTTAATTAATTTTCCCTTGTGATTACGTTATTTCACTTTTTCCGTTTTGCTTTAGACTTTGCTTTTTATTTCCTGTTTAATTCACTTTTGCCACACAAAAAACACTTAAAACTACTTCACTCCCTGACAGCGCTTGTGCACAGATTGGCGCATTATATAAAATTACCATTGACCATAACACACCGTAAAAAATTTTGCTCGTGGTACTGTTCTCAAAGAAATTAATTCAAATATCTCGAGGATGCTCTTGACATTATAAATAAAAAATAATTTTAATTTTCATAGATCTTACAATTTAGTAAAATGGTTAGAAGCGCGTCTAGGAAAACTGAACGTTTGGGGTTGAGCTGAATGTGGCCACAACTAAATAACAAACTTCAAGTGTAACTAAAATAGACGACAAAAATATACTAATTTTTCAATGTCACATTCAAACCGAAATAGTCCAGGTATTGGAACTATTTCAGTCATTTAAAGGGCACATGAGCTGATTTAAATGATAATAATGCTTTTATTGAACACCTAATGGTGGGTAGGAATATTCCTAAAAGACTGTACGAAAACTAAAATCGAAATTCAGGTAATTCAATTTTATTTTATTTTAACACAAATACTGTAGAAGGAATGAGAAGAAAATATTTGTAACTTTTGGTATTTCTTCCATAACATTTTTATACGCTGATGATTTTTTTAAAATTGTCGGATAATACTTTGACACGTGTTTCCCAATTATGCGAATGAAATTTTGGACTCTTTAAGCTCGTGGCGTGCAAATCACTGTAAACAGTGAAAATTGCCGTTTTATTAACCTTTAAGAAACCCGCATTTTGTGTTGTTTTCACCGTTTTCCTTGTATTCTTTTTGCATTTTTTAAATAATAATGATCGTGTCAGGTATGGGTAAGCAGTCTAGCTCTCGCAAGATATCCCCAGATATCTAGAAGGCGATTGCCAATGGTCGTGCCCAGGGTCAAATTTTCCGTGAGCTTGCAGCACAATTCAACCTCCATACAAGTATCTTTTCTTATTTTCCTGAAGCGCTGGAGTATCGAAGGTGGTGTTCTGAAAGGCCGATCATCTCAAGACTACCTCAAGAGTCTTTGACAAAAACATCATCCGCATGTCCCGCGAAAACCCCCGTCTCATGGCAGCCGATATTTCTCGCCAGTTGTGTGACCCCCTGAACCCGTGTAACTTGTAACAAGCTGGACTTAAAAGACTCATCAACTGTCCAAGCCAATCCCTCGACCTTAATATCATAGAGGGCCTCTGCAAAAAGCTGGAGCGTCGTTAGGTTGGCAGAAATATTAAGAATGCAAATGAAAAGTATTCCCAACTCGAGGAGGAATGCAAAACACCCCTCTCTGTTAGCTCCATACTCTTCTAGACTCCAGGTGCTAGGCCGTCATTGATGTCAAGGATTATGGTACTAAGTATTAGACTGCTCACTTTTAGTTGATTCCCGGTGATTTAATTATTTCGGTGAGTTTATTTGATGTTTGTTTTATTTCTGTATTTTAATCATTTTTGATGTGCTAATGAAGCTTTTTCCAGCTGAGTTTTTGTTTATTTTTTTGAAAAATCGATTGACGAGCCATGTAAATTACCTCGAAAAAGATTCTCTAAAATACTATAAGTTGATATATTTTTGACAGGTACTGTATCTATAGTATGTGCCTCTTGCTCTGCTACAAAGAGAGTAGCGGCATTTGATAGGGTAAGAGTGACCAAAAGATATTAAGGCATCATGCAAATTCTATTTACCAACCATTAGCAACTAAATTTCCTTCTAATCTCTGTTATTGTTAATCTTACCAGAAATTTAAAATTTAAAATTAAAGACGATCGTCACTTTATTGTCTAAATGTACCCTTTATAATTAGTAATTAAGCTTCTCTTTAAATGTCATTCTATTAACATATAATCTCCTCTCATTGACCTTACAGAGTCTTACAGAAGCTAATTTATCTTTTTTATTGCAGAAACATTGGCCTGAAGGATATCAACTAGCCGGAGCAGTAGGCTTCAAGTTCCCACACTTTACCAGCACACCTATAACTGCAGTAGTTCCCCAGGCCAGTGAAGTAGGCGTCAACTTAATCGAAATCCTGCTGGATTGGAACCCTGCCAGAAGACCATCCGCCCAGTCCGCCCTGAAACATTCATACTTTCAGGTCAGGTTTGACCCTAAAAGTAAACCGATGTCAACAATTTTGCCATTAGGTCGGGCAACGATACGCGGCCAGCTCCATCATCAAGCAGCCCCTTCAGCAACAAAACTTTGCAGACCCCCACGCTCAGCAGAACGGGATCCACCAGGAGCCAGTCCAGAAGGCCCAGCAAGGCTCCGGCGGTTCCAGTAAGAACAAGGGGCAAAAGGTCGCGGTGCAGCCGCTAATCAAGCCTCTGCAGCCGTCCACCAGGAACCAGCCGGTGCAGGCGGTGGCGCCCATCGTGTACAGCTTCAGGCAGCCCGACTTGCTGGGGGGCAAGAACAAGTCGGTGCAGACCAAGAGGCTGAGCTGGGACAAGGGGCCCTTTTCGAGGACGACTTCGCGGACATTTTGGGGTAAGCCAACCGAGGTCAAATTGCTAGCGATGTTAAGTACCCTGTTTCGCAAAGAAGTAAAATTAAGGCTCCGGAGAAGAGCAAAGAGAACCTCATTACGTTAAAGAACGAGTACAACCTGCAAGACATCTTGAAGCCGCAGAACAATGCCAGCGCTGGGACCGCGAAGTCGCATTACCTTAGCGTGTCTCGTTACATCGTCGGGCAGTCCGCGGCGGTCCGGAGGGATTCCACGTTCAGCATAATTGGCGGCGACAGCCGCAAGGACAGTGGGATGTTTTCGAAACAGTCAGGTTATTAAAGTTTCATACTTCATTTAAATCACCCTAGCAGTAATTATTCAAAAATTTTATATTCAAATTTTATTCCCCCCTAATTAACCTTCGTCATCGTGACCGTTTCTTAAGTATTTTTTGAGCTAATCTGCAATTATAACACAGAAATTGTGAGCCAACAGTTTATTTTGTCGATAAATTCAGGGGACGGCAGTTTTTCTCCCTTGTGGAACAATTCAGGAGTAATAGAGACAAAGTCTGGCAAGAAGAGGATCGTGGGGGACTTCTTCGGAGGCACTGCCAAGGGACGGACGGATTGGGCAGCTAAGTAAGTTAATTTTGCTACTAAAACTCAACATTCTTAGATTTTGTTTTAAAGCAAAGACATATTAAGGAGTTTTAACAGTTAACGGCTTCATTTATAGTAAATTAAATAAAAAGCATTTTCTGAAGTGGCAAAGCTCGAATGTAGGTTGAGGAGCTTAATGTTTTTTTCATATCGTAAGCGTTATTTACTTAATTAAATAATAAAAATATCATTATTAATATGGTAAATATTAAAGAAAAAATTGAGATTCTTATGCTTTTACATCACTACTAAAGTTCTAGGCAAGTAGTAGAAGCAAATAGATTAATTAGGCCTTGCAGATTATTTTTTAAATGTGGCATTTTACATTCATTATTCTAGAACTAGACACCCCCAAAAATTCGAGAAATGAAAAATCGAGCATGTAGCTTTTAGGAAAAACGTAGAAAAATAAATAGAAATTCGTAAAAAAAAACAACATAATTAAAATGAATACTGCGTAAACGAGTAACAAAATCAGAAGGCATATTGCGAAAACAAAAAGAAGTTAATAGAATGGAGAGATACAAGAATTTATATATTCAACGGCCACAAATTTGAAGATAAAGAAATTCAAGCTCAACTACGTGGTGTTGCTAATCAGGAATATGATAAAGAAAACGCGGTTAAGGCTGGATACCAAAAAACAACAATAGACAAAGAAGAATTCAAATGAAGGTTATCAAAAAAAAACTTACAGAACACTTAACAAGAGAAGTGAAGAAGAGTGAAGCATGTCAACGAAGAAGGCAAGATAAAGGAAAAACAAAAGTGAGAAGGTTCGGTACTTCGAATGTGAAGACAATATTGGAGATGGGAGAAATTGAAGAAGTAGGAAAAATTGAAAAAATATAAAATAGGAATGTCGGCGAGAAGGAGAATAAACAATAAAAAATATTTAATAATGTATGGAATAGAGAAAAACAAAGGAAATCTGGTACGGCATTTATGGCCGATAATAGGATTAGAAAAAGTCATAGCATTCAAGAAGATAAACATACATAAGGATAAAGAACAGCCTAACCAGTATTACAATTATAAATGCTTATGTGCTAACAGACATAGTAATGAATGATTGGAAGATGTTTCTGAAAAAATATCAAGGCATGACATAATAATAATAGGTATATGCTTTAATGCAAAGATAGGAAAGGAAGAATGTATAAATAATATAACAATGTTACTGCAGAGAATAGAAGATTATGTAATCTGGTAACATAAATAAATACCATAATATCAAACACAATGTTTTAGCACAAGGAGCATAAAATGACATAGTTAATGCCAAAAAACAGATTGACCATATCCCAATAAAAAAAGAGACAAAGAATGATATAAGTCGTATGGTTATACTGAGGTGTAAGAAGACAAAGAAAATGGGATGTAGTAGGTTGAATCAAGTTTTTTTTTCTTTTTTAAATTTGTCATATTTTTGCGGAAACTAATAACAACAACAGCAATTATTCTCCAAAGTATAGCCCATTATTATCAATGACTTTTTGCCAACGATTTGCAAGCTTTTGAATCTGTCCTAGGTACCAACTTGCCAGTTTCGAATCGAAAAATTCTTGACATCCTTCCTCAACTTCATCGAATGATTCAAAGCGACGACCTTTCAGAAAATGTTGTATGGAGCGGTACAAACCGTAATTGAATGGAGCGCAATCGGGGCTGTAGGTTGAATGTGGCAGAATCTCAACTCCGCTCAACTCTTCAAATTTCTCCTTAATTTTTTTGGCTGTGTGGGGCTTTCCATTGTCTTGCTGAAACAAAGTGCACTTTCGATTGATCAGTGTCGGGTGCTTTTCTTGCAATTCTTCTTCGTTCAACACGGATGGCCGTCTGGACCGAAGCTTATCCTAAACGTCAAGATCATCCTCCTTAAAACGCTCGAACCACATTTGCGCTATACACAGAAATCGCATCTTCTCCTTCAACGCTGTAAATTTGGCGCGCCGCCAAGCTGCTTTTAATCCTTTCTTTCAATAATGCTTTAACAGAACTCGAATTTCAATAGTTTCCTGAATCATAATACTTCAAAAGATAAAATTTAATCAATAAGCTTTCAAACGATACCAAAATGATATTAAAACTACTAGCAAACACCAGATATTCATTACAAGAGAGAAAAGCGAAAAACTTTTGATTCAACCTAAAAAACATCAACAAATTAAGAGACCTGAAGAGATTATAAGAAAAAATTACAAATACGACTAAGAAAGAAGAGAAACAATGACAAAATAGAACGCAAATGAAATAATGTAAAAAAGAGTACAACGGAAACAAGAACATTAAAGAAAAAAATGGTTCGACAATCACTGTGAAGAATTACTAAAAAAAAAAACAAAAGAAGCGAGGCTAAAATGGCTTCGATCTGATAAGGAAGATGACTAAGAAGAGTTTAAATAAACAAAAAAGAAACAAAAAATAATAAAAAATAAAAAGCAGAAATGAATACACGAAATGGTAGATGAGATGATATCAAGGACAATATAAAGTTATACTAGCAGAGTAACAAATAAAAAAGGAAAGTGTCTGCGCTAACATAGATAAGAAAGAATAACAAACAATGTTAATAAAGTAAGACAAAGAAATTGATTATGAAGGGAAAAATAGAGAAAGAGAACATGAAATGGAAGAGCCACCAAAAAAGGAGGTCAACAAAATAAACCAAAGTCTAAAACAAAGGAAACGGCAAAACCAGATGTATATGTAAAGAATAATGAAAATAATAAGAGAAATGTTTATAAGCTATCTCAAATGCTTGAAAGCTCTTAAAACGTTGAGTTGGACCGCCGATGATGTTTAGAAATGTTTTGAAATGGCGAAAATTGCAAGAAATTAGTTTTCAAATTGAAAATTACTTCCAGTGGTTAATGGTAATATTCAAAAATACTTAAAAAGAAAAATAGAAAGTAATATTGGAAAATATAAATAACTTTCTTCTATTAAAATATACAAAAATATATTAACACAAAAAAGAAAGTACAAAAACTTTGTGCTACTTAAAAAGAAATTTCAGTCAAAACAACGAAAACAATGAGCTACCAATCTTTGCAGAATAAAAATAAATATAATTATAAGTAAAAACATTTATAAGATACACTTCACTTACTAGAAACTTGAGATGGTTGTCGCGTGCGTGCAAATTAATGCTAACACTTAGAGTATTTGTTCATTGAGGTTGAAATAGAGTTTTACAAGCTAAATTATTGGCTTCGGTAGCGGCTTAATCAACCGATGACAATTTTTCGGAGCGGGCTCGTGCATTAGGGCCTCGTTTGGCTTACTAGTAAGGCTGACATCAATTCTAAATACGGAATTTGAGAGCAAGAGCACTTTCCTGCTGTTACAAAATTCTAAAATTTAGAAACATTTAGTATATTGTGTTAATTCAAAGCAAAATCCATTAAAAAGCACGAACCTTGCGAAAGATGAAGGGTTGGAAAATTTAAGATGGTAGTTTGGTACCAGGGTTTTTAAAAAAGTTTCAGGATCAGATATGGTACTATAAAAAAAAGAAAAGGAAAAATAACTGATTTTTGTTAAATTCTGTATAAAACAGCTACAGAAACACTGAAACTTCTAAGTGGTGCCAACAAATTTAAAGCTTTATTAGGGAATCAAGTGACACAAGTCATTAGTATCGGGTCGTAGAGGTAGAATAGATTATAAAACAGCGTGAGATACGGTTAAAAAGAAAATAAGGAAAGCAAAGCAGAAAGATAGAAATGAACCAAGCTTTCGACAAAAACAACAGAAGTTTCTGGAATAGAATCAAAGCTATGATAGGAAGAAAAGAATCAACTGGAAAGGATAAAGAAGAGGGGGAAATAGATGAAGAGATAACAATGAATTAATTGGAAGGAGCGTCGAAGAGAATTAGTTTAAGGAAAGCATGCGGTAGTGATAAAGCCGGAATTGATAAAATGGCTAGGAGAAGATGGAAAGGAATGTATATTGGAATTCTACATAGAACCATGAAAAACAAACAAAATACCGAAGGTTTGGGAAAACAATTTAATTATCTTGACTCAAAAGGGGGGAAGAAACGGAATTGTGAAAATTACAGAGCGATTTAATTTAAGGAAGAATAAGAAGAATGGTAGAAATCAAATTAAAAGAAGAATAGGCAGCATACAGAATGCTAAGACAAATATCGGATAACATATTCATATTGAGGAATTTAATTGAAAGAAGAATGAAAGAGGAAAATAATTATATATTATTTTTACTGACCTCGGAAAGCTTTCCACTTGGTAAAACGACATAAAATATGAAAAATAATCGAGGAGCTATAAATAAAGAGCAAAATAATTAATGTAGTTAAAAGCGTGTATGGGGCGATAAAAGGAATGGTGCAACCAAATGGAGAATGAACTGCTTTAAACTGTCGAAAGGGATAAAACAGAGAGGCTCCCTACAGAAGTTCCCTACAAATTTACAGAAATTAATAGACATATGGATGGAACATTGGAAATGGAAAAGAAGACAAATAAATGCAAATATATGATAGTAAGAGAGCAAAAAGGAAGAGAAGGAAAAAATATAACGAATATAACCTGTAAAAGAAGAATTAGTAGAACACGTAACTGCCTTTGAATAGTTTAGCGCCATCTTCACACAAGTTGCAAAAATAGATCTATAGAACAAAAAAGCGACAATTATATTACGCGCTATACAAAAGATGTAAATAGAGAATAAAATGAAACTACAGGTATACAACAGGATAGCGATACCAATGATAATATATGCATGTGAATCATAAATAACACAAAAGAAACAGGAGGTTATGGTAACTGCGGCTGAAATTAAAAGTAAAACACGATGGAACAGAATGCGAAATGAAGCACAACGAGGATATAAGAGGATGAAAAAAAGATCAAGGAAGACTTGACTGAAACAAGTAGAAGAGAAAAAAAACGAAGAGAAGGGCGATGAGGGAAATAAAGAAAATGGTAAGGAAAGTATGTAAGAGTTAGGTGAATAACTGAAGAAAAATAAACTCCGACACTCCAAATAGTAAAAGGAGACAACGACAAAAAAGAGGAAGAAGAAATTTGTCAACAGCTTCGTCTATATTCTTTAGCTGCTCAAATTGTGTTTTTAAATCCATGTATTCATTTATATTATGATAAGAGATATATTTCCGGGTTTGTAATCTGTTAAAAGGTTTTTTTATACATAAGACGTGTATGAATTAGAGCTGATTGAAATATTTGTGAAGTTAGAGGTTTTTGGATATCCAATTTTGTCTGGAGGAGTAAATGTAAATTTAATATTTGTAAATTTGTTTTTGGAAATAAATTGATTTTATGTCTTTTTCCAGACTATTGGCGTTCCATTTTTACACTTATTAACCTTGTCAGCATATTAAGAACCATGCAGTTTTTTTGACATGGATTTAAATTCTGTTAGGAATTTGCTGAGTGTAGTTAAGCTACTCATCTGTATTATTTATGGTTTGTGGTTCCTTGCGTTTATTTGCATCAGTATCCCTAACTGGGTAATGTAAGCCTGGTAACTTGTTTTGAATATTTAATGCTGTAGTTCCTATGGTCCCGGATTTGTGGTAATACTTTTTTTTTTTCAAGTAAACTGTGATAGTAGTCATACCTCTAGTTGGTTTGATAGCTGGTTTCTTTAACATCGCATTAACTGCTCTGTTTTTATTTGTTCGCGGCGGTTCTAAAAGGTGGCCCAAATTCAACCTTGTGAATTTTTGTTTGGTTTTAGTCTGATGCTTTGACAAATGTTATCTACGATTCTTCCCATTGGTAAATAAGAAGAAAGTATATGAAAGAACAGCTAATTATTATTTGTTAAAAGGTGTTACAAATTTGATGAAGCTGGATCGGCAATTGATAAAGGACCTCATAAGCATCAGCATGATATGTAAGGCTCCGTGAGAACATAACCATAGTTAGTCAAAGTGTCACTACAAATCTGAAAACATGGAGTCGGCTTTATGCACATTAATTGGACATTGGCAGAAACTCTCTTCAGTGAATATTTATTAGACTTGCACCTTCATACATAGCAAATTCAACTGACGCAAGAGTTTAAGCTTGCTAAGTATTCTCATCGTCGTCAGTTGATCAATCAATTTTGGAACATCATGAAGAGGGTTTTCAGTTTAGCCGAAAAATTATATTTAGAGCTGATGAGCATTTTTAACACGACAGGTCAATCAACAAGGTCTATAACAGTAATTCACAAACAGTTGACGATCGGAAAAACGAAATCCAACGTATTATCGATAAAATTGTTTAGAACAAAATTGTAACCCATTTGTTAGAAGTAATTTTCCGTATCAGAATTTCAATTTGGACTACCCTTTATTATAACGCGGTTGTTTTGTACTTGGTAAATTTTATATTTGTTGTTTTGATGGTTCTGGGTCTGCTTAAAATATGTTTTTAAATTGTTTTGTGTTTTTCCATTTTGCTTGTTATGATGCAGGTATTTTATGACCACCCTAAACTCCCAATCTTCTTTTGCTTGATATGTTTGGTGTATTATTTTATTTTCTGTCATTCATTTTTATTGTGTTATTTTCCAAACTTTCGGTGACGTATTGTTCTTCCTTTACTATATCACCATGTTCTTTATTTATTTCTGGTAAAATCCTCCTAGATAAATATTTGAGAAACTTTGAGTCTTTTGTCTGTTTCTCTTATGTTGTTTACAAATTTGTGAAGGCGCTGTATTTATTGGACAGTGTTATTTCGCTTTTTCCATTGTTTTGTTATCCTTTTTACTCCCAAGCGTTCTCTTTGAATGAACTAAAGTTTTTTTATTTCTTCGCCATTTATTGATATCTTTCTAAATAGTCATTTAGCATTCCACATTGGTCTGTTTTTGATTTGGAGGGAGATAATTGCTAATAGTTGATATTGGTATACTCATTACAGAAACTTGAATACTTCTGAGTGGTTGATTTTGTAAAGGATTTGGAATATTTGTTTGTGACTGACTGTGTATTTTATAATAGTGGCTGTCCTAATAAATAATTGTTGAAATCAGGCCAGTTTCTTGCTGTCAGCATTTTTATGTATATTTTTAAAATTTATTTAATGAGTTTGGTTACTGTTTTCTTAACTGTTATACTGGGTTGTCCCAAAAGTTCCGACTCAGCTGCAAAAAATTCAATTTTTATGCATTTTTTTGCTTCTTCGTGCTTATAGTGTTGCAGCAACCTTCATCTTTGTATTCCAGATGAGTTTGCAAGACAGTGAGCTTCAAGTTTTGATTCGTTATTGCTGGAAACGGGAACTTTCAACAAGACCATTCGGAACTAACGCTCTCAAAGCACCATCACACGCAAATTATGACTTTATTGCCGAAACGATCTTTACCCGGAACTAAAGGAGGATTTTGACCTGTTGAAACCCACTTCCTCTGTCAACTAATTGACCAAAAAGACCAACTTCTCATCCGACGTCACAATTCGCTTCCAAAATTGGTCGTTCAATGGATTGTTGAGCGGCAAATCTCGACTCTTGGCGGTTTCTACTTCGGTGAGTTCGTGCGTGGCTTCTTGTAGACAAGATCAAGTTGCTGAAGTTGCCGACGAATCGTTGATTTGCCAACTCCAAGATCTTGAGTGCTTGGTGAAGGTTCGGCATCCAAAACAGCTGGCAAGTCATCGTCATCCAACTTTAATGGCCGGCCGGAACGAAGCAAATCTTGAAAATGTTGACTAACTTACAGTTCCTTCACCTTCAGCAACGCAAATCTCTTTTATCGCATGTCTTGGTAAAAGTTTTAGTTTCCAGCAATAGCGGATCAAACCCGAGGCTCACTTTCTCGAAAACTAATCGCAGTTGAGTCAAAACTTTTGGGACAACCTAGTATTGTATTTCTATCACTAGAACTAGATTTTTAAGAATAGGACAACCTCGGGTGTGTGATAAAATGTAGTTGAATTCACTGCGAAGATTTGTTGATGTTTGCGCTTTAAATTTCAAGCGGATGCCATTCATTTTTAATTTTCTTATTCATAAATCCAGCAGCCAAAGTGCGTTTTGCAGATGATTGCATAACTGCAGGCAATAGTACACGTTCACACTTTACGAAAACTGAGGCAAAACTCATTATATCTATTTCAAGTTAAAAATTCACATAAATCTTTATCCATCTTTCACAGCTGTGATTTAATTCAAAAAGTCTCCTTTGAGTTTGTTGTATTTACTACTATTTTTCTTGGAATACTTCGTTGTATCATATGTTTAATAAAGTACTGTTTTTCAGGTATCTCAAGTAACATGACGTCGACACTCTGAATGTGACTGTGATATACATATATTTTCTTAATGTTACATGTTATTATCACATTATATTTATAGCTGCAAATAAATTGTTTATTGATGCATATGGTATAAATAAAATTTAATATTGCATACGTTATGTAACGAAAATATACAAAAACCTCATCCTGTACCTCATTAATATTCAAGTCGTAATGGTTTTCCGCGGTAATTTTATTATATGGAAATTTAATGGTGTGTACTTAGAGTATTATAAAAGTTTTTCAATGTGGTGTAATCAATAGTCGTACGTTGTGGTAAGTTCAAACTTGTTGCGGCAGGTTTAAACCTAAATTACAGCCGACATAGCGACCTATGGGTGTTACTCTTAAACTGAGGCAGTGAAAAGAGTTCACAATGTCATCTTGGCTAAAAACGAAATACTGGGCAATTTTACGCTACATCTTATCACGCAGTTTGGGTGTTAATCAATTGAGATGGTGTTGGGAAATCCAAAGAAAATTTTTAATCTGGAAGACACTCTAAGTTCAGGACGCCCATCCTCCTCTGTCACGAAGGAAAACATCACTGCTGTCAGAAAGATTTTGATATTTCTGTACCAGTAATTTATACCAATCTACACGATTATTTCGAAGTGAGTTGTATGTTCCCTTTTAATACCCCATGCCTACGAGGTGCTTAATGTTGAAAATGAAACATCGCGCTATGTCAACAGTATCATAAAGGGTATTGAAGGCTGACTTTATTTTTATAACGACTGCTACACCTCAAAACAAGGTATGGACATTTGAAGCTAAAAATACGCTTGTATCTGCGAAAATGTCTATTAATAAAGAAGAAATAGAAAATCGTTTTTTTTTACGTTAGAGAAGCTGTAGAGGGCGTGGTGTTGGAAACAGAAGATAGTCACGGCAAAAGTGCCTGTCCAAGGTTGTTCAAGATATCAATAATATTCTCCTACCCTTAAGGGTAGACGTATGGTTCTTCTACTACAATACCCCTACTTGAATGTTTGCACCAAATATTTGGTAATTCTACTTACAGTCCATGTCTCGCTCCATAAGACTTCACGCTTTTCCTTTACGTAAAAAACAAGGCGTTTTTTCAACAAAAATACGCTTTCAATGACGTGGGGTGACAGGTGTGGCAAGACCTCTAAAGAAGAATGTAAAAGTTAGTTTGACGATTGGTTTTGAAGAACGAAAAAGTGGTAAAAAGTAGAAAAATGTTGTAAAATGCATTTTTTGCAACATTATGAAAATTAAAGGTGCATTACAAAACTTTTCTGGTATTCTGTGTATGTCTAATTAAGAACATTAAGTAGAGTTTGTTATTTCCGAGAAGAATACACCATTTCAGGTTCTTTATAAAGATCATGAAATTTTAAATCTAAAAAAGAAAATTTAAAAGGTTTAAAAGGTACCTTTAATTGTAGCACTGCAGATAGTCTTCAATCTTCCATATCACGCGAGAATTAATACAAAATCAACGTTGATTTGTTTCTAATTTTCGTTCTACTTAAAAGGGAACATTCCCCTTACTATAGTTGAATTTGATAATTTTTAAAATGGCAAAATGTAGGTCTATGGATGGACATTTTACTAAAATTGCGTTCATATACATTGAACGTAATTTTAGGCAAAATCTCGTAAAAATTATTAACTTTTTAAAATCGATATTAAATGTCCATCCATAGACCTACATTTTCCTGTTTTCAAAATTACCAAATTCAACTATAGTGTTCTTTTGTTAGTCTAGCCACAAGTTCTGCTACAATATTTCCTGCGCTTAATATTTAAAAAATTGCGAACGAATAGCACCGTTAGCTTTTATGTTGTTTACTGCTTCTCACAATGCTGTACCGGCTATTTGAATTTTGTTATTTTGATATGTATCAATGTCAGTGTCAGTGTTAGTGTATTGTGACAGTGATTTAACATTTATTTTCGAGTTTTACGATGAAAGTGTTACAAAATGCCATACACTTATTCATATTTAGAATATTCCAAGATGGTGTTTATTTATGACTTTTGTAGTGGAAATGCTACAGCTGCTGTTGAAGAATATCGTCAACAGTTGTTACGTTAAAGAACTGTTAGTAAAAACTTATTTATTAAAGTTTTCAACAAACTGTGAGAGACCGGAAAGCTTTCAGTGCTAACATAACACCTAAACGACAAAGTTTAGTAGAAGCAGAAAATATTCTGGCTTTAGTAGAAGATGATGTAACAACCAGCTCACAAAAAATAATTACTCAATTGGAAATTCCACAAAAAGAGTAATCAATACTTTCCACGAGAAACTCTTATATTCATACCATGTACAGCACCTACAATGGGAAGATTTTGTTAGCATATACAATTTTGTCAGTAGATAAATAATACATAGTCATGTTCATCTTTCATGTACGGTCACGGGAAAATCCCCACGCAACAGTTGAAACTAAATTCCAACAGAAGTTTTCGATAAACGCGTGGTGTGGTATGGTCCATAGTTACTTAACTGGCCTTTTCATTTTGGAAAACCGTCCCCCAGGAGAGCACTGTTTAAATTTTTTACAAAATGATTCACAAGGACCGCTACAGGATGTTCCCTCAAACATCAAAATGCAAATGTATTATCAGCACGATGGAGCTTCTGCACATTTCGCTCGTCGGGTCAAGCAACATATGGACGAAAGATTTCCAGGGTTTCGGATTGGTCGCAGTGGTCCTGTTAGTTGGCCTCCAAGATCCCTGTTGATCATATAACACTACTATGTATAGGAAATAATTTGCTGATCTGGTATAAGAGCCTGGTAACAGGACCGCTTTGGCTGGTGCTTAGAAAATGTTTGCACACACACTTTCTAGTTAATGTCTTAGAACCCGAGACAAGTTTGTCATAATCCTTGATCTGCTGCTGTTGAGCTTTGCTGATCTAAGACTGGATATTCGGGCGTCTTCAACTTCCTGATTTGCAGAAGTTTAGCTAGCGAGACTTCTGTTGTAGCATGAGGCATAACGCGGTAGGAGAATAGAAACTGCTGCAACTTAAACTCTATATCTCCGGTAACGGTAACGTGTCTCATGGCATCCTTAAAGGTTTGGATGAACCTTTTAGCTTCACCGTTGAACCGGGGATGGTACGTGGAACTACTAATATGACGAACAACGTTATTCCTGTAAAAGATTTGGAACTCCCTGGAAGCAAATTGCCTTCCATTGTCTATGATAATCTGGTCCGGAATTCCAAAACGACACATCACTTCGCGGAAGCGACGGACGACTGCTGCTGCTGTGGTATCAGACCACTTGGGATAAACATCTACGATGATAAGCCACATCTTTTCATGCACGGAACCTGTAAAATCGACGTGGATCCGTTGTCATGGTTTGCCAGGAAACCCCCATGGATGTAGAGGAGCAGACGCGGGATTGTTTCGATTTTCGCAGCACTGCTGACATGTTTTACACCGGTTTTCGATGTCACAGTAGACCTGTAGCCACCAAATGTACTAGGGTGCCAAAAAGATCATTCTGACGATACCGCTTTTGACGAAGTCCGGTTCTTATACCCCACATTATTATCTCCTGTAAAATATATAATTCAGTAGTTCGACCAGTCTTGGAAAATCCATTGAAAAAAGTGCCAACTCCTGTTCTGGTAGGAAATAAGTAAAAAACTAGCATCTTAAAAAGTTTTAATAAAACAGTACAATTGACCCAATTACCACAAGTGGTGCAAGTAGATAACGATATGTATGTATAATTACTTTCTGTTTCTTCCTGCCATCAAGTTTTGAGTTTTCTCTTTAACTAATTACATCATGAATCACCCTCATTGTCGTTTTTAACAGAAACCACCTGTTTATCCGATTCAGCCCAATCGGGAAGCTTGCATTTGGATTTCAAGCAGGCCATTTCTTGCTTCAAAAGTATGTTTTCGTGGTGAAGTTTGTTCGAGCGCTGTATCTACAAAACCAGAAGTGAATAATCGTAGATGGCAGAAATATTGTAACAAAGATTTAATTAACAATCGAACAGTCGGTCTGTAGAAAAGAATGTTATTGAGGAAAGATACATTACAAAGCTATACGCGAGCTTTTAAGGTTAGTATGCTCAGTTACAGTGAAAAAAGCCTCCGCTATAGTGTTTGTAAGCTCCTTTGGACCAAATCTTTGATATGTTCTCAAAAAAAGTACAATGGTTTATGGTGGAAAAATAAACAGGCCATGTGGTAGCTTCAGAATAACGATTGGTAGGTGCACTACTTTCAAGCACAAAATCAACTAGAGTCAGCACATTAATTACGTCGAAGATTTTTAAAAGCTCTTGACCGTTTTCTCAATACTTTACAACATTTTGGTTTAATACCTAGTTGATTGGTGGAATACTCCTTTTTGCCACATTACCATTACAACTATCGATACCGCTTTTTTGTAAGTATTTTTAAAACTAAGTGTTCGGTTATTTTTTTAATAATTTGGCATATTCTAGATTTAGATCAAACAAAGGTAACTATTCTAAAATGTGAAAAATGCTTTCATATGATAAGGAAGTTGGAAAGGTTTCCATAATATAAGCAACCTTCTCTCTTTTTATGGTAGTCTTAATTTTCTGTTTAAGAAAAAAGAAATTAATTATCATACCAAAGCTAATAATGCAAGGCGGTTCAAATATGTCTGGGACGAATTTTTTCACAAAAAAAAACCAAATTTCCAAACACTTGCATGTCTTCAACGTACTCCCCTCTGGAGTCAACACGTTTTTCAACGTTCTAGAAGCATCTTGATGTCCTTTTCAAAAAAGACTTTTAATTGGCGACGTATGCACCCCCGAACAGTCTGGACGACGGCGTCGTTCGCAAACCGCATGCCTTCCAAGTATGATTTGAGCCTTTCGAACAAGTAGAAGTCACTTTTGGGCCAAGTCGGAGCTGTACGGCGGATGTGGCAGAAAGTTACATTTCAATTTCCGGAGCGTTTTCATTGTTGTTTTGGCCATATGGGGGCGTGCATTGTTTTGAAGGAAGGCTACCCGCATCACACCTGTATTCCGCTTGGATCGAATCTTTTTCTTCACATCTGACAGAAGGTTTGAGTAATAAGCTGCATTTATTCTTCTGGCATCCGTCAAAAAGTCTTCATGGACAACCCCTTGCCAATCCTAGAAGCACATTACCATGACTTTTCATGCCGAACAGCTCCCCCGCGCTCTCTTGGGTTTGGAAGAACTGGTATGCTGCCACTCGCGTGATGATTACTAGAACTTTGGAATGAAGTAGTGCACCCACGTTTCATCGGTGGTCCTTATAAACTTTAAAAATGCATCACCTTTGTCTTAAAACTGCTGGAGGGGACGACTGGCAGCTTGCATGCGCACTATTTTGTTCACGTCCGTCAAAGCGCGCGGTACCCACCGTGCATTCACCTTTTGATAGTGCAGGTGGTTTTTCACGATGTCTTCTACACTACCAACTCTGATGGACAGCATTGTTCCAAGTTCCTTGGTAGTGCTGCGCCTATTATCACAAATAAGCGCGTCTGCATGATCAATGTTTGGCTCGGTGACAGATGTTCGCGACCGACGATCATGCGGTTCATTTTCCACGGGCTTTCTGCCCTCTCCGAAGCACTTACATCACTTAAACGCACGCGGCGTCCGTGAAAGATACTCTTTCCCATTCTGTTTTGTAATCTGTGGTGAATTTCAGCGATATTTCCTCTAACAATAAATTTGATCCTTATGCGTTATTCTACGCTCCGCTGTGTTCTAACTCGAGTAGGAGGGAGAGTGGGGGTTATAGCTCTATTCGCTTGTTTACACACAAATCAGTCCCGGCCATATTTAAACCACCTTGTAATATTGCTGGTTTTAATGCTCCGTGGTCCTGATCTTTTATTTTAATTGTTCATTTTATTGTCTTCCGTACTTTTTGAACAACTTAAGTTCTGGGTTTTATACGCAAAGATTTTCCCCTATGTAATGATTTATAAAAAGAGTAAATATTAGCATTAAAACAAAAGGCGACTGAAATTCTGGAAGAACTTATATAAAAAAGATTTCAAGGCATTATGATGGAAGTTTGCTAGTCTAGTCATAAATTCTGTTACACCATTGAAAAGATCAGCACTATTTTGCTATTTTTTTTTCATTAAAAACAGTTACAGATTACAAAAAAATATTCAAAATGGCTGTCTTCTGCTTGCATACACGCTTTTGTACAACGATGGTCGATCAAAATATGTGCATTCTTTAACGCATTTTAATCATTATTGAAACATCTAAACAACTTAAACCTTCTCACTTAACTTAAAGTGTTAAATATATATCGATTATTCACCCTGAACTAACAGAACGACAGTGCTTCACACTATGCATGAGGTGATATTAACGACCAACAACCCTTGTAATTATTTTTTAGTATCGGCGTGCCTGCGATACTTTTATCGGCCAGATGTACAAAAGCATTTATATGCACTTAAGTTGCTTTAACGTTTTATTTCTTGGATTGCCATTATTTCTATTTTATATTTCTCTCCTTCACTTATTAATTGTTTTAAAGCCCCTTATCTATTGATTCCTCTTACAACCCATGTAGCTAAAATTATTTTATTTTCTTTTTTCATTTTCCTTTGTTTATTCTTAGGTTCTATCTGTTATCTTTACCAGAATTCTTTTGTTGTTTTCTTTTAATTTTAACCTTTTCTCATATTTCTTCTTCTTTTGATATGTTTCATATAAGTGTTTGGATTTTTCGTTCTTCTCGTGTCAAGACGTTTTTAATATATGTTTTGCTTCCTTTTAGCAGAAGTTTCCTTTCTATTGGTTCCTTTTTCTCTTTTCAACAGTTTATATCAAGAAACTTTATATATCATCATCCATGAGAACTTGAGGATAACAAATTTTTGTGAAGAATGAATTTTCCATACTCTCACCGCCCAAAAGAAGCAGAAGCCTAACAAATAATCGTAGCATTTGTGCAGCATAAATTTGGAAACTTTTTTTAAATATATGGTCACAACAGATGAATTATGGTTCTCATATGAAACACCAGTTTATAAAATAAGAGAACATTGAAAACTCCCTCGCCTCAAAAGCCAAAGTCGGGACAGTTTTTTCCAAAATTAACGTCGATTACCTTCCAAATCCAGAAAAAGATTCACTTGATGAATTGGCTACCCCCTGGTAAGGCCATATTAGTGAGCAGTATAGCAAATTACTACAGCGATTTTGCTAACGTATTCAGCATCTCTGCCACGGAAAGTAGACACGTCACACGGCCTCATGTCCCGCATTCGTTGGATCTTGCACTAAGCAACTGCGTCCTGTTTGACAGTTCGCCCCTAATGATAATATACAGGCAGCTGTACACAAGTAGTGGCGTGCTAGTGAAATTTGTCTCACCTCTTCATAATAATAAAACTTATATAGAATATAGTTGTACAGGTCTTGCAGACCTTTGACTCCAAATTTTTCTATCATTCCTTTTCATTTAATTCTGTCCTTGTTCTTCTCTTGGCATATCTCTGTTTTCACTCTTCCACCACTGTTGTCCACTACCTTGCTTTTGGTCTTGCTCTCATTTTTCCTTTTTCCTGCTACATTTTCCTAATAAATCAATTTTACAACATATTCCAACTATCCTAACTTCTGCGTTTTTGTTGTTTGTTCGATATTTGGTTTTTCAAATATCTCCATGATTTTTTGGTTAGATCTTCTCCATATTTTACTTTCTACTTCTATTAATCATAAAATATTTTGTAATACTTTTCTCTCCTGTATATTCAGTCACATTTCTGCTTGCCTGTTAAGCACCCATGTAACTGTATATTCTTAATTTTGACTTTCTTTTGTTTATTTATTTTTATTTTCTTATGGTCAGCGTTCATTACTGTCACTCTTAGATTTTCCAACTCCCATTTATTTGTATTTAATTTGTTTTGCTATTATATTTAAGATTAAATTAAACAGTGTTGTCGACAAAGGGTTTCATTTCTTAATCCTTTCCCAACTTCAAATATTTTAGGTATACTTTGTTCTATAGTCACTATATTAAAAGTCTTTTGTGATCATTTTATTTATTTTAATTAGCTTCATATGAATTTTTAGTTAATGCAATGCTTCGTGCAGTTTATTTTTAATATAAAAACGCATCTATTCTTAAAGTTAATGAATGTTATATAAAGTCGTAGGTTTTATTCTATTAATTATATAGTATTTGCAGAGATCTGAAATTCCTAAAATTCTTCTTCTTGTATTTTATGTATTCTATTCCTTATTATTATTATTGTTATTAGCTTGTAAAAAAATGGAGTGCCATTTTTATATATAAGACACACAACCGCCGTTTTCCACTGGCGAGGCATGTTTTCTTCTTGTCATATTTTTATGCTAACTGAACAATTTTTTCAGCACAATTGTCCCATCTTGTTTTGAATATTCTGCAACAATTATATCTTATTTATATTCCTCTTCATTGTCTTTCTCTTTCTTCTTCTAGTATCTCTTCATAATACTGAACCCATCTGTCTAGTTTTTCCTCCCATCTATCATTTTGTGCTTCACATATTACGTTGTCATTCCATAGCCTTATTTACTTTTCCTCGTTTCACAGTTCTCTTAGTTAGCATAGTATTTTTTTGTAGTCTCTCTAGCATACATTCTTTTTTATTCTTCTGGTATATATGTTTTTTCTTATTTTCTTGTTTTGTCATATTTCTTTTTTTCTATTGTGTCTATTTTTGTATCTTTACCCATACTTTTTTCTCTGCTTTAGGGCGCTTCTGCATTCTTCCTCGAAGAATTACGATTACTTTTCAATGCTTTTGTTGTTTTTTTTAATATATGGTATTGATAATTAGTAGTAAAATTAAGAATTTAGTGGCAGGTATTCAAATAATTAATTTAGAATAAGGAAAATAGGTATATTAAACGCACAGTCGAAGAAAGGAAGTGCTACACTGAAAATAAATTTTAAGAATAAATGGGAAGAATATCAAAATATTAAAATACTAATAGGGGATCTGAATGCGTGTGTGAGAATGGAGGAAATATACATAATTTTAACGGTAGAACAATAATTTCTGGAAAGTAATGGTAATAGAAGAAGACTATTGTAATTGGCTATGGAAATGAACATGAAGATTATAAAGCTAACACACTATCTAATCAAAATTGCCTAGACACTTACCTCTAATTCGTAAACAAACATCTAGAGGTCTCTATAACCTAAACAGCAAACACAGGGTGCGGCAAAGCTCCCTCCGTTGTTTCAATGGGGCATTGTCAATCTTACATTCGCCAAATCTGCGATCGCCGTCCAGCGTACGTTCCGCATTCTATTTTAAATTCATCATAGTTCTGGACCGAAAATCGATTACTTTAGGGAAACAAGATCTTTTGTCAGAAATAGCAGTCAAGCGCTTAATTTTAAAATCATTTAAACACTCAGTTCATAAACATGCGACCACACATCGGCTTTTTGATCGCACTCTCCGACGAATTCTTCAGTAAGACGTTCGTCTTCATCCATACAAGATAATCATTGTTCAAAAATTCTCAAAACATGATTGGCTTCGTCGAAATGTGCCTTTTCGTAGTGATCGTGTCAGTTTAAAGAAGGAAATCGGACAGCTACCGTCAATTCTAAACATGTTCCCAAATTAGTTTGGCTCAACTCTTGAAGAACTTGGTCTGGAGATATCTGGCTTCAGCTAGTCGGGGCCATGGTCCACACAGCGCAAGTTTCTGAAAGTCACGCGCTTGTCAGATTTGACCTCGTGTAACTTTTTTCTAAGGATTCATCTCAAAGCTGAGACTTATAAACCATAAGGAGACACTGTACTCCAATATACTCCAGGAAATGCACGAACGAGTTATGCGAAACTGCATGGCTTGCAGCAGTGTTTATACGAGCACCATATAGGCGATGCTATTTTTATAATCACGAGATAAAACTTCTCATGTTGACAATTTCGGGCGTGAAAATAATTTTTTTGTATCTCCAGAATTTTTTAATTCACCTGCAAAAGTAAAGAGAGGATTTTGCTGCACCCTGTATAAAAAAGTATGGATGGTTCAGTTTAATCTGAACTAGCAGAATTGGTAAATTAAAGGAGCTTAGTGATGTTTAAGGTAGCAGAGCTATCGATTGCCACATGACCAAGGAATCAATCAGAAACCTTTTTGCGTAAGTCACTTGTTAATGACGTAAATGTAAAATGGAAGCCACAACAAAAAAAGATCGAATTGCCGTACATTGAAGAACATGGTTTGCAATATTACCAATCATCGTGTAAAAAATCGCTTAAAGTTTCAGAGTGCCAAGTAGGATGACTGTGCGTTAAAAATTGAGATTAATGGGAGCTTATGCTGTAAGTGTTAAGTGTCGGCTATAACAGTATAAAATAAAACTCCACTAGATTGCAGATAATGAAAGAGTATGAGTGTAGTAAATGCCTAAAGAACAATATCTTCCAAAATACGTAGAGATAATAGTGAAATTTGAAGTGTGGGTGTTTTTTGGATTAGAATAGACTCTTTTGTTAAACTAAATAGTCTAAATGGGATAGAAGAAAAATTTTGCCTTGTCTATGATAGAAAATCAATCCAGATGTTTGTATTAGCATGGCATGTCATAAACCAAGGTTTGTACGGAATGGTTTGCAAACATTAAAATTAGAGAAATGAATCCTTCCTGATTTGCACCCATTGGGGTAAATTATAATGTCAACTTAGCTCCAGACCTCAACAAATCTTATCACAAAGTGTTATGGCTGCAGTTTTTTAGAAAGAAAGGGTTACTATTTCTCTAGAAATATTCGAACATCCAACTGACACTGTTTTCTCCACAGTTAGGGCTGTCATCGAAGCAAAAAATTGACCTATTCCTTATTATTATCAATTACTAGGACTTGTGGCATAAAGCCTAATGACAATTTCAGGAATAATAACTTTTAATTATAATGTTTTGAACGTAAATCTTTCGATTGTCAAACTTTTTGAACTCCAGATAACTTAAAAAGATAAAGGAAATAGGAATTAGTCTAATTAAACTCACGACCTCATTAAACCTAAGGGCGTTCTTAAACGTCTTGTGCAGGTGCTTGATTAGCAAGTCTTCGTTTAAAGTGACATATTTGTGAACAACCTAATATACTGGTTGTGCTGCCAGACCTTCAACGTCTCCTTGTTCGGTCTAAGTTTGAGCTGTGCAATCAAAGCGGGCAATTTACTGACATTTCAACATTAGTATATATTAGCGCGTTTCGCTTCCCTTGGCATCCTTTCTTTTCCTTAAAGCTATGTACTTCTCGCAGACTTTCTTAAGGGTGTGCTCGCAATCTTGCAACTTTTTGAGACCGGCATGGTTGCTCGGAATAATAACTTTTAATTATAATTAATGGCATCTTTGAAAGACTAAATTGTCTCTCGATGACATTATCTTCAGTAAACCTTCATTTTCGCTAAGAGTTCTTCGTGTCTTAATCATAAGATTTAACGTTGACGTAAAACAAATAGGTACGCATATATTACTTATATTGCAAGTTAACAACGCTCATAGTTCGAATATGTGGACGATATATCAATTGAGACCGAGGAATTTCATTCTGCATGGCTCTGATTAGCATAGTCTATCAAGTTTTGGTGCAAGTTGTAATTATCAGTAACAACCTATGGAACACCTTAGAAGTTGCTTGTTCTCCTCTAGCTTCTTCCAGCTGCGAAGTGACGTCCTGGTTCGTTTATGTCATCCATGTGCAATCTTGGATGAGTAGCTGGCGCTGCTCCAAGTGTCTACTGTCAATGCAATCGAGATTCTTTAAAGCGCCCTTCATCCGCTTTTGTGCATCCTTTCTGGAGTATTCCGATTTTGAGTCTATGTACCTGTTCGATCATTAACTTATCTTAAGGGTGTAAAAAACCTCGCAGAGTACTTGCAACTTTTGAGGCTCCTTGGCCGAATTGAGAGCGTCTGCTTCGGTGCATCGCTTTCAACAAATTGACCATTGTAAATTTACGAATCTTTGGACTTCCTTGTCTCTCGATGACATTATCTTCAGTAAACCTTCATATTTCGCTAAGAGTTCTTCGTGTCTTAATCATAAAAGATTTCACGTTGACGTAAAAACAAATAGGTACGCATATTTACTTATATTGCAAGTTAACAACGCTCATAGTTGAATATGTGGACGATATATCAATTTGAGACCGAGGAATTTCATTCTCATGGCACTTCTGTTGTAAGATATCTATCAAAAGTTGGGCCAAGTTGTAATTATCCACAGTAACTTAAGTATTGGAATACTTAGAAGTTGCTTGTTCTCCTTTCTAGCTTCTTCCAGCTGCGAAGTGACGTTCTGGTTCTTTATGTCATCCATGTGCATTTGGATCAGTAGCTGGCGCTGCTCCAAGTGCGTCTCTGTCAAGCTGCTTTCGAGATTCTTTACGGTGCCCTTCATCCCCTTTATGTGTTTTTGGAGTACTTCCGATTTTGAGTCTTTTACCTGTTGATCATTAACTTATTTAGTGTTAAAAAAAACACCCCCCAGAGTACCGACTTTGGGCTCCTTGGCCGAATTGAGAGCGTCTGCTTTTTCATCGCTTTCAACAAAATTGACCATTGTAAATTTACGAATCGCTAATTTCGGCAAGACCACTGGTGAAGTTACTACATTTGTCAGCAATTGATGACTGGTTGTGGGTGACGTTTCGTCAGTAGGTACAGGGCTACCTAGATGTATCCAATTGAATCATCATGTGAGTGTTTCTATATCCTTTATATAGTTAAAAAAATAATTTTTTTTGTTAATTTTTTAAATCTTTATTTTCTCTGAAGATGTTTAACAACTTTAAACCAAATACGCTCCATCAGTATGATGATCTGCCAACAGCGAATGCGATTGGTTTCCCCGGTCATATTCAAATAGTTTTTGGCGGATCATTCGAGTAGCTTGTAGTCACACATTGTTGTGTAGAACGCGCTTTTGCAATTTTTGGCAATACAATGCAATCCGGTTGATGTCTTTGAGTAACAACTTAAATCGAATAATTCCCAACAAAGCCCATCAGTTCCTATTTAGCTTAGAACTGTGGCTCTCCACTTTTTCCATTCACAATCTTTGGCGCTTAAGATACCACTCGTCATGATGAAATAAAGCCAGGCGTAAGCAGGATAGTGATAGGATAACGATAAAGTGGCAACTTCTAAACAGCACCAGTCAGTAGTCATTAACCGGCAGGGTATAGAGTACTCATTGGTTCAGCTTTGACATGGTTAATAAGATTTCAGATTAGCTTCGACTAACTTTTGAATCTGGTCCTAATTAGCGCTCAAGTAGTCCTAAGCAGAGCTAATGTTCATGGAAACAATTTGTGATGACCTGTTAAGCATGACTGTAGGACGTACCATGAGAATGCACCACGTGCATTTGATTGGTGGATGTTATATAAAGTTTAAAAACTGAATGTACTTTTGAAAGGCAACGATGTTAAAGTTTAGATTTAATACCTTCGCGTTTATGATCGCTGGCAGTAACTATATGAGATGAATAAAAAACATCTTTATCTAGACGTTCTGACAACTAAGAACTCTCGTAAAGAAAATACGACAGTGAAGGCGATCTATTATGTGCTTTACAAGTCCTTAGGGAAGCAAGAGCCCCCTCTCCTCCAGCCAAATAGCTTTGTGTATTAAAACAGGCGCCTTGAACATTCGGGGAAGTGTAAAGTTAAAAGGTGATCGCTACTTTAGATTCTAATTAATGCAGAAACGCCATATTTGTAGACTATTTCATCGAGGTCTTTTTCAAAATCTTTGTGTTTAGATAATAAGATATCACTGCTGTGGAATTAACTAGTTCAATCGGTGCGATTAAAGGTGTTGTACAAAAGAGAAGGAATTTCAATCTTAGGATAAATGCTGCACTAAGGTGACAGGTGACAGTGTTTACTTATATCAAGTTCTGTTAACAGATCAAATATATAGTGAGTGGGAAATACCGGAGAACGTTTGAGCATTCCAGTTCACTGAAGTTGCGTTGTGATCTAGACACTACTGGGGTTTTAAGAGATGATTTTAGGGTTAGCGTATTCATATCGCATTCTTTTTTGTACCTCTTGGCTACCCTGTGTATTTCTTGTCAAATGGTAGCAACTTTTCGAACGAGGTTTCTCAGATGGCAATCGTTTTTATTCACTTTCTTAAATAATTGTGAAGGCTAAAGCATTTAATGTTGTAATCCAAAACTAGTCTACAGGACAAACGATAAAGAAATATGTATTCAACATGGTTCAAAGCTAGGCGGTTTTTTAATTCCCCTCTTTGAGCAATTTATGGTCTGCACTTAATTGTAACATTGGAAAGATACTCCACATGATCGAACGCCCAAAAAATATTAAAACCATCTATCTATCGACGACTTTCTTTATTCTCCCTTCTCATTTCGCCCATTTCACTCTTTTTCCCCATCTTACACCAAGCAAATCATGTTGCTTTTGTAATTCCATTAAACTAAAATCTGAGTTGCAAATTTAAGTAAGTGTGACTCGATGTATTAATAAGAGTTATTTTTCGATGAGCTGGCGTAGATGGTAGTTGGCTAGCTATCTCCGCACCTCCTTACGAGAGGATCAGAATTTTTTGGTGCTTGCGGCAGGTGCTCTTGTTCAAATCGTAGTCGTAGAGACCATGATGTTGGAGTTACTGTAGCCTTTAACGTTGGAGAAGAGCTGTTGGACGCACTAGAAGATATACTCCTGTATGGTTGGTACGTCGACGTCTCGATGGAAGACGGTATTTCTTACAAACCACGGAAAGCCAAAAATGGTCATAAATACCAAATTCTGGAGCTTGTTTGTGTGTGTTTTAGCGCAGTATCACCACATAGGCATATAATTGAGTGGATGGGCGTCTTATAATAAATAAATATATTGGTAAAAAAACAATCGGCTTTCATGATGGAGGAAAGAGCCATGGACCTGCCAGGCTGCCTTCGCCTTTGCTACTGCACGTTCCACGTACGACTTCCAGGTGAGCTTCTCGTCTAAGATATCGTGCGTCTTTTCCAAGGTATCTCCTGGTCAAATAATCTAAGACTTGCTAAGTCGGGTCGTCAATTAAAACGGGTCTTCATGGAGAATAAGACGGCTGTGCTCTTCTCGGCACTCACTCCTATTCTCCATGTGCTGCACCATTTTTCTAGACAGTTCAGCTTCTTCTGGATTGCCAGAAACGGCTGTCGTGAGTTTTACACCACCCCTGTGTTATCTGCGTACTGGGCTATCGCCAAAAACAGTACGGAACCTTGGGGGACGCCACTCTAATGATTCACGCCGCTGAGTTTCATTCAAGACCTTCGGCCGGAGAGAAAGGACCGGATCGACTAGAGTATCAGTAACAGTATGGACACTGAAGCCCTCTTGTAGACGAATTTCGTATGGGTGATGTCATAACAGGTATAAACTGGATGCAAAAGGCCAGAGATCGACAACAGTAGAAAATGCAAGGGGATGCTTACATCCGATGATGGATGATATAGCTGTTGATTGGTGATGTCATCGTTGTCGAAGAAGATGATCAACATATATATTTTTGGATTGCGGGAACACGGTAAACGTTCTTTCGAATGCCGTTTGTATTCAGAATTAAATCTTGTGATGATAGTTCGCAGAAGGATACCGATTAGACAAGATAATAAAATATCTAGAGCTTTTCATCCGTTTTGGTTTCTATTCGTTTGTCAACTCAAAAGCATCGATCTGGGATGGAAATATTGAGGATATGTATAGGGGGAGATTAATGAACATATTAGAACGCTACAATTTTACAGTCATCGATATAAGTAAAAAAGAAAAAGGAGATAAATTTACAAAACAGATTAGATAACAGTAAAAATCTAGAGATTTTCTTCCGAGAATTCACGAGACCAATTTAGATGAAATTTCCCATTGATAATGAGTTAAGAGAAATCTTTAGACAAAATGAAATTTTAACTGAAAAAATATCAATCCATGGATGATTAGTTATCTATATAACAATTATGAACATACCATATGAATGACAAACTCAGTCAAAAGTAGTTTATTCAATGCATTGATTAAAGATAAAATGGTATGTTAAGGTTTATGCTTAAATTTTCTTAAGCCTTTTCAGTCATCAAATTGGGATTTCAAATCATCTTGTAGGCATTTCTTCAAAGCCTTTTTGTTTGTTACTATTTAATGGATTTGTCCTTTCTTCTTCCATCACAATTTTTATTCTATCATGTTTAATTCTTATATGACCATATCAGTTCGTTTATTCTCATTTCATCCTATTATTGATTTCAGTTTCGTTATTTTGCTACGTTTAGTTTTTCCCGCACTTCTGAGCAGTTTCACCTCCAAAGTATTTATTTTAGCTGTTTATTTTTATATTATTATTTGAAAATTTATTTGTTCAACAACTATTTTTCTATCTTTCTTGACAATACTATATAAATATTCTGTAACTGTTACTCTTTTTAATAGTTTCTCTTTACGTTTAATGTCTATTATCTTGATCATCCCCATGTTTATCACCTTTTTTCTATTAGTCTAGTCTATACATTTACTATTCTACGCATTTTATTTTTTTAAGAAACCTGTAATCTATATTTTAATTGGTTTCGATCTCCAATTATAGTATTTAATTATTCCCTTCATTCAATGCACATAACTTTTTCAATTACTGAAAAGGAACTATACCTCTATCTTGAATTAGTAATTCAATACTACAAATTGCTTGTAAAAAGTTTAAAATGAATAAACTCTGTACTTAAATTGGTACCAAAATCTTTTATTCATCAAATCATCAAATAAAAATCTTTCATTTCTACCAAGAAAAACATTTGCTACCAGCAGTGGCACTGGTAGAGAAAACTAATTATATAGAAGTAAAATTATAAAAATATTTTCTTACAAAACTAAACTAAACCTAAACTATACAAATGCATCAAATCATGCATTTTATTCATCTGGGTCCTCAACGGCTTCTTTAGATTTCTTTTTCTTTTTTTTCTTTTCAATCACTGCCGTTTCATCCATTACAGGTTCTTCTACTGGTGCTTCTGCTTTCTTTTTCTTTTTCTTTTTCTCACTGGATGTCGAGGCCTCTACAACTGGCACTTCCTCTTCTGGCCCCTGTTTTATGGACTGATCATGCTTCTTCTTTTTCTTCTTTTTTTGTGTTACTTCTATGATTATTTTATTACATTATGGAAAAAAAAAAGAAACTGGGAAACATACCAACTTCTGCAGGTTCCTCCTTAACCTTAACATTGCTATCAGCAGTTCCTGCAGGAGAAACCTCCTGTTTAGACTTCTTTTTCTTTTGCTTTGGCGTGGTCTCTTCGACTGTTTCCATAACTTCTTGTTTAACCTCAACAACTCCTTGCGATTCGGATCGCTTCCGTTTGCCAGACCCGGAAGGTAATGTGGAATCAGCAGCTGCAGGATACTGTTTGACTTCACTGAAATTATAACTTACAATACTGTGTTAAAGAATAGAAAAAAATGTCATACCTAACGCCGTGATATTTTTCAAATTTGGCTTTAGCTTTGCCTGTTCCACTGATGCGTTTTAGGTTTCCCTCTTCTAATATTCTCAATCGAGCTTCCAATTTTGCCTTATGCTCAGCACCCAAATCAAAATTGGTATCCTCCCCAAGTGCATCAACACGTGTGGCAAGCGACGCTTTAGCCGCCAGCATTCTCGACATTTTCCCTTTGTTCTTAGTGCTAGTTTGGCCAATCAGTTGAGCGTGGTATATAAGACCATACTTCGGGGTGTCTTTCTTAGTTTTCAGTGCTCGAAATAGGGCCTTCTCTGCACCTAAAATTTGCACGGTCGACGCAGGGTGCTTAGCCAAATTTATTAATGAACCAGCATGCGAAATCAGCCGTGCGCCAACCAGATCACCTACTAATACAGTCAGATTAGGCGCCATAGCCATCATGCGGGCCTTCAAGTAATCATATAACTGGGTACGGTAGTTTGAAATTTCAATCACTTGGTCGCACAAATTTTGAATATTGATGATATCATCATCTGAGATTTCAGTGCCCATAGATATTTCTGCAGCTTCTTTTACCTGCTCCTCAAGATCCTCTGGCAAAATATCAGATAAATCCGAGCTTCCAGCATTGTCCCGAGTGCCAATAATCTTTACAGTCTTAACGAAAGCGATGTTATCCTGTAATTATTTTTCCCAGCTCTGGAAAATGCCAGCCATACCATTCACGGCAGCGCATGTTGTAATTATTCAGTTCCTTGTCCAAGTCATCCAGCAGAGATACAGCTTGAATGATCATGGTATCTATTTTGTCTGGCGAAAATTTCAGCTTGTATCGGCTGAGCGAGTGAGCAAGCCCCAAGGCCATTGCGGTCATCTCCTTCTTTGGCATCCCAGCGAGCAAGCTTTCGCACTGTGAGCGGATGCATCGCATCAGCTCTTGCACGGTTGTATCGGAAAGGCACTTCAGATTAAACTTCTCTTTGATGGCGTTTCCAAGCTTTGCATCTGCTACAAGCAGCTGATCCTGCATCTCCTTATCCACCAGCTTTTTTAACGTCTTTTTGAGTGGCTTTGACAGCTTTCCTTCCACGGTGGCAGTCGTCGCCGCAAGCGCTTCCGTAGTATCCGCGAACTTCTCGAAATGCTTAAGCTTAACGCTAATAAATTAAAGTTAGAAATACTGCTGTACGCTAGAAAAATTATAACATACACTTTGCTAGCTGCCTCCGGCGACTCAAAGTCGCGATACAAGTTCTCGGCATGCTTAAGCTTCTTTTCGTCCAGCAACTGCAAGGAAACGTGCAAAATCGGAGGTTATGTTGGTGTAAATGCAGAGCGAGATATTTACCTTGAATATTGCGTAGCCCGCCGGCGTCTCGAAGAGCACCAACATGGCACTTACGCTAAAGTTACACTGCAAGGCAAATTATGAAGGTAAAATTCGAGCCAGTTTTAAACGCGCATAACTAGGTTATCAACCACCGCTACTTCTTAACTTTGAATACAGCGTGCTGGCCACGAACGGAAGCGGATGCACGCCCGTTGAGTTGGCAATACCGTGTTATTTAGGAATGAGATGGTATGGAAAAAAATGTGTGGTGTAGTATTATAAGCCGGTAATTAATTAGATAAATATACAAAATTTAATTAGAATTAAAAGAAATGATATTTGAGTAATATTTGTCGAATACAATGTACGAGGTTGCGGGGAAGGGGGTGTATTGGTAATTTTTATGGAGGTTATGTACTACAGTGTTGTCACGACAATGTAACATATAGAACGGGGCAAATTATTTGTATAGTTTGCTTCAAAATTAGATTATCAATACAGAATAGAAGCCGCTAATCATGACTATTCCTCTGATTATCTTTTAAAATTTGAAAATGGATTCTTATAGGAAATTTTACGCTGATTTCGAATTCGAAATTAAAAAATTTCTATCTCGAATAATTTTCGAGATATTCGACTTCGAATTTCGGGAAAATTTTCGACATTACGATTTTAAATGTGATTCTTATAGGAAATTTTACGCTGAATTCGAAAATGAAGTCGAATAATTTTCGAGATATTCGATTTCGAATTTTCCCGAAATTCGAAATCGAAATTGAAAGGTCTTTTTAAGTTCGTTCTGGGATTGCTTACAGAGCAATCTCTTCGCCGGCCCCATGTTTTTATATATGTAAGGCGGCTGTGCAAAAATGCTTTGGGGAAGGGTTGTGATCTCGTTTTTGTCTTTCAAATAAGGATGACATTCTCCTTTGCCATAACTTTCACTTACCACACATGGTAAAGTTTAGTGTTGCTAAAGGCGAAATTGTAAAATACAGTGCTACCAACTTTCTTTGCCGTACTTACACGTCTTTGATACAAGAAAAAAGGTAATCTGGTTAAGAGATTTAAAAAAATGAATAAGTTTTTTTTTTGTTAATCTTTAGAAGCGACTCGCGTAAGATGATTTAAAACTAATTGAATTCTCCCTTCTGGAATGTGATCCAAAACAAGACAGTGGAAATAGTTTTTTAAGATGTCCCCATTTATTTTATATGGTTTTAGATCTCACGAAGAATCGATAACAATTTGCGTGCGATCAATCAACTTTGTGTTCTGAAGAAGTTTATTAAATTCACCCTTAGCAATGATCATTTTATCTTTTAGGTAATCTTTAAATTCACGTTCACACTTTTCACACAAGTTTGGCGTACCTGGGGTGTTCTTTAATAATTCTTTTAATTTATTTTCACGTACTAGTTAAAGTTACATCAAAGGATCATCTACAGTTTTCTAAACTGCTCTCATTTTTTCCCGAATAAATGTTCAGTGTATGTTCAACTTTTACTTTTTTTCTCTCTAGGTAAAGAATCTGCCAAATCCCAACGATGATCCTTTCTTGATAGGTGCTTCACTTCTCGGCAACCTAAGTCGGAATTTCCAACTAAATCTGACAACAATTGTCTTTTATTTTGCTCTCTTTTTTATCTCTATCTCTCATATGAGTAGCTGAAGTTCTTTTTACTTTCTTTTCTCGCTCTCGCAAGCTTGCCTCTGCTCTAGCTTATTTCTTTTTTCTTTCAGTTATTTAGGTCGCCCACAATCTAAAGGCAAAGTTTGCAATTTTGGCTCTTTCTCCTTGTTCTTGGCCTTTTCCTTTTCCAGCTTCGCTTCCGACTTGCTATTATCCTTTCTACGCTTCTCCCCATTCTGATTCTTATCTTTCTTCTTAAGTGTCTCCTTTTCCTTGTTACGCTTGTGTTAATGGTCCATCTCCCCGACCTCCCTCTTCCCATTTTTAAAATCTTGCAGTACTCCTCGAGTCAGCTCTCTTTGTCCATTTAGCCATGTAGCGTGGGCCCGAGTAAAACTTCTTCTTAATGCCAGACCAACGGGTATGTGAATATATATTTGAATGTTCCCGTAAATAAGAGAAGCAACATACCTTGGAATCGTAACGCACTATCTTTATAAAGTTTATCTACTATCCTACTATTGGCTAAATTAATTTATTTAGTGGGAAGCTTTAGAAGTCATGATGAAAAGCTTGATGAATGTGAGATCCTGATGATAGAGGTGCGGACCAAACATTGCAGAGAAAGCTCTTCAACGGTGCATAAAATATTTATTTGATTTGAAAAAAGCAATGTTTAGAAACTGTAAAGTTTACTGAGCTTCTTTTCAAAGAAGTTATAATTTGTCACTCAAGAGAACAAAATGACCTTTATTGTACTGTACAAAGTTCAGGAAAAGCATCATTTTGCAAACTATGACAACGTAATAACCGAGAAACAACATCACAATGCATCTAAACACCGGCCGTGGGAGCCTTCGCAAGATACAAATAATTCAACAGGACAGAAAAAAATAAGTAGGAAATAGTAGGAAAGGATTTATTTACTGCACGGATTTCAAGCTAGGTTTGAGATGCTACAATGAAGACAAGTTTTATGTATACTCTGTTTCTATCATCTGAAACAAGTGATGTATAGTAATTTACAGAGTGAAGCAAAATTTCCTCCCCAATTTCCAAAGGAGGTTATAAAGAGAGGGATGGTCTCAGAGTGGGGAAAGTGATTTTATTAAACGCATGTAATTTGAAAGTTTTGCTTACAAAGACAGTTACGAATTGTGTATAATAAATTTTCCCCGAAAAAACAGTAATAAGTAATAGTATTAAGATATAGAGAAAAGGGTTGTCTTGATAGCTCACTAATTGAGTAGTATAAACAAATTGTGCCACTATAATGATGTTGCTATAAGAAAGGTTAGAGAAACCACCAGAGAGATGATTCAACAGAAACGTAAATTTTTCTGTCAATTTTTTCTGTAAGACAGAATCATACAATAGAATATTGAAGAAGGTATTTTATTAAGTCAAAAATTTACATTTTCTATGCTGAAAATCAAATGAAAATATTAATATTCCACTGAAGAAGATCATTACTACAACAAAGTATTTATAAGAAAATTAAAAACTATTATTGAGCCAGTAGTCGATCCAAATGAAAGTTACTATTATCTATCTTGTTCACAAGGATGAGAGCACAACTCTAAAGATTATATTGAGATCTGACAAGTTATTTAGATTGATGGACTCGTTAAGTGGCTTTCAGAGTTTGATATGATTGGTTTATGTAATACACAAGATGATACATACGTAAATGAGCTTTGTTGAGAAGAAATTTTCACTATCAGATACATATATTTGCGTTAATAATATTGAAGATTGTTCATGAGTTTACTAGAATCATAAACAATAAGAAGATGTATCTCCAGGTATGGTAAATTAGCATTAATGATCAAAAGAACATGGAACACTAAGTGGTTGTAAAGTTACGACGGGTATTAGAATCGTCTGTTTTTAAAAGTTGCTCAACTTGATGTATTCAAGTAAGTTATCTTCTAAAGTCGCAACTCTGAGAAATTAAAAACCAAGTTAAGACATTTAAATGAAAGTGCGGAAATTTCCCCATTTTTCTAATCTAGTAGAGTAGTAACTGGCAACACCAACCAATTGATATGAACCTTCTGTCCCAGTTACTATTTTCCAATTTGAAGTAGCGCAAGTTACAATACACTCTCAATCGCCCAGGTCTTTCTTTTTTCTGAAGAAACTGTAAAGCATGTGCGTTGTCATATCTTGTGTACCTACCAGTAGAATTACTAGTCATACGTAAAGTATTTAGAGGGGAAGAGTAATAAGCTCACTAGACGCAGAATACCTAATGTAGTATAGTATGCCTACATTTTAAAGGTTAGTCACTGATGGTCAAGGCTTTTTCGAAATCGTATTTCTATTAATGAAAAATTACCTTACAGTGGCTTTGCCATCGTGACTAAGTCGGATGGCTAATTTACTCGAATCTTTAGTTTACTCTAGATAACTTGGTGTCTTGCTTTAAGTTGATTAACAGCATCAATACTTTTAAGCCTTCCATACATCTTAAAAAATAATTAAAACCTCCCAATTTCTGATATTACTTCGCCTATTTTTCATTGATAAGGTTGTAACCATTACTGAGTAAACCTAAAATTACGCAAAATAAACAATGTGAGACCTTTCTCAGTTGCTTCGTCCTACCATTGAAACTTCTTTTATTCTACGTAGTTCAATGCGTTTGTTAGTACCTTTATTCTCTGTCTAATCTGTTCGTTATTTTATCCAATCTAGTTATCCCACAACCATGTCTACAGTATTACATCTCTATGGTGGTTATCTTATATTTATTTTGTTTGTTTAAATCAGTTTTCATTTTGTATTCTTCTTCTTCTTCTTCTTAGCCCGTTTCGGTCCATAACTGGCCTTCATTGACTTCCACTTGGTCCTATTTTGAGCTTCCTGTATCCATTTCAATACGGCCACTTTTTTTATATCGTTGTACCATCTATTGGGTGGTCTTCCTCTGTTTCTTCTATATTCACACGGCAGCCACTGAAGCATTGTTTTTGTCCATCTAGTTTCTTGTGTTCTGGCAAGGTGTCCGGCCCAACTCCATTTCAGATTTGCTATTGCTTCAATAACATTTGTCACTTTTGTTTTCTCCCTAATCCATACATTAGTTTTTCTGTCACGTAGTGATATGCCTAGCATTTTTCGTTCCATTGCTCTTTGAGTGATTGTTAATTTGTGCAAGTGGGCTTTTGTTAGGGTCCAGTTTTCAGTTCCGTAGGTCATTACAGGTAAGATGCATTTATCAAAAACTTTCGTCTTAAGATGTTGGGCAATATTTTTGGAGTTCAAAATAAAACTAAGTTTACCATAGGCTATCCATGCTAATCGAGATCTTCTTTTGATTTCTGTTATTTGGCTGTCACGGTCAATCCTGAGTGTTTGTCCTAAGTATATGTATTCACTAACATTTTCAATCGTTACATTTCCAACTTTTAATGTTTCGTCTATGTCCTGATGTTCTGGCATCATTGTTTTTGTTTAAATTCATTTTCAGACCGATCTTTTCTGCTTGTTGTTTTAAGTCTTGTGCCATATATTGTAAGTCGTTTTGGTTCGTAGCAATGATAACGATATCATCTGCATACAGTAGGTGGTTTATTTTTCTGCCATTTATGTTTACCCCATAGTTTTCCCATTTAATTTTTCGAAACATATCTTCTAACACTAGCGTGAACAGTTTAGGAGACAGACAATCGCCTTGCCGAACCCCGCGTTTTAACTCAACCGGTTTTGTTTCATCGTGTAATTTGTAGGTAGCAGTAGTTTTATTGCTGATGTTGTTCAAAGATTTATGTATCTTTGGTCAATTCTACCGTTTTAAGTGCTTCTGTAATTGCCCATGTTTCTACCGAGTCGAAGGCCTTTTCAAAGTCTATGAAAGCCAGGTAAAGAGGTATGTTATATTCATTGGTTTTCAATTAATAGTTTCATTGTAAATAGGTGATCTCTGGTTCCATAGCCTTTTCTAAATCCGGCTTGAGTTTCTGATTGGTATGCGTCCAGTTTGATGGTTAATCGATTTGTTATTATTTTGTCATTAGCTTGTATAATACTGATAACAAACTTATCGGTCTGTAATTCTCTAATCGCGTGTGATCTCCTTTTTGTGTAGAAGAATGACAATGGAATCGTTCCAATCTTGCGGTATAGCTGCTTGGATCAGACATTTGTTTAGCATATTTACTATTTTCGTTTTAATTTTTGTCCCCCATTTGATCAGTTCTATTACGACGCCGTCTTTCCCAGGTGATTTATTTGCTTTCATTTGCTTTAGTGCGTTCTCTAGTTCGTATTCTTCTATATCGGGCAATTCTTCAGAACCAACATTTTGGATTTTGGCAGTTTCTTTACGGGTTTCTTGGGTGTTTTCGATTCTTATTACTTTCGATTCATATAGTTCTTTATAGAATTCCTGTACTATTTTTAGTATTTCATCTTTATCTCTTATTATGTCCCCATTTCTGTTTCGTAATGCACATATTTGTTTTTCCCGAATGTTGGTCGTAGTACCTTCATTGCTCCATTTTGCTGAATTATTTTATTTATTTTCTCTTCTTGTCTTTTGATTCTGTTTTCTTTGATTTTTCGTCTAATAGTCTTACATAAGTTGCCATATTCTGTTGTATTTCTTTTATTTTCACTAACTAGTTGTCTTCTTTCTCTTAAAAGTTGTATTTCGTTATGAGTTGGGGATTTTCCATTTACTTTCTTTGTTATTTTTGTTATTTTGGTCCCATGGGAGATAGCATCTAAGATTTCCTTGTGCAATGTTTCAATTTTATTATCATTATTTCGTTGTTCGAGATCGTTTAGTTTATTTTCGACTGCTTGTTGATATTCCTCCTTCTTGTTTTCTATGTCCTGTATTTTAATATCGGTGTCATTCTTTTAAATCTTTTAGGCGTTCCATCTTTGTGTTAATTATTACTTTCGCTCTTACGAGTCGATGGTCGCTTCCTACATCGAAACGATTTAAGGTAGATACGTCATGAATGATGTTTTATTGTTACTTAGGATGAAATCAATTTCATTTTTTACTTTGCCATTCGGACTTATCCAGGTCCATCGTCTATTTGGTTTTTTCTTGAAGAATGTATTCATTGCATATAATTTATTTTCATTTAAGAATTCAATTAATTTGTCCCCTCTTTCGTTTCGATGTCCTAATCCATGTTTTCCCCAATATTCCTCTTCTGTTTTCTCTACACCTACTTTTGCATTAAAATCTCCCATGAGTATACTGTATTGTTTTTTTCCTTTGACTGGTTCGTCTAATGTGGTCGTAAAACTCTTCTATTTCTTCTTCTTCATGAGATGTTGTAGGAGCATATATTTGAATTATTTTTAATGCACTTGTTTTGTTCAGTTGGAATATTATATATGCTACACGATCTGATATGGCTGTAAAGTTTTGTATGCGATGTGCATGTATCTTCCGAATTATAAAGCCTACTCCATTTTGTATATATTTTTTTAATTTTGTTAATTATTTTTTAGTTTTAGACTGTCGCCTTGAAACTTTTTATTTATATGTGCATACGTATCTTTTACATTGTTCTATTTAAGTTCTCTTAAATTCTGATTCAATTGATTTTGATACAGTTCTTGAATTGTTTTTTTAGTGGATATTAACAATCAGAATCAGTACATTACATTCTATGAGTTAAATGGAATCCATCTATCGACGTTATCCCACTTCTTGGAGCTATTCTACTTTTAGATCAATCGGCCATTTTTTCTTGCGTAGTCTTCTGACGGAAGGATCATGCTGTAGGTTGGACGTGAGAGTATTTGGATGCGCCTGTAAACTCAGGAAGTGCCTAGTACTTCTTTTGGTACATTCCTCTTGGACTGTAGAAATTCCGAGGTCTGTATGTAGTGTCAGGTTGCTTAAATACCAGGGGGCATTTGCGATCATTCTTAGTGTTTTGGACTGTAGACGTTATGTGATGTTTACATTTGATTTGTAAGAGCAGGTCCAAAGCTCGATACCGTACGCCCAGATTGGACCAATTATTGCTTTGTAAAGTAAAAGCTTGTTCTCTATAGATAAGCACAACTTTCTAAAGGTGAGTTTGAAGGTTTGCAGAGGCTGCGTGAGGATCAGTGTGTTCAGAGATATCAGAAGGATAGTATAGTCAGTAAAAGTACCTATATAAGTGTCATCAGTAGTAGGTATGTCGGCAGAGTATAATGTGTATAAAAGAGGTCCTAGGACACTTCCCTGGGGAACTCCAGACGTAATAGACTGAATATCAGAATAACATTGTCCTTATTTTATCTGGAAGTGCCTATAATATAAGATTTAAGAAGTAGATAATATTCATTTGAGAGTAATGTCTTAATCTTGCATAAGAGACCTACATGCCATACCTTGTCGAACGCTTGCTTAATATCTATGAGCACTGCTCGACAGTAGGAGTTGTTCTCTAAAGCCGTATTAATTATGTTTACAACACAATGGCACGACTGTACTGTGGAATGCTGTTTCCTGAAATCGAACTGATAACCCGGGATACAGTTTTCTAATGAATCAGTTTCAGTTAATCTTTTAAGAAGTAGCTTCTTAAGCAGTTTGAGATTTGGAGGCAATAAACTTATTGGATGATAAGAGGTGACTTCTTTAGGGTGTTATCTGCCCAAATTTTAGTGGTAATGGCCAGTATTTAGTGCGTAGTATAGCATTAGACAGATTTCTTAAGAAGATTACACCAAGTCTTGGTAGTTCAGCGAGCACTTCCTCTGTTATTAAGTCATAGCCAGGAGCTTTATTCTTGTTGAGATACTGAATTTCTGTGGAGATCTCCGTAGTCGTAAAATTTTTAATAGGCAGTGATAGTTGTAAGGGTGTCTCAAGGAAACCCAGTGCTTCATCATCTGGATCGTTGGAGTGAGGGGTAAAAACTTCCGCGAAGTGTTGAGCAAGCAGGTCAGCTTTTTCTTGGTCCGTTCTGCCCCATTCGTTGTCTAGTTTCCTGAGTGGGTGATTGAATGTTTCTTGCTTTAACATTTTGATTTCAATCTTTATTCTATTTGTTAGCCTATTGCATACTTTTTTATCATCTGGATTGCGAGTTCTATACTATTTCATTCTTGCTTTGCGCTTTTGACGTACTAAGGTAAGTATTATAATAAAATTGAGGCTGATGTTGGTTACTAAATTTTCCTCTACTGTTATGAATGTAGCCCAATCAGTGTTATGGTTATATAGTGCAGGTCTAGGTGATTTCTTAATTATTGATGTACTTTGTTTCATTTTCTAATAAATATAGTTTGAAGTTTGGTTCTTTGTTAATTTTTTGCATCCGTTATTATGTTTTCTTCCAAAATCTTTCTTTGTTTTCGAAAGAGTTAAAAATAACAAGTGAAATAAGCAACAAGAAACAGGAGTAAAATTAGGGATAGAATTATGCACCTTCTGAAAGAAAATGTAGCCCAACACGAATAAATAAAATAATAAAATATTTTTCAAATCTGATAACATCTGCAATATTACATAAGAGATAAATATTCAACGTAAGTTGAAAACAATGCAACCTTAAATCATAAAGACCTCATAGTTTTCATTTTAATCATTATTGTCTTAAATCTTTCTTTATCCATTTCTGGATATATGTGGATTTTCTTTATATTACTTCATTTACTGCAGTACGTATACAATATCTGCAATTTACTTGTTATTTGACTTTAACTTTTTTCTAACATATCAACTTTTTACAAAAGCGACCTTGCAAAAACAAACCCCTACAAAAGACCACGCGCTTGCAGCTGCAAGTGCTTTGGAAAGAAAACTAGAATTAAAGATGAATATAAGTAGAAAGATAACCAAAAAGACAAAATTAGATTTAGAAGATTAACAACATTAAAAGGGCATATCAGAACACATGTGAATGCTAAAAGGAAGAATAAAATACTTCAATGGAAAAGAGGTTTTTGCTATAATTTTCATTTTTGCCAAATGATAATTGTATACAATATGATCCGATAATAGGAAGTAAAAAGTTTAAAAACAAGCGTTTATAAAGCAGTTGACAACATTTTAAACTCCGACTACATCTACATTTTACACCATTTACATTAAAATTGTATCTTTGTTGTTTTCTTTTACTTCTTCGATCTTTTTTGCACTATTGTAGTAAATATTGAATTTTTGGTGAAATTATAAAGAACAATCCGAGTGTGTGAAGGTCACAAATATTACTAAACCAATTCATGTTTACATGCGAACTCTAAACATTAAGTTCTGTTTATTTATACATTTTCAAACTTTGTTTGTGAGCCATTTCTTAAGGCTTTTCCTTTCTTGAATGCTTTAATAATTGAACTACTTGAAATTAAAACAAAAAAGAGAAATTTTGAACAACAAAACTACGATAAACCTTGTCGAAATTTATAAATTTGTAACCAACCTTTGACTTGTGCAGATCCACATCGTTAAATATGTTGGGATTCCTGTTTTCGATCACTAACCCCCTTTTTCCTTAATCTAGAGTGAAAGTTAATTGGCCCGGGTTCGACCACCCTCTGTCGCTTTACAAGGAATTAGAATCTTCTCCGGCTAATTATTGATGAAATAATTTCCGTGGCCTTCGACGCTGAAGAACAGCTGATCAGGGGTCTGAAAGACACACTCCTGGGTAAAATTAGAGTAAAAAGGAGATAGGATAAAAGAGTAACAGCCTCTATAAAAAGAATTGAGTCAACTGGCCTTGCTCATGGCATCCAATAAGAGCTTCTACCTAGGATTATAAGTAAAAACTTGTCACCGGTACCAATGGTAGAAGATAACAAGTGAACTAATAAGTGTATAAATAAGTTCTCAGCTTTAGATTTCATAGGACGCAAATCTCCGTTTACATGTAACGTATTAGTCCGCCCTCTTGCGGTTTTAAAGCAATGACATTTGGTCTTTCGAAACATCATGCGATTAAGCGTTTGATGCACATAACTTCAATAATCAGCTGTGTTCGCGATGGCACTCACAAAAGAGCATAGTCGATTTTCTATCCATTTAGCTTTTCATCTTAAGAAAAACGCTGCTGAAGCCACCGAAATGATTTGTGCTGCATATGGTGAGAATTCTGTAAGTCATGCAACGTGCAAAAAGTGGAGAAGAGTTTACTCTTGAAGATCAACCACGCGCTGGACGACCTCAAACATTTGACACGGATGAGCTGCAGACGCGTTAAGCTGGGAGCTTCTCCCACTTGCGGCGTATAGCCCAGACATGAACCCTTCCGATTATCATTTATTTCGGTCGTTACAGCATCACTTGGCTGATACGCACTTCAAAACAGAAGAAGCTCGCAAATGCATCGATAACTTTATCGTCTCGAAGCCGGTGAGTTTCTATCACCAGGGAATTCGCGACCTACCCGAAAGATGGCAAAAGGTCATCGATGCCAACGGAGAATACTTTGATACTTAAGCTTTTTTTGTTTATTAAATTGGCCAAGAGAATGAAAGAACCACAAACTACAGTCTCTGACCTACAGTGAGCTAAATTAAAAGAGGTTCTTAGCGTTAGGCATTAACAATCTCGCGTAAAGAACTGAGAGAAAAAGATGTGGATACGAGGGGGAAAGGAGCAATTATTTCACAAGTACTGCTCATGGCCCAGTCTTAAAACTCAACTTAAAGATAGGAAATCACAAAATAAGAAGAATCATTATTGGGACAGAATATTCAGAGATAATAAAACAAGGATAAAGAAGTAATAAAGAATCACAAAAAATAAATATAATCAATAAAATAAAAGAAAACAAAACAAAGAATCTAGAAGACATAGTACTTACCTGAGTGGACTAAATAAGGAATAAAAAATAGGAGTAGAAATCCAGCAAAGGAAGAATAAATTATAGGATAGAAAGTAGAACAAATAGTGGTACGACACAACAGTTTAGAGAGAATGACCTCAAGATATTGAAAATAATAGAAATGTGCAAATCACATAATTCCAGAATAACAAATGGATTCTCTCCATATAAAAGCATCCATAAATACACATAAATTAAAAAGACGTAACCTCAAATCAATCACAGACTGTATTATATAAGGACAGATACTACAATTAAAGATGTAAGTATGAAGATTAGGACAGAGTGGAGGAAATAAACTTTTAGTTACTAACGACAAATAGAAAAACTAAAGTTAAAACTATATATACTACAAAACAAAACAATAAAGATTTGTCTCAAAGATGACTGGATTGAAAACTAATAGAATTTAGATACACCAGTGTAACAAAAAGTATATACATATAAATAATTATATCAAGGAGGCAGCGTCTAAAACACCAAAGGAAATAAACAAAATAGAGAAGATATATAAATAAAAATAAATAATTAATGAGAAGTGAGTGAAACATAACATCAGAAATTGAGAGAATCTTTAACGGTTCTATCATTGGATTACAGCTTGTTGGTCATCACTTTAGGTGTTGTGCTGTTATGAATTTATTAAGACTCTTCCATTTCTTTCCATTTTGGACCGTTCTAGTTTCATTCCAGTGTATGTCCCTCTCCATTACTACCAGCTTTATTTTTTCTATCCGTTTATTCCTTGACCTACCTTTTCTGTTTTGCCCAATTTTCCTTGCTTTGTATATCCTTTTTGCCATGACCCAACCAGGCTATTTGCCTCTCTTAAATTATCCTTGTGTCTGCTTTTTTATTCAAACGATCCCTTCAAATGCTTTCTTTTTTAAGAATCTCATTTTGCGATGCTGACCCTACATTTGTGCTTGTTTGGTAGAGTTTATCACTTACTACAATACACTAGAATTGGTACCACTACTTTATAAATACCGCGCTTTTATTTCTTTTGGTATTTTGGCTTTACCAAAGAATTGTTGCGTTGAATAATTTTCCTGTATTTCCTATTCTCTGGTTAATTTCGTAGTTTTCCGTCTTCACTGATTTGTACTAAATATGTAAATTTGGTTACTTATTAACTTTCAATAAATTTATAAGGTGTGGACGAAAATTAATGCGATCACTATCCTCTCTCTCTCTCTCTCTCTGTCTCTCTCTCTGTCTCTCTCTCTGTCTCTCTCTCTCTCTCTCTCATACACGCACGCGCGCGCGCGCGCGCGTGTGTGTGTGTGTGTGTGTGTGTCTGTCGACACAATATCTTCGGAACTACTTGACCGATTTACTTCATATTTGGTCAGTTCATTTGCCAATTATAGTAACAAGTAGTAGTTTGATGATAATATAAAATACCAGTCCCATAACTCCATAACAGAAAAATAAAATGGGATGAATATCACAATAAAATCGGAGAGACAACTAATCTAAATGTAAGTCTTAAAACTCCCAATGAAGTTGATGAAGCAATAACAGAGCTCAACTTACTCCTCATAGAGTTTGTTCAACTTGCTACTCCAGAAATTAACGAACAAAACAAAACCATTAATTTTCCAGTCCAGATTAAAAAAACTTATTGCTAATAAAGGAAGAGCCAGAGCCAAATGGCATCGAACCCACAATCTTGCGGACAAAACAACACTTAACAGACTAAACAGTAGACTAAAATCAAAACTAAAAGAGGAGCGCGAAAGATAAAGAAACCTATAAATTAGTACCCCCTCTTCAGAACGAAACTGCTCTCAATCCACAATAAACTAAAAGCAATGAAGAGAAGGCGCAACTATTTGCAGAACGTCTCGCAGAAGTATTTCAGTCAAATGTCAATAGAGATAATAAAATAAAAAGACATATCTCCAGGACCCCCCCCCCCTCCATATATACCAGGAATCAAAAATTTGTCTCTTAAAAAAGTATAACAAGAAAAGCAACAGGTTTAAATAAAATCACCCTCAAAATGATAAAAGAACTTCCAAGGAAGGGAGTGATAAGTGAAACACATATTCAAATGATGTTTTGAAACTAAACTATTGGCCAAAATCTTTAAAACTGCAGAAATAATACTAACACCAAAACTTGGCAAAAATCCAAACAGCGTGTCTTCGTATCGACCCATAAGTTTATTTCCAGTCATCTCAAAGTTTTGGAAAAACTGTTGTTACAAAAAGTAAACTCCGATCTAAACACTGAAGATTGGATACCATTCTACCAATTCGGTTTTCGTAGTCACCACTCAACAGTGCAACAAATTCACATAATTACACAAGCTATAAATCAAGCTCTGGAAAACAAGAAGTATTGTACATCCGCTGTTCTAGATATCAGTCAAGCCTTTGATAAGGTTTGGCATAAGGGTTTGCTTTACAAAATCAAACAATATCTTCCCATCACATACTTCAAACTTTTGATATCATACTTAAGTGACAGAGTATTTAGAACTAGGGTAAACGAATATGCTTTTGGTAGCTATTCCATATAATCTGGAGTTTCACAAGGAAGTGTCATTGGACCCCTTCTATACATTCTTTTCACGACAGACTTATCAAACAGCAGAAAAACAACCATGGAAATATTCGTTGATGAATTCTTGCAACATACGAAGATCCAGCTAAAGCTTCTGTAACTCTCCAAAGACACCTAGATGACATTCAGACATAGCTGCATAAATGGCGAATAAAAATAAATGAAACAAAATCTGTATAACTGACGAGGGCAGTTATACAGATATATTTAAGAAACCAATCTAAAATTTTACGTATGATAACTACGATGCACCATAGTATGTATCCAACCGAACATTGCATGATGACCTAAAAATCTCATATGTTAAAGGCGTCATCTAAAAACAAAGTTTAAAACATCATAACAAATTGAAAAAGCACACAAACATTCTACTACATTCACTGTTAAGACCTCGCATAAGAAAAAGACTTAAAAGAAATTGGCCGGCAGACCCGAGGAAGAGGACTCTTCATTGGAGAATACTTCGCCATGATAATTAAGAGCTCCAAAGCTCTTGAAACAGCACATTAGCCTATAGAATGTCATATTCTGATTGCTAATAAATGTATTAAAATAAAAAAATATTTGGTCAGTAGATACCTTAGATCGGTATCTTCCTCGGTATTGAAGTAGACATGTAGCTCTCATTTAACCCCAGATACGGGGGTCACAAAGTCACATGTATGATTTGTTTCGCTTTCGAAAGTTGCCTTTCCGGGTTTTACATCCCTCTTGTCCTATTACGTATCCTTACAAGCCAATGTTGCGCTTTTTCGGCACTTATTATCATAGTTTTTGTATTTTCGGTATTTATTGTCATGATTACTTTTTGTAATTCTTGTCTGTACACCTCTAAATTGTTTTTGTAAATTCTTTTAGACATTTTCTATAACTACCATATATGTTATTTTCTTCTCTTTCTAATATCTCAAATTAAATTTTAGGTCCTCTTTTCACTTCCTGAAATAGTGCCATCCATCTTTGGCGAAATCCCGTATTCGTTACAAACTTTGAAGACCCCACTATGTGTCACTAATTCTATTCTCCATTTTTTCTTATTTTCACTTCTAGTATTGATATAAACACTATTCCTGCGATCCTTCTATGATTTTTGTGCTCTCTCCTATCTCCTTTTTAAATTAATAAAATTATAATTCATGTTTGCCAACCACTAGGTATTTTATTTGTTTATAGGACTTCATTTAGTAATTGTAGCAATATGTTCTTATTTGTCTTTCCCATGCACCTCAGCATTTCTGCTATTATTTCATCTTTATCGGATGCTTTTCCTAACTTCAACCTACTTATTGCTCCATCAAGTCTCTTCTTTCTCAAGATGTTTGAGTCATAATCTGTATCTACTTCAGTTATGTTTTTCTTCTTTAACTTTACCTGGAGAGGCAGGCGTGTAAATAGCCGCTCTCGTGGATGCGGTGTTGGATACGATACCGATGCGGCTCGTAAGGACCAAAAAATGGAGAGGCAGGCGTGTAAATAGCCGCTCTCGTGGTGCGGTGTGAAAACGTAATACGGCCCGTTTGGAACGTCAACCGAGAAGGCCCAAATCGTCCCTTAAACGGCCGTCGCGTAAGCGGATGGGGGCGGCTACCGATATCCACCAACGAATATTGCCAAATCGCTCACCTGAATCGGCTTCGGCTTCGGCTTCGTCGGCGATTCCCAGGTGGCCGCCTCTGCGTTGCGGATCGGGTTTCTGCGGGTAGCGAATGTTCTTGCGGGGTGAAGACACGACCGAATTGGTCGCGCTGCGGATGGCGAGTGTTTCTTGCGGGGTGAAGACACGACCAAATTGGCCGAGCTGCGATGCGTGAATGTATGCGGGTTGAGACACGACCGAATTGGCCGAGCTGCGGTGCTTGAATGTGCGGTGTTAAAACACGACCAAATTGGCCGCGTTGCGGATTGCGAATTTCTTGCGGGTTGAGACACGGCCGAATTGGCCGAGCTGCGGTGCGTGAATGTGCGGTGTTAAAACACGACCAAATTGGCCGCGTTGCGGATTGCGAATGTTGCCGGGCTTCGCGCCTGGCTTGGCGGTAGGTCTTTTCGGGCAATTTGCATTCGCCAGCACCTTTCAAATCAAAAGGTGCCGCCGACGGCGTATGCAGACTTGTCGGCTGAGCAAAAGCCCATATGCCGTTTTGTGTGCGACGGCAAAACGTAGCAGACATCACAGCCGCCAGCATGCCGCCGCGATATAAGCGGTTCAAGGGCGAAAAGGCCGCCACACCATTACCTTTATTTTATTTGTTTTGTCTTCCTCTTGTTGTCTTCTTGTAGTTCTCGAAAGTACTGTTTCCATTTTTTATATTATGCCTTCTTATATAATACTGGAAATCTTAGCTATCAGCGGTTAACCTTCGAAAAATGGGTACACATTGTTAAGTATTTTGTACTAAAATATGTCTTTATACCCAGTTTTACTCTTTATATCTCTTTAAAAAACAGACCAATACCAATTTTACCTGTACACAATAAATAGAAAAGATTACAGAAATGTTAATACTGACTATTGAATAGATTAAAAAACGAAGAGATTATATAGAGAATGAAGGTGTGTGTGTTTATATATATATATATATATATATATATATATATATATATATATATATATAATAATAGAAAAAATAGATTACAATAATATGGACATGTGGCAGAGTGAAGCTCAATAGGAAGAAGAAAAAGAGAAAAATCAATACGACCTTACAGAAATAAGCAATGAAGAAAAGAAACATAGTCAGTGGAGGATGAAACAACAAGAAAATGGACATTAAGGTTGAGAGAAAGAAAACGGTGACAAGTAAATATAAAACCCATGATATGTACATACACACGAGCGCGCTTACGCACGCACGAAACTTCAAAAATGGTTCTAAGGACCTGGTTTTGGACCGCCCAAAGCTTGTTTCACATGGAAATGTAGCAGCCATAGTTAAAATCGTGAGGACAGCTTAAATTTTATTTTGTTATAATTTTCGCATGTAGAGTGACGAAAGTGCCATTTTTGAAAATTGGAAGAATTAGAAGATTTTGCACGTCAATCTTTTCTGTTCAGTCTTCAAGTTCCAATGCTGTCGAAGTGCTCGAAACAAGAACGAATTTTGGTAGCGTGTGTGTAATACGTTTAAATTTTGAGAAAACTGGATGGACGTTCAGCACAAATATCGGAAAAACATAATACAAAATTAGAGCCTGCGGTTGAAATGGCAAAGAAGTAAACTTCTCTTTTAATCTTTACTGTTAGAACGGTTGAAATTTTTTTCCCAATTCTAGTTAGCTTATAGGCAAAATCAATGCCCTAAATCCGTACAAGGCGACATAGAGTAAATGAAAATTGGAACACCAAGTACAAACACAGAAAATAATGTAACCTTTTTGAAAACATTTCCGCTAAATGTTTTAGTGTTGTGCACTAACTCGAAGATCTATGTGAAGTTTGTTCCAAGAGTCAAAAATATGGTTGGGATGAGTTTATATAAAATGGAGTTCGTCCATACCGAACAAATAAAAAAGTCCGGGTGCTATAATCATATTTTAAACAGACTGATTGGTTTAGCCTTGGTGCTATGGTGTTGGTGATACTATTGCATAAGCTTTTTATTCATCAGATTTTAATTCCAGTAGAATTTTTAAAAGAGTAGGTCTTCAAGACAACCCAAAAGAGCCAAATTTCGTTGGAAAAAGCAACAGTATCTATCATCCAAGTAAAAAGAGACATAATTGGTGATTTCTAGAATTACCTCGCTACCGCCATTGCTAAGGAAAGTAGATAATTTAAACCATATTATCATTACACCCCATATTTATGAAAATTTAATAATTCTTCAAATTGTATACACAGAACTGAAAGAAATACACATACCAAAGCCTTATGAAGGTTATTCGAGTTCCTAGGGACATATGGTTAGAATGAGTAGCTCCATGAAGCAAAGTGATGATTACCCTGAAGCACTAATTATAAATTCTAGAATAAAAAAAATAATGAAAACTTTTGGGAATTCGACCTGAAGTTTAACCAGTGCAGCCTGATACTTTTACCACTGCGTCACTAATAGTTCTGAAGGATGGGCTTCTACTTTAATTACAATCACGCAGATTATATCAGGAAAAAGTGCCCCCACTCCATCCAACGAATGTTAGCGCCCAGATAGCGTTTCCGGGCGGCTGATCGCCCTCAATCACCACACCTCATTACCCTTTCATCACCCCATAACCCTCCGCCAGGAATCCCTATCGAGCGCCCTCCTCAGGACATGTGTAATCTCCAACAGCTGATGGCTGCCGCAGACGCACACGCGCCACGAGCAAGGCGCCGCGACCCCGAGCTGCATTCCTCGCAGAAACCGCCCCGATCCGCTGGCCCGCTTTTCAGCGCGTGCGGACCTAATCAGCGAGCGCACGAGGAAATCCATAATTCAGATTAGCTGTCACGCGCCAGATTAAAGCGGGGCGAGTGTTTGCCCTGGAATCATCCCTTTCGGTTTAATAGCCCCGATTTGTTGCGCACATATTACTCGCGGGCGGATCTGCATATGCATGGGCTTATTCGGCGACACCCGCCCGGATTTAAAAGTGCGCGGAATGATATGCAAATTCGGGATTGGGACATGTCGCCACAATGGATGTGTTTGCAGTGTTTACGTTTGTGCGCTGAAATTTCGTGCAGGAAGAGAATTTAATTTACGATGCTGAAATTGGTTACATTAAGCCATTTTGATTTGTTACTATGTCCAATAGATTTGCTTGGTGTACAGAACTCCCAATAGTTTATATAATTAATCGAACGATGGAAACAAATTCATTGTATGGCAAGTAGAAATGGATGATAGTGTAGAACAAAAGAGAAAGCCCTTGCCGTACATACGTGCAGTCACGGTATCAATTTTCAAGGTTAAGAATAAAGATCAAAATCTCTCCTATTAGGAAACCAAGTTTATATCGCTTGACTCTATTTGAACACTAAAAAGCAAAAACCTTAAGGTCCGAACCAAAATTCTTGGAAAAAACGATCAAAAGTAAAAAAAGGATAAAACCAAACACAATTTGCCCTTTTCTAGTTTATAAACTATCAACATAGAAAGATCCTGGATCACAACATTTTTCACTATTGAGAGATGTCTAAATTCGTTAGAAAGAAAATATAAAAAAATTCACAAGTTCAAGACCAAAGACATAATCGTTATAGAATCACTCCAAATTCAGTTTGGTACTGAACTCAAGACAAGTACGAGGTAAGCCTCAAGTTTCTGCCCACACTACATTTCCAGGGTTCAATATAGTCTTCATATATTTCAACACGTTTATTGTATTTCGAAATTAACATTGCGATACCATTGGAAAAACATCTTGAAGATTTATCTGCAAAATGCTCCAAATCTCCTGTCTCCCGCGAGTCTTCATTTTTGTTAAATTTTGTACCTCGAATAGATCTTTCTTAAGTTTTGAAAATAGATGTTAGTCACTGTCTTAGAAACAGGGGTGTTATCGTATATAAGGTGGATGGTTCAACTCAGCTCGCCACTTTGTGCAACTTTTGGAGTAAGTTGTTGTAATACTCTTCTGTCTACCACCATATTTTTTCTTTAAAAGTAACTAGAAAAGTTCGCTTTTAATCCAAAAAAATCGTTACCATAAATTATTTTCATCGATTGAGCTATTTTTGCCTTGCTTGTTTATTTTCTGTCCGGTGTATGTCACTCCATTGACTCTTTTTGTTAAGAGATTATAATTTTATCCTCTGTCACAATGGATTAAAGAATTTCTTTTTTGTTTTTGCGATGGCGGTTTAAGAATTGCCCGAAACAGGTCACATGTTGCTGTGTTCAATAAAAAATGGTGCCATTTTTACTATCGCTATTTTGTTTCTAATATTACTAAAACATAGTCCAGCTTGGCACTTACCTTGTTTGTTGGTTGTTGAGTGAATAATTAATTGGACGTCTTTAAGAGTACATTTAAACATTAGATCGGTCGTGTAAATACATGGCTTTAAAGAAAGTTATATCTTTTAGAATCAAAGATTGGTAAGAGTTTCGGGAGTTATGTAGGTTGCTGACAATACACGACAATAATCCTACGAAGACATGATTCTTGGAAAATGCATGGCGCTATATAGCAAACGAAAGAAGATGAAAGGCGAGTTTCCGGCATTAGCTAAAGAAACAATCCTGGCAGGAAACATGAGAAAAAACAACTGAAGCTATTTTACTATTTCCCCATGATCAAAATCACACCCCAGAAACAGAAAATGATCCTCAGTCCCCATTAGGTTTTGAGTAATCAAAAAGTGCTAAGAACACCCGAGAGGAAATACTTTAAAGAAAAAGTAAAAATAGTGCAACCGCTTTTCGAATCAGAAAATCCCACAAACTCAAGTTTGGAAATGAAAAGATTCCGGATCGGTGTGTTAAGTATTTTCTACTACTCAGAAAACAACAACAGCCAACATAAAAACGGAGTAAGAATAATACTTGCGGTAGAATAGCATAATCCGTCATAAATTTCAATCCTTCATCAGACAAAATTATGCTAATAATTAATCATCATTATAATCCAAACATATGTTCTAAATAGATGGTATGCTGAACTCGAATATCTACAAAACGACGCGACCTGGCCGTAATTGTGTAAGGCCTAAATACGAAGGTTGGAAAAGATATAGCAGGAGACTATGGACTTGGAGTTATAAATAAACTCCGCGATTGTCTTATTAAATTATGCTAAGAACACTCATTTATAATTGCTAATATATGGTTCAAGCTTCGTCTTAGATGTCTGTATACTTGGATATCGTCACGGAACGCACAGAACCATATTATATGCAATTAGATGGACTATACACTCGTTAATCGTCGTTTTAGAAAAGCTATTACCAGCACATAAACATACCCAGAAGTCTAAATAAAATTAGATCACGCCCCGGTCGTAGTTCAGGGGAAGCCGAAACCCAAAATCTTAAAAATAAAGTAGCAATAGTTATTAATAGATACAAAACAATTCAAAGAAGAAAAAAGGGCTAGTTGACAGAAATAAAAAATATTAAGGTATTGGAACACATTGGAGCAAGTTCAGAAACACAATAGTTAAAGTAATAGAAGAGAATTTGAGAAAATTTATTACGGAAAGGAACAAATAGGAGTGGATGACGTAAGAAATCCTAGAACTAATAAATGAAAGAAGAAATACAATAACAAATAAAAGCTGGTTATAAGCAACACAAAAGATAAATTGAAAATATAGACAGAGCATATTGAAAACTTGTTCCATGATAACTGATATGAACATCAACATGAGAATAACAATGATGAAGATCCTAGTATGACTAAATCAGAAGTACAGTATGCAATAAATGAAAAGCAATAAAACTGGTAAAATAAATGCAGAAATAATTAAATTAACTGCCAAACAAAATGCTGGTTTACTCGTAAGTCTGCTTAATAGAATATATTGTAACGTTTCTGCTCTCCACAGTGGTGAATAACTCGTGTATTTACTGAAACTACTTACGTATTTTACTTACAGGCGATTAAAATTACTCAACACTATGTATACAATACTTATGTTGCACTCGCACAGCTTCAAGCGTTTTTATTTTATTTAAGTAACTCAACACCGGTTCCAGAACGTACGAAAAGTTTATAGTACCATCTGGCAATTTCCATTGTTCAAGTCCTCTAAGTGCGCGACTGTATTCCTCAAAGGTATTGTACCGGCCGCTCGACCATGAGCGCAGAGCGTAACAAAAAACTCTGAGGCATGTATCTACGTGACAGTGCTCCTACGAGGTGCATTCGAAAATTTGTTACAATATGATATAAGGAAATTTGGGTATGCACAAAGCGTGGTAGTCATGACAAAACAAAACGGTAGAAAAGCATTGTTATAATAAATTAAAGTGAAAGTGGTAATAATGAAGGTGCTAGTTATCATGTACAACTAGAAATGATAATCCCTGATAACCGCAGGACCGATAGTACTGCAAGTAAAATAAGCATAAATAATACAAAGTACATTTTCTGCTAACAAGCGTCACCTAAATAAATAAAAATAATTAAAGGTACTTAGACAACCAACCCTACAGGTTTAAATTGCAGGTAGTATAAAATAACGAAAGTAATTAAAATTTTAAACTACAAAGATAAAATAAATTAACAAAAGCAAGAAAGAAAACTATTTAGAGTAAATAATTTTATTTCTGAAACAAATAATTAAATAATAAATTGGGTAGTGGGCCAGCGATCGAAATGTTAATGATGTGAAATAAAGTTAAATTCCAATAAAAATAAGACAAAATAGTTAGTAATCAAAGCCATGTTGAAATCAAACTAAGAGAGCAAGAAAAAAGGATAGAAAACATTAAAAAATCAAAGAAAAAGAAATATTGTATTGTAAATAATGTAGACTTCACAAAAAAATTACCCCAAGTACAACTCAATCATTTTTGAGGTTATTTCGTATTGACAAAACTATTAATATTAATAAAGAATAATGAAAGAACTTAAAAGGCACGGAGATATTTGTTAATGAAAAATATTTAATCCTAGTAGTACAAAACTCAGAAAAATGGAAAACATACAATTATAAAGCATACTTAATGTGGTTCAGTTACAATGTAGAAAAACAAGGAAAAATGAAGGATTTTCAGTAAAAAAAGAATTAGTAAATAACGTATTAGGTTTTGAACCAATAAGCGATAGGATAAGCAAATTAATAATTAGAGAAAATTTTGAAAATGTAACTCTTATAAATGGATATGTCCCAACGGAATCAGTTGATGAGGAAAACAATGATAAATTCTATAAATGCACTACAAGAAACAACACAACGAACACCAAAACATGACATCTTGGTACTTCTAGGTGATTTCAACGCACAGATAAGAAAGGAAAGGAAGAATAAAACTGTAGCAGGTCAGTTTACACTACATAAAGAAACCAATAATAATGAAGCAAGTTTAATCCAATTTTCGGAAAAAGAAAAAATAATAATAAGCACATTAAAATCATACTTATATATAAAAGGCGATGTGTTGGTTCGACAGTCTTAAGCGGCTGTGTGCGGGCCACTCGGTAGTACACGAACGATCGTGGTATCTTTAAAGCACATTGCAATTTTAAAAACTTAGGTTAAAATTAAATTATTTATATCCTCTTGTTTTAGTGTCTCTGTTCTTTTTTGGAAATAAGAATTCTTTGGTATGGAATGGGTACAAACAGCTGAGCACCACAGAAAGTACATAAGAAAACGAAGAAGTGAGCGGACTGCGTATGAAAGGGCAGCAATAAATGAAGCGAGGCGACGTATATGTGCCGAAATAATTCCGGAGGAAGTTGAAGTAGAAAACCAAGTAAGGCGACTGCGACGTTCTCAAAGAACACCGGAAGAAATAACTGCAGAGAACGAAGCAAGGCAACAGGGAAGTTTCCGAAGAACCCCGGAAGAAATAGCAGCAAAAAAAACAAGCAAGGCAACTGCGACGTTCTCAAATTACACCGGAAGAAATAGCTGCAGTATAGTAACGATTGCTACAGAAAGTTCGTAAACTTGCATTATCTATAACAGCCAAGCGTAGCTGGATAGATTTTCTAGTTTTAACATAAAAGGATACACTTGGAAACGTGGAAAACTCCGGGAACGAATAATGTAAATCAAATTGATTACATACTTATATCCAAGAGATGAAAAACCTCAATACAAGACGGAAAAGCACTTAATGCACCAAACATTGACTTTGACCATTATCTGGTAAAAACAATATAAAATTCAGTATTACTACGGTAAAAAACCTAAAACCAAAGCAGAGGAAAGAGGCATTTAAAGAAAACAATAAAAAAGTTGAATACTTTAATAAAATTGAAGACAGATTACTAAAGCAAGAATACGAAAACGGAGAAGAATGATTCGACGAGGGATGCAAGCAGAGAATAGAATTAAAGAACAATTCAAAATTACAATATTTACGAATTCGAGAACATGAAGACAAAGAAGAATATGAAATTAAGCCAACAAAAATTTATAAAGACGTGAAAAAATCAACTGAAGAATTTAGTCCGAGAAGTAGCATGTGTAAGGATAGGAAAGGAAAAATACAACAGAAATAGTAGAAGTATTACGAGTATGGAAAGTATATTTCAAAGAATTATTAATAGAACACAAAGGAGACAAAAACAGAGAAAAAAATAATTTAAACTGTACACAGCGGAACCAGAAGGTACACCCCAACACGGAAAGAAATTATTGGAATAATAAAAAATATGAAGAATGGAAAAACACCAGGATCAGATAATATAACCATCGAATTGATAAAAAATAGAGGAAAAAACTAGCAGAAAAACTACACGAATTAATAACACAAGTACGAAATAAAGAAAATATACCCTATGAGTGACGAATAGGAATAATTATACCAATACACTAAAAAGGAGCTAAAGCAATATGCGTCAATTGTAGGGGCATAACTTTGCTTAATACGTGTTATAAAACATAAATTAGATAAACCAAAGATTGCAACCCCTACTTGGAGGAAACAATTTCGGAGAAACATATCTACAATTGATAATGTCCATATAATCAGACAAATTTTGGAAACATACAGGAAGTTTAACATAAAACTGTAAATGTTACTCATAGATTTCCATAGCGCCTTTGACTTGGTAAACCAGAATAAATTAATAAAGAGCTTACTTTTTTAATTATTTATTTGCCAGTTCATCAATAAATTACAATGTTATCATGGCATTGTTAATGACAGTAATAATAATAATAATAATAATAATAAGTCCCATTATGCCCTTATGGGTCTATGACCCTATGGAGTTTTGATGTAATTATTCCTCTTCTTCCTATCCATAACTATTTGCCCAACCTTGGAAATGACTTTTTTGTTTCCACCTCTATCGTATTTACCCATGTATTTTTTGGATGATCTCTTTTCTTTTCCCTTCTGGATTCCATTTTAATATCCTCTTACTAATTTCATCATCACTTCTTCGCAAGGTATGCCCCAACCATCCATATTTCCTCTTTTTTATCTTCGTATTTATGTCCACCTGATTTGTCCTTCCTCACAGCTCATCATTGCTAATGGCCACCACACTTTCAGTATACCCCTCAGGCATCTGTTTACGAACACCCGCAGCTTTTGTTTTATCACTCCCGTAACCGCCCACGATTCTGACCCGTATAAAAAACCGGCTTCACCATTGCATTAAATACTTGTATTTCAGTTTTGGTATTTAAATTGCTTGCATTCCATACGGCACTCAAATTTATATATACCCCCCTTGCTTTATTTATTCTACTTTTTACGTCCTTGAGCCCTCCATCTAGCGCCGCCACTACACTCCCTAGGTAGACGAATTCATCAACTCTTTGTATTTCTTCGCAATTTATTAATAGGTTTTTCGGTCGATCTAAATTTAAACACATACACTTTGTCTTCTTGGTATTTACTTTTAGCCCAACTTTTACTGACTCTTCCACTAAACTGTTTAACTTTTCTTGCATATGTTTACCATTATTAGCAATGAGGCAGATGAATGACAGTAATAAGTATAATTAATAGCTTATATATACATTTGTTTATTTGATTAATGACGATCTGATTTGGATAAGTACAAATCTTGTGGTAACTTTCGTTTTATCTGTGACTAGTAAAAAGTAAATCAAAGTTGTAGCGCATGCGCCTGATAACGGCAAGAATTAGTCACGTAGTGCATAAAACAACGATAGGTGACGTAAACTGTCTAATTACTTTATGATAATTTATATTTTGACCTATAAACAGGTCGACCTAAGTCGAAAATCTAAAACCTTTATGCGAGGTGTGGCAACAAAACGGTTCAAAATCGGTTTATAATTGTAGAAGGAGTTGCAACATTAGTTACAAACACACATAGTTACATTTCTGGTTTTATAAAGTACATAAACATTTTGGCTGCCTATGTTGTAAGAAAGAGCACCACCGTACTTGTATATGTTTTTGAAAAATTTGTTAGCACTCGCACTGTGGGTATGTCTAGTTGATAGTGTAGATGCGCGTTGTCGATGTACCAGGGGGCGTTTGTTTTGTAGCTTTTGTACTTTTTCTAAGTTGTGTTACTCCATATTGGTGATGCATAAAGAACTAGTAGTCTTGAGTTTGAGTGAGGATGCTAGTCTAGCATATATTTGATTTAATTTGAGGTTTACGTAGAGTTTCCAGGTAAGTTGCGGAACTAGATATTTTACTGCTATATCAGTGGGCTTCCAGTAGACGTTAGTGGGATTTATTTGTATATTTCATCTGTTGTACCATGAGTACCATGAGCATATTTGGTGTATTGCGGTCTATAGTATCTTTATGGCTTGAATAAGGTAGGTGTGTTGTGCCAGGACTGCCTCATCATCCGCGAAGGTCGCTAAGGTTGCCTCTGTAGTTGGAATGTCTGATGTAAATATGTTGAATAACAGCGGCCCTAGCACACTTCCTTGCGGGACGCCTACTCTAATGACCTTTATTTCAGAAATTGCAGAGTTGAAGCGTTCGGCAAATCTTCAGGTATCTAGAAAAGAGGAAACTATTGGTTTTATTTTTTAAGTCTTCAAGCCAGATCTTATTAAAGACCTGAGCTATGTTAAGGAAAACTGCTAGTGTATAACCTGTTTAATCTCTTCTATTTTTTCTAATGCGCTGCGTAGTTGAGTATTTTTTCCTAAAGTCGAACTGAAACGGTGGTAATATTTTCAGTGGGGTTAGTCCATTTATTCGACGAGATGATGTTTTCTAAGAATTTTAAGAATTATGTTAACAAGCTTATTGGCCTGTAGTTACCAGTCTTATTTTTGTCTTTACCCGGCTTAGAAAATACTAATATGTGAGCATGGTTCCATGCTTGTTTTGTAATGAGATCATCACCAGGGGATTTTCTACTTGTGGTTTTAATTTCGCTAGGTAAAGTGAGAGTAATTGGTTCGGTTATTATTGGCAGATTAGATTCAATATGATTAATTATGTGTGCTCTTTGGATTATAGTATCAGTCGTTTCTGGGGTGAATACATTTTCCAAGTGAATTGCAAAGGCTGTTGATTTCTCTTAGTTGGCAGCAAGTATTGTATTATCTGCACTTAATGTTGGAATTTTTCAGAAGACAGTACTACTGGGGATAACATTAAAATTAAATAGACTGATAGAGATGACTATGAAATATTCAAAAGCAATTGTCGAAATAGAGACGTACAAAACAATTAATAAGAGAGTTAGACAAGGGGATAGCTTATCGGCATCTCTATTTATCCTGTACTTAGAGACAATAATTACCAAAATAAAAGTGATAGGAAATATTAGTTACAGAGGCATATATATATAAGCTCATATACGAATGATATTGTAATAATTACCACAACTAAATGAAAGAGGATATATATTACACATAGAAAAAACAATGCAGTATACACGGAGAACAGTATTAGCAGATAAAGATAAAAAAATAATAATGAATTCAAAGTAGTCAATAAATTTAAGTATCTCGAATCAGTAATAACAGGCAAAGAATGAAACATTAGAAGAAATCAAAACCAGAATGCAACAAGGTAGCAGATGTTTGAGAGTTAATCAAAAATTAATAAAATCTAAATTACTCAGTAAAACCTGTAAATTAAAAATATATAAAACCTTAATTAGGCCTGTAGTCACTTATTGTTATGAAACACGGTGCCTAACAATAAAAAACACGAACCGTATAAAGATCTTTGAAAGAAATGCTGCGTAAAATGTATAGACCTACATGCAAAGCAGATGGTACATGGCGTATAAAGACGAATAACGAACTAGTTCGATTAATGCGCGGGGAAAATATAATACGATTCATAAAATCTAAAAAAATCAATGTTTAGGACATATAAGCAGAATGGAGAGACAATGCGGACCTAGAATAATAAACAAAGGGAGAAAAATTGGTAGACCACCAAAAAGATGGCACAAAGACGTCGTAGAAGTTTTAAAAATTATGAAAAAAGAAACGGCGATGACCAAAAAAAAGAAGAAGATTGTTGAAGAGACCAAAGCCCATTCAGGGCTGTAGCGCCGCAGGATGTAGGGAAAATGTATGAGACCGGCGAAAATCCATATTTATTTCTATACTAAAGGTATGTAATATCTACAGGTAATATGAGCTAAGTCTTTAAAATACTTTTAAAAATAATACAGAACAGTATATATCGAAAATGCGACATTATATTTAGAGAACACAAAATTGGATTCAGAAAAGGCATGAGCACAAGAGAAGCTACCTTATGTTTACAACTTCTGGCTTAAAAATGTCTTAACCAACACAAGGACTTATTGATCTTTTTCGTAGTCTTTGAGAAGGTGTTCGATCGCGTTAAGTATGAAGCTCTCACGAAACTATTTTAAAAAAACGGAACAGATAAGAAAATAATACAAAATCTCACTTACAAATGCAAAAATCAAAATCAGAAAAGGATGGTTGTATATTGTCTCTCATACTTTTAAATTTCTATTCTGAAAACACATTTACGTCAGCTTTACAAAAACCTAATTAATTAATAAACATAAATAGAGAAACAACAAATAACATCTGTTGTGCCGACGATATCATCATTATAGCAGACTCACACATAGCATTATAAATATTAATAGAGAGAGTCGGCAGTGAGTATAAGAAATAAGGAATGAAAATAAATACAACATAAACCAATACTATGGTCATAAAAAAACACGTCTACCAATTTTGTTTATAAATATCTAAGAATTTGGATAAATAAACAGATGGTCCTAATAATAGAAAATAAAAGTCGAATTGAAATGGATAGAAGTGCACTCCTCAAAAAGATAAAAATATATTTAGTAATAATTTTTTTTTCATTCTCACGACGAAATGTTATTGGTCGATACTCCTGTACGTGATAGAAATGTGGACAATCCGGAGTCCTTTAAAATGTGTTTTTTAAGAAGAATAATGTAGTCCAGGAGCAATTAAACACACACAACAAATAAAGAAGTATTAAAAAGGTTGTGCTATATGGTACAACTAATAATCATAGTAAAAATACAAGGAAAATGAGGAATGGGCAGAAGAAAAATCTCATGGTTAAACAAAATTTGCCAATAGACATTTAGTCTCCTTGCAGCAGCAAAATATTGTGATAAATTGGCATCGGAAAAAGACGATATCTTTCAAAAATGAGAGACCAAAAAGTTATTAAAATTCCAAGCAAAAACAGATTTTTACTTCACATTGAAGAACACAATATCACAATGTGTACGCTGCCAGGATTATGGCCATACCAAAACATATTGCATGAAATCATTAAAAATACGACTTCCCACTACCAGTAGAACCATACCAAACCAACAAAATTCAAAGTGCCAATATTAAAGTAGAAGTGTTTCCATACTCACTTGTAATCGCAGCAGTTTATAGCCTACCCGGAACGTTCCATCCTGAGAAATACGAAGGCTTCTTTCAAATACTAGGTGAAAAATTCATCGCCGAAGGAGACTGAAATTCAAAACATACTGCCTGAGGCTCAAGAGACAGCACACCAAAAGGACGTAATCACCTAAGTAATCCAGTTGACCTAGCAACCCAAACAAACTGCCAGATCTACTCAATCACGCAGTTGTCAGTGGTACAGCAGATACTACCAGACAGAATCAAATCATGACCTGACTACTGATCATACACTACTCATTATAATAATTAGCACTACAACCATAAGAAAAGAAACCCCTTTAAAATTATGCGCCAATAATATGGATTGGGAATATTTCAGAGGACATCTATAACGAGAGACAGTCTTGACATTAGATATAAAAATACTCTGAAGCAGTTTAGTATTTGGCTACAAAGATTCAAGAAGCTGCTTGGCACGCTACCCCGAATTCAACAAATATTTAGTCTACAACAAATAATATTCTTCGATATATACGAAAAACAATGCCAGAGAAGCAAAGACATACAGAATAAAAACTACTACAACAAACTTACCCATTAATTGCGCAACACACTAACAGAAACCCGCAACGAAACCTTTAGAAAATACATAACTAAACTTATACATGACGACAACTCAATTTGGAAAACAACAAAAAAATTCAAAAGACCAATCGTAATGATTTCTCCTATCAAACAAACAGATACTAATTGGGCAAGATCAGACATGGAGAAAGCAAACACATTTGCCGATCACCTCACAAACGTCTTCAGTATACCCTAGGATAACAACACTGATAGAGAAATACAAGCTTTCCTAGATGTACCATGTCAACTGTCACCAAAAATTAAACCATTCTCATTCTCTGAAGTCACCCTACAACACACCAACAAACGGAAATCCCCTGGATGCGACCTCATAGTAGCAAGCAAATCTTCCTGAAAAAGTTATAACTTTACGACAATCTATAATAGCATGCTGCTACTCTGTTTCTTTCCTCTGTTATAAAAAACATGCCCAGATTATAATAATCCCTAAGTTTGGAAAACCTTCTACCCAACCATAATCATACCGACAAATAAGCCTATTACCCTTACTTTTCAAAGTCTTCGAAAGGTTGTTACTCAATCGAATTAAAACCATCGTAGACCTCGATCATATGCTCCCTTCACGCCAGTTTCGATTCCGGCAATCCCATTTAACCGTACACTAAAGCCATAGAATAGTCAACCATATAAGTCTGGCACAGAGGGTTAATATACAAACTTAAACTACTTCTCCTAGTGAATTGTATCTATTACTCAAATCATATCTAACAGACAGAACATAGCAAGTCAAAGTAAATAGTTCATTGTGTAACCTGCAACAAATTACCAGTGAAGTTCCACAGGGAAGCGTACTAAGACTACTGACATACTTGCTCTACACTACGGATACACTAACACAGTCCTTGCTACATTCGCAGATGACACTGCTATCCTGTCAGCCGATCACTCATCTGAAACGGCCGTAGAACATCGTCAAACTCATCTAACTACACTACAAGACTGGTGCTACAAGTTGAAAATTACAATCAACTCAGACAAATCCGCGCAAGTAAACTTCGCCACAAGACGTACTGAATGCTCGCAAACCACAATCGCCTACGTACCCATTTTGCTTAAAACAGAGGTAAAATACCTCCGTACGCATTTAGTCCAAAAGCTCACTTGGACCTCACATATTAAAAACAAAAGGAAGTGCCTAGACCTCAAGATTAAACAAATGACCTGGTTACTAGGAAAACATTCGCAACTCTCCTTGGCAAACAAAGTGTTAATTTACAAAGCCATTCTGAAACCAGTGTGGACATGGAGTCCAACTATGGGGCTGCCCGAAAGCGTCACATACAAAAATCCTTCAGCGTTTCCAGTCGAAGACACTCCGGATGCTAGCTTCACAATGACTTAGGAGTACCTTACGTAACAAGTGAAATCAAGAGGCTTTCTACTACAACAATAACAACCTACACGGTCACTCAAACGACCTCATAAACCAACTTACCCGTCGACCAAAATAGCCGCTGGACCAAGTGCAGTAACCCAATCAGGACCGAAAAACCTCCACCGAGAAATTGGAAAATCTCCTGACATTTTCATTGCTAATTCATAATCACTACATAATCAATAATGTTAAAAGTAGATTGTAATTTTGCATTAAAAAACAAACAAACATTGAAGTGAAAGAAAACTTTCTGATACTATGGTTTACTATGATCTAAGATGGTTTGAACCCAATTGATATCGTTAAGTGGAGAAAGATTATGCATAAATCCAGTTAAATAGTTTGCAAATTTAAAAGACCATAATTTTGAAGAGGTTGTTACACCACAAGGAATAAGGTAAAATAAAAAAGAACCCCCAGTAGAAAAAACATGGATAATATAGAGAGCACACAAAGGCTATTCAGATCCGCCCAACAAAGGTAAAGATAGCAAACAAGATCGTTAATCTTCATTGAAAGAAAAGGAGAATTTTGAGAGCACGAGAATTATATTTTATTAGGAGGGTAGTGTCTCATCTACTAGGTTGATCGGTCGCCCAGAAGCCGAAGCCGCATTAGGAGCCCAGTCAGTAGCGGCATGCACTCAAGTAATTGACCGCGCATGCAAATGAAGGACTCTCGCGGCGTCTCAGCTTGCACACAGAAAATATCAATTACGGGGCGAGCCTATTAGGGTTATTAAAGCTCGCCGCGGCCCCGCGTACAAAGTGACGCGCGAAGAATGGCCGAGGAGGGCTTACGCAAAGCAAGAGCCGGCGCGTGTTAATTGTACCGTCAACTGCGGGGCGGCCGCGACAAAGCCCCGCGAGATGCCCCACTGCACCACTGAAGGGACGCCGCGGCGCACAATGCCGCCGGCTCGAGGGCCGATCTGCAGATAAGGCGCCCTTCTGGGCTTTCAGACGTCCTCGAGCGCTTCAGCCTCGGTCGGCACGAACAAATCGGCTGCGAGAGGGGCTGCGCGCGTGGAGTTTTGGGAGAGCGCGCGCCGCCGCTAAGGACCCTCGCGTAAATATTTTAACTTCTTCAGGTGCCCTAATCTATGGGTCTGTTATTGCGAGTTCTTTTTTGCTCTAAAAATTTAGCCAAATAATTTAAAAATAGAACAAATGTAAGGAAGACAGAAATACAAGCGTGGAAGGAAAGATGAACGATCTTAAGAAACAAACAAGAAGGTAGAGTCAGGACAGCCTGTTCTAAAGTAGAGCCCGAATGCAATTAAAGTTTGTAACATCTTTGCCCTTAAACTATTTTTCTCTTAAAACGTAATTTGTTTATTTGTTCAGGGTCCTCTGTGAGGTTCAGGATTCAGATACCTTGCACCCAATCTAATCCAGTCCCCCTGCCCAAGCAATGGAGATGTAAAGAATAGGTACTTGGAAGACAAAACAGAAACAAATGTAACAAATAGGAAGAACAACGAAACAAAGTCAAGATAGTGGGAAAAACAAGCAAAAGAAATTTTTTGAGAAGATTTTGAGGAAGAAATCTAGGGGGATTATGTTGAAAGTCAAAATTGGGGCGTCTCTCCAGGTGGTGGATAGGGAAAATTTAATTAAAAACCAACCTGTCAAAGTGCAGTGGCTTTAATAGTACTGGTGGTGGTTACGGAAACCTGTACAGCTATGGATGGGAAACTTCTAGGCGATTTAGAAAATATAATAAACGGCTATAACACCACGATGTAAAAGGCAAATGGAAAAACACCACATTATTGGAGATGAAAGGACTGAACATCAATATTCTTGGTTTAAGTGCATACAGCACTTCATATTATTTGGGTAGAGAAGACAATAAAAAATACGATTCGGAGTTGGCATTTTAATAAAAAAAAGATCTCAAGGTAAAAAATGTTATACCTATTTTTGATAGTCATGATGATACAATTAAAAGGTCAACCGGCTAATATATCATACAAGCTTGTGCTTCTACAGAGGATAAGTCTGATGAGAAAGTAAAGAAATTTATAAAACTATAGCGAACATATACAAGCTAATAAGGAAAAGCGACATAAATTCACTAATAGGGGACTTCAACACCAAGATAAAAGAAGGAAGAGAATTAGACATTGTGGATTGTTTTGGATTGGGTAAGAGAAACGATGGAGGCGCAAGACTATTAGAACTTTGTCAAGAACATAACTTAGTGATATTAAATACCTGGTTTCAATTAGTAAAAAAAAGGTACCCCTATAAGACACAAAAAGGATCAAATCAGAACTCAGCCGCAATAAATATGAGAACAAAGTTTAAAAAAACAACAAAGCCCAAAATAAATAATAGCATTGACTGCGAAAAACTAACACACAAAGATATTAGAGTCTTGTGCTTGATTATAATGAAATGGACTTAAAGTAGACGTATTGATCTTAACATAAATACACTCAAATCAAAATGCATAAAGTTCGGCAAATTACACGATAAAAGGAATATAAATCTTGAACTTGATGACAAAACAATAGTAAACGTTGAAAAATACATATATTTATGACGATAAATGAAATAACAGCATGAATCTCTTTGAAGAAGTCAAGAGACGAATATAGATAGTACAAGCGGTCTTCCTAAAGGTTTTATATATATACTCAAAATTAAACATCCAAATTAGACTCAAAGTATTACAATTTCATGACATACATGGCCATTATTAATATACAACTGCAAAATAAAGATTGAAATGCGGTTATACCGCAAAACGCTGAAAATACCATGGTCTACCAGGGTAACCAACGATGAAGTACATACTATATAAGATTAACATAGGACAACCACATTTGGTAAACATCAAACAGAAACATAAAACAACCATATTCGGCCATATTATATGAGACCTTAAAAACCTTGTTCAAAGGAAAAATAGAAGGGAAGAGAGGCCGAAGAACAAAAAGAAAATTGCGGTCCAAGAATATAAAGGAATGAACTGGTCGAAACACTCAACCGTCATATTATACTACCCAAAGTAACTACGATTTTGCCACGATAGTTGACCAACTCGTTTGAAGAAGAAGAAAAATCCTATAAAAAAGAATTAGCATATAAAAGTGAATATTAAAAATAACTTTTTATTTTAATAAAAATTTACAATCTGTTTTACATAGCAATAAGTAAATTAGTTTAGCAAGTTACAATGAAAGGAGAAGTAATCCAGTTATTACACTCCGAATTAATTACTACTTATGTAATTTATTTTACATAATTATAATAATTACTAAGTACTGCTATGGATCCACATTTTCTGTTTAATCGTCTTCGTACTGGTTTAGTGGTCGTACGTTTAAAGTACTAGCTTCTTCGTTTGGATGTCCAGGTAGGTGCTGGTTAGGTTGTGGATTTCCTCTTCTACAAGGGGTATGGCTGAGTCATCATGTAAGGTTTTGTTCTTGACATACCAAGGGGCATCGAATATAATCCTTAGTATTTTGGATTGTAGCTTTTGGATGATTTTGGTATGTCCAAATAGGTCGGATTATACATTTTTACAGGAGAATTTTATTGTCAGTTGTTAGTTTCGACTTTCGGCCTATTAACCAATTTATCTGTCGTAGCTTGAAGGTTGATTTGTGTTCTCTTGTTTATGATATGTGCTTTACATGTTAGTCTGCAATCTAATATTAATCCTAGATATTTTATCTCATTTTTCACAAGAAGTCGGATACCGCTTATTGTTACTTCGGGGCATTCAATATGTCTATTTGTAAATGTGGCCTGTGCTGATTTCAGTTGGTACATTGTTACTCGCCACCTGTCGAGCCAGTCTTCGAGGAGGTTAAGGTGGTGCTGAAAATTAGCTGACGCCACTTGTGGGTTTTCGTTTGTAGCGATTAAGGCAGTACCGTCCGCAAAAGTAGCGATTTTTGTGCTGGCTGTTGTTGGAATGTCGGCAGTAAAAAGTAGGTAAAAGAAAGGTCTCAGCACACTACCTTGTGGCATTTCTGACTTGATGGGATGATATGTGGATGTTTCCAGATTGAATTTTGTTTGGAAATAGCGGTCGGATAGTGGTTAGAGTAAGCTTTAATTTGTATAATAGTCCAGTATGCCACACGCGCTCGAAAGCATGCTTTATGTCCAAGAAGGCGGCAGTGCATAACTTCTTCTCCTCAAGACCTTTAAGTATTTCATTCACTATTCTGTGCGTTTGATAGATTGTTGAGTGATGCTCTCTGAAACCGAACTGGTGTGATGATACTATTTCATTCAGATCAACTGTCTGTGAAGTCTTTTCAACAAGAATCTTTCAAATATTTTGGACATAATTGGAAGTAAGCTAATGGGTCGGTATGATTCAGCATCTTGTGGTTTACCGGGTTTGGAGGTCATAATTATTTGCGCGAACTTCCAAGTTACTGGGTAGTAAGCTAACCTCATCATGCCATTATAGATGGTGGTCAGTAACACTATTGCTTTTCTGGATAGTTGTTTAAGTATTAGAGGCGAGATTAAGTCAAACCCAGGAGCTTTATAGTTTTTTCCTTTAAATATTTCGTGTTTCAGTTCCGCCGGGGAAAAAGGTTTAATAAACAATGTCATTGGGCAAGAACTGTCCAAGAAGTTCTCGATTTCTTGATCGTTATTGTTGTTGTTTGCCTGAGGTGGACTAAATACAGTTGATAAATGCTCCGCGAAGATGGTTGCCTTTTCCTGTTTAGTTTCCCCCCAACTACCGTCTTGTTTTCTTAAAGGAGGTATATGGGCGACTAGTCTTTTGAATTTTTTCGTCGCTTTCCAGATTGAATGGTCCTCTTTTGATAACGCAGTAATATAGTTTTCAAACGTAACATTTCGGATTTCTTACAATGCTGACTTTAGTTGTCTTGTAAGTCTATTGTATGCGTTTATATCAACAGGATTTTGACTTCTTTGCCATTTGCTTCTGGTTTCCTTTTTGCAACAAGTTCGCGAATATGTATGGGTATGTTGTTTGTGTTATGTGCATCTTGATTTGTCACTGGGGTAGATTTCCAAGATGCTTCTTGTATTAGACAAGTGATGTGGTTTGCCGCATCATCAAGATCGTCAGGATGTTTCAGGTTGAGATTGGTATTGAGATGTTCGTCGATATATCTCTAAAAGCATCCCAATCTGTTTTAGCTGAAACGAGCTTAGGAGCGCTGGGTAGTCAAATGATATGCGTACTTAGCGTAGCAATTATAGGAATGTGATTAGAAGAGAGATCCCAGTTTGATGTTATATTAAGGTACTTTGGTGAGATACCTTTAAGCACGAAAAAGTCGATTAAATCCGGCAGCTTGTTTTGGTCTGTCGGCCAATAGGTTGGTTCTCTAGTAGAAAGATACGAGCAATTCTTGTTATTGATGGCCCGCAAGAGATTTCTACCCTTGGTGGTAGTAAGTCTTGACCCCCAGTCTGTGTGCTTGGCATTCCAATCGCCTCCTATTATAAATCTGTTTCCCAGCTGCTGAAAAAGTGCTTCATATTCTTCAGTTGAAATTGTATGTCTGGGTGGACTATATATAGCAGCTGTATCAAAGGACCACGGCTGTCCACTGATATGGATAATTGTTGCTTGGATTTTATTTGTTTGATTTGTAGGTATGTCATGGTGCTTGACGGTGTTCCGAATAATAATTGCAGCGCCACCAAGGGCCGTTCCATCAGGATGATTATTGTGATAAATTGTGTATTGTGGTATTTGTAATACTGTTCTTTCGGTAAAATGTGTTTCCGAAACTAGTAGCACATCGATTTTATTGTATTGAAGAAAGTTAATTAATTTTCAGTTTAAACTATGGTTTGATTAAACACATTTGAGGGTCCATGTACAAATACGATTTTGAAGAAAGGTCCATTTGATATTAGCTTATGATGCTTTTTTTATGTGGCGGTTCTACTGGATTCGCATGTTTTTGAATTAATCTATATCTTTGTTATTTGGTTGGGATTTGACAACTGAATACATTAAAGAATTTCACGGTGTCATGTTTTAATATTGCGGACTTTAATGACCTTTTGCTATCAGAGTTTTATGGAATCTGTAATTGGTTACAAATTACTACTCCTAGCTCTATATTTTCATTTGGTATTGATGACGTTTTATCATTTAAGTGTGTTATAAGTTTCTGTATGTATCCTGGTTGCCTTAGTTTAATAGTATCGTTAACTGTGTTACTTTGATAAGTTTTCTGTTGACTGCGTTACTTAGTTATTTTTAACTGCTATCTCATAGATGAATATTGGTGGAATTTGGTATTTTCGGATTTTCATTTTGGATTATAGGTGTTTCAACAGTTTCGTTTGTTAGAGAGTTAAACCTGTTTGATGTTATAACATTAGATGGTCCAGCTACATTTATTATTTTTTGAACACTACTTCGATTTCTTTTTTTATATAACTTGCCATTCATGTTTATTCACAGAGGTTTCATCATCGCTACCAACTTGCATTGTTAATTCATTATTCTTAGTGTAAGTTTCGTCTGCAGATACTGCACTTATTGTATTTTGTTGCTGATTAGTCGGCTGAGAATAATAATTGTGTTGTGGATTATTGATTTGTTGGGTGTTGAAAGGATATTGACTGTTTGATAGCTGATAGTTCATTTGCATTTCTGGAAAGAATAGCGGTGGAGCTGATTTTGGCTGGAAATTTTGTTGATAAAACACTGATTAGCATGAAGCGGATTAAAGCCGTAAGGATGGCTCATTTTGTTTGATAGGCGCTCGTGTGTTAATATTCGAGGTAGTTATTACTGTTTTTTCGATCACTTACTTGACAATTATAATCACTCGGCCTTACGGCCACACCTGCCGTATATGTTGCGCACTTTCAATCTCAGCGAAAACGGGACGTCCTTACTCGTTGAAACTCAAGCGGCTACTTACAAAAAAATAAATATATTTCAAGGACGCAGTACATATCTGTGTATATATTTATATACCTAACAATAAATAATGGAGAAAAAACAACAAAAAGCAGCCGCAAAACTGCTAAAAAGAGGCAAAGCAACAGCACACTATAAAACAAGAACGGTGTAATACCGTAAAGGAAACTTTCTACAGCGGTGCGAAATCGTAACGGTCACTTCCGGTTGCTGTTAACCGATTTAGCTGAAAATCAATCCCATAAAAGGTACTGACCTAAGATGTGTGTATGCCAAGTTTGAAGCGAATCCCTTGAATAGAACGGAAGTTATCTTGTCTCCAGACACACATACAGACAGACAGGAAGATAATCTCATTACTTTTCTACTATAAGCTCCGCTGTGGAAAGTTAATAACAGAAATGGTCAAGAATTTAGAATTAAAGAGTTTCAAAATACTAACTAAATTACTAAATAAAAGGTAGAAGGACAAAGAAAACCAAAAGGCTAAGTGTTAAGCATACTACTACCAGTTTACAAAAAAAAAATAATAAAGAAGGCTGCTCAAACTATATAAGAGCCATCTTAAGAGCCGCCTATATAAGAGAATACTGAAAAAAGTTAACTAAGAAAACGACACTACAACTAAAGAATTGCAACATCATATTTGTGTTAAAATTTATGTCATCTTCCTAGATCCCAAAAAAAAACATTCAAAATTTCTCCCAAGGGTAGTAGCAAATAGTTTATAAAGAAGAGCTATCAACGACAACTTACTTAAGTCTATTAAGACCCATGACTTCACTTCTGAGCTTCCCAACTTTTGGTAGGCCCAGAGAAAATTAGGTAGATCTGGCACCTAGTTTTAAACCAATTTTACCTTTTCTCTAACACTTTTCTATTCTTTCTTTTTAAGTCATTTCTTCTTTCTTCGAAATTTTGTTATAATATAATATAATATTAACACTTTTTTCTTCTTCTATCCTTTGTGTTTAACCAATTCACTTTTATTGTTGTTCATTTCATTTATTTTAAGTCTTACATTTACTGCACTCTATTCCAGACATCCATATAATTTCTTCAAATCATCGGTCGTCCTTGATATTATAACAAAATCTGGACCATGTTATTTAAAATTTTGCCGTCCCTCCTATTAACATGTAACCACATTATTACTCGCTCTAGTACCAAATTAAACAATACAGTGAAAAATAGTCGTTCTGTTTTAAACTTACGCTAGTTATAAAATTTTCTGAATCATTCTTATTATTTTCCTTTAGATATTTGACTCTTTCAGTATTTCGAATAACTTCCCTCACATCGCTCTGTCATAACTAAAAATTTAGTCCAAGCTCGATTTTCCATTTCCCATACTGGTTCCGTAATTGACTCCATTTTCTGAGCAACTGTAATTCTTAACAGCCCATATACCACATTAAAAACGTTATTTCCCTATAATTTTGAAATGTGCATTCTTCTCTATTTTTATGTAAGAGACAACTCTAGGATGCTTTCTTCTGGCTATATTTTTTTAAATTAATTTATACATTTCCTTTTCTAAGACGTTCTCATCGTATTTGAACATTTTCCATGTAATCTAATTTTTAAAACAGTGTATGACATACCTCTCCTTAGATAAATCCTGTTTTATGTATTCCTCGCCATTTTGTCCGTTTTCAGTAGTATTTCAAAATACTTTTTCCGCAATTTCATATATTTTTTTGGTGCGTACTAAATTTCCTTCAGTTTGTCCAAATTTACTTTGACTTGATATTCTTTTCTCTGTACTTTTACTATTTTATAAGAATTGCTTACTAGTTCTTTGTTGTTCAATATTTTTTTTATTAACAATTTCTATCTGTTATGGTCCATTATGTGGTTGGTTCTCGGGTTATAAGGCCGTGGTCGGAGTTCAGAAACGCTTGACGTTTCATCCATAACCGCGGCGGACATCTACAATTGTAGGAATTACTACTCGAGATTATATAGAGAGGCGGTGGAGATGTATAAATATAAGAATAATTTTAACAGGGACGACGGATTCAATGTACCTAGGTCTTGGTTTATCGCTCTTAAGGAGCAAAAAACAGACCGCGATAAGGTGAAAGAGCAAGTGACGTCTGAAAATGCCAAAATATTACCTACAACGACCCAATTGACGTCAGCAGCTAGCCCGATTACGTTATCTACCATCCCGATGACGTTAACAACCCCCCTCCCAACACCATTCCTACCATACCGGCACGAGTATAAAAGCGAAAACGCACAGTCACTTAATTTTTATAAATTTTTTGTGAAGATGTCCGCCGCAGTTTTGGACGAAACGTCAAGAGTTTCTGAACTCCGCCACACAACCACTATTCTATTTCTTAAATTTCCTTCTTTTCTTTCTACAGGCTTTTGCTTTTTATTTGCATTCTCTGCATATCTCCTGTTTCTTTATTTGCCAAGTTTATCATTCTCAGCCGCGTTTTGCTCCTTTCTATGGCTACTTGCTGGTATTCTTCATTATACAATTTTTTGTTTTTTGTTTTTTGTTTTTCTTTTTTCTAGTATTTCTGGGTATTAATGTCTTGTGTTTTAGTTTATTCTTGTCGTAGTTTTCCCTTTCTTCCCTCGTTGTTTTTGACTACCGATATTTTCTCTCTGTACTTAACACGGATCAAAGAATGGTCTAAATCACAATATGACCTCATATAACTGCACATCTGTAGCATGTCTAATATCTGGTTTCTTGGTAACCCGTCGAGGAAGATTCAGGTTTCTTTATAAAACCATTTATGCTTGTATCTTACATAATACTGCAAACTACCATATCTCGTTCATGCAAACTCTTCCTTCAAATTACACATTTTCTTTCCCCACTTTTGCATTAAAACCACGAATTAGAATTGGTGGTATTCCATCAAGTATCTCTTGTACCTTTATGTAAAAATTTTTCTTGGCCATCCTTTTCATTTATGACAAATCCCAGTCCAAATTCTGCCGTTTTAGCTGCATTATTCTCTGTGACTTCCCAAAGCTCACTGCTCTTTGTTCTCATTTGCTGGATAGCCACTATTTCTAAATATCGTACAATTTCACAAATCAAATTTTCTAAGGCTTCTAATATTCCATGACGCTACAGACACATTGATACTTTCTTGTTTCCTGGTTAGGTTTTGTATTGGTTTTATCTTATATAGACATTACAGTCGCTATTCCATTTTTATTAGCATTTTCCATTTAATATTTTTTTTGTCGATCTAATTTCGGCGATCTCGTACTTGGACGATTCCATTTTTGAGGCATTATCGTCTGCATCAGTATCCTGTAATTTGTAGCTTTTCGAGTATATATTTTTCTCTTCTGTTATTAGTTTCTTATATCTTAAGTGCGCTCTTTAACCATTCTTACAAACTGTTTCAACTTTTCACCTGATGCAACGCTTCTTCCTCTCAAGACAGGAGCGGCAGGAACGGCGGCGAGGAGCCACAGACCAATCAAATTAGACCATTTCGATGACGGGTTCGGGGCTCCACCAACACGCCGGTGCACAGTGGGCCAGATCGTATAAGTAGGAGGAAAAAAATCTAAGTATTGGTGAATATTTTATGTATTATACATCCCACTGAGACACAAATTGACCTCTGGTATTAGTTTATTCAACAATAAAACAAATGACGGAGGCAAATGTCGTGTCGGCGTCGCATGATTGTTTCACGATAGTCAATCGCTTGTTGCAAAATAAGGCGCATCAAAACGTGTGTTGTGATTATCTGACTGTTACAAAAGACTTTTATATTTATAATATTATAAATTCAGTAGCTGAAGGTATGTATCAAACTACAGATTTATTTCAATTTTGTTATTAAAATTATTGTTTATATTTGAGGTCGGACATCTTGATATTCATAGTATCAGAGTAACACTCTTGTACTTGATATAAATTGAATAGTTTTTTGCCTTTAGTTGCCAGTTTGTAAGAAATATTTTTTCTGTAGGTTGCGAGTGTGCCATAACTCGGCGGGATATAGTTCTTCATCTAAAAGAATTAGGACTTATGCAGTCGACTGTAACTAAAAATTGTCACATATTTAAAGAACAAATTAAAGAGTGCAGGAGGTCAAAATGTTTCAAATGTTGCTATCAAAAAATATGTATATAAATTCACAATACTTTTAAAGCGTTATTGGATTCAGTGTCACAGAACCTTCAAATCATTAGAAAGCAAATATGCCCAATGGCTAGATAAAGAAATTATTTTGGAACCAGACAGTTTTATCACTGTTTCCTTAGAAAGACCACCAAAATGATTTGAAAATTTATGTGCAAAATCTCAACGTGCTAAGGTTTTATTGTTAGTAGACCAATTTAGTAAATAATAAAAATAAAACCAATAAAAACTGAAACAATTGCACTTGGTTTATTAAGCCTTTGTGCTTGGATAAGGTTTTTCAAAACCTTTATTAACGTGTCATATCGATTGGACATAAATCAATGGCAAGTCAAGGGTGAAGAAAGCAAAAAATTATTAAAGTGGAGAAAAGATGAAATTATAAGAAGATTTAGAGATGAAACTGGACTGTTGGTGGACCAAACAAAGCAAGGTTTCGGGTCTACCAACGATAGACATACCGATCGCAGGTTTTTTAGAAACCCGGAAGCGTCTGTGTCAATTACTGGACTTAATGTAACCATAGTTAATAAATATTCAACAATTTTGCAAGTGTTATCAAGTGATTCTATCATAAATATCGAAAAATTCAGAAGATATATTTATGAAACAGCTGAACTTTTTATTAAACTGCACCCATGATACAATATGCCTGTATTGGTTCATAAAGTTTTGTTGCATGGGCATGAAGTATTAAATCATGTTCTTTTACCCACTGAAAATGTATTTGAGGAAGCAGATGAAGCTCGTAATAAAGATGTGCGATACTTCCTTAAACACAATACCAAGAAAACGTGTCAATTGGCAACAAATGAGGACTTATTAAATAGATTATTACTTGCATCAGACCCTTTTCTAGCTAATTTACGGCAAATGCCTAATTATGCTGAAGAAGAATCTTTGACACAAGAAGTTACAGATCTCATACTTCTCTGGAATGGGACACAACACGAAGAGGAACGAGTTTAAGAAAACCGTATTCTGAATCTAAATGATGAGAAGCACATTTAATTATAATCAGAAAAATATTGTATAAAACATAATTACACAAAGTAAGTTATGAATTTTCTGAACTTAAAATCTGTCGTCATATCTCTAAAACTATTAACCGTATTAAATTTATTTTGGTCCCGTTCGATTTAGAATGAAAAAATAAATAAAAGGTGATATTGTACTCATTAGGAAAATGATTTTATAATTTTTTCCTCCTAATCAGATAATCTGGACCACTGTGCGGCGGGTTGCAGATCTCCACTCACGGTAATTGTATGTAATTTCACAACTCGAACGGTGTATGCTGACAAATTCCGTCCAACATTTAACAGAGTAGACGTGTTGCTACTCTGTTAAATGTTGCTGTTGTAGAACCCACTGTAAACGAGTTTCTTCCTTTGCTTCGAAAGCTAGGGTTTCTTTTTGACCTTGCAGGCTCTCATACCTGTCTTTACGAGCTATCTTCTAGCAGTTTTAGTACTAAGGGACTGGCTAATTTTTCTCAATATTTTACTCTTATTCGGCCTTTTTACTTCCATTCCGATTTAAATTTGATCCAGTGTTCTTCAAACAGTTTTGCATTACGTATTGGCAATAGCGCGATAAGTTCTTACACAAAAAGCACTTTATGTTATTTAAAATATTTGTAAACAACACACATTTTCAAGTTTTGACAATCAAATCTTTTATTGACTTTGTATGAAAATATGCTCCATTTACACTTTAGTGCATAGTTATTGGGGGTGTAAGGGGTCCACTAACACCTAGGACCCAAATGCCAACCAAACCTGTAAGAGTGGCAAATAACTTGCACGGTACATCCTGCTAAATAACAGACGGGGCTCTGGCGACCCAGCATCGGGGGGTATAACCTGATACCAGTTGTCCCAAGGTAACGGGGCCGATGCGGATGAGATAATCACCCGCGCATTGTAAACAGATTCAGAGAAGTAATATGAGCCTCGGAACAGGACGGTCACAACGAAGACGACAGGAACGAAATCGGATAAGATTTGGAACATGGAATATCACATCTCTAACAGGAAAAGAATGCGAAATTATAGATGAAATGGAGAAATACAAGATTCAAATACTGTGAATCTCAGAAATTAAAAAGAAAGGAAATGGAATGAAAAACATGGACAAAGGGTACACGCTCAGATATGCGGGCACGCCAGTCGGAAACAGAACAACAGAAGGGGTAAGAATACTCCTCAGCAAAGAGATAGAGCCAAAAGTAACCAAATGGGAAGCCATAAATTCTAGAATTATAACAATAAACTTACAACTTCAAGAGAAGGTCGGAATAATCCAAATATACGCACCCACGCAAAACGCCACCGTACAAGATAAAGAATCCTTCTATGAAGACCTGCAAAGATCCATAGAGAAAATACAAAACGAAAATAGACACGTACTTATTATAGGGGATTGGAATGTCCATATAGGAAATAACATAGAACAAAGACACGGAACAATGGGAGGTCATGGTCTAGAAGGTGAAGTAAATGAAAATGGCGAGAGAATGATAGACTACTGCATAACTAACCAACTACTAATAGGAAATACATGGTTTAAGCACAAAATAATACACAAAGTAACATATTAAGCAGAAGAACTAGGACATAAAAGTATGGTAGACTACATCATGTACACGAGAAGTATGAGATATGCAGTGAATGATGTAAAGGTAATAAGAGGGGTGGAGCTAAATACTAAACACAAACTGGTGATCGCCGACACAAATATTAGGAAACCGCTTAAAGAACGAACGAAGAGCTATACAAAGATCAAACTGGAAACACTAGAACATCCAGAAAAAATACAAGAATACGAAAACAAACTAACTGGAAATCTAAACAATTTGGAAATACAAGAAGCCGAAGAAGGAATTCAGTGGACTATAAACAAACGATGGAAGACTTTTAAAGATACACTAACAAAAACAGCAAAGGAAGTCTGTGGAGAAAAAGAAATAAAACATGACCCATCATATAAACGAACAAAATGGTAGAACGATGAAGTGAAGAACAAAATCAATAACAAAAAAGAAGCGTGGAAGAAATATATAATAAATAAAACTGAACAAAATAGAAGATACTACCTAGTAAAACGAAACGAAGCAAAGCAAGCGGTAAAACAAGCAATGAAAGACACATGGGAGGAATTCGGTAGAAAGATAGAAGACAACTATATAGAAAACCAGAGACAGTTTTGGAATATAGTTAAGCCCCTAAAGGGAAACAGAGCACCAAAAGTGCGAAATATTAAGGATGAGACAGGACTGCTACAAACAAGAACGGAAGAAATACTGAAAACATGGAAAGACTACTACACAAAAAGATTTAAAGAAGAAGAAACAGAAATACAGAGAGAAGAACAATCTCAAGAAGGAAATGATAATCAAGACACCGAAGAAGAAATAGCAGAAGAAGAAATAATAGAAGCCCTGAAGAAAACAAAAACGGTAAGGCAGCAGGAGAAGATAACATAGCTCCAGAAATGCTTAAAAAAGGCGGCCCGACCGTAATTAAATGGATGAAAGAGATAGTACAACAAGCATCGAACACAGGACAGATCCCGATGGACTGAGAAAATAACATAATAATACCCATTCATAAAAAGGGAGACACCACAAATACAGACAACTATAGGGCTATATGCTTATTTTCAGTAGCGCTAAAAATATACACACGAATAGTTGAAAAGAGACTAAGAAATGAAACAGAAGACAAACTAGAAGAAGAGCAAACTGCGTTTAGACCAGGAAGACAAACGCAAGGCTATATATACACAGTAAGAACCACAATTGAAAAGCTATTAGAGAAGAAAAAAGACATCTACCTACTCTTCCTAGACTTAAAAGGAGCCTTTGACCAGGTATCACACAGATACATCTGGAAAGCATTGGAAGAACTAGAAGTAAGCCCAAAACTGCGGAGAATAATAAGGAACATGAATAGTAAAGTAATTGGAAAAACAAGATTAAATAACCAAGTATCGGAAGAATTTAAAATGGAAAGGGGTATCAAACAAGGTGACAGCCTAAGCCCGCTCCTATTCGTGATATACATGGACTACATAAACAAAAAATGCAAATTAGAAACAAGAAACACCCACATAGGATATCATAACCTAAACCCAGTAATGACACAAGACCTAATATATGCCGACGACATATTACTCATGGCAAGGAACAAAAATCAACTACAACAAAACATAAACATATGGAAAAACACCTAGAAGAAAGTGGGATGACCATTAATATAGAAAAAACAAAAGTAATGCATGTCACAAAACAGGAAAACGAAGAAGAAATAGATATACAAATAGACGGGAAACAGATACAAACAGTACAAACATACGAATACCTAGGAGTACTAATCAGTAAGGATGGAAGAATAGACCAAGAAATAAAACACAGAATAAACAAAGGAAATATGATATACTATCAAGTAAACAACACATTGATAGGGAAAAAAGAAATAGGTATAAAAGCAAAAATGCACTTATATAAAACAATATATACCCCTACACTTCTATACGCTTCCGAAACATGGGCGATAACAGACAAACATAAATCCAAAATAACCATCGCAGAGATGAGGTATCTAAGGCGGATAGTGGGCAAAACAAGAAGAGATAGGGTCCGTAACAGATCCATACGAGATGAACTAGAAATCACACCGTTGGTAGAAGAAATAAAAACCAAACAGCTACAATGGTATGGACACCTGGTCAGATTGAGCAATGAACGATACCCAAAAACCGTTTTTGAAATGAGATGTGATGGAAGGAGAGATAGAGGAAGACCCATGCGAAAGTGGGAAGACAACATCAACGAATCAGCAAGAGAAAGAGGACAGACCCTAACACAAATCCGAACCCTTGCAAGGGATCGACACTCATTTAAACAATGGCTCAAAACCCCGACACCGTGAGGTACAATGGGAGAAGAGGAAGTAAGTAAGTAAGTATAGTTATTGGCAACATAATAATAACAGTAGCATCTCTGTCCGTTAATGCTTAAGATAACATATAAATATTAGAGTGCCTCACATTTTTCGCAACTACTATATCTAGCTTCTTTATTGTAGTTTCCGTTATCATCTTATGCTATGTTCCAAATTTTAGTAAATTTTCCTCCTTCCATCTCTTGGTTCTATTTCGTTACCGGATCTTCGTTGCTTTGTGCATCCTATTTCCTAGACTACACGTAGTACTTTGAACATTTGAATTGTTTTATTGGATTGACCCGTCAATCCTCTTTTATTCGGACTTGAGACGGGCAGTGGTCGTTGTTGGGCTACTCGTTACACTCGACGATTAATCCAAAAATATTAATAATAACCTTTATGTATTTGGAAATGAAGTGAGCCGGTAAACCATTATTATCTCTGTTTGTTATATCAGAACTGTGTAATAGCCTCACAAAAGAACCTTCAATTGTGTGATGAGTGCACGAGTGACTGCGAACAGGAAGATTGTAATAAGAATTGACCTTCACTTCTTCAGAAAATCCTCATCATCAGTTTTGATGGAGAACTACTAGAGACATCATCCGCTTCACCACCAACACTGGAAAGATTTGGTTGCAACGTTAAAAGAAAGGATCCGAGAGAATCATTGGGTACAAAAGGAAAACAAGCTGAAAATGCTTTATGTGGAATCGTCTATTTCTCTATGGCCCAACCTGAGATCTAATGTCTAAGCAAGAAGTAATCGTTTAATCCTTAGGGAGACCATTAAACTTAACATATAATTGGTGGACAAGAGTATACAGAAAGGTAACGAAAACTTTGTTGGGTTAACTAAAAAAATCCAGCAGACAAAAAATAATGTATCTGATGATTTTTGTTAAAAAACAAAAAGTAATTCGAATTCAAATAAATATTTCCTTTCGCAACGAGCATAGTTACAATAAAAAGTCATATAAAAAGCAAATTAAATTGCGTCCCCCGCAATTTCAGACACGCAAACTTCTTAGCGGGCCATAAACGTTATCCCAGCCCCAACTCACGTCAAAAAGATAGTTGTAAATAACTTGTAAAAATCACAAGCAGCACAAAAAGCGCATTATTTATGCTGTTATTGTTAGCGCAATAAATTCGGGCGGTAAAGACTTCAGCGCGGCGATTAAGATATCTTCGGGGCTAAATTTACCGGGCGCACTGTTCCGAATTTCTGGCGGCGGCCGAATAATTCTCAATCATCATCAATGGCCCCTAATAGCGCGGCGGCTATTATCGGCCTCATTAAGCTATCATAACTCTCGCCTTGCAAGCCGAACATCTTGCAACTCTTGCATCGCTCCTAATAATTATTTCGAGCCGCTCTTAAAACAAATTTTCTGTCGGGCCGTTTCTGCGCCCTCGGTTGTCGTCGGCGGGGTTGGGCACCGCATAAACTTCCAAGGCGTGCAAAACAAACTGCGTCGCAGCCTGAATATTTCTGGAACAAAAAATAATTAAAAGTAAAGTTGCCCAGCAACTATTTGCGCCTTTTCCAAATTTTCATTTGACCGGAATGTCCTTCATAATAAAGAAACAGTATCTAGCATAAAGGAATCTTTCAGACTGATATTTCACTTATTTTTATTTAATTAATATCAGATTTTATGATCAATTCTGGGTTTTGTCGAACAGCTTAATAATAAAGTTACACTTGAGAGCAAAACAATCGACCCAGCAACATGCTTCAGTTTTGAGTGAATGAGTATCTACTCCGATAGTATTCCAGGTAAAGTTCAGCGTACTGTTTAAAAGCTTAAAATATATGCTTTCAAATGATATCACTTTGATTGGAATCGTATCTGTTCTGACAAAGTTATGAGCTTAAGAGTACGTGTAATATAAAAGAGTTGAAAGGGAAAAGGTAATTATGAAAGAGAAAAAATAAAATCCTCAGTTGAAATTAATTTAATGATTTTTTTAATATATAGGTTTGCCACTTATACTAATTATACTTTCCAAGCGATTACGCATGGATCGGATAACTTTTCCTATGCTGTCTTGAGGGATTGCTTCTCACTCTTCAATCAACGCCGCTCTCAGTTTCATCACGATTTCTGGCCCAGACTCTTCGCTTAAACTCATCCCAAACATGCTCAATTGGATTCAAGTCTGGGCTATGCGGAAGTCAGTCCATTTTCAGTATACCGACGTAAGCCAGGTAGGTAGTGATCACTCGCGCGGTGTGACGTCGTGCATCAGCATGAAGTCCTCACCAACAAATTCCGCAAACCAAACAACATGTTTCTCCAGAATATTCCTCCACGTCCTCTACTAGACACGAAAACCAACTCAGTTTTTCCGTGCATAGAAATGCCCGCCCAGAGTATGCAAGAACCACCTCCATATGTTGTAATTTCTCGAATACAGTAGTAAGCAAATTGCCCCACTGACCTTCTATAGACCCGAAGTCTTAGTCGTTGCCATGTAGGCACATCTTGGACTCGTCGGTAAATAATATCCGACTCCAGTAGCCGAAGTCCCAATTGAGTTGTTCGCGAGCAAATTTCAGTCGATTTTACTTTTGGACTGCAATCAGCTGCCTTTTTGGGATCAGTCTTCTTCTCACTGTCCAAGTGCTGGCGACTGCACCTCTGACCGCACTCAGCTCTTGTTTGAGGTCCACGCTAGTCATATGTCGATTTCTAAGGAATATTGAGACGAGAAATCGATTGTCTTTCTCCATTGTCACGCTTCCTTGCCGGTGGACGTAGTCACCGGCTTCCCGGTACCGACGGCAGACTTTCGATCCAGCTGAATGACTCAAATTTTTTTGATTTGCCACGGTCCTCTTTCAACAATGCAACTGCCTGGGCCACTTCGGTGGCTGTGGTATCTATTTGCTTGTGAATCATTCGAAACAGGAAACGAAAATGCGCGTGCAACTAGTGAGTCGATTGTTTTGTTCTCAAGTGCATAAAGAAATAAAAAATTAAAATACATCGATAACTCACACGAGCTTTATGTTCCTTTGTTCAACTCTAGACCATTTGCAAAACCCTAAAAATCATGTTTAAAAAAATAAGGCAATGCATTGAATGGTCTTTATGGTAAAAATGTGTGGTTAGACGGAAACTGCTTGCTCCAGGTTAAAGCTGTATACAATATGTAATTGTAAGCCTACAGTCCTAATGACGAGATAAACGCTACACATTTTTTAAGTAGAAATAGGATGCCAACTAGATATATTTGATCGAACTATAATATGTATGCTAAAATGTTGAATAAATAAAATTAATTAAAAACATTAAAGGAAATAGTCCTCCATTAACATTATTTCTTTATAATTTAAAAACAAAAATTAATAGATAACGAATGCACGTATCACCTTCGACTTCTGGTATCGTTTAACAAACTTCTTCAATCCCTCGAAAAAAGCTTTTGTGGTTACTCTAAAAGCTACTTTTGCACTGCTCGCTAAACTTTGCCATCCGCGCTGAACTTGTGACTACGCAACATCTCTTTTAAGGAGCCGAAAATGTGGTGCTAGATCAAAGTATCCATACTCTGAATGTGTTGGTCTATGCGTGATATCGATGAGCGACCAAGTTAGCTTTCATCCGTTACACTTGTTCTTTCTTCTTAAAGCGTTTTATCTACTCGTATATCATTCATTAATTCCTAGTAAATGCCCTAAACTGTAATAATATCCATATACGGCACTACGGAGCGTTACTCCTCGATGATAGATTCATTAAGTGGAGCGGTCATATTTCTACCCTCGTTTCTCTCTATTATGAGATTGAACAATGTAATGTTGCATACAGCTAGCCATCCGACATCTCTTGCGCATATATGGTGTGATACGTCAGCAGCACTCCCTTTCTTTCAATCGTGCAATTTCAAAGTTGTCTTTAATTTCTGATTCAGCCTCATATCTGTTCATGGGGAGGAGGAAGAACGAGAAAGTTTGTTTGCTTTATTGACCAATAAATCGCTTGAATATATTTTCTTTAGTCTCCTTCAAATTTCTATATTCGAGAGTTGGTCCACTAGCTCATTCTTGTGTCTGTGAGTTTTTATATAACAGTTGGAAGCAAATCGCTGGATCTGCTTTTAGGTCTTCGTAAATGGTTGTTAGTAATAAACCGCCGTGTGTTAATTATTAAATGTAGAATTTTAGTCTAAAACCGCTGAATAATGCTGATATTCAATTTCTTGGCACATCTCGAGAAGCATATATCCATATGCGCTTTAATATCTTTGATAGTCGATAACAATAACCTTCTACCACACAACCAATACATCTTAAATTTTATGTTTTTTTGTAGGTATGTGTTTTTTACTTGTTAACCTCTGATAAAGTCTTAAGTATTTTACTTCGTTCTTTACAAAGATTGATATTGGCCGGCGGACAAATGATGATTTTTATCGAGAAGGTAACTTTGGTCTTGTTAACGCTAATTTGCTATAGATTTAATCATTCATTCAGATTTACATGTACTTGAAGCTCTTCGCAGGCTGAGTTTGGATCTTCATGAATGGATAAAATACCAGTATTGTCAACGAAGTGAAAATCATGGTGTCGGTTATCTATAGTATGTCAGACGTAAACTGGCTCAAATCCGCTGCTCTAGGGGCGTTTATGGAATAATATTGGGAAAGTGTGTTTATGCATTTCACCGAGTAATAACGGTCAGATAGGTAGGATGAACTACCCAATAAGAAATAGTAGACACAGACACACACACACACAGCGTCTGATCCAGAGTGGGCGGCTGAGTTGAGGTCCTCCATTAGGGGGTTGTGGCGTTAGGCCTGAAAATCTTAACACACTTAAAACTGAAAGGGAAAAGAAAACTAAAGCAGAATGAGAAACAATAGAATGATAAATAATTCCCGAGTGGTAACCCTCACCTCGGCTAGAGGAAGCCTCAGTGGATACGGGGGAGGGGGGGGGAGAAATGTTCTGCTTGTAGCTATCTAAATCTAGTTTCAAAAAAGCCGAATACTAAAAAAAATTAAGAGGAGCCAAGGTAAAGGATTATGAATATAAGAACGTGGAACACTCAAGGTCTATCAAATAACATTCAAGAAGTTTTTACGAAAATTGCATACATGAATATGGACATAATAGTCCTGACAGAGACCAAAAAGAAAGACACAGGAATAGAGGAAATAGGACAGTACATACATATATGGAGTGGAGTCCCTAAAGATCAAAGAGGGAAAAGAAATATAAAAAACAAATCAAAAGTTGGAAAACCATAAAGGGAGTATTATAAAGGTAAACCTTGCTAGTTATAAGTATAGAATGATAGTCGTAGCCATATATGCACCAAATGAAGATAACAACTGCAATAATATTGATGAGTTCTACGCTACGTTGGACGAAGTACTCTGCGAAATAGGAAACACTAGAAAGATTGTACTCCTGGGAAATTTTAAAGCCAGAACTGGCCAAAAAGAGAATAGCAAAATAATGGGAAGACTTGGAGAAAATGCCAAAAACAACAATGAAGAAAGATTAATAAATATATACCAACAACACAATTTAAAAATCAAAGGATGCTACAAGCATAAAGAGATACGCAAGTGTACATGGCAAGTATTTCGGCAGAAAGCATTAAATGTCAGAGTTTGAAGAGGACCTACTTGTAGAACGAATCACTTTTTAGTTAAAACCAAAATAGTATATTCGCACAAAGAAAAACAAGATGCTGCAAATAACATGCCAAATACTAAAGAAGAAGCTAAAGAACTAAAATACAATATACAAAGCTTAGAACATCCTAGTAGCATGGAGAGTTGTAAGAAATATGAGAGCAGAGCACAAGAAAAACAACAGAATATTTAGCGTAAAGATGAAAGAATGAAAAAGGTATTTCCAGCCGTTGCTAACAGAAGACAGAATTGAATATGACACAGCCCACGAGCAAAAAATATGTAAAGATGAACGAACATATCAAAATAAAAGAAGAACAAGTAAAGAAAGGTATTAAAAAAATAAAAAGTGGTAAAGCAGCAGGACCAGGAGGCATACCAGGAGAATTAGTTAAAGTAGGAACAATAAAACTATACAAAATGATTACTAAATTAATAAATAAAACCGTAAACAACGAATATATACCTAATGAATGGAAAATCGGTTTTATAACATCGGTGTATAAAAAAATCAGAAAAAATCAAGGCGAAAACTATCGTGCAATTGTAGTAACTAATGTTATTGGTAAAATATTTGGAAGAGTAGTGAAAGAACTAATAGAGCAGTAGTACATCGAACAACAAGACGAAGAACAATGTGGATTCCGTGTCGAAACTACACCTAATGTTCCTAGACGTAGCAAAAGCATACGATAATAAACCCCAATCAAAACTATGGAAAGTTGTGAATAACAGCGACATCATAAAACATTGTTATGAAACGCTATATAAAGATCAAAGCAAAGTATTACGTAGGAGCGGAGCTTACCACATGCATCTGTCAAATACAAAACTAAACTAGGGTTTTAAATGTTCTTCAACTGGGATTATTTATAAATATTGATAAAGTACTAGAGATGGTAGAACAAAATGTACAGAAATGGAATATCAATAGATACTCCTGTTTACACGTTACAATTCGCGGACGACTGGTTAATCGTAACGCAGGACGAAGAAGATTTTAGATACATGATAAAAGTTTTATTTGAGAAAGGATAAACAAATTAAAGTATTTAAAGTGAAAATATAAAACCGTGCTCAAGTGAAATACCTAGCTGATAATTGCAAGCTATGAGAACTAAAGTTAAAGAAACGATTGAAACAAGGACGACGAGAATTTAGTCTAATGAAATTCTGTGGGGCAAAATATGAAGAATACGAAAAACGTATATATATATATATGTATCTACCGTATGATATATAGCTATATATATATATATATATATATAGTCAGAAACAGTTCTGGAGCAGAATGGCAGTTAAGTGGAAGATCTAATACACATTGCACTAGAAATTAAACTATTATTATAAGACACATAAATAGAATGAAAGATGATCGAATACCAAGAAAATGAGATTAGTGATGACTAAAGATCGTTACTAAGTCATGACCACAACTGACAGGAGGAAAATTATCACCACTACACTTACTGCTAAAATTATACAACATATTGAAATAAATTGACAAACAGTAAATTCATACTGACAAGACTCGGATAGAGGTTATAACAGATATTTAAATGAGTGAATGACGTAGACAATGATACGTGGATAAGAGATAACCTTTTGGGAGCCGCAATAAGAATTTTAAGTTCAAACATAAAATCAAAAAAGGATATCTATGGATAGAACATGTATATATAATTACGTTCATATAGACACCGAATTGACTGTTATATATTTTTAAATATATGACTGTAGTACTGAAGAAGCTAGCTCTTGAAAATTGTTAGTAACTTAGACAAGTTCTAATAACTAACAAAATTCTTTACTAATTTAATATTAGATAGAAATTTTTGTAATGCTAAATGATTAACAGATACTCACATTTACAAGAAATAATCAAAAGTTATACATAGGTATAACCATTTTTTACCAGAAAATTTTACCCAATTGTTAAAATTGGACCGTTGAGAATGAAGAAAATTTTTGTTTACATAATAATATACCAGTTACTTTAAAGAGACGGTAAAAACTAATGTAAACATAACTAATTAAACAGCGATATACTTAAAAAAATTAAAGAAAGGGCTGAAAAGAAATAATTAAAACTCCAGAGATTTACATAAAAATATTACAAGTTTGTAAAAACATACTAAGCAAATCTTTGCCTACAAATTAAAAAAAATACTGATGAAACGAAAACGTAGCTATGAAACGAAAATTATGCTTAAATATAGAATCAAGACAATATTACATAAGAAACACAGCGTGCTAGAAGAAATCAAAATCCAAACAAAAAAGTAATAGATAACAACAATAAAATAATATGGATTAAAGATCATAAAAACAAATGGAAAATAAATAGAAGCAATTAGACAAAGAGTCACGAGGATAGAAGTACAAAACAGGAAAGCTATTTAAAAAACTATGTTAAATATTACAGGAGCAGACAAAGTAATCAACAAACGTTTTCTTAACAATGAAAACAGTAAAAGTAAAAAACAGAAAAGTTACACAAGAAGAACTAATACTAGCAATAAATAAAATAAAATCTAACAAAGCTCCCGCTCCACACAAAATAACAAACAAAAGTATAAGTACAGTATACAATACTAACGAAGTAAGTCTGCTAGTATCAATAATAAACATATTATACAAAAAGAGATATTCCCCAATGTTTGAAAACCGCCAAACTGTGCCTAACAGAAAAAGCAAAAGAAAACAACAAACAAAAATGCAGACCAATATGTCTATTAAGTAGCTTAGGGAAAGTCTTCGAAAGAATATTGTATAAACGATTAATTAATAAAATTAAAGAAAAATGAAATATATCCCACTTTAAATGTAGCACGCCAATAATAAACCCAATGATAGTTATTAAGAATAAAATAAAAGAAATTTTTAAAAAGCATATAACAATGTCAACTACTAGCTTGTTATAACACTGGATATCAAAAATGCATTCAATAACTCAAGGTTACAAATAATTGAAGGAACTAAATCGTAGGAATATAAGCAGATATCTTATAAATTTAATTGGGGAAAATATGACTTAACATATGAAGTTCCACAAGGATCAATCCTTGGGCCACTTTTATGGAACATCTACTATCACAAAATTATAGAAACAAATTTTCCAAAAGGTACCGAGACTTTAAGTTACAACACAGCTCTATTTATAAGAGCCAAAGGAATATGTAAATTAAAAAATCTTGAAATTAAACTAAACGAAATAACAATAAAAGAAAACGACCGATTTAACAGAAACTTCCAAATGAAGTAATTTATATGGTATGTCGTAAACACACTAGGAAAAAATATTACGGCCTTAATGAGACTAACTCCTGGGTAGACGACCTAAGACAACGTAAAAGAAAAATTTACAGTTCGGTGGCTTACTCAATAATTTTTACGGAGTGATCATTTGGGGAAGGACACTGAAATTTAAAAATACACAAATATTCTACTTAAAGAATAAAGAAAATTAGTGATTTGCATAATAAGTGCATATAAACAATATCAAATAAAGCGGTGTAAGTAATGACAGGAATACCTCCAACAGACCTATTAAAGTGCAAAAAAACCCAAATATTAGAAAAATGGGAGGAAAACAAAAGAATATGAACAGAAAAAGAAAATTGCTCAAAGTATTAATAAAAAACCTAAAAATGTGGATCAAGAGAAAGCTTTGGGAAGTAAACTATTATATCTCATAAATGTCAAGTGGACACGGAAGCTTCAGGACATATCAATAAAAGAATAAGTAAAATAAATGAAGAAATAAATATGTATATACTGCAATCATATAAAAGATAATGCAAAACATACCGTTGTTAATTGTCCAAAATGGCATAACACAGAAAGCACAAATACGAAATTAGAAGTAACTCTAGACCAAAATAACATCATTGATGTTATGCTAGAAAAAGAAGAATATTGGCAAGAAATCGGAAAAATGACTAAAAAAATTAAATCATTCCCAAATGTTTCAATATCTTCAATGATATATTGCCCGTTTCGGGTGTTTTCCCTAATTTTGGTTGCTATATGCCTTACTTAATAGATTTCTCTTTTATTTCTTCTATTTTTTCGATCGTTTACTTTTTCTTATACTTTCGTTATGTTAATTTCATTTGATCTTCTTCAAGATGTCCCAATCTTTGCATGATTTGATCTTCTGTTATTATATTTCTGCCCTTTCTCTTTAAACACGTCTTATTATATTACTTTTTCTGTTTTTATTATTTTAGGGCATTACAAAATGGTTTTTGGTTGGTTCTAGCTTTCTCGCCCTTTCTTTAAATTTTATTCATGATTCTCGTTTTGGTTTCCTAATCGCCGTTATTTATTTTTGCTTTTCTTCATATTTTTTGTAGTCCTCTGTTTTTTTTTTTGTATTTTTTCGTGTATATATTTTATCTTAAAGCAGCTTTTAGTATAGAAATATTTCCTGTTTCTTCAAAATTTTGTTTATACTTTAATATATTTTCTCTAGCATTAAGGTTCTTTTAGTTTATAGTAGAGCCGTGGTGGTTTAGTGGATAGGTCGCTAGACTACGAAACCAAGAGTTGCGGGTTCAAATCCCGCTCTCGCCAATTCGATCACTGACATTTTACGGCCCAGCTCGACTCAGGCTGCAATAAAATGAGTACCTGGAGGTGTCAAACACTGGGGTAATAATAGGCGGTCGGTACGTAGCGCTAGCTACGTTACTACCCTTGTGTACCGTAGGCTCTAGATTGTAGCAGACCTATCCTGTTACGACCCCAAAGGGCTTTCAAGGCCTATTACGGGGAACTATTATTATTACTTTTTAGTTTTTTTCTTGAGACTTTTTTCTTCTATTGCTTGCGTTTTCTTCTTTTCTTTTTCTTCAAACGTATTTTTACCAGGTAGTGGTCACCTTGACATTGCTCTTGTCTCTTTGACTTCTGATCAAATTACTATTTTATTTCTTTTTGATTTCTGTAATCTTTAGGATTTCTACTAATTCTTCTTTCTTTCTTATTTTCCATGTTGCAGTCCCGATATTTTTGTATTATTCCTTATCTTTTTCAGTTTTTTTTTCCTTTCTCTCCTACTTACCGTATACTTTGCTTTTTATATGTCTTAAATTGTTTATTGTCGTCCGTGTCCTTCGAAAATTTCGCCTTTATTAAAATCCAGTTCCTTTTGTAATCATTTTTTTGTTTATTTTATTACCACTTCTTTATCCTGGTCCTGGTCATATTTCACTACATTTATGTTGATTTTCTGATAGCTAATTTTTATTGTGCGTCCCTTACTTCTATCTTCTTTAAAAATGTTTCTTATCTTTGCCTATATGCTTTCTTCTAACATCATATAGTTATGGATCTTTTTAATTTCTATTTATTTTTGATAACTGCCTGATTATTATCCTAATCCTCTAATTACTATGTTGGTTTAAAAGTCCTATCTCTTTTCGTTCCCGTCTTCATTTATTTATAGAGTTTTATTTGGTTAAATACACTCGATATATATTATTCTATATCAACAATTCTGCCGTTTGTAAGGCGGATCATCGCCGATACAAAACCAGAAATTTAACCTTACTACTCTTTTATTCCCGTCCGTTGAAAACCACCTCGTTAGCTATTTTATGCATGCCCAATAGCAGTTTCGCAAAACATATTCGAAATGCACTGTGTTGTAATCTCTTCCTTTACTTAGCTTGTACACAAATGATTGATCCCTACCGGTCAATTTCACATTCGCATGCTTTCACTATCCAAACTGAATCCTTAGTAAAAGTATTACCAACCTTTAATCAACATACATAGGATACTAAAAAAAGCTTTGCAATATATCTTAATTCTTATAATCTCTCAAAATACTTTTTACCGCATTCTATGCAAGGATTTCTACATCCTCCTAAACCAATCATCAAACCAACTCTTCCACGTTTCCTTAGACTCTCGTCTTCCTATAAGTTGTTCTCCACATCGTAAAAATAAAGCTAGGTTTCGTCACCTGTTACAATGTTGTTAACATAGTGAGATGTTCTATTATCAAAGTCACTGAACAGCACTACATATTAAACCATCTGGTCATCGCTTAAGGTATGGCACACCCAAAAGAAAACAAGCCTTGCTTGAAGGTGATCTTGTAGAATGGTGTAAATTTAATCTAGCATTTTCTTGATAGCAGCGATGTCCTCATTGGTGACGATACCACTTGAATACAGTCATACAAGAACAATTATCCTTCAGCATAGCAGTTATTTCTTCACACACTGATCCTCACTAAAGCTGTGTGCCAGTATTCCGTTTGTAACCACGACGATATTATAATTCTTTTCACGGCCAGACTTCAGAAGCATTAGCTTCTTATTTGTTACACATTAATCAGTTCTATTACATTTAATTATTTTATAATTTTTCTATACTTATATTATAATAATTTCTTTTTATTCATTAATTATTAATATCATGGGTTATTTTGTTGTATTCTATCAAATGTTCTATATCTGAATCTTTTTTCAGATTATTTTGCATTTTGTATTTCTTCTTTAGAACACAACACTTTTTCCTCAATTTTTTGTGTTCTATATTTTTCTGCTAAATGTTTATATTATTTGCTGTACCTTTTACAGTTTATTTTTTATTTTCGACTAATTTTTTTCTTAACCAAAATCTTTTGTCTTTCAATTTTATATCTTGGTGTAGGCTGTTTTTTTACTATTCTCAACTTGATTCAACGTGATCATAACAAATATACAGTTTTCACTTATCCATTTAAAAAGCTCAGTTGTTTTGAATATTTAAATTGATTTAGTTAATCATAATTGTAAGAAGTGTTATGAAAGATGCTCCTACAAAAAGTTGGATAGTTCTTAGCGCCAAATTAAGTTGCGTGTCGCTTTTTGCAACATTCCTTTGTCAATAACTGGTTGGAGTAAACTGATGTCTTGAGATAATCGCATAGGATGCCAGTATACGTCGCTATGCCAAGGTGCGAGTCGTAGCACCGCCTTGTTAGAACCATATCAAATTCTGCAAATTGTTTGTCTAACAAACAAAATTATCATTCTTCTCCAAAAACATGCGCCTATGGGATCAAACTGTAATTCAAAAATTGCGAAGCTTGTGAAGGTACTGTGGATTTTACAACGCCCTGTATTTGAAGTTCTGTTTATTAAACATCGTTTTATCCTTTATTTCAACCGTTAAAATTTCGAATATCCTTTCAGGTTTTTTCACTTGAAGTCTGAGTATAATGTTTGTCGAGCAGATTTGTCAAATATTTTTTCTCTTAGTGTTTTTAGTGTGTGAACATTTTGAACGTGACCCAAGTAGTGCCATCAAGCCAATTTGTTGTTTACTCAGCGCATAATTGTATTGAGGCTAGGAACATCTCCAATATTAAAGTGACGATGCAAAATACTGCATCTTTACGACAAAAACGCCACTCTTAAAAATACACCAACAAAAAATGATTTTGCGCAGACCATGACATCATGTTAGCTGATCGCATTTATGAGCTAACTAATAGAATTCATGCTGTACCCTCACTCACATACCATACGTACAAAGTTTCTACTAGGAACAATTCAACTCCTCTGCTAAAAATTTGAACATAAAAGAATATTATTAAATCGTCTTCCTGCTCATTTACGGCCTTTCTTTTTCCTTTTTCCGAATCAAAGTCTACACCAAAATCTATCTCCAATTGGATTTCAACCTTTATGAACTCATTGCACATATTCCTTCCACACCTTGTACACCTGAGTTTTAGAATCTTATATTATAACTGGCACTTTTATTTTATTATTTTCATATTAAAAAAAAAAAACTAGCTTTCAACAAACACATATTAAGAGAAATTTTCATATTATCTCAATACCTACTACGACACGGAAATTCATATATCACAGTAACTTTTGAACAGCCGTTAGTTGTTGTTAGCTGCGAAAATGGGCGGTAAATATTAATGCGGCTGCCTATTCCCTCGAAAGCGCCATAAAACATTTATTTGCGAACATTAATATCTTTATCAAACAAACGCCCGTCAGCTCGAGTTACCGCAATTACAGCGAGCTGCATTCGTCTGTCGCGCTAATTAAATGAGCTTAAATCCAGATTAACAGCGTGTTCTAAATGGGAACGTGTCTTAGGCGCGGTAATAAAACACGCCGTTTGAGTTTTAGAGCGGGCAACAGCACGATAAAAAGGCCAATAGCAATACGCGAGTATATTGTAGGCTTATTGTTTAGCCGCGTTTCAATTATTGCTGCATGTTTGCTTCTTTTGTAAAGCTTGAAATGCGTTTTACGTTGTTGCTGTCTTGCTTAATAGATTATTTGTAATTTCTTTAGATGCCTTATTTTTAATTGTAAAATGCCTTTCGATTTAATTAATAAACATTTAAATTTTGTATTAATTTGCTCACTCTGGATGTTTCAATAAAGGTAGAAAAATTGAAAGTCGGTTTTTATTTACATAATTACTTATAACCGCCAGCAATTAAAAAGTAAAAAACTTCAAACATTATTTTTAAGAAAAGAATTCATGTCTACTGATTACACAACCCCACAAATAAAAAAAAGTTTCTGACCTGGGGGCCTCACTATGCTTACTATATGTTTTTGAGGTCGCTGAATCCGAATTCGAGGTCCATGTAGCTCCATCGGGTCTGGGTTTAGACATAACCTCAAAAAATCTCTAATGTAGGTTAATAACAGTGTAAAATTTTTTTCTTTGGTCTGGGGATCAAATATGTTGACTATATGTTTTTGGGGTCGCTGAATCCAAATCTAAAGTCTATTCAACCCAATAACGTCAGGGTTCAACCATAACCTTAAAAAACCTAATGATGTAGGCCATTTAGCACTAAATTTTTTTTTAGTCTGAGATTTAGACTACGCTTACTATATGTTTTTAGAACATTGAACGAGTATTTAACTCCATCACTCTGGAATTATGAGATAACTTCAAAAAAAACTAAAATCCAAGCCCAAAAACAATTTTTAATTCAAATGAACCCATAAGATTGTAAGCACATAATCCAGACGATCTCGAAACCCTTGAACTTGATATTTCCTCAATCCCATAACCCCGTAACCCGAATCCTGAATATTCTAATGTCCTAATTTCATTAAAGTTTTCCTTGCGCCATTTTTGTCTTATGAAGAGTACCCTAAAACTGTTGTACCCTAATACGTTTATTTATCTCGTGTTTGTTCTTAATATAAAACTGCCTTACCGTCGGCATTAGCGTTACCCGATATACACCACGAGGAGGTTGCACGATCGGATTTTGTATATCACGTAGTCCTTAAAAGTGCTGTTTGATATGATTCGAGCTACTATAACATAAGTGGTATTATTGTTTTAATTGTTTTCTTTTTTCGAGCTGTAACGCGTTCTCTTTTCTTCAAGCGATTTCTTTTACGTTTTTTATTGTCCTGCGTTTCCCTTTTGAGCATTCAACAGAAATCTGCCAGCATCTTCACGTCCCATCGACCCTGATAACAAGTTTCGATTACTTTAAGGTTTTGATGGAAACGTTCCACCTGCTTTTTGCTGAAACGACCAAATTCATCTATATGGGAGTCGATAAAATGGAGTTTCAAGTTCGTTAAACAGCCCAGTTTTTCGTAGTCCTTTATCAATCCAACAACGATATCTCTGTATTCTGGACTTTTTCGATTTCCTAGAAAATTTCGTGCCACTGATCGAAAACTCAGCCATGCTGCTTTCTCAAGTTTATTAATGTGATTGGTACAGTCACTATCCTTAAGCATTTTTCGAATTTTAGGTCTATGAAACACTCCTTCTTTTGTTTTAGCCTCAAAAAGTTTAGGAAATTTTGCTTGCAAATATTGGAAACATTTACCGTTTTTTTAAGGTTATGGTTGAACCCTAACGTCACTGAGTTGAATAGTTTTTAGATTTGGATTCAGCGACCCCAAAAACGTATAGTCAACATATTTTGATCCCCAGACCAAAGAAAAAAATTTTTTACGCTGTTATTAGCCTACATTAGGAGATTTTTTAATATTATGGTTAACCCCAGACCCGATGGAGCTACATGGACCTCGGATTCGGATTCAGCGACCCCAAAAACATACAGTAAGCATAATGAGACCCCCAGGTCAGAAACTTTTTTTTATTTGTGGGGCTGCGCGTTATCTCTCAAGTAAACAACAATAATGTGTTTAGATAGCCACAGAGATTTAAAATATGCATTTATGTATAAAAAATATGAAGGCGGATCTTTAAAAAGCATAAAAAACAATGAATATATTAAAATTAAAGCTAGAATTCGTATTCAAAAAAAAAAAACTTTATGATTAACAATTAGAATAGTCGTATAGTCGAATAGTAATTTTATTTACATTTCTTTCATCTATCACCTTTAGTCCTTTGACTGCCAAATTTGTAAATTATATTATTTCTTAAAAATAAGTTCTCTCATACATCGTACTTTAGTAACATTTATTTTCATCCTTATTGCAACTACACAAATTGTTAGTATTGCTCCCGAATTGTACCTTTTCAATTTTAGTTTAAATTAGGGTTTTACCCGCTCTCTGTTTGAAAATACATACATTATCGGGTAAGATAACTTTTAAATTCAGCCTTAAAACATTTGACTTACGGCCAACTCGCACTTACATTATCACCAGGAACAGGCGCAATAGCTGTCACGTCCTTGCTTCGCGAAGTTAAAACCGCATTTGCATTCGTGTACCATTCAAGTACTGCATTCCGCAACGACTCGTCCACCTGCTCTGTACGGGATCTACCATCCCGCTGTAAAATTGCATTTTTGTTTAAGCCGCTTACGCCCTGGATGTATATTTGACAAAACCGTCCTTCTGTCTGCTTTCCACTAGTCGCCCCCAGGTCTTTCCATTAACCAGTAAAGAACGCAAGAAACTTGTATGTACCCTACCTTTTCTCTAGCAGAGGGTTTGTTTGTGGAGAATTGGGGGTACCATTAAAGAAAAGCTGTGCCTGGAGGCGAAAAAGACCAAGAAAAGCGTTGCTTCACTACCCTGCCGCTGGCTTAGTAGCCTGACTGTCTACGCTGCCGGACCATCAGTATTGTAACCCGGCCTCTTGTCCAGTCGCCTGCATCCCCGTCTGGCCGCCGACTCTAACGGCAGGGCTGCTCACCTGCCCGTTCCGTCGACGACGTTAAGCTAAATCTTAGCGTTAAGTTAGATTAAGTTAGGAATAAATAGTACGCTTTAGTTTTGATATATATAAATAGTCGGTGCAATTTTGTTTACCTTTTCTTTATCTATTCCCTTGCAACCAGCGCTTACTGCGCGTTCCTTAGAATCGCGTATTCGGTTAGAATTATTTAAATGATTCGAATATTAATATTACGCAAATTATATGTATTTGTATTGTTAAATATGACGCATTGGAATATTCAAATAATCAAATACCAGTCCTAACGGAGACATCTAATAGCGCCAATGTAGCCGCGCGGTTGAGAAACTGGGGATGGACTCAGGTTCACTCCTGGAGCTCTCTGATGTCTGAGTACCTGCGTGCACCTCGAACAAAGAGTAATAATGGCGGTCGTCTAAGGCGCGGTGCTTGCCACATCGCCCGCATCAGAAATGGTGCGCAATTACTAGACAAAGAGTGTGAACACATGATTTAACAGAGAAACTCTATATTTTGTAATTTGATAACATTGGTGTGCTTTCTAGTGACTGGCAAGATTTTTGCCCATAATCAAATTGATAGGCAAACAAAAGTTAGCAAGACATGAAAAGGACCTAGTAGCAACTAGCAAACCAGCCAGTAGTTTCAAGAAGATTGAAGCGTAAATGGCCTCAAGATTTAGCTCCTTAACTAATCATAATTAATAGCAATGGCTTGATCCATCCCATGTCATGACATATGTATGATAAAATTTACTTATTACTGAAATTGTAAGAATAGATTGGAAATGAATTATTTAAAAAATACGACCTCGTTTCACTTAATCACACAATATTTTTCCCGGGTTATTCCAAAAGGCAGCAGTGTACAGTGCAAGCGTCCATATTGATACTATGAGACAATCTCTCTTTTTGTAAACGCCTTGTGATTGTTATCTGTTGCATAAACCAATCATTTGAATTTGAAATTTTACTTCTTCATATAATTTTTTCTCCAGAACCTGGCCGTTTTTTCATATACACAGCCTGTTCAATATTAAAGTAACCGCTGTAATCGTAAAAAAAGGTGTATATATTTTTATTGATTTATATATTGTAAGATATTGCGAACTTACCTAGTATCTCATTCAATCACCCCCAATATTGACTTAGCTTCACACATTTTTCCTATGCTATACCTTCTTAATTTGAAATGACAACTTCATTAGGATCAACATTTGAGGGAATTGCCGGCTATTTCATTGTAGTGGCGTTATTTTGTTGTTTGCTGCAATTTTTAGGGTCACTGTCTTCTTGCAGTACACAAAAAACTTTTTAGTAGAACTTTAGCAAGCATTTCTGGTAGATGTTCTATAAATTGTCGGTAAACAGAAAGGGACAACCAAAACGGCGTTTACGGAAGCATTCCTAAACGTGCACTTTAACAGGGTGTTCTACTGCACACTAGAGAATCCTACTGATCTTCGTCGACCACGCTATCGATAAGGGAGACCCAGAAATAAGGCTCCGTAAAGATAACATTGTCCCTAATCTCGTGTAATCGGAGTTCGGAAACTCTTGACGTTTCAGACATCTTCAGGAAAAATCTTCTAAAAATTAAGTGACTGTCCGTGCGTTTTCGCTTTTATACTTGTGCGAGTGTGGTAGAGTTGGTTTCTAACGTAATAGGGTCATTGCAGGTAACGTTTTGGCGTTTTCTGATACCATTCGCTCTTTCACCGTATTGCGGTTTGTTTTTTACCCCTTAAGAGCCATAAATCAAGATTTAAATTTATAAATCTCCACCGTTTTTCTATATAATTTTGGGCGGTAGTTTGATTGAGTTCTATCTCATGGCCAGAATTTTCCAAAGCATGTACAGCAACTGCTGATTTTTTGGGTTTGTTAAGACATAGATGACGTTTGTGTTACTTCATTCTACTAGTAATCGTTAGGCCCGTAGTCCCAATGTAGACCTCTTCACATGAACAAGATATGCAGTATACATCTGGTGTTTCTGTAGGTTTCTTGTGACCTTGGCTGATTGAAGCAAATCCCGTATATTGGTGGTAGTAGCATAGACGGTTTCTACCTTATGTTTATTTAAGATTTTCCCTATCCGGTCTGTAACATTGTTGATATAAGATAAAAAACCTTGTCTACTGTGACTGATTTCGGTTGTGTCTTGAGTGCGCATTTGTTAGGTTTAGTTGTTCTATTTATCTTCGTCTTCCAGTAGCTACTCCCTTGCAAGGCTTGTCCCAAATATTTTAATTTCTTATCAATAAACTGTGGTTGACATATACGTCGTGCTCGATCTACCAATGTTTTCACAGCCGTTATTTTGACTTAGGTGGTGATTCGATTGCTTATGAAGGTATCAGTCCACATGCGTGGGTTTTATGTACACTGTGTGTTGTAAATATTCATTCTCCGATCTCAACATCCGTACGTTTAAAAAGCAATCCCATCATTCGATTTCAGTTCCATGATAAACTGTATGCTTAGTATAGAATTCAAGTCTTTAAGAAGTTCAGGTAGTGTCTACTTTCCGTGTCTTCATATCACAAACGTGCTATCGACGTAGCTTAGCTATATCGGGTTTTTAGTGGTGCTGTATTGATTATGATCTCTTCAAGTTTCTCCATGTAGTAATTCGCGATTACAGGGCTAAGTTGGTTACCCATTGCTACTCCGTTATATACGCTTTGCTAAACGAAGTAACTGGACGTGAGACACTGCTGAAAGAGCTGTAAGATATCGTTAGGAAAAATTTTCTTTGGGTGATCCAAGGCATCTTAAACCGGCACTCTGGTAAATAAGAATGTTATATCGTAACTGACCATTAGATCTTCCTCCTATAACTAGATGTTTTGAAGGTAGTTCTAGAGTAACTGTTTTAGATGTAACTGCTAGTAAGTCCATTGACTGGATCGGTATTTTTTTGTAGGTAGATGCCACTGAGAATGGATCGCAATGGTACATCGTTCTTACGTATTTTGGCGAGCCCGTATGTTCCTAGGAGCAGCACCTCTGATGTTATTAGTCTCTTTTTGATGGTATCATCTAAAGAGAAACTTTTTATCAGTTTGCTTGTGTCACGTAGTATTATGGGATCGCATTTGGGCACGATGTAAGTGTTCATATAGAGCAATTCGGTCATTTTCTTTGTGTAATCCTCCTGTGATAGTAGAACTGTGACATTACCTTTGTCTGCTGGTAAAGCGATGATAGTGTCGTCATTTTTCAGTTTTAAAACTCCAACCACTGCCTAACAACCCGAGAACTAACCACACGATGTATCATAATACCAGCCATGAAAGCCTTCGTACTTATTTGTCCCAATCTCGATCTAAATTTTCCGTTCCACGCCAATCGTTTTCTGGCAATAAAGTTTCCTTCAAAGTTTATCGAAAAGAAACTTTATTTAGAGAGATCTAAGTTCCTTTCTTGCAGAGTGTTATTGGGACATAGCTCAACAAAATATCGAGAGTGTCTTCAAAGAGACATAAGGTATCGCTTTATGCTTCTTCGCTGTCGTCCTATCCGGCAGATTGTCTACATTCCCAACCTCCAAATATCACTTTAACCACTTTTTAACGAACGTCTCCGACTTTTATATATATTTAGCAGGCGCTTTATAAGCCATTTTCGGTCCTTATGCATGATTCATTAAAAACGCTGCCTCGTATCTCTTGAGCACTCATTACACAGTAAAATAACGAATTCACTGACATCAGCAACACAATTTGCCGCCATACTACATAATGCGCAAAAAAGCACGAAATAAATATTCAAACGAATTAACATAGGTGGCGCTGCGATGTCTCCTTACCAAATGACGACGGTAGAAACACTTGATTCGACACTATTTTGGTTAGCTGTTTGCCTCACACTTCAAGATTTTCTAATTCGGGCTGAAGTTCTGTTTGGGACACATTATATTTGGCCTTAATTTCGTGTACTGCAAAGTTTTAGATGACGTAAAATTTGCTAGAAATATTTAGCAGAAATTTCGTCTCCGGTATTCAGAACTATTTTAATAAAAGTTGGTGTAAAACAAGCGTTTCACGTTTTCCGTGGGGCTAGATGGCAAATTCATGATTTAATTTTTGGGTGGTACGGATATGCACGCTGTCATCGGCGCTTAATCTCCGCGCTAATGAAAAATGCTGATATTGTGCGGCCGTTTCATTATGCGCCCATCATCCCGCCGCCCTGAAATTGCGGGCGAGCCTGAGCAGGAAGAGCCATCGTAATGAGCTTCCTAATGAGAGTCGCTTAAGGAGCGGCGCTCGCAAATTGTGTTGCTAAAGTTTGACACCAGCAAATGGATTGCCTCGGCAAACTAGCAGCAGCACATAGCAACTAAGTTATGCAAAGCATGGATGGATACACGCCCAGGGGAATAGCTCGGTTTGCTCAAATGCGTTTAGCGCACGGCGCAGCCAGCGAGCGGCCGCCTGCATCTTGGTAAATAATTCATGCGGGCGGCGGAAAACTTGGCGAGGGCGCTCCGGCGCCCGCGACTTTATGAAGTGCTGCTTGTGCAGCTTCATCTGGCCGCGTGATAACGCGGGCTGGGGCTGGAATATTTTAATGTGAATAGCAGCGGCAGGCAGCGGTATCTCAATGGGGAAGATCTATTTGACTCGGCGTGTCACGGTTAGTATAAGCAAGGAAAAAATTATCAATTTTTGGTACTTCCTCCATAACTTTTTTATGTTCTGTTAATTTTTTCAAATCGTCGGAGAATGTTTGACACTTATTCCGCAATTTTGCGAATGAAAATTATGAGCTTTTTAAACGCCTGCTGATAATGGCGTGAAAATCACTGCAATCAATGAGAATCGCCATGTTATTGACTTTTCAGAGTTTTTTCCTGCATTTTTTTAAATAATAATAGTCGTGTCAGTTATGGATAACCAGTGTGGCTCGCTCAACACATCCCCAGATATCATGAAGGCGATTGCCAATGGTCGCACCCAAGGTCGAACTCTCCGTGAGCTTGCAGTACAGTGCAACCTCCACAAGAGCACCGTTTCCTATTTCCAATATCCAACGCTGGTCGTCCCAAGACTACATCGAGACTCTTCGATAGAAGCATCATCCGCGAGCTCGGCGACAACCCCATTCCTCGCAGTAGCAGATATTTCTCGCCAATTTTGGGACCTCCTGAGTCCTAAATCCTCTGTTCGTACTATCAAACGTCGTCTGGAGCAAGCTGGACTTATTGGACGTCGTCCGGTCAAAAAGCCGATGATTTCGGAAAAATACAGGAAGGCAAGAGTGGAATGGGCGCAGGCACACAACAACTAGACGAGGAAAGAGTGGAAAAATATACTCTGGAGTGACGAAAGCAAATGCATGTTGTTTGGAACGAACGGGATTCAGTAGATTCGTCGTTCCGCAAGGCTTCTTTCGATCCCAAGTACCAGATTCCCACGATGAAGCATGGAGGAGAAAATGTCATGGTCCGGGGTTATGTCTCTAGCCTTGGCACGAGTTCCTTTAGCTAGAAAACGATACATCGATATGCCATGCAAAAAATAGTCAAAAGCTTCATTTTCCAAGAGGACAATGATCCCAAATATCTTTTGAAGCATGATCCAGCAAATCTCCCGACCTAAATGCAATCAAGGGCCTCTAGGAATAGCTGTAATTGAAAAACATCTCCTTTCCTTCATCCATTCTCTTCTAGACTCGATGCCTGGCATCTGCATGTATATGTATATTATTAGACTGTTGTTGTTCACTTTTAGTTGATTTCCGGAGATTTAGAGTTCTTCTGGTGTTTTATTTGATGTTTTAGCGGAAGGTACAAAAAACAAAAATATTAAAGGTTTGGTATATTTTTGATCGGTGTTGTATATCCATAGGGAGTTCAAACTTCTTGAAGACACTTTTCACATATTAGTGCAAATAAGAAGAATATTAAGACTTGAGAAATATGCACATAGTATCGACATACCTTCACTACTCAATATTAAAAAGAAACAAAGACGCAGTACGGTTTTCGTACATCTCTAATGTATATCAAAAGGAAGGGTGAGTAATTATTACTAAATTGCAATTACTTTATTCGAGTGGCTAGTCTGCCCACGTTTTTATATCGAAAGATGAAAATAAAGGCTGTCGACGTCGCTCAAGAACCAATCTGATTGAAGAAAATATTTGCACTGTTCGCCGCATTTTTGAGAATAACCGCTAATTACGGTTACTGAAATTAGTGCCAGGTTTTGACACCCTGCGTTAACAATGTTTCACCCACCTTCCCTCAAATTGTTGGATATTTGGGCATTATTAAAAAATTACGAAGAAGTTGATTCTTCAGATAAAATATTTATTCGACTTTTTCAAATTTTGTTTGTACATATACTTCACTACAATGTTTACATTAATTCGCGCAGCAATGACAAAAAATAAAAACGTGTCAATTTTATCAAAAAACTTTTACTTAAAAAACATCTAATTTTTCTAGCTTTAGAGCATTAAAGGAAGATTCCGTAGAAACTCATTCACAATAAATGAAACGGCAAAGTCCGTCAAATTTTTTGTTTTAATGTTGATCTTAAAACGTTTTTCACTCTCTTAAGAACTGAAAAGGATCGTTCTCCAGTGTAGTTAGTAAGTGACACACTTAGAAAAATTCTTAGGGCAATGGCGGTAGTGAGAAAAGTAGACTCTAGGTCCCATGGCTTCAATCATGCTTCGTGTTTTTGGTTCGGTATTCGTAACTTCGTTGTCAATACTTTTATTAATTCTTAAAAATGTTGCTAAGTGCCAGAAATATTTTATCTAAACTAGTGCTTTATTACCCGCTCTAAAACGAAAATTTTCTATCGCTTGCGGTTCCGGAAATATAATACCTCGGCCGCGCCTGCCGCCAAGCTAGAATTTGTCATTCGGAGGCGTTCGGGTCGGCACGGAAAGGCACGAACAATTGTGTGACAGCAATAGTTGAACTTTGACCTGTGTGACAGCAGCACTCATAATTTTTTTTTTATATATAATTAGAAGCATATTTTTTCAACAGTTAATTTTCGCTCTGTCATATTCTGTCATTTTCCATTTCAGTGATTTACCATAGAAATCCAAAATCCTATCTTGCCTTGTTTTCTAGCCTTTAAAATCTTAGTTTTGTAAAGTGTTTGTAAAATTGTAAAATACCATATAGAGTATTGCTTTTTGAGACTTACAGAACCATACCATTAATGCCATTTCAAGACTCTTAGGTTTCTCAAATATCATATTTGCTTCATATTGTGCGTCCTTCGTCTGATCACTGGCACAGCTCATGTGTGCCACAGCATCAAGAACCAACTAGTTGTAAACTATGCCCCGCGCAAGAGATGTAGCCAATGCGGATTTATTTCTTTTACTTTTATTGAAAATCTTTGTAGCATCTAGGCATGCTTCTGGTATTGTCATAGTTTGCTTTCACAACCAAGAAATTTACTATTTCTTACACAGCCTAACATTTCACTATAGTCGTGAATTGACAGTCTACGGAAACCTAAAAGCCTCATAAGTTTAACAAATCTTAAGAGAACGTTTCGTCAATACAAAACTTCTTCCTTGTACTGTTCTACCATTTTATGATCTACTTTTTGTGAAACTCGACTTTTACTAATAAATTTTAAAAGCGCTCTCTGCGTTCAGAGTTGCTGTGATGATCGTTTATTATATGGTTGTTTTTCAAATCCCATTGATTTCTAGAAACGTCGTTTCTCTGTAGATTTTGAACAAACCAGCCAATTTCACTTGATGCGTCCTCCATTCATTAATTTTTTATAAAACAACTAATTAAAACAATACTTTTTAAGTGGCATGCTATCGTTTTGTTTAATGCTATTATAGTCCACAGACTCACGAAGTTCATCATTTAGGCACCACAAGTTGCCAAGTTATTGAGTGATGTAATTGGATCTAGCTCTTTGAAAGAATTTTCAGAGCTCTGTAAACTCGAAATCTCTTGCAGATGTACATTTGATGTATTGCAATTTGAAATCACCGAAATCGACGGCGGCGATTATGATTGCGTCACACTACGTGAGAGTCCAAGGCCACTTGGTTTTTTAACAACTCTCGATCATCTTTATCACTCATTGTTCGGTCTTTATGCTAAATAAAATGTAAATTCAATGATGATTTAATTCAAAATTAAACTTTATTCACAAAGGGTGCACTGCTGCATAATAATTGTAAATTATAATACTATTAACCCAATGGTCGACAATTACTATGCGATTACTAGGTGCGATATGCCGTTTGACAACATTCGTACTCAGAACGTTTTGTTATATGGACATTGTTTATTTTGTTTTTATAAATTTATAATTTCCTCTTGGCCAAAAAATAGAATTAACTTGTGAACATTTCTGTGTGATGAATTATTACGACTTTCTTAAATTATCTGAACAAAAGTGCATTTGTCAACTCACTTCGACTTTTGATAATGAAGCTCCACATAGAGCCAATCTGTATCTTTGGTTTAATGATTTTAATCGTGGTCATAGTTCGCAGGCGGACGAATTTAAAGAAGGTCGTCCAAAATAGACTGTGGTGCGTGCGCGAACTGGTTCAGACATCTGGAGGCATTAGTATGACTAGCATACATTCAATATTGCATGAAAACTTAACTGTAAAAAAGCTGTGCGCGCGCTAGATTGGTCAAAATAAATGCTCAGGAAATACGATCGAAATGCTTCAAAAACCGTTTACAACATCGTCACAGGTAACTAATCTCGGATTAATGCATATGAGCCAAAAGTAGACAGCAGTCGACTGTATGGGCCTTCTAAGTTGAGCCAAACAACAAAAATCGTTTGCACTTTGAAGCAGTTTGCATTTGGCTTTCGTAACTTAAGAAAGTGCTAATCTCCGCGCGCGACGGGTCAAATGATAACGCTCCTGCGATAACTTTAAATTTAATTTATTCCATTTTTATTTAATACAATTTCAATCATATTAACTTATGCCTAATAATAGCTACGTTTCGTAACCAATTTATATTAGTGATTAGAAGTGACAACATTCAGTTTTAGTATCAGCCGTCATGGCTGGCACTAATCAACCATACTCCGTGCCTTACGCAAAGCTTCCAATGATGCAGTATCAAGCGTAGTATCCCCAGCTTCCGGGTAACATGGTGCAATCCCAGCTCTAAACAACTCAATCTCAGTATATGCAACTTACATTCAACTATCAGGTAAGTCAAAATGTAGGACTACAGTACGTGACATCTGCTGCACTATGGCAACAATCCTATTGTCAATCTTCTAGGTCACATCAGCAAAACAAGGAATGGAATACAGTTACCCCAAGAAAAAATAAACGCAACACGCAAAATGACGAAAATCGTATAGTGAAGCAAAAGGTATAAGAACATTCATCACCACTTAACTTAACAAACAAACCGATTTCAAGTGTTTCCAGTATTAGATAATATAAGAGAAGCAGATACACCCGAAGTAACGATTTGGATATAGTTTTAGTATCTGAAACCCACTTTACAAAGAGAAGTTACTTCACAGTACCTAACTATATTATGTACGACACACAACACCCCAGCAAAGCTTCACACGGAGGATCAGCAATACTTATAAAAAGTTCTATCAAGCATTACTAAACAGATAAGTACGCTCATGAGCACGTTCAAGCTACTAGCGTGGTCGTAGAAGACTCGGTCCTGCCAATTATAATGATCGCTTTGTGTAGTCCCTCGAGACATACCATAAAAACAGAGCACTACACCCAATATTTTAGCGCACTCAGAACACGCTTCATTACCGGCGGAGACTACAACGCTAAATACCAAGAATGGGGTGCTAGAGTAACCACCAGTAAAAGCAGGGAATTGTTAAAATTCGTCTCCAATAATCTTAACTGTCTCAACACCAGGCAACTTACATACTGGCCCACGGACAGGGATAAAATCCCGGATCTACTTGACTTTTGTGTTACAAAATACTTAGCATAAAATTACCTAAGAATTGAATAACGTCTTGATATGACATCAGATTATTCCTCAATCCTAATCACGTTAAGTACTCAAATATACAACAGCCCTAGACCAATCAGACTCAATAACAAGAAAACCGACTGGGATTTGTTCAGAGTAATAGTCAATAAGAGAATAGATCATAGATCAAGTGCGGCATGGGACTCAATTCCCTTACCGAAAGTGAGCGATATCCATAATACGAGGCGCATTCATAAAGTAAGGGCCGTTTGGTCACAGAAAAAAATGTACTCATAAGAAACAAATTTTATTGTCATATTTAGTTAGGTACAATCTTACTTTACTTCTCTACATAATCGCCGTTCACTTCTAAGCATTTTTCGTACCGCTGCACCAGCTTCTTTAACCCCTTTGCATAGAAGCTTGCCGCCTGAGAGTTGAACCAGTTGACAACGGCGTTTTGAGTCCGTCTTCGGTTTCAAAACGTTGTCCACCCAGCCACCGTTTAAAATGCAAGAAGAAGTAGTCGCTAGGTGCAAGGTCGGGACTGTACGGTGGGTGGTCAAAAGTTCCCAACGAAAATCTTGAATTTTCTCAATGGTTTTGGCAGCAGTGTGAGGACGCGCGTTATCGTGGAGGAGGATTATGCCAGATGACAGTTTCCCGGCGTTTGTTTTGATCGCACGTCTCAAGTGTTTGAGCGTTTCGCAGTACACGTCAGCTGTAATTGTTGTCCCACGTTCCATGAAATCAACCAAAAGAACACCGTCTTTCTCCCAAAAACTGTAGCCATCAATTTTCGACTTGTGTACTGAGTTTGTTTAAACTTTTCGGTTTTGGTGAGGATGAGTGTCGCCACTGCATCGATTGCAGTTTTGTTTCTGGGTTGGCGTAGGATACCCACGTCTCGTCCCCAGTAACAATGTGAGAAAACAAATCATCTCCATTTTGTTGATAACGGGCCAAAACTTTCGTCCACTAGACATTCTTTGCTCTTTGTGGTGGTCGGTGAGTATTTTGGTACCCACCTTGCACACAATTTGCTGTATGCGAGGTTTTCTGTGACAATATTGTAAACAGTAGTGCGTCCAAGTTGAGGAAATTTGTCAGCCAGGCCACTAATCGTCAATCGACGATCAGATCGCAGTGCTTGGTCCACTTGTGAAACGATTTCATCAGTCTGGATACTGGGCCTGCCACTCCGCTCTTCGTCATGGACATTTGTTCGGCCATTTGTAAAATAACGGCACCATTGTCTAACCTTTCCTTCACTCATAACTGTAGGTCCGTAAACCAGGCATAACTCCCGATGAATTTCAGCAGCCGACGATCCTTTTGCACATAAGAAACGAATCACAGAACGCACTTCACACTTGGCGGGATCAACGATTTTCGCGGCCATTGTTCTTTGCATTCACTGACAACAATACAATTTCAGAATCAAAACAAATGACGCTGTAGCTTCGCAATGAGTCAGTAGATGGCGCTGCAGTGGTAAAACTGTGCTTCGAAGCGCCACTATTTATATACATGCAAACGGCCCTTACTTTATGAATGCGCCTCGTACTCTACCTATGATAATAAAACGAGCATTAGCCAAAAAAAGAAGGCTTTGTAGAATTTCGCAGAACAATGGATCTCCAAATGATACAAATAGGCTCAACAATGCTGCACGAAATTTGAAAGCAATGATTCAAAATCAAAAAAATCAGGCTATACGGTATTATTTATTAACCCTATCTGACACCGAAGCAACAAATTATTCCCTATGGAAAGCCACGAGAAAACTAAAGCAACCACAGCAAGCAATCTCTCCAATTCGGAAACCTGATAGAAATCAGACCAAGAAAAGGCTAATACATTTGCAGCACATCTAACAGATATTTTTCAACCCTCTCCCTCTGCACTAACACCAGAAGAAGAGGCCGAAATACAACTATACTTGGGAACCCTAGATCAACTAAGTCTACCAATAAAAAAGATCATAATTGCAGAAGTAAGATCGTTAACTAATTCAGAGCTAAATCCTAAGAAAGCAGCAGGCTATGACCTAATTACAGGCAAAGTCCTAAAACAATCGTCCGATCAGCTTTGAAAAGAAAAATTATTGCTCCACTGCCTTCCTTCTCGATATCACCCCGGCCTTTAATAAGGTCTGGCATGCGCGACTATTGTGCAAGATTAAGAAACACCTGCCAAACACTTATTTTCACCTGATCAAATCCTATTTGAGCAACAGACACTTCCAAGTGAAGGTTCAGGATGAACTAACAAAACTACACCCCATGAACTCTGGTGTTCCGCAGGGGAGCGTACTAGGACCCGTGCTCTACCTACTGTACACAGATATACCTACCACCGACCCTACGACTACAACTACATTTGCAGATGATGCTGCAATCCTTTCACCTTACGAACATCCTCTTATTACATCGAGAAATTTACAAATCTCTCTCAACCAAGAGCAAGACTGGCTTCGGCCTTGGCGTATAAAATCAAACGGAAACAAGTCCACCAAAGTCACCTTCACACTCGGAAGAGAAACATATCCACCAGTTAGCAAATGGTCGCCTGTTTTTTAGAATCACTGGACATGTCGTAAGCGTGGTTTTAAAAGATCGTAAAACGGTCGGTTCTAAATGGAACACAACCATTTGTTTGTAAGGAGTCTTCAAAGAAATAAGAAAAGCCAACGTGCGATGACGGATCATTTGCAACTACGGCAATGCGAGCCTACACACATCGACGCAAACAACTGACTTTTTAAGCATTTAAAATGTCGAATTGATAGGTCACACACCTTACAGTCGTAATTTGGTCTACTGTTTTTTTTTTGTTCCCACACATGAAAAAAAAACGATTTTGCGGAAATAGGCGGTTGATGCGTTCATAGATACTTGATTCGCTATGAAAAAATGGTACAAAAATTAGTTCCAGCAGTAGTTGCAACAATGTATTTACAATATTTGTTTTTATTAGTTTTTCGTAAGATATTTCCATACTACATGAGCTATTGGAATTTGTTTCTATCTGTTATGTTTTGCTTAACTTTAGTTTGATTGTGTATGACATCGTTTCTCATGTGGTTTTGAGATTCTGCACGATTATCTTGAGAAATCTATTTTCACTGCATTCAGTATCTTTTAGTTTCTATTTGTAAACCGACAACATGGCACGATATATGTTTAGTTTTGCCTTCAACCGAATGTTTGTCGACCATAGGACATGACAAAGTTAATCAAACCACTGTACAGCCCTTGGTTCTTTTGCCAAGTATAACCCCTCCACTAGTACTGTTTCTTAAAAACAGACTGCCGTAATATTTTATTTATTGTAACACTTCCTGGCTTCATTTTCTAGTTTTTGTCTGCAGGTTTATCTCCAATTACTAGATATTCAGTGTTATTCAAGCTGACTTTAAACCCCACTTATTGTATTCTTCTATTAATTTTCTTATTACATAGGATAATAAGCTGCCATATTAAAGTTTATTTTAAAAACATCGTGTAGAATTCGAATGTTTAAATATTCACATTTTTTAATTATTTAAATGAAGAAAAGGAGAATGGTTATGTTGTAATAAATCATGGGGTATCATATATCAAGCATCGAACAACAAAAATTGATAACAATATAACAAAAACGTTTACAATTGTGGAGACACCTCTGAACAAATCTAGGCAATAAAATTTGCTAAATTATATTTAAGCATAATAAGAGTTTACACAATAAATAAATATAACTCTGCTGGAATAAACAACAATTTTGAAAAGAACTAGTAGCAATTGGATCATACGGAAAATGCGCTAATAATGAAAAACGTATGTTGGATTGCTCTATAATTAACAACGTAATAATAACAAATGCTTCTACATCGGACGATAGGCAAATAATTACATAAGGGTGTCAGAGTACAGAATTAAAATATTTATTATTGATTGTGTCTTCTTCTTAAAGTGCCTTATTCATTATTGAATGTTGGCAACAATCTTTAGTGTCTCTATCGACTCATGTGTACTCATGTGGGTCCAATCTCTAATGTTCTTAAGCCAGGAGCATCTCCCGCGACCTCGCCCTCTTTTGCCTTCAATTTTTCCTTACATAATGAGCTGCAATGATTTGTATTTGTCATTCCGATATAAATGTCCAAGATAAGCTGTTTTTCTTTTTTTAATAGTTAATAGGAGTTCATTTCTTCTATTCATTCGTCTCAGGACCTCTTCGTTTGTGATATGCTCTGTCCAAGATATACGTAGCATTCTTCTAAACACCCAGTACTCAAAAGCTTGTATTCTCTTTTCTGTATTAGCCTTGAGGGTCCACGCTTCAGCACCATATAATAGTATTGAGTATATGTAGCACTGTACAAATTTGTATCTGGTTGTAAGACGAAGACTGCGGTTGGTAAGTAGTTTCTTGAGTTTTTGGAATGCTGATCTTGCTGTTTCTATTCTTATTTTTATTTCCCTTTCTGGGTCTCCATTTTCTGTCAGCCAGCTTCCCAGGTATTTGAATTTCTTTACTTTCTCTATTTGTCGATTATATATTACAAGTTGTGTTTGTGCTATTGGTGTTTTGCTGAAAATCATGTATTTTGTCTTTTTAGTATTTATCTGTAACCCTATTGCGTCTCCTTCACGGCTTACTGCATCCATCAGCCGTTGTAGTCCTTCTAGGCTATCCGAGATTATTGCGGTGTCGTCAGCATACCTTATATTATTAAAAAGTTTACCGTTTATTTTTATTCCGTCTTCGGAGTTTTCTAAGGCTTTGGCGAAAACTGTCTCTGAATAAATATTAAATAATAGTGGTGAGAGGATGCAACCTTGCCTCGCTCCTCTTTTAATTGAGGTAGCTTCCGTATTTTCATTATCTATTCTCACTGTGGCGTTTTGGTTCCAGTATAGGTTTCTAATAGCTATTATGTCTTCTTGATCAAGTCCTTTCTCAGTCAATACTGTCAATAGTTCGTCGTGCTTTACACGGTCGAAGGCTTTTTCATAGTCGATGAAGCACACGTAGATATCTTTTTGTTGGTCACGGCTTTTTTGTAGCAGAACTGCCAGGCTAAATAGCGCTTCTCTGGTACCAAACCCTTTTCTAAATCGAAATTGGGAGTCGCTCAGATCTATTTCACATTTCTGATATATCCTACGGTGTAAAATTTTTAGAAATAACTTGAGAACGTAGCTCATCAGGCTTATGAGTCGAAAATCATCGCATTTATTTGCGTTGGGTTTTTTGGGTATAGTGATAAACTCCGATGTCATCCAATCAGAAGGCATTTTTCCAGTTTGATAGATTGCATTAAAAAGATTAGTAAGTAATGTTATGTAATTCGTTATGAATCTGGTCTGGTCCAGCTGCTTTGCCGTTTTTTTTTTAGAATTTCGTATTACGCTTGTTGTTTCACTTTGTAATATACTTGGTGCATGCTCCGTTGTTGTTATATGTTGTTCAGTTCTCACATCTTCAAAGGTCTGTTTTATATATTCTTCCCATACTTGTTTTAGATCTTCTTTGTTTATGATTAGTTGGTTGTCGTTATGTCGTTTTTTAAGATTTTGTTGTAGTTATGTTTCTTAGTATGTGCCAGCGTGGTCCCGTGGTTGAGGGACGGGCTGCGATGCTGACGGACCCGGGTTCAATTCCCGGTGCTCTCTGATGCCTGGCGGGTGGCCTACTCAGTCACTAAAAATAATTGAGTACCTGCGTTCATTTGAACAAGGGGTAATAATGGCGGTCGTCTTAGGCGCGGTGCTTGCCACATCGCCCTGCATCAGAGATGGTGCGGGGACCGAGAGCGCGAACGTATGAGCCTTAACCTCTCAGTTGTGTAGTAGAGCCTTACCATATTTCTTAGTCCCTCCTATAGTTTCTTTGATCTTTTTGTGTAGGTTAAAAGTATCGTGTCTCTTATCTAATTCTTCTATTTCATTGCATTTCTCATTTAGCCATAGTTCCTTCGCTTGCCTTATCGTCTTTTTTATTAGTTTATTTAGTTGTTTATATTGTTGTTGATTTTTGTTTTTGTATGTTCTTCTGTTGTCCATTAACGTTAATATTTCTGATGTCATCCATGGTTTCTTATTTTTGTTACGATTTTGTCCGGTTATGGTATTTTGTGTATTTGTGATGGCTAGTTTTATTTTGTTCCAGATAGACTCGATAATCTTTGTGCGGTCTGTATCGTCTACATCAGTAATTACATTATTTATTAACTCGTGTATTCCTCTTTCTTTTATATTTTCGTTTAGATTCTGAGCCAATTGCATGCAGTGGACTGGTTCTTTCAGTTTCTGTAAATCTATTTTCTTGTTATATCGCTTTCGCTTTATAGTTTTTTGAGACGTATGTTAATGTATCCTACAACAGGATTATGGTCTGAGCCCACATCACTTCCGGGATATGTTTTAACGCCTGTTAGTCCATTTCTGTATCTCTTGTTAATTAGAAGATAATCTATTTGATTTTGTATAATGTGTTCCGGGGTGTGTTGTGGAGACGTCCATGTATAGAGGCGTCTAGGTGGTAACTTGAACCACATGTTCATGACGACCATGTTTTCTTCTTGGCAAAATTGTATTAGTCGTCCACCTCTATCGTTTTGTTCGCCCAAGCCAAAATTTCCCACAATGTCTTCTACTTTGCCTTGGCCCACTTTGGCATTGAAGTCGCCCATAATAATAGTTACTTCGTCTGTTTTAATGTTTTTTCTTAGTTCATTTATGTGTACGTACAGTTGTTCTATTTCTGCATCTGGTTTTTCCATTTGGAAAATGTTAATATTCTTTGGTGACGCTTTCAGTTGTAGTAATATTATACGATCTGAAAAGAGTATGCAGTTGATTATAGATTTGTTTATGTCCTTGTTGACTATAATCGCAACACCATTCGGATGATTTGTGTTATTGTTACCTGCATAGTATATGACATGGTCACCAATTTCACTTTTTCCACATCCCGGCCATCTTGTTTCTGATATTCCTAGAATTTCTATGTTTAATCTAGTCATTTCTTGAATTACGTTGTGTGTCTTCCCAGCCATATAAAGGCTCCTTACGTTCCATGTTCCAATTTTAGTGCACTTTTTCTGTTTTTTATCCACATTTGGGTGGTGTTTTAATGTGGGGATTCTTAGCACCCCTTGGTTATTTAAAACCTGCCACGGACTAGGGGCCAAATTCGGGTTTTGTGTTGCCATTATTGTTGGAACTTGAGAAAGTAGCGCAGTAGTTTCTCCTTGCTTTCTGCGCCACGGTGCAATGACTGGATAGCATTTACATAATGCTTCGCCCATAGGTTTCCGATAATAAGCCTTTAAGGAAGATAATCTTGTAGTAGCCTTATTTCGGTACTAACAACACCGCTGCCTGTTGTCAGCCAGTTTTGGTCCAGGTATTTGATTTCCCTGGTACCCACCATATCTAGTAGGCATTCCCCTAACCGCCACCTGGGGAGGCGCCCGATGGGGGACTGGAAAGCCCACACGGGATTGACTGTGTACTCGCTAAAAAAACAATCGAAAATTCGCACAAGACACGATAGGATAAAGAAGTGCATAATTATATAGTGATGCAAATAGAAATAATAGAAATGAACATAGAGCAAATGAATACTGAAGGCACGTGGCAAATTTTTAAAGAAATGATAGAACAAACATTTTGGTGGAAATGAATTATAAAAAGTTAAACTAAAGAAATAAAGATAGATAGCTTCTTAAAAATTAGTGAAAACAAACAAAATAAATCGTACTTTACAAAGCAATCAAAACAATCAAAAAAGAAAAGAAAAATCAAACGATAACTAAAAAATAAGAAAGACACACTCCTAAGAGATGAACAAAATTAGGAACAAATGTAAATACTTAATCAGAACAATCTAAAAGTATAGAATGGGTAGAATAATGTAAAAAATTAAAATTGAGAAAACTTAAAAAAAAGAGAAGATGAGAAGTACCAGAATATGATGGAATTACACCAAATATAGTTGAATATACAAGTGGAACAAATCTTCTACACTAGATGTGTAACAAGGCCTAAAGAAGAAAAGAGAGAGGGAAGAAAGGAAAGAGAGGAAGAAAGACCAGGAAATGGGAATCATGCTGCCTATGCATACAAAGAGAATAAGAAAAAGTTTAAATTATAGGTTCTATTACTTAATCAAAACTAAAAGAATCTTTAAGTAGCTTTAAAAAAAGATTTAACATTTAAACCATCTTATACCAAGAAACATATTAACAAAATACTAAAACAAGGAGAATAGGCACACCTACTGTGTTTATTGACCTTGAAAACGTTTTCCACGCATCACTTTAGAAGTACAAATATTTTAACATTTACAAATTTATTGTTAAGAAAAAAGTATCGATAAAAGCATGGCACCAATCTTATTTTTCAGATTGAAGTGTACAGTACAAACAGTTATGCGTTGTTTTTACAAGCGATAAGTAAAAACCAGGTAGTAAGAGAAACTAAAAGCAATAGGACGGTAAAAGCATTTACAAAGACTACACAATAAAGGACGAGTGAAAAAAAACACGTAACGCGAAAACAATAAACAGGAGAATTTGGGAATTATTAAGAAAGAAGAATTTAAAGTAGAATGTAGCAAATAGTAAGATGTAAAAAAAGTTTTATGTATAAAATACATATTACAGTAAATTTTACGATTATTTGCGATACATGAGATCAATATAATAAATGTACATATCAGTTTAAATCTTGGCGTCCCGTAAATTAATGGTAAAATAAGAAAGATTAAATGAGAAGTATGTATCAAATAAGTAAAATTTTGATCGTCGGCGCCTCAGCAGAGTATATAGGGGGTTAATTTAAAGATGGTCTTAAATCATATAATTTTTATTTCATATAGAGAAGAACAAGGGCATTGTTTGCGATTAGAATAATCAAATCTTAAAATAATAGAGAACAAAGAAAATAACTATAACCGCTACTACTAACATAAACACATGTCATCTTAGAATTAGGAAAATGTGGGACCTACCATTACCAATGATTAGTTGTCATCAAAGAAAAAGAACAAAAAGAAAAAGCTTAATGTATTTGAAATTAAACATAATAAAGCTATGGGTATCAAACACACCAACTCTAAAAACAAAAAAAGTTTTACACTCTAAGAAAATAAAATTAATCATCGCCAGCGTCGTCTCAGGCTGCGGTGTAAACGAACCCTGGTTCATTGCCGGACCTCTCCGATGCCTTACGAATGGCCTACTCAGTCACTAAAAATAATTGAATATCCGCGTTCATTTGAAAGAAGGGGTAATAATGGCGGTCGTCTAAGGCGCGGTGCATGCCACATCGTTTCGCACCAAAGATGGTGCGCGACCACCGGGCACAGTGGTAAACATACGAGAGCCTTAACCTCTCAGTTTGTAGGCCGTGCTCCCACGCGCTGCCTGTAAATTAACTTCCCCGTTGCTGCTCCGCTCTGTGCTATCTTAGAACTTTCACGTAGCGCCGAGACCTTCTAGAGTATTCCACCCTATTTTAGTCCTCGCTAGTGTACAAGCACGCGGGGTCTCAACGGCAGCTGCTCGCACATTGAAGGCCTTACGTTCGCAGCGCAACAGCAACAGCACAGAGGCAACAAAAACGGCATCTCCGGTTTTAGTCGAAAACTTTGCAGGTGACGCCGCCTTTATGGCGGTGTTCGAAAATTCATTACAGTATATATTATACCCCTAGAGTGTGCGTTCCCAGATGGCGGATCAGGATATTCCTCCCAGATATAGGTGGTAGGAGAGAAATAAAATACCTTCCGAGGACCAACAGGCCTAGAAGTGGGCAGCTGCACTTGTAGTAATCTAAAAGGCAAGAAGGAAATCAAAGCACTATTTCCTTAGTAAAAAATGGCAGAATGGCAGAAGTTAAAAAAGTATCAGCCCTCAATCCCCGGCAGCCCTTCAATGGGAAGAGGGTGCTAAGAATCCCAGGATGGAAAAAAGAAATTGCAACATGGAATGTCACAACTATGTTTGAAAGTGATAAACTTTATAATACCTTATAAGAAATGGACAGGTTATGGATAGATGTCCTTGGAATTAGTGAAATGATATGACCAGAAGTTGGCAAAGAAATAACAAAGTATTGGGTTGAAAAAATAGTTCGTGCCGTTTGGCTTTTTTTTGTATTTTTATTGAATAATTTCGAACAAAAATGACTTGTAGCAACTAATCATAATCATAATATTCTCCGTCCACATTGATCACTTCCTGCCACTTTCTCGGTAACTTTTCAATTCCCCGACAGTAAAAGTTGGCATCTTTTGAACTGAAAACCGTTTTGTCTTTTGTGCTGGAGTCAACCCATGAGGAATCCATCGTGTCTTTTTGCGAACTTTACCAAGCTCGTGCAAAATGTTGACAATAGTCTTCTGGTCGCAATCAAACTCTTCGGCCAGCATTCGAGTGATCAACGACGGAGTTTCTTCAATGGCGGCAAGCGCTGCTTGTCGGTCAACTTCTTTTGGGCGACCTGAGCGTGGCTGATCGTCCAAAGTTTCTTCTCCAGATTTGAACCTTGCAAGCCACTTTCGAGCTGTCCTCTCTGCAACTGTTTCATCGCCCCAAGCCTTAATGATTTTGCTCGCCGCTTCGCTAGCACTTTCTCCTACCCGCAATTCGTGCATAAGCAGCAAGCGAATTTGCTCCCAGTCCAATTCCATCTTAAAACAAATATAGACGAATTATATATCAATCGACGCGCAAGAGCAGAGCTTTCAAATGAGCTCAAAAGGACCAAAAACAAGCTTTAAAAAATGTATTTTCCAGCCAAACGGCACGAACTTTTGCCTCAACCTTGTAATATACTATAGCGGAAACACTGATCCACAATAACCGGGCAATATAAACAGAGACACTTTAATAATTTAATTGATGATGATAGTAATCACTTAATAACCATAGAGGAGCAACTGTTTAAGTGAAAAGACTACATAATAAATATGTTTAAAGATGAAAGGATCCAAACTAATATAGAAAACCATGGAAATGCTCCAGCAATAACTAAAAAAGTGATGCACGCCGTTAAAAATACTTAAAAAGGTAAAGCTGCGGGGTTTAATGAAATATGGGCAGAAATGATAAAACTTATTGATCAGGACAATCTCGAAATATTAGTAAATTTTTCAACATAATTTATACAACAGGCCGCATACCCGTAGAATGGTTGAAATCAACCTTTGTTACCTTGTCTAAAGTTCCACATCCTAAGCGCTTCCATAGTAGCTTTAGGAATCAGATACTAAAGATCTTTTTAAAAATAACACAGCCGAATTTACAAAAACACTAACAAATACCCAATTTGGATTCAGAAATGGATTTCGGATGGGAGAAGTTTTATTTGCTGTGAACGAACTGATACAACGAAGTCGAGATGTAAACAAAAGGGTGTGTATTGGATTGTGGATAACAAGAAAGCGTTTGACCGAGTTAGACACGATAAGCTGATTAAAATTTTGCGAGAATTGGCTCTCAATAAGCAAGATACAAATATATCATTAAAACTTTTATTGGTATCAGAAGGCTAATTTGAGAGTGGGTACAAAATTAAGAGAGGAAATAAACATTCAACGTGATGTGAGACAAGGATGGGTATTGTCCCCTCTGCTGTTTAACGTGTACTCGTAGGCAATCTTTAAAGGGCATTGCAAAACAGTAATGAAGGTAGAGCTATTAATGGAATACTAGTCAATAACATTAGATATGCTGACGACAGTTTACTGATAGCTGAATTACAAACTTTTCTTAACGCTGTGCAAATGATTAGTAGGGGACACTGACTGAAAATGACACCTCTACTGCCCAATAGGGATTTTAACATCTCGCTAAAGAAAGAATTTTAAAATGTTACATCTTTGAAATCGTACTCTACAGCATGGCAGCTTGAACTTTAACAGATAGACTTTATAAAAGAATAAACTCGTTCGAAATGTGGACATATCGACGTGCGTTACCTTTAGTAGACAGAATTCGGAACTATGACGTACTGCTTCGAATGAACACACCAGAAGAATTACTATACACAGTTAAAAAGCGAAAATTGGAATATCTCAAAGTATAAACTGTTGCAATTGGCAATTCAAAGTAGATGGAAAAAGAGTCCTTGGACGTAGAACAGAATCTTGGCAAATAGTGCAATCATTCAACTACAACTCTTTTCCAGGCTGCAGTATCTAATGTACAAATTAGCTTTCTGATAGCCAACCTCCGAAAATAGAAGAGAAGAAGAAGAAGATATGTTATGAATAGAACCAAAACTTTTCCAACATTTTATTTTTACCCTTGTAAGTTCTCCATGCCATAGCATTTAATAATATTTCATGTTAAAATGCAATTTTCAGAGCCACAAATTAATCCTCAGCCTTTTTTCTTCAACTATCAATCAACCTATTCTTTGAACTAATTGGGCCACCTGTTGGGAAGGTGCCGAGTTCCACTTCGGGAAAAAGATTGGTTTGGGCTTGATAAACTCAACCAGGTGTTTCTTGATATCTTCGATAAAAGTAAAGCGAGTGTTAGCTAGGTGATGTAGGGATCTGAAAAGCTGATGTTTTGAAAGCGCGAAGTCTGGAGAATATAACGGGTGTGATAAAATCTAGATACACAATTGTTGTTCTCGACATCCAAACGGCATTTCTTGTGAATCCTCATCAACCCGTATAAACACTTATAAATAGGTTGGCGCGTTACTTTAAGTGTGCGATAGCAATTCTCTTCAAAAGTTGTTCCGGTTCCTCATTTCGACTTTCATTAGCTATAGAAGACGTTCGATCATACAGTACTTGTAGAAACCATCACCACTTTTTTCAATCGAAACGCAAAAATTTTAGGTTATGTTAGCACCTATTGAAGTGCGTTCGAAATCTGAAAGATGGTGCTTTGGTAATTTGTGCAGGTAGGAGCAAAGAATTTTTGAAGAACTTGAACGTAATACAACTGTTGCTATAATATAATTTTAATTCTTATAAAACATTAAGCACGAATTTTCATTGAATTTCACGGTCTTTATGCGACGTTTTCTATTAACGTTCCAGGCAAAGGTTTTTTCGCCATTAAGCATTAATAAATAACGAAGTCAAGTGTAAAAATAGTAATTAATTTACATTACTGTCGCGGTCGGGCAAAATTGAGGCCCGAAAAATGCTGCATTATACCTCTAGATTAATTTCACTTTCAGCGTGCGATACAGCGGTCTTTTCATAAGGGCCGCGTTTTCAGAGGGTTCAACGGCCGGCCCCGGTTTTCTAATGGTTTTTCGATACACCGACTGCAATGAATAGCGGCGCCTCCGACGATACATTAGCGCCGATCCGCCATCAATATCGGTTTGGTACCGCTGGCTTAATTGCATGTCTCTGATGAGCGCCGCGACAGGTTGTAATTAGAGCGAGTGATTGATGACGCGTCATACGCGCGGCTTATCATCCGCCACTTGGCGCATTAGCATGCGACACATCTCGAAGGGCCTTTTTCGGGGTGCCGCCAGGGGCGCGCGCTAATGAACGGACTTCTTGCGCGCGCGAGTCGTTCAATTACGGCCGGATTTATGTGACGGCGTAAATCTGTTCGATTTGCGTTATTTCACGGAACGGCCGTAAAGCGTTTATGAAGGGCACGCTGGGAGTACGTGTATTCAGTGGCGGTTTCCGATTGCTTTCTGTCCGTCAACAAAGGCGAGCTAATGTTTCACACCGCATTTTACGTGACCGCAGCGAGGGTTTCACTTTCCGTGCCTCGGCGGTTGCATGAGCTGCCAGCGAATATGGCGCACTTGCTTTTTGCGTTCGCTGAAATGTCAATTCGAGAGCCAGCAATGTGCCTTAATGGCTCTGCAGGCATTCTGTGCATTCGCAACAGTAAACCTCAAAAGCAATGGTCTGGTGCCCCCGCATGCACTTCTGAACACCCGTTGGGATGGAAAGCACACTCTTCTTAAATGTTGGTTTATTACTGACAACCTTAAGGTTGTCATAGTTTGATGTACCTATAATTTATCCTTTGTATATATTACATAATCATTCAGTGTCTTCGGTTAATTGAAGGTTGACCTTTATAACAATACAGGTTATTGATTACGCGGTGCAAAGCACTTTCGTTAACTCAATAAATCACTTATGTTAAAAGTCATTGTTAACTTTATACATTTGTTTCCATGGGATTGCTGTACAACAAAATTCTTAGATACGAGGTCGATTTTTTTCAATATCCAATAATGTAATAAAATTTTCTCTCTTGTCTTAATAATAGTCTACGGGATGCATTCAAGTTCTAAGATCTTCAAAAAAAAATTATTTTTAATTAATTTTGAGTTGAGTAAACGAAAAAGCGAGCTCAGCCAGAAAAACTTTGCCTAGATTACAACTAGTGTCACCAGTGTGGTCGCGTAGTTGAAGTGCGGGCTGCGGTGCAGACGGGCCCGGGTTCATTCCCGGAACTCTCTGATGCCTAGCGGGTGGCCTACTTGCTCACTAAAAATAATTGAACTGCGTTCACTCCGAACAAGGGGAAATAACGGCGGTCGTTTAAGGCGTGGTGCTTGCCATATCGCCTCACATCAGATGACCAGGCACAGTAAGCGAACGTATGAGAGCCTCAACCTTTTCGAATTACATGGGGCCATTAAAATTAGTAAACTTTGAAATCGTACATTCATCGTTCATCACCATATAATAAATTTAAAAAACATTTATATTGTAACAGAAACCACATATCAAAGAAATTATTTAGAAACTTGTCAGAATAACCAATTGCCATCTGCGTCATTTCTAGCGGCACCCTCGAGTTTAAATTCCAGAAGTTTCTGAATCGTTCTAGAACTGCGCGTTTGAAAAACGCATATGGGCATTCGCAGCAGTCGGGCAGTCGAATAGGAAAAGTTATACAACGAACAACAATGGTGCAAATAAATTAGTGTTGTTATAATAACCGTTGACCGTTACTTTAATAGTATTATAATTTTGTTGCGTTATGTTACGTAAAACGCTGTAATAAGACATAATAAGTAAGTTTCAATTTGAATTGGGACTCGAGGAGCAAAATACGCCAATTAAATAAGTATCGATTTGTAGAATTCGCTCGAAATCAATCAAAATGGATTACGCAAACGTTAAAATTACTTAAACATTTGCGATGGACTCAATTATTTATTGTTATATATTATAATCGAATGTAACCACAGTATATATCACTTATAATCAATCAGATGTCATCGATAGTCAACTTTGTTTTTACGACCCTTACAAGGACATCTTGTACCAAATTGAAGCGCTCTTTCTCGTCATCCAACAAGTCCATCTGGTATTGTCGATTTTGAATCCAATCCTAGAGAGTCTCATCCTCGTCTATTTCGCCTTCTTTTTCTGCATTGCATTCTTCAACCTCGTCGTCCGAATCGATTACTTGTTCAACAGTAGTTGCCGATAGCTGCTGTTCGACATCACAATCATTTTCGAGTTGGCTATTACAATCGACTAGACTAGAAACCAAATGCAATTGCTCTTCTCCTTCTTGTTTCTTCATTGCTTTAGGAGTTTTATCAGCGGGAAACATTTCCGCTATATCAATCTGAGGCAGAAATAACGTTTTTCTCAAAATGCGGCCGTAGCGTCGAACACTCGAATCCGAGTCAGTAACCGAAAATTTTTCGAATTGACGCATTTGGCCTTATTGGGTCTTAGGGCGGGTTGAAACCGGTATATTATTAACTAGTTATTATTTTATATCGTTAAACTTCTGGTGCATATATCGTAGAGACCTCAGACTAGTGTCATTCGGCTCAGATTGAAGAGTAACTGTCATCCTCAGGCGCTCAAAGGTTAAAAAGTTATAACGTTTTCGCCAGTGATTCTGACAAGAAAAATTTTGAAGTGTAAATGTTTGTCTGACATTGTAGATGTCATTTTAATATTTAACTACCAATCGTATATAATTATGCATTAAAAAAATATTAGTTATCAACCACACAAAAAATTATAGACGGAAAAGTCGCCAAGTAAAAATTTAATTTATTATAATTTTATTTATTTATTTTCCAAACAACTTATTATATATATTTACAAAGTTAAATTCGTATTATCCGTGAAGGCAAAATGCATTTACAAAACGTTAATTGCTTCCCCGCGGACTTCGGCGGGCGGCCGCCGCGGCAGGGCCCGCAGCGCCCCGGGCCAGGCGGAATTTGACTCACAAATACTGACGGAACGAATAATCGTAGGAACGTGATTTTTGGCACACGAGTGCTTTGTTACCCACTCTCAAACAAAAATTTTCTATCGGTTGCGGTTCCGGAAATGTAATACCACGGCCGCGCCTGCCGCCGGGTCGGAATTTATCCTTCGGAGGCGCTCGGGTCGGCACGGAAAGGCACGAACGAGTTTTGCTATATATTTGTGATGTCAACATAACGTCAACGCATATTTCATCAGTGTCAGAGCGAGACGGAATTAGGTGACGCGCAAACACAATTATCGCGGGCACCGTCGAAATTTCTCTTCCGTCTGCTAGGACGGCGGTTTTGGCAGGAAGGCCGAAATTAACTCGCGAATACTGACCGAAGAAATAATTGTAGAATTGTGATTTTCAATATACATATGCTTTAAGACCGGCTTTCAATTTTAGAGCAGGCAAAAAATTTGTATCGCTTCCGGTTCCGGAAATGCCAAATATGGGTCCCCCCGTACAACCTGCATAAAAAATCTTATACAGAAAAATGCCCCATTTTGGCAAGGTTTCGTTGAGCCAATTTTGAATCGATTTTGATTGATAATAAATCCGCGTATGTTCTTTGCCACTAGTAATTCTTCCATAGTTTATGTGAGTCTTGCTTGATCTAGTTTGTTGGCTATTAAATGAATAATTAAGGGTTCCCAATTATCTATATTGACATAATTATTAAGACATTAATTTGTTGTGTCAAGCAGGTCTTTAATACCTTTAGCCGATTTACTGTTTAATTTTATCTGGCCTAATAGCATTGTTAATATAGCATTTATGATAATTGTTTTATTATTATATCGCTATCTTAATGTGTACCAAGTCACTGAATAATTCTGCTCGGTAATTTGAATATGTTTTTTAGTTGATCAGGCTCTCCAATCATGCTACATTTTAAATAATAAAGTTTTTGTATGTCACCAGTACTTTTGTTGTTGTAAATGAGCGATGTGTATAAGTCATGGAATGTATTCCAATCATTATAGTTACCATTGAAAACAGGGATGTTTATTTTTGATAATCGAACATCCTGACTATGGCACCTTGAAGTTGGCTCCGCAGTTATGTTGCTTGGTGTGCATTCAAAAGCTTTTAACATTTCAACCATATCTGCTTTACAGCATAAAAACTCCTCTTCAAAGTCACAAAACATGTCCTGGACAAACTACTCGTGTGTTTCTCTGTCACTGGTTTTAGATGCTTTCATTATTAGTCTCTGTGCTTTTCTATGGCCTCTAATTGCGTTTTTATATATGTCCTCGACAATTTAGACTTTGGAGATTTTTTAAATTAACAATTGCCTTTTTCAGTATTGTTCTCAATATTATATATATATAATATTGTTATTAATATTCGCCAGTCAAACGCGCGCCTGATCCGGCTCGTTAGGACCAAACTTTGTTAGATATTTTACAAAGAAACCCAAACACAAATTGCAATGATCTTTTTTATTTGAACTCTTTTTTAACACGCACGATACAGGTTACACGAGAGTAAAAAATTTATATCTAACAGGTGTCAAATTCAACCGACAGAATTGAACTGTCACTTTAACAATGCGAGTGGTACGGCCAACTCAATTGGCTTCTTTCGATGAAATCCAATGTGGACTGTACTTCCAGCTCTCTTCTAATTTCTGCTTTTCTTACTCTATCCTTTTTTCTACTTCTTTTCACTCTTCTATGGTAGTTCATTTCAACAGCCTGTATCTTATTCTCCTGTTTTTCAACGAGTATCCAGGATTCGCACCCAAACGTTAGTTCTGATCTATATACGGTTTTAAACACATCCATATTTGCCTTCCCTTGAATTTCCTTCCTATTTATAAACTTGTAATTATTGTATAGCTGTGCCTAAAGTTTAGTTTTGAATTAAATCTTCGTTCAATTCACATTTCATTTGACTTAAAAGTTGGACAGTGAGTAGCAAATATGGTCGTAATTTGTTTAAAAAAAAACAGTTTAGTCAAAATTTAGGAACTATTTCTATTTTCCTAGGGATTTAATTCTAAAGCAGTTCTCGCTATGTTGTCGATAGGTTTTTGCAGTGTTCAATCCAGCCCCACTTACGATGTAGAACATCCTTTTCTGTTTAACACTGGTTTGTCTTTTGCAAGAATTCATCATTGTTTATTCGCTGTGTCCAATAGATACCTAACATTCGTCATTTATAAGCGAATACTTGAAGTTTGGATGTGATATTCTTTCTTACTTTTCATGTTTCAAATTTGTATGGAAATACAGGCTTGGTTGTTGATGATAGGTTTTAGTTGTCTAAAATCTTGAGTGTTTTTGTTGTGTTTTTAGCACATGTGCTTATGATACTGCTTAGATAAATAAATTCTTAAACAATATGATGATCCACTGAGAAAGATTCATATTTATCGCATTTATTCTCATATGATCACATTTATTTTTGAGCCTGTTCGCTTGGCTTCATTGGCTAATATGTTCCATATCTGCAAAAGCGTATGCTACCAGGTATATATTTTTGCGTAGTCAAGGAAAGACTACAGCGTTCATCGGATCTCCCGTGTTCTACTGCACCCCTTTTCGAAAATTGCATCTAGTAAGACGAAAGATAAAAAGAAGCTGCAACAAAACACACCTTAACCGTACTCCCGTTTTGATGTTTATGGAATTAGTAGTCATATCATTAAGGTTATTTGACGGGTAGCGCTTCTGTAGAGTTCTTGAATTAATTTGATGATTTTGTTTGGCACCCTATTTCTTCGGGAAGCTTTCCATATTGCCACATGTTTAACACCGTCAAATGCTGTTTCAGCGAACAATATATATAACGTCAGTAATCACTCTACCGATTGTTATATGAGGATTCTCAGTGCATTTATGTAGTCCGCATGTAAACTAAGCTGATTCCTACGGAGATCAAAGTCTATTATGCCCATTATTGTTTTTGAAAATAAATAAGCCAAGATCTTATAAATCAAATTCATCAGTGCTATACCGCATCCATTTGAATATTTGTGAGATTTTCTTTTTTAGCGAATATTGTTAAGCGACCTTTCTTCTATCTATTCTTACAGGATAGTGTCTGTTTCCCAACAAAATTATAGAAAAAGATAAATCAGTTTAGTGGAATCTGCTTTAAACAATTTATCGAAGAGTTATTTGTTTTTAAGTTCATTTATTGCCTTTTGGATGAGTGGGCTAGTGTTAATCGACAAGTTCTCTCTTTTTACTTGTATGTTATTCACATTTCCTTCTTGATTACCATTCTTAGCTAACATTTTTTCGAAATATTTTTCCCAATGTTTCTCATTATTAATTGTGTTTATTTCTTCTTTAATTGCCTTTTTATCTTTTATGAGGTCCTATGTGTCATCCAATATCCATTCCTTTTTTTCTCTTTCTTTCCCAGTGTTCTTTCAACTACTAGTTTCAAAGATCCTGCCACATCCCTTCTGGGTAATTATATTCTAATTCTGTTCTCGGAGTTTTTTTTTAATGCGCTTGTTAGGAAGTTACGAACACTGGAAACATGCGCACATCTTTTGTGTACAATATTCAGTAGTGAGTCTCTTTGCTATTAAAATGTGGTCTATTTGGTTTTCTAACCCATGCGTTAGTGCGGAAAAACTGTGCTTCCAATTATTAGGTTATAGGTGCTTGCAAAAACTTGATAGTATTTCGTCATTGCTGCTCGTTTGTCGCAACCCATATTTTCCCGTTATAATTTATCCATTGGAATTTAGATCTCCTCTGACAATGGATGTATCGCTGACAAGAATCTATTGAAAAGCATATGCTAATTAGCCAGAAAAGGTTTGTTGTCGCCGTCAGAGAAATGTTTTGTTGAAGCATAATACTGGATGTAGCTGAATTTTCTGTCTAATATAGGTTTTCATGATATTGAACTCTTTCTTGCCTTTCTACTACACAATTTGCCAACGCTATATAATTGAGCCTCGCCCGGTTCCTTCTCATTAAAAAAGAGAACTTCTTCATTTGGGGCTTTATATTCTCCTTTCCCATTCCAATTTATTTTTACTAGGCCTAAAATGTCAAGGTGATACGTATTGTATTATTTGGTAACTTGTACTAATCTTTTATATATATGGGGCGAAACGCGTCAACTGTCCCAGCGCCACCGCAGGCGTCCGTGCGAGCGTGAAACACTTTTTCATCTCGTCGTTTCGGCTTCAAAGCATTATTAAAAAAATGATTTGAAAACACAATCCTATGTAAAACTGTCTGATATTTCGATCTAGATGGTCTGAAAAATTCAATAAATTTAAGATAAAAAGATATAACATGTTTTCAAACATTCGCATTTTTTGCATTTGCATTTTTTCGTACTGTATTTTGATTATCAGTTCATTATTTGCCGTATTTAAGGCGTTTTTGAAGTCTATCAGTACTAAGATATACCTAATCTTATGTTTCGCTCTCCGTATCATGGTCTTCGCTGATTGTATGGTATGGTAGATCTGGCCTCTCGAAAAACATATTGGTTTCGCTCAACTCCGCTTTCTTTGCTATTTCCTTCGCTAGTCTCTTTTTGATTAGTATTTCGTATAATTTACTAATAGTATTCAGCGATACTAATGGTCGTAATGCTCGCATCTGTGGAGGTCATACCTGCCTTTGCTATTAATATCTTTTTCGAAATTTTCTTGTCCTCTAAAAATTTTTGTGTAACTAATAGATTATTTATAATCTCCAACATCAAGTACTGGTTCAGACAGCCACACTTCTTTTATAACCCCCGCAGGTGTGCCATCCAAGCCCGACGCTTTTCCTATTTTCAACAACTTTAGTGCTTCTACTAGTTCTCCATTAGTAAACAATTCGATCTACATCTCTTTTTCGGTACATTCCCACGTGTTATTTACTTCCGGAAAAAGTTCCCTTGCGATTTTCTTCTTCCTATCTAACATGGGTTCATACGGCATTAGTCCTTATAAACACTTTGTAGCTATCTTGTATCAATCTCCTCAAACGTCCATCACTTTGCTTTCTATTCTTAAAGGGCAGTTCCCTATCACACGTCTGGAAGTAAATACCAATGCTTACAAGACAACAGCCTAGCTTTAGAATTTTTTTAAAGACGGTTGTCATAGTTGTGTGTAAAATGTTAAGAGTTCATTCAATTCAAGCATAGCCTAACAACTTGATAGCAGCTACAGAACTACTATGCAAAAATCCTTAAAAAACAACATTTTTTTATCTATTTCAAAGATATCTTCTCCTGTTTTTTTGTCAAAAAATGAACAATGAACTATCCATCACCACTGTCTCTAATACACATGTACGAACACAAACGCCAACAAGACAGCAAACTAAGTTCAGAAAATGTTCTTAAAGATGCTGTCGCAGTTGTGGGCAAAACATCAAAATTCACTCTGAACATGACCTAAATCTGACAAAGTCATTTTGACGTTCTAGTATTACAAAGAATCATACGAGGCTAAAATCTCCCTCTATAAAGGAAAAACACATTCATTAGTTAAAACTCATTTAACTATTTGTCAACGTGGTCACCAAGGTTTTCCAGATACTTTTTTTATGATCAGCTTGTCGACTTAAAAAATTTCTTATATTCACACACATTTCAAGACTGCTTTTCACACTTCATCGTTTGTGTCGAAACTTTTACCCCTTGTACCTTATTAAAAAAGTAAGAAAAGGCAATCGTCACAGAATGTCGAATTACAGTTGGATAGGAGGAGGATACATTTCTTGTCAAATTTGTCAGCAACTCTTGCGTACTACCAGCGGAAAGGGAGAAAGCAGTTATCATCACTCAATATTTTGGGCCTTTGACCTTTAATAGATTTTCACAACAGTACGATATGGTATTAATTATTGTCTCTTAGGGCATAATCATACTTCAAACATCGTCTTCAAAATTAAAGCAGACCATCGGCACCACTTTTCAACAGTTGGTTGAATTCAGGATTTTAACGTTGATTGATCCGTTCTTTTCATGTCAATTTTATATTGTGAATGCAGTAGTATATCCAGTATTTATTTCCTTTAAAGATTCTACTAAAAGATGGGGACTACCCATGGAATAAAGCGAAAGAAACAAAATGATTGTTTGTCATTTTGACATCCCACGATAACTCAGCTGACCATAAACCAACAAAAATACTCTTTAATTGTAACTTGGCAGTTGGCAATAATAATTTCATATATTTGCCCTGTTTTATCAAAAGTATTTACAGTTAAAGGTCTCCCGGCAGTTAGGCGTTCACTTCATTTTCCCTTCTTTAAATATATGGCATTATTCAATTTTATGATAAATTTCACAGCCATTGTAATTTTTTGGTCACAAAAATCAAACGACGGCGCGCAAGTTATGCAAAACGACACCTTTATACAACGCGTCATACTCACGCGATGGTTGTGGTAAGGTTCTAACGCCCTGCGTGGAAGCACGGCCTGAGAACTGAGAGATTAAGGCTCTCATATGTCTGACTTTACTGCCCAGTTGTCGCGCACCATCTCTGATGCGGGCTACGATGTGACAAGCTTCGCCTCTTAGATGCCCACCATTGTTAGTCCTTGCTCGAGCGAGCGCTGAATAGGCTACCTGTCAAACATCAGAGAGCTCCGGGAATGGAACCAGGATCCGTCCGCATCGCAGTCCGCGCCTAAACCGTTTAGACTACTCTGGCATATATTCACACGATGACTGCTGACATAATAAACCACTTATATCATTGTTGCTTGAATAGTGGATACGGACAACGCTATCGGTATAAGCGATTATATTCTTTTTTAGTACAGAAACGTAAACTTAATTTTGAATTACCAAACTCTCATATACTTAAACAAGAACAAAAACATATCTGAAAAAAATGCTTTTGTGCTATCTTATCTCCACATCAACAATATTTGACACAATTTTGTTTTCGTTTTACTTTCTTAACTTGTTAATACTATAGTTTGCATTGAGTTGCTTCGTTAGATTCGTATCATTAAACATAAAGCTAAACTTATAACGAAAACATCCTTATTTAGTGATGCTCAAATTCAATCTGCGTTATATCCATTATGGGCTAAGGTCCATCTTGACTATGCGCTAGAATTATCTATCCTTTATTATATTTAAATACTAAAATTGTAATTGAATAATCTTAGAAGCACAACTTTTTAAAATAAAAGGTTAAGAGATATTTTTTGATTAAATTTGTTTTTGATTATAAATATCCATACCAACAAATACCTCACCATAACATATCACTAGTATAAGTTGAAAAGCATTATTAATTGACTATATATTGTTCAACAGAAGAATATTTCCGTTAATAAAATAAGAACACAACTGTAGCAAATGCAAATTCAAGATACCAACAAAAATAAAAATATCGCATAAAGTCTAATTTTTCATCAATTTTTGTGTTTAATTGTTTCGTCAACTGCCATTACATGTATAAATTTTTATGTAAGTGTGAAATTTTTATTTTTATATTAAATACACAGTGCCACGTGCGGTGCTTCTGATAAAATCTGCAAGATTAAATAGTCCCGGTCATTGACAAGGTGAACCTTCATCCAGGTCACGAGACTTGGCCAGAATGAACCAGGGCTGCTGCTGTACGCACCTAGTCAAGAGCGAATGCTCCGCTATCCGGGAACCTAGAGCGCAGACGAGTTTGAGTTTCGCTGGAAATTCATGGATGTATGTGACATTGTAAAATGTAAGATGCATGTTAGTAGGCATAATTAGCCCTTGAGGCTGCAATACCAGTAAGTGCGTCCCAACGAAGAAAAGAATTGACCAAAAAACGTTCTAAAATATGACTTCGTACGTGAAACCTCGTTAAAATCCGCACACGCCTAGCGACCTATCGCAATTTGTGGTTAATTGCTCGAAAATCCATTGGAGTTGAGGTCTTGCCGCATCGCGCTTACAATCCCGGTGGCGCGCTATCTGAATATGGCTTTTTTCACTCGACTGCGAGAGCAATACTTTAAGTCATTTTATGAGATGAGGGCACATATGAAGAGTTCTTTGATTCAATAGTTGAAAATGATCTTTATTTCGGAGAATATATCACTGTTATGATTTGCTAAATAAACGTTCAATTAAGTGGTGAAAAGTAACAAGTCTGGAAATTTTGTTGGTAGTTCTAAAAAAGGACAACAATCTATGAGAAAGGAAATAATAATAATGGTGAGGCTCTAACGGCCTGCATCGGAGCATGGCCTGAGAATTGAGAGTTAGGCTCCGATATGTTTACCCTCGTTGCCCTGTAGTCAGACACCATAGACAACCTCATTATTACTCCCTTGTTCGAAGCTAGTAGTGAGTAAGATTGAGTAGACCATCTGTCAGGCATCTCAACCCAGGATTAAATCCACCTCCATCCGTATTGCAGCGAAACATTTCAACCGCTCGGTCACACTATCCGGGTATTAGAAACACTAAAATAAAAAAATATAATACGTAAGAAAACCTACAAATTGAACTTATTGTAACATTCATCCAAAAAAACTTAAAGTTTAAGAAACATTCAAATGAGTCGCAAGATTTAAATCGTCCCTTACATTTTGCTGCGTTCTGCCCCTCTTTTTGCAATATCCTTCGACACGACTCCGTGTCGAATTGCATTTTTCATTTGGGAGTGAATGCGGCGGGCGCACTTAACATCAGTTTTATTTATTGCCAGCGAAGGGCGTCCGATTTCCAATCGGTGCAGCTGGAATGCAGCCCGCCGGTTACGCTACTTAAAGTTACGATCGGATCGGATGACATTTCGCGCGCTTAATTGGTAAATAAAAGATCGAGCTAACAAACTTAGCAAAGCGATCGCTTGTTTAATATCCGCTCCCGTGCGGACCGTGGTATCGGGTTGCGCCGCCGAACGCTGGGCAATGGCTGCGTGTTAATGGGAAAGTGATCATTATTAGCAGGAAACGCTTTACGATTGCGTTTTACGGCGCTGCTCTCAAGTTGGTCACGCGTTCGGTTTCGCTGCCCTTAGAGGGGCATGGGAAAAGCTGCGGTTTCCTATTTTGCAAGCCGCGGCGGCGTTCTGTGCTATAAGCTCTTCGACATAAAGGCCGAGGAACTTTTTCAGCAGTTAGTCCCCTTCCATTGACCTCTCACCGTAAACTGAGTAGAAGGTTAATGGTTTGACATGAAGTTGTTAAAACAATGGTTTGTTTAAACCAACTGTGGGGTGATTTATGTACTGCAAGACTATAAAATCGTTTCATGTCGTAGCCACAATACAGTTCAGGGTAGATTACAGTCCAAAAAGGTCAAAAAATCGTTACTTCTAAATCAAAAACAATGATCTAATTTGACCCTTGTGGAAGAAAAGCTTCAATTACAATTTTAACCTGCATGCATGCAGCCAATTGATACTTTCTGTCGATGGTTCAATTGCCTCATTTAATTCGCAAGGCTTGTAGAAGCAGAGCCAGTGATTTTAATCCTCGATGGCTATTATTTCCATACAAGGAACAAGATAATTGAGAAAGTCAGAAATGATTATGTTTAAGTTATTTGCCTTTCACCTCATTTTGCTGCTAAAACGCGGTCGTTAGATGTAAGTTTTACGAAACCAGTAAAAAGCGACTGCACACAGATTTCCAACTGGTTTGGCAGTATTCCAGAGCGTGTGGTGACAAACTGTTATATTACAAGTCTCTAGTCCTGCTTATCACAAAACCGCTTCTCTACAATTTTTAAGATTAAATTTTTTTGTCATCTCCGTAGGAGTTGCAACCCCCAAATTTGAAAATGTCATCATAAACATGCACTTGCATAAGTGTAAAACTAAAAAATCTAAAATGTCAAACAGTGAAAGCAAATCTAATAATACTTGGCAAAATATATATTTAAATAAAAGCTGAAATAAATTACAACAGAAAAGATAATTGGAAAGAAAACCAGAAAGAATTAACAAGGCTACAAAAATAAGAAAGAAATAAAAAACCTTAAAATTGAATAAATAAAATAATAATAAATGGAGAAGAGTGGAGGTGAAATGCAAGAACACAATTCCATAAACTCGATCCAAAAGATAATATCCAAAAACCAGAATAAAACTACAATATCGACCAAGCAATGAAAGCGAAGAAAAAAGGAAACAAGGCATTAAATCCAGTAAACAATTGGAAGAAAAGGACATAACATTAGTACGGGAAAAGACAAAATAAAAATAAATAATAGAGACATGAGAAGCAAAGCAATAAGTAAACCAACATAGAAGTGGACCAGCACGTATACTTCAATAGAGAAGAGAATAAAAGATTGAAAGTGGGCTTCATTCTAAAAAAGCTTGGGTAATCAGTAGTTAAATTTATACTCATAAATACCCTAATATCTTACTTGAAACTCAGGAGATATACCAAAAAGATTACATTTGTAAAATATACATGCCCCAACCGAAGAAGCATAAATAAACAAAAAAGAGGACTTCCACGCTTGATTAAACGAAAAATACAAAAGGATAGTTGGGCATGATTTCAAAATTGTGTTAGGAGATGCAAATGAGAAAGTGGGAAAAGAAAAAGGTTTAGATCTACAATAACAGCACAGTAAACATGAAAAGCTAACAAAAAGCAAAATTACTGATAGATTTTGCCAATGAAAAAGACATGATAATAAAAGCCCGGTTTTCCAAAAAAGAATATATAAAAGAAAACTTGGAAGTCACTAAGATGACTCCTTCGTTAAGCAAATAGATCACATCCTGATAGAAAAAATAAAGAAAAATGTACGAAGAACATTCCAGGCATATAGAGGGTCGGATGGAAACTAATTCCTCATTGTCATAAAAATCAGGCAGAAAGAAACAGGAGAAAAACGGGAAGGACCCAAGAAACGCTAATCAGAATAACGAAAACCAAAGATAAAAAGGCATACCGAGAAAAATTAATTTAATCAAATAAATAAATGATATACAGCAGTTATGGCTGGAACTGAGCAAAGTGATGAAGTAAACTGTAGAAGAACATAAAGAGAATTAAAAAGCTTAAACAAATACAAACCAAATAAGAGGCGTGTACATAAAATAAAGGAGGAAGTGCAGGAAAATAAGAGAAAACGAATTGCAGGTATAGAAAATAATTATCGGAATAATGAAATAATAAATCTGTGTCTACCAACAATTGAATGAAGTGAAGAAAGAGTATCAACCAAAGAAAAATTTTATTAAAAAAACGGTAATGGAAAACTAGTAGAACAACAATACGTACTAGAGTAATGGCCAGGATATTTTAATAACATAAAAATACAGGACAAGAAAGGAATCAAAGAAAACATTGGAATTGAAGGTAACTACAACCAAAATAACGTAGAACCACTAATTATAAAAGAAATTGAGAATATAATAAAGAAACTTGTAAATAACAAAAATATTAGAAATGATGGTTTGTATGCAGTACTCTACAAGTATGGTTGAGACATAAGAAAAATTGCCTTACCAATGGAAAAAAGCTCTTGCAGATCTATAAAAAGGAAAAAAAATAGATTGAGGCAATTACAGAAACATGTCTCTTCTAAATGTAGCGTATAAAATCTTGCTACAACATTCAAAAATATATTAAAAACAAAAATAGAGAAAGAGATAGGTGCACAAGGGATTGAGACAAGACGGCCCACTATCACCGATACTTTTCAACTGTGTGTTAGGGTATGGCATCAGAAAAGTAGAGCTACAAATGCGGATTTAGTGCACCACAATAAGCATCAGTGCGTCGCGTTTATCGATAATTTGGCAATCCTAACAAGGAGCAATACAGAATTAAAAGCAAAAATTTTAAAACTAAAATAAGCAGCACAGAGAATTGAGATAAAAATAATCAAAACAAAACAAAGTATGTACAAGACGGATTAAGATTACCATGAAACAAACAAATTAAGAGTAAAAATGAATAAAAGAAAAAGGTACAACTTCAAAAAAGTGAATAAATTCATATATTTAGATTCAGAATTTTACAGAAGAAAAGATTTGAGCAAAAAATACAAAGAAGAATTATGGCGGAAAATTAAGACGCCCAAACTTTCAAAGAACGTTTGTACAATAACAATCTATCAAGAAGCTTTAAAATGAATATGTACCAGACTTAAAGTCAATAGTGACTTATGCTAGTGAAGTGTGGACATTAAGGATAAAAAACTTAAAAGATTAGGAGCATAAGATAGGAATAACTGTAATATGGTAAAAAGGTACAAAATAACTGGGAAAGAAAAATAAACAAAGAAATTCAAGAATTATACAACAAACCACATGTAACAGTGAAAGACTGAAATCGACCAGACATATAATAAGAATAAATGATAGCAGAATCCCGACAAGAGTATTGGTAAGCCACATAAAATGCCAAAAAAGTGAAATCAAAAAAAGAAGTATTGAAAGATATAAAACAGTGTAATATTAACAATTGGCAAGAAAAGACTCGTGATAAAAGAATATGAAGAGCAAGCACCGCGTCCCAGAAAACCCCATTATTACTCCTTATTCTAATTGAACGCAGATAGTTACTTATTTTTAGTAATTGAGTGAGCCACCCATAAGAAATCTAAAATCCAAGGTTGAACCTGGATCCTTTCCCGCCGGAACTAAGTGCCCTGCACCACTCATGTACAGATTGGCAAAATTTATATTATAGAATCTCGGAATAAACATTACTGTATGATACTGTATGATCGTTACATCTGTTGAATTCACTTAGGTATAGCCTTACATGTATCTTATTTAAGTATCAAACCTCTCTTCTTCTAGAAGTTGTCTGTTTTTTTTTTTCTAAAGTGATACAGTAAACTAGTGATTTCTTCTTTTTAATAACAAATAAAAAAAACTCATCGAAGCTTATCCCAAGCCAGGTTGAAAAGAGCGAAGGAAAGAAGTAGTAACCCCGTACAAAAAACCAGATTTAGTTAGCTCGAGTGATAGGACCCTATCAGTTCCTACCAAGATGCAATGCTGTGTCATTGTAACCAAGTCTTGCTTCACTAAAAGCTAAAAAAAAGAAATTCTTGCGTGTGAAACGCCCATCGAAATTAATCGCCAAATGAGTGATGTTAAATGTACCTATACAGGCGCATATTAAAAATACCCTGGGTTCAAAGAATAACAAATAAGGAGGTGCTTGCTCGAATGCAGAAACCTCTTGAACTCCTAATCGCGATTAAAGAGAGAAAAACGAGTTGAATGGGGCATATAATGAGAGGGAAAAAGTATGAGTTACTCAGACTAATAATAGAAGTAAAATCAGTTGGAAGACCACAAAACTCCTGGTTAAAGGACTTACGAAGATGGTTTTAGCTGTACTTCAACAAAAATTTTCAGAGCAGCGGTGTCTAGAACGATTATTGCCACATGGATCGCCAACCTTTGACAGGAGAAGGCAAATTAAGAAGAAGAAGGGGTTCTGATAATACGCTCTTAAATGCCGAACGCTATAAAAACAGCTCTCCTAGTCAAAACTTAGAGAGTCCACCTCGATAGAGCAGTCGCCAAAAGCGGCTTCCTTCTTCATTGTGAATATCTAGTCGGAACAAGCTGATAATTTATAAGACGATCATCCGCCCCACCTACTTATGCGGTATCAGTTTGGGAGCCCACGTCTAAATCTCCAGATTATCCAAAATTGACCTTTAAGATTTTTCTTTTGACACTCTACAGTTTGGAAGTAACAGCGACCTTCAACGTAACTCTGAGATTCCCACGACCCAGATATTTATGTTTCTCAGCGCCCATGCCCTTCATTAAAACATGTATAACCACGGCAAACCTAACTTCGTTTAAAAGCTTACCTAAGTTACTTTTCATCATAGCCCAATGTCTAAATAAAATTTTAAATATAACACGTATAACTTTGTAAAACCACTATCGTTTGTTTTAACTAACGAGAAAAATAACTTTAGTCACATTCGTATGCCGATAATTTTCCCAAAAAAGAAATTACCGTGAAAAGACATTGTTCAGGTTTAAGCGGACTGTATCACATTTTTAATTTCAAAAAAAGAATTTTAATCAAAAGGCCAAAAGCCTGGAAGACACTCACCGTGGAAGCGGACGCTCTGCTGCAGGAATCGGCTCACCCGGGACTGTAGTTAGGGGGAATCAAAGAAGAGGAAAGAAGGGCGTGGGGAAAAAAGGACAAGCTACCCCAATCTTCGCTGCGGGGCCAATCGGAAGCGTCTTTCCTGATGTAGGTCCTTCAGCTGATCGTGTCCGAGGTTTGCAACAGGGTTTTTCTTCCTTCCTCCCGGGTCAAAATATAAAAGAAAACGGACCGAGTTTCTCCGTCGGCAAATATCGACTCCCGTACACGCAATCGGCCTACAATAAACGACCTCCGGGATGTGGAAACTCCTGCCACCAATCAAACACGACGGCGAACTCTCGATCAAAAACGGTTTCGTACACACAGAAAAATTAAAGCCGGTCGGACGTTTTCAAAACCAACTTGGTTACACCAAAAACGACCGTAGCAGCTGAGCTTTTATAGTGCTATTTCTAAACAAACAAAACGCATACGGAGAGTGACACAAGACGGCCGACCCTATAAACTGAATTGTTTTAAAACCCAAATACAAGGAATTAGTGATTGGCCCTAACAGATGTTAGTACAAATAAATCTTAAAAACATTGTTAATTTTTTTAGTTGACCTTTATGCCGACTATTATGAGAATTTTCTGACAATTCATGATATAAAGTTGATCAATCATGTCAAAGTCATTCAAAATTCAAAAGAACTTTGCACTACACTTAATTTATAATTTTTTTGTAGAACGCGGAAATATCACTTCATTTAAACTTTAGCAACTAGGAGAGTGCTAAACAATACTTTAACAGAAATAGGAACAATTTGAAATATTTTCGCAAAAATAAAGATTGTATGAGCTAAATATTCAAAAAATCAAGGTTGGAATTGGAAAGAAACTGTTTAAAAAGAAGACATGGTCATTGAAGCCAAAGGTCACAGAAATAAAAGCTAAAACGCTTTTTACTTGGACAACTATTAGGGACAAGAAGGCTCCAATATTAAGAAGTCGCAAATATTTGTATGATTGGAGAACTGATGAATTTCTTATTTCTATTTTTGATCAATGCTACTGAGCCCCAAAGAAGACAAAATGGAACATCAGTTTCACAACCCTTACTCACGTAGCATCACAAAAGTTGGTACATAAAACAATTGATGTAATACAAAGACTTACAGAGTTTTATGAAAATAAGTAGATGAACTTTAATTTTGACATCAACGCAAAATAAGGTGAATTAAATCTTGAAGTAAAGTGAGGACAGAAGAAACTTTTGGCTGCTATCCAAAATGTTCGGTCGTTTACTCACAAATACACTTTTCAACCCGTGATGAACTAGGGAAGATTCGGTAACTCTATACTCATCATATTTTACTAGTTATCGATAAAAGGGTTCAAAAATTTTCGCTTTTTATGGCTAATCACTTATTATAGTAGTAGAAAAAAATATTAAAAAGTTGATTGGGCAATGATATATAAAAAAATTTTCTATTCAAGTTGATACAAGAAAACAAACAAGTATTAGTCGTTGATCAACATGAAACCTAAAAAGAAAAAAAAAGCACATAAGGATAACTTAAAAAGGATAAGAAATTAAGTTTGAGCAGTTTCAAACAAAATGTGGAGGAAGGACAAAGAGAGCGTTTACAATAAGATCATATCAGATTGTGTTAGTCGTTCACCCACCCACAGTCCTCTGTTACTCCTTTTAATATGATGTTACGTTACTCATAGTTCAACTCAGGTCTTGTGGAGGCTGAAAAGAAGCCATTAGTTACATATATTCCTTTTTGATCCATCGATAATCATAAACCATGTAGTCAGTATTTTAGTCATAATTTATTTCTAATGTAATCACAAATTGTTACTTGAATACCTTTTCTCCAATTATTATTACTGTGACAAATATATCTTGTTTCAAATTTATTATTATTACTATTTTCCTATTATCATTATTCTTTTATTACATTTGCTAATTGCCTTTTATTTATTTAAAAAACAACCAACAGGATATCGTAAAAAATGCTTCTTATTTTTTGAGCCTTTTAGAGATCGATTCTATTTTCTTATAAAAATAACTTGCTCTAATTTATTACTTACGCAACAATCTCAGTTTTTGTATACTAACCTTTGTATAATTAACCTCAGTTCCCTTCAAGATAAGCTCCTTTAAATTTTAATCACTTTTACATAATTTTCATTGTTTAAGATATTCTACAAAGTCCTGTGTTGGAATCGCAAACAACTGTTTTGTTGTAATGCCTTGAATCCTGTCTGAATTTTTTTCTCTTCTAAAAGTGATGCAAATTCACTGCTCTACTCGCTCGGTCGTTGCAAATGCGACAACATAACCATACCATCTGATCAAATTTGACCCGGACTGGTCCATTTAAACCGCGCGCGTAAACTGAATCGGTAAATCTTTTTTTTCTAGATTGGTACACCCTCCTTTGTGTGAAGTTTGAGCGGGATAAATCAATTAGTGTGAGTTTGGCAGCCATTTGTTTACGACGCGAAAAGTTTGTCTGGCGATTTTTACTATAGAAACAAAAATTCAACAACGAGTTTGCTTGAAATTTTGTGTTTCCAATAGAATTACGGCTACGGAATCATTAAAAATGTTGCAGAAGTGTTTTAGGGAGTCTATTCTATCGAGAACGCAAGTATTTGAGTGGCATAAAGCATTCAGTCAGGGTCGTGAGGTTGTAGAAAACTTGCCTCAAGTGAGTCGTCCATCCACCTCTGTTAACGACGATAACATTGAAAAAGTGAAGGGAATTGTGCTCCAAAATCGTCGTGTTGGCATGAGAGAGATAGCACAGGCTTGCCAACGTAGCTGATGACCCTACATTCATCAAACGCATCATTACTGGTGACGAGACGTGGGTTTATGAATATATCATGGAAACTACCCAACAATCTAGCGAACGGCGCGCCAAAAATGAGCCGAAACAGAAAAAAACACGTCAAAGTCGGTCGAAAATTAAGGTGATGCTCATCGTTTTCTTTGATTACCGTGGTGTGGTTTACCATGACTTTGTTCCAGAGGTCAATAAAGAATACTACTTGGCCGCTTTGAAGCGTCTACGTGAAGCAATTCGTCGTAAACGGCCGGATTTGTGGGCAGACAATTCACGGATTTTTCACCAGGATAATGCACCGTCATATTTCAGCCTGATTGTGACTGAATTTTTGGCCAAACACGAAACAAAAGTCATCGCTCAGCCACCGTATACGCCAGATTTGGCTCCTGGTAACTTTTTTCTGTTTTCGAAACTCAAATATCCGCTCCGGGGAACGCGCCATGAGTCGATTGACTCCATAAAATGAAATTTGTTGAAGAAACTAAAGGGCCTATAAGAGGCCTATAAGAAGTGTATGGAAAATTGGATTAACCGTTGGCGTGCTTGTATTGGCTCAAAAGGACCTTATTTTGAAGGCAATAATAAAGATTTGTATTAAAATACATTTTTAACCAGTCCGGGTAAAATTTGATCAGAGTAGTAAGTGTTGACTTACCGGCGCCTAACTCCCAATTGACCCGTTCGGTAGAGCCGTACTCATTCACGCATACGTGTTCAAGCCTATGAGAATGTTGCAAAGTTATACGGCAGCCGCGCAAACTACCTTTCATAGTTTAACACTGACTCGATATTTTCGGAATTGACCGCATATAAATCCGACCCATATTATAAGAAATGGACGAAAAAAAACTTTGTGTAATATTTGATAACCTTAAAAGTAATCAGCAAAAACAATGAAATTTTTACTTAGGCAAAATTTTACTCGAAGCTACACAACAATGGCTAGAAAAAAACCCGTATGCATTGTGTAACACTTGATATATGAAACCTACAATACGAATTATAAATATTTAAGTCAATGATCTTCTATCGTAACATTTTCCCAATTCTCGCAATACATCCAAACACACATCCAAAAAGTAGACACAATGAACACTATCAGTCATACGAGCTGCTGAGGGTTGCATATCTGCACGGCAATTCATCATGCAAGAAGATGCTATCACGGGCAATTAAGGAAGTGGTGGGCCCCAAACAGCAGGGGAATAAAGATTGCACATCTGGACATGCAGACGTTCAGATACACCAACTGGAGTTGTAAAGTGAGCTATGGCAAGCTTGCAGCCGAAGGCAACATTTTTATGGATAATTAAATTATCGTGAATGCTTTAAGATATGGCTAATTGCGCGCTGAAGTAAAGTAATGCTTTGAGGACCTAATTAGTGCCTACAAGTGTTGTTTTACGGCGGATGCGAGATTTGAGATTAAGTTTTATGTACAGCTGGGTTTAATTCCCGTGGCGTTCCAAAAAGAGTGTCACGGAACATCAAATATGTGCTGCGGTATAAACAATCGCTTTGATGAAGAAATAATACCAGATTTGATTAAAGGGCCATATTCAAACTTTGAGGGGCCTGAGCCCCCGCTGTAACTCGGCAACCAAGCATCCAATAGCTCATTCGAAAAAGAATTTTAAGTACAATAAAACATCGTTCTGGCCCAGACGGGAATCCGTTGCACACAATGCATTTTTTTTGCAAAAACTTAGCACATATATAACAACCACATGCCAAATGGTTTTTCCAAAGAAAATGTGTGCAATGGATTCCCGTCTGGCCCAGAACACATTTTCGTTGTACTTGAATTATTTTATCAATTGTAACCATTTGATGCTTGGTTGCCAAGTTAGAGCGGGGGCCCAAGCCCCTCAAAGTTTCAATAAGGTCCTTTATTAGTATAAAATCAAAACTGTTAAAATGCTTATAACGCAAATACAAGTTTCTTTAAAGAAATTTTTATCAAACTATTAAAGCACGTCATATATAACACTAATTATAGTTAGATATCCATTTTTAGGAACGTTATCATCTATAAAAAATGTAAAGGAAATTTCCATATAACAACTGTATTTTCACTGATGGAGGACAAATGAATATATCACTTTTTGAACATAGTGTCCCTGCATAGTTATGGACTTTTGGTATCGCTTAACGATCTTCTTCATCTCTTATAAGAAAAGCTTTTCGGTTTCTCATGAAGCTACGCGTGCGACTCTTGCTGAATGTCACCATCCCAGCTGAACTTGCGACGCGCATTGTCTCTTTTAAGCGGCCGAAACGGTGGTAATCAGATGGTGCTGGGTCAAGGCGTCCACCCTTTGGGTGTGTTGGTTCGTTTATGATATTTGTGACCAACCAGGTCGTTACACTTTTTCTTCCTTCCTTACAGTGTTCTAACTACCGTAGATAGATTGCACAAGTTTATCCACATTCGTTGAAACTCTTCTTTATTGGTAGCTTAGCTAAATATAAAACCCTTTTGATGTCGATGGTTAATGTATAATCAACCTTCTCTCTGCTAAAAAATCAAAAGATCTTTTATCTCTATAGTTCTCTCAGTTGTAATTATAAATCTATTTAAAATTTATCTAATTAAAAAAGTGTCCTACAATGGTAAATTACAATGGCTATACAGAGAAACAATAGTGTCTGTATGTTTTTTGTGGCGCTTTGTATGTATTTTCTTATTCCAATAGTGTAGAAACTCCTTTACAAATCCTAATAAAGAACAGTTCTACTTCGAAGATGCACCGCTGTCTGCAGGAGATCTAATTCTTTCCTACTTCCTAATACTGATATCAGGAGAAACTGTATTTAAACCAAAATATTAGCAGCAAGCCTTTTAGTCGCCAAGGAGAATAAAAGCTCCCCCCCACAAACCATAACGATTTTAAAATAACTGAAAGTGAATACGAGTTAAATGAATGTAAATGAGTTAGGCACTAAAATAAAAATGTTCAAGACAATTAACATGTCGTCTCCAAATACATCAATTAAAAGACAGACGGAAATGTCAGAGAAACAAAGAAAACTTAATAAAATAGCCTAAAATTGACGAAACCATCCTCAATGATGACTCTGAAAAAATATCTGACATTGCCATACATAAAGTATCACAAATTGAAAGCGGTGAAGCATCAGTAAAAAAATTTAATCAAACATTACTATCGAATCAAAGACAATACTTCTTAATAAATTTTATTGGAAAGCATAATATCAGAAGCATGTCAAAATTCCCAAATGGCTTTACTGTACAAAAAAGGTAATAAAATGAAATTCATAATTACCGTCCCATAAGTTGAGTTCTCCATTCATATAAGAGTAGCGGAAGTGCTACGAGGACCGGCCGGTTGGCCTAGAGTCAATGTAGCCCTTTTAAAGAGTTTTGGCTGAAGAAAGTTTTTCAAAAAAGGGCTGGGGTGCTGAGTTGACTTTTGACTTTTTGAAGCTCAATTTCCCAAAAATGGTGATAGATGGCGCCAAAGCTTAAACGGTATTTAGTAGACCTTGGAAAGTACTTTCGAATGATGCATACAGATTTGAGCTAAATCGCCTTTTTGGCCGGTTTTGGAAATGGTCAATTTGTTTTGGGTCCAAAAGGCCACTTTAGAGGCCTTGAACCAGAATACGTCATATATGTGAAGGAAGGTACCAAGGTATACTACATGTGAAGAAAGTTTCAGAAAAATCGTGTAGTCGAAACATATCGAAATACGAAAGCGTATTTCAAATTCCTTGGGGGTAGGAGATAAAAAAGGGGTATAGTATGTTTTGGGGTTACACGGTTAAGGAGATATTCAATAAACAAAATGACCGGAAGTGACAGATTTTTGGCCATAAATCGACTTTTCAAGCTTTTTATGGTACAGTTGTTGTGATGTGACTAACTTGTGAATTTTTCAGAAAAAACATTTAAAAAGCCGCCATTTGCACCAAAACCTCGATGCTCGTGTTGTGGAGCGGCTAGAAGTGAAGCAAAATCTCCGAGGTCAAGACTCAAGCCAGTGACTAGTGCATGGATCGGAGGGATCGTTGCTCGCATACAGGTGTTAATACCACCGAAGCCTGGGTATGAGATTAAACTGTGCAACACCTGTTATTTGGACCCCCTCAAAAAAGACCGGCGATGACAAGTGACTCTCAGATTGATAGTGGTAATGATCAAAACTGTCATATTGATCTGCCGACGGCCAGAAATAATCATAGACGATGTCTAGTATGTCCAAAACAACTGGACTGACGCGTATCAGTGCAACGGAATCGCTGAAGTTTGGAAAGTGAAAGGAGTTGTCGTTAAACTTGACAATCTTGTGTGCATCAACCACTCACAGAACGGTGGACGACTTTTAAGAACTGCACTCGAAGCACTGGTTGTCGCGGCACCAGTTACAGTCATGACGCCGGCGAATTGGAACTTTTTTCTTAACGCTTAAAGACGAACAGTAACTCCAGTTGGAGCTCAGTGTTTCTTGGACGTAAAGTCACTTTCAACAGAAGATTGCAAAGCGTTGACTGGTTTCAGTAAAAAAGACTTCTTCAATATTTCAATAACTTTGAAGCATCTGATTACAGCAAGACTGGCAAGAAAAAAGTAGCACTTGCCGTGTATCTCACCAAAGTGAGTTTTTGATCGGCACAAAAAAAATTGCTCAAGAATTTCGTCTCAAAAGCGATGATTAAGTCGGTCACTACATACAAAGTAATCGTGCAGCGTTGATGAAGGACTTGATGCCAAAATTTAATCCAAAGGCTCTCTCCAAGGAGTTGATTCAAGAGAACACCACTGAACTGACCCATGCTCTGTTTGACCCCATGGTGGTCGCTGATGGTCAGTTGACGCCCTTATATTTGATGGCGGACAGCACTTACGTTGAATGTCAGAAGAGTGCAGACAACATCCAACAGCGAGAGTAACCATGTAACCCCAAAACATACTATACCCCATTTATATCTTCTGTCTCAAAAAGCTCTTTCTGACGATAACAACTCTCTGGACCACTTAAATCAAGATGTAATGTCACATTGCATATCGCCGATTTTGAACATGTGCCGAAGAGATGATTTTTTCCAAACTGCGCTCGTATGTAGAGGACTTACATGATCTGTAAAGTGGCCTTTTGGACCCAAAACTAATTGACCATTTCCGAAAACCGATCAAAAAGGTCAAAACTATGTACATCATTCGAAAGTACTCCCCACGTTGTTTAGTATGTTGCTCCATCTGTCACCGTTTTCAAGAAATGAGTCTAAAAAGTCAAAAATCAACTCAGCACCCCGACACTTTTTTAAAAAACTACTTCAGCCGAAACTCTTTAAATCGATTACAATAAAGAGTCCATGTCAAATTTTGACTCTAGGCCAACCGGCCGATTCTCGTAGCACTTCCGATAATACTCTTTCTAACAAATATTATATCAAATAGACTTATAAACAAATTAGACAACAGAACAAATTAAACTCCATAAATGTTATAGTATATACAATCCGTTCGCATATAAAATATTCATTGAGTACGACATATCATTACGTCACCAGCATTCGTGGATTATAACAAAGCATTTGATTCAGTGAAACTATAAACTATATTAAAACCATCAATAATGAAAGATGAAAGATGTAAACGTGGTGAGACGCAGTAAACGTGGTGAGAATTCGCTCCGAAAGTAAATCCAAATTGGGTCTTTTCGAGGGAATAAAAATCACCAAAATTGAACTTAAGAGAAGTAGCCAGAGAAGAGTGCCAGCAAAAAAATACGTCCGGAATAACCAGGTTAGACTAGATAATAGTCGATTTAAATCATAATCTATAAATAAGAGATAAACGAGAGTGACCTCCAACGGCGGGGACACACGCGCAAGTCCGGATAGGCAACACATCGTGCAAAGCACTGTTTAGCGAGAGATATAAACATACAAACAAGTTGAAATGAGTGGCAGTGTGGAGGGAATGTTCAAACGAATAGAAGAGAGCATGAAAATATGAATGATAAACTTGATTCAATGTTAGAGTTGAAACAAGTTAAAAGTGAAAATGAAGCACTACGGAAAATAGTCGCAAAACAAGACACGAGAATCGATATGCTAGAAAGAGAGATCAGAAAAAAAAATGTCATAATAAAAGGAGTAAAAGACGAGGAGAAGGAAACGACGAAGAGCCCAAAAGAAAAATAGCTACAATAATGCAGAAAATAGACGCGAACGTAGATATGACAGAGGACATTGACCAAATAAGAAGAATGGGGAGATTCGCAGAGGGCAAGATAAGATCTATATTTATGAAACTAAACAAATAGTCTACAAAATATGCAATGCTACAAAACGCGAAAAAACTCAAGGTACGGATGTATGGAATAGACGAAGACTACAGCAAGGAAGTTCAAGAGGACAAGAAAACGTTAATACCACACATGAGAGAAGCGCGTAGCAAACGACGCAGGGCTTTCATAAAATACAACACATTAATAATCGAGGACGTAGCATATAAAGTAAGCGATATAAAAAGAGTGTAAGAATCAGGAAAGGTGGACATCAGTGAAAGTAACTCACAAAAAAGAACAATAGCAGATAGTCACCAGAGGGGGGCAGTTTCGAAGAACAGATGAGGAAAATAACACGTACGACACGAAAAAACTAATAAGAAAAGATAGGCTGTATGGTAACGGTGACGGAACTGGCAATGAAAACGGACAAGATTTAAAAAGTAGAGAGCAAGTGGAAAGAGACACACAAACGCCGGAACAACAAAATATGGAAACTAGGAACATGGAATACAAGAATTATAAGAGGCAAAGAACCAGAGATAAACGACGAATTCAATCGGGCGAAAATAGATGTACTAGTCCTACCGGAGACTAAGAAAAAAGGGAAAGGAGAAATGGAACTCCAGGACGGGGAATGTGATAATCTACAGCGGAGTATCAGAACACGAAAGAGCAGCAGCAGAGATATGATGCATGCTCAAAAATAAAATAGATAACTGAAAGGGATGGTCCCAAAGAATACTCACAATAGACATTACGCTTGGTAAAGAAGACAAAATAACGGTAATAGGGGCGTACGGACCCAACGACGACAATACTAAGGCAGAAAAAGATAAATTCTGGGAAGACTTAGGAAGGGCAACAGGCAGCAATAAAGGAGAAATATATATCGCGGGAGATTTCAACGGAAGAGTAGGGAGAAGGAAAAATGGGGCGGAAAAAGTAATAGGAAAATACGGTGAAAACATAAGAAATAATAACGGAGATAGATTAATAGACTTCTGCACAGTATACAACCCAATAGTGACAAATACATTTTTTGAACACAAAGGTATACATAAATACACCAGACAAAAACCAACGATAGGAGAAAAATCTATAATAGACTATGTGTTAGTAGAGAAGCAGAACAGGAAGCTCATTAAAGACGTGAGAGTTAAAAGAGGGGCGAAAATATACAGTGATCACTTTCTACTGGAAGCAAAAATTAAAAATTCGAGGACTGAAAATTTTGAAAATCAAGGAGAAAGCAACTGAAGCCAAGAAATATTAAGAACGTACAAATTGAGGGACAAAGAGGTGGCACGACAATATGCACAAATGGTAAACAGACTAATAGAGGAGGAAATGAAAAATGCAGAACAGAAGACAGTAGAACAATCATGGCAGAAATGTAAAGAAATACACAAGCAGTGATAAATATATGTGGAACCAGTAAACAAAGAAATGACCAACACAAAAAGATGAGCTGGTAGACCGAAGAAATAAAAACACAGGTATAAATAAAGAAAAAAGTATGGAGAGAATACTTGGCAAACAGAATAGAAAACAAATACAATATATACAAAGAGCAAAGAATAAAAGTGAAGAATATGGTAATGGAGGCTAAGGAAAAAGCATGGCAAGAATTCGGAAGGAAGATGGAAGAAGAGAGTAGACAAAACCAAAAACTCTTTTACAATGTACTTAAAAAATTAAGAAAAGGGAAAACAAAAAGAGTAACAAGAGTGAAAAACAAGCAGGGGGAACTAACGAAGACCAGTAAAGAAACGATGGACAGATGGAAGGAGTACTTTGAGGAGTTACTGGAAGCAGGAACAGAAGAAGACAATACAAATATAGAAAGAGAAGAAGAAAGTACCAGAAATGAACAGACTGAAGATGAAGACATGATCACTAGAGAAGAGATGGAAGAAGCTATAAAAAAGTTAAAAAATGGAAAAGCCCCGGATTACGATAAGGTTACATTGAAAATGGTTAAATAAATGGGTGAAAATAGGAAGAAATGGTTGCTATAAATATATAACAAAGCTCGGAGAGAGGAAAAATACCGCAAGACTAGGAAATAGGCCAAATAGTGCCCATGCATAAACAAGGTGATAACAAACAGTGTGACAACTACAGGGGCATAACAATGCTTAGTACCCCACTCAAAGTCTACGAGCGGGTATTGGAATTAAAACTTAGAAAAATAACAGAACAGACACTGGAAGAGGCACAGAGCGGCTTTCGCAAAGGAAGAGGCACACAAGATTATATATTTACCATCAAAGAAATAAGTGCAAAAAGATTACAATACAATAAAAAAACATTCTTAGCATTCCTTGATCTTAAAAAGGCGTTTGACAAAGTCCCCAGAAAAGAAGTATGGGAAAGCTTAAAGAACAGAATTTATAGAAAACCGACAACTCAGCTGGTGGGGACACATGCAGAGAATGGATGAAAAAAGAAAGCTGAAACAAACATGGAAGACAAAGACCATTGGGAGAAGAAATAGGGGTAGGCCACAAGAGAAGTGGGATAAGACGATAGAGAAAATACTGGAAAAAATAGACAAAACATGGACGGAAGCAAAAGTGTTAACCCAAGAAAGAAAACAGTGGCGGAAATTTATGTATTGTGAACAACGCGAGTGAGGTAATTGACAGAGACAGATGAGAACACACACGTGAATGTTTAAGATAAGAATTCTGATTATATAACTCTACACCAATTGGTAGAAGGGTTCTTGATTAAATTAAATAAATAAATAATGAAAGAAAACGCAACTATTACACTTAAAATCACTGAAGATATCAAAACAAATACAATTCCAGTAAGAAACAGAGTTAGACAAGGAGATACAATTTCTCCAAAGTTATTCACTCTGGTATTGAAGATATTTTCAAATTTCTAAACTGGAATAAAAAAGCATCAAATCGACAACAGATATCTAAACTATCTCCATTTTTTAGTAAAAATATAACGGATTACAAAATATGTTAGAAGAACTGCAAAGAAAATATCCGCACAGATTAGACTAACCATAATTTTAAAAAACAGATATATATATATATATATATATATATATATATATATATATATATATATATAAATATATATCAAATACAACGCCAAATAATATACAAATGTTGAAACTCATAAACATCTTGAAACAAACTTAGACCAACCAATCAACTATGAAGGTCTCAGCACTCTATATATTATCGTTCATGAGATATGTCACTTAATCATAAAAAGGGAAAAATCCCCTTAGTGTTTCAATGGGTATGGTTTATGAGACATTCCTATTCTACTTAATGAGGAGTTCAAAAAGATGGTCAAGTTTCAACCTAATTGTACAATTGATCACTATACTCATGTATAGAATAATTACCTCTAAAAGCACGAAACTGAATGATATACATGAACGTATGGGTGACCATATTATTAAAAAAATACGTCTTCCAAGATACAACGCCAAATTAGAAACCAAATTGCCGAAATAAGTAAACGTATTCGCTTGACATAGACATATGTAGGAAAATCACCACACACTTTAAAAAATATAGTAATGCCAATTAATTCAATAAAAAATGTAACTCCTGTGTACTGCCCGTAACGGATATGGGATGGAACCATGATGCTCACTGTTAAAACTGGCACCATTACAAAAAGTCATGGAGAAAATGATGTTAGGAATAAATCTCAGAGACCAAGTCGCGAATGAGAACATTATAGGTAAAACTGAAGTCGAGGATGCCATAACACGCATTGTTCGGTGAAAGTGAATTTGGGAAGAACGTGTTGCTTGGAAAAAGGATTTAGATAAAAATGACATGTAATGTTCGCAGACCTTAGTTATGTTGACTTGACAACATCAAAAAGCGAATAGCAAGAGAGTGACAACAGCTCGGGCAAGATAAAGAGTGGCGAAAATATGTAAAGGAGGCCTATATCTAGCATAAACTACAAAGGGCTGTTTAAATAAGACTAAGAAGAAAAGATTGTGGAAACTAAAGACCAAATATTTGATTTTAGTCATCATGAAACAAAATAGCAAACACCCAGAACATAGAAAGTAAAGACAATCGAAAAATCCCATATCCCACTTTCGAAAAAAGGGACGAAAGCTGATTGTCTTCGAGCATATAAATAAGGAAGAAATCAACATTTTTATTTGTACATCGATTGTTCACTTTGGTAGCTCAAATGTTTGTATAATTCGATGTCTCAAAAACGGCTAGGAATTTTAAGTTCTATTTTTACCAATTAACTCATATATGGAGACAGGCAGATATTCGATTCGTTATCAACTGAATTTACTGAAAATATTGTCTACGGAGACATTTTATTTTTCATAGACACCATGAATCAACAAAATCACAAATCTGAATCAAGTCCTAAGTACGCTAGTCGGGATCACTTAGTTTTAATGTAAATATCATACATACTGCAGTAAAGTGACAAGCTCAAAAGCTATGATCTATTTTGAAGAAATATATGGCACACTTAATCACAACAACAAAAAAATAAATTACATTGTCTTCATTATGTCACGCAAAAGAGTTATTTATTACCATGGTCAAACTTTTCAGCCAATTTCGTGTTTGATGGTAATTATAACTAGGTCTTGGAGTTTTGTTTTGTGTCAACTAAGACTAGCTATTCAATCGAAAGAAAGGTCTTCAGTGTGGCCGCCTTTTACGAAAGGGGCCGAAGTGCTAGTGGGGCGCTAATTGCCTTCAAGGCCAAATTTTACAAGCATACTACCTTGTATGTCTCTACAATAGAAAGCTAAAAAATACCATGATGAAATTTGTTCTATAATTAAATTGCCATTTTTACCATATTGTAATAAGCTGATTGGAAAGTTTTAGAAGACAAAAGTGTACTGGATGACAATTTGTCAAGAACGGGTAGACCAGTCACTGTGACCACTCCCGAGACCATAGAATTATAAATAAGATCCAACAACTTTGGTCTCTAAAGACGCAGTGCAACTCGGTGCGAGTGTGGGCTCTATGCACATCTTGCTTACCAAGAAATTGAATCTATTCAATTGCAAACGCCTCTGATCGAGGTCAATATGGAAATGGTTCGGACTAGATGGATATGCCAACAAACAAAATTACCGATATTTGACCAAGGTTCGTCGATTGAACCCAGAAAAACTTAGTGTATGGTGTGCAATTTCCACTACGGCATTGTTTCTTACAAAATATGTAAATGAAGAAGTTGATCGCACAGAAGTTGTCGAGAAATTCATCCCAACTGTGAGAGACAAAATACAAGTCAACCAATACTGATTTCAACGAGATAGAGCCACCGCCCATTGGACTCAGGGCATCTTTGATATTCTGGCACAAATCTTTGGTAATATTATGTTAAGATGTAGCGAAAACAGGATTTTTTAGACACAGCCTTCTGTGGAATCGCGTTAAAGAACCTGGGGAGGAGAATGACAAGAATATTTTCAAAATAATACAAAAACGCATTAAAACACTTCCGTTAATCTGAAAATTGAAGAAGGTTCCGCTACCATCTAACACTCCCTCCGATATGCTAAAAAGTTTTAGACACACAAAGATAAAAATTGCGCTATTTGATAATAAATGACGTAAGCAACAAGAAAACAAATCGAGCTACTTAGTAACAGATATTTCCAGTCATTTAGCCGTGCAGTCGACGTTTTGTTGTGACTGGCATTGCGTACGATGAGAAACGACTTTTTCAAAAGGGGGCCCCGCATTAGAAATGTTTGACATTACCTGTTCTTTTCCTTAAGCGTCGTTATATGGTTAGGATGACGATTACCTATCAGGATCCACGTAGTTTTCCTGTAGATACTCTTATATCTGGTTTGTGTGTTTGGACTTTCGATGTGATCTCTCCAATATTTTCTTATTCTTTTACATTTGACTTGTACTTGCAGATCTCATATATCCAGTCACTAGAAATTCTGTCACGTAGACTTAGTCCAATAATTATTATTAATTAATTTTTCATCTCATAATTTGTTTTGTTTTTATGGTTTCGACTTTGGTATCGACTGCCACTATACAATATCTGGATTTGTTTTTTATGGCACGACTAAAACACAAAAAACAAAGTACAAAGTAAATACATATTTGGAATAATGTGCTGATATAGAATATAATAGGATAACAGGATCACAAAATCATTGAGACTGACTTGTGGAAGAAAAATTGATGGGCGCTTTATTGGTGGAAGAAAATTCGTTTATGAAATATAAAAGGCGCTATTATGACCTATTTCTAGGAAAATTTATTTTGTTCTCCAAAACGATAATAGCTTTGAGGGTATCCTATTTTAAGTTAATAAACTTGATAAAATTTAATTTTGACCCTTAAATTTTTAATTTTCACGCTATTTTATTTCGGATGCCAATACTTTGTCTCTATAAAAAGTATTATTTCAACTCCCTCCTTTATTGATGACTTTGTGGTAACTTTCAGTTTTTATTAGAATTAATTGATACTCGCCATTACAAATTGAAAATATAAATAGGTAACTAATTATTGCTATTCGCTTTCTTTCCCATAATCATCTCTTTAATGTAACTGGAAATGTAATTTAGCAAACTAGACATTATCTCATCAAGAGCCCAACACCTAATCTAAGCTAAGTCATCAAACTAACCTTATACCAGAAATTCCAGTAATTGATATTAATACGTTGAAAACCACAACCCGTGAGGGAGATTTTCAGTCAGATAGGAGCCCATTTCTCCTAAACTATTCTCATTTATCTTAAAGGATGTTATTGATTGGAGTTCAAGTCATGAATCTGGGCTAGCTAATCCATTTCTTTAACGTCCCCATGCTGAATTGTCATCACTGAATTGTTTTTCCATTATAGAAAGAATGAAACTGATCAAAACATCTTCCCTTCCGTAGTTAATTTCTATTCAGTTTTACGAAAAGGCCTATTTCATTCTGTGAAAAACACTAACCTCCTACAAATTATACTATTGGTGACGTAGTTACGTTGACTTTACTGGCGAAATCGGAGGTCCCTAGGTCAAGCTTCTAACCTCAGTATTCTTGATATGACTTGGTGTGAATGGTAGATAGCCGTTTAAGCCGTCTCCTTGCCGTCTCACGGAGGGATCAGAATCTTTAGGCACTTGCAATGGGTGCATTTTATAGCTGCATATGCCACGGACGATAGAGAATCTTCCATAAAAGTCTTGAACGGTCTAAGAGGTAAACTCCTGGATCGTAAAAATGCTGGCGCCACGATGTAGGTTGAAGTTTATCACGAACTATGGGGTGCTAAAGTTTTTGAACGACCTGAAGCTTTGTGATATGAGTTCTTTTTGAGAAGATTAAAGATGGCTCCCAAGCCCTGAATAGGGTTCTCCGGCTTGGTGGAGACCTGGTTGGATATTGCCTCGCTGGCTTTGATCTGGCTGGCTGGAGTTACTGAGCATCAGCGCGTGTTATTTGAGATGATATTGGTAAAAATTGTGATATCACGAGCTGCTGGTCGTCCTGGAGAAAGAACTGCAGGTGTTCGCACCAGGGAATGCTTGGGAAATTTTGGACATTTCCTGAGGCTAGCCACACAGTTGAAGTAGTGCTTTTTTTATGCAGCTCCTCGAGTGGTAATTCCCGACACCATTGGGCGTGCCCAAACTTTTGGCAATAGTGGCACTACCAAATGGCTTTCTTCTTTCTCGAACATCACTGATGAAAATGTTCTTCTCCTCCCTTGAGACTTCTAGGAAGATGAGAAGCATTGATGATTTGTTCTTCAATTTCCACGTCCTCCTTCTTTTGAGAAGTAGATAAAAACCCTCTTCCCTACCTGAAACACGGCGTGCGGGGATTTTTCTGTTATAAATTTGTAGATATAAGAACTCGCCTGTCCTGCTTTCATCACTTTGGTCATACTCTGTGATCATCTTCTGTGCAGAGGTATTTGATGATAAATTGCCCTTGGTTTTCATCTTTAGAGAAAGTCCGCTTTTTTTATCTAAACCTTGACGTTATCCTTTTTCACTCTGGAGGACTGTTCGAAATATGAGAGGCTCTTAGACGCGCGAAGCCTTTTTCTCCATTCTTTCCTGTGTAAATGAAGTCGCTTCATATTGATTGAGTACTTGCACTTTGTGCGCCAGTTCTTTATTTGCTGGGCGACGGTGACTTCTTTTCCGCCCTTGCATCTTTGCGAATTTCTTCTCAGAACCAAAGGATGATCGCTTTCGTCATTGTCGGGGTGTGAGTAATTAACCTTTCCTGAGGGAAGGAGATATTAGGTCGTTCATATCCACTTCACTGTTCTAGGTTGCTGGGCTTCCTGTTGGAAGCTGCCGGTAGGAAAGCATTCACTGCCGTCACTGTCACATTGTTCCCTCGTACTTCACTGTACCGTGACTGGGACTAGGTGCCGGCTGTTGCGGAAGAGGATCCAAATTTTTCTCCCTGAAGCACCCTAATCACACAACTCAGGAGACGGCTGGTAAATCGGTGCATCTCACGAGAAACCTGTTTAGCGAAAAATATAGCCGCTCCTGGGTCTTCGGTTTCGTGTCACTTGCACTAAACACTGAGATGCTCATAAACACCGCGATGCAGTGCAAGTATAGGCTAGAATCATCATCGTACGCCCGCTTTCACAACGCACACAACTAGACACGCCCGACCACACGCACTACTTTTGCTCACGAATATTTCCTATTCTAACACATTCAAACGGTGCCATCAGACTTCCTTATAGTAAACCACTCGTTTTCAGTCCAATATCAAGGTTTAGCATTAAAAAAATGTTGGTAATATGCTACTGACTCACCATTAAACTTCATTTGCCTTAATTTCTGATGAATAATCATGGTAAGCAATAGCACTGAGGAAATTTAGAACTTGCCAAAACATAGTACTGTTGTAATTGTACCTACACGTTTCCTCGTCACACTCACATCACTAACAGATGACTCGGGCAAATTGGAAAGGGCTGAAATGTCTGATAGATTTTTTACTCGAGTGTCAACTGATAACCTTAAACTGAACGACGTATACCTTCACGTTCCTTTTACATCTGTTGGTCAAATTATAACGACTATACGCCAGATTACAATTTAGAGCCAAATGTCCAGATACTTTTGTGTAGTTTAACTATTTTTTTCTGCCTTTATACTCTACGACACTCTTGAACTGTACAATTTTAAAATTAATTTATTGGCTCTCATTCCTATTGAGATTGTCCGCTTTTGCCTTTCCTATATTTTTATCTCCGGCACATTCCGACGATGCCCTCCGCAACAATGGCGCAATACGCAGACGACACAAAGATTTTGACAAACTCGCGATGGACTTCCCCGGTGGTCCAATGTCTTCAGGAGGCATTGGACACGTGTGGATTAAGGAAGTGATCGATAAAAAGAGTATAGCCGCCATATTCTCCACAAAAACTTGATTTCGTCGGTAAAACTCAACCAGAAGTTCACATGGAACAAGCAGTTTCAAAGACAAAGACCATCCCTATAAGTTCTGGCTCTCTCATCTGTCTTAGGATCTTGCTGTGCTGTCACAACAAACTGACACCATGTACAAGTATTATACGTTCGATTATGATGTACACCTGTCCCGTGTAGAAGTTCTATGTAAAAGCCTATGTGGACAAGGTCCAGATGATTTAGAACCGGGCCCTTAGAACAATCTTCGGCTCTCCGTGGTTGGTTGGAAACACGATCCTCTATCAGAATGCTAAAGTGCCAACCATCTACGAGTGTATCTTCCACAACGGTTCTCCAGTATTGAAGATCATGGCAACTCCATTATCCGTGACCTCTACAACTACGAATTGGACAAGGGCGCTTAAAGATTCTGATTTCTCCATAAGGCAGTACGAGAGTGGCCAAAACAAAAAGTAGAAATAGTAGATCATATCTTCATTTCACCCGTCGACAGTACAATGGTGATGTGCCAGTGTGGCAAGACCTTTGCCACAGAAGCTGGCCTAAGACAACACCTAAGGCGCCGGTACTGTCGGGGCCCCAACCCCGACCAGGACTTTAACTGTCCCCACTGTGAGCGACCGTTTGCCTCGTACGCAGGGATGCGGCAGCACATCAAAAAGGCGCACCCAGCGTTGTACGATAATGAGATGGAGTTGGAAGCAGACAACCCCATCCGGGACCCCAGTCGTTGATCCGATGAGGAGTTGATCGGCATGGCTAAGATGGAGGTCGCCCATAAAGGGCGCTTCATAAATGTACATCTCGCAAAGCTGATGCCAAATAGAACCAAACAAGCAATTAGAGATAAAAGACAGGACCCCCACTACAAGGTACTGGTTTCCCAACTGCGTCAGGAAAAGTAGCTGCCCGATATTACAGACATTGAGGAGGAGGTGTTCCACGAGGATGTCTCCACGCCTGCGGAAGTAGACGTGACCATCACGGAGACATCAATCCTCGACTCGTCCTCGAGCATCGGACCCTCCCGTATGGTTCTCAGGAGCAGAACACGCAAGCAAGCGAAAGGTCAAGGGGAAGTACAAGCAGCTTCCCCATTACGAGTGACCAATGCGGCTCCTGAGACCGAGGGATCCGAGGACGATGTACCCGCAAGTTTTGCCCCTCCCATAGCAGCTGCGGATCCTATTGTGCAATTCTGTGTAGATTACTACCAGAAACACAACGCATGGGAACCGATCGACGACCAACTGCTCGACGCCATTACCACAATAACACCTGGCGACAAGGGGGCCCTATTGGTCCTATTACCGGATTGGCTTGGACACCTGCGAGATACCCTCGGCGTTGAACCCCACAGGAAACCCCCCGTCACTATTAATAACAACAACACCGGGAACCGCGCGTTCAGGTACAAGGTGGTTCAGAACCTCTATCATAGGGATACGAAGAGACTGGCCACCTGTATTCTGGACGACAAACCCATCCTGAGTGACGGGGATCACCCTACGGTGGCATCGGCTACATCCTATTTCAAACAAATGTTTGAGACAAGGTCTCCACCCGATATACAGACGTAAAAAGGTCTGACCATCTACTGTGGAAGGCGATCACCGAGGAGAAAGCCAAATGGGCACTGGAGACCACCAGTTCCAATTCCGCTGGGCCCGATGGCTTCAAGATATCCCACCTCCGGAGCCTACCTATTCATCGGACCACACTGGTCCTTAATGCCTTCCTTCTATCCGGAAGTCTGCCCAGCTCCATTTCCAAAAGCAGAACAATTCTAATACATAAATCAGGGTGCACCAAGGACGCCTCGAATTGGAGACCAATCACTATAAGTTCGGTTTGGCTTAGAGTCTGCCACAAAATATTAGCCCGTCGTCTCTCACAGCTACCAATTCACCCACATCAACGAGGGTTCAGGGCCGTCGATGGTGTTATGGTGAACACTATTGCGTTGCATACTACAATTAAACACCAGCGGCAGAGACGGAGGCCGTATCACATCCTGGTCTTAGACCTAGCAAAGGCCTTCGACACGGCGTGCGCTAGAACGCTTCAACGTAGATAAGCGCCTAATATCCTTCATTGTAGAAGGATATACGAATGCACCCAAGTAGAAATAGACGACAACATCACTCCTCTAATACAACTAAATCAAGGAGTAAAACAGAGTGACCCCTTATCCCCAATCCTGTTCAACTTGGTCACTGACGAGTTGATTGAAGACCTACAAGGATCGGGGTTGGGAATTAAGATCAATGAGCATACAAAATTGGCAGCGATGGGCTATGCAGACGACTTGCTGTTAGCAAACGAGACATATGAGGGGGCGCAGCGCTTACTCCGCCTAGCGATAGAATTTTGTAAGCGTCGGGGATTGAAGATCAACCCCGACAAAAATGTAGCAGTGGCAGTCCGAGTCGTACCTGGCAAGAAAATACTGTTTACTTCCAACACAAATCGCTTCTACATCAAAGGCAGGCCAGCTTAAAGCTGGTGAACTGCTTACCTACTTGGGCCAGAAGTATTCTTGCCAGGGTCAGCCGAAGGCTGTCATTAACGATCTCAAGACACAGCTAGCGCGAATCTGCGCTGCACCACTAAAACCCCCTCAGAAGCTAACGCTAATAAAGAAATTTCTCCAACCGAGGTACCTGTCCACATTGGTGTCACGAACCATCACGCTGGGTGTCCTCAAAGCCGTGGACCGGCTTTTTCGGCAAACTGTGCGCCGTATACTCCATATCAGCCAGCACGCAGCTAACGCCTTCATACACGCTCCTGTGCGACTAGGGAGGCTAGGAATTATATCCTTTAGAGCTAAGATACCCGCAATCCTGTACAACAGGATCACGAATTTACTAGCAAAAGCCGACATAACAACTGCTGCTATACTGGCAACACCGAGGGTGAGAGACTCTGGAATCGCCTTGTTAAAACCACAAGCGAATTCGGCACGAGCGGGCCCGGCATAGGACGTGTGTGGGGCGATAAGCTGGAAACATCGTACAGTGGCAACGGGCTCATACAGGGCGGAACATCCGGTACGTCGGGGAGCTGGATTGACAGCCCCCAATTTTGGAGCGGGGGCGACTACATCAAGGCAATTCAGCTCCGGGGGAATCTGCTACCCACAGTGGGCATTCCATCTAACCCCCCATACGCGTGACGATGTCAAGCGGGTTACAGCAGCGTGGAGAGCTTGTAACACGTTCTTCATGGCTCTCCGCTCACGCATTGGCCGCGGATCAGGCGTCACGACAGAGTCGTTCGCCGACTAAGTCAGCTGGCGCAAAAGGGGGGATGGGTAGTAGAATTAGAGCCCAGGTTACGCTTAGCGAACGGCGAGCTTAGGAAGCCCGATTTAATCTTCCTGAAGGGTGACCAAGCCGTCGTTTGCGACGTGACCATCCCTTGGGAGGGACTCCGATCGCTCAAATCTGCGTATATGCAGAAAGTGGAGTATTATAATACTCCACTAATGTTGCAGGCCCTCCGGGTGAGATATCCCGACAAACAACTGACTCTCACGGCATTAGTCGTGGGAGCTAGAGGGACGTGGACTAGAGCTAACCAGAGTCTTAGTTCCCTTCTCCAACTAACCAAAAGGGAGATCACCTCTCTTGTTCACAACACGATCAACGGTAGCGTAATAATTCATAGTGAATTCATGCGCACCGTTTGGGCATGACGTTATCGTGTTGCCAGACAACATTAGCTGTATTGTCGACATAACACCCCATCACATTGTCATCCCTTAATACGAATATAATTTTAACATGTTTATTTATGAATATCTATATATAAAGTTTTAAATGTGATGTCAATATATTGATGCTACTATGATGATGTGCCAACAGCCGGCTTCCAACGGTGGCTGAAATGTGCCGACGGCATATGCCAAAAAAAATGTTCGGCGTCTGAGTAACCCCCATTCACACTAGGTCACGGAATAAGTTAGAGATTGTACACAGGAACCTCCAAGGTGCCAATGAAGCCAATGTGCGACTTCATATTTTAATTTCTGCCGTTTTTTTCGAATAATCTCGCATCAATATGTAATGTCTGACGGTCGTAAATTATAAACTATAAAGTACTGTATTAGAGTTTATCGTTATGGCGAAATGTGCTGTTATAGCTTGCCTTTAGATTAATTTATGCGTTGCTACATATTCAATTTAGCACGATGTTTCCAGTTTTAAAAATTCACACGTTCATACCACCTTTGAATAAAAAAAATTAAAAAAACTATTGACTATACGGCAAATTGTATAATGCAAATTTTTCAAATGGGACCAGTACATCCGGGCTAAAAATGGAAACAGCTAATGTCCCCATTTAACTTCTTACGTTATAACTTCGCCTCTCACCTTTTTATAATTGGCTCTAGTAATCCGAGTAGTCGTGTGAGTAAATGCAATTTGAATTCTGATTTTCTTAAATTGTTTTAATGTCTCGTTACACTGTAGGAAAAAACGATATACAACCAACGTGCGGCTTGATGTGAAATTTATTGCGATTGCGGGTGCATTTCTATCTCTTTCTAATTCACTCACATCGCACTTCATTACGATAAACTCTATATAGTTACAAGTTAAGAGCGCCTGCAACATGGCTTCGCATCTTTTGAACTCTTGTGTATTCTTATCTTTGTTGCGCTGCAGTAAAATAAAGCAATAAACGATCGCACACGTCTACTTCAGGTTTAATTTAGCGCATTACCGTTCCGTTTTTGTCTGCCTTAGATTTATGCCCTCAATTAACACCTAAATATGGCAACAAAGTATTACTGCACAACTTTAAATTATAAAGCGTGTTGCATTGCGATTAACGTGTCTTGGTAGTGTATGCTATTATTTCTCATTATTGTTAAATAAAATTGTAAATGCATGAGATTCCTTCTTAGATACAATTTAACACGTTACAGTAAATTCCCTTCATTTCAGTTGAACTACAAAAAATAGAACAAAACAACCGCCTCGGATCTAAATTAACGAGTTACAATCTGATTTTCCTAGCGCAAAACTTAAGACATAATAAGCTACGCTGTTCTCTCGTCATGTTCTCCATTACTTTAAAATAAAATGAATAATACGTGATATTAAGTTTAATTTGATGTGTTGCAGTTTATTTTAATTATTTTGACCTCTTGCGTTTTTTATTGCTGTTTTCGTATAATCATGATAAGATAACGAAAAATTAACGTACAACAATAGCGTTTATTTAACAAATTGCAATTTCAATTTGTTTGCTTTTTTCTAGTTCATGAGTTCACATCACTCCTAAATAAATGAAACAAGAATTTTGTTGGGTGATCCCCGCCTCCTTTGCCTCTTGCCATACTTAACTTTCCTAATAAAATAGCGACTGTGCGGCTAAATGATTGGAAACATCTCTTACCGAGTAACTCAATGTCTTCTTTGTTGCTGATGGTAACTGAAGCCAAGTAGCGAAATTCCTTTCTTCGGGTTTCTGGAATTATCTATCATGTTCGAGACTTACTACTTACTTAATCCTAAAGCTTTTTTTCCCTTTCGAGTGTGAGGATAATTTTTGTGGAGTTCTTTCTGTTAGTCTTTTCCTTGCCTTCCTCCATCATTTCCTGTTTTACGTTAATGCTCTTGATTCTTCCCATTTTATTCCTCTTTTCTACCGCTTTCCGGATTTCTTCGTTTCATGTTTTCCTAGGTCTGCCTTTGGAGTTCTTTTTCTGCATTCTTGCTTCATATACTCGTTTCATTGTTCTTTCTCAACTATTTCGCATTATTTGTATATACCATCTCGTTTGTCCTATGGCTATTAGTCTTCCTCTCACGTTTTCTCTATATGTTGTATTTCTGATTCTGCCCATAGTTGTATCGCTCTTTATTTTTCCCAGGAATCTCATTTTCGTACTGTTTGTCTTGCTTCGCTGGATTTTCGTTGTTACCCATGATTCCGCTCCATATATTATTATGGGTAGTTCTACTTTTTTGTATATTTGTACGCTTATCTCTTCCGGCATTTCTTTATTTATAAGGAAACTATTTTTAATACTGTTATATAGTCTTCCGACCGCTCCTTTTCATTCTTTTATTTTTTCGTCTATTCTCCCATTTTGTGCAGTTACGGCTCCTAGGTATTCGTATTTGTTTACTTGTTCCAACTCTTCTCCTTCCAATCGTATTGTGTGTTTTATTTCTTCTCAACTTACAATAATTGTGTTTGCTTTGATACTGTTGATCTCCATATTAATATGGCTTAATTGTCTTTGTAATGTTTGTAAATTTATAGATTTCCAATAACTTGATGTTCTCCATTTTCGAGCTTCCTACTTGGTATCCCGTTGCCCCTTTTCTTACCTTTTTCATAGCTTCGTCAATGACTAAAGAGGATAATTTCGGACTCAATATGCAACCTTGCCCCAATCTTGTAGTTGTCGAACATTTTCGATTATCTGCCATGCTCTTACACAATTTTTGTATCATGGTATAGGCATTGTACACCTGACCATATATAATTTACTCATCTTTCTGTTAGTATTTTCCTGATGACTCTGTCAAAAGCTTTCACCAGGTCTATGAAGAACATATGTAAGTTGTCTGCTTCTCTAATTGTTTTTTCACTTAGTTATCTTATTATTTTGGTGGCGGTGTATACGATTTGTTAACCTACAAGTAGGATCAATCTACGAGAGGAAGTGTTTTCTCTGGGATTTTGTTCAAACCAAAATAAGTGAAAAGTGCGAAAGCATAAATAAAGAACAAACGGTCGGGTAAAACCTAAAATTATAGTTAATGGTAACATATAGTCAAAAAGAGCGTAAAACGCCAGCGCAAAAGAAATATTATACGTGAAGTTGGAACTAAATGATGCGTTTATTGGGACAGACAAAGAAACTATTAACCTCTACTAGTAAATAAAAGAGATAACAAGCGGGACAAGAAAATGTTTCGAACAACAAAAAACCAATAAAAAGCAGAAAGAAGAACAAAGATGAACTAAGCAAGAAGAGGGATTACCAAGAAGAACTAAAAAACAGACAGGAAATGGGGGCAAAGGAAAGTATGTGGTGTGGAGAGAAATATGAGCTCGAAGCTAAGGTAGGAATGTTAGAAAATAGTATGGAAGAAGTGGAATAAAGATCAAAGGAAACAAAATGTGGTAACATCGAGACTACGCATAGATAAAGTAACGGAAGAGCATAGAAAGAAGAGATTACTAATTTTATTAAACAAAACCTGAAATAAATGTGGAGATACAGGAAGTAAGAAAAATTTGCGAGAAAACATGCCTGGTTCGAGTTCATAACGGAGAACACAAAAGAAAAATCGTGAAAAATAAAAATAAATTAAGAAACATAGAAACCAGAATGTATATAAATAATGATCTAACTAAGCAAGAGAGACAAATCCAGCGCACCATAAGAAAACGAGGCAAAGAAGAAAAAAGAAACGGAATAGTAAAAATAAAATAAATAGTTTGGAAGTAGACGAAAAGAAATATGAAGCAAGCTAGATTAATAGAAACACAGCAAGAGTTTATAGGAATGGCTAGCAATTTTCCAAAAAACAGATACAAAGGAAACCGAAGAACGCAAGATAATACACTACACAAATAAGTGGCAACGAACTAGGCAAGGAAGAAGCTATAAATTGAACAAAAGAAATGAAAGATAATGAAGAAAGAACAAAAATCTCATATATACCATGTTAGGGAAGTAAATGGAAATGTGATGGCACAAAAGGTGACAAACATGTCTAAGAACAAGGGCAAAAGCAAAGGTAATAATAGAAAACGAAAAGATAGAAAAGTAATCAAAACAGGATCAGGCAAAAATTATGACATAATTAAAATAGCAACGTGGAATGTAAACAATATAACAAAGAGGAAAAAATAACACAGCCTGTGCCCTTAGCTTCAATAACTGCACGTATTCGGCAAGTACTGGGTTAAAAGTTGCTTGATTATCTCTATGCAGTTCAGACCTAATTCTCTATTGTCAGATAGAGCAGTGTTTGGACGGATCAGAAAAAATTTTGTTTCTCTTGGGTACCCTGTCTTAACCAAAAAGTAGATTACACAACGTGTTGGGTTATGCCGCGGTAAGAGGGAAAATAGAACATCTCGCTATGTCAATAGCATCGTAAGAGACACAAAAACCTAACTTCATTTTTATGAGCCCGCTAGAGCCCAAAATAATACATGCCCCTGTCGGTGACAGTTTTCTTTATCACCAGAGAAGTCGTGAAGCGCGACGTGTTGGAAATAGTAGACTGAGGAAAGCCTATCAAGTTATCAAAAGAGCCCATTTTAAGAGTATACATGGTTTTTCCACCACAATGCTTTTGCCAATTGCTTCAAAATATGAATGTACTGGGCTAAAAATGTTCGATCATCTCTCTCAATTCAGACCTCGTTCCATACAACCATACATTGTTCACTTTCAAGAATAAGCTAAAAGAAAAATGGTTTTCAATGACAAGGACCTCTAATCTAATCCCTGAGAAAACGTGAAAGAGTTGATTCAACCATTAGCTTCAAAGGTAAGGTAGAAAATTTTGCAAGACTCTTCTAGTACCCCCGGGAAGTATCGGGAATAATTTTTATTTCTTTAAAATTCTTAAAAACAGCTTCTTTCTGCATCTATACAATGTTTCTAGCGTGGCTTCCACGCTTTGAAACCTTCTTGTAATGTGGAAACTGAAATGCTGTTTATGTCCTTTGGTCACGGCGGTTTGGATCCTCTCCACCGACCTAAAACGGGTTCCTTTCAAGGTTAGATTAACTTTTGGAAATAGAAAAGTCGTTGCCACGTTGTGCTTAGCCAAAAATTCCCATACGAGCGCGTTGTCGTGGTGAAGAGTCCAGGTGTTGGCGATCTCTTTTCGAACGCTTCCTTTATTTCGATCCCGGGGTTTTTGAGTTTGACACAAAACTTCGCCGCATAACGTTGCTCTAACATACGCTGCATGTCGAGTCGTGAAGCGTCACCAAAACACAGTTTGCGGGAAGCACGATTCTCACTCTCGCAAGGCCCTGAAGCTACTGAGCTCGGTCATTTTCTTTAGCTAAGACTCTCCCACTATCCATTCCGCCGAAAACCACGTCTCGCTAGCCCTTCTAGATGGCTAGAAAAATTATTCCTGATACTTTCCGGATAAACCGTGTATATCATAAACTTTAATTCTTAACGGTTCATCTCGGTTCCGAAAAGAATTTGTTACATTGCAACCTTTTGATTCAACAGTTCTGAAACAATTGGTTAATGATGCTGGGAGTTCTTTTGGTACAGCCCGTAAACATTGCTTTCAGGGGTACATGATTTACTTTGAAAGATTTCTTATAACCAAAGAAGGTAATTCCATAGTTCTAAAAAATGTGTCTGTCGATCAGTGGAAACCCCCGATAAAGAATTTGCCATTAAATTGTAGAGCTGCACTGATATTTAAAGTCAGGACTATTTTTTATTTCTCGTCCAATTTTGTACTTATTATAGTTATTAAAAAAGTTATCTTACATACTCTCCAACTACGAGCTTCTCCTTCATATAGAAAACTTATTGGAAAAGTCATAGGATATAATCTGAATGGCACTAGTAGTTTATCCTCTTAGAGGTATCATAGACAACCCCCCTTCCTACACAGAATAAAACATTCCGCATCCCCTAAAATTTCTAGAATTCACCTAGTGGTTGTTACAAATAAAGCTTTCTTTTAATAGCCTTCATGAGACTTCCATTTTATTGCACCAGACCTGGTAAATCTCCCCTAAAAACATTTGCCCTAAAAATTAACGATCTTAGTTACGTACCCCAAAACTCGCCAAAATTTTGTCATCGGCTCGCCTATTTTTCCTCTTTTATCAATCGTGCGATTTTTCCATATTTTGATTGTGATATTTCCCAGTTATTTGCTCAAATAACCAAGTTATTTGATTAATAGTTGTACTTTCCTTCAAAGAAAGTTTGATTGATGATAATCTCAGAATTTGGGATAGCTTTTTATACATCTTAGGTTGAGGAGAAAGTTCTGCCACACTTGCAAAAAAATTCATTTTTGTGAAATTTTGTTACTGTTTTGTGTTTATAGTATCTCAGTTAACTTTTAGAAGCATCGGGAGAAGCTGAAAAAGAGATTTGTGATGCCGAAGGCGAAGGAGCAGCGAGTTGCAAGATGGTGCAAAAAGTTTGGTTTCGGCGACAGTAAATCCTGATAAGATGCACTCGAGCTGAGCGAAGCACAGGCCAATAAGCGAGTCTAAATTTGCCGCCAAGTGAAGACGTGTGTCAGGAGTATCTTGGTTCAAAACCGATGGATGGTACTTCAACCAAATCCAGATGTCTGCAGATTGGAGGCAAAATGTCGCAGAAAATGATGTATTTTCTGCGAAATTTTGCCTGAAAGTCCATCACATCCTGCTGATATTGCATTTCTCAAATTAAATTTTTTATAGTTAATTAATCATGAAGTCTATACTTTCTGATTTTAAGGTCTATTTACAGATTACAGGCATATCAATTACATTCCAGAACGGTTTCATTAACCTTTCCAGTTATTCTTTCTTTTATTGTCTTGTCGAGTTTTTAATTCAATAAAATAAATTCATTTCCAATTGTAAATCAAAGATAGGCCTTTTTATAGAAATTTACTTGAACATTAGCTGACTTACTGATATTTACTTTGTGCAAATGAAGAGTAGTCAGAGGAATATTTCTTAAAAGGAAGTCGCTTAGGCAGAAGATGCAAGGCAGGTCTATTTGTTTGCCAAGTAGTTATAGGATGCTATAATTGACTATGTAAATTGTTTTCCATTTATTAATACATTCCAAACTATGTAAAATATCACCTGGGGACTATGGAAAATAAAGCTCCATATCATTGAGCAAACAACCTGGAGTATAGCCACTGAGTTAACACACCCACTGCTTGCATATTATCACAAAGAAGGGCTGCGGTCGAAATTAATAATGAAAAAGTGCATTTAAACAATAAAATTTAATGAAAATCGTATACATATTGAAGCATACATTACAGAACTATCTTTTACTATACACTCAATACAAATACATTTCTGTACACGGTTAATAAAAATAACATACAAAATACAAAGATATATAATTGTGCTCTCCTTCTGCCAACTCCAACAACAACAAAACGCAACCACAGGAGCAAAAGAGCATCGACCGAGGAGAAATGAACGAAACGCCAAATAATTCCTAACTAGAGTTTGTGCATGGAAACAATTCATTATGTGTACTTTGATATGTCCTTGCTTCGCCAAGCAATCTATACATTATATTTGGATACAGTTTATCACGCTCGTTTTGCCTTTATATCTATTTTGCTTTATGCATATGACATCACGCATCGCTTGCTGCAATCAGTGTCGTTATATAAAAGTCTATGTACAGAATTGATTATACACAAATGAACGTACAAAAGGATTATTGGGTCAATTCAATAAATATTCCATATAAAAAACTTACATTTACTTAGTGTACTCCTACAAGAATATATTAATTAGGATTTATACAGATATTATTAGGAATCGTAAACGCACACGGGTCCATTAAATGCCAGAATGCAAGCTGAAACTCGGAACGGTTCTAGAAACGAACGTGGTAACAAAATTGGAGTAACTTCTAAGTTGAAAAGCGCAGCGACGTTACAAAATCTATTTATCATTACTTACATAATACAGCCCTGCGTTTATAGTATGGTCCCAGATTTGCGTAATAGATACATCAATGAAACGGAAAGTTTGTCTATGGCACGTCTATGGTTAGTCTTCAGGGCGTCAAAATACAACAGTTCTCGCATTGCAGCATTTAATGCTCACTCATTCTACCTAGACATGCAAATCACATCAATTTATTATTTCCCTAATTTATTCCAATTAGAATATTACGTATATAGTTTCTCACATTTGTTTTTACAGCTTTGTTTCCGATTTGCTCTTCATATAATGCGCAGCTAGCTGAGATCCTCTGAACTTCAGGAGGCAGTTGTAGAGCCAGAGTAAATACGTTAAAGACAGTTAAGATCCTCTAAGAGATATTTACATTAGATCTACCGAAGGGATGGGGAACAAAGACAGATATTCTAAGTAGTTCTACGTTAGATCTCCCACGTTAATTTTGTTTCTCAAATCATCAACTTTTGAAAACCTCGCGATGAGTATATTAAAATGATATAATAAAATTTAACCGATAATTTTAGAGAAAACAAGAGAAATGAGTACGCTGAAGTGAAAAACAAGTGTCCACCAAAACCACAAAATCAGATGGCACCTTGAGACTAGAGAGCTGTGACCGAGTGGCGAGGGGCCAGGGCGGTCACTCAAATAGGCCCGTAGTTGCTCAGCGACGGCCCCGATCCGGGAGCCTGGTGCGTCACAACCACCGGTGTGGCCCCATCGCCTGGCTGTCATACGTGACTCAAGGGGGGCTGCTTGAGCACGTGGTGGTGCAGGTGGTGCTGGCTGGCGGACGCGACGCTGCCGGTGGGGGCCAGCAACGAGGCGCTCCCGGGTCCGGCGACGAGGTACTGCGGCGGAGGCTTGCCAGGCCGGGTCTTGATCAGCACGGCGCCCGCCCCGGTGCGGTCCGGATGCCCGAATAGGCGCCTCCACAGCCGCCTCCAAGAGTCCACCGTCTTCCCGGACCAGATCCAAACGCCCGACGTGATGCCCACCGCCAAAGCCATGAAGTATTTCAGCATTATCACGGAGTACAAAGGTCCTTCTCGGGAGCGGCCGCCGGGCATCACGCTGCTCAAGCACTTGCACGCCAAAGGTTTCAGCCACTCATCATGGAAAGCGCACTCGTAGAGGTAACAGCCTATAACTATTGTTGCAGGAACAGTATAAAGAACGCTGAAGATTCCAATTCTGATCATTAACTTTTCGAGCTTATCCGCCTTCGAGCCGCCATCCCCTTGCTTCTTAATGACGTTACGAATTCTGAAGAGCGATACGAATCCGGCGAAGAGGAAAGTCGTTCCTAGAACTAAGTATACTAAGAGCGGCGCCAATACGAACGTTCGCAGATTGTCCATGTTCATGTTCCCAACATAGCAAATGCCAATTACCGGATCGCCGTCGACCGCTCCAGATAACAAAACGCTCACAGTTTGAATGGTTGGAATCATCCAAGCAGCCAAATGGAAGTAATGCGAGTAGTTGGCGATAGCTTCATTGCCCCATTTCAGACCGGCGGCTAGGAACCAGGTGAAAGACAGAATCACCCACCATATGGATGAGGCCATGCCGAAAAAATAGACCAACAAGAACACTAACGTACAAGCGTTGGTGCCCGTCGACGAGTAGCGAATCATGTCTTGGTCGCAGGCCACTTCTTTGTGGCCCAAAACGACGCGCACCAGGTAGCCCATGGATACCAAGAAGTAGCAGGCCGAAAGGAAGACGATGGGGCGCTCGGGGTACTTGAAGCGCTCAGTCTCGATCAGAAACGTTGTCAGTGTCATTAGCGTGGACGCCGCGCACAGGCTCGACCACAGAGTTATCCATACGGTGGCGAACTCTTTTTCGTCCGGCTTGAAGAACGTCTCCCTGCACGGGAACGCACAGTTTTCGACGCCGCCGACGCTTATGCTTCTGTTGAAGTACGGCGTGCTCTCCAGGAGAATCAGCGGATTCTGGCACGTGCAGTTGCAGTCCCGACCGCGCTGTGGCTTGTTGCTTCTTTCTCCTGGAGGCTCTGCGCAGTTTTTTGAATTCTTGCAAGTTTTGGAGTGTTTGGGCCGCGTCGTCGATGCCTTGGTGGGGGAAGATCTGCTCGAAGAGTCGTTCTTGTTCTGGTCCATGCAGAGAACTTCTTGGGAGGCGCCGAACACCGGGAACTGGTCGCACTCCATGCGCTCGGGCCACCGGAAGCCGTACTGCTGCATCAGCGGCTCGCAACCCTCTCGAGCTCGCCGGCACAGGTCTCGACAGGGCGGCAGAGGCTTCTGGTAGTCTTTGAGGCATATCGGGGCGTACATTGAGCAGAGGAAGAAGAGCAGGTCGGGCGAGCACTTGATCTCCACCAGCGGCCAGAACTGGTGCACCTCCAGCCCGGCTTCCTCCTGGTTGTCGTGATTGAGCTCGTTGGGCATTCGCGTGAGGTTGTAGCCAATGCCGCGGCACATGGGGATGGTGATTTCCTCGCAGCGGCCTTCTCCATCGGAGAGGTCGGAGTGCGCCGAGGAGATTAACGAACTGTCCGCTACCACTGCCGCCAAAGTCACTAGGAGCACCGCGATAAGTCCGACGCACCTAATCATCGTGTCTGCGTTTGTCTTAGCGCACTAGAACATCTATTTCCAGACTTCTGCTGATCGGAAGGCTTCCAGCCCGATCCGCCTCGGATGGCCGCTGTTTGTTCAGGGGGCGCGGGGCCGTGGCTGGCGGCAGCGCGCCTGCAGCGTCGGGGGGCGCTCGGGCCTGGCAATCTGGAACAAAAACGCGACATTAGTATATTTAGAAGGCTGACGTGCGGCCATTAGTCCAAATGGAGTATTTAAGAAAATACGCGGGAATTCGAGCTGACAGGGAGCGGCCCGCGTTCCGCCCGTTTATTTGCTGTCGATGGGCCCGACTGATAAGCAGAAACAAAGCATCGAGGCCCAATCCGCCGCTTGCGCTCCGCGGCAAACCTGAATTGTCACTAGATTACGACAGCGATAACTTTGGGCACCACAGAAACTTAATCCCGGCATCTACAGGCAAAAACCTTAAGCAGATTCGGTTTCACGCCGTAAATCGAAGGCGCATTATAGCTCATTACATTCCTGTTTTACAAGACGAAGCCCACCCCGTAAGCCGCGGCTGCAGTGCACACCCGTAACGAGACATGCTTACATATAAGGAGCCCGCACTCTTAATAAATATCGTGCCATACGCCAATTAATAACTGCAGTTACGACCTGGCTGCTGCTAGTCCGACATTTCCTTCTTTTGGGCACCGATTTATATCTATCTCGTTTGATCCAAAGAAACATCTTTTTTGATTAAATAAGTTTTAGCTTTTTGAAATTTTAATAGGCAACCCAACTTACATTGAAACATAATTGAAGTCAGAGTATGTACATATATGCATAATATGCACATATGCAGCAAACGATGTAGATGTCGAATAGATTAGGCTTTCCCCATAAGTGCACTATGGTTTTTGCTTAACGAGCGCTCACTCCCGCCTGTAAGAGAAATCAGACCTTTCGGGTGGGAAGAATCCGGCCTCAGCCGGCTAATCCGACAGGAGACAAGTTCGTTCGCCCGTTTGATGACTATTAAATATGGAGCGGACAAAAAGCACGTCCCATAAATTACTCTTTTAATTCGCCGCGTTTTTCGTTCGACAAAAACAAACACCGCGAAGGCATATGGCGCCGAGCGCTCCGCGCCTTAACGGCCGTCGTATATGGCAGTGGCTTACCATTAATTATTGCGCTTGTTACTCATAATGCCTGAATTTACAATATCATTATCATAATACGTGACATGGCCAATTACGCTGTCCTGCGGACAGTCGGAGCGGCCCGAAATCCGAGGCTGCGAATGCAAAGCAGCTGAGCGGCGAATAGAGCAGAAATGATCGCCGCGATTTTTCTCGCCGGACGGCCCTGGAACCTGTTTGCGAAATGCAACGCGGCGCTAACGAGCCGTGCCGAGATTTATTCGAAAACAGATGTGTGCATGCTGAAAATTGCACAAAATGCTCGTGGATATTTAATTTTTCTACGTAACGTGGGTTGCCTAACAAACAGGCACGGCTGGCTCAAATGAACAGATTTGTATGCAAAACGACCTTCAGGTCAGTGTTTTAAACATCTGAGTTGGAATTTTTACGAATCAGCTCATCCTAAAGCCGTTAACAATTTTATGCTGCATATTTTTGCATATTTGGTCTACAACGCATATGTTGCATATTTTCTCGCATATTTTACATAAAAATGCACGGTTTGTTTAATTTTTTCTGGATTACAATACTTTCTTTTGTGCACCGAATGCTTCCAGTTTAAAACTGTAACAAGGCCTCCCTAGTAGAATACGATGGGCATATTCATTCATATACGATGTATGTATGCCCTCTCTTTCGAGTTCTAAATAGTGCACAATTATTTTTAAAGTAAAGCTACAAAATAGATCATTTACATCACAAATCTTCCAAATTATTAATTTTATCGTCTAAAAAATAACATTACAGGCCCAAAAATAGGAAATGAGTGGCTTAATTTTTAATTATTCATTTTTACATTATAATACATTGTTGTTCTGTTAAGTCAAATTTTTCTCAATATTAATTGCATATTTTCATAGCATATTAATCAGCATATAGTTACCTTTGTTTCATATAAATTCTGCTGCTACGACTATTTTTGAGGCATAAGAACACGACGTATAGAATAAAAGAGATCTCTGATCTATGACTATTGGAAAATAAAGCACAGGTTCGACTAGGATGTGCCCCTAGGGTCATATTTTATCATTTTTTTCAGTGCAAGCTCTGTTTAGCTCTTTACATTGTAGATTAAATTGTATTTAAGCTAGGGGTGATCACATACAGAAAGTTATTTTTTGCCAAGCACTACACAAACCATTGGCTGAGAATGCAAGCCTACTCTGATCATATTTTTAAGCGTAAGAGCTGTTTTCGTTACTTATGTAGAGTGAATCCGTCTTTTAATGTTTTGAGACAATTGACATTTTTCCTCTAGTATTTATTGCGTTTAACTTTTCAAGGGTGTCCCCCGACCTCTTCGATGTGTACGCGAGGGACATCTCATCGACGTCCACCAAGACGATAGCCCTATTTGAAGACGATATAGCTGTATTATTAAGCTCGCTGCGGCTCTCCCTAGCAGTATGGCATGTCTAAGAAGAGGTGGATAAATTAAAATAGTGCGGCAGGTGAATAAATCAGGATTAACCCTGAGAATAGCGTGCCAGTTCTGATCTCCACCAAAAAGAAAATCAGATAGTGCGGTGGCCTAGTTAACATCAGAATCTTCGACAGAGATATACCCTAAGTGAGCTTAAGCAAGAAATTCACCCGGACAGTTCTTGTGAAGAATGCCGTGAATAAAGCCAAGGCAGCCCGACACGCCCTGGGCAGTTTGCGGCACCCAGACAACAAAATGTCACTACGCAACAAAAACCCACGTGACTAACTTCCAGGTGGTACAAAATAGGGTTCTCAGAACCATATTTGGCGCTCCGTAGTATGTTAGGAATACCACGATCCACAACAACGCCAACGTGTCAGCCATCCAAGAGTTTTATCATCCAGTGCGTTCTGCAACTTCACAACAGGGCTGTGGAAATCCGGCAATCCGTAGCTTATACATTTATGAGGTACCCGCCATAAACGCCTGAAGATTCTGATCCCCCGTAAGGCGATACGGGGGCGGCCTAACAACTCAACCTAATCAACACCCATGCCAGGTCGCTGTGGAATATACGGGTTAGGGGCTGAGATCCAGGAACCTTCAGCATCAAAAAGAGAGTGCCGTGAAGTGACAAATAGCAAAAAATAACAGAAAAATAGACTTGATGCCGATAATCGAGTCTAAATAGGCAAAAACTAAAACTATACTTAAAAAAAATTTGAAAGGTAATATAAATAAGATTAGAAGGAATCGTCATCTAAGAGCATAAAAAATCCGACTCTTGTACGATAAATTGTGTAGACAACCAAGAGTTCTAAGCGCGTCACAAAGGAAGATTACAGAAATCTGTTCCGTGCTCTTACGGTAAACCTCGAGGCTTTTAGAAGTAAGGCTGTAGATATTTCAGCGCACGGGGAACGATCAAAAAGGGACAAAAGGTAATTGCGTTTAAACATGGTTCACAGGATATTCTAAGTGCGCTGGGAAACAAATTGATCAGGAAAAATAAATAATTAAAGCTATAAAGTCAAGTTCATTACAATATAATAATAATGGAAAGGCTTTACACCTCGTGAAGGAGCATAGCTTACAAATTGGAGGGTCAAGGCTTCATCTTTACTTCTTGATTGTCGTGTATCGTCTGTAATACGGAGAAATGTGACAACTGTTATTTGAATGAAACGTAGATACTCGGTTACTTTTAAATAATTGAGCAGATCGTCACTCGCGAGACATCTGGAGCCCAGGATTGAACCACTTAGAAGTGTCAAACGTACGAGAATTTGTCTAATAACTGTCCAAGAAGAAAACTAAGCAAAAAATCAAATCAGCAAACTGTATAGAGAATGTTGAGTTCTCAAACTGTTACAATAAAAGGAAATTGACAAATCTTGTACAATATTAGTACACATGGAAACTTTAAATAACTCAAAAAACATTAATGGGGCGGATAAGCACAATGATAAACCTATTATCTAAATTAGCTCAATGGATTGAATTTCTACAATGATGGTGGCTTATGTTACCAAGAAATTATATATTTCCGGCTATTAGTAAAGTTAATGTAATGTTACACAAGTATAACATTCCACAAGCAAAGGTAACATCAAAGTAGTACATCCACAGTATTGAACAAAAGCCTTCGCATTATATTTTTAACGAAAAGAAAGCATAGAAACAGTGAATATGTAAGGTGGGTTGCATGTCACATATAATAGAAAATAAAAATAAGAAAATGGAATTTAGAATAAAACTTTCGTTTTGAGGCGCGCAACGGTAAAAATAGGCCTTTCGGTTAATTTTCCCACGGCGCACTCCAGCCACCCTCGCGCGGCAGCCCATAAATCCCCGAAATTAAAGGGTGGCGCCGCGCCGCACTCGAACATATGCCGCTTCTTGCGCCCTCGCCGCCGCCGGCGGAATTAAAAGCTGAGAAACCGTGCGCTAATTGCAATATCACGCACGTGACGTCACGCTTTGATCGCGCCGCCCCCGGCCGCGCTAATTAGGCCGAATTTATTTGGGAGCTGGCATTCCGCGCTGCGTCACCCGTCGGGGGTCGAAGTGCATAGAAATGCAGTTAGCGGCCCGGGGGCCGCTGGGGCGGTTCGGCGTAACGAGGGGGGTGTCGAGATTTGACGGACAGTTGCTGGGGCGCGTTTTAGGGAATTTAATGAGTCACGGCGGGCGGCGTCGCCCCGCGGCTCCGTTCCGGCGCGTCGCAGGGCAGCAGCCGTGGGGCCGGTATAGTTTTTCTTTCTGCGACTATTTCTTTGTTAGAAGTGTTTTACATATGAATTTTGCCTTTAAAAAGTTTGATTTTAACATTACTTAGATCAACACAACATTTGTATTAGACGATATGACAATAAAAGTGAACTTTTGAAAATATAAAATTGTCTGAATTAAATTAGTGTTTCAAAACCCCTTGCCTTTTATAAATAGAGCTTTAAGTGAAAAAAGCTTTCCTAATAAAAGCAATAGAATTTTTACTCTTCACTTGATTTGCAGCCAATAAAATTGATCGGCGAGACGTAAAATCCCTCGAGAGGTACAGAAACTCGAAACCAATGGTTCAGTTATTGACAAATCCATTCCAACAAGTTAATGTGATGCAACAAATGAAGAGAACATTGCTGTAAGGGGAAGTTAGTAATAATCCGTACTGTTCTCATAAATTGGACATTTCCTCGATTTTTATATTTTTTCCCTTGAAGTTCTTGGTTCTCAGTTGTTACAGTATCATTACTGTTTTTCCTTTACATCGTTGCTTGAAAGTCTCCAATCACCTTAACTTTCTGCTACAATAAATTGATCTTCAAATCTGTCTCCGAGTTTATGTTTATCATCAACTGGCTTGATTTATATTTCTTGAGTCGCATCCTCCACTCGTTTCTGTCTTTGGCAAGCTCATCTTCAGTATTTTCTAGTTCTTCAACCAACTGGCTGTACTGGAGTCGTACACTTTAAAGTTGCTCTTCAAAAATGCTTTTCTCCTGCTTTGCTATATTAAGCTCCTCATCATTCAGTTTAGTAATGCTGATCCGCTCGCTCAGTTGTAAGTTGCTCAGCCAAATTCTTTCGCTCACTCTCAACTTCTTCTAGTCCTCAGGTCTTCTAAGATGAGTATGTTCGCTCTTTGCGCCACTTAGTAGCCTTATCTAGCAAAGTAATATTTTTATTCTAATGCAAAGTTCTGTCGTTTTTATTGGAAAGCCAGTCACATTTGGGTTTATGAAAAAAAGTTTTGCTTCAAAGATATCAAGCTCTTCACCAAGAACTGCTTAAGAGAGTATCAGCTCCGGCAAATTCCCGAATCTTTTCGTCCACACCGTGTACGAAGCGCAATGATTGATTCAAAGCGACAAGACGAGACGTTGCTGGCATTCTGCAATTAGCGAAAGTATTTGTCATTGGCATTCAAGCGCGGCAATTTATCAGCACCTGCGAATTAGACCCAACGGCAGGCGCGAATGCGGATAAAAACTCGCATTCGAACACGTCGTGTTTTTGGGGCCGGAATTCAGACCTCGATGGCTGCTGCATCGAAAACGCTTCCTCCCGCAATTAGCGGATTCATTTTTCACTCGCCAGCACCCACATGCTACACGCATTATGTAATCTGTTAACACGCCGTCCATACTGTATCGTGCATGACCTATTATCGTTAACGCCGTTAACGTCACGTCCTCTACCGCAATTACGGGCATTGTTTGGAAATTATTAATCAAACAGCGTCTAGAACACAAGCTTTTCGCCGATATCAATCTGGTGCCTCCTCTTTAATTGCTGCGTCCTGCAGTAAACAGTAGCGGCCAGCTACCTAACAATTGGAGTTGACGCATCATTGATTATACAGAAAGGAAAATCTGAAAAACTGTCGACTTGGTTAGCTAGCGACTATTTATGGTCAGTTTTACGTAATTTGCTTTGATGGGCAGCCTTGGGCCTGCTATAAAGTAATGTTCCGCATCCTTGCGAGTGCAATTACCTTATTTACCTTATTGTTGCTCTTTGAATGCGCGGAAATTATCGTTAAATCAATTTTAGAATGTCGCTCGCAAAGGCGATAATTAGTATATTTTTGTTTTAAATGGCCCACTTATAAATTGCTGCGTCAACTGTTATGGTACGCATCAGTGCAGCAGTAAATTCAAATCAGGAAATATGTAAATGCCATCCTTGAATATAAGAAGCAGCCTCCATTCCGAGAAAATATGTTATGTTTGTATGTATTTGCTATAATTGGAAACACATGTTGAATGTTGCATGTTTATGTAAATTCCAAACAATTAGCACCGAAAATATTACAGTGGTTTTTAAACAAACTGTGCCGGGTACTTACACAATTATGTGATAAGCCTTCGTTTAAAAAATGTATTTATATTTACCAATATATTCAAATTCAGACAGTTTTTGAATTAACTTAAGACTCATTATTATTATTGTGCCTCCCTGATTTGTTTTTTCACATTCAATTTCAGTTCAATTAGGATTATTATTATTATATTGAATAATTAATTCAAGCAACCATCCACAAATTACCAAATTATTGTTTTCTTATCATATTTAAATTAATCTGTCCAGAGTATACAGCTCTTTTAAAATTCGGACATTTTTTGACACACAGCATCCTCGACAATAGTTATTCTGACCTCGGAAGTAATTTCAGCAACCGTTAATTGGAAGACGATGCGAATATCCTTTTTAGTCACGCTGGTCCACGGCAACCTTCGTTTTCAACTATTTCTCGTCTCACACTTGCACTTGGGTCTCCCTAAGTGTGTTATTTCCGAACTGTGCCTCGAGTCTTCTCAAAATGTTGGACGGTTTCGTGGCTTCTGTTGTGAAAACTTGATAATCCGTAGCGCAACGGATCGTGATTCCGACTAAAAGTGGTAGTGCAAGGGCAATCCCCTCCACGCATCCCTACCTACAACGCTTAGAAGTCGCGCCCCTTTCTGTCCGCTTCACAGCGCTTAAAAATTCGGTTTACATTTCATTCAATCCCGTAATTTGTCTGTGGATCTTCTTTAGACGCTTACGTGTCACATCAAAAAGAAGAAGGCGAAGAAGTTATTTTTATGTCTTACCATGTATAAATAAATTCACAATACACTAAGCGGGAAAAAGGTAGTTAATTTATGAAACAATAATAACGCCTAAGCAGTTGTTTCCCTCTGGAGGACAATTCCATAATGATTTTTGGCACAAGGTCTAAATTAATTCTAAAATCAAAAATCAACTGGCTACTAGGTCGAGTCTAAGGCTTCCACCACTTTATATGTACTGGGCCACTCAAATGAATAACCAAGCATATATGTAGCTAGTGTAGACGATTGATAATCTATTAGAATTCTCAAAGAACCACAACATAGCTTTTAAATTGCTTTTCTGATGTTATCGCAAATGTACCTCAGAATATCCCTTAAAGCCCGTTATCCTCCATTCTCAAAACCAATTGTCTATTAGATCTCAATTTTAAATGAAAAAAATAACGAATTGCCTCCTTGATCTCGGATATACACCACACGCCATGCAATTCTGAGTCAGCCCAGAACACGAAATGTTTAATATAAAAGAAACATTAATAAAAACGATACACCATAAAAAGGTAACATCTATGGACAAATTAAAAGTAATGAGAGTAAATCAACACTATTACATTTGTTTGTTGGGAACACAAAAAAAATTAATCAGAAAATATTTTGACTACATTTAAAAACTTAGTCTGCTCACAGAGATGAGGAATTTCGGTTTTCATTTTTGAATTTTTAAAAATTTAGTAAGCGCGAGAATAGAGATTCGGCCACCCAAGCAAATAATGGAAAAAATTCGATTGATTTTTTTAGAATTAATCAACCTTCTTTTAAATGTGATAAACTGACTACAAAAACACCTAACTATTTAAAACATGGAAGCAGTTCCACTACTAGATGTTAATAGTCGTTTTGCATCTACGGTATAGCAATTTATTGACAAAAATCACAACCTTCCCCATATAGCTGGCCATTAAGTCCTATAGCTGTACTTTTTGGGCAATTTATTCCATTTACATATTTTTATCATCGCCCAGAACAAAATATTTAGAAAATAGTCATTGGACCGTAAACTTTGGTTTGGTTTGGTTTGGTCTGGATCAAAATCGCTATCGCAAAATCTACCATGCAGTTTTCTGCGGAATACCAAATTCACGATTTGCTCTGCTAGTGAACCGACACTTTCTTAACTGCCACTACTGTGTCATCAGAAACGTCTGGTCTTCCGGTGTTTTTACAGTTATTTATCGAAATTGTTATTTATGCAAAAGCAAGACACGACTTGATGTTTGATACTACAGATGATTTTACAAGTTGCGTTATGACAGTCGCAAAAAAAAGGACAGCACAATAACTAATTTTATTTATTGCATCAAATTTAATTACTTCTTTTTTTTGTTCCTTTTTCTAACGGAGGATAGAGGTCATCGTGGCAATTTAACCATTTATCACAATTCTAAATAATTCTGCTGCGTTACGGCCAAACTATTCTTTTTCATTCGCTGTAATACTTTATACTGTGTAATTTTAGCTGTTTATGCACCATATAATAAAATGCAGAAAATGTCACAATGAACTGAATCTGATTTTTAGTTGGACGTTCTCAAGTCTCGATTACGTTATATTTTCTTCATTTCATTAAACCATTTCTCGCAAAGTGCTTAGTAACCTGGCAGTTGCCTTTAGTATTGCCTTCTAAACACACATTGCACCGTAATAAAAGATACATACCCCGTGCTGCCACGTGGATGTTTCAAACGAAGTTTGCAAGCACGTATTTTAAACTTGGGTGTCTCCCCTCTCGTTTCATGTATAATTTAATGTTAGAACTGTAATACTTTGTGAAATATATCTATTACAAACCAGACGATCCTATTGTAGTACGTGGCACTTGATGCTGCCAGATGGCATTGCTAGAACCCACAGATGGAAAGGTAGTGAGTCATAAGCAGCAATAGACGGCGTAATTTCTTTGGATTAGCAGCAGTGTATGGGAACACAACACTGACACACCTTTCAAGGGCTACCCAACCACCCCAAGCCCCAAGCACCTTGACAAGGAGGACACTCCTGCAGATCTTGGGCCGCAAGCAGATCCACAACGCTCTCAACAGAACTAGCAGCCTCAGCCAGAACACCAGGGCTCTTCAAGAACGTGAACTCCTTCACCTTCCTGGACACCTTTAATAATATCGTGGCGGCGACATAGAACCCCACAAAGTTCCTCGATAAAGTCCCGCAAAGTCGATGTCACTCTCATCCTTGGCATGTTCAGGACTCCCTGAAAATCTGGGTATCAACTAAATTTCCACCAGTTTGGAAGTGTCTGCAATGGCACACCAACTTTCAACGACAAGGCTTCCCAAAGACGAAAAGTTAGAGGCTTAGACCCAGGTATCTTGTCAGGCAAGGATGTCCACGTCACCGAGACACCAAACTGTAACGCGTGCAAGAAACACATTATTCAGTGTGTGTCTAACTTGATAATGACAACCAAAAGAATTACATTCGATGTACTTCAGATACAACAGGTTTGTTTTGCGGAACTTTACATGCCATTATCTACGAGAGGATGACAAAGGTTCATGCACAATGTGCCCATACCAACTCTCAGGAAAACTAAAAGCTTATAGAGGCATACCAAACAGCTGTGCTGCTGCTGCTGTACAGCGTGGACCACAGTTTTGGCACGAAAGTCGATCTATGGAAATGAAAGCACTCGTCCCAAAAGTTGCAGCCAATATTGTTTATTATTAAACAAATTGGCTGCTCTTCGTGAAAGTCATTAAAGTGAAATGGAGATAGAGCGTGTTACTTCAACAGGACAATGCGCAACCACTTATCGGTCACCACAAGGGTGTCACCCTACAGGCTTTTCACTATGCCATGTTGTCTCATGCTCCATATTTGCCGGTTCTTACAATGAGCGATTACGCTCTATTTGATGCAATGAAAGAGGTGGTGGCCTGCAGTAAAAAGTTTTCTTTCAAAGACGAGCTTCAGTTGGTTGTACGTAGATAGTGCTGTGCTATACCTAAATACTGGTTTGCCATAGCTTTACGGAAATTTCTGGAGCTATACCAAAAGTGTACAGATATTGTAGGGGAATAACTAATGTGTACTCACTTTTTTCTAATAAATAATCAATCAGGAAAAAATTGGACCACTACTCATTTTTAAACATCCCAGTAAAAAATATTTTACGGGCCAGACGTTTAAAGATAGACATAACTCTGGTACAATTGCCACAGTAATCAAAATTAACTTTATCGGGGAGCTATAAGACAAAGAAAATAAAAATGTGCTTTTAGACAAATCAAAAAACTAACGTAATATGCCCTTTTTGTGTTCACTTTTAGCAAGGCTAAAACTAAGATTATTACATATCTGATAGAACAATTTTATAGTCATAATTACTGCAGATCGTATAATTAACAATCGAAGAGAAAAAACATAAAAAGAAGAAAACTTGTAAGTAGTTGTCATGGGCTGGTTCTGGCTCACTTTCGGTTTGAAGCTTGGCTAAACGTAAACGAACTGTTCATTTCGAGTCGCTTCAAGGCTGAGCCAAAACTGCCAATTTGCTTATATTTAGCCATGTTTCAAACCGGAAGTAGGACAGAACCTGGTCATTAGAACTACATTTGTAATACTGTAAATCAGTGGTGTTGATATAGTTGTTAAAAGAGACTGTTTCATATTATGGTTCGATTCCAGAGTTGTATTGCAAATCATGACACCATAATATTTGAAATTTTCTAAACGTTAGCTCTAGCATTACGAAGCTTCTTAGGAATTTCCTCGAAGCCACCACTTTCCCCACATTAACATTCAATGCATAAAAAGCCCAAAACGCGCTGTTCACACGGCCGCCGGCGATCGCCACAACTTGCGGCGAAAGCGAAACCCAACAATGCCCACGACGAGCCGCCGTAACCTACTACTCCAATAACCCAGCGCTGCGGATGCTCCGCATATCGCAGAATGCCTTCATTAGAGCAGCCTGGGGAACGAGCGGCATTTTAAAGTGATAGCACTCGGGCATTCGAGCCTGTCGCTCGAAATGCACGACACGTAATTTATTCCGGACAGCCGGCCGTGCAGACCGCCGAGTTTTCCGGGAACGGCGGCCGGAACTTCCGAGGCCGCCGCGCCGGAAGCCCGGAATTGGCCTGCAAAGTTGGATAGCGGCGCAGCTTCGCCGGATCCAACTTTTATCGAGTCTTTCAGCAGTGATTTTCGGGAGTGGGGGTAGGGGTGAGGGGAAAACCGTATAAACATGAGTTGTAACACTTGCATATCGCACAATTCTGCTATAATTTTGGGGGTAGAATGGGCTTAACTCATCAAATGGAAAGAAAGACATTCAAGATTATACAATTTTGATTTGATAAGATAAAAATAAAACTGCCGGGTGGCCAGAAACTCGCACCGGAAGTTTTCTTGGCGTCATCTGTAAACGAACATACGAAGTCATACCGTTTTAGTATTGTTTTGTAGACGACACGCGTTTATCATTTGATAATTTGCCATTACTGCTAAGAACACGCCGACAATCGAAGAACGTGTCTCTATCGAGAAGGCGTATGACCAAAATGGCGAAAAGGTCGACAGAAGCTAGACTTTGAGTAAATCGACTGTTAGGCGCTGAAACCTCAATTTATAAAACTAACAAATTAATTTTTTCTCGTTGATTATCAAGACTAATGGCAATGTAGGCGATTACGATACGACCGATCTCAGTGATCATCCCTGATAATGTGCGCGCTGTGAAAGTGTTTCACCAAGAACAGTCCACAACTTCAACACGAAGAGGCTTCCTAATCGTCATTGCAACTTATCCTCAAACAAGATCTGCACATGTTCCTTTACAGGATACAATCACAATAGCTGTTAACCCGGAGCAATTTCGAGAGAAGATTCGATTTTGCAAACAAAGTGTTGGGAGCGAATCAGAGACGGTTCAATCGATTTGAAATGCATTCATTTCAGTGACTATTGCCATTTTCAAAGAATGGTTATGTAAACAAAGAAAATTATCAGTTCTGGGCCAATAAAAATCCACATTTGGCTAAAGTTCGTCGTTTTCATTCATAAAAAATTGTGTCTGGTGCTCAATTGCTTATATAGGTATTGTTGGGCCGTTATTTCTCATGAAATATGTGGATGAAAAATTTCTCCCGGAAATTCGAAGAAAAAAATGATCTCAAATTGGGCACCAGTTAAGACATTCGGTTCAAGGTAATGTGGCCTTTGGAAATTGTGAGTGAAGAAAAATCTTGTCCATTAAATGCTAATATGCAGTTGCCATTAAAAATATTAAAAAATAAAGTTTTTAAATTGACGGCTTTTTATAACTGTTTTTTAATTTTCTGTACACCCAGTGTAAGGTTTTTGGATTGGCGAAAAACCTCAAAACACCGAACATTTCTTCGAAAGTTAACTGTTATTTTTGGCAAAAATTATAATGTTCGCGATCCAACTTCTAGGAAAGATTAACATCTGTGGGATTTAATTTCGCGTGAAGCCGAAAGCGCTTTGGGCGTCTCATCAATCAAGCTTCTGACTGTAACATGAGCGAATATGACATATTAGAGGCGGCCGCTTGATAATATTTAATTTTCCCGTTTGTAGCTAGAGAATTTAGAATTACACGACCACATTAGGCCAGAGACTATCAAAAGGCTTAGTTTTGCAATGCGGATTTCATTGTATACAAAAATTAATGTCAAAATCACGTCACTCTAACACCTTTCAATCGATTTACTTAGAATTCTATAGTTTAAAAATAGTCAAGCATACAAAGCACGTCAAGGGTTATAGTAAGTATCTTACGAATAATAGCATAGATGGGTAGACAGGCAAATTTCATAAAAGCGATTAATACTTCCTTTTTTAATGTTTTCACGTCAGTGTCCATATATAGGTAAAAGGGTCAGCATTAGCCAACATATCAGAACTGAGCGAGGTTTGGTCCTTGCAGTTTGGAGTGGCTGATGCCAAGGTGCCACCAATTAGGAAAACAGCCCGAACCAAAGGCGCCTATAAATAAGTTAGTGCGCGCGGGGCTGTAAATTGCCCGTAATTTATGGCAGGGGTGCCCTGCGTATTTATGACGGACAAAAATGTCTCGGCTTTCGCCGTGCGCCCCCGCCGGGGCGGCCGTAAAGCGGCCGTTCCGTAAATTCTATTGAGAACTCGCGTGGCTTTGTGCGCTCCATTGCACCGTAAATAAAATTTTTACGCCCGTCGCGGGGCCGTCTTGCGTGAAAAAGGCGCTGCTCGCGGCCCGCGCCACCGGGCCGAATCTCGCACAAAGGGCTGGCTGGCGGCCCCATTTCGCGGCTTCTATGTGCCCCAAACATCTTCAAGGCGAATCAAATATGCCTGCAAGGCTTCATTGTGATGCCACAAAATTTGTCATCTTTCTAACTACAACTTCGTACATCAAACTACTGTTCAGGAAAGTTCGATGTAATTAATCAACAACTTCTACACGCTATTTAATGTTGCTACAACACGCTTGTTTACCCAAGATCTCTTTTAAATGGAAATCGCGGCTGATACATGCTTACGTAGCCATATTTACATATCCACCATAAAACATGGGCATAATGAGCACAATTATATTTAATTGCTTCTTGTGTAGGCTCTAAGTACCCTTGATTACAAGATCTCCATGAATACGTTAATTTACAGCGCTTTCAGCTTCAGACCAGTGTTATAGATGCATATAATTGAGGGTTCGTTTAGAACTGTAATTTGTTTTTAGAATCGTGTGGGACTAAATGGCTGAAGTCTCGTGTTTGATACATAATAGTTGACTTATAAAAGTTGTCGCCACAAATATTATTGGGAAATCTCAGAAATATTATCGGAAAGGCGTTACCTTATTCAGTTTGTTACAGATAATAAAGTAAAATTTATAGTCCCCGTAGGAAACCAAGAATTAGGAGTAACAATAAAGGAGAAACTGAATGCAAACTAAGAACAGTCATATAATTATATTGGGGACTGGAACGCACATATAGGCAACGATAAGGACGTAGGAACAATAAATAGTGAAATTAACAAGAACAAATTTATCTATCACAAATCAGCTTCTAATTGAAAATATTTGGTATAAACACACACTTTCGAAGGTGAAATATTAGGTCATCAAAGTGTAGTATATTATATCATAACAACAAAAGAAATAACATAATATTGTAAGATGTAAAAGCCATAAGATGACCAGAATTATCCATTAACCATAGACTGCTAATAGCGGATATCCTCGCCGTCAGACCCAAAATCACATTCGATGCAACAGGTCTATATTGAAGAACTTTGCGTACCATCATTCACGAAAAGGTAACAACGCACAATGCATTCCCCATACCGTCGCTACTCAACAAAATTAAATGCTTGTGAAAATATAATAGGTGTATAAATAAGTTCTCAGTTTTTTTTCTGCAAAATTAAAGTTTTATTTAAAAACAAACAAAATAAGCTTACATATCAAAGTATTCTCCATTGGCATCGATGACCTTTTGCCATCTTTCGGGTAGCTTGCGAATTCCCTGGTGATAGAAGCTCACCGACTTCGCGACGATAAAGTTATCCATGCATTTTCGGGCTTCTTCTTCTGTTTTGAAGTGCGTATCAGCCAAGTGATGCTGTAACGACCGGAATAAATGATAATCGGAAGGGGCCATGTCTGGGAATACGCCGCATGTGGGAGAAGTTCCCAGCCTAACGCGTCTGCAGCTCATCCGTGTCAAATGTTTGAGGGCGTCCAGTGCGTGGTTGATCTTCAAGACTAAACTCTCCTCCGCGAAATCTTTGGTACCACTTTTTGCACGTTGCATGACTTACAGCATTCTCACCATATGCAGCACAAATAATTTCGGTGGCTTCAGCAGCGTTTTTCTTAAGATGAAACACGAAGTGGATAGAAAATCGAATCTCTTTTGTGATTGCCATTGTGAACACAGCTGATTATTGAAGTTATGTGCATCAAACGCCAAATCGCATGATGTTTCGAAAGACTAAATGTCATTGCTTTAAAACCGCAAGAGGGCGGGCGGACTAATACGTTACATGTAAACGGTAATTTGCGTCCTGTGAAATCTAAAGCCGAGAGCTTATTTATACACCTATTACTAATAGCTTCTGTAGTTGTAGATCCAAAAACCTTCTTTGAGTAACTGGTCATAGTAGAGGTCTAGGGAATAGTACCACATTAGAAGCCCTCGTCCCAAGAAGTTGCGTCGGGGATTGTTTATTCCAAGACAAACTGAGATAGTCTTATAAATTTAGGAGCAAATCCTACTGATAAATTGGCTAACCTTCGTGAGAATAATTGAAATGAAATAGAGACATGACAATGCCCGGCCACAGTCGCTACACAGGTGTCACCTTGCAGGCTCACAATAATTCGCACCACAAATCATAGATTGCTAATAGCGAATACCCTAATTAGCAAACTAAAAACAATAAAAAATGGAAGATGTCCGATGACACAAAATGGCATAAAATAGATTAAAGTAAGAAAAAAAGAACGAGCCTGTCAAACGAAAAAATGAGGAACAAAATCAGAGAAAAATAAATACAATAATTCAAAAAAAAACAAAATGAAACAGAATAGACTATACTATATACAAAAAAGGAAATAGTTAAGGAAGAATTTGACAGACATATCGAAGCAAATTACATAAACAACGAAAACAATCCCAGAATGTAACAAAGAAACTAAAGGAAAATTTTGAAAAACCTGTACGTAACGTTCTAAATCAGAAAGGATAATGCAAAAAAGAACAAAGAACTGAAAGAAGAAACTGAGGAGACGCTAAATCAAGATGGCAATAAAAACCACAAAAATGGAAAACGTGCAAGTGAAGATGACATTACCCCAGGATTAACGAGACGTATGTAAAACTCTGAAAGGTAACTTTCGTAAGCGAAGCAAGTCATGCATATGGCCTTGTGACCCCGTATCTCGGGTCAAATAGGAGCTACCGAGGAAAATACCAATCTAAGGTATCTACTGACCAAATACGAAGTAAATCGGTCAAGTAGTTCCGCAAATATCGTGCCGGCAGACATACACACAGAGACATTCACGCACTGATAGCCAGATAGGATCGTGATCGCATTAACTTTCGTCTATACTTTACAGTCTTTCGAAAGTTAATAAAGAAAGAAGAAGAAACAAACAACCAACGGCTAAAATTAACGTAACTAGAATATTGAGAACGAAACCTAATAGTGTCCATCTACAAAAAGGCAACAATTATCGGGTAATTTGCTTATCATTAGGGGTCCTATAAATATATTTAAAAAGAATAGAGACAAAACTACAAAATCATTTATATCTAGACACGTTACAAAAAAGATCATAGATAAGGATAATAAAATTTCCCTGTCTTTTCTAGATCTTAAGACAGCCTTGGACCAGTGAATAGACATGGAAGGCATTAGAAGAATTACAAGTCAAAAACTAATAAGAATAATAAAAAGTTGAATAATAAGTAGTTGAGAGAAAATGGTTAAAAATGTAAAGAATGTAACACAGAGAAAAAATAAAACAAGGCTGTTCAAGCTAACTATTGTTAATAGCCTATATAAATAACATAAGGAAACCCAAATGAAATATAGGACACTACAACATGAACCCCATAATGAACCAGAAAAAGATATTTAGAGAAAAGGGGGATGAAGATTAATATAGAAAAAACCAAGACAATTCATTAAGACAGCTTTGATCAAGTGTGTAGAGAATACATAGGGAAAGCACTTGAAGAACTACAGGCAGCCCAAAAACTAATAAGAAAAAAGTATGAATAATAATTGGACAAAAATCTAAAGAATTAAAATAAAGAAAAAAGTAAAACAAGGCAACTATATAAATAGTACAAGGAAAACAAATTAAAGTATAGAATACCATAACATAAACCAGGAAAAAATCTAGAGGAATAGGGGATAAAGATTAATATAGAAAAAAGGCAATCAACAAAAGAAAGCACATCCATCATACTAAAGGAAAAAATAAGGTATCATAAACAGTTATGGAAAAACAGACGAAAACATAATCAACAAAGCAAGTAAAATATACTATTAAATTAACAACACAATAATTAGTAAAGAAGATCTAAAGATTAAAACAAGATGCACTTATATGAAACTTAAAAAATCTTTACCCCTATATCACTATATAGGTCAAAGATGTCGCAGCAGAAATAATGTACCTATGGACTGAACCAATAACCAATAGTGAAAGAACTAAAATGGTTTGGACACCCTACCAGAATGGAAATCAAAAGACCCAAATTAATAGAAGACCAAAAGCTAGGCCTCGAGTCCAGTGAGCGTACAACATAAAGCAAATGGCTGGGAAATGAAAAAATCATTGAATAAGTACAAAGACTAGTACAACATAGAAACACCTACAATAGTTGGATAGAAGACCCAACGCCATGAAGGTTAAAAGGAAAGAACAAAGAAGGTTAGAGCCAAATCTACTAATTGAAATTTAATTTTAAAATGTATGTGTCAAAAAAACAGGAAATGACGGAGCATGTGTCGCACTTTACAATTTATTTGAAGAGATTTGAGTTTGCTGTAAATAAAAGGAGGATAACTGCAGTATTAAGATCAGATTAGATAGGAACTGCTGCTTTAGGATAAATATAAACACTTTTTTTTATAAAAAACAAGACAGTAAATTATCCAAACTTTCCAATTTAATTACAGGTATCCAAATCATCGCCTGCTTGTTTCCTGACCTAGCGTTGAAGTCTCCCTTAAATAAGACAGAATGAACAATTCGATCTACTTTTTATTAATGGCAATTGGCCTTTATGGCTTTATTTTATTAATATGTGCTGGAAAATTACATTTGTTTATTGTACTATACAGTGCTGGCTTTAATTTGAGTCAGTTGAAAATAATCCAAAAATACAGTTAAGGAATTTATATTAGTTACGTAGTACAATTTTTACAAAACCGTCATAAAAAAATTAATAAGTTTATTAATACGTTCAAGTAGAACACGAGAAAATTGATAATTAAATAAACAATAGTTTAATCCGCATCTTCAATTGTTGTTCCTGTCCATCACATAAACTTGCTTAAAGACCAATAACAGATCCATTTGTTGGGTGTAATAAACTATTCTACTGTCAAAATAAATTACATAGTCTGAACTATAATAAATAAGTTGATTTACAGGGGGTATTCAAAAACATGCTGGCCGCATTGTTTCATTTAAAGCGATGTTTCCATTTAAGCTCGTTGTGAGTCATTTGCATTGCAACTCCGCGAAGACTGCGTTCTGCAAGAACTAATTACGTCCCAAACGAGCAAATGGAGGCGCATCTCGGGGCGCGTCCGTCATTCCCTCCTCCGGCTCGCGCGGCACCTAATTTACAGCGCCATAAATAATAAGCGCCCCGAAGAAGGCTGCGCGCAACGCCGCAATCATTTAAATTTCTAACCAGCTCCGAGATTAATAAAGCTCAATTTAGCCGCCTTAGCACGGCGCTGCGCCACAAAGGAAAATATAATTGAGGCATAAATTTGCCGGTCACGATGTTTGTACACTCGATATTGTGGCGCGGAAGGGACAGATTTATTCCGGACGTGGAAAACTGGCCGGCTCGCCTTTTTGCATACGAAGGAGCTCGGGAGGCGCAGGAAGCGCCGATCGGCGCACGTAGGGCCCGGCAGCGATCCCTGCGGAACACCAACCATTAGCCTACATATCCCGCTTGCCATCGGCGATTTTTTATGAGTCCCAAATTAAAGCCTCCGACATGCCAAGCTGCTATTTCGGCCAATTTTGGTCCGCTTCGCTTGAACGCGCCTCGGCGGCCGGATGCAAAATGGAGCGCACGTTTGCCTCCGTTTTCAAGTGCCTCGTCATGCCATCATAAAAGAGAATAATAATATTATAATTGGTTTTGTGGAGTGAGCGCAACTTTACATATGAAAGTTGGGTAATTAACCGCGCCTTAACGTTATCCTTCGTCATTGCCGAAAAGGCTAGCTTTCTCTTCCTAACTATTTAATTATTGCTTCTTTGTGAAATAATTTGTGTAATATTCAAATTAGTACATCATTTTCTAGTTGGATGTGAAGTCTGCTATTATGTGCTAGCTCGCATCTCTAACTTTAAAAACGAGAAAAAATAAGTGTTCTAATTTTATTTGAATGCCCCTTGTATAAATCGTATAGTTATTTTTAGTATTCTATGTACGAAAATTTATTTAACATATCTTACGGTTTATTCGACGGCTGAAGTGGTTCATTTGCATTAAAATGTGCTTTTAGATTTGAAAAAACTATCAAACTGTTTATTGGTCTTTAAGTGCCTGATATCTGAATATAAATGAGATTGTCCGGGTTTACTTTTATTTAATTCGGGTTCAATATCTTAAATTGACCAGATCGATTCAATATGCTTTGTCCTAGATTCAACATATCAAAATGATTTTTGATAAGACTTCGTAGTGAACTCCTCCGTTCATTGGCCACCCTGTATATAACACCTCGAAGAAAGGTGTGCAACACACGATACGGCGGAAGGTGAATTTACCTACAAACGGAAACTTAATTCTCTTGAGCGCATGGTTTCTCGCCTTTTCAGCTCGAATGAATTGCGCCCTTTTCGCATTTCCAAGTTCCGCCCGCTCGAAAGAGCCTAACGAACGGCCCCGGCTCGGCACTTTAACAGTTCCCGCCGCCGCGAATGATTAAGCCCGCCATTCAGCGCGGATTGACATTCATGCCATAATACGCGCCATTGACGATATGAATGTGCGTTTGCTGCTTGAAGTGCCGCGCGGCCGGTGAATAGATTTTTTGCGAGCGCTTTATCGCAGCCGATTCCCGCGCTCCCATGGCGGCGGCGCCTTTGATGTTCGGGGGCCACCGCCGCCCGCGGCGTCCCAGCGGCCGGCCGAGATGTCGCGCGGCTCATTAGCATTTTATCTCGCCGAATGGAAATTCATTAGCCGGCCGAATTCGGCGCTTAATTGGCGAGAGCAACAATAAAAGTAATGTCCGGCCCGGCATTTAAATTACCACCCTCGTTAGCCGGGCGGCCTTTGGCCAGCCTGGCCGGCCGGCCGCGGATTTGCATTTAAGGCGCTGATCTCGCCAAAGATCGCCCACTTAATGAGAAGCTTTCGGTTTGATTGCTACAAGGTTAACGCGGCGACATGCGCTGCATATACAAGGTGCGCCAAAGAGCTACCCACGAAATGTACCCTTAATGGAACTCGAATCGAAACTCTCTCATTCTCCATTGGCGCAAATTGGACCTTGGTCTCCCTTATCTTTCGCCTCCAATAGCCAGTCGGTCAAAGGCCTTCACCTAGCATTTTGCTCGTGAGCGCTCGCTTTGGCAGTCTCTGATCTTACATTCTCCTTACATGGCTAACCCATCGTAATCTATGTAACCTAACAATTCTTGGAATAGTTGGAAAGTTCATCGTTGTATCTTGTTCTCCATATCCCATTTTAGTTGACAGGTCCGTAGATTCTTAGTATTTTTTTTAAACACCCCTAGTTTTTCTTATAGTTCTTTGTCATGCCTCGCACCCATGACACGTTATTGACCTAATGACGGTTTTGTATACTTCCATTTTGTTCATCCTGTTCTGTATTTTCGGTTCTTCCGTACCTATGGTGTTTAAGTCCATTCTCAAGTATGTAAATCTTTCATATATTTCAAAATTAACTTTTAAATTAAGACGGTTTCCAATTCTACTTGTTCTCGGTTGTTTTTGTGTCTTTGTCTTTTGCGTTTTATTTCTAGTCTAATGTTTTTGGTTTCTCTTTTCAATTGTGTGCTAACTCTTCCTCTCTGCGGGACATAATATTATCTCCCAACTTCTATATGGTGTATATAAAATGATCCACGGCCAGGTTAAAGAGTGTCGGAGCCTGTTTTAATCCTTTGTTTATTTCGAAGTCTATAGTTTTCAGTTATATGCGTACTGTTGCCATCGTTGAGTTCTATTGTTGCCTCTATTAATCTAATGTATTTAAGGGGAATGTTGAGACTATGTGAAATTTGCTATAATCGGTCTCTATTGACAGACGCGTAAGCTTTGCTTAGCATTTGCTTGACCATGAAGAGCTGGTCAATTGTGAAGCACTCCCGCCTAAAGCCAGTTTGGCATTCGCTGATAATTCGCTCAGTGATAGATTGGAGTCATTTGCTAAAAATGAATGTGAAGATTTTGTAGCCTGTACGCAAGAGTGTTATGCCGCTTTGTCCCCTTTTTTATAAATTGGGCAAATAATTCCGGATTTTCAACCGCTAGGGATACTTTATTCATTTCATATTTTAATTGTTCATTAGTTCTGATGTTTATTCGACCTCTGGAGCTTTGGTGTAACTTTGCACTCTAATTGCTTCTTGGACTTCCTCCGGATGCTGAGTGCCCATAAGCTGCTCGCTTTCATGTATTCCCAGCAGTGGTTAAAAATGATTTTATCAGATTTTTATTTTTTTTGTCCTCTGTCCTTCTACGTTTTTGCACAAAGCTGTTTGGCCTTCTCTTAAATTACGGAGATGATTGTACACTTCTCGCAGTTTATTAGTTTGAAGGTCAGTTTCCATTTTTTTATTTGTCATTTTCGCATTTCCTTTTCTGGTGGCGGCATATTTTATCAGCTTTGTGCCTGGTTACTCATAAAGAACCCCTCTTTCTCTACTTCTTCTTTCCATGTATTTCTTATGCGTTTCGTTTCTTTCTTCTATAGCTTTTTTTACATTTCTCTTTCTTTTTGTTGTCGAAGGTTGCTACTTCTAATACATTTGTCTTCAAGTTTTCCCAATGTTCGTCACCATTTAGTTTGTCTGTGTTTACCAGTGTGAATGCTTGTGCAATTTCTCTATATGTACTAGTATGTTGCTGCTCTTTTGTCTATCAGGACAAGGTCAATTTAGTTTGGGGCTTTTCCCTCAAGCATCACCCAGGTCGCCTTGTGTAAGAAGAACTGATAATCATATTTTTCTAGCAGTAAAGTTGATTAGATATTCTCCACTTTTATTGATGTTTTCATGTAACCTGTTGCGTCTGGACTGTTCTTCTTGCCCTAGTTGTGCATTCATATCCCCATTATTACTTTTATGTCATTCCTTGGAGAGTTGTCATACATTTCTTTTAATTGTTTGCAGAATTCGTCTTTCTCTCAGCGCCATTCTTCTGTATAGCAGTGGACATTGATAATTGTTAAATTAAAGAATTTCGACTTTATTCTTAACTTACATATTCTTTCATTTTTGTTGTCTACGATTACGGTTGCTCCAAACTTTCCGTTTCCATTGTTTTTGTCACTATGTAATCTTGTATGCGTTTTCGTTTCTTTAATTTCTTCTCCCAGCCATTTTGTTTCTTGAACTGCAGCTAAGACTATCTCGCATTTTTTAAGTACGTTAAGCAGCGTTGCTTGGGCCCCAGGTTTGTCAGAATCTTCCACGTACCAAATGCTGTTCCATGTTTCTTTGCTCAGGTCGTTTCGGAGATATCTGTTCTGTATTCGTGATAGGGTTTTTTACAGGGTGGGACACAGGAAGCAAATCAAAACACTATTAAAAAGAATTAATATACTAGGCATTTCAAAATGATTTGAACTATTTCATACATTGCCGCATGAAGTTGTAATTTCAAACATATAATACTATAGCTGTCCAAGTGCAATTTTCAATGATTATCAAAAAGTTACCTCAAAATGTTCATTGTGGTAATTGAACTGTTGCCAGACGTGTTTCAGCATGTTTTCATCAATTGTTTGCACTGCGGCGCGCTTATGCGATTCTGCAATGTTGATCATTGTTACTTATACGCTCTATCCATCGATGCCACAGTTTTTTTTGTTAAGGAAGATCCTTAAAGAATAATGGCGGTGACACGGAATTCCATCAAACTCCAAGATAGAGTCGACGCTGCATGTTCTCTTACAAAGGGATTTATCATACCACGTTGACATCTCTGGCATTCAAGGTACCCGAGACCTGAGCCTAAGCCCTTAAACTTTTCTTCTGTGGGAAGTCCTGGCTTGGAAGTTAGTATGCTTTTAAAATGGCAGAAACTTATTGGCGACCCAGCCGTTTAGCAGTCTTGAACCATGTCGGCGACATCGTCTTTGCAGAATATTAGCCCCGCGATTACCTCTAGGATGTTCATGGTGTTCTGTGTGGCCGCTACAATGTTATTGAAGGGTTCCAGGAATGTAGAGGGGTTCACGTTCTTGAATAGTGCCACAATGGTGACATAGCCTTGATGTTCCGACTGTGGAATGATGGTAATGACGTAAAGGTGGTGGAGCTGGCTGCGGTCATGAGTGGGGTAGTCTAGTGGGGTGCCGACTTGGGAAAATCTGACTGGATGGGAACCCTGGTAGTTAGCGCTCCGGGGCTTCTTTACAATCCCCAGAGTGGTGGTTTTCGCTACGCTTTACGTATTTCCGGCTGGCGGGACAGCAATGCTGACAACGGTGGCTCTGGCCATGTTCTTATCGGTTCGCTCATGTTCCAAGAACATGAACGGAATATTAGATGGCGGCGGGGACCTTCCCTCATCCTCCGCACCGTAAAGATGCTCCTGCTTCAGCTCCCTCTCAGTAATATACTCCGGGATGCCTTGCACTATGGCCCAGAACGTCTTGTCGACTTTCAAAAGGTGGTAGTAGTGCTTGATCTTCGCTTCGTCTAACAAACGAGTCAAGCATCTATAATCGCCGGATTCCGGGCGGGGGCTAGAGACGGCAGGCATATCCATATCGAAGGCGTTGAGAGTGAGTGTAGGAGGAGAAAATGGTAGCATCTTCGTTCGACGGCGGACGGGACTGAGCTTGCAGGCGGGCTTAGAGTCCTGCTCCTCGCTTGGGTCGGTGTAGCGTGGTCAGAGTCGTTCTCCAGCAGGGGAGGTGAAAGCGATATCTGGGCGCCGATGGTGGCATCGGTGGTTCGGTGGGGTAGGGCGTCCTGGACATGCTCTCGTAAATACTCGTGAGATGCGCAACTATAGTCTGCTGTTCTTCGGAGAAATTTCCGGTAATGTTCTCGATACACCAGGCTTCCACGTTGCCTTCGTCTATGATTGGTTAATGGAAACTGCATGGTTACAAGTACTGGCTGGAAATCACCAAACTATGGCGCAATTATGCGGCGTACGCGGCTGACACGACCTTTCGTATGCACTGCTTACTAGTGACTTATCATACCAATAGTTCTTTGGTGGTGTTTCTTAATGAAATCGTGCGCGAAACTGACGTTGCACTGTCAACAAATGTAGAATTATAAAACGCAAAACACCTTTTCCTCGCCACTCAGCAATTTTACAACTCGTCGTTTGTCTGTCACCTAATGCAAGATTATGAACTATTGGCATGCTTCGAATATATTTCACGTAAAATTCGATCATATGTAATGTCGTGTTCCTTGTGAAACGTGTTGTCGTTCATACCATTTTGAAATACCTGGTATATATAATTAGACGAACGTTCACCTTGGCAACCCTCATATTCACCTATGACTATCAGCTTTCATCAGTTTTATGACATTGCTAAAACTATCCAAGAATGTAGTTGCTCGAAACAACTATCTCATCACATAATCACTAGCATTGACACTAGAAATGGCCATTAGTTTAATACAAGTAAATTATTTTAAACCATAGAACAAAAGCACAGAAGAAACAATCAGCAAAGATATCAGTCGTGTTAAGCACACGTTGATTGTTTTGCTTCAAGATCCATAGTGATGTTTCATTATGTGACATCAGAAACCTTCAACAGAGATTTAATTTTCTAATTTTAATTAACATAAATCTTCTTGTAACAGTGAACGTTAACAAATTCCCCATTGCTCTCAATTTGTCGGATGCCTTTATAAGTTGATATACACTAATTAAAAAACTTCTTTTCTGATAAGCCCGGCTACGCCCAATTCTATTATACTTAACTAAAAATAGCGATCGTGGCGGCCTACCTCATCCATCATACTCTTAATCACGCTAATTAGATTTCCTTGTTCCAAGAGCTGTTACATTGTTGAAGCGAAGTGGGCATGTTACGGCAAAGTCATCACAATCCTTTTCTTCTCACTTAGCATATAGGAGTGTAGGACTCTATGACTTTCCAGAACAATGGTTCTATTATATGCAAAATCGTCTAAAACGGCTGACGTCAGTATTTACCTACCTGCAAGCCCTGGCGATTGTGGTCTCAAAAAAACCATGTCATCTCAAGGGAATTACTAGCCCGTGAAACAGCACGGGAATTAGTTTGGTATACAAGCTATTTAACGCCTTGACATATCGAAGTGCTAACTGGACGGGCACGTAAATAAGCTGCCGTTGCCGCCACTTTTCTGACATTCCTCCTCCTCCTAATTTATGTAGATGCGTTCCTAATTAAAATTTCGTTGCTTAATGGGTCCCACTCGTGGCACCTGTGAAAGTCCCTAATTAGTTCGGATGTCCAGCCGGAAAGGCGCCCGCGGCTCCGCCGCGCGCCTCAGCTTACTTTCCAGATCGCCCGGGACATGCATTATTTATTGTTATTATCCCGGCACAAACGAGGCTGCGCGATAAGGCAGCAATGCTGTAATTTATTTTCTGCCTATTATCAATGATAAATGCGCAAGTGCGTTGCCAGGCGCTCGCTGCCTTCCATCAAACCCGCTGGTCGCGCATTCCCGTTCTTCGCGGCGATAACCCCTGCCCGCGCGGAACACCCAAAAATAAAAGCATGACAATGCTGAACGGCACCGTGGTGCCCTACGCTCCGTCAAACCCGTTGTTAACCGGGCGAGCACGAAAGCGGGGCTTTGACTCGGGGCAGCCGTCGGCCGGTTCGGAGAAGCCGCTGTTTACACAACACCTTCGTTCAATTAAGATGCTCGGTTAGATAGCGCGATCTAACCGGTATGATAATATTTTGAAATCGCCGGCTTGGGCGTCGTCGGGCACTCGACTCGAACTGTTTACAGAAAGCTTGACGAGGTGGCAAAATGTTTGCTCTCCTCTTGGGTTTCTTCGAGGCGCGCTCGGTCCCCATTTTGCCTCGGTGAGGTGGCGGCAGTGCTGAACGGCTATTGCAGCCGAGAGGCTTCATCGCTTTTAAATTCCAAGCAGACCGTTAAGTTTTGGCATAAAATTATGAAAATGGAAATTCCTGCTACTTAAAGGAATGTGTTTCAAGTTTGATATGTAGGAAAAGGAGTGGGAACATCTTTGAACATCAACTCATACCTTCATAATAGGTGTATAAATAAGTTCTCAGCTTTAGAATTCACAGGACGCAAATCACCGTTTACTGTAACGTATTAGTCTGCCCTCTTGCGGTTTTAAAGCAATGACATTTGGTCTTTCGAAACATCATGCGATTTGACGTTTGAAGCACATAACTTCAATAATCAGCTGTGTTCACGATGGCAATCACAAAAGAGCATATTCGATTATCTATCCACTTCGCGTATCATCTTAAGAAAAACGCTGCTGAAGCCACCGAAATGATTTGTGCTGCATATGGTGAGAATGCTGTAAGTTATGCAACGTGTAAAAAGTGGTACCAAAGATTTCACGGAGGAGAGTTTTAGTCTTGAAGATCAACCATGCGCTGGACGCCCTCAAACATTTGACACGGATGAGCTGCAGACGCGTTAGGCTGGGAACTTCTCCCACATGCGGCGTATAGCCCAGACATGGCTTTCCGATTATCATTTATTCCGGTCGTTACAGCATCACTTGGCTGATACGCACTTCAAAACAGAAGTCCGAAAATGTATCGATAACTTTAACGTCTCGAAGCCGGTGAGCTTCTATCACCAGGGAATTCGCAAGCTACCCGAAAGATGGCAAAAGGTCATCGATGCCAACAGAGAATACTTTGATACTTAAGCTTTTTTGTTTGTTTTTAAATAAAACTTTAATTTTGCAGAAGAAAGGTGAGAACTTATTTATGCACCTATTATATACCTTCACCTACCATAATTTTAAAAACATGGAAATAATTTTAATTGGAAAGAAGTGCCTATAAAAAAAATAATACATTAATTGACCACCTTTCCAGAATATTCAAAATACTATGCGTACACATTAGGCCTGGAAATATGAAGGGAGAATGTTTGGAACTATATGTGACGAAAGAAAATCAATTGCTCAGTATTGCATGTTATAAAGTAATACCAAAGCAAATGAACCTGCAAAACTACCCCAGAATCGCTATCAAGATCGCCGTTGCGAAGCACACTACGCCATTTGGAAGAACAAGCTAGAGGCACTCGACATGACTAGCATTTGGAAGATGGTCAAGGTGTTACGGAACTATCCTTCTCCGACACCGCCCATCTAATACGAACGTGACATCATCTACACCGCAGGACCCCTCTGACCACTTCGTCCAGAGGAAGTCCTCCAACTTATCCGAACCCTACAGTTACTACGCAATGCACTCCCCACGAAAATAATCGTTTGCGTTAAGGTCTTCATCAATATTGTGCTCTATCTTAGCCACTTCCCAAGCTCTTGAGAGGTGGCGGACTTATTTATGCTCCCAAAATTTGGGAAGTCAAGAACCTTCCTCCAGGACTTCAGACCGTCAGCAAACTTATGATATAGATAATTGACAAGCCCCCGATGATGGATATAACTGATTCTGGAGTCAGTTTGGATTCCACTTCGCTAACTTCACAACTCTTCAGGTTCTTAGGGTAGCGCAGAGGGTCACCAATGGCTACACCAACAACCAAACCACTTGTGTAGTCTTTTTCGACGTAACCAATGCTTTCGACAAGGTGTAGCATCATGGACTAGCATACAAGATGGCATCCATCGCAATCCCGCTACCGATGGTCCAGACTGTGTGGTCCTTTTTTTCTGGAAGAAAATCCGCATCGAGTTCGGTGTGAGATCATTGAAGAGGCGACTTCGAGGCAGTTCTGTACTGACTTCAATGTTATATAATTTTTATGCCCTGAACATACTAACTACACTGGCCCAGTATGCAGACTGTACAGCAATGCTGCCCAGCTTACTGAGAACATTTTGACCCGACGGGTCCAGGAGGGTCTGGACCACCCGAAAGACTGGTACGATATGTAAAGATGGGCATCAACACTGAGAAGAACTACGTGGCCCTGTTCTTCACCCTGAAACCGCTTCACTGACTTGGTGAGCCTCAGGATCTTTGAGAGATAAATAGCCTGGAAGAAATAAACAACCCTCCTCGAGGTGATTGTGGACAACAAATTGATCTAGAGATCTCATATCAATAGGGCGGTAATAAGAGCAAAAGCAGCAAGATCAGCACTCGGTTCCCTCCTCCACTCCAGGAGCCGACTCTCAACAAACGATAAGATGTTTTTATACAAGACCATTAAGGTCACAAAAATCCATATCAACAAGCTCCAGGTAGTCCAGAATCAAACCTTACCGTCTTTAACGCCCCATGGTTCTAGAGAAACTTTGATTTATATAGTAACGCCAACATTCCCACCGTCAATAGGTTTATTCCGCAGGCCGATCAAGACCTCCATAAAAGTATCCAACGGAAACTTCATCGTCCGTGACATACAATTATGAGATCGACAGAAACGCCCGTCACAAGGGTTTAACAATCCTGATTCCTTTAAGCTAAGACACATTAAGAAGATTGAGGTTAGGGGCTGGACCCAGAAATTTCTGATTTCGTCAGTTAGTTCAATCAAAAAAAAAAAAAAACAATCGTAGAGAATAACATGACCTGGATGAAAATGGCGATAAAATAGAACGTTGACTATCATTTTTTCTGAAAGTCTCCTATTTAGGTAAAAAGGATATTTATAAATTTAAAATGAGAGAGTGGTAAAAGACATCTCTATTACCAACGTTACGTTATTTTAAAAGACAATATGCTTAGAAGTGTTATGACAGTCCATGAAACAAGATTCAACTAATTAAAAGAAAGTGTTATATACGATTACCATTTATATTGCAGTTCATAAATAACGATAATTGGATTAAAAAAAGATACGGGAGTGAAGATCCTCGTCTGCTTTAGTTGAAAAGAAGTGAATCAGATCATTGGTATATCGACAACTAGAATAGTGGCGAACAGTGTCAGACAACTACGGCCATGACTGTATACAGTTAAAACAAGAAATGATGACGTTATAATTATTCGATTAACGGTTGAGCTATAGGTGAATTGGTCTAAATCATTAAATTTAGCAGTTCATTGTGGTGATGAAATTGGCGACATTCGTAAAATGAATGTTTCCAACACTAGAATTGGTTGATTTTATTAAACTCTAACCAAAATAAGAAACATCTCCTAAACAGATTTAAACAAAATATTATTAAATAGGGACTTTTGAAAGTAATTTCCAAATAAGAAATTTGACTAGAGGTTCCAGAAAAAAAAAGAAAAACTGGACTAATCAATAGATAAATGAAACGTGAATTTGGATGCCAAGAGAATACCAGAAGTTAATAGAAAACCAATAAAAGAACCCAGAGTTACAGATTAAAGCTTACACCACCTGCTCTAGCGATATTTTGCTTCTTTCCATCAAAACTTAATACACTGTAGCATCTTTCCATTTTCTTTGACACTAACCTCTGCTTTCACGTTGATTAGAACAGCTCGACTAATTTAGAAATATCTGTAGAAGCAGCTAGCAAAAAGATGGTGAAAAATCTATGAAAAGATGAAGAAAGTGATGACATAACTTTTATGTTGATGAAGTTAACATTAATGTTGGTGCCAATCAAAATATCAAGTTGAAATCGGACACAAAATATGACTTAAAGGATACAAAACTATCAGATTCGTTAAACAAAAATGGTTATCATCGAGGAAAATGAGATTCGTAAGACATTTTTGGTTAAAAATTGGTATTCTAATTTTTTTTAAGTACCACGTATAACTGAGTTTAAAACAATGAACGTAGATTAAGGTTCTTAAAAATATAAAACACCAAGAGAGATACAAATGTTCATTGGTTTACATCCCAAGTTGTAACTAACGCTAACTCGAAAAAGTATTTTTTCTACAAAAAGTCAATCTGCAAATTGGTTGAGAACGCTTTTCTTCCATTAGTTCCGATTAGGAATGTGAGCCCTTCATCACTTGATAGGAATGTCTTCTACTGTCCAGTGTAGTCTAATCTAGATCTCTTTTCTCTCCACATTACTAAGTGATGTGTTTAGTTTCATGATGGACGAACCAATGCCGGCACCTTTTTTGATTGACCAACCGTCCAGCTTACTATATATTCTCAACATTTTATAGGCATTTTTCGGTATCACCATGCCACACATCTACTGTTTCCTGTTCCATAATATTATTATACAACCAAGTCAAAATAGATATACAAAAACAAGTTTTTTTTTGTCAGTCTTAAATCAACGTTGACGGAGACTGATCAAAAGTTCTTGGGTCCAGATCCTAATCTCGGTCTTTTTTATAGGACCTGGTTAATAGTATTCGTACCACCTCACGGAAAAAGTAGGATACTCGGACGCTTGCAAGAAGAGCCTCTATCAAGTTCGTATCCGTAGCGGCCACGAAATGCTGGAGTTACTGTAATCCTGAATATCCTCGTAGAGTTCCTGAACGCTTTGGTAGATGTACTTATGAATATCCCTCTTTTCCTGTGGAAGTCGTGGTTCCTTCCGAACCACAAAACTCCGTAGAACCCGAACCTGTATATCCTGGAGTTTGTTGCTGAGTGTTTTGCAGTATAGCCTTGTTCACTGCCTTATCAACGTGAGCTCTCCAGCTCGATTTCTAGTCTATGATCACTTCTTCTTTCTAAAGATCCTAAGTTAGCCAGTGAAGTGGTCTTCTGATAAAAAACAGGACGCTGAGTTCTTCTCCAGTTTGATTTTTCCAAGAGGTCCAGGTTCCTCTTGGAGTTGTTGGACTGCGGACGATGAACTCAGCGAGTTGGACAGCACTGCCGTTGGCATGTTGTGGACGAAGATGTTGTACATCACGACACCGAACTTCCTTCCGGAGAGGAAGGTCTGGATAAGCTGGATCATCAGCAGCAGAATTGCAGAGAAAACTATATTGTACATTAATCTATTGTGCAACACCTTATCGAATACTTTGGTCACGTAGAAGAAGACTATACCGGTGGATTGCCTCTTGGTATAGCCATCAGCAGTCTTATATCAAGCAAACAAACTAAAATAACGATATTTGGTTGATCTTAGTACTTTACATTTCTTTAACTAAAAACTTATTTAACATTTAATAAATTTTGGTGCCAATTTTTCAAAACAATTTTTGGAAAATTGATGTATGTCGAGCTCACTCTATATATATAAGTACAACAATAGTCACAAGATTCACATTAATTTTCTCTAATTGACACACGTACTACTAAATTTCCAACACTGTTGCGTCTGTTTTAGCCATATAGAGGGGGTGTTCTGAAAAAAAAATTATAAAGTAATTTTTCCAAACTTCTGATATCTGTTTAGATATTATCATATACAGAGTGTACACTAAAAACAAAACACAAAGCTGGATTTAATTAACACACAATAAAGCTGGCCAGAAAAAATGAAACTCATTATTCCAAATTGATTACGATAAACCGATCCCGTTAATTGTTATTTTTTCCGGCTTATCGGGGGTCAAGCCCCCGCTCGTAAGAAACCCCTATTAATAGCCAATAACGGGGCCGCGATTGCGAGGTTAAAACCCGGTCGATAGGCCGCGATTGTTTATTCGAGGCGCATTCCGGGCGCGATTTGTTTTTTGCCGCAAAAAGCGGCTGTCACGCTCCGATTGCGAGAAACTATTAGCGCGGCCCGAATTTTTGTCAATCGCATTCCAGCTGCCGATCAATCACGCGCCGAACACAACACAAAAATGTTTCAATTATCACATTCCGCCGCGGAAGTCGGCTGGCCATAATTGTTGCGTAAAACGGCGTCCGGTAGCTAGCTCTGCTGTTTGAGATTGGATGAGATAAGGCCAAACGCCTTTTTGTGCGCGAACAGGTTTTTAAATGAACCTGGGGCAGCGGGCTCCAGCAAAACGCCTCGGAGTGCCATCGTGGCCATAGCTGCCGCTCGTTATTGCGTAATAAATTAGACGGTTCGGAATCTCCTACGGGGGGATCCAAATATAAGGCGATCCAAACTGAACTTCAGGAAATTTTTTCTGAATATAACAAAATATTAGTTTCTTCTCTTTTAAGGGTGGGTTTCATCCTTTTCATAAGTAAATTTTCGAAAACTAGTTATAATTAGAAGGAAAGCTAATAGGTCTACATGATATCGTATCCTCTAGGCTTTTTCCCAGTTTTCCAATGTTGTGAGAAGGAGCTAACCTTAGGATGGAGTATGTAGGTGATCATTTTCTTTCCTTTTTCATGAAGTTCCTTAAGGGACTTTATTTAATTTTAGGTTTGCCATAGTCCATTTTTTTTCAGCAATATTGAGAGGTTTAATAATCTCTAATGGTGTGGGGTTCCTTGTAATAAATTCTTGGATTGTTCTGTCTTTATCTAAAGAACAAACCCGGGACTTAGTCCAGTTTCCAGTTGGTAGTTTAATGGGTGGAATTACTGATTGAAGTAATTTCAGTTTTTTTGCTTTCCATAATGATTTTCTAACGATAAGGTTCAGTAAGTATTTTTGAATGGTCTGATTTCTCATTTTGTGCAGGGTTTTAGTTCTCGAGTGGCTTCGTTAAGATTTGTCTTATCTTGAGTTTGTTTGGAATTTTCCATATTGTCCCGAGTTTTCTTATCTCAGCTATCTTCTGTTTAATAATTAAACGACAATCTTCTGAGTAACAGTTTATATGGTTTGGTTTAATATTCTATCGCCTTGTAAATGTCTTGTTCGGTTTTTAGTGGCAGGTTTAATAAAATCTTAGCACTGATCAGTTCTCGAAAGGTATATCTGTTTCTGTGCTGGTTGTGTAATAAATAGAGTTGTGCCGTTTTCAGCGTTTGGCTATATTAGATTGTCACGGAAGAATAATCTGACAATAGATCAAAACACGATGTTGCTTTTATGTTGTTTGTTTCTATCCTTTTGAATCCTTTGGTGTAAAAGTTCAAAAGGCTTGGGAATTTGTCCGGATCTGAGGTTACTGAGTAAGTTCACCAGTAGATGCGTTGCTTGGCTTCAAGGCATTCATATATTTAAATAGCTCTCTACCTGTGGGTGACGTTAATATGAATCCCCAGTGTTAATTTTTGTGCATTAAAGTCACCTCCAGTAATAAAGGGAGATGCAAAAGAGTGGAAGAAGAGTTCAAAGCTTTCTTGTTTGATCTTGTGTTTCGCACGTGGTTGAGATATTCTTGTTGGTATTGATGCAAATAAAATATTTAGGTATTTGCAAGTAGCTTTTGTGGATAAAAGTGTTTATGTGATGAGCATGACGTCGATGTTGGAGTTCTAGAGTACGATATTTAGGAATATAGCCACGCTAGTTTAAAAATGGCGGAGGCGAGCTTATTAATTACGCTATCAATTCTTTCCATTAGCTTTACCAGCATTGTTTCAAATTTGTTGTTCTTCTGCTGGTTCCATGTCTATATATCGGATGTGTTTTAGGAATAGGATATGCTTGGTTGAATTAGTTCGGAGTTTAAATTAGATCTTATTGATGGAAATTTACGCTTATGGGTTTCTTTAACTCCTCGATATCTTCGATATTTGACGGGGTGGTTACCTTGGCCATTAACACACTTAATGTTTTTACTCCTTCTTTCCTTTCACAATTTGTTATTAGGTGTTCTACAGCACATTTGATACATCTGGGGGTCCAAAAGTAATTATTTCTTGATTTAATTAAGAATTCTATGTTATATAGATTTCATTGTTTGGTCTTTGTTTTAGTTCTACAAAGAACCTTGGTAGGGGTATTTTATTTACCCTGTTTAATATTGAACATATTTAATAAGTTATGTCCACGATCCTTAATCTCTGGTAAGTTCTTTAACTGTAGAATTGCTTAATGTGCGTAAACCTACTGCAAATTTTCTGTCTTGTTTCTGTTGGAAGGAGTGAAATTCGGTATTTTTGTCTTTCGGCTCTTTAATGACTGTACTAGTTTTTAGTACCCGTTAACTGCATTGTCTATAATTTTGATAAAGTATTTGTCTTTGGTCTGAACATCTAGCATGTCTGTTAGCGGTTTTAGATTGTGGCATTGACCATCTTCCTCGTCCGACAAAATTGCTCAGCATGATTTGTCTTGTGTTTTCTATTTATGCTCGATAATGCTTTTTTGATTGACATGTGAGCTAAAGGAGGTTGGGATAAACACTGCGCTGGTAATTGTGGTGTTTGTGGTTGTATAGTTGATAAGTGCTATTGTAATGCACCTGATCTTGGATTAATTGTAGGTTTGTTGTAAATTTGCCACACCGTACATGGCGGCCTCCTTTATTTGTCGTGTGCTTTCCACTAAGTGTTGATAATTATCTTACATTAAATAAAATAAATAAATATATGCAGCAGATCTTTTGTTTGCAGCTGCGCTTGAAGACACAACGTCGACCGCGTTTAGTTATTCGTGCACGCCCTTACTTAATAAATAACACTTCATATCTAATTCCTACAGCTTACTTGTATAATTTGGAATAGCCGTTCTTAGTGGACGATGGATAAAAGATGTTATTTTCGCTGCAACGCTTCTTCCTCTCAAAACAGCGACTATGGCGGCAGGAGCGGCGGCGAGGGGCTGTAGACCAGGCGACTTCGGCCATATAGATGACGGGCCCACGGCCCCATCAATATACTGGTGTGTTGCACAGAAATTTTTATCGTTTTCTAAACATGGGCAGCGCACACTAACAAATTTGGACACTTATCACACAGAACGCGCACTGATGACGCAACACGCCCGCTCTGTCCGAGTGCAAGAACCGAACTGACAAAATTGTTGGCTGCAGAATTATCTTAAAACTTACTCGACCTCCAGAAACGAAACCTTTGGTTCTGCAAAATGTGCACCATTCTAAGGGTCCCTTTGTGCAAAGAGAACCGTTATCGAACGGTGGGTAGTAAGCAACTTTTGTGTTCTTAATTAACTGCCAACGCACAGCAGGCACAATACTCACGAGAATAGCACTTTAAGGATTCTACCCTTTTAAATGTCAACCCATTGTCTAAGGAAGTGTTTCCAATAAGACGTCATTTTGTTGCTTGGGCGATAAACTTCAGCTGCCGAGGTTTATTGATTTTATTTTACGCTGTCGGTCGTTTAATTAGCTACCTTTTCAATTAGACTGCACCTGTGCGTACGCACTTGTAGAAATAACGTAAAGGTGATTTATGGGCTATATTCTGACAGAACAACCGATTGTTTTACATAATTTAAGCGCATAACAAAGCTGCGTGGCACGCAGAAAATCCACAACACATAATTAATCGAAGCAAACAAATTACGTGCTCACTTTTCCGGTTTACAAAATTCTGGGTATGCCGCTACTGGATACACCTAATGGGCTTGTAAGTGCTTTACCAACGAATGGAATTTGAAATATCCAGGCCTGTCTATTTTGTTTACTCTAACGATTTGCTTTAATAGGCCGTTCGAGATAAAATTCTTTTCGAGGGGAATTCGTGTCCACGTCCACTATTAATTGCCGTTCGAGCTTCGAAGCTTTCGCGGCTTCGCAGGATTCGAATTTGGGCGTCGGCTCTCGCAGGTCGCTAAACCGCGAGACACCTTCAGCCGCCCCATTGTGAGCGGCGGCCGCGCACCTGCACGGCACACAAAGGGCCGAAGCGACAGCGGCGACAGGGCCGAATTCTGCAGATAGAGATCGGGCGTTGTCCGTTTGACATTTCCCAATTTAGCTGGCGGAGCTAAGCGGCTCGGCCGCAGGTCGGGAATGCGGACCGCCGCGCTCTCCCGCGGGTTACATCACGGCGACCGGGCCGGCGCCCGCTTCCTGGCCTAAAATTAGGCGCGGAATTCATCGCGCGATTACACGGAATTAGCAAATAAAAAGGCGCCCGCTGATTAACGCGGAAGGTGCCGCGCGAGTTACGGCGCCACAGGTTGCGCGCGGGGAAAGCCGAACCGGGAGGGTGGGTGCATTGCAAACAAGTCGCAGGGGAAAACGTGCCAAAGGTTGAAAAGTATTTTTAAATTCTTTAAGGTGTAAACATCTATGTCTACTCTGAAGATGAGTCAATGACCTCAGTCTTGTCTTATCATTCACCTCTTCAATGATTTCAGCGATCATATCAAAAGCAAGTCGACCTTTTTTTGCTAGGACATAGATAACAAACTTATGGAGTATTTTGTTAGAAAAACAATTTTGCAACATTATTTACGCCTTTTTTACTAGGAAGAGAATATAAAGGTTTATAGTCATTTGGATTATGAAACGATCTCAGTTAATATGAAAGGAGAAGACGTCCATTGAAGATCCTCCGTATATGAAATTCATTATTATGATCTTAGGTTTGGGGTCGTTGCCTTTTCAGCCATCTTTGTACTAGAAGATGGTTCTTCTCGTTGATTTATTTGATTATTCCGAACCTAAGTGGTGCGCATGGAACGGATTTCCTCTTCAACCGTAAGATTTTTGATCGAGTGCATTGAATGATTTTGATATTTTACGGTTTAGCACAGTCCCATGGCTGTAAACCTTATTATCCATATAGGTTTGATCGTGCATTTGTAAAGAAGGATTTCCCATTGTTAATTAATTAGGACTTTCAACTTAAAAGCCATAGCATCTGTTGTAGCTGGATGATTTCTAGGGTAGTTTAGTGTCAAGTATAAGGCACAAGTATCCAATAGGTAGATTGGTGTTATTTATTCTAATATTAGAGCATTTATCACGTCTGATTTTAAAGACTAATTTGATGGCATTGATCTTTATTCACTAAGTATTGAGCTATTCTTCGAGACTATCGAGATGAACTTGCAGCTGATTTGTGGGTGGGGGGTGGGGGTGTATGATGGTACTGCTTGCAAAGATGGGGATGTTCATTATTGAAACGTAAACTTGAATGTAAGATACGGCAATGCTACGCTGTGGTACAGCAGATTTAACGGGTTAATTAAAACACGTTTTGAGGTTGAATTTAGTTTAGAAGCGGCGTTCAAAAAGACATGATTCGAGGGTGAGGTGGCAATTTGCAAGAAGGTATGTTTTATTTTAAATAGTAGTTCTCTAGGGTAAACCTCGCCGAACGTTGCAGTACATACCTTTTTCTCTTCCAGGCTTTTATGACCTCATCTGTTGTCGGAAGCTGAATTGGTGTTTGGATAAAATTTTGTGAAGGTTGATTATAATTTATAGCCTTCCAAGAAGCAGTTTCTGAAATATTTTTGATATCAAGGGCAAAACAAACTGATAGGTCGATACGATTTGGTGGGTTTGAAGGTTTTCCAGATTTGCGTCATTGTGACCTCAATATGCTATTGTAGATTGTGGTTAAAAGTACAAAGGCTTCTCTTGGTAACTGTTTAAGTATTTGAGCTGTGAGGAGATCAAATACTGGGGTTTTATGATTTTTACATGCAAGAATTGATTACTAGGAAGACTTCCACGAGTCTCTATTAATCAAGGCAAGAAGTGTCTAAGAAATTTTAAATCTTGTCGTCAATATTATTTGGATTGAGATCTAGAGGACTAAAGATTAATGTGAGGTCTTCAGCGAAAATGGTGACTTTTTCTAGTTTTGATCTAATCCAGGTATTGTTTATTTTTGACAATATTATGTGGTTTGTCTCAAACTTCTTAGTTACTTTCCAAACTGTATGTCTCAAATGTTGAGCTTTTGAGATCCTGTAATGCATTTGTAAGATGTCGAGCGAGCTTATATATTATACACAATTTTATTGATTGGGTTCCTAGTCTTATAGCATATACGTCTCGCTCACTAATTTTCACTAATATCAAGAGGTTTTTCATGCTGTTTCTTCTACTATGGTATTGAATCATTCAATAGCAATATCAAGATCTTCAGGTTCTTTTATTTTCATGTTTAGTTTTAAATTTTCCTCTAAGTAACGTTGAAAGCTCAAACGATCAGTTTTAGAAGAAGTCAGTCTTAGCGGACCTAGTTTAACAATAACATGACTATTTAAAGTAAAAATTATTGGAATGTAATCCGATGCCAATGTTGCTTTTTTATGGGAGTTTATTAGAATAGCTAGTTGTATGAATGTAGACTTCGTAGTCTCTATAATTTAATGTGTGATCTTTTGAATGCAAAATACATTTGGATGGTGTAATTTTAAGTTTCTGACGCGCGAAAACCTCATTTTACAAATTTTAAAGTCTTTGGCTTTAAGTGACCATATATTTACATTTCTTATTTGATGGTTCAATCTTTATTTGACCTAAGGATGCATGTGTTTTTGTTGTTTAAATTTCGTGCCTAGTCTACATAGAAAATTAATGAAAGATATTTAGTGATTTTGTACCTGAAATTCATGATGATTTTAACGGTATGGTACGTTATGTTATAATTCTTCTTTTATGGCGATGTTGGGGTATGAATATTAAACAAGGATTGCGAACGGTTACATGTGAACACCACAGGTGGGGTGATATTTATTTTATTGTTTGTCTGCCTTTTCCTATTCTTTACTATTTGCCATGAGTAAGGATTTGTTGTTGAGTCGTTGCCTTCAATTTGTTCTTTCATATGTCTAAAGCTATAGGAAGTTTCAAATATTATTTTTGTTTCTTCCTGCTTTAAGATAAAGTGTATTCAAATTCTGATTAAACTGAGTACATGGTGGGGATTTTGTAGGATAGTTTTTGCTGCTGACATATATGCAGCAGAAAATTCATTAATTCATCAGGAGAATTGGCAGTTGTTAATATTGAGAAGAATGCATTTGCATTGTGGTTGGCGACAGGTGATCGGAGCTGCGTTTGGTGGCACTACTTGCTGACTCAATTGTAGAATCTCCACACTTAGTGTTCAATGTTTCACTTGGTCCGACAGGGTCGAATTATATATTTGAATAAATTTAGTTTGATGTTCGTACACCCTGAAAATTAGGCGAGTGCTTGCCACATAAGCACCAAATTTTTGGTAGAATAGTCGAACTGTCCAAAGAATGATTACAAAATGATGAAGCTCGATCGGTAATGGATGCAAGACCTCATAATGATCAACGTGGGGAAAGGTCCCACGGGAATATTACCATACTTACTCAAAGTGTCTTTGGCAAATCCGAAAACATCAACTCGGTATTTAAGCATTGTAAGAAGCTCCCTTTATCAAATACTCACCCGATCTGCATTTCATTCATATAAAATACAATTGATGCAAAAGCTTAAGTTTGCTGACTTCACCAAGTGGACAACTCATCGTGAGACGTGTTATCCATTATACGATTTTGTAAATAAACAAAATTTTCGCATTTTGGACCCGGAAAAACCTTTCGTAACTTATGAAAAACAAATGCATCCTAATCATGTTTGATGCGACTGTTACCGTTACAGGATAATCCGGTTTTTGGCACCAACTAAACAACATAGGTCTGGGGCAAATGTGGTTTCAGCAAGACGGCGCTACCTACTATTCAACTAGAAATTCACAAACAGTTAACGGCTTCAAAAACAAAATCCGATGTGGTATCGATTAAACTGATGAGACGTGCGAAATTGCGATCAAAAGAGGGCCAAAATTTGTAGCCCAATCAGAGGTGATCATTTGTCAAATATAATTTTCCATATTTAATCGAAATTTTTTTACTTCAGTACTCAATAAAAATTCAATCACAAATTCAATTCAAAATTCATTTTGTTGAAAATTCTTAGATGGACACACTGTAGATCTGCTGACTCAATAGCAAAGTCGTATTGCTGAGTATTGAGCGAAGGTAACATCTTAACGAGTGAAGTTCCACTCCCGTCTACTTGGACCTGGATCACCAACAGTTCTGAAAATGGCCACAACTTTAAATGTTTTAAGTGTTCAGAGAACCAGAGATTTAGTTTGAAAAGACACTCTGCTTTCCTATATACAGCAATAATAAAATAAAAATTTTATATTCCAATTACATTATTGTAGATCTTCACTAATTTTGTTAAAGAAACCTACATTTTTTTGATAACACAGCAAAACATTAAATCAGACTTCACTATCAGTAACTTTTACATCCATCGTCAACGATTAAATAATTCTGTAAAAAACATCGCAGATTAAAGTTTCGTCTCCAAGAAGAGGATGATTATAATTAGGAAAAAAAGATCTCAAACTTTCTATAACGAAATGCTATGATAGATACACATTTTGAATTTTCATCAGAAAACTTTAGAGAAAAATACTAGTCGTAATTTTGCCTCCCCACCGTCGTGCAATTACACAAACCACAGCATTTTTATACCATGAGAATATAATTACGGCCATGAATAACGTTTTATTATTATAATATTGGGGATGAGAGCTCTCCTCTCCTTAGTATGATATACCGTCATGTTTGCGACTCTGAAGTAAGCTGTCTACATTTAGATATTTTGAAAACGCCAAACAAAGCCTTTTCTAACAAAAAATAGGCTCTTCATCAGATTGCGGCCAAAGGTGACCTTTATTATTTTCATATGATGCGAAAGAAAACTTTTATAATAAAAAACTTGAATGAATTAGAAAAACAATCTTGGAACAATAAATGAGTTCAACAATGGTAAAATGGGTTGCAAATTACACGAACAAAATTATTTTTATCTGGATTAAAAGTTTTAGCTTTTTTATTTAAGTACGGTAAGAAGAAAAAGTTGTACACTTTGTTTAAGTTTCAGACGTTTCAAAAAAGAATATCCGTAGCGCCCATCATCTTTCAATTCGAACCAAGAAGTCAATTTTCGATGCAAATGATTGATGTCTCGAAGCTCTCTCTTGGTCAACAAATACTCGAGAGACCGGAACAGATGGGAGTCGGACGGCGACATATCAGGAGAGTACCGCGGATGGTCGAGCAATTCCCCAGCCCGGATCATTCTACTTTTTCTTGGTCAGACGTGCAGTGTGAGGCTTGGCATTGACTTGAAGCAGAATGACATTGTGACGACGTCAACGTGGCAAGGCTAGTATTGGCAGTGGCGTTCGGCGTTCGGTTGATCGTCTCTCCAGTCGGCAACAAGTCCCAGTGAATCGATCCAATTCGAGTTGAAGTTCCTCGCTGGCCGGGTGAAAGCTATTGATAGTGGCATAGTGCGACAATTTGGACCGATTCACCGAGACTTGTTGCCAGTTGGCGAGATAATCAACGCTGAACGCTACTAAGAACACTTGCACCTCTGCAATCTAGCCTTGCCACTTTGACGTCGCCGCAATGTCATCCTGCTCCAAGACAATGCCAAGCCTCACACTGCACGTCTGACCAAGAAAAAATTGAATGATCTGGACGAGGAGCGCATACGTCGAATAATGTTGCTGAATAATTATAATTCCTTCTGGTCAATAAACTTATTAGTTTTTGATTCATTCGCAAAACTTATTTTGACATTTAATACTTGCTAAGACTGCTTTTAAGGCTGCAGATCTACTAGGACACTGGAAAAACCAAAAATAAAAATAAAACAATTAAAAATCAAGAAACAACATTCTCAATAATCCACTCTTAGTAACTACAGCCTTTGGCTAATCAGAAACAATGAAAACAAAGAGACGGTATACAAGTTGAATCATCAAATATTAAATTACGTTCACAATAAAATAAGTTATTTTTAAGAATTTGAATAAACAAATAAAGATAATATCATTGGTCCTAAATCATCTCTGTTTCGAAGACAACAAAGAGATTTTTTACAAGTCTCTAAATAAGAAAAAGAAGACTAAAGAAGTCAAAAAATGCATCAGGGACAACAACCTTAGTTCAAGGTCAAATAATGTTTTCTGTTCTTCTTGTTCTAGTCTTTAAATCAAGGAATTTTTGTAAGTAAATTAAGGCAAGCAAACGAAAAATAATGCGTTTACCAGGACATTTTCAATACTGGAATTTGATATGGGCATACTGGACATCTCATTTTGTTAAAAAATTATAAATAGTATAAAACGAACGAAATTATTCTTATTTGCAACTTTTAACTTAGATAACGAAATCAAATGATGTTTGGTAGTAGTTTCTGCTTGGCCTAGAAGCTTTCTATTTTAACATTACAAAAAAATAATCCATTTATGTATATGAGCACTGCAAACAAGCTGCATCAGTTGTCAGATTAAAATCGAGTCGTCGACAAAGTCGTTCCAGATGGCATGTTTAGCGCAGCTTTATTGGAGTTTTCTGTCACGTTCCGCTTTATTGGAACGAATTATTGCGCGCGGCGTTATTACTCCACTAAATATTTCGGTTTACGAGCGATCATCTACTAAGTATCAGCGCTGTGATCAGGCGCAAAAAGCGGAATTCTTGCAGCATTTGGCTCGGGTTTCCTCCGCTCGTCGCGTTAATTCGCAGGGAGCAGCTGGTTTTTTGCCTTCTTTGTGATGCGTTTTACAAAATGTCAACGAATACTCTAGACATCCATTATTTCAATTTGCATCCTTTTGTTTTATTTTCACCTTTACTCTAATCCCAATTACTCATTTTGAATAATGTCCACTTATTCATCCCTTTTTTAAATCTTCACATTCATGACAGAGTGGGATGTTCTCTTAATTGGATCTTTAATACAGGGTGATTAATAATACACATCAGAAAGTATTTGCTTATAAAACTTTTCACACAGCGCTAACAGATTTTCAAAATTCAAAAAATGTTTTATTTCGCATAGTCTGAAGTTATCAAAATGTGAACCTTGACTAATAACAAGATGGATCAGCCTACTTTCAAAAGTCTGACCTTACTGTTTGAAAGATATCTCTTCCAATGGCCGACCATTCACTTTTTATAGCAATTTAGAGACTCTTTGTGGATATGATTCTTCGGGCATCCCCATAGAGTCATGCTAGGGGAATATGGTGGCCAAATAATTCTGTCACCAGCAAAATGATCGAAGTCTAGTATAAACTAGTAAACGTTGAGCATTTTGGATCTCTTTGCTCCTCGTACAAACTCCTCTTTGAGCATCTGGCGGTAATTTTAAGAGTTCACATTGCCACCAAAAAAATAGGGTCTTAGAATCTTTTTCCTTGAAATTGCACACCAGACCCCTTTTGCTGAATGGAGAGGCTTTTCGGTATCCCAATGGCGCATGTTTTGTTGTTAATAAAACTTTGCAAATAAAAATGTGCCTAATCACTAAACCAAATCTAAGGAACATCAATTGATACGTCTTCTACTTTTTTCAGTCATCAGTTGGTCAAATTGTAATCTTCTCTTGTCATCATGCGGCTTCAGCGCTTGATGGACTATATCTTGTACGAGAACATTTTAAGTATGTTTCATGGGGATAATTTGGACGTTCCCACAGCTGATCCCCGCTTGCTTGATAAACCTGGCTAGCTGATCTTCGAAAAGGTCTCCCACCTTTTCAACATTTTGTAACGTCATAGTGGTAGATGGTCGGTTCGAGTTTGCAGGTCGAGATTCCCAGACACTGCTAGTAGTCTGAAATCTCTGAACAGTCTACAAGTATCGAGAAAAATTCTCGCAGGCTATTGTACGTTTTTACTCTAAAATGTATTAATCTTTCTCGCCCACTTATCGTCCTTTCAAAATTTTTGTCGTTCTTCTTCTTCTTCTTCTTAGAATAAGCCTGCGGCTTGTTTATTTATCCAAATACATCCCCATCTTTAATTCCTTTGGAAGTGGAGGTCTATGATTCTAGCCATTGTTTAGGTGGTCTGCCAGGTCGTCTGCGTGTTATGGGCTTCCCATCTCTTGATAAGTCTTACAAGTCTGGCTTCTCCCATCTGTGACACGTGTTCGTTCCAACCTCTTCTCCTTTCCCGGCCCCATACCCATCTCACTCTTTCAGTTCTATTGTTCTTAACATGGATTTCGTTTTTGCGATGTCGGCTATGGTTTAATTACTGACCGTACACAAGTTTTGTATATACGTATCTTACTTTCCTTTTGCACATGTTTATTGTTCCATATGGTGTCTTTCAACGATGCAGATATTCTTGTTGCCTTGTTTATTTGATGTCTTACTTCGCTAGCCATATCTTGATGCGCTGTCCCGGGTACTGGAAATGACATGACTTGTTCAATTAAGTGTCGTCTATGGTCAATTTACAAAGGATTGTGTCTTTTGATATTATAATAGCCTTTGTTTTGTGTGCAGATATTTCCATGTTATATTTTGTAGCGGTCAGATGGAAGTTCTGTAATAATCTTTGTAATTCATCTTAGCTTTTAGACATTATTACTGCGTCATCCGAAGTATTTTTATTTCTCCTGTAGTAGTTTTATATCCTTGTCCGATTTTATCCAGCAGTAGGTTTAGAGTCACCCTGTCGTATTCCTGTAATCATTGGCACGTCTTCTGTCAAGCTGTTCTTAATTAACACCTTTGTTATCGTGTTTGTGTTCAATTCTTGTATTACCCAATTATTTCAAGTGGAATATCTTTTCTCTCAGAATGTTAATGACGTCTGTAAGTCTAATTCCTGCTTTTTTTAAATCCCTGCTGCTCTTTATTGATCGTGATGTATTGTAAGATTATGTTTTCGATGGTGCGAGAACAGTTTTGTCTAAGGGTTTAAAGGTTTAGTTCGTGATCAATGGTTTGCTGCAAAACTTCAATTAGCTAACTATTATGTGGCACTGATCTACCTTCTCACATTATTTTCTACCTGGCACCTACCTTTCCACATAATATTGTAATTAAAATAAATGAGACAAAAATAGACAATGTATTGAATGAAAAGATACAAAAAAACACTTTTAAGTTAAAAAAATTGAGTATAGATAAAATGATACCCCAAGTTAGAGATTGAGCTACTAATTTCATAAAATTCTGTTAATGTGGTTTCTTATAACATGAATTGTATAAGTTTCACATCTATTCAGAAAACATTATATGATAAGTTCTGTGATTCTCTTAACTCTTTTGTTCATGGTACTAAGAGATAAAAGGTAACAAGTTCTATACACGGTCATAGAAGATGCCATTTGTCAATATCCCTTACAATGAAGTAGATTTTCAGTCAACAAACGAAGCAGTGTGTAAAGAGATGAATGATTAACGTTGCTCCGTAGGACCAACAGTATAAACTGCAGGATCCCGCTGGAAGATCCTCTTTTTGGAGATCCTAAACCCTCATCTAACCGTGTGATCACACGGAATAGGACATGTGCACGCACCAGTGCCTTCTACAATAAATATATCTGCTCGCTCACGACACGACCGAAGCAACGAAACCAGACGCCAGCGCAGCTTCCCGTCGCAGGAGCTCCCCGGCATGGGCCTTAAGGACCCCGCAAGACGGTCTCCGGCTCGGAATCCCGCCGAGAACGAAATCTCGGGCACACGGGGCGCGCCCCGACATCGCCTTTGTTTATTAAAGCGACAATGACGGATGGAGGCACCTCATTCGGTTAATTCGGAATGTAATGAAAAATGCGCGCCGGGGGCGAGAGTGCGAATGGATCGGCGGCGCACTAAAGGAGCGGCCGTAGCGCAACGCAAATTCGGTGAATAATTGACGGCCTCTAATCTCAAAGGCGAGCGGCCGCGGCGCCTGTTATCAGTCATTCAAATGAGGGCGCTCGCAGTTTCGCTAACGTCGGAGAGGAGGAATTCATGAAGCTTGATTGAAACTCTAAATCAATGGAATATTAGCATTTTGAACTGAAGCTATCTAACAAGGAGCGTCCGATTAACCCCGGTCGCCAGGATATGGGGCGAGGGGTTCAATCAGAGAAACTTTGAAATCGCACATTCATCGTTCATCGACGTATAATAACGTCCGCGCCATTTCTAACGGCGCCCCCGAGTTCAATTTCCAGAACCTTCCGATTCGCTCTAGAACCGCGCGTTTAAATATAAGGCGGAGCAGAGAGACTTTCGCGGCAGTTGAATTGGAGAAGTCATGCAGCGAATAATAGTTGCGCAAATAAATTTGTGTTATTATAGTAACCGTTGACAGTTGCGTTTATAGTATTATAATTTACAATTATTGTGCAGCCCTTGTGAATAGTTTAGTTTTGAATTACATTGGCATTCAATTCACAATTTATTTATCATAAAGGCAGAACAATGAGTGACAAAAATGGAGATTTGTTAAAATAAGTGGAGCAAAATTCAAAAAACGTTCCAAAGAGCGTCTTAAACGACAGGATGCCGTAATCAAGGAAATACCTAAGTTAGACAATTTCTTCTCACGTAGTATACAGCAATCACAATCGTCGCCATCTACTTTAGCGACTTCAAACCCAAATTGTAATGCATCAAAAGTACAGCAAGAGGCTTTGAACTCACAGAGATCTGAAAATACTCTCACAGAGATAGGCCCCATTATATCACTCGATGATTCGGTATTGTACTGCTTAAATAATAAACTTCGTGAGATGGTGAACTACAATGGCATTCAACAAATCAATGACTTTAAATTTTAAAAATCTGAAAGACAATATGCCACCGAAAAAAGTTTTTTGTACCAAGCAGGTATTTTATGAAAAGTTAATGAAAAGAGAACGCATCAAATGAAATTTAAAATTAAGACGAGTACTTTGTGCGCCGTGCAAACTCAATGCAGAAACAGCGTTCCTAGCAATTAAGGGGTTTGATCATTGGAAAAATAATAAATAAACGATCATAACAACTCTGCATTTTAAAATTTATTAGTAGAAATCGAGTTTCACACAGAGTAGATTATAAAGGAGATTGTAGCAGAAGCGTTTAAGGAAGAATCTTTGTGTACTATTCTATAATTGAGGACTCAACGCTAGATGTGCCGCATACGTTTATACCCAATCGTAGCTATAAAGGTGAAGAGATGGCAACTGCTGTCATGCCGACCGTAGATTTCGTAGGTCATGATCTAAATAACCGAGGACCGAGTTACAACAATGCCAGTAACGTTTCTGAGTGCCACAAAGGTCTTCAGGCTAGAATAAAAGAAGTAAATCATCTGGCCACATACAACCCTTGGGCAATCGACTTTTTAGAATTAGTTGGCTCTGCAGCTGCAGATTGCGACAGGTACTTTGTTGGATTTTTTTTTAGAACAAACCTATCACCCTTTTAATTTCTTCAAACAAAAGATAGGATGCCTTGCGGTTTTACCTTAAAAAGGACTCCTTATCTTTAAAAACTTGAGTGCCCGTGTTGGTGCTAGTCTATACAAATCGTACCAGAAGGCCCTTGCTGCTCTGACACACGTTATCCATGATAATGTTCGAACTAAGGACGCACAGTATGAAGCAAATGTGTTATTGAAAAAAAGAATGCTTCTGATTTAGATAAAACATACCCTGAGGATTGTATGCATTTAGCAGCTTTTTTAAAAATCAATAAAAGTATTGACAAAGATGATAAGAATGTCCAAACCAAGAACACAATTAGAACCACAAAGAAGTCATAAGACGTACTTTTCCCAATACCATGATCGTTTTAAAAAAATTTCTAAGTATGCTAGTTACTGACTGCACTGGAGAAAGAATCTTTTCAACCTTTAAAGGAGTAATAAAGTTTTTGAGATCATCCTTAAACCAAAAAAAAATAAAATAAATGACGAACTTCCCACTTTTATTTATTGAGAATGAGTTTCTGCTGTCTCTATTTTGATAACAGACTAGAGATTAGCTAATTCTAAAGCCACGAAAAGAATTTTATGAAATGGGCGTTACCTTTTATTTTTCCTCATTGATGTGTGAATGTATACATTGTTCTGAAGTGTATGTATGTAACAAAAATTAAAAATCAAATAAATTTTTTGTCTAAACAATCAATTTTTTGTAATTTTTTTCCAGAATCCCAAACATACAATAATCTGCGGAAAAATTGTCAGCCAAGGGCGCCAAAAACGTTTAATCAGTCTCTGCTAATAGGAACAGTATTGCGAGTTTTTCCCTCAGTAAAAAGATTTGGTATAAAACATCAACTCTGTTTTATGGAGACTATAATCTATATGTACTGCTTAAGTCGCACTTTTGAAGAAAAGAGAAAATTGATGGCTGTTCATCTAAACTTTGATAAAAGGAAGTGCATTGATTTAGTTAAAGACCTAAAGTACTCTGTGAAAAAGGGGGTATTTCCATCAACGGGAGCTCTCTGCTGGGTTTGTGTAAGTTAATTGTGCATAGTAATGAGGAAAGTGCGCTGGAAATATTTATCTGACGGCAGAAATTCAGTCATTAAACGAATTTTATGCAAATCCTTAATGGTTGCGTGACTGGCAGTAAATTTTTACCCGAACTGCTGTTCTGCGAGGTTTTAATTTAATAACTCGGGCGAACAATTCGAGTCGATTCGTTAACTATACAAGGTACGTCCGACAATTAATGATTGATTTCCTTGGTCCAAGCAGAAGGATCGGGGGAGAAGTTTTCGGGCCTGATTATCGGTCGAAGATGTTTGGTAAACGACCCGACCCAGTTCATTTGTCTTTGAATCTTTATAGAGTTCGAATCGCTTACGAAGTGAACAACTGTTTGAGCGTCGTGACATGGGTCATATGCCGATCACAGATACGAAGTAAAATTTTGCACCAAATTCGAATCTGCAACCGAAAGTTTTGCTATGATACAAAACCCAAGGGAAAAATGGTTTATCAAAATTACAAAGGAACAGAGAAAGTTAGGATAAGCGACGCGCAGAGCACCTATCAGCATCTTATACTTTAGGCAACTAAAGAGGTTTTAGATTCATTGAAATTATAGATACAGAAAGTTTGTGCTAATTTGAAGCCTTTGGTTTTGATCGACGAACAGAAAGATTCTCATATGCCTGAGAAAATGATAACTAGTAATGAAATGTGGGTCTTCGGTACACTCCGATGATAAAAATTTGAAGCTCTGGGTGACACACTACCAAGGCCCTTCAACCAAAGAAGACTCGAATGGGTAAATCAAAAATTAAATGTGTTATTCATAAATAATTCGTACTACCCGGACAGACGGCCAACCCTGCATATTACGTGGAAGTGCTTAAACGAATGAAGAGTGTCGCGGGCGTCTACCTGGGGATTGTCAACACTTGGGTCCTTCACCACAACAATTTGTCAAAACAAACCATGGCAACGCTGCCATAACTTCACTAAAGCTTGGTCCGGGCCCCGTCCGACTTCTTTTTGTTTTCCTAGTTTATATCATTTTGAAAGAACATCATTTTGGGATTGTTAAAAATATGGAGACTGTTTTGACGAATGCTCTGAAAGAGATTCCAGTTCGAGACTTCTAGGCAAACTATGATGCGTAGCAGAACCGCTGGCAACAGTGTATTGAGGTTCAAGAATGTTGTTTCGAATAATATTAAGTTTACATAATTTTCTGGAATCAGTCTCATTGCCCTTTGATAAGTCTAATATCAAAGCTGCTCTCTCATAGATTCCTATAATTGGTTTCAATCTTTTTTATTATTTTTATCGAAAAGAGCATTAGAAATATAATTTTCATAAAAAAAACCGATTTTTTGGCTTCGTGCTGCTGAAAGGCGAATTACAAAAAGCCAACTGTAGCGCAGCCAAAATATTATGCCGTAAAAACAAAGCAGTAAAAAGCTCAAAACAAAACATCCACGAAAATAAAGTTCGATTACATGCGCAAATAAACAGAAAATCAGATTCACGCCGTCCCAGCGTGAGCCAATCTGTGTAAAAAACAGCGTAAGTAACGCGAAAATAAATAAAACGGGCGTTATTTATGCGCTGTTTATATTGGATTATTTACGACAATAAATCACCGCCCAAAAAGCGGACCGCGCACTGACTCAGGTTTGTTTTTGTTCCGCAATTCGCCTTTATTTGCGCGCAGCATTGCTCCTGTGCAGTTAATGAACTTGGGCGGAAGGACACTGTTAAGACTCAAATTGCTTTCGAATGCGCATATAATTTGGCTCCGAATTTCGATTTGGTAGAATACAGGGTGCGACAATGAAATATTTTAACTGAGTATATTCAATGTCTTGGAAACCACCAAATTCTTTTTTAATTAAAATATACGCACATATAAACTAGCTGTAGATGAAAAATCCCAGTCAGAATGGTTGATACTTCTATCTTCTCTATGTTTCGATTCCATGTTGTCTTTGGTTTTAAACTGTTCTTGCTTTGATTTTTAGCTTCGCACATTCTTAACTAGTGTGGTCTCATTTATTTACTTAAGTTGTCCATACAATCTCAGTTCGCAATTCTCAATTCGTTTTACTACAAGTTGCACCTGTAGCTGTTCTTTGATAGTTTCATTTCTTATATGGTCTCTTCTGACTCTTAAGATTCATCTTAAATGTTTAATTTTGATATTTTAAATCTTGCTTGCATTTTTGCTTTTACAGAAAGTTCTTTCTTTCTCAGAAGCTATAACATACCTTCAATGCGCTCTCTATTTTGTCAATGATTTCATTTCATGATTTCCCTTGTTGTAGAGTCGTACTTCCAAGTATTTGAAGATGTCAATATTTGTATCTGATTTACCACTAATCATTGTTTTTTCTCTGCATATTTTTAGTTTCTTCTTTTTCATTTTTTTAAAACATAACAAGGTCGTCAGCAAATGCGCGTTCAATTTTTTGGGCTGGTTCTAAATTTCTATACTCCACATTTATTGTATACGTTCGTTTCATTGCTTCTTTTATTACATTGTCCATTATCAGGAAAAAGTTGGTTTGAAGATGCCTCTTTACCGAGAATTCTATTGACTGCATATTGTCTGTTCTTTTGATTTTTTGCCACTTTTAAACAATCAATAATGCTCTTATTTCTTCTCTACTTGCTTTTGATATTCTGCCAAATGCATTTTCTAGATCAAGAAGAACTAATATATTTCATTTGGTTAATTGTACATATATATCCTTCTATGCTTCTACGTTGGTACCCACTTTGGTATGCTGTTGCTATTCAGTTTGATGCTATACTCAATAGATTAATTCTTCATGGTGTATATTTTTTCTAACATCTGTACTCTTCGGCGTCCATGTTCTTCATCATTTCTCCTGTGATACTGTCATATCCAGTGGTCTTTCCTTTTTGATCCTCTTTATAGCATCATGGGCATCTTTATAGTCGTTATGTGTTCTGTTTTTTGTTCGATTTATTCTATACTGCAAATGTTTCTCGTTCAGAAGATTTCAAAATACCTTCTGTATTTATCCACTATATCTTCTTCCATAGTACTGCTCCATATTAATCTTAATGTGCTTAATTATTTCATTTTCGTTAGTCTGTAAGTCTTTATTGTTATTATTAGCCGCTTTCCAGCAACCTAATATCGTCTTCACTTTCAAAAAGTAATGAGCGCTATTTATTTCTGATCCTTTTATGACCCTGACATCTTTCATTTCCCGCCTGTGGCGTATATCTATAATCATATAATATATTATATGATTTGTCATCTTTCTTGGGTCTTTGTGATTAAAGAACGAGTTTATCACTAATAGGTTATTTTGTACACAAAAATCGATAATTTTTTTTTGATGCTTCTTCCAGAAATTGTCTTTTGGACCATACAAAATTACTAGATGAAACCTACCATCTGCTTCCACTTATATTTCAATTTTCATTATTCCTTCCAGATTATATATTCAACTTCTCCTGCTCTTTCCTCATTTGTGACTGCGCTTAACTTCATCATGTGGCTTCCTTCCAGTTCTATGGCCTTATTTTCTGAAATTCCTAGGATATTTCTATCTGTTTATTTAAATACCATAACTAATTCTTTTTCTTCTCTAATATTTCCTGTTGCCAAATTTATTCCCCATAAAACCTTTTTTGTCGCGTCGTTGCCGCATTTCCCTTCTTCTTAGTTTTTGTTAATAGTTTTTTTAGAATATTATGAAGTCACGTTTGCAAAAAATTCAATTTTTGTTATTGTTAGCTTCTTCAATTCTAAATGGTCAAAAGTAAACTTAGACCCCTAATACGTTATTGCTGGAAGCAACAATTTTCATCAAGAGGCCGAAAATGAGATTTGTGATGCTGAAGGCAAAGGAAAGCAACCAGATACTACAAAAGTTTGATTCTGGCGACCTCGATCTTGAAGATTAGTCACCGACCAACTGTTCTGGATTATAGAAGCTTGTAAGCCGTTTTGGATGCCGAACCGTCTTCGAGCACTAGGAATTCAACTAAAGAACTTGGATTTGACCAGAAGATGGTATGCAGCCATCCTCAGCAGCTTACTTTGTCTACAAGAAGTCCCGACAAGGTTCATACTTTCTCTTCAACCTGATAATGCTAATTTTCCCTTATCCTCTCCCCATTTCAATTCTTGATCATCAATAAACACTTTCTGACCCCATTTTTATTTTCTTTCCCTTCTGCTTATCTTCTTCGCTTTCCCAAATACTTTCGTGTTTTTCTTTTTATTTTGCTGATACATTGTCATTAAGGCACGCCTTTCTTTCTTCTTATTTTTGTTTTTCATACTTTACTTTTTCATTTGTATTGACGAATTTCTAGTTGCTAGTTGCTTTTGCACTAAGATTGCCATTAACTGTGTAGGAGTTAACATTTCCTCGGCTGTTAGTAACAATCATTAAACCAGAATATTATTCTTTCTATTTACTCTTGCAATTCCATCGAATTTGACATTTATTGCCTTGATTTCCTCTTATACAATTAATGAACTTAAGCGTTTAGAGCAGAAATACATTATTAGAAATAATAAAATACGCGCTGCTTTAGAATTTGTATAGAATATGATTGCATTTAGCAGCATACAGTGCGTAACAATGAAGAATCTGAACTAAGTTTGATATAATGAATATCACGGAAATTATTCTTTTTTTAAATTAAAATATAAAAAGCAAAAAATTGACACGGTTAGCATTAATTTAATACCAAATAAATATCTCTCCATTACCATCTAATTGCATAATTCAAATGAATTTTAAATCGAAAAGCCACAAGAAATAGAAGCATGGCAAAAGTATTGTGTAAGTCAGTTTTTAATAGGCACAGCAACTATTGTTATGTAAAACAGCGTGACTTGCGCTCCCTTTATCTCGCTTTTTATCAATTCAACTTCAAAGTGTCGGCACGCCATTACAATTTTTTCGGCTACTTTAACCCCAAATTATTTTTAAAATGCTTCTTGTACGCAACTAGAAGGGGCAGCATCGTTTGTGTTGCTTGAACCTATCCGAGGCTAAAAATATTCAATTGGAAGTAGAATCTCCAACTGTTTTCGTTGAAATCCAGCCCGAAGAGCGTCTTTAAGTACTGGAAAACCGAAAGTGTCCAGCTTTCTCCCCCGCCCCGCGCTTTGGCCTGTAAATTTAGCGCGCCGGGCGTTGCGTCCAGCTTTCTGTTCTCACCTCCAATTTACAAGTCATTCCGCATTTATTTTTGAACAACGCGACGGCTATTTCGGGGCGTTGTTTATATTTTAGAGCCGCGTAATTAAATTAGCGCCCAGCTCGCCTATTTTTAGGCGCGCCCGCCAAGGCCCCGCCGCGAAAGCCTACCTGAAGGACGCTCCCGGCGCTAATTGCGATTTACTCCGAACGAGCTGCGTTATCTCCCAATTAGGGGGATTTATGGCGGCCCGAGGTGCAAGTTCGGCCGCGGGCCCGATCCGCGTATCTGCGGGTCCGTCCGGAGCCAATAATGTCTCCGGAGTCACGCTGGGCTGTCGCGGCCCGGCTCTGTATCTCGTCTACCATCGGGGACATAAACTTCTCGGCGGGGTCCCGGCCATGGGCATGCCGCTGTTCGATTTCTGCGTGGTTTTGTTGGCATAGCTGCAGCCGGGCGGGTTTGGTGCGGTATCTGCGATCTCTGGAGGACGGCTACAGGAGATGGCTCGAAACCGTGGTGTTTGCCTTATTTCAATAACAATATAGTGCATTAAGTCGGGGCAATCTGGAACGTAGATCGATACGTAAGTTTGCTGCACGAAATATCAAGCAACTGATAATCAGATCTGTACCGGCCTCGCTTTCTGTATTAGTCATTCGATTCAATCTAATGATATAGATTTTCCCTTAGAAACGGTCAATAACGCATCAAAAATCAATTTAAAAAACAGTAAATTTGGAATTAGGTATACAGACGGTTAGAAAGTACATAGTGGTTCAAATATGACCGGGACTGATTTTTTTTACAAAAAAAAAAAAACAATTACCAAACACTTACTTGCACATGTTAATCTTCAACGTACTCCCCTCCGGAGTCAATATATTTGCTCAACGTTTTGGAAGCATCCTGATGCCCTTCTCAAAAAAAGCTCTTGGTTGGCGGCATATCCACTCCCGAACAGTCTGCATGAGTGTCGTCCGGAAACCACATTCTTTTCAAGTCTGATTTAAGCCTTTCGAAGATGTAAAAACCACTTGAGGGCAAATTGGGGTTTTTAGGCGCTTGGATCGGATCTTTTCCTTCACGTCTGTTGCCAGAAGTCTGAGTAGTAAACTGCATTGATTGTTCTGACATCCGTCACAAAGTCTACATGGATAACCTACTGCCAGTTCCAGAAGAACGTCGTCACTTTCTCTACTGAACGGCTCCTCTATCCTCTCTTGAATTTGAGAGAACTGGTATACCCCCACTGACGTGATGACTGTTGGGACTGGGGCATGAAGTAGTGCACCCATGTTTCATCGATGGTCATTATAGACTTCAAAAATGCATCACCTACGTCTTCAAACTACTTTAGGAGACGTCTGGCAGCTTGAATTCGCACCATTTTGTTCACGTGAGTCAAAGTGCGTGGTATCCACTGTGCATTCATCTTGCGATGTCTTATACACTACTAACACTAATGGACATTGTTTCATGTTCCTTTATAGTGCTGCGCCTGCACGATCAATGTTTGGCTCGCGGCCGACGATCAGACGGTTCATTCTCCACGCGCTCTCTTCCCTGCCCTCTCTGAAGCAATTACACCACTCAAACACACGGATCCGTGAGAGACACTCTTCCTCATGCTGTTGGTGTCTTTGGTAAATTTCACCGGACCAGACGTTTTCTTCAAGGAGTAATTTGGTCATAATGTGTTCCATGTTCCACGTTCCACGATACCTTTGGTTCGCTCATCACTCAGCAACTCCCAATCAAGAGGGTGAAGGTTGCGGCTCCACTCTCTCAAGGTCGCACAGCTGCTGCGCAGTATGGTTTGTTTACACACAAATCAGCCCCAGTCATATTTGAACCACCTTGTAGAAAAATAGAAATAAAAATATTCAAAAGTCAAAGAGACATTTGAACGAAATTCTGAATTTACTTCTGAAAAAATAGCTAACCATTTAGTTACCTTGTCGTTTTTGAAGCAGTTTTTATATATAAATAGTTGTAGTACAAACAGTTTTGTTATTCTTCAGGGAACACATTCCACCTCCATAACCAATCAATCTGTGAAACCAATTGAAAGCTACCGCGATATAGTTGGCTCTTTCAAGAAAAAATTATCTTCCAATCGGATATCCGGGCGGACACAACTAATAAAGGCAGAATGTGCCAAAAATTAAGAAGAATTGGAATGTGGAAGTTAGAACATTGTGGAAAGCGAAAAACTAGAAAATACCCAAGAAATGGGACACAATAACACAGATTTGTTATGAATAAGTGAAGTAAGATGAGCATCTGAACGCCACCTGTAGAGTGACGAATACAGAATAATAAATTATGTTGCCACAAGTGGACAAGCCGAAATAGGAGTTATTATGAGAAAATAAATAGGATAAAAAGTAAAGGGTTACATTCTTGAGGGTAGATGAATGATACTAAAAAAACAAAAGACGCAATTATAATACAAGTATACATGCTAATTATAGAATTGAAAGGAGAAACTAATAAAGGAGATCAGAATGCTGAAGGTAAAATTATGTTCAAAGCACAGTGTTCGCGCCAATCTCAAAATTACCTTTGATTTTGAACTTTTAAATTAGGGCCGGTTGAATTCTCGGTTCCCTCTTGTACATATTTTGAATTTGTCCGAGCACGCGTTACGATGTATAGGCCACGGTTCGGGCCGCGGGCGGCACTTGCCTTTTTCGTTCGCGCTTTTGTTTGCACTTGGCCTTTTGCTACGTTCTCGCAGGCGCCGTTCTTTTGAATTCAGTTTTGTGACAGATATTTTCCGTAAGACGAGAGCATTTTAACCGAGAGTTCGCCGGCGGCTTTAATTGGCAGCAGAAGTTTTAGTTTTCTGCGAGGCTTTTGTTAAAGGCTAATTTTCGGGGTTGAAATTTTTGCCGGTCCGTTTTCTTCGATCTGGCTCGGAAAGGAACGACGAAGAAACCTTTTGCACCAGGAAAGACGTTGCCCTTCGGCCCGCTGTGAAGATTGGGGTAACTTGTCCTATTTTTTATCCATATCCTTATATCCTTTTTCTCTGGAAGCCCCAGAACCAACAGCAAGGAACCGATATCCGCGGGAAAGCGCCGTTTCCACAGGTTAGTGTTTTAACTTTAGCTTTGTTTCAAGTTCCTTTTATTCAAAATTTAAAATTACCTATACAGTCCATTATTCCAGCCGCAACACACAGTCTACTAATAAAAAACACACTATTTCTTTTTTACTTCAAAAAGAATTCCAGTACTAAAAAAGTAATAATACCTCTTGGAATAATCGCAACTGAAATTAGAAAACAACTTATACAGACATTCATCTGAACCATAGCAATCTATGGAAGAGGATCTTGGGCGATAGCAACTAATGAAAGAAAGAGGCTAGCTTTGAGATATGGCGCTACAGACGGACGGATGCTGATAACCTGGATCGATGGAATAACAAATACGGAAGTATTAAAAAGAGTATGACGAATAGAGATGAGAAAAAGAAATTGTGTGCAACCCCTATTCTCTTTTTACAACCCATTGAAGTGCAACTTCGTTAGATATTTTTGTAAATTCGTGCATAGGAGGTTTGCGTGAGTCAGATTGTAGAAGGACTTTAAACGTGCTGTTGACAGGGTGCACTGATTAATAGTATTTCTATAATTCCTATAAAATAATTCGCAAGTTCAAAGTGTAACAATAGCTAAAAGGGTTGCAGATGAGCTTTGGTGGGTGTAATGCAATCAACATTTCCCTACTATAATTATTTCTATAGAACAATTGCTTCAAGTGCGTCAATTGTCAAAAAACTTTTAAATTGCAACAAAATAGTAAATTAAAAAAATGAACAACGAAATACGAAAAGTCAGATGGTTTAAATTACGAAAGAAAAAATGGCCCTGAAAAGCAAATCTGAAATCAACTTGTTCGATAGAGGATCACAAAAATACCAGTTAAGAAGCTAGAATTCGGAAACTTTGACTTTCTGTAGTGGCCATCTATGTTTCTATGCGGAGTGGAAGCCGCATTCATGGTCTTGCGAGGAAAAAAATCCTTCAAGGAGAAGCCTAGCTCGTAGACTAGCCATCCAATTGCTTGAAATACAATAATAGGCTTGAAGCAGTAATTCCAAAACGCGCTTTAGTATTTGATAGCGCTATTTTGCAAGTTGAGGTTTGAAGCTTTGTAAAAATACTGTCGGGGCTCTGGAATACGATCGCGTGGAGCAGCTGGCCAAAGAGCCAGCGGCAGAACCAAAACCGCCAATTTTCAAAACGATTCCACTGAGGCTTGTAAAAAAACGGTTACGAGCTAGAACGAGAGCAGATGTGGCAAGCAGCTGAAACAAGGTGAATATTCACTCTTACAGTCCACAGAGCAACAGGCTGTGTAGAACCCTAATTGGTATACCATCCAGCTTACCACAGAGCATGGCAATTTCAGATTCTACTTCGTAAGAGTCCGGAAGCTGAGAGAGGAAGAGATCAGAGTTAAAGAGGAAAGTGGATAGAGATGGCCACAAAAAGGAGACCAAAGAACTTTAGGAAGCGCAGGCACGAATTACAATAAAGGCACAAGGATTTGGCGAATTGGTGCTAGTGCGCTACTTTAAAGACTGCGACGTAGATTAATGTAGACTGGTCTGTTTCTTTGTTAATTGTGAATGCAATTAAAATAAGGGGTAAAGTCTTGTGAACTGTTTTTACTGACCTAAGTACTGCTAAGTTCGAATATCAGGGTTGATTGACAGCTTGAATTTTTTCGGCCACCGTAATAGTGCTAAAATGATTTTTTCTATATCGAAACGAAAATCATCAGATAGATTTTGTTAATCAACCACACATGCATTTACAGATAATTAAATATCAATAGTAAAAATGTGTGAAGCAAGAGAACTAAGCAAAAGAAAGGACAACCTAAGCGAAAAATACGATGCAATAAACTACACTAAACGAGGGATGTAAAAAACTAGTAACTAACTACGTAGTTATTAACTTAATTTCTAATATCAAGACTGATCGGTTATCCGTAATTTGGATTATCCGAACTAATCTCGTTTCCAATTAGTTCAGGCGGAACGCCCTAGGCAAGGAGTTAGAGACCTTCGTAGTAAGCGTAGTAACATATTTTTGACCTCATAGAGGTGACAGACGGATATAGGCGGAAACTGGTGTAAACACTTGCTATTTAAGAGTCCATTGGGGAGACATAGAACCGGCGCAAAGCAACTATCCTTGAGACCGCAACGGATCTGTTGAGCCACCAACTACCAATAAAAATTAGAGCCTGCTTTGAGAAAATAGCAAGAACGAGATAGAGAAATGATAAACAAAGCCGCAAAAGACCAGAGTAAGCTACACCAAATTCTGTGAAAAGCGAAAGCAGTGATGAAAGCAGAGAGCATGCTCATACCAAAATTATGAAGATATACAGTGGAATTTGAGAACTGAAAGGCGCCTAAAAGCACCCTTCGCAAGAATGGAACATTCATTTGAGCAAAGAGCAAATTTTACAGAAATGGACGGTACATTTTAGCAAATGGTTAAACTTAATAATGTACGTATTGAAAAATATGTGAGAGGGAAAATGTGGGAAAACTGGAATTTTGTCATTATATCACAGAGGAATTTTCCTCCTTAGTCTGCTTATAAACTGCTGGGCAAAACAATCGTCTGGAAGGTGACTCCATACGTAGAAAAGGTGCTATGATACTATGGGTATGGGTTTGCAATCTAAACAACCCTTAAGGAATGCTTAATAGACTACACGGGCTTATGACAGTATCCACAGGGATCAACGGTACGCGATCAAATCGCTGTTTGGAATATTCAAAAAATCAACCAACCATGTCAAGGATAACGCCGAAGAAAATCAACAAAAGATATCATGATTCGACTCTTATCTTTAATTTGTGATGAGAGGAAGACGCTTTCTGATATATGCCCATGATATGATGGGAAGATAAATCAGTCTTATCAGAACACTACCAAGCGTTGGGAATAGGAGCAAAAATGGGTAATCGTTATTCAGAGGACGAACTACATGTATAACAAGCAGGACCAAGAACTTTTGATCAGTTGATGTTCAATTTTCCTTTTCTTCCAAAGACCTCTTAACAGATGATATTCCCAGTGTCCTTTTTTTTAATATTTCGTCAACGTGTAATTGATACGTTCTTTAATTGTTATTTTCTTTCTATGTACACTTACACATTTTTAATCACAAATTCAAATTCAAAAGCCTTCAAAAATAAGTTCTTGAAAATTTTGGTACATTTGGTATTTGCCTTTTTCGAAACATAAAAGACACCGCAGCTAATTTTAAATAATAAAATTGTCCGTTAATGTGTTGTGCCTATCAGAACATATTTGTAAAATGCCACTTCGGTGGGAGTTAAACTCTCAGGGCGCACCCTGTGGCCCAAAGTCCAACGATTTCCTCCAGTAAACCACGGCGTTGATCTGTAACAGTTTTTACAACAAATTGTGTCCCGTCCAAAGTTTTGACATGTTCCTAACAAGCTTCCTATCGCATGTGATCTGAACATGTTTATAGTGCGGGCAGCAAAAAACGCGACAAAAAGCCCCAGTTACGTGCTCATCAAGAACGCATTTACATCAGCCTTGTAACAAGCGCCTATTTACATATGCACGTCATTTTTTGCGCCTCTGCCCAGGTAAAGAACCGTGGAAAACAAAGCCACCCAGCGAGCCGCTTCGCCGTTAGCGTGTGCAAATTAAACGGCGGCCCCTTTATTTGTCCAAATTTCGTTGGGCGCCCAAGACCGAGTGATACTGCAGAAACGGGGACTTGTTGCGGGCAGGTGCGCCGAGCCCCAATTACGAACTTCCTAATACTTCACTTAGCAGGGCAGCCTAATGCCCCCCTAATACCTGTAATTTGCCTCCCGTTTGACGGCGTTTAAGAGTGAAATTTATGGGCGCCCGAGGGCTCTGCCCTATACTGCATGGCACCACACCTACGGCGCGGCCATCTCCGATCCTGTCATCTCCCATGCCAGACGATAAGGTTCGCTTCGCCCACAACTGCAGACTCTGCTCGTCTGCTTCGTTTGCCTGCAGCTAGCGCGCCTTGCATATTTTCTGCTTCGTCTCCAATGGAGATACCGGCGATTTTTTGGAAACCAATTATCAGACCACACATTGCATTAATGAGAAATGATAAATTTTTGTATGATTTTTATTCCAGATAAATATAAAAGTACAATGATAAATGGTTTAATCGATTGTCCGAAGCTGCTCCCAACACGCTCAGCGGCACCATCATTTCTCAACGTCAACCGTAATTTTAAGCAGGTTAGGCACTTTATGGTGTTAAATAAGATAATGCGAGAAGACTTTCGGGGAAGATAAAAATGTACAGAGCGGCGAAATTTATTACGAACTCATTCTAAGCGCAGCGAAGCGCGCTAATTTTAAATGAAAATGTGTGAAGATGGATATGGGAACATTTGTTTCGTTTGCTTGCATTAGCACTCATTTTTTAAGAGAATAATTATACTCACTAACTGCAAAAGTTACTAATGGGACTTCCGCTTCAATCCGCATGCCAGATTTAATATAAAAATGAAGAAATTAAATTATATATAAAATAGAAAGAGCTAATAGCAACTATAAACACTAATCGTGAAATAACAAGCAGCGGAAAACAAGAAGACACCAAGACTACAAACTCTTCAAAGGGATAAAGTTGCAAAAGGTATATAGAAGATATTTAATAAAATAGATGAAGAAGAAAATATCCCCCACGAATGGAATAAATCTTACATAAAAGTAATCTTTAAGAAAGTGTGGAAGTCCTGCTCAAACTATAAGGAAATAAGCGTAATCCCATCCATGGTGAGATTGTTTTCCATTATCATAAAAAGTAAAATAGAAGAACAAGTAAATACAAGTGGAGAAAAGGCCAACCATGTTGGAACAAGATAAAATGCGTTGAGGGACTAACAGAAAAAATATACATGTGATCTTTTTGAAAAGCCAGATGTGAATTGAGAAAAATATACGCGAAAAAGGGATAGCTTAAAGAAGAACACATAAAAAAAGACAGTAAATCAACCCCGACTATAAAAATAACAAAAGGTCTCAAGAAGGGGTGCGGTGGTCTATTAACAAAAGTAACAAAAGCATTGTTTGGAGTAATACGTAATAAGAATATCAGTCAAGACATTACAAAGAGAATATTCTATAATGTGATGGAAAACAGTGTTGTATATGGCCACTTAAAAAGAACATAAGAAATAAAATTAGAACCTCAGAAGCAAATGGTTTGAGAAGGTGTCTACAAGTTAAAGGCGGAACAGGGTCAAAATGGGAAAAATTAAAGAAGAATGAATGTCACCTGCTTATTTACAAAAACGTTAGAATGCCAAATGACCAAAGAATTACACACTGGTCTCTAAGGAGGAAGAGAAAAAAGAGCAGACCAACCCTTTCTTGGGAAACCTGGAGGAAGAAAGAGGAAGCAGACCATTTAAAGGAGCTAAAAACTGAGTGTTTATTGTCATTGCTTCCTTACGCAGTCTGTATCTGTAACAGCTGACAAATTTCGCTACTTTAATAAAAGCGCAGCGAAACCGAAACCGAAACGAAAATCCCCCAGCAAACTCGGCTTCCCATGCACCAAACCCGGCTTTTTGCGCCGAGCAAACGTTTGCTCGCTCCTCAAAAACGGCCGCCGGACCGCCCTGAACAAACAGCGCTTTTTGCCTGCAAACAGCGGCGCCGGCAAAAACTGCCAATTTCGCCTGCGAGGAGATTTGCCGGGCGGAAGCTAATTTGCTGCTCTGGAGGTGCTGAATTAAATATGCGTGCGGAAGTGCAGGTGGTGGCAGAGAAAGCGGGATTAGCCGGGTTAAGGATATCCGACTAATGCCTCTAAAAAGCACATTACGCCTAATTGGGGATAATCCGCGGAAATGCACATAATTTAGAAACATGCGGCCGAGTAATGCCCGCTTAATTTAGTCGAGTGGAAATGAAGACTGATTGAAGCTGTTCGAGAATTTTGATAATCCTTTCGTAGTAATTATCGAGATAAGGGCAATAATCCTATGTTTTATTAATTTACTAATTAATATGCCATCTGTCTTTTTGTACTACAGTCTTGGTGCACTTTTTTCCTCTACTATCTCTTTCCATTTGGTGATTGACCTTTCTTTTTAAATGAATTCATTTTATCTCTTTATTCGTTACTTAATAACTTCGTATACGTCACAGTTTGATGTGTTCCAATGTTTTCTTCAAATCGCTTGATTTGAACTTACTTTGTTTCGATGAATGTCAAAGAATTTCGCAAATTCCTCCATCTTATCTTTCTACTTCAAGTAAGTAAAGATCAGTTTTTTTCCTTTATTGATGCGCGGTAAAACTTGGACTGATAAGAATAATTTATTCCACAAAAAGAAAGTACAATTACCAAAAGGGGAAGTAGAGGAAAATTCGATTTGTTCATTATTTAAATAAATTTTAATTGGTAGCAGTAAAATCGCAAGAGAAAATTCTCCCTCGATTCCTCGAGGTTTTCATCTTTCTGGAACATTAAGAGAAAACTCGACTGACATAGTGACAGAAGATAGGAAGAGAAAATTTTTAAGGGAATTAAGATCAAAGCCTTGGTGTTTCGAAGGTGCAGGTAGGAAGAAATTGAAAAGAAATTACCATGTATAATAGTCATCAGAAGATGCACAAGAGTTAGCAGTAGAGAATAACTAGTTAGAACACAAATTAAAATAAAGCAATAAAACATGAGAAGAGGTGAGGTTGTATCAAAGGAACGACCGAACAAGAAGAATGGAATTAATTAAAGTGTGCATAGGCAATAATATTTCTTGGAAGATCGCCGAAGCGTCCATCAACAAAAATAAAAAAATATATATTTCATCGACAATGATTGCTGGAGTAGGAAAAAGAAAAGGTTATAACTGCGCGGCATTTAAAAATGACAGTAAGAGTCTAACCAAAGATAAAAAAATCCAAGAACAAGAACCGACCGAGCCCAATAGGTTTCTCATATTTTCTTTTGCCTCCATTTCTGTCTCAAATCATTACCATTACAACCAAATGTGGAAATTAAAATTGCAACTATTCTTTTCAACTAGGCAATGAATATTTGATACAATATGTTGAAAGCTCCGACCTTTGTATGCTTTCCCTTCAACAATCCCATAAAAAATTGAGCGATCATTTCATATTTCATGGGTTAGGATATTTTTGATACACCACCGTCTTGAATTAATATTTTGTTAGAAGAAAATGAGTTCAGTAATGCTATATTAAATATCGAGCTTCCAATCATAGAGAACCACTCCCCTAAGTTCGTGGGGATTTTCAGTATTCCACAAACGAGCGTTTTAAGTTTTAATATAGCTCTATAGAACAAAGAAAATCATATCGGGAATATTTTCGTTCTCTTTAGACATTCACATTCATGTAATCACATTCAGAACTGAAGGCGTTTCTTTATTACAAGTGTATGAGAATTTCGTGGAGATAAATGCACAGTTTAGTACATACTGTTTGGACTTTTATTAGAGAGGGATAGAAGCCAGCTAATTTCCCAAAACTGTGCCGTAGGTTACGTAGCAAATTAAGATGGAAAACTTCAAGATCGGGAAACTTCCTAGCGGCTTAACTTCCATAGTGTATCTTCCGCCTTCGACTATGTAGATTTGTCATCAGGGTTAAGTAATCAACACTAAACGCTTGGAAATAACCCCTTTTAGCACGAGAACAGAGTCTTCACCTAAAGTTTTTGTATTATTAGATCACTATAAATCGTACTTTCGGTGGACAAGTAACTTTTTGGATACTCTGTACTAAAAGACACAACATTTAAGTTATATAAAACAGTATTAGGCTTGTGTTAGATATTTCACGAAAAACTAGCAAGGTGTGTACAAATGAAAAGCAGATGAGGAGTGTTGAAGCAGTGACAGCAAAAAGAGTGATAGAAGACTAACGACTGAAAAAAGAAAGCTCAAATCTTTCGCATTTTTCTTTTTGTACTTCCTATTTCTTAAAAACTTCTGTTTTTATAAAATAAACTAACACAATTGTTATGTAGTCTATTTGCAATTTTCTTTTGTTGGCCAGCGCACGAAGCAGTTAAAAAGATTGGTAGATGAGGCGGTACCAGAGGCGACAAGTACTCGAAAAAAGGTTCCTAGCTCAAGAGACCGTGTATTGACATTTTGTTTATGCGTTTTCAGGCATTACTATCTTCATTTTTTAATTATTTGCTTATTTCTCAATTTCCATCGAGTACTATACTCATAATTATTCGTAGTTTTGTACTGAAAGCGTTATTACACCTGCTACTCTCTTCCACATAAAGGCAAAACTGTAACGCTTCACGCGGCAACGTGACCTGCGAACTGAGAGGTTAAGGTTCTCATATGTTCGTTCTCACTGAGCGAATATCACAAACCGTCTCTGACGACCGCATTATTACGCGTTGCTTGAAGCAAACACAGATACTCAATCAATTTTAGTTATTGAGTAGTCAACCTGCTAGCTATCAGAGCCCAGGAAGTAGACCCGGGTTCATCTTCATCGCAACTAAGCGCCTCAATCGCTTGCCACATTGACGCTCTTCTTCTACATACTATAAATTAAAAATAGACACCAAGTGGCTCTTGACATATTATTTCTTATCATTTTAAGTTTGAGTAACAATCTTTATCTTTGGATTCCAGATGGCAAGTGAAGAAATTGAACTTCGAGTTTTGATTTGATATTGATGTAAATCAGAAGATGCTGGAAAGATTTACGATATTGAAGAACAAAGAACTGTTTCAAATGGTACAAGCGGTTTCATTATGGCATCTTTAGCATCGAAGATCAACCTCAAACGAATCTTTCTTTAACAGGACTACGCGCCTACTCGCTGTTTAATAAAAACCCTAAACATAATTTCTGAACTGAATGGAACCGAAGTCTTGCCTTAAGCAACTTACAGCCTCGATTTAGCAAATTTTTAATTATGACCTATTTGATATATTGTGCACTTTTGTGCGATCTTCGTTTTGAATCGCTTGATCCAGTTGAAAAAGCACATCAAAAATTGTTTTTTCCAAGTCGGCAACAGATTGGTGCACATAGCTGGTAAAAATGATAATATTATGAAGAATAGTTTTTGTTTTAGACATTAATTCACACATGAAATTTTCCCCCCAAATATTAATCAGATTTTTTTTATAACCGCATCCAAATTTTTTTTTAGTTATGTTAAGAAAACCATTTGTGCCTCCATACTTCAAAATTTGGAACGAGAAAGTTGGGCAAGACTGTCTCAACTTCAATGTTTCTGTGTTGCAAAATTATGCAAGGCACCTGTGGTGAAATTAAATGTAAGGACTTGCAAAGACACATGTAGTTCAAGATTGAATGGCATTATCAATCTCAAGCTAGAAAAGACTAATGAAAAAACACCACGAAACAGGCAAAGAAGCTCCATACCCTTAAAGTAATCCAAATTTAATTAAAACTTCTAGTAAAGTTTTTGCGATAGTTAGTACTAAAGATAACATACTAAACTAATTTCGTATCTAGAAGAATTTTCAAAAGACACAATACCTCAAAACACATGCTTGGTTAACGTTAAGTTACAATAAAATAATTGTTCAAGATACAAAACATACTTCTAAAATGAGATTTATCTGCATGCTATTATATTGCTTGGTAACCATATGCTGTTCTCTATACAATGAAAACAGGTATGAACTTTAATACCACTCGGAAGATAAACGTTAAAATGTATTTATACCGCTATTACGAACTCGTTCTAAAATATTCCACTTTTAATTGTTCAGTTGTCTTCAATAGTAATCTCTCTCACCTCCTCTCTCTCTATCCCTCTACTTTTTCCTTCCTTTCTTTCTCTTTATCTAACCCCTCTCTATCCTTTATTTATTTCTCCCTATGTTCATTTCTCTTCCCTTTCTTCTTTCTCTATCCCCCTTTTCTCTTTTCATCATCTCTCTAAAATTAAGTAGTGATCTAAGAAAACAAAAAACTGACTTCATAAATTAAACGACTTCATGTAATACCTAAAGATAAGTAATTTATCACCACTCCCTCGCCCAAGAAGATTGACGTAAGTACTTGAGAATCTCATTCAACCGATTATTTCATTTATTGTTAAGGATTATCTAAATAAGAAACGTCAAAACTGTTTATCTCAATTTAAATTAATAACATCAAGATGGCGAAATCGTCTTCTGGAGAGAAGAATAAAAGCAGATATTTTAGGAACAGGCCGTTTTTTGCTTCCTTAACATTCTGTCTATTGAATAGGATGAGTAAGAATGACAAGTCACAACAGATCCATACATAGCAGCCATCCACGAATACAAAGCAGGTACTCACCATTTCAAGGAGGACTCTGGGCGCGGCGATCGCTGGCGACTCTGGAAAGAAAAGAGGCGTTAATTAAGACATTGCCCGCCGCGGCGCTCGCACGCTAATTTTTATGGAGCTGCCAGTTGACCTCGTGGCTCTTGACCGGCGCGCGGGGCGCCAAACCGCTAATTAATCCATCAGCGACGCGGGCCATCTGCACTGATTTCGCATAATCTGCGAAAGCCATTACGGGCGCGACGGCGACAAAAAGTCCGGAGCTCTGGTCCCTGAGACGCATCATCGACATCTGAATTCGGGCGAGGCCGGACGCTCGGGGCGGGACGGTGGATGAGGCAGTCGCGTCCTTGAGAATGGGCCGAGCTGGTAGGTACACGTGCACAGAGAGCTTACGAAATGGACATGCAGCAACAGCTTGCGCAAATTATGTTAAGCTGATAACGAGGCTGAGATCTCAATTTAGATTAAAGGGTAATGCCGCAACAGAGACGAATGGACAATGAACTTGATTACAATAGCGCAACCTTTAAAAGTTAAACCAGTTGACGAAGCTCATAAATTATCATAATAATAAATATATGTCAACATTGCTGTCATTTCAAAATCCGCAATTTAGATTTAATTTTGAATCAACTGAAGGTGAATTAAGACTTCAAATATTTTTTTATGTGCACGGCTGCTACTACCCCCATCCCTCAAAATTAATAATTTCTTTTTCCTAGTTTATACTCACTAAAATTGTTAGAAATAGTCACGTTTTTTGTTTTGCCAGACCCCATTTCAATGTGTTATCAACATATCAGCAACATCTTCAACATTTCGCCTTTTCTTCGTATACAAACCACCATGTTCTGACTGGCTCAATATCGCACAGCCCAAACCACAATTTAAAAAAAATTGTGGGTATATTACTTATGTGATCGATACCCCATTAAAGTGTAAAATTTTGCAATTCCACCTCCAAAGGGGTGGAAATCGGTTTTTGAAAACAACTGACCTCAAGTTTCGATATATATGAAATTTGCGTTTCATTATTTTTCAATTTTCAACCCTCAAAAGAATAGTTTTTTTATACTCCGAAAAGGCCTTAATTTTTTTAATATTTCCAATAACTAGAAATGAGATGCAACATTGGAAGCCACAAATGAGATGGAACCCATAAACACGAACTTTTCATTTTCATGTCTGGCAATTGTTAAGGTGATTGTAGCAAAAGTGGAGGGATGAAATACTCGCTGAAACGTAAAACAGGAGAAACCTAAGGTGCAATCTATGGTTAAATAGTACATGTTTACATGCATAATCAATAATTGAGGTAATAATACTTTTAACATATCCAGTTTATGCAGATTCTTGCAGATTCTCTTGCATCCTGTCAAGTTTTTCCTTTGTCCTCGAATATTTTGGGTATGTTTGTTTTACATGATTTATTAGGTCGCCCTCTGCGGTTTTCCTTCATTTTCTTGCCTCCCAGACCATCTTCAGTTTTCTTTTATCGTCCATCGTCTCTTCACTTTAACTTCTTACTGTAGATTTTTTAGTGGTTCCGTTATTAATTCCTTCCTGGTGTTTTCATTTCGTATTTTTTCCATTATAACTGTTTTTAAGTATTTTATTTGGTAACTTGTAGTCAGATTGACAATATTTCATTTAATATCCAGTTTTCTGTTCCATAGGCGAGGATAGGTACATATATAGTTTGGTACAGTGTCATTTTAGCCTTATTTGTTAGCTCCGTCTTTTTGAAGAAACTTCTTCTAATAGCATGGTATGCTCATGTTGCCATTATATTTCCTATTTGACGATCTTGTGTTACAGTTTCTTATTTGTTTTGTTTTGTTAAATGGTTTTTCCTTTAATTTATACCTTGCAGTTGACATGTTTGTTTCGAGATTGTCAGTACTTTTGATTTTTCTATATTCACTGTTAAGTTGTGCTTCTTCAGAGTTTCTATCTAAACACTTGCATTTCTCTCCAAACCCTTACGTTTTACCGACAAGAGCTATATTTTTTGTTTTACTCTACGCCTTTTCTATTACTTCATCTATTACAAATTTCGAATTGTAATATCAGCCACCCCCCCGTCTTATCGCCATTTGAGTTTTCAAATGTGTTTGCGGTTTCATTTTGGGTCCTTGGCATTACACAAGCTTTTAGCTTTGTCTAGTCCTTTACTCTTTAGACTCTTCCATATTTCTTTTCTGTTAACTCTCACAGTAAATACAACAATATGTTTGTTTTCGCTATTCAAACTTCCCTTCTAATCATTCTCTAAGGGGGCAAAGTATTGCAATCTAGAAACTTAAGGCATATGGTACATCATTGTATAGGGAATGAAATGTATCTTCTACCTGTACCCAGTAATCTATTGTTGAGTGGTTGATGTGGGCGTGGGGTATGAAAACTCCCTTAATCGTACAAAAATTGTATTGAATTGAATTATTTTGCTTTTTGGTATTCAATCTAAATTAAGATATTTAACCATCTGCAAGATGGCTTGTTAGGTGACACTTAAGAAGTTTCCTTTGTTCTTATGATGATATGATAAAAGCAAGCTTGGACATGTCGGATAGCCAAAGAAAAAGAGCAATTCTCGCAAAGAACGAAAAAAGGGAAGGCTCGGGAAAAGGAAACGAAAAGTTGGAGAAGAATGGGAGAAGGAAAAAAGGAAGAAGTTATCAGACTCAGATGGAAGAGGCTAAAGTTCTGTACGGCAAGTAGATGAGGGAGCCCACAGGGCGTTCAGAACTCGCTTCCATTTTATAAATACCAACTTGGATGCTGTCAGTTAATATAAATATGTTAAGAAAAAATTACCTTTACGCACACAAGTCGGCTTCTAAACATCATTTTTTTAAAATTCGCGCATGGTACGCATACAAGCTGGCATTATTTGTCTAAACATATGTTAAAAAAATAAATCTCGCGCGTGTTTATCAGCAATCAAGCAAGAATTGAGGTTATTTGTATAAAATGCCACCTTCTGACTTCTTAGTTATTTTTTCTGCGCGCCAAGCGTTAACTGCTGGCCTCGAGATGGTTTTTTGTTCTGTCGCCAGACAAACTTATGATATACAAAATGGACCACTGCAGTACTTAACTAAATTACGATTTGCTTTTAAGCCAAGCTGCTTAGAACAATCGTCTATAGTCTGTTCATTGGCTTGGTGTAAACAAACCCCACACACGTGTAGAAACCAGATCTCCGCGCTAACAACATTATAACACTTCCAGAGCGCTCCGTAACTGGCACTCCGTGACACTCGCGGGTTTCACTCGAAACTTCACGAGAACACTCGGAGCTTTTGGTAAGATTCCCGAGCTTTCCCTAACACTTTTTGATTTATACGAGGAAATAATTTGCATACCAAAATAGATTGGCGTAGGTAAATAGTTGGGGCTCGCTACATATAATTAAGGCAGTATAATATTAATTTGCCTGGAGAATGTAAACAAATTATCAGCAACGATAATGACATGCTTGTTAATGTCAACGCGCCGGTTATTATGAATTATATACTGGGGAACAGTCGCCAAGCTATACTTTAATGATTATGTGCTATTAAATCCGTTCTCCTCCCCATAAATTAATAATCCTGCTGCATTCTCGGTAGTGATAGTTTCATAACGTATAAAAAATCCGCAGTTCAATACTTGTGGTAAAAGCGCTATCGCAGCTGTCGTTGGTGGAGCTGTGCGCGACAAAAAGCGGCGAATAAAACCACGCCGTGAAGCTATTCAATTAATTATTCCTTGTGCCTATAATGTCTATAATAAAGCCCGTACAGTCCCGCCGTTAATCATCTTCACATTTAACGATAGCTATTTACCAGGCTCATAAATATAAATCACAGAATTACTTTTAGGGATGCCATAGATGCTTCGGATTATGACGAACATAAATGCGGTATTATATTTCTGTTTAACACAATAAAGTTCCAATCAAGTGTCTGAAACTTTGTGCGTTTACAGACCATTAAGAAGATTTAAATAACAATCCCAGAACTGCATCTTCCTGAAATTAGTCTTCGAAATTATAACGTACTAATTACACTGCTAGATATTTTAGTCGGACTCTAACATTCAATTATAAACCAAAAATTGAGGTTAATGATCGTTCTTCAAGATTCTGGGCTGAATAAAAAGTATAATCAATATGGTAGCACTCGTAGAAAAATTATATTGTAGTTTATAGCGCAGTAAAAATTTTAAAACCCATTAAACATTTTGGCAGCCATAATCGAGTTACAGATGAACTCCATAAATACGGGCGATAAAATAATCACATAAAATGGTACTACAAAATTTTAGGAACCGATTTGACCGTATGAGATTAAGACAAAGGTCCATAGTCTAAATTAATAGCAAAAAACTTCATCACTGATGAAAACAGAAACAATTAATTGGGTATTTTTTTCAAAATCAAATTACAGTTTTGTGCAGTCATTTGGAAATTTGCCGGAAAAAGACTGTGTAAGCCTTAGAAATAGAGACGACATTAACAATGGATGGAAAAGCAAAGATAGAATATTTAATGTTGGAACAGAATTAATATATTATATATCATCTCCACATATCATTCTTTTTCATCTATAATAAATTAAGAATTTTATTGAAGTATATTTTGTATGTACTACCCAATTATTCGCGTGTGTTTCCTAGATAACCCCTATATTAGTACAAATTAGTCTTCTTGATGTTAGTGTTTCTGTTGAATTAATTAAAGAATTGCAACCAAATTTATTAAGTTTACTAATTGTTTTAATTCTATTCCGATTTTTATGTATAATTTCAGATAAATCAATATTACTTATTGTTTATCCAACCCCTCGTATTTATTTTGTCGTTCATCTGGTTTTGTAAATATCTTGGAAAGCTGGCCAAAAAATCAAGACCAAAAATGGAATTTTGCATGTTCTTTATTTATTTTTTGGTGTTATTTCGTGTAATCAACATATTTAAATCATTTTTCAGGACGGCTGATTACAGGATTACAGTGAGCTTCGATTTTGTTATGGCGTTATTAGAAAAAAAGTCTCATCACAAGAGATTCTGCTGAGCCAATTTGCAAATTTGAAGGTGAAGGAACAGTTGCTCAACACACAGGGGCTGAAAACAAACTTCGTTCTGCTTGGCTATCAAAGTTTAAGATTAGTTGTCAATTTTGAAAGATGAGCCAGCCTTCACCAAGCAGTCGTGATCTGGTAGTTTCGCCCCACTGGACTGCTCAACCACTTGCATCAACTTCATTTGTTCACAAAAGATACGGACAGGATTTGCACGAAGTTAACGATGCATAAGCCAACAAGCGAGTTAAGATCTCGCACATCAACCCGTTAAATTACCGTTGAATGAAAAGTGTGTTTACCTGGTCATTTACGATAAACCAAAGTAGGTAAAGTGGGAGTTTTTGATTTTGAACTTGTGTCGAACTGTCGCGGCATCAATGCCGAACTCTTTTGCCGGCAGGTGAACGATAAGCTGAAGAGGAAGTATCCGGCTCTGATCCGACGAAAGCGCGCTTTGTTCAGCGGATCATTGCCAAATCGCACACAAGAAAACTAAAGAGAAGTTTGAGAAGCTGAACCGCGTCGAGGTTATTCCACATCCAGTCTACAGTTCGGATGTTTCATGGTACTACGATCAATGGAACATTTCTTGTGGTCGAAGTTGAAGAAGCGTGTCAAGAATTTTATGACTCGAAGGAGTCGGAATGGTATTTTGATCAGATGCGAAAACTTGCGGAACAGTGGCAAAAGATTCTAAACAATGAGGGCCTTTATTTTGAAGACAAGTTTCTTAATAAATTTATGCATAAAAAGCGCCACTTTGATATTGAGCACAAATAAAAATAAATTCGAGTATAAGATTAAGATGAGACGTTTGTTAGTTCTTTTAAAATTGCAACTGATATTCTTGGAGGTCTAATATCAAGAAGTTCGCCTTAGCATAGACCAGAAATATCCAACGCGCTTGATGAAACTTAAAAGGCTGATTGGAGGTAGATAAACAAATCAGATACTTCTTGCTTTGAAAATTCAAGATAATTCTCAAATAATAATATTAAAGATCATATTTTAACCCTACAGTTAACAAAACGAAGAAAATCTATAGTGTAATATCATTTTCAAGAGAATGGAGGCAAAAAAATGCCTGGAAAAGGTATAAGACAACGTAAAAACATAATGGGCATCAATAAATGCCAGTTGACTATTATTTTTATATCTTGTAAATTTTCTTTAACATTCCTACTTTAGGAGAGTTGCGTTTTATGGTTTTATTAATCACTAATTCCAAATACACTATATTTTAACAGGAACGTAATTAGGTAATCATAGAGTAAATAAAGAAATCCAAAACCGTTTATATCCTGTGCGTGTGCTGCACAGTTTTCTCAACAGAACAATTCAATATATGAAAATAAAGGGCATAAGGTGATCGTGCATTACTTATTGTTCAATCCAATTCGATTTATACGAAACAGAGTTTGTTCTAAATTATCTTGTACCATAATCCTGTCTTTAAGTTATCATATTGATCCATAGTTAATTCATTAACTGATTAGGCCTCTCTAACAAATCGTATTTTATAAAATCACGTATTACAAGTCAGTCGTTAGTGAATTATAATGATGTGACTAACTGTTAAGCTTATGAGTATACCTTTCGCAAATCTAATCAAATTGGACTACCATAAATATTGTGCTTGAATTTTATAACAATTCTACCCTATCAACCAAAAACAATTTTTTTCTACAAAATATCAGCTACTTAACATATAATTTTACAAATGATGGAATAATGGATTCTCTTCCTGTGATATATTGTTTGTTAAATAAATAAACAAACAAAATACACATGAAAACCAACTATTATGTAAATTAACACGTGTGGTGAGGTCCCCTCCAATGATGGTTTCTGTTAATGTAGGTCAGTTGGCCATAGTCCTTTAGAAGGGGAGGCAGAGAGCGTTTGGGTGAATTTATAATTTTTTATAATGAATAATTTCTTATACAGTTGGTAGATGGAAGTCGTTGTGAATCATCAACCATTGCTCGTGAAATTTTAGATCGACCTCTTTGTTTAATGACTATGTCGGACTTGCTAGTACAGTATTAAATAGTGAGCTCAGAAATCCTTCTGTCGAATTTCATTTTAAAGGACTAATTGTTGCAACAAACCGACGTATCAGGCTTTTAGTAGATTTCGTTCAAATGACCTAAATAAAAAATCTCAACCGCCAAATTTCTATCTGAAAAATGCTGGTTTTACGAATTTTATTTAATTTATTGGTAATAATTTCTCGTCTAACAATTTTTCTCTATCAAATTTTAGTTAAGGTGGTGACCCAAAACAGAACGAATACCTTTTTTTTCGAATATCAAGAGATGAAGGTAAGAGTGAAATACCTAGAATGTTCGAACATACCAAATAGTTTTTATTTTTAAATGTCACTTATTACGCCAAGATATTATTTATTAGTGCAAAATCCACGTGGTGTTTTTGCATGTTCAAAGATCTTCAATGACTTTCTAAAAATACAGTCTTTTGCTAAATAATATACAAATACTTATAGATGTGGTGTGATATTGAAGGTATTCAGGTGTACTATTCCATCGTCCCTAAATGCAACTAATGGGCGTTTTTAAACAATACTGTGTGCGATGTTATTTCTATAAAAAAATTCATTGGAATAATTCCAGTGCTGTAAATGGTGATATTTTGTAAATGTAGTGGTTCATAAGTTTTTCTTATTTGAACAAACATTAATTCAACAGACCTAAAATTTAAAATTAAGCATTAACATAGATGAACTCTTAATCGGTACATTTTTTTGTTGAAGTCAATAAAAAGTTTTTTTTTAGTGAAATTCGGTTGAGTGGACCAAAATCTATGACTCGACAAATATATATCTTGCAAATACCGTTGCTCTGTATTAAGTATTGGAGATAATTAATTTCTTTCTTTTGAATTTTATTGCAACAATTTGAACATTAAGTATAATGGATTTCTTCCCAGAATTGATCATGTAGTCTACTAATAAATTTCATACATTCAGAGTTTCGCCAAAGCTAATTTTAAAAACGAAGTTTGACCTCAAGGAAATCAGCAGGCTGATAAGAATCGTAAATTACATTGATGAAGTTTAATTACTGTTTATTTATTTATTTGGCAATTTCCGGCTTTGCAAACTATTTCTGTAGTGTGGCTACATTCCTAAAAAATTAAATATTTTGGAAAACCCACTCTCCCAAGGTCGCCACACCATTCGTACTAAATTTTGCACATTTCCGAGTTTTTTCATTTACTTCAGGCCTGTACTTAATAGAAGGTTTTTAAATGATAAAAAGGGTAAACAAAAATTATCTTCTTTTAATACATCCTATCGTAATAGCTATTATAATTGTTATCGTTCTTTAAGAGTCACTTAAAGGGGAAGTCGAGAAATGTGACAGTGTCAGAAGATACGTCCAATGCGTCGCTTATTTGGTAATTAGTGCCGGGCTTGTGAGCAAAAGGCGTCCGAATCGTACTCGCGTTCAAAAGGGTAACAGCTGCAAGAATTAGCACTCAATTTGTGGTCCTGTAATTGGCCTACGTCCCCTCGGAAAAGTGCGGAAACATCGTTGTGAATTCCTATTTTTTTAGTCATTGTGGTAGGCCCGTTGGATATTTGGCATAAATCGTCTGAGGAGCGGATATCGAAGTAAAGACAAAAGGTATCCAGTTCGTATTCTATTCCTATTGTTCTCGAATTGCCCTATTGTGGGGCGTGTGCCAGGTTGGAAACCAAGGGGTTAAAGCAACCGTAGAGATGAGTCATACTCTAGAACAATTTATTCTGATTGCATTAGTGGAACATTTTGGGATTTTTTTTTGAGAAAAATTAATACATTTTAGAAGAGGGGAGAAAGAGCACAACGGTTAAAAACCTTGTTTTAATGTATTTCAACAAATGTTAAACTAAGCCCAAATTGAATTCGCTTCTTTGACCATTAATGCCATCACAAAAGTTTGTCTAAACTGAAAGTTTGCGAAACTACTGCAAAAATTGATTGTGAAACATTTTCACATTTTTCTTCGCTATGAATACACACTTTTTCCCATCACAATTTTTATATTTTCGGAAGAATGCAATGATATCTTTGATTGTTATCTAGTATTGAGTATGTGTCACATTCTTCCTTTTTTAGTGTCATATTATGACATACAATTATATATTATATACAATGACAATATATTACCATGTTAATTTTAACAAAATGTTCATTATACGTTGATCTTAAAAATCATAAATTTTTTCTATAAAATTACATTACATAACGTACTTAATACATCAAAGCATGTTTATATCTTATTATCTAGATTGTTGTTTCATCATTAATAAACTTCAACCTAATTTCGAAATATTATAATTACTGGTACTGGTATTAATCTACACAAAAGGAACATTCTAGACAAGATTTACCTTAATAGTTTTTATATAAAACTGAATAAAACTAAAGAATACTATCAGGTCATATTTAGTGTAGATTTAGACATTAGCTCTTCTTTCAAATGCCATTGTTTGTTTAATGGAACATTAGTACTACAAATATTTACAATTCCACGAGACTTATATGATAGTCATTTGCTCAACCATTCCTAAACAATTTTTGCTCGAAAGTAGCTTGCAAAATCACCAAAGCTCCTTGTTCATTGTTTGTGGCATTTTTAGCGTGCGCAACTTTATATAACTGAAGTTATCTAAAATCACATCGACTCATCTTCTATAACCAACTATTACCATAATAAAAGAGTGTACAAATGTCAGAATCAAAGATCATAAGTGGGTAAATCAAATATAAACCGGAATTATTTTTTTATACAAAATTTCCAGTCTTAGAAATGCATTTTCCTCAACGGATAGACAGCTTTGATCCTAAATTAGAGTAGGTGCGACACAAGCGCACTAACGATCGTTTCAAGCAGTCATTCAGAGAAGGTGAGGGCGGGTGGAATTTCCCGTGCCTGTAGTTATCAGGGTCCTGTGCACGCTTTAATATTATTGTTCATTACTTTAATAGAATTTTAAAGAATGCCTCGGAAGTTCATAATTCGATTCGAGGCAAATTTAAAGAGCTCTTTGGTATCGATACAGGACTGCACCCTTCTTCTTTATATATGCGCGAAAAAAGTTATATTGGAGGAGAAATTCGAGGTCTGCCCCGAAAACATCGAGCCAACACAAGAAAATATAATCACAATAATAAAATATCTATATACTCAGCAAAAATTGTACCAGATACAACAAACATCGTACTTTAGCCTTGGTCACCTTCAAAATAAGTATTTTGGGATTTCATACGCTTGAACTTGCGTGATTTTTGCAATTTTTTCTGATGTGGCGATTCAGGATATTTATTGGGACCACAGCGTCAGTTATCTCCAGTTATGACATTTTTCAAGAAACTTGCTTCATTAGTACCAAAAAGCGTTTAACAACTAAAGGACGATGTTGCTTTTGCTTTGGTAACCGTAGCCGCAGGACAAATTTTTTCGCGACACATCCCTAAGATATTCCGTCAAAATTTCACTTAATTTCGCTTTTGGAATCCCCAGCTCATATTCTAGTTACCGGATAATTAATCGCCAATCCTCCTCGATTGTAGCCCGTACACATTTTTCTCATTGCTGGTCTCCCTAAAATGTGGATTATTTTCAAAAGATTCCCAGTCATCTCTAAATAGTTTGTACCGAGTCTTTATTCGTGTTGCACTCATTGCATCGTTTCCGAAAAACTTCTGAATCATATGGAATAGTAGATGAATGCTCTAGTTTCGCCAAAATTTGATGATGTTAAACGATCAGACACTACATGTTCTCACTCACCGACATCTAAGTTCCAAATGACAATCACTGAAGTTGCCTTCATTTAAGCATGCGCATTACAGTTCACTCTTATTGGTTGCCAAGTTACATCGTAGACGCATAAACTATTTTCATTATATTAACATTATCTCTGTATTTTCTGCACGTGTAGCATAGTACAAGACGGTAACGATCGGTTTAAAAAAGTAACTTCGATCTGTAGCACATTATTTACACACGTAAAGATATAGAACAACCATATTTTAGAGTCTCAATAAATCTAGACACCCCTGCGTTTAAGTGCTCTAAGGTCGAAGCAAATGATACAGGGCAATAAGTCCAAATTGTAGAGAGGGTTTTCCAGCAGAGTTTGGGCAACTGTATGGAAAAAGGCGTTTCCGCGAAGCGGGATAAAAGTCTAGGATTACCTCTAATACTGCCGTAGTTTATTCCGACCTCAGAAGCAATTTCAGAAGCCGTTAATTGGCAGTTATTATCGAGAAGGTAGTGAACAGTACGTTCGTCGTTCAAAAATAGTTTTTAGCCACCTATATTTTAGTAGTCTACAAACTGTGCCTTAAGTCTTTTAATAGTTTCGGATAGTTTTACGCCTTCTGTAGTAAGATACAGACAAGGATACCTCTTGCTTTGACATCGTGACACTGATTAAAGAAGCGATAGTGCCTCACGGGGCGTACAAAAGGAATTCTGATTTATATTGGTTCGCTCACAGGAAATGTAAAAAACCAAATCTTCGATTTAAAAGTGACAAAATCATAAACTTTCTCGAGTTGTTTGCTTTTTCTTCTGAGATTTTTTACTGTCTTACTTCTTTGTGCTGATTAAGTTTCTTTAAACAAGAATAAATTTGATTACAATTATTATCAATCTCCTGTTATACCTTCTTTTAGTTTCTATAGTACTTAATCTGCAATGCAATTATGCAGATTCTTATTTTGTACTTAAACACTCGATTAGGCAGCCGCTACATTCCGTTTGAATTATTTTCAATCCAAGAATCGAGTCCATATTTGATTAATAAAATTCAAACAGATCGCTACCACACTCCTTCGTCAATGTATCGCGAGTCGTACGTAATCTCAAATTGAAGGGCATCCCGTTGATTAGCACGGAAATAGTAAAAAACGAGGTCCGCAGCCGTTCGATACCCACAGAAGTCGTCGTCCTCCGACAAGCCAATTTCGAGCGGGGAATGTACACATCCAGTATCAACGCGAGCAAGCATGCATTATTCATCCATCTCGGTGCGCCAGGTCGAGCGATCAATCAAAGCCATCCGTTATCAGTCTCCGGTGTCCGTGCTGTTGCCATCCGAGCGGCGCGCGGAGGAAATTGATTGAATTCGGCGCACATCGAAATGCAAATGGCCGATAATGGGATTTCGATTGCCCCGAACGGCCACGCAGCAGCGCGGCTTTGATCAGCGCTCGGAAAAACTTCGAAAGTTAACTGCGGGGAGCGGAAAGTGGTCGCCGTAACGAAATTGCAGCTTCCTATGCTCTGAGTCACTGTCAAGGCTAAGCAATTGGGTTAGTCGTTGCTGAAAATACGGATGCTTCAATAAGCCACACAGAAATAGACATCTGAGCTCGTATGTTGCGAGATGCGTGCCGCCGAGAACTTCTTTATTGAGTAACTATCTTTACAGACATTTAGTAGATGATTAAGGTGATACTTGCTACATACAAAGAAAAAAAAACGAAAATGTGTATGTATTTTTGGTTAGTGCATGAATTGGTAAAGTTTTTAAAACCAGAAATCAAATTCAGAATTCTATAAATAGAGGGCTGATAACCCCTTGAATTCTTTTGCCCAATCCAATATTAGTTAACACAAGTTGGCTTCATATAAGCAGCAATCTACGATTATTGACAAAATAAACTAAGAATACTACCGCAGAGGTGCTATACTCGAATCCCTCCGCGTCAGAAAATTTCGGATAGAAATTATTGCGTGGTTTGGCTACAAAAAGACCCAAGTTTATGACTCACCAGGGAATCTGACGAAGAGGAGGAGATAACAGCTGACAGGGCAACCCACAGTGATTAATTCGTCTGCGAATTGAAAGAGAAGATCGATTAGGATCCTGGTCGGAACGTGACAGACCTGGCAAAAGAAATGGGCGAAGTCAATTTAGCAGTGTATCAAGACCTGTACTACAAATCTTTTGTCCTGAGGAACCGCCAACGGTTGAATGAGAAAAACAAGATGGATAGGAAGTTAAAGATATTCCTTTCTGACGAAAAGAACTTCATCCAGGTCGGGAAGGTAAATCGTCAAAATGACCGTTGGATCTACTAAATGACTCTGAAGAGCATTCCGTCATACATATAAGGTTTCTGTGATGATGCTGAGACTTGGGAGCAGCGAAGGAGATATCAAGTGCCCCACTTTTATGAGGAATGCCTGAAGGTGACCAACGACAACTACATTAAGGTGCTGGAGACAGTTATCAAGTCTCTAATAGAATAGGTGACCAGTGGACAGTGGAGTACGTGTTTGAGCGAGACTTTTCGCTTTAGTCCACAAGGCAAAAAAAACCCAGGCAAAACGACAATTTGTGTTATCACAGTTCCCCTGGTTAGTGTTTGACTACCACATGTGGAGCGTGGTCGAGGCGAAAGTCAATGAGAGGCATATTTTTATTGTTTATTCATTATCCAAACTTACATCTCGTTGTACTTTACGGTACTAAAAACATTTGAAATTAGAAGTTAATATTTTCCTCAAAAAAAGAAACGAGGAAATAACGCCAATTTTGATGCTGCCATAACAACAATCGTTACCAAATTGATATTGCCCTCTCTGTATCAGACCCCTAATCAGCGAACTCACAAGTAATACCATAAGAAACAACTGCGAGCACTCCAGAATACCAATTCCTCCCGAACTCCGCCACGCGCCACCTCATGATCGCCCCGAAAGCGCCATTGAAATTCAGATGCTCCGAAACGTCCTCGTTTCGCACATGAATGATGCATCCTCGCTGCGAGGGTCGCGTTAATTTTATTGGCGTGTACGCAGCCTTTGCGCCTAAATATACCTTGCTCTTCATTCATTAGGACGCCCAACTGCGAGGGTAAATTCATTAAAATCGAGCCTGCCGCTCGAGCCGGGCCGAAATTGCGGCCACCTTTTTGGGCAGTTTGTTTGCATTTGGCGGCCCCATTTGCTCTTTATTGGATGGCGAATTGGCACATAAAAAGGGAGGCCGAAGCAATTCCTGCGCATCGCTACATTAGTCGATTCAGATTTATCTCCCTCCACCCCCCTTGCACGGGAGTCGGTTAATCACCTCGACTCTTACAACTTCAGATTTTTAATTATGCAAGCTGCTCAGAAACGGGTGAAACAAGGCGATACAATTAGATACGATTGGAACATCGGAGAGTTCATTAAATCCCAGGAGCGCGCCGCGGGGCCAACTTTCGCAGCAAACTCCCTAATTACATCGCCGGCGCTGCTGCGCCTAATTAGTTATGCAGATTTTGCAGCTTCCGTAATTAATTGACACGGCGGGCCGGGAAACATCGACAGTTCCTTCTTCATCAGTGCGGAATCGCTATTCAAATTAGGCAGCGGATCTCACGAGCCGATCGGGGAGGGGGGCTGCCGGAGATGTGCTAAACGTTCCACGTACCTCCGTTTCCGTCTTCGGGGATGAATTTTAATCGGCTTTATTACAGTTCGTCAGCGAGTGCATTTCGCGTGACTGCGTCTCGGTCGGGTTTTGCATTAGAAGACAATAGTGGCGATGAAGTGTATTCGTTTTGTATTTCATAGGTCAGATCCGCTTCGGTTCCTGAAATATACATTACCCCTAAGAAAAATTTGCAAGTATTATCTCCCTTTTTTGAAAAAGCAATAAAAAGAACAACATGTTCCATGTTTTATTGCACCATCACACAGAACAATGTTTGCCATTTAGTCAACAATTAATTTTGCAGATGATATCGTCCAAATGTTTGCTCGTATGAGCGACATACTTCTACAGCCCCATCGTGAAATTCTGCATTCTTTGCAGAGTCATTTTGGAAAAGATCTCTTACCCTCGGAGCTGAAAGAGCCCATTAGCGTGCGCAAAGATCTTTGGACCCTGTGTACGAGCAAGAGTATCGCAGGATCGCTATAGAGGTCAAGACCACCATTGCAACAATACCTGGAAGAGCAAGCTGGAAGCACTCGACATGGTGGATAACAGTCTCTAGCCAATGGTCAAGGTCCCCAACTGCTCATCCACACGATGACGTTAACCATTTTGACCACATCTGCCGATTCGTAGGTCGTCTTCGGGGAGCAAGAGCTCCAGGAACACCTAAACCTAGCAACGTAGGAAGAAGTTCTCATCCGAGCCCTCGAGCCCTCGAGCCCTGCAAAGCTCCCGGCCTGTATAGTATCCATTTCCAATATTTCCGCAACTTTCAGAGTCCTTGAAAGGTGTCGGACATCATCAAGCTCCCTAAATCTCGGAAATCAGGAACTTTTCTCCAGGATACCGCCCTATTAGCCTACGGCCAATTTTGGGGAAGCTTGTGTAACGAGCGATTCACCCAAAGACAACTGTCAAACACCTCCAACTGATTCTAGAAAGTTAAGTTGGTTTCTGCTCCGGCCACTCTACTGCCCTCCAGCCCCTCCGGGTAGTAGAACGCATCACTGAGGGCTACATCAAGAAGCAAACCGCCTGTGTAATCTTCCTCGATGCGGCCAAGGCACAACAATCTGGTGTATAAGATAGCTTCAACTCCAATCCCGCTACCGATGGTCCAGCTTGTCCGATCTTTCTTCTCCAGAAACAGATTCCCATTTGTCTCAGAACTTTTTGAGAAATTCTCGCCGTGCGTGCAGTAACGCCATCTTTTGGAACCACAGTGGTACATTTCCACGTTCATCGAGTCTGCGCTCTAGAAAATTGCGTAACACTGCAAAATAACAGGGTAGATGTGACAATTATTGCGCGGCCTGCTTCCTGAAAAAATGCGGTCTTATGATGCCAAAGTCCGTAACAGCAAACCAAGTAGTTACATTGACGGTGGAAAGGTCGCTTATAGAGCTGTCGAGGATTTTGCTAGGTTAGATATTCCCAAGGTGAGAGTATGCACAGTTGCGGAACGTTGTGGCGATGTGACAACAGTTTGTTTCACTACTACGACTACGAGGCTTACTGGGTGATTTTTGGATGGTTTAAATGCTAAACCAATTTGTCAAAAACTGTGTACCCACAATATTATGGCTTTTTTGACTGGAACTCTTCCATGACAACCTATAAAATAACAGCCGCGTCACAATCACAAAATCACAATTTAAAAATAAGTCCCCAAGACAAACACGATGTTCAGTACTCCACACCATAATGGACACTAAAATGCTATATCTTGTGCCGTTCAAAGATGTATGATTGGACTCAAACGCCGTCTACTAATTCAAATATAGATCATTCCCCCCGACATTGTGTAACACCATTTTTACCTTCAGCCACGTTCTTCTTTTTCTTTTTCTATCTAAATATCATTTACAATTTACATGTTGAGATACATCTGAACCCCTAATTACCAGGATTTTGAGATTCTTTGGTGTCTTCTATTACATTTTTCTGCTTTTTATTTTTAATTTGTATTACCACACCTAAATAGGGGTTGCAGTTCCTCCCTATACATCGCTACTATAGTTTTAAAATGCAATGATTTATATTAAGTCTATCCATCTCAAATGGTTTAAACATTTTAAACCGTTGAAGATCACATTATAGCTTTTCATGCTGTAACACATCGCATGTTAAGATTCTGAGTCCTAAACCTAATACATCAAATAAAGAAAATGTTGAAAGATCGTTAAAAATTGATGTGAACTCTATTCTGTAATAGTGGCGCTCATACAGAAAGAAACTCCAGCAGTGCAATTTCTTGATAGTAGGAGTAGGATTTCTTACAACATAAAGAATTGAAATTTCGTTTAAAAGACAACCAAAGTTCGATTTCTTCAAAATAGACATCACTATATTTCACGCCGACGATCTGCTCACTGATTTTGTTGGGGTCCCCGGATTACCTTGACAACGGAGAGTTGAGCTTTGAGGTATTGTTGATGCTTCAAAGGGTGGAAGGCGTCCTATTTGCATGGGCGAACTTTAAGGAAGGGGGCGCGCGCGCCCCAGCCCTGCGTATCGATTTCCTGGGAATAATTCAGAGCAGGGCCTAATTTATGCGAACGTGCACTATCATGACGCAGCAGTGTTTCTTTAGGGTTCAAGTTCCTTTTGCAACATTTTTCTACTTAAAACCGTCCTGGTGAGACAAAATAGGGTAATTTTAATATCATATTTTTTTAACACCCCACAGGTGGGATGAAAATTAAAATATGATAATGTGTTCAAAGAGAACGTTCAGAAAACTTATTTGGGGAAGATTTAAGAGTACATATCGCATCTGTAGAAAAGTAGTTGATAATTTATCCTTCTGGGTAATCCTTGTAAACAATGAATGTTGAGAGGAATATTTCTAATTGCAATTTCACAAAATTTAATCTAGATATGTTTGCCCTTGTTCACAATTTTTTGAATAGCATAATTCTTTTAGAGGGGTAGTGGGTATCTGGTATGAAACAAGTAATTGGTGTTATAAATCAAAGCCAATCGTTTGACCAATATGTAGGGCTCTATATTAATATGGAATACTCAAGAGGCTGAAGGATTAGGTAAAAATGATCTGAAGACTTTCTCATCCTTTTTCGAAAATTAGGTCGACCACTCGCCTGTCAAGCACACAGCCGGCGCTACAAATCAACGCCAATCACACGAAGGCGACCGTATTCCAGATAATAGGTGGAAACGTTCCATGTTCCACTCCTCGATACGCCTGTCAGGCGTCGGAACCGCCGCGAGAGAGCCGTTCCGGCGGACCCAATCGACATATGTGGAACGCGCGGCCCTTTACATTACAAATAGTGGATGGATTACTGGCTTGGCTGCACTCCCACTCGTGTGGAAACTCGATTAGGAATGTAATTTATTTTGATTTAGTATGTGTTATTGCGCGCCTTGTTCTTGTCGGCGTGCGCCAGGCCGCGGCGCGTAATTCCGATCCCAATCGCGCGCTGCTCGTTGCCTATTGACAGCTGCGCCTATAATTCGGTTGTGGTATTGCCTGTCGCTTCGGATACCATCAATCACGCCAGAAGTATGCGCGCTGCTCCTGCAGCAGTTGCGCGCATTTTGGCGTTTCGAATCGCTCAGAGAGAACAAGGAGGAAGATTAATATTTCTGGGTTCCTTCGTGGTTCTCAGCTTGTGATTTGGATACAAAATTTAGAGCAACATCAATCAAATGCTTTGCCGCTGATATGCATCAACTGAGATCACCTCGGATCACGAAGCCAACAAAACAAAAATATGTAGATACTACGTTTTTTGTTTTTCAGATAAAAAGATGCTTATTTATTATCATGGGTAATAAATAACATTAAGCTCCAAAATCAATACCTATGAGAAGGTTTTGGTTTCTATCTGGTGAGGTCTCTGTTAAAAACGAGCGAAACACTGGCGGCAGGTTATACCTAACAAGAATTAACCAACCTGACAAATGTGAGGTTGATGGGAGTTATGCTGCACAGGTAGCACTTTGCAGAAACTGTCGTTAACAGAAGAACGTTTCAGACCAGTCTTTGCAGGATATCCAACTCTCGCTTATGGCTCCTTGTGTTACATCCCGGGCAAGTTTATTGACCTGTAGGCTAAACTAAGTGAAGATAGTCAGATATAGTAAAACCCGGCAAAATTTGACCCAGAGTAGGTGACTGATTTTATAGATCCTGCAAGTGAAAGGATTTTGACGTTAGTAATTAACATCTTAACACATATAAAAATAAAGTAGGAAGGGGTTGTCAGTTCAGCACAGAGTTTTCTGAAACGTTTTAATCTCAACTAACAACAAAAACAAGGACAAAAGGAGAAAAACAACAAGAAGGGAAGAAGAAAAACGACCTCAAGAATAGGGAAATGAAACGAGCACAAGATTAGCAACCAAAAAGAAAGTAGTAATAATGGAAACCAAGAAGAAAAGAAGATGTCAGAAAATACATGGGAATTACATACACCTATAAAATGGAGTAACCAAAAGCATAAGAGCAAAAACTGGGATGTATCCGTATTAATTAGAAAAAAAATGGACAAACGCGTTACAAACGTGGGATGAAATAAATAAAAGAGTAATAAAAATTAATAGAAAATTGTATAGATAAAATACTACAATTATAGAAGTACATGCTGAGAATGGTGATGTAGAGGTAGATGAGCAGGAAGTTTTTAGTATCCCGGACGAACAAATAAGAAACCAGAATGAGGCGATAGTAATTGGATACTTGAATATCAGAGTGAGAAGAAACATGATAAGACACTTGCACAATTTGAAGAAGAAAAGATGAATAAAAATGGGATGTCGCTGTGAAGAAAGCGTAAATTAATGATAACCAACTCCCCCTTTCAACATAAGAACATTCATTAATACATTTGCATCGATCAAACACGATGGTCCAAATCTATTACTAATATGATAGAAAGACAAGACCGGAAAAGTATATCGACAACTAGAATGCAGTTCATCATATGATTATAAAAACTTTGTTTGCAAGAAAACATGAAATGGATAGCAGTAAGAGAAGGAAATAGACCTGTTAAGACAGGACAGAATCAAAACTACACCAAGGGAGAACAATACAAGAAAATTTAAATGAGATATCTTCACCGCCTATATCAATCCACTTTGGACATAAGCCTCCCCCAATGAATGCCAATCTTGTCTATTTTGCGCGTTCTGTATCCAGTTGAAGTTGTCCACATTTTTAATGTCTGTTCATCACATAGAGTGTCTTCATCCAAATCTTGTTCCTTATCCAAGTCTGTACTGCACTACCTTTTTTGTCCATCTATCATCTTCCCACCTCGCCCCCTGGCCTCTACACCGCCATTTGTGCTATATATGAGCATATAAAAACAAACATTCACAAGACAGCAGGTGAAGCTTTGGGAATAGTAGTAAAGACAATAATAGAAAAGAAATGTTTAGTAAGGAATTAGAAGACAAGGGCAAAAATAAAAAAAAAATATTTGGAATCCAGACAAAAGTATATAGAATGTAGAAGACTCGTCCAATAATAAGTAAAATAAGAGAAAAATAAATACTGAGACAATGTATGTATAAACATAAGTAGTACAAAGAGATAAATCTAAAGAAGCTCGGCGAACAACTTCTAGCGTAAGACAGAAAACAATCTAATAACACCTGGGAAATAGATAGAATACTATATGACACTCCTACAAGAGAAAAGAAAAAGAATACAGTCTATGGTAATTCCAGAAGATTCTGAAAGAAATAACGAAGTTATAGAAGAAACAGAAATAACAGTACAAGATGTGACAAGGGCATTAAAGAATATTGGGACCCGAAAACAAAACAAAATTAGTAAAGTGTGGTGGACGTAAACTAATAAAAATATCAAAACGTTTCAAGTAATATACAGAAGAGAGTATATGCCAACAGAATGGACAAAGTGACATAGCAAACTGATATATGAAAAGGTGGCAAAAAGTTTACAGAGGAATAATTAACGATGGTAAGGTTACTAAAAAGAGTTATTAAAAAAAAGATGAAAGAGCATACGAAATAATTTAGTGAACAAGTGGATTTAAATCGAGAAGAACCGACCAAAAAATTAAATTTCGTAACTTATAGATCTAGAGAAGGTACACGATAATTCTCTAAGGAAAAATTGCGGGACTAAATGAAGTAAATGAGCATCAAAGATAATGGGTCAAAGTAACTAAAACATTATATCAAAACAAAACATTACATTTACTAACGTTTGTTGACGACCCCATGAGTTCATTTTGATGTAACATGAAGAGGATATGATATACATGTTACACAATTAAAAAAGAATATGATAAGGTGGGTCTCATAATAAATTAAGGAAACTGAATACATGCGAGTTGGGGGAGTCGCAAAGATAGGACACAAAACAAGAGCCTGTACAGAATACTAGTGTTCAGGCTCTATAATATCAAATGCGGGTAACGTAGAGGCAGGCGTAGAAGATAAAGTGATGAAGAGGAAAGGGACCATAAAAACATTACATGGACTAATCTGGAATAAGGAGTTCTAAGAAAAGTGGGGCTGGATTATATGAGACGAAGTTTACAATATACACAAAGAGATAGGAAAAGAACGGAGATGATCTAGAGAGACGCTTAAACTAGAAAACAAAACATTGAAATGGTACGCCTATGTCGGCACATATTCCTTTCTTGCGAGTTGTCTCAGGGGGGCGGGACTAGTGTCATTCGACGTATCTCGTCGAGCTGAGTCGATTAACACTGGTTTCAGCGTTTCAGAGTTACCCGTGCTTCATTTTTTTTATGTTAAGCCTATCTAGCTGCCCTAAGCAAAAATTTTATACCTTGCACTTCCCTGTCCCTTCAGTAAATCTTGTGCAACATTGTATCCAAACAGCCCTTTTCAGAGCTTGTCCCTATCGAAGATTTACTGAAGGGACAGGAAAGTGTAAGCTGACTCCCTCCATGTGGTCCTCCCTGGAAACGCTGCAAGCGGCTAAACGGTCAGCAGTCATGTTAGGTTAGTTTGGGTTAAATGCGTTCCAATAAAAAAAAATCCCTACATGACGTCCCACAGACTCATGGCGACTAAAATTATTGCTTAGGACGACTAGATAGGTTTAACATCAAAAAAATGTTCGTTTCCAGACGTTGAAAGTGGTGCCGATGGGCTCAACTTGTCGAGTAGTGTCCAAATATGTCATCGGTTTCCATTTAGGACAACTCCCAGGAGAGGAATTTTTACCGCCTGTGTCTAACGGATGAATGCTAAAAGAGAAGAAAAAGGGAAGCAGCCGATCGATAGTAAAATAGAAATGATTGATGAAAAGATGATGATGGAGAAAGGTCTAGAGAGAGATGTGGAAGACAGATAATTGTGGATATTGAGAACTCAAAGAGAAGTGGAGGGAGATGTGTGGGGAAAAAGTAAGACGGTACATTAGTTAGGAATATAAAGAACCCCAAATACAGAAGGGTTTATAGTTGTGGTGAACCAAGAACTTCTGTTGTGCGTTCCACACTAACAGAACATCCCCCCTCGACACTCAGTTTGACCTACATTGGATGTTGGGTTTTTTGCCAAGTGACAGATTACCCCCATTACACTATAAAAAATTTACCAAATTATTGATCCAGAAGCCCAGAAAACCACCAGATGGTCAAAAAACTTGGGGCGACCAGCTGCGGAAGATTAACGAGGAAAGAGGAAAGAAAGAGCACCCGAGGAATCCGGAGGTCACTCACTTTCCCGGGCAGCCTCTCGCGGCGAGCGTACGTGTCCATCGCGCATTTATCCCCGTCGCGGCGGCGGTCAGCAAAGGCGCGCGGGCCTTGTTTGAATAGGCTTTGATCAAAACACGGGCCGCCGACAAAGGCTCCTAGGTATGATTACGGGCGCGCGTGATTTAGGCGGCGGCGCGCCCGCGGCACCGCCGCGCTGGAATGGGCCGTAAAACGTTATTGCCGGCCAGGGCGAGTGTTTACTGTTTTTGTTCTCGCATAATTCGCGACTTCGGCGCACATTGTGAAATGTAAATCGTTCTCGGATTTGCGTCTGGTTATTTTCGGAGAAGGGGTTTACGAGTTGCGAACAATCCGCGATGGCGCATTGCGAAAAACACAAAGCAGGCGGCTGCGGCGCGAAATCGGGACCGCGCTTCGGGGCGCTGCTTGAAAGGAGCGAGAAGTCGTTGCTTCGGTTACACATCCTGTAAAGAGGCTGCAGCCTACTGGGGAAGACCACAAATAGTAGTCAAAGAGCTATTGTAGACGCCGCAGCTTACCCCCACCCTCACTAACGATCGCACAATGATCACCTAAGCAAGTAAAACTCATAGCTGTTACGATTTCCTTTTCTTCAAACAATACAAACGGCAATATTCAAATTACAAAATTTCTACCACCTTTCAGACATACTATAATGCTATATCATTGTATGGTGTGCAAAGTTGCAAAAATAAGGGAAGTTAAAAACTGTAAGTTCCATTTTGAATCAATATTCGTTTAAGAGGGTTTAAACTACTCGTAGGTCTATACTCATCACCAAAGTCTTGTATCAACATGTACTCGATAGTACTCTTCCAGTCATTCAATTGGACATTTACGAAACAACACAAACAGACACGACATTAAGGTAATGATGAACCATTTTTAAAAAATAATACTAAAAGAAACACCATACCAAATACTCTATATCACACCAATTTTGATGTAAAAATTGTTGGAAATCCCCTTGTTGATATTAATATCAAAAATAGTTTGAGCTTATCCATAATGATTACCATTTTTGTACTACTTAACAACTCTCCATACTATCTTCCACGATTTCTTTTACTAAACTGCCCTTATGGTCTACAATGAAATGATCAACAAAATGCTATACTGATTTTTTTAATCATTACTATGAATTTTGTCATTCCATTGATCTTTTTGGATTTTGATATATCTTAAATACCTATTTTTTTTAAATTCATTATCGAAACTATCATTCTAACTTTCTTTAGCTATATTTGGTAACCCTCTCTCTCTTTATCATCGTTCCTTACTGCAACTCTTTTTCTATTTGATAATGTTTTTGCATTAAATCAGAAGTTCTCAAGTTTTTTGGTATTGACTCCGTATAAAAAAGATTTGTTTCTATCAGTAAACCTTTGTAATGTATTTGGTCGAAAGGGGGCGGGAGGGTCCGTATATTAATGCAGTTGAAAACCCTGTTTTAGATTATTCCAATTGGTTTAGTAGATTTAAGCTCTACTCCTTCATTTTGAGTTTTTTAAACCAATCATTCCATTTGATGGTTTTCGGAGTGATTTTCCTTGCTTACTCTTAGTTTTAGCTTTTCTAATAGCAACAGTTGGCAAAATTCAATGCTACATTGTCCTAAAACCTATGCTTCAATTATTGCTTTAATTTGCACGGAAATTTCTTCATTTTTAAACTCGAATAAGCTCTGATTAACAAATGTCTTGAAAATGATTCATTAAATAAAACACTTAAAGTCGAATTTCCTAAAATTATAAAGGATAACCTTTGTGAAATGAAAATTACTCTTTCTTCAAAATCTTGAGCATTTCAGTATTTCATGTAGTAGCACCCAATTTCTGACAGATTTTATCAGTTCAAATCCCTTCTCTGCATTAAGGATCATTCCCATAGCACGGAACGATGAAATTGGCGAAGAAGTCATATTCCTTGCTGTATGTATTGTTGACATTTACACAACTGGAAGTAAATACGTTGGCGATTTGCTACTATTCGTAGCAACTACTTACGATTAAACCTATAATTCCTATTCGAAAAATTCGAATATATGTAATTGGAAGAATTAATGGAATTTTCAAAATTCCAAAGAAAAATAAGAACAGTAAGAATGGACAACGTGCAAAAACGAAACTTACAAAGTCTCATACACTACTTACAATCAGTTGTACAAACGTTAGCAATACTCAAAGAATGTAATATGAGTTTTTCGCTAACTTCATATATTTTACTGTACAATCAAGCGAGCGTGTAGCGACGATGTATCGTGGTGTTCTATGACAGCCATTCTTTAGTTATAGGCAGTGGTAAGACTCTGCGAAGGTTAAGGCTTCAATACAAACGTCGTCGCTGCTCGATTGATGTACTACGGAAAAACAAGCATGGCGTCTTAATTGTTCAATTGCATTATACCCCTTCTCCTAATTAAAGGCAGGTGTTCAATTACTTTTAGTAAATGAATGGGCCACCTGTCAAATACCTGGGTCCCCAGAATCGAACCTTCCTGTTCGGCCACGGAAATAGCAATTATAGCTATTAATATTTTAAAATAAAAATATTTCGAATTCTGTGATGATGACATTTTTGGGAGGTGGATCAGAATCAAATTAACAATTTACAATTTCACGCCCTGCGTCCAACATTGGAAGTGAATAATTTAGAAAATAAAATAATAATTTCACGTAAGTACGTTACGACAAATTTTCACATTTTCGACTTTAATCGAATTCTTCAAAAGTTTTCTACTGCAATTACTTATGGCTTTAAAACGAAAACATTTATTCCAAACTTTCACCAAACTCCTTATAACTGATTAAATCTAGTTCTTTCTATTCTTATAAATTTCTTTACAATAAAAAATTGTACTTTTCATTTTTTGATATATTAATTTTAGATTTCTTTTGTAGTTCCTTTCCTGTTTCAAATCATTTTTTGTATAAATTGGAACAATAGTAGAGATATTTGTAGATTCTTAACCTTCTCCCCCCACCCATTGATTTACAAATTTTCAATGTGGAGTTTGCTGCCTTTTCAAATAATTTTTATGACATAAAAACCGTATAAAAATAGTAAATTTATCACCCATTTTACAAGAAGATTCCATACCAAGTCTTTGAATAATCTCATTTCAATTTGTTTGCTCTACAAATATCAAGAACAACGGGGTAAAATTACAAAACTGAAATTTTCATTTTAATTTGTTTTAAAATTGTATTTTGAAGTTCTTAGTCACTATTTCCAACGTGTGTTGAGTAATACGTCTCATTTCTTGATTTATTGCAGATCTTGAAAGATCTTAGAGGGTGTTGGTAAACCAGTCCTGAGATATTTTCATAGAAAACAATCATAAGGGGTGAAACCGAATGACCAAGCGAAGTTACCGCATTGAAAGATTAATTGCCCAGAAAACATCTTACGCAACATTTGGAGCAAAAGTTCTTGCTATGTGAACTGTGTCTCGCTCCTGTTAGAACCGAACGTTTTTTGGCTAAAGTTCATCGATATTCGGTGGGAAAATTGTCGAATCATTCCCACATATCGATTGAAAGTGACAGTAATACATTGGCCCCTTCTCAAAATTAAAGGCCAATGATCCCAATACTGCTCACGGCACATCACACCTTGTCATATTTGTTGGGAAGAAGCCATTTATGGATATCGCATGGACTGTTAACACCCCAATAACGAAAGTTTTGAAGTTTTGTTTATTAACGCATCTTGCACATTTGAGGTTATTTTACCAATGGTCGCATTCAAAAATGTCTTGGTGGAAAATTCACCTTGCAATACGATAGACAGATAAAGAGTAATGGTATGTTTGGAGATTGCAAAACCGCATTGATGTTTTTTCTTCCTTCCCTTCTCACTACAGAACTAGTACTTCTGAAGTTCCCTACCCACAACAAAATCGATTTTCTTTCGGAAACGGAGCCCCCAGGTGCAAACTGAAAGCACGTTTGAAAAGCGCGCTGTGTGATCCAACAGTCATTATTTCGAATCACCATTCGTTTCGTAATCTTTCTTTGAAATTAGAGAGAATTTTGCGTCACCCTGTATTTCATTATAAAAGGCATAGCAATTAACTAATGAGTATAAATACAAGTACTGGAGGCAAAAGTCGCGATGAAAGTTTAATTGGACAAAATTTGATGGAGTCTGTACCAAGTAGCGAAACAATTTTAGGGTGCATTTTATTAAACATAAATTTTTATAATAAAAATGCTGAGTTAGCAAAAAATTGAAAAAATCGGAAGAAAATTTTCAACGTAACTAAATTTAAACATTTCACAAATTAATTCAATTTGCAAATAAAAAAATTCAGAATGTCCCAGTGTTCTGTTTGGTGACATTTTGTAGTGGACACAATAATCAAATTACGTGGATATGTTAATAAGCAAAATTGTCGCATTTGGGTTATAGACAATCCTCGGGTTATTCGAGAACGGCCTATGCATACCCAAAGAGTAACAGTTTGGTGTGGATTTCATGTTGGAGTGACTGGGCCGTTCTTTTTTGAAAATGGGGTCGGAAACGCAACGACTATCAATGGTGTAATAGACGGCATGAGTCTGATAACTTGTTGTTCCAGCAGGGCGGCGCCACCTATCATACGATGCGTGAAACAATCTAATAGTTGGAGCGAAAATTAATCGCAAAATAGCGATATCAACTGGCTACCAAGGCCTTGCGATCTCATACCGTGCGCGATTTTCCTCTAGGGATTAGAAGACCAAAGTTTATGCTACAAAAATAAAAAGAGTCTTTAATTACAAGCAAAAAATCGTAGAGTTGTCCACGAAATCGAGCAACAGTTATGCGAAAAAATGGCCGAGAATTTTGTCAGAGGATTCGAGTGTCAAACGAGTCATAAAGGGCATTTGTCAAACATCCTATTTCATATTTAATAGCAATGTTTCACCCTGTCAAATAATGTTCTAACTTTCACAAGTAATAAATAAATAAATGATTTTTGGGTCAGCCTCCTACTTTCAACTGAAGATAATAAAAAATCAGAATATTAATATCAATATTTCGCTTCAAATGCATCCTTGGTGTCGAGGCAAATCCATAGAACGTTAAGTTAAACACAAGTGAATAGAATTAATTGAATTTAAGAAACAAATAAATTCTTTTAGATTCCTAAACATTTCACCTTTCACAGTTGGAAACTTTCTTAAATTTATAATTCCTAGGAGGGAGCAGATAATTAGAAATTATAATACACAATACCGAAGTGGGACACATCATGACTAAAAAGGCAACCGAATTTGACGTATGCAGCTACAATTTAAATTCATTAGTTTAGTAGTTTGGGTGAAAGAGGAACCAACCCAAGGCGACTAAAATAGTAATAGATACAATGCAAACAAAATTTCTCTTAGCTCAACCATTCTTCAAGCGAATACGGCCATGACGTTTCTGCTACTTATAACTTTCCACGCACGGCGACATTAGCTGAAGTGTTGACACGTTTATGCTGAAGCATCATTACATTATGCGAACATTTTACCATGCATAATTTAGCACCAGGGCCAGCGCCTTTAATTAAACAATTGAATTTGCTAGAGAAGTGCGCTATTTGGTTTCAAAGCAAGTGCGATGCCGGTACTCTCAACTGCAGATACCATTCCAAAACGTTTTAAGAGTTTAAAAGAGGAAGAGTTCTGGTCGGTTTTATATCACAAACATCCTGTGCTTATCCTAAATGATTCACAACTGCATGCTGTTCGGCAAGCGACGATAGCGCGAGGTTCCGTCCATTTTTTGCAACCATAATCGGGGCGCTAACAAGGATTTTTAAACCAAAACTCGGCTAGAAACGGGTTCTAAATAACCGATTAATAACGGATTATTCTAAGAACCGCCTTGCAAAACGCTCACGTTGAGGCAATTAATCCCAACAAGTTTTTTTGAGGACATTACTATTTGGAGCAAGAGTGATAAATTGTTGCTTTAATCGCATGTTACGCTTATTTTGCTGCCCGTAATATTTACGTTAAACCAATTTTGCAAAAAATAAGCAAATACTTGTTTACGACTTTTATAAGGCACTGCCGAAAAGTTTGTTTAATTAAACATGCAATACTATACTTTCATGCAAATACCGGATTAGATCGTTGTCTAATAATGTCCATGCTACTAAAGATAATTTGGGATGTTCATTTCATAAAATTGAGATGCTAATTACTAAATCGCCTGTAATTAGAACAGGTGCTTAGTAATGATGTAATGAGTAACGCCACAAACTTCGACAGAGAGGGACTTATTATTAAACCATAACCTAAGCAAAGCTGCAGCCTAGGGCGCCAGATTTTCGAGATGCAAAATTATGATATGAGTAATCGAAAAAATAAATCACAGGAACTTTGAATAGGTTATAACCATTAAACTTTGAAATCTGAAAATTTTCTTCATTGACATAATTTTTTTAAAATAATTATATTGTAACAGAAATGATAACTAATAAGAAAATTGTTCAGAAACCTTCCATAATGATCGATCGCCGCCTGCGCGTTTAATATAAGGTGGAGCTGATGGTCATTCGCGACAGTCGAATAGGAGAAGTCATACAGCGAACAACAGTGGTGCAAACAAATCAGAGTTGTTATAGTAACCGTTGAGCGATATACAATAACTATTTTGCAGCAGTGCAGCCCTTGAGAATAAAGTTTAGTTTTGAAATAAACCACCGTTCTATTCGCATTTAATTTACCAAAAGCCCGAACAAAGAGTGGCAAAAACATTCGAGATTTATTAAAAAGAATAAGTACAGCAGAATTTATAAAAAAAAGCGTTATGAATGTCAGGATGATGTGATTAATAAAATACCAAAACTAGACACTTTTATCTGACGCTGTGTGCAGCATTCAGAACCTTAAAGCCTCTAATATCTCAAATGTACAATTGTAAGAAGCTTAAAGCCCACGAAGCTCTCAAATAAGTGGATCTACTTATATCACTCGATAATCCGGAACTGTAGTGTATAAATGATGAACTTCGTGAGATGACCTACAATACCATTAAACAAAATGCTGACTTTGACTTTAAAAAATTGAAAAGACAGTATGATACTTTGCCCCGAAAATAACATGGCAGTGTAAACCTAGTAAAAACAGTTTGTGAAACCTCGGTATAACCTGGTAGCAGATGAGAGAGTCCTGTAATGCGCATGCGCGAATGGGGACAATTCAACTCTGTGAATCTGCATCAAATTTTATGTGAAGCTGGAGCATTTACTTACAATACGATGTATTGAATAAATGACACAAACGAGAACCTATTGTAAGCGATCCATATTTGAAAGACCAAGATCGACAAAAATGCTGGACTACCGACTACCGATTACAATCTATCTGCAAGGAGAATCGACTAGTAGTCGGAGAACTAGAAGATGAGTTGGGGATTCCAAAATTTAAAGCGAGTAAACTTTTGACGGAATATGTTGACATGAAACATGTTACAGTCCGTGACTAATGAGTCACTTCAGGCTAGTACCAATGAACCAATTTCTCAAAAAGGTCATAATTAGATCATAACCATCTAGAATTCGGAAACAATAGTTCAGTCGCCCTATAGAAATCTCTTAATTCCGAAAATATGTGCAAGATTTCAAGATGCTTACTTTGAAAGTCTACATATGATGTTTATTGTATCTTCTACTATTTTAACTAACGGAGCACGAACCTTTAAGGTCACCGATTTTGCTGAGGTTTTGCAGAAACAAAGTATTGGTATAGAAGTACCAAGTGTTTTCGAAAAATCGCAAGTTAAATTTATAGAGGCCGCATTCATACTACTATAGTAAAACATATGTCAAATAAACCTCGATAACTGAGTAAGAGTAGCGCTACTAATGGAGAGGGGCCCGTACTCCCATTATAAATCTGCCGATTTTTTGTTATTATAACTGTAATTTTTTATATTATACAAACCGGGTATTTTCATCTTAACTATCATTTAAACGAATTATTCTTCTTTAGCAATGCAAGAAAGAATTATGCAGTTGTGAATCAATATTGACCAACTTTTTGAATTTGTACAGAATCGAATTTTGGTCTCGTGGGATATTTTTAATACAAAGAACAATATATAGGAGTTTTTCGGGCTCTTAGAAGCACGCGCGGGGAATTCTACCTCCTCTCCTCTCCACTCACGACGGGCCTGACAAATACTGTAAATTTTCTAGGTCATAATCTAAATAAGTGAGGACAGAACTACGACAATGCCAACAACATGTTAGGATGATACAAAGGTTTCTAGGCTAGAATAAAAGTAAATCATCTCCCCACATACATCACTTGTGCGTGTCACTCTTTACAACAAGATTATTCTGCAGCAAATACTTTTTTCTTTTCAAATCTGTAGGTTTCTAAAATCTTCAATCAAAACCTTACAGTCTCTTTATCTTTAAAAACTTTGTCGATAAGCCGATGGAGTCCCCGTGCTGATGCCAGTCAAGTGTTACACAAATCGTTTCAGGAGATTCTTGATGCTCCGACTGGCACATTAGCCATGATAGTGATCAGATTAAGAACGCACAGTATAAAGTAAAGTATTGGCAAAACTTTATGTTTCTGGAACAATGTTCTTGTAAAGTCTCGAGAAGTAAGGCTTTAAAGAGAAAGTATAGACGGTTTATAAACACTCTCCGAAAATAGAAGTTTCGAGGCTAGAAAACAAAGCAACATTAATGTGTGAAACTGACGTCTACAAAACAGACATTATAAGAACGAGGAAACCAAAAGTTCCTTTTAGTGAAACCAAAAATGAAAATCACGAGTTTTCTGGACGAAATTTTATCGTGACGCGATAGATACATATATTGTAATTGATTTTCTGAAGCTCAACTTAGTACCAAAAGAACAATTCCGGAAAACGGCAAAATACAGAAAGCAAAAGGCAAATCAGGTATTGAAAAAGTATGCTACTGATCTAGATAAAAGATTTTCTGAGGAATATATCTATTTAGAAGAGTTTCTAAGAATGAATAAAATTATTGTCAAAGAAGATAAGAACACAAAACCAAAAACAAAATTAGAACTACAAATACCAGCAGTATTGTAATCATGGGTTGAAGAGTCTACTTTTCCTAATATCGTTATAAAAAAATTTTAAGTACGGCAGTTACTAACTGTACTGGAAAACGACCCTTTTCATCTCTGAAAAGAACAGTTTGCACTTTTATTTATTGAGAGAGTTTCTGTAGGGCATTTCTTTTGATCACATAGTCCAGATGCTTGCTAATTCTACAGATAGAAAAAAAAATTTGAATAAAAGTTTTGATGTTCATTGATGTGTGAATGTATAACATTGTATTGAAGTGCACGTGTGTACCTACAGGGTGTTCAATAATACATGTTGGAAAGTATTTGCTTATAACTTCTTATGTAGTTGACCGATTTTCAAAATGTGAACCTTGACTAGCAATAAGATGGCGCAGCCTACTTTCAAAAGCTTCATTTACCGGTTGAAGGGGGTCTCTTCCAATGGCCGAAACTTCATTTTTATGGCTATTTTGAGATCTCCGTGTCTTTGGAAACGATTTGTCATAAAGGCGAATATAGTGGCCAATTAATTCCATCACCAGCAAAAGTCTAGGCCTATGACACGTGTTCCAAAATGATCCCGAAGTGTGGAAAAAACTTCCGGAGTGTGATGAGGCCTCGCACCTTCTTGCAAAGACCAGTAACCGTTGAGCATTTTCACTTTCTTTGCTTCCTGTAGAAACTCCTCTTCGAACATCAGGCGGTAATTTTGAAAGTTCACATTGCCGTCAAAAATATGATTCGAGAATATTTTTTCTTGAAATTGTCACGCCAGGCGGTTATTTTTGCTGGATGGAGAGGCTTTTCGGTACCCAAGTGGCACATGTTTTGCTTGTTAACAAAATCTTGCAAATAAAACTCAGCCTCATTCTTAAACCAAATTTTCGAAAATTCAATGAAACAACAGTCAACGTGCGGCTTCAGCGGCTGATGGACTTGAATCTTGTCTTGGGGGACATTTTCAAGTTTTGTCAGGATAGTTTGGACGCTCCCATTGCTAATCCCCGGTTTTTGAACTGCTCGTCGAATTGACAAACCCGGCTGATCTTCGAAAAGATCTTTATCTTTTCGATATTTTGTGGCATCAGCGGTAGATGGCTGGCCATAGTTTGCGGGTCCGGCAATTGCCAGTTGTCTCAAATCTCTAAATCAGACTACAGTAGCGAGAAAAATTTTACCAACTGTTTTTACTCCAAAATTTCGTTTACTTTTTCTCACCTTATCATTCTTCTAAAACTTTTGTCTCCCTAAGGGAGATTTCTTAAAGGCCCGTCGGACCATCGCACATCTGTACATTAAACAGCGTTTCTTTGAAGCCTAAGAATTCCATGTTTTCAATTAGATAGTCATGTGATCAATGGTTTGCTACAAAACTTCAATTAGCTGGCTATTTTATGAGCTGGCCTCCTAATTTTTTTAAAAGGCACACATTTTCCGACACCTATTATTGATACTTTTGTGTCAGCCTAGGGCGCCAGAAACCTTAATCAGGCCCTGTGGGCAGATCATTCGATTACCTCTAAAATTTCCCCATTTCGCGGGCTAAAGGCAAGGTCCGCTTTATCCGGCGGCGAAATGGCGGCCCTGATCCCTAAAGTCGCATTCTGGCCAGTAATCCCACCTCACGCTTGTAACAACTGGTCGTTGCATAGGGCATGACGTGCAGTGACCATTTCGAGAGCTAACAAGGGTCGAACAACCCAGGCCTGCGGCCTTCAGCTGTGAAATGACTACCTGCGCGGAGCTTCAGGTAGGCACTAAACGGAGCGGCAGTTAAATTTATTTGAAAGCCGTGCACGCAAATTAGAAAATTGGTGCGCTGGCGAGTGACGGATGGGTCGGCGGGCATCCTGCGCGGCTATTGATCAGGGCCGGCCTCGCGCCGATGCGCTAATTAAAATATGAAGCGAAGTCGGATCGTGTTTTGACAGCAATGAACAGAAGCGCCGCGGACGCATTCAAATGGAAATCAATTCGGAATGACTTACGGCTTTCGCGCCGATAATTACGCGCTAAATGATTGTTGTGCCAACAGAGCGGGCGCCCGCCTCTCGCCGGCACGGAGCGAATAGATGGCGGAGGAAACGGCGCGCGGCAAGAAAAAGCACGAAATTAATTAATGAATGGGGCCGAAGGCGCGTGGGCGCGGAGGTGCCGCGGAGACGGCTTTACGGGATTTCATCGCGAGGAGCGGCGGCGCGATGAATCTCCATCAGTTTGGACACAAATGCTGCCGGCGCAAAAAGTTGCCGGCTTCGGCGGATCCCGGATCCAGCCTTAGAGTTTGAGGAAACCGTGAAAAATGCTGATGGCTCATCTGAAGGGTCGGAAAATTGCCTTGCTGCGTTGTTTCCCGTTCAAGGAAGGGCACAGTAGCACACATAAAGCAAACCTCTGCCACATGTTTTTTCTTCATTCAGAGACTTAAAATAACGACTGTAACCCTAATGAATTACCCAAAAGATCAATAATAGCCTCTGAAAGATTGGATTTATTGATGACCAGCCAGCATAGCAAGACGAAAGGAGAACGCAAATGAATAATGAAAACTACAATTTTAAACACGAGAAGTCTATGTATTACCGAAATAGAAGTCACCAATGTCATTAGAGAGAAAAATCAATAAACTGGTGCTCCAGGAGGCACGGAAGAAAGAAAAAGACATCGAGTATCACGGAGAAAACATGTTAATAATAAATCCCTTTGCATGTCAGTTGGCCAGTTGTCTAGAGTAAAATTATTCGATATAACCCTCCTCAGCCGCAATGACCACCTCCATTCTTGGCTTGAAGCGCTCGCATGCTCTTTGTAAAGCGGCGCTGTCTATATTGGCAAATGCTGCTTCGATAGCGGTGCGAAAAGATGCTACATTAGGGTGCCTGGACTTGTTAGTAGTCCTTTTGGCTACACTCCAAACATAGTAGTCAATGGGGGTTCAAATCAGAACTATTTGGGGGGGGGGGGTCGGAATTCTAGACCAGAGCATGTCCACGTTACCCAACCAATATTGGGCTAATGATTGCCTCGGCTCCTGCGAAATCAACACACGAGTCCTTTCTACGACTCCCAGAGTCCCTTATCACCCGTTCTCTCAAGCGACTCTTTCGAGACGTGTTAGCAGAACCTTCCCCAGATTTCTCGGTTGTACCCCGTACTTGTTCGCAACAGCTCGTCCATTTTGAGATAATGACGAAGAGTGGGTATGCAGCAGAAGGCAAGAACGAAGAGACAAAGGACTTTTACAAAAAATTGCAAAAACGTCAACTCAAATAGATATGTTGTCATAGATGCGGATCTAAACCCAAGAGTTGGAAAAAAGAAATATAGTTAAAACATTTAGAGAAGCAACAGTGAACAATAATGCACACTTAGACAATTTGACACTTTTAACATTTACATATTATGGACCTGTGACCCAGAAGTGCGTCCATACATTACAACTGGGCAAGACGGATGACGCAAACCTGCGTTTTCAATACGTCCTTGGTTTCCACGCACTGTATACTTGACTACGCAATACATTCTGCCGAGGAATATTTATAGGAACATCACCTCACGCCGAGTTAATGATCAGTAATAAATATCGAGAACAAACAACTCTGTTATTTTCCTCTGTTGGACGTGTAGTTCTTACGGGAAAAATATCTTACGGAAGATGAAATTCTTGGAGAGCCTATTATCTAATGTTGCTGGCAACGCTAATAGTGACAGTGAAGAAAGCCTAAACGAAAGTGACGATAAAAAAAAAACACCAAATTGAAGGCCAATTTTTAAATAGTTATTTTAATGAAAAATATTTAGTGGCCTTATTTTAATAACAGTGAACTTTGCAACAATCAACAAACAGATTTTCAAAATTCAAATATTATTGATTTCAGACTATAAGTCAACTACTTTCCTTAGACGAAACAATGATTCCTTGGCGGGATAAGCCCATATACGAATAGATGTCTTGTTCCTATGGTCACCGAAAGCATCTCAGTTATATCTTAAATTTAGAAATTTATGCTGCCAAAGGAAAAAATTACAAAAAATCAAAATTACCATGTCTACCAAGACAATTATTACAAATGTGACGATTTCTGAAACTCTTTTCAAGGTACGTTAGAGTATGTGAACAATCAGAGTGAACAGGGGCCTCATCCAGAAATGGAAAACGAATCAGGAAAAAGAGTAAAATTTTTCATTCCTGAAGAGATATTCGTGTTGTTAACACGATTTCCATAATTAACGCTTCAACAATATTTGATGTACCACTGAGAAATTAAGTAAAGAAAAACCTATTCGTATTTTTCGTATAATATGTTCAAGGGTGTTGCTAGGGCACATCAGTACTTGCTTTATTATTCTCTATCGAGAAAACCAGTACGATGGCCAAAGGAAGACATTTTGGCTTATAAACTGTGTATTTTCGAATCTATAAAATGTATACCCTCACCACGCCCAAGAAAATCAATCCAAACCCCTGTGTGCTTCATGACACCCCCCCCCTTCCGGGACTTTCAGATGATATGCGCAAGCATGTGCTATGTTTGCTTCCAGAGGTACACACCCTTAAGACCCACTAGGGTCTTTGGTGAGTATTTCCGGAAAATTTCAGTCACAAAAATAGTTGGCGAAATTGTTATTTTTATTAATATTCATATTAATGATACTAAAATAATAAATAATACTAATAATAATAATATTTAAAAAACACAAAACTTGATTTAAATGGTTTAAACCCCGGTAACATGCATTTATACCGTTTAAATACCCCGTTCTCAATGTGTTAAAATAAACAATACGTTTTTACGTAAATAGAACTCCCACAAATACACATGGTCATAAGGAAATCTCTGAATTATGTACTAGCTAATAAGGAAACTGCTCCGTTAACAACAGACACCCACGTTTATAGAGTTTAATTTCGGACCACTGTTTAGTGGTCAGCAAACTAAATATACCAAAACCTTAGATAAAAACGAAAACAAATGCTGCTACAAAGACACAGATTCACATGACGAGGGTATCAGACATTTTTATTATTAGTCAAGGTTCAACAATTATTTGCAAAAACTAATACTAATGATGACAGAAGAGGAATGGAAAAAACTAAAACTAAATCTCCATCAACAGTAATAAAAGCACCAGAAGAAATATCTAAAAGAAATAGAAAAAGGACCCAAAATATGAATAGGCAATTAGAAACGCCAATCGTACGAGTTGGAACAACTATGTAAGTAAAATAGAAGATGTCAATAAACTGTTATAAGACATACGCAAAAATTATAACTTCTGGAGTTTCACCAACCGCAGAAATCATTTTATTGAGAAGCATGTATAGACACCATACTTAATATGAAATCAGGAAATAGAAAAATACAAAGAGCAAAACCTTGAATCTACACTGAAGTCTTCGATAGTTTGTCTAAATTATGAAACACCAAGGGTTTCTTAAACATAGTTTAAACCAATAAAAACTCTTCAACATAATACTAAAATAAAAATTAAAGATGAAAATGACAATCGCGCAGAGCTAATTTAAACAAGAATGTGGTTATCACCTACCCTGTTTATTTTATACAAGAATGACTTGATAAAGACATCCAAACAAACTCCAAAAGATACTTAATTGAAGTAAAATATTTTTCTTAGTAGTTTTTGCCGATGACCAAATAACAATACAAAGATGATCTACAAACTAGAGCTAAGGATATAATTGCGAGATATCCAAGCCAAAAACCAATATAATGGATTTTAAAGAAAAATATCCAATTACAAAAATAGTCCTAAATATTTCAAATATTTAGGCTGCGATATATCATTCAATTGTATTGGAGACTTCGATCAAAAACCAGTAGTATCTAAACGGATATGTGGTATTATTAGAACTATAGGTATCAAAGCACGGACAGAAACTTAGATAAAGTACTAGCGTTAGTTTACGGCAATAAACCTGATCTCTAATTAACAATAATAAAGTGAAATAAAATTCTTAAGATTAGTCAAAGTTTCGTGATGGAACACTATGAACAATCCTCTGACCAAACAGTTGTGGTGCTTGGCTGCGGATGAACGTGGGTTTAAACTTGTCTATTGGAGCCTCATAATTATTATTATTATAACATCAACATACAATAAATTGATTAACTGATCACAAATTATATTAGAAACGGACCACAAAACGTAAACGAGGAATAGCATAGACCTTTCAAATTCTACTAACAGTTGTTTGGTTGAACCAAAATTAATATAAAGCAAATTCAGTAGAGAGATCATTACCATAGTAGAAGACGAAAACTTGCAGTATTTAAATATCATTCGACCAGCCTAGTTGAAGAACTTCAACTGCAAAACGTAAAATGCAGCAAATCTTGGAAGATTTAAAATCAAACAAAAAGAGTTTTTGATTACGATAGTTAAAAATTTAAAGTAATTAATCAAATCAAACTTGGGCAGATGAACTGATATTCAAATTTTGAAAATTAGTTACATAACTTTTACAATGAAGCGCCACCAAAATTAAAATTCAATTACAACAAATAAAGAATCATACTTTGACTAAATTTGGTTATACAACAAAAGGCTTCCTAGTGGGAGTGTACTGAGGTTCTGCCGCTGCGGTATCAAGTGAATTACCAATCGTTCATTTCTTCCAATTCGGTGCTCTCTCCCAGGAGAACCATGACCTTGAATGACTAAAGTCTGAAGTACCAGGGGGACCTCGATATGGTAGCGAATTAATACCGCTATATCCCATCAGCTCAGGCGTACCTCAGGATAGCGAAAAAGCGGTTGTTACTTTCGCCCACGATAAGGCTATTTTCTCGTCGCACACCAACCCCAACTTAGACAAAATCCAGCGTTGGTGCAAAAGTGACGCGTTACCATTTAACAACCATCAAAACTATGATTAAGCACATAATAACGTGCGTTTTCAACTTTAGGGCACCGTCAAATCATGAGACATCGAAATTCTCCGAAAATTACAATTAGAAGTGCTTAGAATGATTGTAAACCTACCATAGTACCTCCCCAAAGTAACTAAAAGACACGATCTTGTAGTGATTACAGTTAACGAAGAAATACAAAAGTTCAGTGTGCCCTATCGAGACCGTATTAGTATATCACTCAAATATCCTAGTGGAGTGCTTACTCAAAAGTAATGGCGTAGATTAACTGCGTTTAAAAGGATTCAAACCTCTAAATCTTATAAAAAGATCTGAGTAACAATATAGTTCAGTACCATACATCTCATAAATTAGTCAGTGTTTGCCAAATTGGTTTTAAGTTCAACACAGGTGAGCAACCATTAGATACTTCATCTCCATGGCCTCACTCATGTACAGTTGTTAAACTAACTACTGAATGCCTAGGTGTGATAGCTTATAATGTAAACTTAAATAAAAAAAAAAGAGAACCTCGGTTATAAAAAATTAAAAAAGTTTTCATCTAGAAACTGGATCAATGAACTATTCCACAGAAAATTAGAAATTTCTGCAAGGTTTTTGAAAATAAGTAATTACGTCAATTGGCATAAACCCTAAAGGCAAAATGCAATATTATTTAGTAATTGGAATTTTGTTAGTGATGTAATAAAATAACAGAGCGTATTATTGGTTGCAGCTGTTTGCCTCTCATTTTATTAGTATTGCATTCCCTTTTCCACTTTTGGGCACGTATAGCTCTTCATCCTATTACGTCACCTTAGGCGGCAAATCAATTATTAATTTTTTTTGAAAATAGTAAGATTTTCGGAAAAATTTCTTTTCGTTTTTAAAAACCTTTCAAATGTGGATATTGCATTGGATGCTTTTTACCAAGAAAAAACAATACATTCGACTAACTAGATCTATGGTGCTGCCTAAAGGTCTTATTGAACCGGCCATCTCAGCAATCTCAAATGTTATCATAACAATTATTTCATCGATTATTTTCGTAAGAAGATTTATGAGTCTTTTTTTAATCTCTCCTGCTAAACATTAACCCAAATATTTACTATAAGCGCTGCAAAATTATCGGCGCGATGCTCTGGCATGCTTCAAGCATTCTCATTACGCGTAATGTTACTTAGGCAGTTTGGCGGGCAAACGATTAAAAGATTACCAACAATACAATTACTGTCTTTTAATGGCACGACAATGCAAACCGTTACACAACTTGCGAGCACTACAAGTATAATCATTTTTTTCAGAGCACAACTCGTTAAGCGGACAGAAAAGCCCTTTGCCGCATTAAATATTTATTGCCTTTTACAACTGCTGTAAAGACTAATGAAAATGATGGATGCATACTTCTTACGATGAAAGAATGAAATAAAGATCCAAAACAAAAAATTGACAAAATTTAGTTTATCGAAATTTGTGAATATGAGAAGAGATCAAATACCAGGCGTGATCAGGAAGGAAGTTTAGTTTCCATAGAACGTATCGGTTGATGATGGCGCATGCTCCCTGCGCTCCCTTATGCGATAGCTATCTACAGATGCCATTTCATTAAGATCAGTTGTTTACGATGTTTGTTATAAGGTTAAAATGTTCGAGTCACTTGAAAGACACTTATAGAACGCAAGCAATGTGAAACCGCCAGATATGTACCAACAAATTAGTAAAGTGTACGGTGAATGGTTGGAAGATGGATTACGGGAAAAATATGGATGCTGAGAAACGAAATAGGCGATCATCTGTCGTTACTAATGATCTGGTGCAGCTTGTTAACGAAAAAAATTCGTGAGAACAGACAGTTTACAATTTTATCTTTACAGAATGAATTTCCGCAAATTTCGCGAACTGTTCTTGATGAAATCGTGAGGCATTGGTTATCTCCAAAGGCGGCTTCCATGCCAAGTCTTAATGTTGCTGGAAGTTATGTACAAAGTATCGGTCAAAAGTTTTTGAAAATGTATATCCATGACCATAACTCGCCGCAAAGACGAGCTGCCTCCCTAATCTTTGGTTCTACGTTGGGGGATGAGAAGGTCTTAACATACGCATGTTAAGGTACTGATATGACGTTTTGGGCGTGGAAAGAGAATTTTACATAGCTATTTTTGTAGGTAGGTCTAATTGCAGGACGCTCCATCTTTTTTCCGGAGCGGAAAATGAGAAAAACAGTATATGATAAGAGATCTCTAAGACCAACAACGCAGACGATCAAAACACACAGAAATGCGGCGTTGCCAAGAAACAGTTTTATGAAAAATCTATTTTTCTCTATCCATTTGATCCATTTGGTATGCCTGATATATGTTGTACAAGGGTTCTAGTAAGACGCTGGCCATTCTTAGTAGATCATTTGCTCCCTTCACTTTTTGGGTTTAACTTCAGCCACTTATATACAATAGTGGGTTATCCAAAAAGCTTAAGTTTACAAAATTAGAAATTAGACCTTCCTACAATGTTGCCGATGAAAAATTCTCTTACGACGCTTAAATGTTATAATAGTTAATATGGGTATGTTGAGGTCTTGTCACCCCCTAACGCATATCAAAAAATCAGGGCGGTAACTTGTTTTTGAAGCGAGATTAAGGTCATGGATATAAATTGTCAAAAACTTTTAACGGATATTGTAATCCAAGGTTTATTTTTTCATTTAATTGTTGAAAAATCAACTGTAGCTATTGTCTTAACAGCTACACGGAACTTACTTTCCGAACTCTACGTAGTACTGAGGTAACAAAATTAAAACTTACCAAAGCTACAAAACGATTCAACAGGCGGCACTGAAACAAAAATGGCACGTTAACAGACATTCAAGTCTCACATAAATATTTTTTAGGACATAAAAAATCATTCTACAAGGTGCGGCTAGAAAGTATCCAACCGGGAGCGCTCCGATTTATGGCGGCGCCCGCGTCCCCTGACGGGACGAATGAAGACAATGGCGCGAAGCGCCTCACCTCGCCGATGACATAACGAGGCTCCGAGGAGCGAGGTGCTATCTTATCGCGCGCGCAGTGCTGAATCACCGGAGCTGCTTGAAATGCTAATGCCTTTGAACTTGGATTGAACCCGCCGAGCCGCTCGATTTATTGCGGCGATCGACACTCCGTCATTTCCTAACAAGGATCGCGCCGGCCGGCGAGCGGCCGCGATCGCGCGCGGAAACGGAGAGCGCAAAAAGCTAGAAAATCGCAAGAACTCGGTGCGGAACCAGTTCTCGACCCGGCTGCGGATTGATGCCGTCCGATTGGAAACTTGGGCAATAAACTGGAGATCGCGAGATTCAAATGTGTGGCGTGGCGTCTTGTAAGCCTTCTCCTTCGTGTACCCACCCATCACAGTATTATCTTTTTCTCTTAATCGTTCTCTCAGTACTTCATCCTAATAACCACTACACAGAAAGTTTTAAGACTCATTTCAGTGATTTTGAATGTATAAATTGCTGGGGTTAAGAAGAAAAATATTGTCAATAAAGACTTTTGGATAAGAAATAAAGAATCATCTCAAAAAAGCAAAAGAGTTGTTAATAAAGAACAATTCTAAATTAAGTACAATTCTAATGGAAAACAATACAGACAGCTCATCTGATGTATGCGACAATGAAAAGATAAAATTGATATAGAAGTGATCTTCTTTCAGTTCTTCATAATTTGTCGTCCTCTATCCTCATTGTTCTTTATTATTTTATTTGGAACGCTATCCAATTTAAAATCCTTGCTGAGCGTCTTCAGTAATCCATTCCCACCGTTCTTATTTTTTCCCTTTCCTTTATGTTTCCATTTTACAGTACTAAATTACATACTCTCACAGATTGTTTGCCTTTTATTATTTTATTCTTCACTGTACTGTTGAATATTCCATCACCATTAAGGGGACGTCTAGATATGCATAATGCATAATTTTATTTTTATTCCATTTTCTGTTTTTAGATCTTCAGTTTTTTGTCCGGTTACAGCTTCTATTCTTCGTAGCATGTATTGTAAGTCCTCTTAGTCTTGTGCTATAAGAACTTGGTCGTTTGCAATGAGTAATTAATATATGGTAGTGTCATCCACTTCTATTGACACTTCTTTATATTTGTCTTTCTATACTTTATATTTGTGTTACTGATATTCCTCTACAATTTTCTCACTACGCTTTATTAATTTGACGTTTGAAGTTTATTCGTGCTTTGTTTTAAAAACCTTGTTGGAATATTTTCTGCTTCAGGGGCTTTTTTTTCTATCTTTTTTATTTCTTCTCCTATAATATCTATATATTCATTTTGTTGTATTTCTGCCCCTTTCCCTAAATGTAAGCGTGACCTATTTTCCGTAAGAAATGTTTGGTGGTATTCTTCCCATTCTTTACATATATAATGTTAAGTTATATAGATTTACTTCTCCAGTTCTAATGGTTTTCAGAAATCATTATGTTTCACAGGATCTTTTTCAGTTCTCCGGAATTATGTATACTATCTATTCGTTCTAGATCCTGCTTCTTTGTCGCTTCGAGTTTTAGATTACGTTATGCGTTTGCACAATTTCTAAATTGTCATGTTTCATCCTCTTTGTTGTTTACCTCTGTTTATATGAATGAAATTCTCATTCTTTAAAATTCTTTAATTGGCTTAGTTATTCATTTTCAGATTGTGGTTGACGTTTTAGTTCTGTCCAATTTTTATTTTATAAAGTATATAGAAGAATTGATAAAGTTGTAGGAAGTGTCATAATCATAGACCAATAACAAAAAAATTAATAATTTTCATTAGCTTAGTCTCAAATTATTCAACACAATAAAATCGAAAAAACAGTTTCTGTGGCTAAAGTTAGAAAATGAATAGAACATCATTATCTTCGACACCTTCTATCCAAACTTTATACACGACTAGAATCACTCCATATATTGCCTCAGTGAAAGTATTGGAGATATTAAAGGGAATCAATTTCTAGAATTTAATTTCCTTTGCCATCGAATTACGAAGATGGCAAACATCAGACTGCAAAGGACAAACATGACTGACATCAGTTTACAAAACACCACGGATTTAAATGTTAATTCGTCCGTGAAGAATAAACACGCAACAGGGATTTTCGGATAAATTTTCAGATATTATATTTGATATTAACCCCTAGGAAAAACTTCCCACGTCTTTGATAAGCTATGAAAGAGGTGCGTTAATTTTTAGACGTTTAGGTAAGATTATATAGCAAATATTTTTTTATTATATCAAAGATGGATTTTAATAAGTGAGACCAATAAAAGTATGAGCAGTGAAGATAAACAAACAACAAAAAATTAAAGATTTATATTATAAATTCTAATGAGGAAGGGTTTAGAGTGGTATTTCCCTTGGACCTCTTTCCACAACTTTAGTAACGTACAAGACACTCATAAACATTAAAAATAAAAGTCAATGGTGACACAAACATAAATATTGAGCAGCTAATGAATATAAGATAGAAGAAAGAAGGTAATTTAGAGGTTTAAATTGATTTACTAGTCCAATATGCCACTACATGCAGCCGATGAATAAGTGAAACTGTTGAAAGAGATCATTGTAAAAGATTTTAGTCGTCCCACCTAAAACCAGAGTTCCAAAAAACCATCCTGATGATCCACTAGAGAAGAATATTAAAATACTGATGCGTATACAGCAGAAAAATGGTCCACGTGGACTTGATTAGATCAGAGTTCAATTTTAACGCAAACAAATTTACCTAAAGGATGGGGCTACGTGATACGTTTAAAATTTTGGGCGATCTGCATATTTTGGTGTATCACTATAATAACTTATCTATAGGTGTAGCACGGTGTTGAATATGTTAAGGGACAGTAACAGGAATGTTCTTTTTTGAAAACATATTATTAGAGCATGTTATTTAAATTACCTTGTTACGTTTGAGATCGTCTCTCTACAACTATCGTGGTGTGGGGTTCAATATCCAAAAAGTAACGAAAACCGAGCACTAAATTTCTCACACGTTCAAAAGGTTTCGAGCTATGAAAATATAATAAAATATAATAATTAAATAATCGAAGGATCACGCAAGAGTCCAAATAAAGGGTGGCCCAAATAATGCCTTAGAATAAAACTTTTTTCATTTTGCGGTCTATAAATTTAATTACTCTGACAAATATCCTCAAAAATTTTTTCGGTTAGTAAATATGGAACTATACACGGAAGAACACGCCACTTCTTACTGTTAGAAAATTCGATACCAGAACTCAAAATTTGTGGTCTAAATAGTGCACAAAATGAACCGAAGGTTGATTACAAAATTTCATGAAACTGGATCGGTAAGGGACGCAAAACATCGTATCAGCGTGGGATAAGGTCAGTGAGAATATAGTCATAGTTTGTAAAAATGCCATTCGTCAATTGGTTTTTAGAGCATCATGAAGGGAATTCTCAACTCGAGGGGTTCGTAAACAAACAAAATAAAAAGCAAATGCACCACTAATTAGTTATTGTTTACTGTAGATTTTGGGGAGGTGGCGTGATAAACCCGTACTTCTTTGAAAATATGAATCTTGAACAAAAGTGGTTCCAACTGGACGGCGTCACCTGTCATACATCTTGACCAATTTACTAGCCGCATAATTTCGCGACATGCCAACATCAGCTGAACGACAAAATTATGCGCGACTTCCTTTTGTAGGGTTATCTGAAATTCAAGGTCTACGTCAGCAATCCACAGTAGACGACCTTACGTATGGAGTACGACGTATCATCGATGAAATTAATCAAAACGTGCGAAATTGTAACAGAAAAATTTGTGAAATAAACTGAGATTTGCAGTTAACACTAACATAATTTTAAATCATAAAAACAAATCAAAAATTCTTTTATTTAAAGTTGAAATCTGGTATTCGAAGTGGGTCACCCTTTACATGTTGAAATGAATCGTAATTACATTCGTTCGAGTTAAGAGTAATCCCTGAATAATTTAAAATATATATTTTGGGATACCCCGTATATACAAATAAATGGTCACTCTAATGAACTTCAGCAAACTTCTTGTAAATAACCAGGACCTGCTTGGCCTATGGGCTCAGTAAAAGTGAGCACAATCAGAGAAACTTTAAACAGGTTATAACAATTAAACTTCGAAATCGTACACTCCTCGTTCATCGACGTGTAATAAATTTTTAAAAACATTTATCTTGTAATGAAAATAAAAAAGTTTCTAGCGGAACCCTCGAGTTCAAATTCCAGAATCTTCTAATTCGCTTTAGAACGGTGTGTTGGAGGGGAGGGGGAGCGGATGGAAGTTCGCGGTAGTCGAAAAGGAGAAGTCATACAGCGAGCAATAGTGGTGCAAATAAATTAGTGTTGTTGTAGTAGTTTTAAATGAAATCGCCGTTCAATTCACATTTCATTTATCGCAAAGGTTGAGCGAAGAGCAGCAAAGAAAAAAAATAGGAGCAGAATTCAGAAAAATGTTCTAAAGAGCATCTTTCAATCGTAGCCATCGACTTAAGTGACTTCAAGCCCAAATTGTAGTACATCAAATGTATATCTGCAAGAAATTTCCTGAAAATGCCCTCAGAGATCGAGACTCGATTATATCACTCGATCAGCTGGTATTGTTGTACGTAGATGACGAACTTCACGAGTTGATGATGAAAACGATGACCGAGATACAGCATGCGAATCGAGGAAAACTTTTCCAATCGGTCAATGAATGGAGAACTCATCAAGAGAAATTGGTTGGTTTATTCAAAATCAACCGGACAAGTATTTTGTGCACCGTGCAAACTCTATGGAGGAACGACGTTTTTACCAATTAAGGACTCTATACAAAACAAAGATGAAAATTACGACTTTTCTAGAAGATAGTCCTTTCGAGATGAAATACAATATACGATTGATTCTCTCTATATATAGGATTTCCGATTTATATAAAAGAATTACTCAATTGGAAAATGATAAAACAGAGAGCAAGTCGGCTATTACAAAAGTATATTTCTGACTTAGATAAAACAGAATTTCTATGAATTAATAAAAGTACCAATTAGAACCACAATGACTCCTAGTATAATTGAAGTCATGGAACGTTGAGTTTACTACTTTTCCCAATACTGCTAAATTTTTAAGAATTCCTCTATATATGGCAGTTACTAACTGTAGTTGAGAAAGATCCTATTCAGTTTTTAAGAGTGCAGTGAGATAGTTCAAAGGTTTTGCTAATTCTAATGCCAGGAAAGATTTTTGGAATATATAGACATTTGTTTTTATTTTTCCGCATTGACGTGTGAATTTATGTAAATGTTGAAATTTTTTAATAGCATCCCAAACATAAAGATAGTGAAAAATTGTCAGCCTAAGACGCTTTAATCCTGCAAACATCAAAACTCAATATCACGTGTATCTTTTTGGAATAATATATTCGTTGAGTCATCAAGAAAAAACCTGGATTATCTGCCAAAGGTTACAACAAAAAATATTTAAAGCGCCGTCAAACCTTTGCATGCCAGGCTCAAAATACGCTGCCCACGGCGCGCTCGATCAACAAATCCGTCGCCGGCCCAACCAACGACCGCGGGCAATAATCCGCAGAAATCTCGACACAGATTTAGATAAGGTATCTATCTTGGTGAGCGGAGCCGAGCAACTGGGCAAAAAGCCCAATGATGCTACGCGCGCTATATTTAGGAGTCCATTAAATTCTCCGCGGACTCGACTGCGATTTGTTTATCCAACCGAACGGTATTATGAGCTGTCAGCCCGGACAATGCGCCGTCAGCCGCGCCGATCCGAATTCCAAACAAACATGGATGGCAGTCCCATGGCAGTGCCACGGCATCGGAAGCGGAATGGCCGAAGGACGGCCGTTTTGCATGTCGCAGGCTCGCACGGAGCACAAAATCCATAGTCCGGGCAGCGGGCACAATGAGGAGTCATCAGTCAAAACGTCAGGCCGGCTCCTTCGCAGCGCTGCCCGCCATGGGGTCACATCAAGGTAGTCGCGGCGAGGTGGAGTGCACGGCTTTCGAATTGTGTCCGAAAAGCGTGCGGCGCTTTTATTGGGCATGACGAAACGGTTTCGGAAACGCCGGCTTCGCAGCAGTAAAGCGATTAGCAAAACTGGCAGCGCTGCCGTTTCGCATAACGACTTTTCCCATCGGAGCTTCCTGTTATTACTAATTTTAGTCATACTTGATAAGATATACATTAAAGATACCGCAGCAGATAAGTCGACTTGTCGGCCGCTTTAATTTAAACATCGTTATCTGATTTCGGGTTGCAAAAATGCTACCGGTCCGGTAACGTTCTACGAAAGCAAATTGTCATATAAAACAGTCGGGGTTGAATATATCCAATATTATCAAAACTTACAATCAACTTTTTGGGTCTTTATTCGTTTCATAAGTTGATCAACTTTCCATTGTCGAACGAAACTGAACGTTTCTAGAACTAAATAGGATGATTACGAAAATGATGTTATGTAAGTTATAAGATAAGAAAGAGTCAAGGTGACATTTTCATGTCGCTTTAAAAAAGGCATCGTATTGACCGCACTGTCAAAACAGACGCAAGATATTAGGAAGAACTTGGTTCCAGTGATCCACGACATTTTATATAGAAACTTTGGTAAACGGGAACGTTATATCATAACTGTCCATTAGGTCCGCTTCCTGTAGCTGCATGTCTTGAAGGGAATTGACGAAGTGTGCAGAGTCTTTGATGTAATTGCTGGTAAATCCAACGTATGGTTGTAATAGGAATCTATGATACAAAAAGGAACATTAAAATTGGAAAATTTTCTACAGTCCTTCAGGTGAAATCATAGCTATAGAACACAAAAGGTTTAACATTAGAGGTAAGAGGATAGCCATCTTTTCGGACAGACAAGCAGCATTTAAAGCTCTAGACACACCTGTGGTAAAGTAAAACTACATAGGCCCTCTGACAAAGATAGGAAAAGACAACTGCCTGATCCTTTCCTGGGTACCGGGACCTAAGGGCTTCAGGGGTAACGAGATAGCAGACTTATTAGCCAAGGAAGGGTCAGAAACCAATCGGACCCAAACTCCACTGTGGCATCTCAAATAGCCTCAAAAGAGCACCCACTAATGAATGGACACTCAATAAAACTGAAGAAAGGTGAAACAATACCAGCTACTTGAAACAATCGAAGAAGTTCACAAAAATTTACAGCAGGCCTCCTACGACTAAACAGACCTAAACTTGGGGTCATAGTTGGCCTGCTGATAGGAAACTGTCACCTTAGGAGGTATTTAAATCTCCTAAGAATAACAGACAGCAGCCTGTGCCAATTTTGTAAGGAACAAGAGGACACTGCAGACCACATTTTGTGCTTCTGTGAAGATCTTACGAGGCTCAGATTCCTACAACTAGCCAAAGCCAGAGAGGTATACAAAAGAGTCTCTGGGGGCTAGTCAAAAGCCTAAGCCCAGAAGAGAGCTCCAACAAATTAGAGGGGTGCACAATAGACCCTAAGGGTCGCAGTGAAGAAGGTCGTTGGGTCCACCCCATTCTATATTTATCTATGGTTGTAATAGAATAGTTTACATTAGGACTACGGGCCGTACGATTAAAACCAGAATGAGAGAACATCAACGATATCTCAATCAACCCAAATAATTAGCTGTTGCTCAACATGCCTTCGAAAATCCTGGCCACGAAATGGAGTTTGAGAAGGGCAAATGCAGACTATCTCGGGGTGATTCTTGGCCGCGAGTTGATCTAGAGATCGCACAGAGATGAGGCGGTCACCAAAGCAAAGTTGGTAAGATCAGCGCACGACTCCCTCATCCATCCCCAGAGCCCACTGTCAAGCCGCAACAAGCTGATCGTTTACAAAACAGATGTATGCGGCTCGAGTTTGGGTTTGGGCCGCAAAGATGCTCAGAAGCTCTAGGTTGTCCAGAATCGGGCTTCAAAAGCCATCTTTAACACTCCATGGTTTGAGCGAAACCATGATCTCCGTAGAGAAGATGAAATGTCGACAATCAGAGAGTTTATTTCCCAGAGCACGCAAGACACATATCAGATCGACAGAGGTGCCAATCACAAGCGCCCTTCTACGCCAGGGCTAATGAACAGAACAGGAGTTAGAGGCTGGTCCGGAGCATCCTAAGCTTCGTCAGTGAAGTTAACGTCACATGAACTTAATTATTAGGCCACTACAGTTGTGGGCGAAACGTCAAGTTTCCAAACTGCGACGGACTCATAATACGAGAACAAACAATAATGGATCAAAACACCGGCCATGAAAGCCTTCATATTTGACTTTCTAAAAGATTTATGTAGCACACTTTCCAGTCGAATATGAGTTGGTAAATATATTCATAGGATAAGAAAGTTTTGCAATACAACATTAATTTCCCTAATTTTTCAAAATTCTTTCACCACACTACGCACATTTACATTCTTCAAAATCAGACTGGGTACATCATCAGCTTACGCCGTTAAAAACTTCTCATCATTGGAGAACCGCCTCCCTTTTAGACTGTTCTTACGCCATAAAAAATAAAACCAGATTTCGTTACATAGTACGATGATATTGACATCTTGATGCACCACAAAACGAGACGCGTCATCTGTTTATAAGTTAGGACATAAGGTACCCACACCATAATATAGTACAAACTGACGATACGGGAATGTCCAAATATTTACTTATCCGACAGTACGTTACATGCCTGTCGAACTATTTGAACATCTTCCTGGCAGCAGCAAGTTTTCTTCCGTGACAGACAAAAATGGGTTCTCATCTCTAAAACTCCTGATGAGAATAATAATTTAGAGCCCATAGTAATTTCCTATCAACATTCATCAAAACCGCGGGAAAAATTGTAACACTAAATTGCTCGATCTGCTGGATTCAGAGTCGTTTTGAACTTGTCCACTGGTTGCACCATATTGTAAAATTTTATTAATACTTCATGTACACACACCATAAGTATCTTCATAATAAAGAAAGTAATAAAAGTTTGTATGTGGTGAATGTCAATTATGGTAACAAAATTCAGGGCGCGGTTTCAGATAGGAAAAAGAAGATAAAATTGCATTTAAATATAAACCCTAAAACGCATGTTCCACAATGGCAGCCAACGTTAGTTACGGTGTGTCTGCGATTTTCTTTTCACTTGCAAATGGGTTCCTAAGTTCCCACAGACAACTAAATTATAATACTTTTACAGCACTGTTTCATCGTTTGTGTAAAGTGGGGTACTTTATAGTAGGGGTGAACACACCCGAGTTGGAAAAACGTGCTTTATAAGACATTGAAGACAGCTTCAGCACGAACCCCATGCAAGTAGCTCGTCAGCACAAACCATATAAAGCGACTGTATACAGTGTTCTTCATCCCTGCCACTTACAATGCATGCAGGGACTATCATGAGCGAATTTTCTTCTAAGAAATAGATATTGTTATTGGTTTTTGCAACAGGTTACTACCATTTTGAGATTGCTGTCATCAGTCCTTTCCGCAGATAAAGTAACCTTTGATCGTAAACCCACAAGTAATCTGTGAGCTAGGCGGAATCACAATGGAATGGTTAAGTTTCATTATTAGTAACCCACTTAATTGGACTAGTCACGATAATTGTTTAGTATATTGAATCAGTTATGATAGTACTATAAAAAATTTTGTTATCATCCTAAAATCATCATAAAATAAATTTCATCACCAGGAGCTCGATTATAATTCTTGCACCCTTTGTTACAATCCTTTAAAGTCCGAATTGTTTAATAAGAATTATTTTAAGCTGGCTTTACCTCACTTACTTTAACAACTTATGTACTTAGGCTACAATTTATTTAAAATTCTTCTAGCTCCCTCTTTATACCCTTTGAACCTAAAACTTTTGTAGTTTGACATAGCTAATCAAATTTTTCAGGTTGTGTCCGAATAGTGTCCCAGGTTGCAGTGACACGTTTAAACGTCTAAACATCTGAAATTGGTTCAGTAGTCTCATAACGTTATGTATTAGGATGAAGTGTGGTACGATGAGATTCTTTCGCATTTGCATCGAGACACATTTTCTAAAGTTGTCGGAAAGAAATGGTGTAGAATTTAATGTGATGTAATGGTCCAATATTAAAGAATTGCTGTGGGGATATCGTGATATATTCATCATCCCATCAGTTTTGTCCTTCTAGTTAACATTCACTCTGTATGTATACAAAGGAATACTATAAAGTGGCTATGTGTGCTGCTTACTAACATATTCACATTGTTCATGTCTCGCATAATACTTCATAACGAGCATAGGAGCGGTGCTTGGTGTTTGCCATTTATGAGAGGTTTGTTCATCTCCTCACCATAACATTATAATGTAAGAAATCGATACCAAAGCGCTACACGAACAGTTGATGGAGAACTCTCCACATGAAAATGTTTCATTTGGGAACTCATCTTTACTTATAGCGCTATAATAATTACTACTAGAGCTTCAGTAGCACTTGGCGCTTAGCTAATATTGGATATTTTTTCTTTGATAAGTTATCTACCATTTTTAATTGCATATTTTAAACACTAAATGTTGGAAAAAATCGCATCGTCAATTCAAGAAACTCCTTTATAGTTATAGCGCTGCTATGGGATTTTCTAATGAGAACACTGACCCACTGTTGTAAATAAAGAACGTTTGGAATCCATAATACACAACGATCAGGAATGACTTTAAATTAGAGATTGCTCAAAATTAGAAACCAACCGAAATTATTCATCAATATTAAGGGACATCAAAATTCGACGAACTTAGTCGACCCCTACTTGCCTTTCCAGGCAAGCTGGCCTGCACTGGCGCCAAATTATCATATAAATTATCCCCGCAGAAACTTCTACGTTAATTTAAATTCATTTCTGTCTTTGGGGTGTAAATACACACAAACACACCCCACTATATATGGCAGTTTGTAAAAAAAACGGCGAAGGCAGGCAGTAATTGTGATGAATTTATGATATTTTAATGTAAAGTATGTAAAGTACAAGGTACAATTTTAATAATCAACGCCATATTGGAGGAAGCTGCCACTTGTTTACCAAGAGAATTAGGAACAAACCAGGTGGAAAGTAAACCAATAACGTGTACACTAGAACTAGGAAGGATGAAAAATCTTACGGTACCTTTCTTCCATCTCAAATAATACTAAACGAAAATTGGAGCTTCAATTTTGTTGCTGTTTCATAACTGATTTAGGAAATCGGCAAATTTGGCTGCTTATAAATAGCTTTATTAGCCAGCTTTCGCTTTTTATCTTCCACTCGATAGCTGATAAGCCCACTTGTAGATTCGCTTATCACGCTGAAAGCAAGTCATACTTTATTTTATTACACAGCGTCGAGATTTATCTGGGTTCTGTTCGGGCAAATGCGCGTAGCGTGTCCCATTTAAAGTATTAGCCTTCCCAAGCCCAACGCAAACATAAAAAATATGTGAGATCAACTGATAATGCAATGCAAGCCACACTAAATCACAGTTCGAATGGCGCGCTTGTACCCAAAATTACGGCAAGTAAATCTAAGCCACAATAAAATCGACCACAAAATATTCGGGAACCCCGTAGACAGCTTTACTGCCCATTCAGGGAGAGCCGCTTCCAAAAGCGCAGTGCTCCATTTTACGACGTTCTAATGCACTTTTACAGCGGATTTACGGCAGCAAGGCCGCCCGCTGCCCCAGATCGGCCGACGAAGACGACCTCCGTCCGAAGCGACTGACAAGCATAATCCCCGCCAGATTAGGGCAGATGGTCCCACAAAAAGGTCCATCTGTATCAGCCCATCGTGCAGGATTATCGCGGGACACGGAAAACAACTACTCTGAAAAAGCTGATCGATGCGCGGGCGAGGCGAATACTAATTCGAGCCCGATCCTAATCCTCCATGTAGCCATTGTGAGAGGCAGTCGTTTTGATGAAGATATGCCGGGGCGCACCCTTAGAGCGGCATGAAAAAATTAGAAGGGTTATAAACCTGAACGGTTTTGTCACTGAATCGCTCCTAACATGAATAGTACACGATTTGGCTTGCGATTCAGAAGATAATCAATGCAACCGCTACGAAAAACTTGATTACACTTTTCTGTCGACATCAGTCAATGGTACTAATAAAAGAACATTTTAGGTACAAAGAAAAAAATTCAAAATTATATTTCATATTGTATGAAGTGTAAGAAAAGAAGCTGAGCCATGAAAATTGTCATTTGATGTTCGCCACAAACAGGAAGACGCACTTGGTGACAACATATCAATACTTTACTTCATTTACATGTTTTATTTCCTTTTTCAAGTTGACTTCTACCGCTGTAGCAGATTTTGAAGGAATTTCACAAAAAGACGCCCAACTTTTCTGTAGATCGTTCAACAGATGAAAAATTTTCTATTAACAGTGATAATGAAACGAATTCAAACGAAACTTTTAATTCTGGTATATCATCCACAATGTTCTCAGCAACCGTGTAAAACTTATGGCTGAACATAGGTGATTATTTTCCCATGGAGGATTATATAAGGGGGCGATAGCTCAAAATGTGCAAAAATAAAATTTTACAGAGGACCAACCCAATTTGTATTATGTTCCAAGTACCATTGTGCAGATGTTTTACGCCCTGTCATAAAAATCATGATAACATTTCTTTTTATCTATACTCTTTATATACTTTCATATTTTTTGAAATAAAATATTGTGTACATAATTAGTTCGGTTTATGTCTCATCCCACACTCCCAAACCGCTCCTATTCTCATATGAAAATAAATTCTACAAAGCTTACCTAACATGTAAACAATGAAATACGTTCGAATAATTAACAAATGATTAGTCGATTCAGCTTGTTGATTCTTATAAGAATAACATTTGGTTCCACACTATTTAAATAATAAAAGAACTTCAACTGTAGTATTTGATCATATTTTTGTCGAGTTGATTAGCATAGAATCTGAAAATTTGCCAAACCACTTCAATTTGGTTGTAAACAATAGTTTATTCCACTCGACTCTGTTTGGCTAAGGAATCTATAAATATGTCAGTAGCAAAATCTCGTGCGTTAGTAATGATATAATTAACTTCATTGTAGCCGCATGGTTTTAAGTGACGCTGAAGAAGTACTCCAACATCGTTGGTTGGAAATGTTTTTCATTTCTAGTTTTTATTTATTGAAATTTAAATATGTAGCCCTCCTTTCGGTATGATCTGAAATCTTTGGATGATTTGTACTATTCGTTGGTTTGCTTTAATATATCTCTAGACAATTTTAATATTTCAGTGAAAGATTTTGTCTGATCTTACCAAAAGTTTCGTCTTCAACTGCCACTGACCACAAAACACATGTCTTTTAGTATCAGTTGATAATCCGTTCACAAGAAAACGCTTCGGCATGGGGAGTGTTTCATGAGACTGCATTTCAAAATTCAAATGGGATATTAAATGTGCTCCATACATCTGAAACCTCTGCTGGGTCACAGTACCACGACTTGTTCATTAAAGAGAAAATTATCGGAGCTTATCTGCTTTCTTGTAGTAGAGCACAATGACATGAATCGAAAATACAACATGATAGGCTCTTTAGACCATAGCATTGTTTCACACTTTTTGTGCAGCATCCCTATAGAATATATATTTCTTCACATCAAAGCCAGATGTGTCCATTTTAGAGTTACGATACTACTTTTCGTTTCTAGCCATATAAACATTAATACTACCACTAATAGAAAAACCTATTGCATTTTCTGTTGATAAGTGATGATACGAGGAATACTCAAACATTTTTAATAGATAGTAATGAAAGCAGAAAAAAGGTTCATTTTTCTTAACGCAATAAAAACCAATTTTTGAAGAACAATTTACATTTAAATAGAACGAAAATTTAAACTTGGCGGACTCCTTCAAATGGTCTTTTTAATTAAGTCAACAGCCATCACGACTGAAACAACAATCCAATGGGGACCGAGCAATTTGTGCACTTCGAAAACACTTCGCATTCTCAACCGCCCAGAGAGCGATCGATGCGCCTCAATATCAATATTCAATTGGAAATTAAGTCGAAGCGAACGCCGCGCCGCCGGCGGTGCGCGGCTACGAGCCAGCTCCAGGGCCCGGCGGCGTCCTTCGCCGACGTGCTCTAAAATAACGCGCTGGAGCGAACGAACCGAGCAAAACACCACGCACCGCTAATGTGCAGTTGTACGGCGCTGGAATTTAAAGCGGCGCGTAGGTGGCTGCGATCCAATTTTTCACTTTGAGGCGCTAAACGGCGGACAGCTTTATCCCGTGTTCCTTGAGATCAAAGAGCAGGGGCAAATTGGCTGGTGGAGGAAGAACGCCATTACACAGAGTCGGTGAGTGACGGGCGGAAGCACGCCGTGGGGGACTTGGGAGTTTTTTGGAATTTTTCGTGTTTGTCACGTGCTGCGTTTTTGAATCGGTGAACGCCTTGATTAGAAGTCTGGAATATCAAGACGCTCCACATATTAGTCGATTGATTTATCCAATATTTTTGAAAGAACAGAAAACCCTGTCTGCTCATTATTTCGAGGTCTATTACTGGAGTAACTGCCCATCATGAGAAAAGCTACCAAATATATTTTTTATTAGATTCTGTATTAAAATTGGTTTAATATTACTTACAAGTTCATTAATCTTTCATTTATATAGGGTCTGGAAAAATAATCTCCCATATTCGAAACAATAAAAAGAACAACATAGATTCTGTTCAATGTTTTATTGTACCATCACATAGAACAATGCTCGACATATTCAGTTATCAGTTAGTTTTGAAGATGATCCCTTAATTCCACAATTCCTCAGAAAATACTGCAAGTGGACAGGTCTGGTGACCTATGGGCTGCTATCACCATGTAGCAAGATAAGGCGGTCTGGAAACATTTGTCCTAGAACTTCTCGCCATGTGTGTAGTAGCGCCATCTTGTTGGAACCACAGTGATGTATTACCATGTTCGTTAAGTCTGGATTCCAGCAACATAACGAGTAGATGTAACAGTCAGCGCGCGTACTGCTTCCTTCAATGCTATATAACGCCAAATTCCATAACATATCAAACTGTGAAGAAGTTACTGATGGAATTGTCGAAGATTTTGTAGGGTTCAATATCTTATTGACGCAGTCCCATAAACGAAAATGAACTTAATCATCAGTGAGCACAACAGCATCAGAACATAAAATTGCAATGTATAACTCTCCTCACGCTTCGGTCAGATATTTCCAAAGCGAGAGCATGCTTTGCGGCGAAATGTGACGATGTGACAAGAGGTTGCCTCACTGGTGCGATATTCTAGGATGTCCGAACGCTATAGGGTCTATCGGGTGATTTTCGTTTGAATTCTGAACCAGCCTGTCGCTAATTGTGTATCTAAAATATGTTTTTCTTGGTCGGAACTCTTAGTCGTTGCGTCACAATCACCACCCTGTACCACAACAGTCATAAACATTAACCTACATAACATAAGAAAATAATTAACTATTTTCTACAGCTTATTATCTTCCCTACTACTTCTCTAAGGTTATTAATGTCAAATAAGTATGTATTTAAGTTAACTTGCAATTTTTTTCGATTGTTCCACTTTTATAAATCTACCATTAGAAAGGCATGTCATTCCTGTCATATTTAAGCAGTATTTTGAAGCTCTGATAATAGAAGTCCCTATGGACCGCGCCGAGTAAATAAATACATGAAGAAAGTTTAAGAATGACAGCAGAATAGGCGAGCAATAAGAAGAGTAAAAAAAGGACTAAAAATTGGAGTAGTAAATGGTTAGTGTTTAAATTATTAATAAAATCAGAGATTATGAGGTGCTAAAAATAATGATGAAAATTGCATGAAAGCCAACTTGGTAAGAAAGTAAAAATCGGCCAAGCATAAGGCACATTTATCATTTATGGAAAATCCACACACTCTACAATTGAAAGTAGAGTAAACCATAAAATCGGGCTGATATAAACAACCAGAAAGTAAATCCTTAGAAAATTTTAATGTTGAATTAAATCTAAATAAGTAAGAACAGACAAACTAGCATTAACTAATTTCATTTAGAAGAAATTACACACAAATAGAAGAACGGGTCCGATGAGTTGACTGACCGTGACTTCTTACGAAGTGGAATCAAACAAAAATAGATAGATACGGTTGCCTTAATAATACACAGACATAAAACATAACAGAACCAAAATCAAATTATTAAAAACAATTAGCAAACTGTAATAGAAAAATGAGATAGCGATGAGTATACAACGACAAGAGTAAAAAGAAAAAGGTGTGAGAAATCTTGAGGGCTTCGGTAGATCTACGAAAGCAAGGTATCCCACAAAAAACAAAGAAGGCAACCGAAGAAATATTTGATAAAATATTAGAGATGATGGAGTTGAGCAAAGATCAAACAGATATGAAGATAGAGGAAAAAGAAGTTAAATAAATAAGAATACAACAAAAAGAATTTAACGATGAACTCCTAAAACTAAAATTGGAAAATGGGCGATTGAAGAAATAAAACCTGGAGATAAGAAAAAAAGAGACAAATCACAAAAAGTGAAAATACACTGGAAGTAACAGAAAAAGAATGAAGGAAGATATGGTTTAATTATAGATACAAACGACACCTTAGACCTAAAAAAAAGAATTAAAAGCTTCTTAAACAACCAGCTGGAAATAGACATTTGCCCAAAAGTAGTAAAGAAAGTGGAAAATAAAACGCGTGTTATAGAATTGAACAGCGAAATCATAAAAAACAAATCACAATTAAAAAATAGGAGATGAGCTTAATATATATATATATATATATATATATATATATATATATATATATCAATGAATATATAACACCAAAAGAATCCCAATTGAAAGCATTTGCCAGAACAGAAAAGGAAAAAGGAAAGACAACAAGAATTGATTACATGAATGTGGTTTTGAAAAGAAATGAAAGCACAGACAGGCAGAAGAAAAACAAATACATGAAAAAGACAGGATCAACAGAAAAAGTTAAAAAACTAAGCAGAGGTAGGAAAATTGAAAAAGAACATAAAAACAGTGCAAGGTAAGGAAAAATATATATTAAAAGAAAACAAAATAAAGAAGAACGAAAAACTATAAAAAATAGAAACGTGAAATGTCAGAAGCTTAACAAGTAAAGGAAAAGGAACTAACAGAGGAATTGGAAAGATAAATACAGATATTTTTTGCATCAGCGAAACTAAAAAGAAAAGTAAAAAGAAAATTATTAAACAGTAGACACCTATAGATATATCATGGAGTAAGACGGAAATAGAGCCAGTGAAGGGGTAGGATGCTACATTAAGAAAGAAAAAATATATAATACGTACAAAAACAGACCGAAGTATCAGAAAGGATTTAGAAAATAAAAATAGATGAAGAAGTAAAAAACAATAACCATAGTCGTATATGGAACGAATGAGAATGAAAAAACAAACGTAAAGAATGAGTTTTGGAAATAACTAACAGAAGTGACACAAGAAAGTAAAGGAAGGTTAGTAATATTGGGGGATCTAAACGGAAGAGTAGGCAGGAAATGCATACATGGAAAAAAGCCAGAAATAATAATGACCAAAAAATTTAAGATTCTTGTATACTGAACAATTTTATAGTAACAAACACCTTCTTTAAACACAAAGACGTACATAAATATACCAGAGAAGTAATAAGAATTATAGAAGAAAAATAAAGGACACAAGAGTAAGAAGAGGATGTGAAATATATTCTGACCAGTGTTAACAAAAATAGAAATAAAAAACAAGACTCAAAAGAAAATATTAAGACAAATAGTGAAACGAAAGTAAGCTAGTAAAATAAGTAATCAAAACATAAAATCAGAGACGAAGAGATAGCCAATATGCATAAAAACAAAATAGAGACAAAAGTGAAGAAAATTAGAGGAAACTTAAACAACATGATAGTAGAAGAAATTTGGAGAACAATTAAGATTCAATAATAAAAACAGCAAAAGAAACATGCGGATGTATCAAAACAGACAAAACCAAACAAAAAACAAGATGGTGGAACGAGGAAATTAAAAAGGAAATAAAGTTAAAGGAAGATAAATGGAAAAATAACGACGAAAATTAAAGCAAATACAAGGAAAAATATTAAAAGTCAAAGAGATATTGAAAGAAGCGAAACAACAAGTCTGGAAGAAGTTTGGAGAAAAAATGGACCGAGATAGAAAAGACAACCAAAAGTTTTATAGATTATTAAAAACGCTACGAAAAGGTAAGCAAAACAGTAATAGATACATAAAATCATTAAATGGAAAAATCTTTGAAGATAAGGACATGATGAAGAGATGGTCAAAGAAATGCCGAACACAGGGCAACTGATCACAACGGAAGCAACAGAAGAAATTGAGGAAACCATAGAAAACACCGGGTATACAGAAAATAAAGAAATTAAGAAAGAGGAAATGATAGAATCCATTAAGATGTTGAAACGAAGCATGGGGGCAGTACACGACGGCATAACAAAGATAATGATAAAAAACATGGATAAAAATAGGGTAGGAATTTTAGAAAAATTATTTAATAAGATCTAGAATGAACAAAAAATACCAAAGAACTGGGAGGTGGGAATACTATTACCCATATATAAAAAATGAGATGGCAGAGAGTGTCGGAACTATAGGAAAAATATCCTACTCAGTATTGTTTAAAATATATGAAAGAATTCTGGAAAAAAGACTAAAAACAACAATTAAACAACTTTGTAGAAGATCCACAGAGCGGATTTAAAAAAAGAAGAGAAGTTCGAGGTCATATATTTACAATGAAACAATTAATAGAAAAGAACAGGAAGGATAACATATATGCAGCTTTTATAAATTTAGAAAAAGCCTTCGATAGCATACCGAGAGCAGAAGTGTGCAGTAGTCTTAGAAAAATATGAGTAAGTGAAAAATTGAGAAAAGTCATAACAGATATATACCAGAAAACTAGAAACTACGTGAGAACGAGACGAGTTGATAACCAAAGAAAGATTATAACTTTTCAATATTAAATTTAAAGTACTAACAAAAGGAACTGCAAATAGGATACAGGAACAAGAAAATGGTGGAAATAGCATAGTGCCTTCGCTGACAACTTGGTAATATATGCAAAGAACGAAACATACATATTTTGAATAAAGCATAAAAAAAAGAAATTTGAAAATAAACATTGACAAAACAAAAGCGATGTCAATAAAAAATAATCACAGTGTTTAATACAGTGTACAAACCAATACCAACCTATGGATGCGGAAGTTGGATTCTAAATAACCAGACGAAGAGTAAAAAATGAACTAATAAGACAAGAACTAAACTTACATCCTATTTAGGAAAGTATTGAGAAACAACAATTAAGGTGGTTTGGACATGTAGTGCGCATGGAGGAAGAAATACAGACAAAAGGTAGTTAGCAAAAACAACACAGAAAAGACACAGATGAAGACCAAGAAAAGCATTGAACAGTGTGATAGTGGAAAATCTAAACAAAAGAGGAGTAAAATGGAATGAAGGAACAAGAATCGCAAGAAACAAAAAGAATGGACAAGATTCCTAACCAAATTAAGTCCAAACTTGGTAGTAATGTGTTAGATACTACCACGTATTCGGGTGCCAAATTTCATCAATCCCAATGGCTGGATTTTACAGAAACAATGCGTACTGATAGACAGATAAAATTAAGTTGCTCAGCTACTACTTGTTATTTAACAAAAACATTAATTTTTCATGACCAGACGCAAGATGATTTGCATAAAAATGTCGCAACAGATTAATTAGAAACGCCACACCAAACAGACTAGTAATTTTCCTTGGAATAATAAATAAACTTCGAAACGCACCGCAGCCTTCAGGTTGTTACAAGTATGACAACATTTTTTCTTGCTACGGTTGAGGTTGCAGGTTGTTTGCTTACATCTGAATGGCGTTGCGGTTGCCGCGATTTTAAGTGCTGGAATCCATCGACAGAATGCTAATCTAAGCTCTTCTTGGTTAATGGGGATTTATGGCGCGTTTTCCATTTTCCTGTCAGTATCTGCGCTCTGAATTGCAGTCGCTCTTTAATGATTGCACAAACATTCTAATTTATTAATTTATTTACAAGAGCTGCTAGCTGACGTTTTATATCAATTCACAGAAACGATAAAGCTGTCTGAGGTCAACCCGAAATACGTCAAGCGACCTTACATTACGCACGCTTTTGCATTAATCAGCATCCGATTGAATCGGCCGCGGCATCACTCGATTTAATCCAAACGACAGCAACTTTTAACCCCACCGCCTAACGAGGCTCCTTCGGGCCGCCGCCATTCAAATTTCCGAGCTGCCGGCGAAACCGACGAAGTCACTTAGAGGGCCCTTGCAGTGGGATTCGACCACTTAAGACTTCCCTTAACGAGGGCCTTATTGTCCGGGCGCGATTCGGACGGGAAGCGCCGCGCTTCCGGAGATACAAGGTGCGCCTTATCGCCTTCCCGGAGGCGCGACGGCCCGGGTTATCGCGGATGCGGTTGTACAGGGCGACCTGGTCCAAACCAGCAGCGGATAGCAGAGTTTGTAATTCCGCGCGGTGCACGGTGCGGTTAGGGCCCGATAATCGATGCATAATAATCGATGGTCGCGGACACTCGTCTATCGCCATTAGTATGCACTGGAATGCTCGTCAATCTTAACAGGGTATAAATCAAGAGGCAGAAACACGTGTACGGAATGCAAACGGCATTTCAATGCCCCTGGAACGGTGAGTGTCTGCGGGTATTACGGGCTTGCTGGATGCTGAATTCGGAATTCACGGAATTGCGGAAATTGGCTCGGCGAACGGCCTCGGAAGAGCTTGCACCAACCTCTATCAAGTTATAGAACTATAGCTGCGATAAAGGGGAGTTAGCTATCGAGACCACCCATGAACAAGGCACAAGTATATATAGTAACTGCCTATCAAGGACCACTGCACCATAAAACTCGTTACAACCGTTCAATATGTTATCCATACAACAGGGAAGTTTTTAAGATTATACAATGCAAGAATATGTAAACAGTGCGTAGTAGTATATAGGTAGAACATATAAAATACTTAGAAAACTTTTCTTCTTCTTCTTCTTTCTCATTTATGGCTTACAGGGTTGGGTCCTCTGCCCATCTCTTATGGGTGTTTTTATCTCGTGGTCATTCTTCGTACTTCTTTGACAATTTTTCCTCTTTTCCGGGCCATTTGATTGATGTCTACTCACTGAACTCGGTATCTGCCTTTTGCTCTTTTTTCTATTTTGGAGTATTCTTGCATGTCCATTCTGGTAAGGTGTCCAAACATTTTATTCTCTTAAACTATTGGTTGTTTGATCAGTTAAACTGTTTTCTATAAGGGTATTTGTTTTAATGCTACTAATGTTTATGTTATTTATTTTTGGATCTATTCTTCCACCATTGCTTATGGATCGTTACTAGATACCCGTATTTTCTACATGTTCAAATGGTATTCTCTCTGGTACAATGGGTGTCCTTGCCAAGGCCTGACTAAGGTTTTGCCTGACAAAAGGACAAGCTCAAAAGAGTTGTTTTTCAGTGCAGTTAGTAACTGCCATAGTTAGAAAAATTCTTAGAACAATGGCAGTATTGCGAAAAGTAGACTCTACGACTTCAATATTGCTAGGAATCTTTGTGGTTCTCATTGTTTTTGGTTTGGTATACTTATCTTCTTGGTCAATACCTTTATTAATTTTTAAAAGGCTACTAAATACATTTTTTCCCAATAAAATATTCCAACAGCTGATTTGCTCTCTGTCCTAATATCCCATTTTCTATCATTTCTTTTTAGATTGTTCTTTTCCATACTAAGGTAAGCTTCAAAGAATCAATTCCAGCATAATATTTCCATCACGAAACATTGTCGAGAAAATTCGTAATTTCCATGCTGTGCGTCTGTGTCCTTAGTCTGATCACTATCATGAGTAACGTTTGTCAGACCATCAGGAACCTCTCGACTGGCTCGACATTCCATCGGGTATCGATAAAATTTTAAGGTGGGGCTGCAAAATATTCCATCTTTTGGTTGAAGAAGTAAAAAAGTTGTAATTTGTACTATATAAAAAAAATCATCAGAGTACTTGCTGCTCTCCGCAGCTGCAACCTTCAGAGCCAACTGGCAGTAAAGAGTGGTTCACGCAAGCGATGTATGTGGCCAGAAGATTTACTTCTTTTATTCAGACTGGAAGACCTTTGTAGCACCAAGATATATTGCTGACATTATCATAGCTCGTAGTTCAAGAACTACAAATTCTACGACCACCATTACAGCATTCGTTATCTTTTCACTTTTATTGCCACAGTTAGGTATGAACATCAAAAATCGTTCAACAGAGGTTTCCGTAGACAAAATGTCATACCACAAAAGCTAGTTGGACTCTATGTGAAATATCTGGTGTTGAGTTCACAATTATGGGATATTAACTAGCACTTACTATCACTTGGACAATCTCTGCCTCAATTTTGTCCACGACCTGTACAATGAATTTATTGACAGTTATACCTAATAGGTATGAAGGAACACATATTACTTTATTTCGAAATATTTCTACTTGCTCGACCATAAAAGGAATATTTAAATTAATCCTGTACAGCCAAGAAAATTGTCATTTCTTACAGTCTAATATTTCATTCTCGCCATGAATTAGCACTCCAAGGGAAATTATAAACTTCACAACTTTAATACATCTTAAGAGGATATTTCCCCAACATACCGCCTCTTTCTTGTAGTGTTCTGCTATTTTCAACCCAATCTCTGTGAAACCCAACTTCTACTAATGCAATTTTGAAATGCACTCCGTGTTCAAAGTTGTAGTCATGACGGTTTATTATATGGTTATTTTTAAAAAATCATCAAATCCCTTAGTTGTTAGGAATGTTGTTCCTCCCTATTAGGGAGTTTGCCCGCGTACAAAATTCTCGTCCAGTTCATTTTGTATAACTTGATGTATTCTCCATTCATTAACTTCCTTGGTACGAAATATTTCTGGAGTGACATACTGCCTTTAAGATTTTTTAGTCGGAATTCAGAGTAGGCCACCAACTCACGATGCATCATTTATGCACCACAATTCCGGGTCATCGGGCGATATAACTAGGTCTGCCTCTGAGAGTTTTCAGAGCTTTGTAAGCTCGAAGCTTCTTGAAAGCTGTACATTTGATACACTACAATTTGGCTTAGAAGTCACTAAAGTTAATTGCAATGATTGTAATTGCTGCACACCATGTTTTGTACCGTTACAAACGCTGCTTAGGGCGTTTTCTGAATTCCGCCCCACTTGCTTTTTGTAACAAATCATCGCAACTCATTGTTCAGCCTTTATAGTCAATGAAAAGTGCATTGAACGACGTTTTAATTCAAAACTAAATTCATAATGACTGTACAGCTTTACAGCTATTATAAACATAATACCATTAACGCAATGGTGAAGGGTTACTATAATAACACTAATTCATTTGCATCGCTGTTGTTCGCTGTATGACTTCTCCTATTCGACTGCAGCGAATGCCTACCTGTTTCGTGTTATATTCAAATGCACAGTTCTAGAAGCAAGCAAAGATTTCTGGAATATCAACTCAAAAACGTTGCTAGAAATGGCGCGGATAGTGATCGATCATTCAAAAAAGTTCCGGAATAATTTCTTTGTGATGTGTTATTTCTGTTGCAATATACAGAATATTCGTGACAAATTTGGCGTATTAAAATTGTATTTTTTTGTAGATATGTTTGCGGTATTTTGAAACGTGATCACTACTGTTTAGAGATGTCAAAATCAACTGAAATTAATAAGTAGAAGCCACTTGAATATTTGAAAAGGGTAATCTGCATCATGATGATTCGTGCCGAGCATCAATATTCCGCAATCAGGACGACTACTCAATGCTCTTTGAACACTGTAAAAGCACTAGGACGTAAAATGAAAAGCTACAATAGAGACTACGAGGCCTTGGCTTGTAGAAGAGGACACAGGTTGTTGCAGCTTCCACCACGAAGCTGACCTTGAATGATAACCTTCGCTACCACTCATAAAAGAGGTGTAAAGGCCAACTTCTTACAGAAACAACTCAAGAAAACGCCTGACAAAAGCAAAGAAACTCCTCAACAAAGTGGAACATCCTGTTGAACCAGGAACAAGTCTTCTTTGGTGAAAAAAAATCCCCCAGGACCAGTTACACAACACCTAAAACAACAGATTTATTGCCTAAAATCCAAATAACGTTCCTCGTGTAATGTGCGATGGTTTTTGGATGTGTCTCCAGTGAGGATAATGTCATGCCACCTCACATCTTTCAACGGGCTCAGGCTTAATTCGGATAGCTATGTGGAGTTGCTGAACTCCGTGGTCAAGCCATAGTTGGAGAGGGTTGCTTTAAGAAGACCATATGTCTGGCAGCAGGATTCAGCACCCTATCACATCGCTAAAAAAAACAACTCAGAAGTGGTTGCCCGAGAATTTTTAAGACTTCACCAGCCCCAAGGCTTGGGCTCCTAACTCCCCCGATTGCAATCCGGTGGATTGAGAAAGACACTAACCGAACTGATTGTAACGCAAAGACTCAGCTGATAAGTAAAATAAAGGAGGCATTTGAGGCTTTATCCAGGGACACCAAAAGGCCAGATTCAGGAACCGGATCGAGACTGTCGTGGCTTCTTGTGAATTTTCATACCACCTTTTCCATTTTTGTAATACATTTATTTTTGGTTGAGATATTTGCCTTTTTCCCCTTTATAGGAAATTGTCACATTTATTCCGAACGAACAAAAATTCATTATATGTCGATGAACGACAAATTTTCCTCTACTCATCTCAAGACTGTGCACCACCCTGTCCCAACCCAAATTTTGGCGAGCTAAGTTACAACTAACTCAACTTACGGGTTAGCTACACCTAAGTTTTCCTTTTATTGATATGCATTACTTTGTTTTTCCTATAATGATTTTCGTCCCATTTTCGTATACATTTTTACCCATAGATAACGCAATTTGCAAAACAGTTATCTTGGGAAACATAGCTACAAGATGGCAACGATTATAAAACCAATCCATAGGGAAGACACTGCAAATTATGCCAAATGAAAGTCAGCGAAAAGAAAGAAATTAAAGACGCAGAGGTATATGTAGCACGATTATTCCTACAATCTCAATGTATGCACATTGAGAAATTAAGGTAAAAAAGGTAAAAAAAATTAAGAATTCAATTTGAAGGTGAATAAATATCTCTCCTCCAAGACTAAAACGAAAAACAATAATTTGTAATTAAGGTTTGAGAATATTTTTCTTAAATAAAACACAAAATATTGAAACAATCCGAATTTTATTGATTATTAGTATAAAGTACGATAGTAACAGTATGCAATAATATGCGGGCAAATACCCTTCACGACTCCCCTGACATGCGCCCATTCTTTTCGTAAAGCTTTTTATAAATGAAGCTGTATTTCAGCAATTATACGTCTGATGTTATTTTAGCCATGGGATTGTAATAGGTTTGTTGGCATGAACCCTACCCTTCAAACAGCCCCAGAGGAAAAAGTCTAATGGGGTTAGAATCTTTAGCATCTCTCGATCAAGTGCACCATTGACAGTAATAATGTTGCCAGCTTTGTCCTCAAACGTGAATAACAAGTGGATTTTCACTACCCCAGATGCGACGATTTTGACTATTCATAATATTATTTAAAGTAAAATGGGATCCATTGCTCAATTTGTTTTTCTTTTGAAAAAATCGGCATCAACTGTTGTGTTCTCTAAAACCCAGTTCATAAATGTACGACGTTCTTGATGGTATTTGGTGGATTTTGTCGTGTATTTAGATATCAACTCTATAAATTTGCAGCGTTCATAAAACGCAATTCAAATTCTAAATTACAGTTTCGAACCCTATATAATAATTACAAATGTAGATAAAAAAATTAAATTATTTCTTCGCGTTGACAAAGATACTTGTAAACAGTGCAAAGTGTTCATCATTCCTTATAACTCTTCATTAATGTGACATTCCATGACCTTCCCCCCCGGAAAAACCATATATAACGATGATAACCATTATTAGGCAAGTTCACCCGGAGATCTTTAATTTATGGACAAAATGCTTATCGTGTTTCAGCAGATCGACCGACTTCTGTCCCTCAATTCCGAAAATTAAATATCGCAATTAACGTTCGAAAACACCCAGACTCCATTAAGATAACCCAATCACCCCGATGACCGCATCCCCGCCCTACCTCAAAACATCGTCCGAACTCCGCAAGGCACTGCGCCGTTATACAGCCGGCCATAAATCATCGCGCGATAAAGCGCGGTTAATTAAAAATACACATAAAACTTGCCCCCGAGGAGATGGGGCCGGGATCGCGAGATAAGCGAACGCCGAATCCGCCGGCCTCTCCGGGTTATCGGCGGCCTCTCATCGTCGGCGCGATAAATAATCCGCGGCCGCCCGCGCGGACCGGCGCAATCGGGCCACTACGGCGGAGCGGCCCGCGGGCGATTAATTTCACTTCGCCGCGGCGGCAGCAGTAATGGACGGCATTGAATTAACTCGTCAGGGAAGGTAGGCGCGCTCCGCGCGGATGGGCCTCGTTCGGGCACCCTGCAATTATGTGATAAATCTCGTGCTTTGTTGATTTTGGCCGTGATGGATGCGCGTCAGTTTAGGCAGAGATTAAAAAAAATTAAACGCCAGTTATGGGTTGGTTGGTTCGTTCGTAATGCGGCAACTTATAAATTGGCTGAATATGTATTTGGAACACACCTAACCGGTTGGAATGACGCAAATTACATAGCTGCCCGCAGAACTTTGTATAACATTTCATTGTGTATACAGTAAATAATGTGCTAAAAGCGGAATGCGGAGCAACAACTGCTTTGGACCGCACTTATGGGCGATTAGTCACTCCAGGAATAGTTTACCGGTTCTTGTATTACATAACACAGTCGGGATATATTCAAGTATCAAATAAAAATTAAATATAATCAAATTTGCTAATTTCTAACAAAAGTGCAAACTTGGTATACAACAAATCCACAATGTTACTTCAAGACAATCTACGGTACTACCGCTCATTACCGCTCTTCCCGAGTAATCGCAACTCAGATGGTAAATGTTAAAATGTTTTTATAATGTTCTTTCTTCATAATGCCAAGTCCCCCACATCAGCTAAATAAAAGCACCCCCCCACCAGTAAAACAGACGCATTTGCATGCTTGATAGTCGGAACAATATAGCCCGGAATCATCTTGAAGACGCCGCTTTACTGCGCTGACCCCTGTTTAACTCCGCAGCGATATTTGGGGTAGTTAATCTTCTATTTCAATTACTCATCAGTCTGACAGATGTTACTGGTGATGGCCCAGGGCGATGGCGATTCTGAAGACTTTCTGTCTTACAAACCCTTAATTTTCTTCACGATGTTACACATCAAGTCTTTCTCGATTTAAAGTCAGAATGGCTGAAAGAGTTTCTATGGAGCATGAGCCATTCAAAACGAAACGTGAAAAGAAAACTCAAGTAAGCGGCACAAGGTCTGATGATAAACTGGCGAGCTCGAAAGTCTAAGCTTCAGACAGCGGACAATTTTTTGTAATATAAACAAACATCTGAAACAATAGCTGGGGACAGAAAGGCTCGATGTGTCGAGTAATGGTGTAAAAATGGAAGAGCATTATAATTTTTTTAATTCTAATTTTTGGCCCAACAAATGCTTATGAAAAATCTACAAGTTACTAATTACTTTCATTCAAAACAATATTGTCTAAGGAGATGGAAAAGGAAATTGTTTGGGTTATAGTTCAGGAACGTAAAAGACTGCCTTATGCGCACGCGCAATCTCTTAATAGATAACACAAGTTGGCTTTTCATAACCAATAACCTACGATTGTCGACAAAATGAGTCGAGAATACGACCACATGCCAAAAAATCGCTGACAAAAATGCCCGTGTGGTTTAGCTAGAAAAAAGAAAAACAGGTTTACGAAGGTGCCAAGAAATACAGGGAGTCTGATCTCCAGGAGGAGGTAAGTGCTGACAGGGCAACTCACCAAGGCCGCAAGAGAAGTGATGAATTCGTATGCGAATTTGAAAGAAAAGATCGATCAGCATCCTGGGCAGAGTGCGACTGATCTGGCAAAAGAAATGGGCGTGGCAAAGTCGACAGGCTGTAAGTCTTTCGTCCCGAGGAGCCACCAACTGTTAACTGAAAAAAACAAGGTGCACAGGAACGATATCAAGCACAACTACTCTAGCTTCCTGAGACTCTTTTCATTCAGGACAGGAAGGTGAATTGCCAAAATGACAGTTGGACTGCAGAGCAGACTCTGAAGTCAGACAAGTATAAAGTTTCCCGCCTCTGTGATGGTTGCTGGAACGTGTAAGCAGCGATGTTGCCCCACTTCCTTGAGGAAGGCTAGAATCTGACCGACGACAGCTATACCAACGTGCTGGAAATAGCTGTTAAGCCCTGAACAGAGAGAGTGGTTACTGGGTGGGAGTCCGTGTTCCAGTCCACAAGGCAAAGAAGTTCCAGACGTCGCTATACAACGATCATCACTGGTCATCAAACTGCAATTCCTTTGATTACTACGTGTAGGGCGTAATCGAGGCGAAGGTCAATAAGAGACATCATATCATAAAACCAAGGACAGTTTTAGGGCTTCCATCATGGAGGTAACAACACAAATAGACAAGAAGAAAGTTGCGTTTGCCTTAATTGGATTAATAAAAAAAGGGTATAACTAAGTGATAGATAAAGAGACTGCTAGCGGTATGCAATATTCAGATTTAAAGAAACTTCGCACCTAAAGATACGAACTTGGTCACTTAGTGGAATGCGGATCAGCGAAGAGCAAAGCAATTCATTAAATCATTGAAGATGGGCAAGGTCAAATTCGCCGGAACTAGATGGTGATTTAATATCTAACAGAAAAACACTGGATGTCTCCGCACATCTGTGTTTTTGGGGAAGTGCAACGAACGCGCTCCCAGGCCGCGGCGGCACATTAATCAGGATTAAAAATTTCGAATTGATGGCGCTGGCGCACCGTTAAGCCTCCAAAGGCCGCGTGATGGATACAACGACAGGCGCCTTAATCGCCCGCGTGCAAAACAAGGGGCGACATGACTCCCCGTTTGTGGACCGTCCAAACGCAATTACTCTTCTGCGAAATTATGAGGAAGTTATAAATAAGGCCGGGCGGTGGTCAGGATAGGTACGGATGGCTGCGGGCCAACTCTGCCGCCTCATCTGGAAAGGTCGGCCTGGCGCACATAACTCTTCCAGGCCGCGGCGAATTCCAGCCCGTACAAGACGACCATCAATTCCATTTTTGCGCCGGGCACTACTTAAGGACGTTGATGATGCATAGGCCAGATCCTAGTCGTGATACCTTTCACGTTAATTGCAGGCCAACAGGCGCCTATTATCCCAGGAACGCTCCATCATTATCTACTGTTTGAACTACCGGTTCGCGTTCTCGATCGGTCGTAAAGTATCGCGATCCTACCTAACCTTTCACCTTTTCAGTCATTAAAATCCCTCTGAAGGCTTAATTAAACCCTTGGTCACTGTTCCACTCTTCAAATTTAAGACCCATTAGATTCCAAACTATACATCAAGAAAATGCTCTAATCAATTTGTGACGCTTTCAGCAACAGTAGCTTGTTTCCAATCGTTATCAAATCAATACCCGTTATTATTATTATCTTATCTCTCCGATTGTAACTTAATGAGGTTCGATTACCAGCGGCTATTAAAACACATTGTATAAGACGAAGCAACTATAAAAGCCCCCAAAGACATCCACAGGTAGGCATTTGGACTTACATTTAGAAATTACAATATCTACGACTTACACAATCATTAGCAGCTCAAAAAATTCGTAACCGATCATATATTTGGTTGTTAAACTTTGGAACTGTCAACAATCGTTTACATCTAAATATTAGCTAATAATAAACTTCGAGAGGATAAGTTGTTGATACGGAAAAATTCGGTATTTGTTGAGCCACCTAAGGCTTCAAGGTTAAAAGCGAACACTGCGTGGATGCCTTTTCAATTAATAATTTTCTTGTGCAACTTTCAGTTAGGGCCGAAGTATTTAGCGGTTTAATAAGTCGTACGTTTTTCAAGTTATTTGGAGTTCACGAAACTTCAGGCTAAGAATCTTTTTTCATTTAATAGTGACTTTGGAAGTTTACTGTGACCTCCAGAAGGTAATCAGCAAACAAGATTGTGCGCCACAGATATCTCAATACGGCTGATAAAGACCGAAGCATGAGCTTCTATGCTTCCACAATCGACCTCCTTTTCTCTTTGATTGTAGGGAAGAGTGAAAGTAATTATAATGAGTTTGGCAGACAAATATAATATTTTGTTAACTTTCGCATTATATCAACATGATTCAAAATGTACACACCCTTGAACGCTGTTAACTCGTGAATTCATATTAAAGGCATATTCCGCTTTTATGTCACCACGAACGCATCAGCCAATCACAGCACGTTCTCGATTACTTAAAGTATCTTGAGTACGGAAAACTTTTTAATCAGCAAGATAAAGTATTATAGATATAGATATAGCAGTGAACATGCACATATCGCAACGAATATTTAACGCAGTGATTGGAAAAACTGTTTGGTTCACAAGATTTTCTATGAACGTGGAAGTGATTAATTGATAACTTTCTCTCTCATAAAAATAGAAATTTATTAGACACTCCCACATAATCCCATTTCCCTTCGTAGAAAATTGGCAACATTTACGTTACCCATCAAGTACTGCTATTGCAAGGTTTTTCCTATTCTTTTCTACAACTTTTTAGGGGGAAAATGAAGTTTCATAAATCGCCATATTGGAGTCTACCTTTTGAATTAATAGCATCCATGAGTAAACTACAGAGAATGCAAAATGAAACAAAAACATTTCTGGCATGTCAGCAGGACTTTCAAAGTTATGGGAATTCAATATCTTTCTTGCGTCAGCATTGTCTGGGTGCAGGTTTCAAATGGAAATAAAGTTACAAAAATAATCCGAAATTTGATACTTGCGGGGATGCCAAAGCGACGAACTGCTCGCCAGCAGATTGATGAAGGGCAGAGAGTTAAAAAACCGGCTTCCAGATATCGTTAGGTAAACTTATACGTCACCTCTATAGCAAGTCGAAATATAAATTGTAACGATGACAATGAGGTGAACTAACGATATGAAGAAAAAATGCAAAAATAACGAAAAAGGGTAAGCTGCAGGTTCGCATTTTTTATCAAAACTAACTTATAAATTATGCTTTACAGAGTTGTTCCTATGGGCCATGTTTTTTTGGGATGAGAAATTCGCCAACGTTTTTCAAATTATTTATCACTCAAAAAAGACGAAAGCCAGACGATGCGACATTTGGGATGTATGTAAAATAGATGAGATTTCAAGGACAGAGACTCGCATCTGTGTTCGTCGTTTAAATACTCGAAAAAAACAAAAAACCTTTTTTTTTATTAACTATATTTCTGTAAAAATGTCTGAACTTTCGATCTAAATGGTCTAAAAAATTCAAAAAACCGAAGATAAAAAGATACAACGTTTATCAAACATTCGCATTTTTTGAGGTCATAGAGTAAACATTCGCTAAAAATAATGGTACCATTAGAAAGCTGAGGAAAAATACATAAGATGTGTTCCCAGATCATTCTTTTATTAATGTTTTGAGGCCGAAATGACGAGATGAAAACGTCGTGTTTGGCGCTCGCGCGGTTGTCTGCGGCAGCGCTGGGGCAGTTGACGCGTTTTGTCCTATATGTGGGTCATAATCAGTCCATTAATATAGAAAATAGCAAAATTGGGGGGAAAAACAGCAATTTCGTGATACTCATGAGACTGAAATTAACATTGGAAATACGGCAAAACATTTCTCGACAGACCAGGCAAATTACTGTATTTTTAAATAAAACATTACAAAAAAATTAAACAGAAATCCAAATAATTGCCATGGGCAAAATCAAAATTCTGGTAAAAAAGAAAAATGAGAATCCTTTACAAAGTCACAAAAAACAAATTCAATAGACACAGTGACACTAATAGAATTAACTCAACGGATTAAAGCATCAGTTTAAAGCAAAACTAATGTAGCACTAAAGCTCTTCTTGGACAAAACCACAACGAAAACTAACAATTGGTCATCCGCATTTACCTGACAGTTTAAAACAGTACTGTCCAGAATCACAGTTCTAAGAAGGTAAGCTGGTTTAAGAACGTTAAACATGCCTTTTCCATTAAAGATTTGGAGCTGAATGTATTTTTGTTATAATTTTTACAAATTAATTCTTTTAGTAAAAATTATAAATTTCAATAAAATTTCTGGAATGGTAAAATGGCACTTCAGACTATATTTTAAGTTTTACAGGGACAAATCAAACAGAACATTTATAAGTAAAAGATGGACTAGACGTGGCTAACTAATGCAGTGTACCTTTTGATTAATCTGAATAATGAAGAAGACGTTATTGCGGTAAAAATATCGATTTTTAGCCCACTATATAGAAAGAAAATACTGAAGGAGGGGGGGTCTCTAAGAGTGATATAGTATATAACTTATGGGATCACTTTTTCGAAAGTACCTCATGTCCCTTGCAGTTTCTCAAAACTATCCTTGAAGTCATATAATCAGAATAATGCACTCTATTTAAGTACCCATTTGGGGCGTAACATTTTTTAAATTAAACTACTTCAGATATGTACATGGCATTACTTTATAATATCAAACGCTACAAGTGTCAAAAGAATGTGTTTAGAAGTATACGTTAGTAGTGATCAGTTGCTGATCAGACAGCAGAGTAGAGACGCTATCTAAATTGCGACTATGTCTCTTTCATTTTCGGTTACTGCGACTGACAAAAATGTTTCCAAACCTACTTTGCCCTCACAAAGGTGGATGACCAAGAGTGAGCCATTCTAGAAGGAAAATAGTTTGCAACGGTGAAGAAGGAAAAATCGAAGAAGGGACAAGAAGTCCAGAAGTGAAAAAATCGTCCAACGGCTTCCAAAGGATAGAAGTCTTCATCGCCAGAATGTGTCATACTAATGAGATCCGAACAGAGACCAAGAGTGGAGACAAGGAACTGGATGAATCAATGTATATCCTTATAGCAGGATAATAGTAAATACAAAAACTGCAAACTTAAAACAAAATTAATGTATTTGATTTATTTTACCTCGTATCATGTTTAAGATATTAAATAAGAGTAATAAAGATGCACACTGTCAAAAGATAAATAATTTTTGTACATGAAAGTTAATGAGAAGAGACTTCTTGTAAACGTGTTGATTCAGAAATTCTATTCTCCTGTTTCGTATCTTCCCAATTTAAGAATTGTATGACACATATGGTATAAACAAGCAAAATTCTTATTTGGCTGATTGAAAAATCCTTTAATTAGCTCAAAGTCTTAAAAGTCCTTGTTGCGTAATTTCTATGACTGAAATGTCATAATTGCAACGAAAGGTTACGAAGCGAAGTGTAGTCGGGGGATCGGGGAAGGCTGAGGTTTACAAACATTGCCCCAGGACCTTCAAAGGCCTATGATATGCAATACATCAAGAAATCAGGCGCATTCTCCAACACATGTTGGGAAGGGTCTCGAAGAACTTCAAAATACGACTTCAAGAGTGCATCGAAGATCATTTGGCGATATCCCCTTCAAAACATATGCAAACAAAACTTCCATTTTTGTAGCTTACCTTGTAAAAATAAATTTTGTATCCCTCCTGTCATTTATTCAACCTGAAGGGAGAGGTAGTTTTGTCTCACCCTGTACTACGAGCTTGATGAGCATTAAATTGTATACATTTATTTGACTGAACGATTATTACATCTTCAGCAGCGATAACATCGAAACTATAATGTTCTTCTCACCTATAATCGTGGAAGTACTTTCAAAATTAGAGTTTTAGCCTTTCTCAGTTTCGCTGAAGGTCGACGATCAGGTATTTATCCTTACCTCTGACAAAAGTCTTAAAAAAAGGTCCTCTTGTCACCGAATTCTCAAGATTCTTGGTACAAAAAGGTACCATCATTAAAATCGCAGTTGAAATACGCTGTTAAAGCAAGCGAAGACCTGTAAACTATTCTTGAAACCTGGGATTGCATGTTGTTGAGAAGTGTCTTCAACGACCTTGAACTTTTCGATTCAACAAACCTTTGTACTCATTTGAGAATTCAACTGCTTCTGTGCAGTTTTTAATTTGGAAAACAACCACCAGATGCTTTAGGCTCGGTTACAACATCCTAGAATTCGCCGTACCTCGTTTTCTAATATTTTTGGGTTGTGAAAAAACTATTTGTTTAGCCAGTTCCTTATCTTATGAATGTTGAATTTGATAATAGATGTAGATTTTATTTTTAATCATTCACGTTCGGACTTATTACATAGACGACGCTGATGACAATGATGACGCATTTCGACCTCTCATGGCATGCTACTAAATAATTAACTTTGACATTCCCATTGGATTTGCAGATGTATGCAAGACAGAGACCACCATCAATAGAACTTCAAAATTCTTCCCGATTTGTAGCAGTTCCATCATATATGACATTAGACTTTTGGAGAATCATTTCGAAAAGCTAGCTTTGTCCGTTTTGTTAGTTTAAAATGTATTAGACAGACTCGTGATCGATTCTTTTCAGTTCAAGAGTGATGAGAACACGGAAGAAGCTTTGATGGGATATCTTCAAACAGTTCAAATTCCTGTTATCTCAGCAATAGGAACGCGACGAAAAATAGAAATTAGGGTTGTTAGCCCATTGTGCCTGGGCAGAAAGCAACTATTGTGGATTAAAGCAACCCTTTTCATAGCCAACATAAAGGTACAGGCATCGTCGCTACTATTTTCAGCAAATAAATGAGAAAGCATATTTGGTTTGCTAAGAAGATATACCACACAATATTTAATATCCTCAAACCTTCAGGAGAAGATAACAAAAATTATCACGCGGCTTTAGGTTTCATAACACTTTAATTTTTACCAAAAAGTGAAGTAAGGAAAGGTATCAATTATGACACATTATAAAAAGATAAACGGTAACATCAACATACGACAATAACAAAGGATCCAAACGATGGTTGTATAACAAACATTTAGGGGCACAAATAGGATACAACCATAAACATATCACGGTGAACCGTTTAATTGGCCTGGCGTTTCTTTTCAAATTCCATTATTCATCATTTCAATCTGTAATTTTTTATCTTTAGACGCGTATATTACTTTCTTTCCTCTTTCAATATAATCAACAAAAGACAAATAAATATCAAGGACCAACAATAAACATTTTAATTACACACAAGCTTTAAATGTGAGCACATTAAATTCTCAACTTTATCTTATCTTCCAAAATATTATCAGGTACCCAAATAAACCTTGTAGATTATTATTAAAATTTTTAATCAATAATGATGTACGAACCACGATGCACCTCCTCAATTATGTTGACCAAAAACGAATTATTTCGGCATATTTAATGTATTGGTCCCAAAAATACGTTCAACCCTTGCAGAGCTGTCTTAAGCTTTGCAAATTTGCAATAAAGAAACGAACTGTTCTAAAAGCATGTTTCGAGTAATAACACTATAGAAAAACTTTTTGTAACGACGAAGACTTCAAACTGCAATCAAGACAAATTCGAAATGTACTTGTCAAAAATATCCTATTGCACTTAATGTAGAAGTAACTGTATCAGCTAAGTATAATTTGCAACAATCTGTATACTCTTTTCGTCTTAAAGCGAATTATTATTAGTTATCTCCACAGGACTGCTAGTCTAAAAAAAAACTGTTGTGTTTGATGGACTTTTTGAAGAAATTACCGAGGCTAAATAAGATTTCAAAAAAACTAAAGAAATATGATTAGTATGGGAAAATTGTATTCTAAGACAGAGATGAGGTAATGAAATTTGGATTGAGGATTATATAGAGTGGACCAAAGACGCAATATTATTTAAACAGTCGTTTCTTCCAGACTTTAAGAGTAGGCTGAAGATTGAAAATGAAAAATTCACCTCAAACGAAAGGGTTAAAATGGTTGAACTCTAAAAAGTCCACCGTTGTCACACGACGCACTTACATGCGGCATTTTCAAGCTAGAAACCCACCATCAAAAACTACTATACTAAGACTAGTTTTCGGCAACAGAGGTCTGAGGCGAAGCGGTAGACCACGTAGTGTGCGCGCGTTACAAAATAGGGGGCGAATACAGGAAAGCATTCAACAAGAAAATGAATGAACTTCGACTCAAAGACGTTCACAAGAATTTGGAATCTCAAGAACATGTATTGCTATAATATTCACCTGACCCAACAGATAAAGACTGCTGTTCGAATCCCAAAAAAGGCTAGAGCTGATAACGGATTTACTCAAAAACTGCTGATAAAGTCCATTTTCATCTTAATGACTAGTGAGTTATACAACATAAGCTGGATCATTTCAAGGTCACTGTTTGGCGCAGGGCGACATCAGAAATGGTATTTGGATCTTATTTGTTCAAGAATAATTATGAAAATGCCGCGTTCCCTGAGCTAACTATCAAGAATATTAGAAACTTTTGATCGTTCATCCGCCGAGAACTCACCTAACTTAAGGTAGCAACAACATGAAGGAACTGCCCATGCAAGAAAGAATTCCATGCAGCTTTTGGCGAAATAATTATTAACGGCCCACACATTCACCTGATTTCTTTATGTGAGATTATTTAAAGATCGTAGTGATGGCAATAAATCCCTGAATATTCAACAGTTCAAGAACACTCGTGCAGAGAACACTGGCTAGTGTGATGCAGAATGTTATTAAGAGGGGCAGTGTTTGTGAAGAAGGAAAAGGAAGCAAACTCCCAATAGTATAGTTCACTGTGTAGGAAAATCGATGGGAATATTAAAAACGTGTTTTTTAAAAGTCCATCAAACTTTCACCAAACCACTCAACAACAAATTTACACTTCTTCAGTTTGGATAACTGTGAAGAACGAACAGTTTAATATGGGTAGTAATTTGAAATGTCGATTTTGTATTTTCTAAGAAAGCAATTAACGGGTCGATAAATTGTTGGAAGCAAAAGTCTGCACTTCGACTAGTAAATTCACTTCAAACTAGAAACATGGTTTTCCAAATTTTTACATAATAAATGCAAAACTGGTGCAGTTATATTATAGAAGTTCATTTAGAGGACGATTTCCACTCCCGTGACTCGTTTTGCAACTCTTGCACCCCTTGTTACGGATTTTTGAGTGAACTTCTACTTTCATAACCCATGCACCCTGTCTATAACACGATTAAAACGCTTTTAGCTTGCGAACTACAGAGAGTGGTAATAAAGGGTACAGAATTTGCACACGAGCTATGCGGGATGGAATACGTTCCCTGAGTGACAACTACCATTTTTGTACAATCATTTCTGTTTCGAGGTGCGTCAGGACAATGAACAATAATCCAAAAACTTTTGAGATTCCTAACATCCAAACCGCCAAGAACTTACCTTAATATTCCTTCAATCACCACAACTAACGATAACACTAAAATAAATTCGAGTTCTATGCCACCTATCCTATTATCATATTGCAGAATTTGGTGTGATAAAAACAATGCAAAACTCCACAGTCACAACGAATTGAAGAAAATACGCCCCCATCCTCGAAGGTTGCAGTGTGCACTAGGAACAGGCACGAATTCGCATGGGAATCGAACCATATGCTGCATTCCATGGATATTAACATATCCGAGGGAAGTCTGCAAGAAGGGATAAAAGAAAGGCCGCCAACGCGAAATAAGGAACGCTCGATCGCAATAGGGGGTGAATTACATTACACAGCTGTGAGAATTCAGGGCCAAAAATTAAAGAATATTGGACTTCACAAAGCCATTTTTTGGCCCGATAAACCTTCACAATGGTGTACAGACCGTAGTACCCTCCCTTGCGGATGATAAAACAAATAATTTAAACGTGGGGTGTAAACGATTTGTTGATCTGATTCGCCGTTCACCTCAAGGATTGCTCACTTTTGACCAAGAGAAACCATTGCTTCAAACTTGGGCAAACGAACTAGGAATAAGGAACTACATCCGAAGTGTTCATTTGTTGTAATAGAATGCGCACAAAACCAGAGAAATTCTGAGAAGACAGCCCTGACGAGCAGTAGCGCTCCTGCACTTCTGTTCCGCACAGGAAGCGCCGAACAGCCGCCCACGCGGCCGGCGCTGCACTAATACCTGGGCGTTTCGCGTCGTTTCGAGAGGCGCTGCTTACCTCGTTAGTGCCGCAATATTCAATTAAAAATCCAATTAGATCCCCGGCGGGCCGCGGCGCCCCGCGTTCTCGCGCCGCCTCATCTTGGGCGCAATGGCACCACACTGCACTGAAATCCGTCCGCCGCACCCTAACGCACGCGGTACACGCTCCTGCACCCACGGAACACCAAGTCTCCAAATGGCCCTTTGGTAAATTCTAAGAGTACGCGGTGCTGCTCAGTACCGCACCCATGCACAACCAACCTCCGCAACTGCTGCTTCCGAACTAGTCGATGTCGAAAGCGCGCAGCAGCTATCGCCGCTACGGCGGTCAGCGAGCGCGCGCGGAAGAGCCCGAGCGGCCCCGAGCCGGCGGGGTGCGTTTAGGGTGGATCAGAGCGAGATCGCAGTGGGAATCACGTCCTAGCCGCCAGAAATCCGAGGAGCGTCGAAATTCAATTTCGCGAAACTGAATTTCGGAGCAGGGGCGCCGCATGAATTTCATTTTTTACGAATTTTTTTCGTTTATGTTAAGAATTGCCAGAAGTGAAATTCGCTCCTAATTTCAATTTGATGTGTTAAATAGTTTATAAGTTACAGCAATTTATTTTCATCTATTTTTGTCTTTTCTTTGAATTTTAAAACGTCTAATACTGCTGAACAAAGTATTAGTTTTGTAAAAAAATAAATTGATGCTAGTGAAGCGTTTAAAAGCATTTGGCGATCAATTTCTATCGAGAAAAACTGTATTTCTGCAACGTAAGCTCTTCAGATGTCATGAATCCATAAAAGATAAATCTCATTCTGGTCATCCACCAACATCAATGACAGGAGAAAATACTGAAAAAATTAAAAACAAAGTAATGAAAAATTCTTGTTTGACTCTAAGAGAGCCTGCTGAAGATGTTTTCATATCAGCTATCATTGTTCGTGAGTATTTTGCTAAAATTTCAACAAACATTGCTCCAACAGCACCGTAATCTCCAGATATCTCACCACAAGGCTTTTTCCTATTCAGTTCATGAAAAAGCCACTTTTAAGAACCCAATTAGAGGAGGTGCTAGTGGAAATTCCAAAAAATGAATATGAAAACTGTGTCCAAGACTGGGTTAAACGTTGGCATATGTATCTTTTAACGAATGGGGATTACCTTGAAGGAAACAAAATAGATTGGGATGAATAAATAAATAGTATGTGTTTTATTTAAACAATTCTAGAGTAAGTTACCTTCTTGACAATGGCTTCTCAAGTTATTTGGGGTTTTTGCGTTTTCACTTATTCGGTATAAGTTGCAGTTATTCTACTTTTTCCACGATTGCGTGTCTCATACTAATACGTTGTTTAAATGTTTCGTTTCTTACCATTTTCCCTAGCTACTAATCGTCGTTTTTCTCTTTCACACCATCTCTACACTTCTGCGCCATACAATATTAGGCTTTTTATTATTGTACTGTATATTTCTTCTGTAACTTATATCTCCATGCCACCATAGGGATATGGTTCAGCCTTTTTATTGTTTTTTTTTGCACTATTCTGTTGTTAATCTTGTTCTATTCTTACACTAAAGTTTTTATAACTCTTGCATGTTATTCTCCATTTCTAATTTAAGTCTGTTTGATGTTTTTTCTATATACAAATACTCTGTTTTACTTAAGTTTATAGTTAAGCCTACTTTCTCAAACTACTCTTTTATTGTCCGAGTCCCTAAATCTTCTTTATCTAACAAAACCTAACCGTCGGCGAATCGAAGAGTGTATAGAGCTTGAACATGCAATATTACGCCCGTGCTTGCACATTTCCTTTTCCAGTTTCTTAAGGCAGATTCCACGTATATTTTAAATAATGTAAAAGACCGCAAGCATCCCCGTTTGAAAACTTTATTTGCTATAAACCTTTTTATTACTTCATTTCCTATTTTAATTTTAATTATAGTGTGTCTGTGTAGTTCTTGAGTGGTTTTAATTGGCACATTCTAAGGCTTTCCATGGCTTTCCTACTGGGACGATATTTTAGGTTTCCTTGTCAATGGGCAGTAAATGGAATTCTTCCATTGTTAACTTTCGTTTCCATTATTTGTTTCAAAGAGGCAGAATCGACCAGCGCGAAATCCAATTTGTTCTTCTTTTTCTTGGCGATCATAATTTACTGTAATTCCTTTGTAGCTGCCGTAGTTTTTTCTGTCAAATTTTTTGTCAGTTGGAGTAAGGTAACTAATTTTAGATTTTGTTGATATTCTTTGAGTAGTGCTGCAGAGATTAAATAACGTCAATATCATTCGTTTTAGCTGTTTTGTCCCATTCTTAATAAATTCTACTGTCACATTTTCTGGACCACTTAGTTTGTTGTTCTTCATGGCTTTAACCGATTTGTCAACCAATTGAATGCATTTCTACGGGGTCTCTTAATATTTATGTGTATTACTGTACTATCTGTTGTTTTTTCTTCGACTAAAAGATTTTCAAAATCAGTTTCTCGTTATGTACCAAATGTTAATTGTGTTCTGTCTACTCCCACATTATTCAGAAACCTCTAAGCTTCTTTACCGTTTTTGTTTTCCGTGTATGTTTCAGTTTCTCTGCATTTTCTTTCCCAAATCTTTTGCTTTTTCCAATAATATTTTTTTCACTATCGCTCTTTTTTCTATGTATTCATGACTCTGCAGTTTCTTTTGCGTTCAGCCATTTTAGATACGCTTTCTTTATTTACTTCTTTTTTTGTCAGTACACCACAAATGCTTTCTAACTTTTTTATCGTCTATTCTTCCCAAAGCTTTGTTGGCTGCACCATGAATTGCTTGTTTAGTATATTAATGTAGTGCTACAGTTTCTTCATGATATGCATTTTCTTGCAAGTTTTGGTCTTATCTTTGTTGAGATAAGTATTTATATATGATTATTTCAACTTTTTCTATGTCCCCTTCGCTTATATGTTGCTCTGCTTTTTTATGTACAAGGTGGTTAACTTTTTTACCAAAAAAATTATTTGCACATGTCAATCTTTAAAGTACTCCCCTCCGGAGTGAACAGATTTTTCCAACGATCTAGAAGCATCCTGATGCTCTTTTCAAAATAGGCTTTTGGTTGGCGGCGTATTCACCTTCCGAACAGGTAGAAATCATTTGAGGCTAAATCGGTATTGTACGGCGAATGTTGCAGAAGGTTTCACTTCAATTTACAGAAGATTTATATTGTTGTTTTGGCCGTACGGTAGCGTGCATTGTCTTAAAGAAGGCTACCCGCTTTCCACCTCTTTTTCTTCACGTCTGTTGCCAGGAAGTCTGAGTAATAATATGCTGTATTAACTATTCTGCCATTCGTCATAAAGTCTACATATATAATCCCCTGGCTGTCCCAGAAATGTTACATTACTTTTCTTGACGAACGGCCCCTCCGCGTTATCTTGAGTTTGGGAGAACTGGTATGCTACCACTCCCGTGACGACTGCTGAGATTCGGGAATGAAGTTTTGTCGGTGGCCACCATAGACTTAAAAAATGCATCACCTTCGTCTTCAAATTGCTGACAGAGACGACTGGTAGTTTGCGTGCACACCATTTTGTTCACGCCCGTCAAAGTGCGTGATACCCACTGTGCATTCACTTTGTGATAGTGCAGGTGGGTTTTTACGATGTCTTCTACACTATCCAACACTGATAGACAGCGCGTCTGCACGATTAATGTTTGGCTCGGTGACGGGTGTTCGTGGCCGATGATCATGAGGTTCATTCTCTACGCGTTCTCTGCCCTCTCACTTACACCACTCAAATACACGGGTCCGTGTGAGACACTCTCTCCTATACTGTTGTTGCAGTCCGTGTTAAATCACAGCAGATGGGGCGTTTTCTCTGACGCGGAATTTGACCACAATGCGTTGTTTCACGCTCCGCGATACCTTCTGTTCGCCCATCACCCTAGTAACTCCTAATCAGGACTGAACAGGTTCTAACTTGAGCAAAAGGGAGGGTGGAGGTTGTGGCTCCGCGCTTGTTTACACACAAATCTTTCCCGATCATATTTAAACCACCTTATATATATAGGAAATACATTTTTTAATAAGTGATAGTCTAAGCCACATTCTACTCCTCTACACCCTCGGATATCCAACAATTGTACTGACATTGTTTGCTGCATTACAATGGCGCCGATGAGTAATTTATGTTTTTTGTGTGTTGGGTCTGTGTGTATGTGTATGTTTAAGTTGTATGAGCTACTAAAGTCAATTAGACTTTTCTTGCTATTAATTAAAAAGGTTTTTTTTCCAAATCATCTCATTGTTTTATTTCCTCCTTATGGCTAATATGGCCTTCTAGTATGGTTTGCGTGCTATCACAGAATTATTCTTTAGTTTGTTATCGCTGGAAAGTTAGAAATATTTCATCTTAATTACTAATGCTAGACCCTCTTTTGACGCTTTACTGTAGTACAAACTCGTCTATTTAATAGTTACACCAACTTTTCTTCCTTGTCTCGATTAAAGTTGCGATATTAATATTCACTCTATAGGTCATTTCTGTTCGAATGCCTTGTATATTTCACGTTGCCATATTATTGTTCTTTTCCATTGCTTCATAATTGCGTTGTTCCATCAAAGTAACGAACCTCCAGGCTGTCATTTTTTGCATTTTTGTGTATTTAAGCGGATAATTGAATTGTAGACCCTTCTTGCTTTAACCGCAAATTTGAAGGACTAGGGACTTTTATTTCAGGCTGCCCTTCCGCCAAATAAGCAGTTTTCGCCAACTAAAAGGCCTATCTTCCCCATATAAAGTTTTTTCGCTTTTTTATCGTTGGAATTTATTCATGCTCTTCCACCGACAGAATTAAACTTATTTTTTTCTGTAACTCTAGGTAGGGACACTTACTGGATGCTATCAGCTGGGTGAGTTAATTCCTGTTTTTTGATAGTGTTAGTCCTCGAACTCACCCTTTTACCTCCTGCCTTGAGACAGACTTTGGACGGTTCCAATAACGGGAGATGGTTGCCTTTGCTGCACTAAAACTCGGTATTTATTTTTTAATTGCTATAATTGTTACGACGGCACAGCGCATTTAAAGCGTCCCGGATTTTTACATCCATTAGAAAAGTATTGACTGCAGGTATCAGAGCTTGCTTTAAAGAATCAATATTAGAGTGTCTTTTTGAGTAACCAATGTTCTGTATAACTGCCCATAATCTGTAATCTCATGGATCAAGACCTGGGTTACCAGAAGACCAATTCTCTACTGTTACAAAATGAGGCATATTGTTGCTCAGCCAAGTTTAAGTTGACCGTGCTTTGGTTTACCTCGAAAAGCGGGCGATTCGGAATTTTTACATCTTCTAATACATTCTATTGATACACCGTAGCCAAAGTTTTGATTCCCTTTTTACAAAAATGAATGTTACTCCATCATAATACGCTCCCTACAAAACCATTACCCCTGCTGAATAATGGTCTTCCAGATCTTGGACGATCCTCGTCACTTCCAGTTCCATTAAGTAATTTTATAGCTGGATGCACAAAGATACGGCTAATGCCAAAGAGTATGAGCTTTTAAAGATTACATTTTCTTTAGTGCCACACTTATGAAATGTTATTACAGTAGTATGTTTTTTTGTTACCCCATTTCATTAGTAAATAACTAAACTTGATAACAAACAAAATATAAATTTTGAGGCTTAACAAATTTAAGTGAATGTGAATAGCATAGATATCTTGGTGCTGTATAAAGCAAAGGTAAATTAAATTTTGTAACAGTATTTATGGAAATACTAGGTATTACATTTAAAGTACTTGTATATTATATGATTATTCAGATTGAAAAAAAATGAAAAGTATGGTTTGGTAGCGTAAATCTAATTCTGAGGATACCCCCAGTAAAGTTATAGGCAATCAACTTTGATAATCTGAGGAGCCAAACCACACCACAAAAATTGGAGATAAACGTATTGGAAACATAATTCTTAACACGCCCATCGTCCTTCCGCCGTGTGGCATATCGCACAATCTTGCTGAAATCGCATACTTCTCAACTTAAGTTTTTTAATTTGGGAAACCAGAGAGCTCTGTATCATTTTACGGTTATACTCTCCAGTAACAGTAAGAGAATTTCCCGCTTTATCCTCAAAAAAATTAGGCCCACTTGCACTTACCAAGAAAAATCTCATGCCAAACCGTGACTCGACCTGGAGGTAATGGTTGTTCGTAGATAAAACGAAAGTTTTCCTTTCCCTACGGAAGTTATGCTTATTGACATACTCAAAAAAGTCAAAACAAATACCATCGCTCATTATAAGTTTAAACAAACCGTTCATCTTTGACATTAAGTTTTGGTATAGTATTATTATACTGACGACATTTTCGATAACTTCTCTATATAACTTTTAAATTACAAGTTTCGACAATGCGTACATTCAGAATGGCAAGAGATTCAAATTAGTCAGCTATATATTGCCCACTATGTACATACTATTATTTGCATATATAAAATATAAAAGAAACTTTCGGGTCTGTATTACAAAAGCAAAGTACGAAAAATTACAGGAAAAACAATAACATAAAAGAGATATCAAACCATTAAATTTAAAATAATCGTTAAGAATACGCTAAGTAAGGATGCACCACTATAGTGAACTATTGAAATAAAGAAAAGGTAAAATATTACGTACCGATTCTGTATTGAATTTCGACTATTAGCGAACGTCCTTCACAAAACCTGCAATTAAAAGAGCATTTAGTACAAAAACAGCAAAAGTTTTGTATAAAATTTATATTTCAGTGTAGAAAAAGTAAATTATGCCATAAATTCTTAATCATAGATTACAAAAATATATAATCCTTTTTATGTTTCTTAATGAATTTTAAACGTTTGAAACGAAATAATTATTTATAACTACATCTACAAAGGTAATCGTTCGAACAGAAATAATTAGTTAAATTGTATCTAAAAAAATAAACGTTAAAAAAACAAAAAAATATCGCTAATTGCACAAACATTCCAAAAACTGGTCACAAAGTAGCAAAAAGAAAATGAAGAGACACCAAATGCAACCCTTGCAACTAATTTTATATCTCATTTATTTGCGTTATATTTCTTTTATTTTTGATTGAAACTTTAATTATAAAATATTTTTTAATGCCGTGTTAAAGAAGATATAGTCCAATCAGTTAATGATAAATGTGTTTTTCTTCATTAAACAATGTCCATATAGTACAATTAAAAATAAAATAAATTATTGCAACTGCTAAAGGGTGTGTCAAAAGATTATTTCATGTAATGGCCTTTAAAAGTTGATGATAGAACGTCATATAATTCGAAGAAATAATATAAAAAATATTCAAAAAACACCAGATAATATTTTATTAGCACTATTTTAAAAGGAACATAAAAGAAATCTGAAAAACTACAGGAAAATCAATTAACTCAATATAACGTTAAAATCAGTAACAAAAATGAATCAATTAAATACGTATATTACCCAAGCTGACAAGCAACATAGTTTTCAAGGAGCCAGACCTTATACAGATGCAACATTTAAAGCAGATAGTAGAACAAGCATTAGAGCTCAATGGACCAGCTTTCTTTCGCTTTGTAGATCTACAAAATATTCTTGATCGCATTCTATTATATAATATAATTAATTTGCGGTGTCCACCACTCTGTTTGTAGCTACTATATGTGATCGTAAGTTATTTCTTCTTAGACTCATATATGTCTTTCTATATGAACCACAAAGTAAATTGTTCACGTTAGACTTTTAGATCATGCGTTTGGTTGAACTCTACAAAGCAAACAATAAGTCGAACAATACAACTAAAGAAACATACTCAGAATTAAGAAGATACGCACAAAATATTGGATTAAAAATCAACACAAAAAAACCAAATCCTTGGCCCAGACTAGATCTAACAGACATGCCCAGAACGTTATATGGAAAGACGATATTGAAACGGCGACGCAATTTACATACCTAAAAGCAGAGCTGGCTGCAGACGGAACCGAAGATCACGCTTAAAAAAGAGAATAACAAGGCATATTTGGCACTGTCTAAGATCCTCCAGTCACGATATATTCATCGCAATATAAAACTAAAAATATATGAAACCACAACAAGGCTGATATTGACATATGATTGCGAAACCTGGGTAATGGCAGACGACTCAGCAAATAAATTAAATATTTTTGAAAGGAAAATATTAAGAAAAATACTGGGGCCACCGAATGGAAACGAAGTCTGGAGAATAAGGTACAACCATGAATTCTACCAGCTAGTAGACTTTATACGCCTACATAGATTACAATGGAGGACGCAAGGCTGCTAAACATAGCACTGAACACAAGAATGCAAGATAAGAGACCAGAACGGAAATCAAAAAAGCAATGGGAGGATAAAGTGGCCGAATATGCCCGCAAGCCATTTGGTGTTAGAAGCTGGAGAAGAACATCTGCAAACAGGCAGGAATGGAGACAAAACCTGAAGGAGGCCAGGGCTCGACTCGGGCTGTAGTGCCACTAATTTTCCTTAAAATTTCAATTTAAATAGGGTTTATGCGTTAGCCAAAATAATAAGTAACGAGAGTAAATTAATTGTATAATTATTTTAATCTATGATATTAGAGAAAATATTAGCCTTAATAAGAAAGTACGGGTTTAATTGCCAAATTGTTCTCACTTTAATTTAACTTGCTTCACTCTCATACATACTGTCATTCTCTTAGATATTCACACTATCTCTCTTTGTAACGCCATTTCTACTTCAGTGGTAGAATCTATCCCATAAATTCAAAAAAATATGTGTTTTTGTAGTTCTAATGTAGATATATTTACCACCTAGTGACAAAAATAAAAAGAAAAACAATAAAAGCCTTCAACTATCTTAATTCCACATAGTACTAATTATTAGTTGAATTAATTGATGTAAACAACCCACAATAATGTGTTGTGTGTTAAGAATTTTAAGATAAAACATCGCTTAAATTAAAGAAAGTATATTCAGCAACCGTGAAAAATTTCTTTATGGCATTTACTTTTAACTTTAAGATGCATTTATTAGATTAGCAAAGCATGCTTTGTCTAGCATCATTCAAGATAAGCTAAAACCCCAATCATTATTTTTAGATTGTTCTACGAAAGATTAGAAAGTATCCTCTAATATAAGCGTCTATACGTATCTTGTTAATAACAGAGCGAAAAAGAGTACCCGATTTGTATCGACACTAATGAATTAATTTTATTTAAACCCAAACCAATACAGTAAATAAGAAATTAACAAATTTTAATAACATTAAAATTGTAGTAATTAAACATTTGACCTTGAATATGTAAAATAATTTGCAAGCAAGTAGGCCGGAGACCGGAAAAATAAAATACCTGAGGCGGAACCACATTAGTAATAGCATCCGACCCACACAATGCACAAAAAACCGCGCGAGTTTGTATAGGTAGTTGATATAGTGGGTCGCAAAATTAGGTACTACGAGGTTAGGTCTAACAACAGCATATCTAGAACTGAAATGATAGAGGAAAAATGTTCAGATAAAAATCAAACTTGTGAGGTGTATTGTAGAGTGAATTCAATACAAAACATAGATGGCATAAAACTGTAGCTAGCAAAAAATAGGCCGAGAGTAACCTTTACCACGGTCTATTTGAAAGCATAAGAATGAAGATATTAAGACAGCAATTATAAGAAAATATAATAAAATTAAGCATAACGATAATCATATGAACAATAAAATTGTTAGGGCAGTATTAGAAGAAAACTAAGCGTTATAGCCAGGATAGTAATATTAAATAAAAATAAACAGGAAATTTCTAATGCCAATATCTAAAATAATCAATAAAATATTAGCTGTCTGTAAAAAATATGTTTATTAGAAAATAAGTCAAAGCAACGGAATATATTACTTAGGGCGTTTAAAAATAATTAAATTATTTGCAGTACTGCTTATTGGCTATGGTCTCATAAAAGGGCAACCAGCCGATCAATAGAATTATTTTCTCATATAAAAAGATAATCGCAATTTCTTTTGTAATAAAGTCTCGACCGTAACTTTTTAGGGTGAGGTTTTCTTATGTATTGCTAATACATAAATTGGCATTTTTTTGCTTGAAAAGAGTCTTCAAATTCGTAGTGTACAGCTGCAACAATTATTAGCATACATCCACATAGTTAAATGTATGAGGAACCCATTGTGCAGATCTTTGCTTTGCCTTATGGATTACGATATACAAAGTATGCGAGACAGATCTATTACACACGCCAGTGCATCAAAAATAATTACCAAGCCGGACATACGTTGGATAATGTGTGCTTGCGTGCATTTACCAGTCGCCTGCGGCTTTTTCTTTTCCCAATATAGTTGTTGCCAACTTTAAAATTTGATATTCACAAGGAAAACTATCAATTTTCTCGTAAATTCATGGAGAAAGTTGTTTTTGCCCGCACCACAATGTACTATATTCAGTTTTCTGTTGCTGCAAAAGTGTTCAAAAATGTTGATTTTTACGATCTCATGTTCTAGCAACCGTTCTGTACATTTTTCCCTCTCATTTCTTCCCTTCACTTCATCAGTACCTTCGACGTGGCAGTCGATGACACAGACTAGTCGATGTAGCAGTGTGCTCTCGTCACGGGTCAGTTCATTGTCAGCAGCGCTGGATGAACTGGGTTCATCTGTGTACTTCAGCGCCAATGCGGCTCTGAGGGCTTTCATTGTCAGCCGCTTTCTGCAATAGCTATTACATTCAAAGCAACAATTGTGAGAAAAACAAAAAACAAATCAATCAATCGGTATTTTGAAGAATGTGGCAGGCGATGTGGCGCGTACAGGAAAGGTACTTCTTGATCAAACATGTAAATTCACTCCTCGAAAATGAGACAAAACTTTCTGCACCCAAAAGGGCTTTAACCAGGATCAAAATATTGTCAGTTCTGCATCTTACCAGTACATCACGCGCCTCACTGACGGGTGGAGTTGAGAGGAGAATCAAAAGTGTGAAATGAGATAAAAGAGGTTTTGTGGGGTTTGTGAGTTGCAGAGGGAGGTCAGTAATGTTCGCCTTTTTGAAAACTTTTGCACCTACTGGGTATGGAATGCTACTCTATAATAGTTGCATATTGAGTTTTTAACTATCGATTCGCTCGATTTTAGACACAAAAATATAAAATTCTTGTAAATGTATTTTTATGTTACTGAGCTGAATTTTCGACTGCACTTTTTAATGAAAGAAACCGATAACAAGATTCGGAGAATAAGATAAAACACCTCAATCACATGTTAACATTTTTTTCTAACGGCTAAAGACACATGAAACTTAGCGTTATCATACTGGGGAGTGATACTATGATTATTCTGCGAATTAGTGTTATGTTTCTATTAACATCGCATAGATGCCTAAAACAGCCACCCCCACTTTCTAAAAAAAAAACAACAAACCGTCTACCACTAACTATTATTGTTTTCATAGTTTTACTCTTTATCCACAACTACACTCACTATCGTTCGTCCTGTGCGTTTCACTATCTTTATTTATTTTTTTATTGGTACCACGTGGTACTATAATCTATCTTTACACACGCACGAGATGCGTATTTTAATCTAAAACAACCGAAGTTTTGAGAAGAATTCCGATCATTTCCTAAGGGCCTAAATAACAATATAAAATATTTACATAGAAGAATAACATTATTTAGAATTAAACAGTAATATAATACACACGTTTTGTATACACACTGTATGGTATAAGAAAGGAGAATGAACTAATCATAAACAGCAAAAGTAGATGTTCAGATATAAAGCATCAAATTAAAAATCAATTGGTCTTTAATAAAAACTACAATAATAATTCAAATGCCCTGTAGTAGAGATTATTTATGATGTTCAATTAGCCAAAAATAGACATACTAAAAAAATGAAACAATAAGATATAATTGTATTCTTAATAAGTCAGTTAGGTTAACTATACAAAGAAGGAAAACACACACACAAAAGAGAAAAAAGACAGAAGACGGCAAAAGCTACTACAAGTCATCAAAACATTAAAAATAATTGAAAAGAAACATATCGCACAAATAAAGAATAACAAGGCATAAAAATAAAGACTGACCTTTCGTGTGAGCTGCTTGATTTTTTATAGGGCTGGAAGTGAAAGTTTGTTTGGCTGGAGATACGTTGGGTTGGGGAAAGTGTGTAGGATTAAGGGTGTTGCGTAATTGGCGGTACGGAGCAATAAGGGACTTCCACATGACAGGCAAACGCTGGCTGTTATCTCTTGTGTTGAGGCACTGTGGGCGTTTTTCTATTTCAATTGCTTCACGTACTATTCTGCTGGTAAAATGGGAAATGGGGGCAATGGTTTTAGCCTCCGAAAAATTAATTTTGTGGTCTGTTTCTTTGCTGTGTCTGGCAAGTGCCGAACCATTATCGCGTTTCCGTACGGCCAGAGAATGCTCGTATATTCGGCTAGATATTTGCCGATTTGTTTGATCTATGTAGGTCCTTTGGCAGTCTCCACAAGGTATTTCATACACTCCTTGGGATTCATTGGGGCAGTGATCCTTTGCTGAGCGAATAAGCCCAGATATTTGGTTATTGGTCGTAAAAACCGTGCGGATATTTTGCTATTTCCACCCTTCCCGAAAATGTGGCAAATGAAACCAGGCAAGATACTTACAGCCGAATTACCAAAACCAAATATCAAATTACGCGCCTTAAAAGCTCTAAAAAAAATAATAATATTACTATTTTACAGGCAGATAAGGGCAACGCTACAGTGATCCTAAATACTGCGGACTACATCGGTAAGATGCACAATTTACTTAAATCCTCTGATTATCGCCATGTATCTAATAATCCCACTACCTACATCGAAAAGAAAACCAAAACTCTTATTACTAACTCCAACCTATCATCCGATACCAAGAAACTCCTCATACCCCGAGAAAAATCATCCAGAATTCCCAAATTGTATGGCCTCCCAAAAATTCACAAAGAGAATATTCCTTTACGCCCTATAGTTAGTGCGTTCGGTTCTCCCACCCACAACCTAGCCAAGACTCTCCAACCTCTCACAGAGCAGGCATCATCCTACGTCCGAAACTACTATCATTTCCTAGAAATACGGAAAACCTTCCCTATACGCCAAGGTGACATCATGGTCAGCTTTGATGCCGTTTCTTTGTTTACAAACATCCCAATTCCTGATACCATACATTATTATTAAAGTAGACGTATAATATAAATAACAATATACCCTACCTAATAAACCATTGCCTATCCAATACTTACTTTACCTTCCAAAATAAATTTTACCGCCAAACTAATGGTGCTCCCATGGGTTCCCACTTTCACCTGTTATTGCTAACCTTTTTATGACCGATTTTGAAACAAAAGCCCTTGCCTCCTTTCACCTGAAACCTACCTGCTGGATACGATATGTCGATGACACTTTTGTTATCTGGCCTCATGGACATGATACCCTTCCAGAATTCCTTTCCCACCTCAACCAAATCCACACCAATATCAAATTTACCATGGAAACTGAACATAACAATCCCCTTCCCTTCCTAGATACTCTCATAACAAGAAATCCTTCTAATGACAGCTTTTATTACACTGTCTACAGCAAATCCACTCACACTAACCGCTACCCAAATGCTAAATCCCATTATCCCCCTGCCCAAATCCATTCGGTTGCAAAATCTCTCATAACCAGATCCATCAGACTTTCCGCTACGAAAAATTGCCAAACAGAAATCAAATCCATTACCACCACCCTACTGCAAAATGGATATTCCAACAAATCCTTAACTAATATAATCAAAAATATATATAAAAACAATAAATCTCAATCCCAAAACCCTCCTGACCAACAAAAAGCATTCCTACCTTACATCACCGCTAGAATAAGCCGCATTCTAATGCGGCAAAATATCCCCACGGTCTTTACGACCAATAATCAAATATCTGGGCTTATTCGCTCAGCAGAGGATCACTATATATATATATATATATATGCGTGATTAACAATGATAGTAATAAATTAAGTGTCAATTATCTCAATTTATCTCACTGGCTCATCTCAAGCATTTTAAAGATTAAACCTCTGAGATAATTAAACTCTTGCATCTCGCTGCTTGTAGCTTGTATAATTTGTTTCAAGAGCATAATTACCTTTCTTGTTGAATTGAGCTGTAATCATTTCCTTTTTTTATCTTAGCAAATGTGTTTTGCACAGACGAGAACATCAGCGAGTTGAAAAGCCTTTCAAGAAAAAAGTAATCCTCATAATCATTGTATCAGGCTTTGAATAATGTTAAACCATAGAAAGATGACTGTTGATAGCAATTATTACCATATGTTTACTATTTCATCGCTTTAATGCACTTAATAAAATGATGCAAATACGAGGTGTGTCTAAAAAGTAAGCGGTTATCTTGAAATTTGAAGAAGCTTCACTTAGCGTAGAATGCACGTGACCGTTCTGATAAACCCACCGCGTAAAATCGAAGGTAGTCCTGGGAACCTGTGACAGGTAGGCCGTGAGCAGAAAATGTGTCTACGACTGGTTTAATCGCTTTCGAAATCGATAATCCGAACTCTATATATAATAAACAAGTGTGGCAAATGCTGGCACGAGATGGGTCGCTGATTTTACGACTGATACCGGAGAATTGGTCACTAACAAGAGTACAGTGAGTACCACCTGTTTTTGGTTTGCGCCGAACATACTGATAGAGGAACAAAAAGTAAACGGATAAACACCTCTGAAGATTTCATTACCATGTGTGACTGGGATTCATCTTGCTCTCTTAATCGGACGCCTACAGACTTTCTTAAATTTTTCGCCTAAATAGTCTAAGACAGACATTCCGCAATTGATTTCTAAAGAACACTTTGTTGACAGTTTTTTAAATGTTACTAAAAGGATGGCGATTGTGCCAAAAACTAATAATTTTTTTTTAAATATATTGTTATGTATCATATTATTCTATTCTATATAACTAGATGTTACATAATAGGATTATGTGAAGTAAAACATTTGCAGGCATCCTAGCTATTGTATAATTAATGTGTGAGTTAAGCAATAAGATAACATTATTATTTTGACAAATATTTATCGCAAAAAAATGAATAGCACTGCCGTTTTAAACGATACGTTATTAAACGGAGCATAAGTTACCCCACAAATGTCAATTTTCAGGTTATATAACTTGACCTAACATGGTAAGCCTTTATTTGATCAGAAATTTAAACAATATGATTTTTCTAGAGAAATCTCTTTTAAAAATAACAGGGACCTACATAGATCCTATTTATGTATTTAAAACTTATTCCGGGGGTAAGACAGCACCAGGAAAAAGTACCGTTAGATGTGTGCTAGCGTCTCGCCTAAGCATTAACATTTACACCAATGCAAGTTATTCCATTTGTTAGCTTTCAAGACGTCTACGGCTCGTGGCCTTCTATGGTTTCGGCTTCAAATACGCTCATAGAAAATGATGTCAGATCGGAGGTAGTGACTAAATCCCCTTTGTAATAATGCAGTTGCAGAAAGATGGAAATGGTTTTAAACACCTCTTCAAAAAACTCTACGTGGTTCTCGGAAGAAGCGTGCTTATACCTGCTTAAATAATTTTTAGAATTGGTGTCTTTGGGGATGTAAAAATTCTCATGTGACATAATAGATCATGTTGTAAATAAATTTTCTTAAAAAATTTGCCTCTCTTTTTAGATTTCAAACGCAAACAACAAAACAGAACTTTGAGTTTTGGAACGCTACCAACTAGATGTTCTGGAAGGGCATTGTTGTCTCTTGTAATGACAAATAGATTTGTTTTGTTAATTGCAATCCTTTCAAGCGCTGGATTTCCTGAGGCTAAAATCCGCCGCCGGCTGCTCAACAGAATCGTTTCGGCAAGAAAGTCATAGTCTCAGTTCGGTGGATTGTTGATCGTATTGTACACTACGAAGTCTTAAGCAAAAGTATCCAAATTTGATCAACTGCAAACGACAAGATAACGCTTCCGTCCATCGTGCTATAATGATCACAAACAAAAGTTCTAAATAGGGTTGAATTGAAAATTTTTCCTTTTAGTTAGGGCTTATTTCGAGCTATTGGGCACTTTTTGAACCGATAGGTAAGTAAAGCGATTTTGAAAAGCCACAACAACAGAAATAAATAGAAAACGCCGCCTTTAACAATTAAAACAAAACAAAAAAGCTGTTACAAAAAAACCTAAAGGGAAATATAGAAATGGTGCCAAAAGTAACAAAGAATAAGCATCAAAATCAATCAAAGGTTCTTTTTTGTTTAAAAATTGTCAGATTGGTACTGTGTGTAGATTCGACAACTTGCATAGCGCTGGTAAAAAGTTCATCATCATTAATAATGATGGACTGTAATTTAAAAAATAGTTGTTAATTTGTTGCAAGTAGGAGGGAACTATTTTTAAAACATAGTAAATAGCCTTTCATTTAGAAAATTATAAAACTGAGGTTAAATGTAGGATCCACTTGACCAAAAGCTGACATGGAAACTCTATAAAAACAACGCAGCAACTAAATTTGAAAACAAAAATTTATATTGGCTCATTATAAATCGCAACTAAATCGAAAATAAAATTTTACTGTATAAAACCATCTTAATGCCTGTATGGACCTAGAATCGAGCTCTGGGGATGTAGAAATCTAATCCAAGATTCTACAGTCCTTTCAGTCGAAGACTATATGTACCTGGCAAACGTTCAATGGTATATCAGTAACCAAACTCTACGATCTCAGAATTTTCATCAAAGATGTCATCAAAACTTCAGCTCATTAGGAGACCGCACTTGAACCACCAATCAACTCATCGCAACCTCTACAACCTCCACAGCAAATCAATCTAAAAGGCAGTGGCCTGAAGATCTCGTCAGTGAATCTTTAGACCCATCAGTGGATGGGCCAACTCATGACATTTAACGTACTATTTACTTATTACTCTAAAGGAGTAATTGAAATTTGCAAATTCAATAAAAAATTTAGAAAAATGATGTTTGGTGAGGGATGTTCCGATGGCGTATAATTAGTTTCATCTTCGATATAATCATTACAACTGCGTATATAGAAATCTTTAATATTTTTATAAATCAATTGAAATATGAAAACTCTCCATTATATGTTTCCAGCAAGATGGAGAAGAAAATTTCTCAGCGACTGCATTTTGAAGAACTTTGGTCACCGCGTTCACCTGATTTGACTTTGTTTGATTATTTTCTATGACGATATCTGAAAAGAAACATTTACCACAATAAATCAGGAACCATAAGCATCTTGAAGCCAAACACCACTGGAGAAAGTCAGATAGAGACAATGACACACACATAAACAATTCTAAAAGATAGTGTGACCGTTTCAATCCTGTTTAGACAAAAATGGTGGCCACATGTTATGGCGTCATCACATTCCTCACAAAAGGGGTAAGGCCGCTTCAAATTACGCTACATCTACAAATTGATGTCCAAATGGGAGAATCTTATTAATGCAAATTAAATGAAGACATGATTACTAGAATTTTAAATGTGTAGCCATCACATACACAAATAGTATACAAGTTGTTTTCACAAGACACAAATGTTAATAAACACAAAGATACAAGTGCATTCACTGATTAGGTTTTGGCACTGCAACAAAAAACAAATTATTTCTTTCTAATCTGTGTCGCTTTTGCATTAATTCTTTAATCAAACGGCGGTTTCAAGCTCTCCCCATTAACATTAGGTCACACGCGCGAGTATCGATCAAAATTCAGGCCGTTTGCACTTCGGCCTAAATAACAAATTGTCTTAATTGTGATAGCAATTTTATTAATAAATCGGTTCTCGGAACAGCAACCTCTAGGCGGTAAGCAGTTATGCAACGACATCTGTCTGCGTGGCCCAGATAAATCACTTTATGGTCGTGTTCGTTTGAAGTTTAATTTGTGAACTAAACAAATTTATGTAATTGTTTTGTTTTATAACAATATAAATAAAAATACCTGAAATTTTCATTAAGGTTTTGCTTTAAATAAAAAGGTATTAAAATTTTATTTTATGAAAATAATGAAAAAATCAAAACTGCTAAGAAATGAGAAAAATACAGACCAATTACTGGTCTTAAGCGCTATTGCTTTTTCGACTGTTTACATATAAAGGATAAATTCGATTAAATTAGAATATTTGTTAGTGGTGAAAAATGTTATAAAAACGTGATGGTAAGAATGCAAAATAACTTGCAGAAAAAGCAAAATATGAACAGAAAAACCAAATTTAATACGAGATGCGCCAAAATTTATTTTGGTTTGCGATATGTTTGGGAAATGCATCCCAAATTCCTTTTTTCGATGCTGAGACATGGATGTCATTTAAAGACAGATCGTGCTGATGTGTGGTTTTGTGTAATTAAAATATTTAAGACAATCGGAAGACGAATGGGCTGGAATTTTTGTTTCTTAAGAATATCAGTTTCCAAATTGCATAGATTTAGAGAGCATCTTGTAAGACTTTTTAGGGCATGGTAAAGAAAAAATAAACTTTATTGGATGCATATTTACCTTACGGCATCTTCTTTTAAAAGTACTTCATAAGCTCTCTTACAATTTAGACCGCCAGTCTGGCAAAATAGATATTTTCACATCAGTTTTTGTGGACAGCACTCTGCGATAAGGTAGGTGTCAGTAGCGTAAATAGGGGTTGGGGGTGGGAGCACATTGGCGCCCTTTAGGGGCGGCAGTTGCCGTCCGTCCCGAGCTGGAGTTACCGGAAATATAAATAAGCATAGCAGTGATTTGTGAATCACTATTTGGAATGAATTCGCACTTTCTCACCTGCACTTTCATTTAATTAATGAGCGTAAGTGTAATTTAACTATTAGGAAAATTTTGGAGCACAATAATTGCCTGCAATTTGAAAATTCTTGGAGTTGTGTAATTAGTCCGTAATGTCGAATTCCCAGCAAATTGTTTAAAAGGAACTTGCACTTTCTCTGACTATAAATTTTTTAATGGCTACGGAAATACCGTGGCTAAGCTACGTGACGCCCTTTCTAAATTTTGAAAACACTTTATTCATATTTACATCAGCAGACAATAGGTACTTACAGAGCAGCTTGTAAAAATCTTTATCCGATCCGGAAGTTTAGAGGTGTTGGCAAATGAAGTGTTTTAAGTAAAGAAGAAGAAGGCAAGAGAATATGAGAAAAGAAAGAGTGAAGGGTCAGCGCTGAAATATTTTGGGACCACCAGAGATAAATCTGCGAGTTGTCAGAGCATAAGTTCTATCGTAGCAAAAAAACAAGAAACGTGTAGTAGTCTTAAAACCGTGGTAGAATGGTCCAATCCTGTTGACGAAGAACCAGTGAAGGCATCAAAAGCAGTTTCAAAAACTGAGAATTTGGAATCTGTTGCCAGTCCTGACCGGGGCAAAGAAGAACTCAAAGCTGAAGGTAAGTGTAAAGAATCATCGAAATTTGTGGACTTGAAAGATATTGGACAGTGGTACACGAACATCTCAGATCACCTCCTTATGTTTCTCATACGTCAAGCTGTGCTTCAACTCATAAACTGCGACTTTGCTAAAGTTACTAAACCTGATGTTTTTACGAAGGGTGCCACCAGAAAACTGACTCGAGACTAGTTGCTACGTTCCTGGATGGTGCATTCACCTTCCAAATTTTTGTTATTTTGCTTGTGGTGCAGATTATTTGGAACTGTTACTGGTGCTGCGTCGGGACTTAATTCTGAAAATGGACTTAGGAAATGGCGGAAACTTAATCCTAAGCTGGAAGAACATGAATCCAGAGCTGCTCATGTTGGATATTTTATGCAATAGAAAAGCTTGGAGAATAGGAATTTGAAATCGAAATTGGGCATCCTCTAAGGCGAAAGCGTAAGCAAAATTTTGGTGACGGATCGAAGGATGTCGATTTGGCGTACGAGCAGGCATTGAGAAGAGAAATGTTTACGTCTTTTGATAAGATATTGAAGGAAATCACTTTCAGATTTCAGCAGCTCGAAAACCTAGATGACAAGTTCTGCTTTTTGAAACTTTCGAAGCTTTTGGATGCCGAGTATACCTGCAATCCGGCCAACGCACCTGATGACATCGACAAGCGGCTTGGAGAATTTGTCAATGCATCGCAGAAATAGTCCGAAGTTATCGAAGGGGACCGCTTGAGCTTCTGCAGTTTATTCATCAGTTTAACCTTGATGTTTGTGTTCCAAATATTGTCATAATGTTGCGATTGTTCTCGACCGTCGGAATAAGTGTTGCCAGTTGTGAGAGAATGTTTTCGAAGTTGAAATTATCAAAAACTATCTGAGATTAACTATGAGTCAGCTCAGATTGGAAAACCTCACGATACTGTCAATAGAACAAGAAATTACCAATCAGTTGGACTTTGTTGTTGTTATTAGTGAATTCGTTTGTCACAAAACTCGAAAGGATCATTTGTAAATGCGTTGCGTTATTTTTGTTTTAGCTTTATGAAATAAAATAAACAACTCTGATGTAAGACTTAAATGTGCGTTTAATTTTTACCACTTTACAACTTTTTGCCACAGGAATGGGGCGGCATTTTCGGAGTCTACCTGGGCGCCACTAACGATAGTTACGCCACTGGTAGGTGCATACAGTCGTTAGAAACTAAAAGATACTGTTATCTTTGATAAGGTCTAGAATGAAGGTTTGCTGCGTGAAACCAAAAATGTCTTGTTATCAGATCTTTATCAAGTAAATAAGTCGCATTTAACTAAGACACATGGCGGGACTACCACTTTTCAAGTCAATTCCGGAGTGTCACATGGGAGCCTTCTTGAACCACTTTTGTTCTTATTCTATACGGTGGATCTACCTACAACAAGGCTAACGATCACTCCAACGTGTGTTAGTGATACAGTTATTTTGTTATCTTATCAAGACCCCATCGAGCTATTTGACCATTTGCAAATTAATTTCAGTAAAGCGCAAAATGGGTTAAAATTGTACGTTAAAGTCAACGAAATAAAATTTACGCACGTGACGTTTACGGTGACGCAAAAAGCTTGCCTTCCAGTACTTCTGAATGATCAACAAGATACAGTTAAATATCTAGAAATGTATTTGGACTATCATCTTACTTAGAAACATGTTTGGACTAAATGGAAGCAATTAGGGCTTTAATATAGGAAAATGTATCGTTGTTAAGTAGAAGTCCAGTCAATTACCAATAGCTATCAAAATTCTTCTTTAAATAGTCTGAACATACAGTTTGCAATTATATGGCTGTGTAGCTAATTCTACCATAAATGTAATTCCAAGATTTCGGTCTAAAATATTATGACAAATTCTTAATACTTCATAGTACGTTCCAAGCGTCGTAATCTTGGAATTAATTCGATTAGTGAAATTATTACGAAAATAAGTGGCATTTATCTTGGCCATCTCACACCCTAACGCCCTTGCCAATGAATTACTAAATGTTCATAATGAAATGCGACGACTGAAGATGTTCAAACCTTTGGATTTACAAAATGCATTCCTTTAGACTACTTTTAATTATTAAAGGTTAAGTCAAGTTACTTAGTTATATTTATTATATGCCAAATTGTAAATAATCTTGTATATTTATCTTCTCACTTTAAGTTGTGAAGAAATACATCTTATTGGATAGATAAAAAACAAAATAAAAGATAAAATATTTATTTTAGGAGATTGGAGCCAAAAAAGAATAAAACTAGGTAAAATAAATGTAAAAAAGAATTGTTGCTGCAGTAAATTCTTGGAGATGACCAAAAAGTCGCCGAATTAAAAGTGAGTGCACCACAAGTAAAAATGTATGTTTGGTTAAATTTGAATGTGTATGTTGCATGTTTATTATGTTTTATGACACAGATAGTCCTTATGCCAAATAAAAATTGTTTAGGATCGCTCTACCAATAGCACAGAGACCGTGACTGATAAAATTTGAGTTTCTCTTGTCTTATAGGCCATTGGTGGTAATCCACAAAATAAACATTGACAAAATGCTTAAGAAGTCTATGGAGTTTAAAATATGCGCCAGCTAATACTCTTTAAAAGACGCTACATTTTCTTTTAAGCAAAAGACCACCAAATTTGTATTTGGTGCTGTAGGTTATTTCAGAGATACTTGAGTAAAGAAGATAAAGATATAATGTGTAGTATTGCAGTATTAAAAACCATTAATTTAGAATAATGACGGGCACAAATTATCTACCTGTTCGTAATGGAACTCAAGGATCGTGAAGTTTGCAAAAAATTGTTCTAGTAAATACTACAACTTTTGGAGGACTTGTTAAATTTAAAAGAAAACATGCAGATTGCAGTAAGGACCAATATCAAAAAATCAGACCACATAACCTAACACAGATCTTTCTCCACATGTAGAATTGTGGGTAGACATATCTGTAGTATCTCTTGGAAGAGATACTTCGAGATGGAGTACTTTCAGTGCACATCTTGCATTGAAATACCACACAGTAACACAGTTGTAATAGAAAAATAATAAGCGTTGGGTGCAAGTTAGAATTGGTTTACAAAAATGGTGGTTATAAGACCCTTACTTTTCAAAAGCAAAAAATAAATTTAATTTTTTTTATTTGTTTAAGCGATAAAATGCAAACCATGTACGAATATATGTGCACATGTACTATTGGCCAAAACGTATTAAAGAGATGAATAGAAGTATTAGATTTCCTTAAGTTTGGTGAATTCTAGTCGTTTATATCTTGTATAATACCATCAATCTTTAATGTCTAGAATATATATGATTTTCATCAACGTAAACAAGTTTTGTCGTCAACATCATCTTGCACCAAACAAATGTATAAATACAAATCATATGATGTAACACTAGAGAACTTATATCATACATTTTTAAGGCAAAATTGAAGAAACAAATACATTCAAGTGTTAAGCTTTATAAACAAAAAAATAAAGAAAACAAAGCAAAACCAAGAAATTGAAAATTGAAAGACGGCTAATCCTGTTCTAATTTTGCTCAGTAGGCAGTTGCCTAGTCTGCTAAAATTTAATTTTATCAGAGAGAAGAGAATTTTTGTAAAATTCTTCAGCCCATTGCTCATGCAACCTTAGAAAGCACTTTTAACAAGCGCACATTTTGATGATTTTGTTTTTTGTATAAGTAAAATAATACTTTTATGTCTATTTCGTACGCCTCACAGACGTTTTTAAAAAGAAACGTCGGTAAACAGGCGTGAGCTTGCATATAAAATTCTTCTCTTGTGTTTTTGGAATAGATGCCTGTGAATGTGTTCGAAAACAGCTCTGAGATGTCCTCTTGAACCTAAAAAAATTATTATGTTTTTCTTCTTCTTTCTATAGAGAAGAAAATAGTTCTCCTTTCATCTTTTTGTTGTTCTCCCATGCAAACTTTTGACATAAGGCTTATTATTTTCTGCTATTTTAACGAGTTTGTTGTCAGTGGTCCTGTTTACCTGTTAATTCTGTTTTTGTTTATTCTTACAAATCGAGGTATATTTGTAATGTTATACTCATCTCTCATATCCTTGTGTTTTGCCTCGCATTTTTCACTATTGCTTTTAATATATTAATTTTATTGCTTGGTTTTGTTTAGGCTTCTATACCTGAAAGGGAGCCTAATGAAATCGGTGCGGACGTATTTAACTCTAGAACTAGTGAGCCTAAAGACATAAGGGGGTATCATTCGAAAGCTTATGGCCTACCGGGTTCACATCCGCGACCTGGCATAGGTGGGATGTCCTACAACAATGCAATAAGGGTTTTTAGTGGACCCAGCTTCCAATATGTCATTCCTTATAACTATTGATCAAGGCAGCTTCCAAGCTGGAGACCAGCTTCTATATCTGTCATTTCTGACATCTGTCACGCCTTATAATTTTTGATCTGTGATAGAGACATAACGTTTTCAGTATTCAACTAAGGACCATAAGTCAAGCCCAGACGCCAAAAATCAGCCTGATCGGAAAATCTCCAGACCGGTTTGACCGGATGTGGCCGCAAATTTTTGTTTATGCATAGAAGCCCCGGACATTGGTGGGAAAGAAAAGTTTCTTTTTGGTTTCGATACTACATCCTATCCTTTCTATCAGTTGATTTTTACAGCTTTTATTAAATCAGTGGAAAAATCTTATTTGTTTAAAAAGATAATACGTTTTGTAGCTTGACTTAATCGAATGCCTTATATCCACAAAATACATAAAAACTCAGTCGCTTTTATCAGTTGAGGTATTATAAAAATAGCATTGTTGGCGGATCGATTTGGGGTGTTCTTCACTTATATGCTGATGTAACTGTATCTTATATAATATTAGTTGTCACTATCTTCTGCGTTGTATCTAGAAATATCATTCTTTGAGAATTCTTGGGGTTATTCTTCCCCCTCTCCAAATATTAGGATAGTTGTGCTTACTTTTTCTTCTCTGACTATTGTTTATATTTTAACCATTTTGAAATAACGGAGAAGTAAAAGTTGGAAAATGTACTAAACTATTTCAGACAGCAGCCTATAATAACACAAAGAAATAAATTATAAATCTGAGAACTTGTCAAAGAGAACAGAAAGACCAGAAGAAAATGGCAAAATCTCAAAAGAGAAATACAAAAACTCAAATAGAATCAATCAATAATTACCTGTAAAATTTAACTGCTAATTACTCTTAAAGTCTAAAGCCTATAACTTTAATTTCTCTAAATCAGAAAGAACAATGGTCTGTTGGCTAGAGATGATAAACAAAAAGCTGACTGGTATGTTTAAAATTTGGCTGATATCTTTACAACTATTCAAATTCAAAAGGGCTTTGGACTTTGACTACTTTTGGTAATCCAAGAACTCAAAATGTCACCACTGTTACTCCAAAAGAAGGAGCGAGGAATTTTGGGTTTCTAATTTGGTTTTGGGAAAAACACTCAACAATTGATGTTCATCGTATTACTGTCGTAATAGTGAGTTCTTGAAAAAAATATCTGTTTTACAGTCTTTCTGGATGTAATTCAGATCTTCGATGAAGTGTGATACGAAGGTCTGATACATGAATTGAGTATAATTCCTCCCGGATTAATATGTAGAGATACTAACATTGTATACCTCGAACATGTTTTTTAGAATTAAACAGGAAGACCTAAAAGAAATACGAGAGGAGGAGTGTATTTTATACCTGTTATATAGTAGTGATGTACCACCATAGAAAGGGATCACTGTAGCCAGATTTGCAGACGGCACTGCGCTTCTTACAGTAGGTAAAGATCAAGATATATATCCACTATAAGACTACAAGCAGTTAGTAACATAATGCTTGACTGGACCAAATAATGGAAAACTAAGCTACACGAGCTCAAATCTTCATGTTAATTTTACCAACAAAAAGCTAGTTAACCCTTTGTCTGGATATCAGTGGTACTATTGTACTATATGAGAATAATGCTAAATGTCTAGGTATGGCTACGGATGTTAAGATCTGGTGGAAAAACCACGTGAAGAACAAAATAACCGAACTGGGGTTGAAATACCAATAGTATTATTGGCTTCTTAAAAAAATCCAAACTCTCAATAAACAATAAGATCTTAATATACAATCAGATTATAAAACCGGTGTTAGTCTATGATATTCAGCTCTAGGGCTGTGTCAGAAATGACAATATCAAATCCATACAAACTTTTTAGAATAAAGTTGTGCGTAACTTAATAACCGTTCCATGGTATGCAAGACACTCTGACTTACATTAAGATCTTGGCATCTCAATGGTTAAGAATGGATAGCAACATCTTGTCCGAAGACTAAAGAGGACCAAACCTTTCGAGTTTGTGTATAAAAGCAAAATATAATTCTCGAGTATAGATAGCACTGCACTGAACACAGGACTCTAGCGGCAACAACGAGAGAGAGGGCTGTTTTTGATACTTAAAATGGCAACATTTTTATTATAAGAACAGTGTGCAATCATTCGTTTTCTCCATTTGAGTAGCGTGACACCGATTGAAATTCATCGCTAGTTGAGTGAGTCTAATGTGCGTTTGTGAGTGCGACGGTTCAAAGAAGGCAGAACGTCGTGTGACAACAAACCAAGACAATCTCGGCCTCGCACCAGCCGGTCTGACGACATGATCAAGCGACTGGAGAAACCTGTTTTGGAAGATCGCTGAATGAGTGTGGAACACATCGCTTCCAAAGTTGCCATTTCCGTGGGATCTGTGCACACAATTCTGCATGAAGACCTAAAAATGCAAACAGTTTCCTGCAGGTGGTTGCCACGAATGCTTGACAACTTTGAAGTCATTTCTCATGCTTCGTACTCACCAGACCTGGCTCCTAGCGACTTTTGACTGTTTCCAACGATGAAAGACACTGTTCGTGGTTGCAAATTCACTAGTCATGCCGCTATTGCATCAGTGATTTTTCAGTGGCCAAAACACACCCCTAAAGAAACTTCGCGGCGGCCATGGAATCATGGCGTCGACGTTGTGAAAAATGTGTACAGCTGCAAAGAGATTATGTCGAGAAGTGACACAAGTTTTACAGTTTTCATGCGATTAGTTTGTGAAAAATATCGGAGGTGTTATAACTTGAATGCACTTTGTACAATTCCTTATCTGTGTTCTTGCAATGTTTTTCTTTTAATTGTCTTATACTTAGAATTGCTGAATTTCTTTTTTGCATGTATAACTGATGATCTCCTGGTTTTCAAGTTGTTTCATGTCTCATAAAATTTTTTTCTGCTATCTCTTTTACCTCATTATTTGTATTCTAGTGCTTTCCTTACTCACTGATTCTTCTGCTGCTTTCACGTTGTTAGTTTTCACTTTTGTCCATGCTTCTTCTGCAGTATATTTATAATTTTTTCTTTTTCTTTTTAAACGGTAGGTGTAGAACCCAGCGGTTTATTTCTTGTTCTTGTCATTCACCTCTATATTTGCATTATTCTTGAATTTATTGTTATACTACGGAATTAAATAAATTATAATTTTCTTGTAGACGTCCACCTATTCGATTAAGCGAATAATTCAATGGTAGAGTAAATGCTTTCCTAAGTCGCCCTAACCTTTTCCCACGCTCTTCCTTTTTTACGATGGCCATATATTTAGAGAGATATTTATGACAACCACACACACAGGAACAGAATGGAGCCATTGTAAATTATTAATAAAGATAATGACACGTCAATACATTCAAGCGCCCACGGCCGGGAACAACTGCGCTCGCGATTTTCCAAAACCGGTGAGCTGCGACCCTGCCCACGGCCCAATTTTGGTTTCGTAAGCGCGCGCGGCAGCGGCGCGGTGGGCGCTAATTTGCGTTTTCAATGCGGAATTGCGGGCGCGATTAGGGCGCCGTTGGCGCAATGACAATTGCCCGGAGCCGGGCGCGAACGGCCGCGCTCGCGATTTGGCGGGCCGCACTCGGCGTGCATTAAGCTTGGGCAACCTAATGCATAATTTAAGAGGCTAATTTTACTTTTAACGTGTGTTTACTTTCCTTCGTTAGAAATTTTAATTGTATGCTAAGTCGGCTCGTGAATTTTTATTGGCCGGCCGGCTTTCCGGCTCTTCTGCACGATCGTAATGATTAGCGCATGCGGCGGGGCCCTTGAAGTGGCTGAAGTGGCCAAGTAACAAAGCAAACTAATGAGTTTGCCTTTAGAGCAAAAGCAGACTTTAGGAAGTTTCGCTTTTCATTATCCCTATTGGGGTGCTTGGGCATAATGTTTCTGCTTTTTTGTGCCTAGGCGATGAGGCGATCACCTCAAAGAGCAACGCTCTCGTATTAGTTTTGATACAAAATTGGTGGAGGATGGTGACAAATCGAAGGTGGGCGATAAAGTCTGTGTTTTCTAAACTAGAAATATTTATTTATAGCACCGGTTCTGATTTCAACGCCGTTTGGCAGAATGACCTGAAAGTCGCTGATGTTCATCCCTAGAAAATAGCACTATTTAGCAAATAAACTCGACACCCCATTTTGTGAATTGAAAATCATTAATAGTACCGCCGTTATTCTAAAAAGCTTTCATCTAGAGAAATGAGACAAAGACTTTTAATAAGTTGAAGAGAAATTTGCTACACTCATCCCAGAAGCTGGAAATCTTCAACTTGCTCTTTCCATACAGACTAGTAAAAGATTTTTTCCCGGCTCCACCTGTTTATGAAGAGATGACGGTATTTGGGTCATCACCGATAATGATTAATACGGATGTTGATCTGTGAACCCTAGAAGTCGCCAGGAACACAAGGGAAAGGTACCATGGACACTTCTCAAATCTATTAATTTATAGGCAAATGCCACTTCCTATATTTCTGTTGTCGGATATGGGCTTTATACTTGTTAATATCTCTTCTTAAATTCCAAAAACGTCAAAAAGTATAAGAATATTGGTAATAAGATTGGGATTACAATTACAAAGTACGGAAAATAAATTAAAGATTTTAGACTTAAATTTTCTATAAATACCAAGACCTAAAAAAGTGTTCCTTTAGGATCGTATCTATCTACGATAAAACTGGCGTCATTTACATCACTACTAAATAGTCTCTAATAGCCTTTCATACTTCACTTGATTTGCGATCTGTAAACATACATTTGAACAAAATATATGGCAAATACATAACATGTATGGTAAACCTTGTCTGAGCCTAAGATAAAAACTAACTTTAAATCTAAAACTAAAAACAATTAATACAAATTGGGCAATTTATTGGGTGGAGGGGGTATCTCCCGAGTCTTTTGTGATTTATTGAGCAGTTCATAAGATTTATTACCAAATTGTTTGGATGTGTGCCGATCCAGGCTTTGCATTATATGCTGAGGTTGCCTGTTTCACTCTTGATTGTTGGAATTTAAAGATCAATTGCTTTTGGTGAATAAAAAAGAGGAATGATAAACTGAGTAGAAAACCGAAAAAAATATTACAAAGGCCTACCGACAGACTTTGGAATAATAAAAGATGCGAAAGAGTGCAAATACCTAGGTGTAAGACTAACACAAAATGAGAAAGACTACAAAGACATAATATACAAATTAGGAAAAGGACGAGCTATTAACAGTAAATTAAATTTTTTGTTGCGGAATACACAAATAACAATAATAAATAGAATTAAAAAAAACGTAATTAAATAAAGGACAAATGGAGAAGCAATATTATCGTATACAATAGAAAAGAAGCAACCCTATGGGATATAAAAAAAGAAGAAAAAAGACATGTCTGCAACCCAAAATGAAGACCAGTGACAAAAGAAAAATGAATGGCGTTTCTCACAAACTAATCACACGAAAACTGTAAAACTTGTGCCACTTCTCGACGTAATCTCCCTGTAGTCCTACATATTTTTCACAACGTTAATGCCATAATTCCATGGCCGCTGTGAATGCTTCTTTAGGGGTGTGTTTTGGCCACTAGAAAATCGCTGATGCAATAGAGGCACGATTAGTGAATTTGCGATCACGGACAATGTCTTTCATCGTTGAAAACAGCGAAATGTCGCTAGGAGCCAGGTCAGGCGAGTAAGGAGCATGATAAATTACTTCAAAGTTGTTGTCACTAAGAAACTCCTTGTGCTCGTCCGTCGATATTTGTGGCACCCACCTGGAAGACACTTTTCGCATTTTCAGGTCTTCATGCAGGATTGTGTGCACAGATCCCACGGAAATGCCAACACTCATTCGGCGATCCTTCAAAACAAGTTTCACACTCATGTCGTCAGACCGGCTGGTGCAAGGCCAGGATTGTCTTGGTTTGTTGTCACACGACGTTCTGCCTTTTTTGAACTGTTGCACCCACAAACGCACATTAGACACATCCATAACACCACTTGTCCCACTCAACTGGCGATGAATTTCAATCGATGTCACACCACGCAAATGGAAAAAGCGAATGATTACACGTTGTTCTAGTAATGAAAACGTCGCCATTTTAAGAATCAAAAACAGTCCTCACTCTCGCCGCTGCCATTAGACTTCTGTGTACCGTGCAATGCTGCTATCTTTGTCACGTATTCACAAATGGTGCGCGCGTATTTTGATATAAATCGCAAGTTTCTATCTGTTCCCAGCCCTGAGAAAAAATTCGGAGGTTTTATAACTTGAATGCACCTCGTACAAACTGCAGAAAAAGATACAGTATGAGTTACAAAATAAAAATGCTGAAATTAGTGATACCGTAAAAATAAATGCTATAAACGCAGAATAATAGGTACAATAATTAAGAAAATTATGCAATGAAACTAGTACTAAAACTAGTATAACGCCAAATGAAGAAAATGAAGATAAATCTGGCGATGTATCAATCAAAGATATTGCAAAAACTGCCAAAACACTGAAAAACATGAAAGCACCAAATCAGGATGGAATAGAAACCGAGTTGTTAATTTTCTTTTTATTTAAACTTTTCTGCTCTTTGAACTATTAAAAGTGATCTCATATACCAACCATTAATTTTTTTACTAACTCTTAAAACTAAACAATCCAACGATGTCCTTTAGATTTTTCTAACTATCTATACTATCACTCGAGAATTATACTTTGCTTTTACACACAACACTACTCAAACAAAGGTTTGGTCCTTTTTCGTCTTCCGACAAGATTTTGGTTATCCAGCAGCTGAATGAATCTGTATTCTCATAAAGATGAAGTTTTTTGATCTCATTTTTAACCATTGAAATGCCAAGATCTTGATGTAAGTTTCTTGCGTACCATGAAGCGTTTACTACGTTACGCAAAACTTTGTTTAAAAAGTCTGTGGATTAGATGTTGCTATTTTTGACACAGCCCTAAAGCTGAATACCATAGACTCACAACTCCAGTTCGGTACTTTTGTTCTTCACATAGTTTTTTCACCGAAGCTTGACATCCATAGCCATACCTAGACATTTAGCATTATTTCCATATAGCAGAATAGTACCATTAATATCGGCAGACGAAGGGTTAACTAGCTTTTTGTTGGTAAAATTAACATGAATAGATTTAGGCTCGTTTAGCTTAATGTTCCTTTATTTAGTATCTTCATTAGTATCTTACATATTGCTTCGGGGGACATTTTACTTAATTCGTGTATCAGAACTTCGTACGACACTTTATCGAAGAGCTCAGCTACATCCAGAAAGGCTGTAGAACAGATTTGCTCTTCTTCAAGAGCATATTCTATTATGCCGGTAATACTTAATCAGTGGTTAAGTGCTCTTGCCCAAAGCCAAATTGGAAATCGGGGTTAGGTTACCGCCGTCTATTAGTGGTCTGAATCTCTTGGGTAGTAAATTTTTAAATAGCTGCATGACCACTTCTGCAACTTTCAAGCTGATGGAAACGTGTTAGTGGGCAAGCCTTGAGGCGTGAGGATCGTGTCACCCCAAACCGTGTTTTGTTGATGCGTCACGGACTTGATATGCAGCGTACGTTAGAGCAACGTTATAGGCTGAAGTTTTGTGTCAAATTCAAAAAATCGAAACTTTGAATCTGATAAAGGTAACCATATCAAAAACGAGGATTTTTGACAACGCGCCCAGCCACACATCGCTGCTCGTAAGGAACTTTTGGCCAAGCACAAAGTGGCAACGTTGCCCCAACCGCCTACCCGACTTCTTTCTGTCTCCAAAACTCAAATCCAGTATGAAAGAAACTCGTTTTAGGTTGGTGGAGAAGGTCCAAACTTCCGTAATCAAGGTTATAAACAGAATTTCAGTTTTATCATTCCAGGAAGCCTTCAAAGCGTGGCGGACCGCTGGAAACGCTGTGTAGATACAGGAGGAAGCTATTTTAGAGATTTTTAAAGAAATAAATGATTACTTGTAATATTTTTGTTTTTATTAAATTATTTCCCATGCTTTCTAGACAAACTCTATATATACACAACATTTACTATAATTGCACAGAGGCCATGCTAATTTTCTTTGTATTGTTCTAATTTTAGTACATGTAATGTCGAGCGAGTACAGCAATGAAAATAGGAAGAACATTTTATTAAAGTAGAAACTGATGTTGCATAGATTAAAAAAAATGTCCTCAATGACGTTTTACAGAGATTGGTTAAATATGTGAAAAAGTAGCGCTTTTTGAATATGTTGAAATAAAAAATTTTGAGTTTATTAAATTGATCTTGCGCAGTGAATAAATCCTATTTCCTTGCTTTCTATATCTTTTTACGTTAAAGAGCCATTTCTTCTAGTGAATTATCTTGAGTCGTCAGGGTTGGAGAGGAACTTTAAAAGATATCAGGTTAAAGACAATTCTACGATGACCTTAAGAGAAACTAGAACATTGTACTACAAAATTTGGGAAATTATGTTAGAAAATATAGTGAATCTTGTATCAAAATTGTTGTTTTGGACATTTTAAAAACTAGAATTTTTTTATGTTTTCTTTCAGTTTGTTCTGGTTTATTCTTTATCGCTCTTCTTCAAATTTATTAAGAATTTATTTTTCTACAGTTTTATGTCAAATCTAAATTAGTAGCATCTATTATCCGGATTAATATCTTATAAGTGTTTATACTATAGTTTTCTCTACCACCATGCCTTGTAATGCTTTGGTGATTGGAATAGTAGCCTCCTTGACTTACTCTTCTCCTTCTTCTAAGTATTGTCTAAGTGACTATTTGTTTTCTGATTTGTTTACAATATTGGAAAAACTATAAACCATTATTTTTTCTGTTTGTTAATGTTATAATATAGCTAATGCTTAGTTGTGCTGGCATTATTATCGACAAAAGTAAGTTCAAACACTATCACTGAATATTAAGAATTAGTAGCAGTAAAAAAATGCCACCAAAATAAAAATTAGTGGAAAAACAGGTAAAAACTCATGAAACCAGTAAAATAACGAAAAATCACTGTTAAAGTGAGGATTGATGTCACAAAGATCGAAAGCGATATATCAACTTATTTCTAAGAAAATGGTTTTGCACAAATTACTAACAAAAGTATTAACTCTATTTATAGACCTTAAAAATCAGAGGAAATGTGGAAGTCAAATTGCTGTTGCAGAACATTGTAAATTTATAACATATGCATTCGCACTCTAACGCTTGCATGTTGTAGTTTTATTTACCCAATTCTATATAATTTTATTTTCAAAAGGCGTTGTAGATATTAATAGAGAGAAAAGCATTTCAAAGTTCTTTTAAAATGCATTTCCCATAGAAATTTCCAGAGGCAGTATGAAAGCCGCATTGTCAAGCGCCGTAGCTGCGCGCCGAATAATTAAAATAATGTAGCACCCGCACGCCGGCGCCTGTATGAGCTCGCGCGCATGATTTATTTACCCACTTTATTATGTACGCGAGCCGCGGAACGTTAGTTAAAAGTTAAATTGGAGCCGGATCTGCATCCACCTGGGCCCGCGCCGCGCTCCGTCAATTAATATTTCCCGTAAATGGTTTCCGAATTTCCGGACTCGTGCGGCGCGGTTTGCCTGGAGCAACTTTCGGCGGCGCTGCAAAATTCACGCGCGATGGGTGGCAGCGGATAGAACTTTCATGGCGTCGTCCCCGCACTTAATTTTTGATGGCGGTTTGCGAGCAACATTCGTAATAAGATGCGGGATATAAAAAAGATGACACGGGGTTGAATGTACCTCCTCTATGTTCATATGGGACAGGTAGAAAGTTACGTGTTTGCGTCATTATATTAGCAAATTTTATAGAAAGCGTAAAACTGTTATTGGAGGGTGCAAAATTGTTAAAAGCAAGTAATAAATTTAATTCGGTAAAGATGTTGAAAAAAGAGAAAAAAAAATTGCAGACCTTCAAGCTGCGTATAGTGGTGATACTTATATGTGTATTGTTGAACCTTAAAAAGTGCTATATTGTTTAGAATTTTAAAGTCGCCCGCGTAACTTTACTAAACAGCATTGTAGTTTTAGTAATATAATAACTGACATCAAATTGTGAACCAAAACTGATGACTTATCTCCCCACTATAAGAGAATTTATTGAGAAGCAAGAAGCATAAGCCAAATGGTAAAGAACGCGATACGTACAAGTCAAAATATATTATATGGGGAACGAAATGAAACTTTTTAAATGTTATGTTACCAACTTATTCAGCAACGATATAGAGAGCCACCAAATAGTTCAAAAAACCAAACGTAGTAATTCCGCCAACTTGCAAAAGCTGACAGAACAACAAAGCGAATGCCTTTGGTGAATAATTTGTGCATGACTACAACTCTACAACTCAGCGTAAATGCTAATGACAAAGGAATAGAAGATTTTCTTAGTGGACCATGTAAACTATCCCTCCGGATTAAACTGTTTTCACCTGTTGAAACAAAGCAAAAAGATCTCGTGATTTCGGACATATCGTTGGACATATTTTACGTAACTTACCTAGAGAAACTCCAGGTCTGCCTACTATCTATCGCAACATAATCCTTAATTATTATTACAGCTAAACCTAGAAGCTAACCCATAGAACTAACATCACGACGACCTGTAAGCTCCTACTTATGTCAATATTCAAAACATTACCTTTAAAAAAAGATGGAAGGTACTGTTAACTTAAATCATATAATCCCAACATATCGGTTCGGATTCCGTAAACACTTTTGACAATATACCAAAATCATAGTTTTCGCTAGCCCCTTTTACTTTATTTTATTTCAAATAACCTAGAAAAACTAAAATTTATTTGACTACCACTTTTGATACATTTTGACACACTGTGACACTCTAATTGTAAGTCACGAAGCTATAAAAAGTGTCTGTAAAATACAAGGAATTACGTAGGAACAGATTCTTTACAATTAAAATAATTTATAGGTGACAGAAAAAAGACAATTTAGCCGAATTTAGTTTGACTTCATAAATGGTTGACATAATAGATAAAAGGGAAGAATAAAATAAAGATAAAAATAAAAGAAATTGTGTTTACAGCCAGTAATTAAATAAAAAAAAAAAAGATGTAAAAAGAATAAGAGCGATAATGGGAGGAAAAGAAGACTTAGATTTAATAATAAAATTAAATTGAATACACAAGATTCACGAGCATAAATAAAGATTATTGTAATATACGCCCTCTAGAAGCATTCTTCTTCTGTTAATTCATGTTATTAAATTTGAGTCCCTGTTATTCCACCTATACATAACAAAATTGACTTCAATTGTTTCTTGCTTTCAATAGTCTTTTGAAACAGTTTGCGAAACACTAAATAATTTTGGCCGTGCTGGATGCCCGAGTATATCATACTGTAAACAAGCCTAAATGTGTTCCAATCCATGGTAAAAGATTTTATACATGTCAAACACCACGTTTACACGCTACTACAACTTTATCTCTTATCCAAAGAGAAAGAGAAGTAGATCCACAACAAATACTGGATATTACAAGTTCGAGATCACCTGATGTGAAGAGCGATCACTTTTATTACTCTGTAAATTACAAATGAAAATAAAATATCCCTATAAACGATCAATAAAAGAACTGGAAACAAAAATAAAGGTAGAAAGTCTACAAGACAAATCAACCAAAGAATTTTATCAAAGAAGATCAGAAGAAAAAATACTAGCCAATCTAATAAATGACGAAGTTAATGTGGAAAACAGATGGATCAAGATAAGAGAAAACATATTAACTACAACTTATAAAGCACTTGGAGTTACAATTCTCAATAAAAATAAAAGATCGGCAGCCAAATGGTTCATAACGGAAATTAAGCAAAAAGCCATTATAAGAAAAATTACCATACCAAAAAATAATGAGGACTACACAGAATATAAAAGAATAAGAAGGGAGACCCATGAGTTGGCAACGAAAACAAAAAGAGGTTACTATAGTCAGATTTCCACGGGAAACAAAGACAAATATGGAGTATTATAAGACAACAGAGTGAAATGAAGGAATTGATTGAATAACAACAAACCAAGGAACAATAGTAATAAAAGATAAAGTGAAAGAAGCATTACAAAACTAAAAAACAGAAAATTTCCAGATGAAGGCCAGATAGTAAAAGACTGGCCAAAAAACTCCAAATACAGAATTCCAGATGAATAGCGAAGAGCAATAATTATACTAATCTAAAAGACTCGATAACTGCAGAAGAATAAACCGCTAAACACACCGGTGAAATCAACAACCGGAATAATAGAAAGAAAATAAATGACAGAATACAGTTGCAAGAGAGCAGCAAAGATGCAGAACAGCTAAAAGAAAATCACTAAAATATAACGTACCAACTTATTTACAATACATCTGTTATATAATAGAAATATCCCGTTAGATCTAATAAAAATTGTCGAAAATATTTATAAAGATAACAATGTCAGAACAGAAGACGGATTTACTGAACCCATAAAATATAAAAGCGGAATTAGAAGTAAACTTTTGAGCCCCTACTGTGCAATCTGTGCAAGAAAGTCAAAACAAAAAGAAAGTATAGAATGGGAAATAAGAAGCTAAAGATCTTCTGTTATGTAGACGATAGCAAAATAATGACATAAAATGAGGATGACCTTCAAAGATTACTGTACCGATTTCAAGTTATCTCACAAAAATATAATATGACAAAGTGAGAAAACGAAAAGAATAGTGATAAGTAAAGAACCAATAAGATATAAACTAGTAGCCGAAAATAATTGTACAGGTAAAGAAAGTTTAGTATCAAGGCATGAACATGTTCAGCGACGGCAAAATAGAAAAAGTGAAGAAACAAATTAATAAAGCAAACAGAATAATCGGTTGTCTAAATAATACTATATGGAAAAACAAATATATATAAAAGTGTAATAAGACCAATCATGATATAAACGTGTGAAACAAGACCTGACACTAGCATAACACAAAGACTATTAGAGACGACAGAGATTATAGTATTTAGAAGAATCATAAATAAAAACATTAAATCATAGAGTAAGAAGTAAAGATATGAGGCGTATATGTAACACAGATACTGTTAATAATTGGACAAAAGAAAGGAAAGCAAAATGGCACAAAAATATAGAAAGAATGGCAGATGGCAGAGTAATGAAAATAGCAAATGGGTAGAAAAGCGACAGGACAAAACGATGGCGCGATGACCTAAATTAAGGGATGACCTGAGAAGAAACAGGCAGTTCTGCCTATTTATGAGATAAAAGAAGAAGAAGAATCAAAAGAGAAAACTTTCACATGTGATAAGTTTGCTACAATACACTGACATCAAAAGTTTTGGGTTTGTTAGATAACGTGTCGTATAATATATTAAGGTTGTTCTAATAAAGCTTTTAGATCTTTCACTTTTAATCAGTGAAAAGGTATTTTTACAAATATGTTACAAATTTCTGTAGCCGATTCTTTAGTTGTAACAGATAGTACATCTCGATGTATAGATATGCATTACGCCTTAAAAAACATTACACGTTAGAACCTCCCTTGTTTCAAGTAGAAGACTTAATCTAACTGTATAAATATTTACTTTTCTGAAGGTCAGTTTTAAGGAGCCAGATATTTTTGATCCATAATATATGGGTACTTCAGAAAGTAAGGTGATTAACCCCAAATCATCTTATGGTAGTTTTATTATTCTGCAGTTTACGATTTATCTTACAAGATAATACACAGAAACAATTTTGTTGTGTATTATGCCATGTCCAGTTGCTACTGACTCATAAAAAGATGTTACCCTTAAGTAGATTGTGACTAGTCTTTTATCAACCTGATAGTATGCAATTTAGCTGAATTATATTTATTATTATTATTAAGACACTTTTGTGTTTTTGGGTAATGGTCTGGGTGATTGTTCCACCTATGATCTCTAGCAGTTGGATGATTTGAGGTTGACTTTCTAACCCCCATTAATCAGTTTTTTTCTCAACCACGGGGAGATATGATTGGCCTTCCTTATCTGCCTCTTGCACGTTCTTCTTTCTATTTGGCCTCTCACATTTTGCTGTTTTTTGTATTCATGGTGTAGCAACAATTTTTGTCTTTGGATTCTAGGTGACAACTAACAAAATTGAACTTCAAATTTTGACTCACTGTAGCTGAAAATGGAAACTGTTAACAGAAGATGCTACAAAGGAGATTTGCGACAAGGAGCTTTGGGCCATATTACTGTTTTGAGTCATTTGATCGAGTTAAAGAAACATGTTAAGAATTGTTTCTTTCAAAGTCGGCAAATTAGTACCGTAGACAGATTCGATAACATGTAGAGCGTTAGCAAAAGTCAGTGATAATAAGGTGTATTTTAAAATTTTTTTATTGAAATGCAAAGGAAGTTAGTAATAAAATTCTTAATTGTTCTTGCCTCGGGTTTTCTTGGCTTGGTGAAGATCTTGCATATATACTTTTACGAACTTAAGCCTAAATGACTTCTTGAACATTAACCACTTTCAAAAGTGTATTATTCAACCTCTTTTCCATAACTTATCAATAATAGAACAGGCTATGATAAACTTCTGCAAATGTTTGGTTGTTTTAGGTTGGAGGATACTTTGATAAAGATTTTTTTCGGTTATCATAATAGACTTGTCTCCAGCGCACAAAGACCTACAAAGCCCTAATTCAGACACTACTTTGAAAGTTAATAGAGTTGCTTTTTATGTTGGCTAGACAAGTATGGATGTCTATATTATCTTATGGTTTTCTGGTTTTTCTCGTTATTACTTCTGCTAGTTCGACTCAATGAAGAATTTTATTTCAAAAGCTACTTTAAAATTAAAAACCCAAAGAAAGATTACCTTTGTGAGTATTCTTATAGGTATGTATATGTACATGTGCTGGATGCAACTTTATCTAGTTTCTTTCCAAGTGAAGATCTTACCGACACTCATTTCCAAAAACACTGCCATTGTGCCAAGGTTTGGATCCGCGGTCAAAGGGGAATTACTTCAAAAAGAAAGTTATAGGTAGCCATCTGCCTGATCAACCTAATGGGGCCGTAAAGACGGAAGAGGCAGAAGGAGTACTATAAACAAAAAAATCGTACTCAGCCTCCTTTGGCATTAAGCAAGTATTTGATAAGATCTGGATTACGAAACTGCTACGTAAAATTAAGTTACATTTACCAAGCTAAATATATTTGCTGTCCAAATTATACTTGTGCGAGAGAAGTTCTTGGGTCAAAGTTAACAATGCCGAAATTAGATCATTGCAGATGCACCGCAAGGTAGCGTATCGGGACCTCGCTATGTCTAATGTTTACTGCTGATGTTCCAGCTTCTCACGCAACTGAACTCGCTACTTTCGTTGACAATATCCATTCACGAATCACCCAATTTGGATGTATGTTATGCAGCTCTGGGGATTTACAAAACAGTCTAGTTGTTCATCGTTTCCAGTCAAAAACCCTTTGTACGATGGCAAACGCACTTTAGTATGTTATCAATTAAAACCTTCACGAAGATTTGAGGATTCCATATCTAAACAACGAAATCTTACTATTCCACTCTTGTGCGTCACAATAATCTAATAGGTGGTCAGCTTACGAACCAGCAACTCCAAGAAGGCCGAAGCGTTACTGGCTTCAAGATCTTGTCTCAGAACCAAACTAGAATACATTTCCAGTTCTGTTTAAAAGTAACATGGATGGACGAATCTCCTTTAAGTCGGCAGCACATATGTGCCTATATACGTACCATTCACTTATTATAAGGGACTAATTAGGCAAATGTATCAGTGAAAAAAATTATTGTGATCTATGAAAAATGAAAGAGTCACCGAAAGTAGTAAAAAAAGCGGACAGTGGAATGAAGTTTAGAAACAGAAACCACAAGATCAAAACAGGCCGCACCGGCGACTGCAATATTTATAGCAGCCGGGTATGTTTAAAAAACAGGGAATTATGGTTTTACGGCGGCAATCGGCGAGAAATCAGAGGTGGAAACCCGTTTACGCGCCAATAAAGTCCGCTATAAGCTACTGCTTTAATTTGCGGCCTGAAGTATTCTCCGGCAAGGAAAGCCCTGCCGGTCCCATTAATTGTGCGAATGTGTACCGGTGGCACGCATGTCGACGAAAGTGACGCCCGCGCGCTTACAAGGAGAGCAAATTGGCGTTTCCGAGCAGCGTTTACGAGATTTTGGCTAATTTGCCGAGCGGCACACCGCTGTAAACCTTTCACCAGGCAGACGTGCCTCGCGCTTTAATAGCTTTCGTGCGGTTCGAATTGCTAAAATAATAGGGCGAATTCGAACATGTTTATAATTTTACGCTGTTTTGGTTATGTAGAGAGGAAGACGTGAGCCGTTTAGCGGTTTCATGCATTATAAAATGACTGTAATGGAATATAAAAAAGTAACAGTTAGGGGTAATTCCATTTAGAAATTCACAAAAAATAATTTTCATAATTGACGTGCTGCGATCTATTTAAAGTTTTTCCCCCTTTCACGACTTGAGCTATTCAGAACCAATTTGAAATTTTTAAAATTCTTCGATCACTCTATTTTATGAGATTTAGAAAACTTCTGCACGCTTTTCTTTAATCGGTCATAATATCAGACTGTTCGAGTTAACGGTTTGTTTTTGAATTCATTTGGAAGTTCTTCGCAATGTAACGTTGCTAGTCCTCCCCGCGTGGTGGATTGGGAAACGTGTACCAGATATGGGTGGGTACCGGGGCATTAAAATACCTGGGCCGGACCAAAACTAACAGCAGCGTCTGACCGAGAGTGAGCGGCTGCAGCAGCGTCTGGTCCAGAACTGGTGACTGATATATAAGGCCCTTCAAATTTGAGCTTTGACGTTACGTATTAACATCCTAAAATAAGGGAGAAAAGAGGGAAGAATGCAATAAGATGAAAAATTGAACAAACAAATTATATCACCGGGTGTTCGTGTGTTTAGTTTATATAAATTTTAACAAAAAGAAAGCAAACAAATACATAGCTACATGGAACATACAGGGATTGAGAACTAAAGACAAATAAATAATAAAAAATTTAAAAGAATGAACATGTAGATAATCACAGAAACGAAGACAAAAGGAATTGGAGGCATTCGTTGCAGCAGTGGTGTGTCATCAAGAGTCATAACAGGGGTAGGAATATTAATCAAAAAGGTACATGAGAAGAAGATTCAAGACTGGTAACCTATGAATAAGAGAATTTAAAAGTTTTTTTTTAATTTACGGAAGACATCCAAATATATTAAGAGTTTATGGGCCTACAAATAACAGCCCAGTCATAAAAGAAGACTTTACAAATATTATTATATAAGAAATAAAGAAAGTGAAAATAACTCAAGGGATGACATAAGAGACTTAAATGAAAGAAAAGCAATAAAAAAAATGATGACACAGTGGAGTGCTTTGAAAAAGACGCTAATACAATAGGAAAACCAATAGAAATGTGTCACTTGTATAATTTAAAACAAACAATAATCGACTGCGTCAAACTTAAGAAGAAAACCACAATAACACTATAGAATGTGATAGTAAAAAGAGATGCGTAAGGTGGCAGTGATGATTGACTGTTACTGCTAGAAAAATTCCTAACGAAAAAAGACCTCAGTTCTTAAATCCACATAAAGAAGATAACCAGAACAAGAGAAGATGAAATCTTTATTGATCAGGCAGAGGAGCAATAAAATCTGTTGCAAAACAATAAGGGGACTAAACTTGCAGGAATTTTACCTGATTAATTATGTATGGATCTACAAAACTTGATCGCATAATAAATATAATATTCAGAGAACCATAAGTGGTGAAGAAATACTTCCATAGTGGAAACAAGTAAAGCTACCAACGATTTTTTTTTACAAAAAGGAAAGGTATAAAAATTAAAAAGGCATAAGCAAATTTATGGTAAAGTAATAAAAAATAAACTAGAAGACACTATTAAATGGACAAATAGAAGAAGGGAGGTCACCCATAAATCTATAAATAAATACGATTTAACTGTTAATAGGAAAAAAAAAAAAGAATATCAACAGATCTAGCTTTTAGAGATTTAAAAAGCTTGTGACACAATACTTAGGAAGAAGCTATAGAAGGTCATAAAAAAGTAAGAATACTATATGAACTAATAAATCGATAAATTTCTTCAATGAAAATAAAATCAAAAAGGTTAAACAATCACCGTTAGCTTTGAAACGCTGAAACGCATCTTATAAGGTTGCTCGACATCAACTACACTATTTAAAATATTTCTTCAACATTCACTAAAGAATTGGAAAGGGAAATGTGAAGGCATGCAAGTTCTAGTCAGAAATAAATGCAAAAACTTAGAACTAGAATATCTAGGAACAGATAAAAACCTACAAATTTTAGAAACTGAAGAAAATATTGAATTAAGAGTCAATAATAAATTTAAGTATTAAGCATTTATTATAATAAAAGACCCAACAACAGAAGAAGAAATAAAAAGTAAATTGGCAGAAATAAGAACAGGCACAAGACAATTAAATCCTATTTTGTGAGAGAAACAAATAATGGAAACAATTAAAACAAAAATATACAATAACATGACATGAAGCATGATATATGGGACAGTGGAGTATTGGAGGAAGTACTGTGGAATAACAATGAGACAGAATAACAAACCAAAAAATAATAAAAAGAATTAATGTAGAAAAAGACATTAAAGAAAAGAGATTAATTTTATGTGGACGCATAAGAACTGTGAAAGGCAATAAAGTCCAATAGGATGAAGAAAACGCGGTAGACCAAAAATATCTTAGAATGATGAATTAAATGGGGTTATGAAAAAACAAGTATAATAGAAATAGAAAGTAAACGGGCAAAAAGTAAAGAGATAAAATTCAAAAAATATAAAAATTAGATATATCAAACCACATTAACTAAAAATTAAATGAAAAGATAAAGAAAAACCAAGAAGAAAACGACTACAAGAAAATTATGTTATAAGAAGTGGCATGATAAAGTAAAGAAAATAAACACCTTGCGACAGAAGAACTACAAATTGGATCATAGACGCTAAATAAGAATATCAAAAGAAATAAGAAGAATTAAAGCGAAAGTCCGGCAACATAGAAAATATTAAGGAATAAGAATTGAGGAGAAAAATATATAAAATGGTAGCGAGAGGACGTACGAAAAGACGACCATATACAGATTTATAGCAGAATTTTCCAGAAAGAAAGCGACTAAGGAAGTAACAAAGAACCTAAAAAATTATCAAAGAACAATTTACCACATTGCTGAAACAAAATATATGTATGTTATTGGATGAAAATATAAAAAAAATAGAAGTTTGTGTTAAAGAGAACCAAAAGCTATAAATTACTGAAGAAAATTAAAAAAAGAAACAGTACTAAAAGGTTGACAGAAAGGAGCAGAAGTACCTATAACAGAATATTGTTATTGCAGATATATATCTTCTTCTTCTTCTTTAACCCTCATTGCGCCCAGTATTGGGCATAGGTCTCCCTCAAATTCTTCCATGTAGCGCGATTCTGCGCGACTCTCATCCATGGCAGTCCTGCTACTCTCTTAATGTCGTCTTGCCATCTCATTATTGGCCTGCCACGCTGTCTCTTGCCTGTCCATGATCTCCATTGGAGGATTTTAACGTTCCACCTACTGTCTTTGATCCGAGCTATATGTCCTGCATATTCCCATTTCAACTTCGTCACTCTTTTCACTACATCCGCGACCCCAGTTCTAGCTCTTATCCATTTATTTCTTTTTTTGTCTCGTATTGTAATTCCAATCATTGCTCTCTCCATTGCTCGCTGAGTGACTTCCAGTTTTGTTTTTACTTGTTTCGTTAATGTCCATGTTTGAGCGCCGTATGTAATTATGGGAAGTATACATTGGTCATATACCTTAGTTCGCAAGCGTTGGGGTATTTTGTTGTTTTTAAAATATAAGCTAGCTTTCCAAAAGCTGCCCACGCCAGACGTCTTCTTCTATCTATCTCGTGTTTCTGTTTTCCTTCCTTAATATTACAGTTTGTCCTAGATATATATACTCGTTGACATTTTCTAGGATAGTTCCATTTATGTTTATTTGTGGGTTCTCAAGACACATTGTCTTCGTCTTATTCAAATTTACTTTTAGACCTATTTTCTTAGACGTTTTTCTAATTCGTTTATCATAATTTGTAGGTCGTCTTTGTTGTCTGCAAATAGAACTACGTCGTCGGCAAATCTTAAACGATTCATTTTTTCCCCATTTACATTAATACCCCTATTTGACCAGCCCAGATTTTTAAATATTCCTTCAAGTGCCAAATTAAATAATTTTGGAGACATTGTGTCTCCTTGTCTATAACCTCTATCAATTCAGAGTTTATTACTATATGCATGTAATTTAATTGTTGCTGTAGCGTGTTTGTATATATTACTTATCAGTGCTGTATATCGGGAATCTATTCTAGCACAATTAAGTTCCTTCATTATTGCCCTTTGAATCGTCCCTGATGTGACAATGGACGGCCGAGTTCTACCCCGTACCGACAGTGTGAAATATCTTGGGATGCATTTAGACAAAGGCCTGACCTGGAAAACTCATATATGGACTAAGAGAAAACACCTGAATCTTAAACTCAAGAGTTACTACTGGCTCTTAGGTCGCAACTCCAAATTCTCTCTGAGTAATAAATTATTAATCTACAAAAGTATACTGAAACCAATTTGGAGCTACGGTATCCAGTTGTGGGGTACCGCCTCACATTCCAATATCGAAATTCTGGAACGCTTTCAGTCGAAGACCTTACGCACCATCACTAACGCCCCTACTACATACCCAACACGGAAATACGGAAAGACCTAAAATGAAGTCAGTGAAAGAACAAATTACCAAGTTTAGTGAAAAATACCTCTTGCGACTAGAATCTCATCCTAACCCACTAGTGACAGAACTAATTGATGAAAGTGAACAAGTGCGCAGACTCAAACGTTTCAAGCCGTCAGATCTTCCTAATCGTTTTTAGACAGATATAATATCCCTACTACTTACTTATTATTAGTTATTAATTGTTGAAAGTAATTTCATTTGAGGAACGTCAAAGGGCGTTACCTCCCATGTAATTTACACTGCTATGTATTTCCATTATAGTAATATGATTTGCTTATTGCTAATGTAGCAGATTGCAAATAAATACCAACTGTTAAAAAAAAATTATTGCCCAGTGTTCAACGCAGTCAAACGCCTTCTCATAATCAATAAAAGCCATGAACAAAGGCAGGTTATATTCGATGGATTTCTCGATTAGAATTTTAACAGTAAGTAAATGGTCACAGGTACCATATCCCTTTCTGAAAGCTGCTTGCTCTACTGTCTGATAATCATCTAATTTTCGTGATAATCTGTTAGTCAAGATCTTTGTTAACAATTTATACATTTGAGAAAGTAGGCTGATAGGGCGGTAATTTTGTAATAGTAATGCGTCCCATTTTTTAAACAAAATTACTATCACGGCGTTATCCCAGTTATCTGGTATTCTCCCTTGTTGTAGGCATATGTTAAATAGGATTTTTAGCTTGGGGATTACTATTTCTTGGACTTCTTTGATCATTTCTATTATTATATTATCATCTCCCGGCGCTTTATTGTTTTTCATCGTCTGCAGGGCATGCAAAATTTCGTCTTCACTGATCTCCGGCATATCCTCAGATCCTACATTTACTATTTTAGAATTCTCTTTTGGCCCCTCAGGTTGTTTAATGTGCGACCCATATAGTGTTTTGTAGTATTTCTCTGTAGTTTTTAGGATCTCGTCTGTGTTTCTTATTTCTGTTCCGGCGGAGTCTTTCACTACAATGATTTCTCGTTTCCTATATCTTCTTTTCGGGCACTTCATGCTTTTGTTGTCCTCTATTACTTGCTCTATTTGTTCTTCATAGAATTTTTCTAAATCTTTTCTTATCATACGCCTCGCTTCTTTTCTCACTTCTCGATATTCATCAGTTGCATATTTTCCTTCTTTATATAACTCTCTTCTTTCTTCTATTTTTTGTTTTGTTTGTTGAGTAATTTTATTTATCTTTTGGCATGTCGTCTTTGTGATTTTTTCCGACGCTTCTGTTAATGCTAGTGTCAGATCACGAGATTTTTGGTTTAGATTGTTGTCATTATATTCCTTTAATAGCAATGATTGTCGTATGTACTTTTGATAGGTTTCCCTGTTTTGTTTGAATGTCTGGGCATTTATCGTTCTTTTATATCTATATCTATATCTGTTAAACTTTTGAACAGTAACCTTTGCCCTTATGAGCCGATGGTCGCTTTCCGTGTTAAATGAATTTAAGATTGTGACATCGTTTATGCTTAACTTTTTGTATGAGAGTATATAGTCAATTTCATTCTTGGTCTGCCCATTTGGGCTTATCCACGTCCACTTGCGCTGGGCTTTTTTACTGAAAAAGGTGTTCATGGCGTACAATTTTTGATCTGCCAGGAAAGCTGCTAGCATATTTCCTCTTGGGTTTCTTTCGCCCAATCCATATTTTCCGATGTATTCTTCCTCCTCTTTTATATGTCCTATAATCGCATTGAAGTCGCCCATAACTATATCAAGATTAGACATTCCCTCTTTCCTCGCATTTATAATGTCCTCGTATAATATTTCAACATCCTCGTCAGTATATGCCGAAGTAGGTGCATAAACTTGTATTATTTTTATGCGGTAGTTCTTTGATGTTTCTATGATCATATACGCTACTCGTTCAGATATTCCTTTGAAGCTAATAATATTTGGTATTATTGATTTCTTAACAAGGAAACCTACTCCTCTTTGACTGTCGCTTTCATGGCCGCTATACATTAGTGCATTTCCTGATGGTAGAGTGATATAGCTTTCTCCTTTTCTCCTTACTTCTGCAAGTCGCAATACGCGCCAATTAATTTTACTTGCTTCGTTTTCCAGATCCTATAGTTGTGAATCATCTAGTAGGGATCTGCAGTTATAGGTGGCTACCAGGAGTGAACATTTCTTCTTATGTATCAGTGTCTTGTCCCCCCCCCCCCAGAATCCTTGGGACAAACTGAAGGATCAGTGTGGGATTCTGAGCTTTGAGCTCTACCCGCCTGGGGTAATTTTGTTTTGGATACTGACATTACCATAGTTAAAGAGAATGAGGGGTGGTATTTGGCATTAAAACGCCACGCTTGCCATTGCGTGTTGGCGAGTTTAGTAAGGGATGGGGTAGGTAGGGAGATGGGTAGGTGTAAAGGGTAGAAATGGTTTCCCAAGTGGAGGTGGGGGCAAATCATTGCTCGCATAAGGCAGGGTCGCGTCCTGTAATAGGTCTGTTCCATGCCGGGATCGCATAGGAGTACCTATCTGCTACCTAAGCAGATATATATATATATATATATATATATATATATATATATATATATATAAATAAATGGAGTACAAATACGAGGGTGAATCATATATAAACGAAACTTATTTTTTAAAAAATATTTTATTTGAACTTGAAACAAAAGAATAGCAGATTATTTTTCTACATAATCTCCTGATTTAGAAACACATTTTTCCCAACGTATAGCTAATTGAAATTGAAATGCCTTCCTTGTAGGATGAAGTTGGTCGTGTTTCCAGCCAATCGCGCACATAGACCTCAACCTCCTCATCGCTGTCGAATCTATGCCCTCCCATGGCTTCCTTGAGAGGACCGAATAGGTGATAATCGCAGAGCGATAGGTCAGGGCTGTAGAGAGGGTGTTCAACTGTCTCCCACCAAATTTCTCCAATTTTTCTCTTGCAATTTCTGCTCAGTTGTCAGAAGGCGAGGCACCCACCTTGCGCACACCGTACGAAACCCTAGCTCCTCTGTGATGATCGAAAAAGTGCTGCCATAACTTATTCCAATCTCAGATGCAATCTTATCGATGGTCAGACGCCTGTCACCCTCAACAAATTGTTGAACGCGGACGATGTTTTCGTTGGTGATGCTGGTGCGAGGTCGGCAATCTTGGCTCTCATTTTCCACATTCTCACGACTTTCCACGAACTTTTTGTGCCATGAGAACACTCTAGCTCGTGACAGTGTCTCTTCCTTGAACTACGCAGTTAATCTCCTCAGGATTTCAGCCGGTTTTACATCTTCCGTGGCGAGAAATTTAATGATAATACGCTGCACAATTGACGACGGCACCTACTGCTCAGACATTGTCACGACGGGTACTGACAGGAACGAACGAAATCGCCGGCTTGCTTTCCCCACTCCTGACATCTCTACTCTACAACTGACAAAGCGAGAACTCTCGCGCATTAATATTGCGCGCCCGAGATCAAAAGTCTCGTTTTTATTTGATTCACCCTCGTAAGTCTTCGCCGTTTGACAGAATATGGTCCCACCAGTAAATTATGGTTGAAATTGTCTGATGTAAAACGTCATATCGCAGGGTTAGACATCTGCCAACATAAAATATTAGTGATTTTTCAACGAACTTAAAAAGTTCGTTACTGAATTCTGTCTGTCTGTCGGTCTGTCGGTCTGTCGGTCCGTCACAAAATTAGAGATTTTTTAAAATTTGAAAATGGATTCTTATAGGAAATTTTACGCTGATTTCGAATTCGAAATTAAAAAATTTCTACCTCGAATAATTTTCGAGATATTCGACTTCGAATTTCGGGAAAATTTTCGACATTTCGATTTTAAATGTGATTGTTATAGGAAATTTTACGCTGAATTCGAAAATGAAGTCGAAAAAATTCTATGTCGAATAATTTTCGAGATATTCGATTTCCAATTTTCCCGAAATTCGAAATCGAAATCGAAAGGTCTTTTTAGTTCGTTCTGGGATTGCTTACAGAGCAATCTCTTCGCCGGCCCCATGTTTTTGTATTAGAGTCACATAATTTTTTCGTGGGAAAATGTCGAGTTATGTGCCGAATAAGCATCGTTTGCGGGAACTTTCAATTTACTTCTTTAATTTGAAGAAATTTGCGGTTGAAGCGCATCAATTGCTTGTACAAGCATATGGTGAGGTTATTTTAAGCGAGAGAATTTGTCGTGAGTGGTTTTATAAGTTTAAGAACGGTGAGTTTGACGTCGAAGCAAAGAACGTAGCGGAAGGTCGAAAGTGTACGAAAACGCATAATTGGAAGCATTATTGGAAGAAGACTTCTGCCAAACCCAAAAAGAACTTGCACCTACATTAGGAGTGACTCAAAAATCGTTTAAAATCGTTGGGAAAGAAGAGCAAGGAAATTGGGTTTCTTATAAACTGAAGCCGACAAACGTTGAACGCCGATTTTGCCACGCATAAACGAAAGGATTTTTTGCATCGTATAGTCACTGGCGATAAAAAATGAATCCATTACGATAACTCAAAAGAAGAGAAAATCATGGGGACCACGTGACCATGCTTCAACATCGACATATACAAGCCAAATATTCATGGAAAAAAACTTATGTTGTGTATTTAGTGGGATCAGCTTGGTGTCGTGTATTATGAAAAAACGCGGCCACTACTACTTCAGACATGACAAAATTATTCTCCTGCTTGATAGTGTTCGTCCAATGTTGCGCCGCCGGTCAAAACCTACTTGGAAACATTCAATTAGGAAGTCCTACCCCACTCGCCGTATTCATCAGACATTGCCTCTTCCAATTACCACTTGTTCCGATCGATGGCACATGGCCTGTCTGAGCAGCACTTCGCATCATATGAAGATACCAAAAATTGGGTGGATTCGTGGATAGCCTCAAAAGATGAAGCGTTCTTCCGACACGGTATCCATATTCTAACAGAAAGATGGAAAAAAGTAGTGGCTAGCGATGGACAATACTTTGAATAAAACGTAAGATTCCGTTCTTTCACAATAAATGCCCAATCTTTGATAAAAAAAACGGCTCCCTTTAAAAAGATATACAGAGCAAATTTTAGAGAAGGCCTACTGTTTATGCAGAAAAAGAGGCATAAATGAGCACATATTTACAGTACAGACAATAATACAGAAAGATTTCTGAATAAAAGTAAAAGCAACTTTTGTATTTTTTAGATTAAAAATATCTTTGAGTAATAAGAAAAAGGTGTGGTAAAGTTTAGAGAAACGAAACTTTAAAAGACAATAAACCATATATAAGCATATATAGAAAAAAACAAAACCAAAAATAACTTAAATTAAAGAAAACTTAAACAAGAAGAATGTTTAATACTATTATACTTAATGCATTTATGAGCGATTTCATATAGGACTGCAAACCCATTTGAAAAAATTAACGGGGGATATGGTAAATTTTAATTAGTTGAAGTTTTAGAATGTGTTTTATAAGACGCTAGTATCAAAAATAAAAATAACGAATAATTTAAATATTTGGAGTAAAATAAAGAATTAAGATGAAAATTATCACGGAAAAAGTCAAAGTAATGGTAACAGAAAAACAAAAATAAAAAGTAAATCTTTGCACTGAAGGTGTAAACATCAAATTAGTCGTGAGATTTAAATACTTAGGCGCAATTATAAACAATAGTGGAAAGGAAAATTTAGGTGCAATAAAAAATGTCTACATAGAAATAAGAAGACAAAATCTAATAAGAAATGCAGACATACGATAAAAATTAAAAAAACTAAAGGGAATGAGACAAACGCGGTGAAAATAGGTGTATAAAAATACAAACATGCCAAGTTATTTTTGTTATTTTAAACTAAGAAACATATTTTCTCCAACATAAAGATGGCTTTTTGATCCCACTATTGTAAAATGAACATGATTGTGACACCAATTATTCGCGCATAAACTCTTCAACAGCACCTGTCCTTCAAGTATTTTTTTAATAATCCACACAGATAATAATCGCGATGCACTAATAACTTCGGACTACAGAGAGGATATTCTAGTGCAATCCAGAACAAATCTTTAATTTTTTGTTAAGCTTGCACAAATGTATAGTCGGAAGTTGTTATAAAGCAAGATAAAGTCTTGGATTGATTGAGTACTGTCGTAGTTTATTTCTACCTCAAAAACAATTTCAATAACCGGTAATCGGCAGTCATCTTTGAAACGGTGGCGAACATTGTAAATATAACCTCAGTCACACTAATCCTCGGGCGTCAAAGGCCTTTACTTTCAATTACTTTTCGTCTTCTCAACTATTGTTTATGTCAGATGCACATCATTTTTTTTAAGATATTTGTTTCCAAATCATCCTTGATTCTTCTCAAAATTTCTGAAGGTTTAATAGAAGAAACCTTCGCTTTTGAAAAAATGTGGTACGCGCCCCTATCGGTTTATCTTACGACGCATAGAAAACAAATTCCAATTTATATTTGATTCGCTTACGTAATATTCTGAACAAAACCAATAGATTTTAGAGCAAAGTAGTGATAAATTTAGAAAAACATGAAATAGCTTAATAATAAAAACTGTACAAGACAGTAGAGAAAGCATAAAAAAACTAGTAAAAAACAAGAATATTTAGAGAGTTTTATGTTTTTGCTTTGGTCTAGACATTTTACTTAGTACACTATACGCTATTATTTAAAGCCTTGAAGCTTTGCACTCCACGAGGGAGTATGGCCTGTCAATCTGAATGGCAAAACTCCCATGTGTTCTGTTTTATTGCCTGGTCGTTGCTCAATATTGCTGATACGATAGGCAACCGCATTAATATATGTTTGTTCGAAATGAATGCAGGTACTCAATTATTTTCAGTAAATACATTATTTGCTACGATCGAACACATAATTCACATAGAATCCAAGCTCATTAGACTACAAACTTGTAGCAACATGTAATAAGTAGAACAAGTAGATAAAAAGGTTTTATTATGAATAAAAAAATAACAAAATCTGGTAGTCTGATTTAAAACCGAGCAAAAATATTAAAGTAAATAAACATTGATAAGTTAGTTATCGTCAAAATATCAAAGTTGATACTTCAAAAAATCGTCCAATGATTTTTGTCTCATACAAATGTATTGAGCAATGGTAATAATTGAAGAATTATTGAAGATTAGTACAGTTTCTGTAAAAACCTGCAATGGGCCGTTACTGAGCTGCGCCGTATAGTTCAAAGTTTTTTTTTTTTTGGCTTAAAGTATTCCCGTTGGAAAGCTCCGCTTTTAGGAGTCGTTGGGTGGATTAAGTAGCTTATCGATTACTGATGCCGGTTCAAACCTGGATAAACGTAGAACATCTAAACCATACTACTAGCTGCAAAAAATTGTGGAAGAATTAATTAATACAATACCCCTACAAGAAGCTAGGTAAATCGGTAAAACTGTAATCGATAAAAATGATTAAATATTGATGTATAGCGCAGGAGAGAAAAAAGGAAAAAAACAGATTTTCTGATAAGCAAAAGACTAAAGAAGGCTATAATAAATTTCCAGTCAATTAACAGCAGAATATGTAAATTATGAATAAAAAAAGGTTTGATAGCCCCAACAGAGGAAGAAGTTAAAGATTAGTTCTATGATGATTTACAAAGTAAGTGCTAGGGGACTTTAAGGCAAAATATTGGTAAGAAAAAATGTAATAAAGCGTCACTGGTAAGCATACGTTGCACGATAAAACAAGGAATAGATAGAGATTAACTCTCTTAACTGAATTTCTAAACCTGTTGGTAAGCAACAAACGACCATAAACATAAGAAAATCTATATAGAAACATGAGAGATACCAAAGACTGACCAAACAAACTAAATAGATTATGTCTTGGTGTACAAAAGAAGAGCAACATTAATATAGAATATGGGAAAATGTAGAAGAGCGTGTTGTAATTTATATTCATTACAGCTGTTTGAAATGGATACGAAGAAAAAAGGTAGAAAAGAAAAAGATCGAATAGTGACAAATTCAAGGAAGCAAATAGACAAAATTTAGAATAACAACGACAGCAATGTATAAAGCAGAAAGTATTGAAGAAGAATGAGAGATGATTAAGAATGTATAATCTACATTGTCCTTTTATAGGTGTTTAAACGGGCTTTCAATAGATCATATAAAGAAAAAATAATGAACGGCCCAAATCAACTAGAAGACTCTAGAAGAATCATAAGTAAGAATAATTATAGAAGAAAATAAATTTATCGCATTTAATATAGAGAAGAAAACAATACTTTGTCAGCAGTTTATAAAAAATAATACACAACTTGTAATAACATACGGGTGTAAAACTTGGGCTGCTATGGAGAATATTAAAAAATAACTATCTTCCGTAGAATATTCGGACTGACTAGAAATAAAGATAGTCATATTGAGTAAAATGAATTGTGACCTAACCTGATAGGAAGACAAAAAATTGTAAGTGTCAAAGCCCAGAAAATTACCTAGCTGGGGCATACTAAACGGATAGACAATTTATGGCCAACAAAAATTTTAACCCAATGAAAACCACCAAGAAGAAGGTTTAGAGGAAGACCCAGGAGAAGATAGTACAATTGTGTCCTAGATGGCTTACGGAAAATGAAAATGAGAAATTCGACGAAAAAAATAATTGGCAGAAACGGATGGAAATGGATAACAGAACAAGCGAAGAGTCGCCAAGGATTGTAGGATTGCTTAGAGAAGAAGATTCTCAATAGAAACAGACTGTGTTCATAATAAAAATAAGAAATGGATTATTTTTTTTGGCATTTGTTAGAAAATGTGAAAGTTAATTAAAATTTCAATATATAAAATGTATTTTAATGTACTTCCATTTAGAGCTTTTTTGGTATTTTTTATTTTTTATTGTATGTGCTAAATACTGTAATTTACATGTTTGAATTAGTTAGTTAGTTAATGCAGTGAACACAATTTAAATATGTAAAAGACCAACTTAACCTTTATGCAGTCTATAATTACAGTAAATCATTGTTTCCATTAATAATCATAACTACTCAAGGCCCTATGCAGAATACGATGACACAGCACATGCTAAAATGCTTTTACATCTATTTGTATCAGTAGTGAATAGATTGCAGCAAGTTATTTAGATAAGATCACTGCCGGTTGTGGACTTCAAGTTCAGGTTCGTTAAATTATAGATAAAAGTCATTTTATAATCATTTAACGAAGGCGACAAAGATTAATTACATGTACAAATGTTCCCTTTATACAGAAGTAATAGTTGCAAAGTTAAGACAAGACAGATCTATATAGTCGATCGCATAAACCTAACAGGTTAATTGAATTAAAAATATGAGATATCGCAGAAAGAATTTGTAAAAAACATGACCTTGAAAATAGATATTGACAGAACTGCAGTAGGCGATATAGATGAGTGAAAACTTAAGGTCTAACACTTTGACATCTTGGCAGTACCATAACTATAAAATGTCGTGGTCAGATGCACGCCATGATTTAACCACACTGTTTTTACGCTCGCTTAACCACAATAGAAAAACAAAACTAAATGCTTCTTCAAGTGTTACGCCAGTGTAGATGTGATGCACCGTTGGTTTGTGCAGTAATTTACTAATCTTGGTTATGTTAGACACTTCGATCCACTTCATCCAACGCTTTGTAAATTTCTATCCAAATGTTTAGGATGGAATAAGGAACAGTGTTAAGATACTAGAAGATAACAATAACAATAGTGATAATGTGCATTTATAAAATATGATTAACGATAATTAATGTTCAAAATTTTATTTATATTACCACATCACAAAACTACCCCTATTTTTCAATTTTTCGGAAAGAAGGTGCAACTGTACTTTTAAACTATTTACCATTAAGCTTGACATGAGCAATTTCAGCAAGTCTGTAAATCTCAATTTTTAAAGTCATTCACTATAGAGATGCGCTGTTAAAAAGAAAAGAATTGCCTCCCACGCTGCTCGAAAAATCATGGCGTCCATGCACGTTTCATAGAACTTTGCGTTTAACTCTGGTATTGTATGATATAAATGAAAAGGATTTTCGGAATTTGTAGACTAGACTAACTCAAAAAATATGTGCCTCCAAGAAATAACCAAATACAAAATGTAGGCCCACATTTTCGGAAAATACTTTGAATGGTTCTGTTCATATGAATAAGTTTCAGTAATTTCCAAATCCGCAGTTAATCGACGACGGCATCGTTTACAATGTTTCGTTTCAAGAGACACATGTCAATGAAGATGAAGGTAGCGGTCCTTTATGACTCCTAGTCATGTAAACCTAATTATCTTCCACCAAGAAAAGAACCCTAACTTTACTTATATCCAAACTGTATTTTATTTTTCTTACCTTCCCTTATCCAACCAGCAAGATGCAGTGGCGGGCGTAGTGTTTTATTTGTTTAATAATCTTCGATAAGAACAACTAAAGATAAAAGGCTTTTAGTCTTCAAAAGCTCCATTGTCGATAGCAACCGAACACATCAGGAAGTAAACGTACGAAGAATTCTTGGTTAAAAATAAACTAAAAATAAATATGACTTATAGTCACTGAAAAGGCACAACACTGGAAGAAGAATTAGACAACATCAAATGGAAAGTAATGGGAATAGAGAGAATGAATCCTCCCAGAAAAGTGATAGTAATTGCTTTGCACAAGCAGTAGAGAACACGTACGATAGGTAACAGAAACCATATTAAGAGGATCAAGTAGAAAACTATAGGAAAAGTTATAAAAAAAGAAGAAAATAAATGAGGCTAAAATCAACTTGGAATTGGAATCCAAAATACTCAGGAAAAATGCTGATGAGATTTTTAAAGAAACAGAATATACAAGCAATGAATGTGCTTTTTAAGAAAAAATTACAATTTATAGCTTAATGAAGATGAATAGCACCAAATGACATAATTAAAAGCAAGATCTATTGTATACTTTCTCTAATAAAAAACAGTCAAAGACAGCGGTGCTAAATTATTTCAGAGAAAATGACTATCCCATGGTCAGAGACACAAAAAAAAACCAACCCTTAATTGACAAAATAGACTAGTAAACTACGAAAATATTGCTATTAAGTATTGACAGTCAAAGACTTACAAAGAAGATGAAGAAATTCCACTCTGTATTCATCAGAAGAGTTTAACCAACAAGAAAATAACGAGACAGATGTAAAATCCGGAAAGGCAACTTTCGAAAGCGAAGCAAATCATCCGTGTGATCTTCAGACCCTCGTATCTCAAGTCATTGATATTTGGTCAGTAGATACTTTAAGTCGATATTGAATTTTAAACCTGTAGCTCTCATTTGACTCGAGATACGGGGGTCACAAGGTCACATGCATGACTTGTTTTGCTTTCGAAAGTTGCCTTTCCGGATTTTACATCCGTCTCGTTTATATTTGTAGTACTTCTAAATTGCGTTGTAAATTCTTTTTGAAATCTGCTATAATTGCTATGTCTGCAAAAGTTAATTCCGAAACTGTTACCTTTAACCCCTCCCCCTCCATTTTTATAAATTAAATATTTTATCCTCTCTTCGCTTCCTTAAATCGTGCCATCCATTACTAGTGTAAAGAGGAGTGGACCCAATACGCATCTTTGAGGATGTTCCATGTTTGTTACAAATTCTAGCGATTTCTCATTTTCTGTTTTGATTATGTGTGATGTTTTTTGGAATAAAGCTTTTGCCACCTTTCTTAGTGTTTCCATTCCTCTATTTTGTAGGCATTTTCAAATGTCTTTCCTTTTGACTGTATCAAAGGTCTTTCTTAAATCTACAAAGTATACGCGTATTTGTCTATTTTTCTTATGGCTTTCTCACTCATATATCACATTATGAATGTAAGAGCCGCACTCCGTGTGACTAATTGTATTTTCCATTTTCTCTCTCATTCTCGCTTCTAAGATTGACGTAAACACTCTTTTTGGGATATGTAATGAGCCCTATAATATCTGAATTATTTCCAATTTGTTTTTTTTTAAATAATTTAATTATAATACCTGTTTGCTAATCACCAAGTGTTTTATTTGTTGTAGTATTTCATTTAATAATTGTATGAATATGTTCTCCATATATATCTCCAACACATTTTAGCATTTTCGCCGTTATGTCACCTTTGCCGCGTGCTTAAATTTTTTTAAGGACTCATTAAGTTTACTTCCAGTTGTTATTCTTTGCAAATTGTTACGTTCATATTCTGCATCAGTTTCAGTTACGTTTGTCCTATTTAATTCCGAGTGTATTTTACTCTTTTCCTCTTCCTCTTTTTTGACTTTTAGTAGCCTTATAATGTGTTCTTTCCTGTTCTTTAGCTAATAAAATTGCGTGTATCTCTTTAAATATATTTTTGTTCCCTTCTGCTAATCTTTTTAAAGCATTTTTTTGTCTTTTTATTTTATTTTGACTCTAAAATCTCCCTATAGAACTTGTTTTAAAATTTTATTACTTTTTAATTCCAGCTCTTAGTGTTCTCTTTCCCTTGATCGTTGTCACTTTCTATTTTTGCACTTATTTCTAAATGTTTTTAGAAACATTTCATTTATAATTCTATTTTTTAATCTCTTTGTTTACTAGGTTTTTTTCTTGTTGTTAATTAATGTCAATTTTCATTTCCATTTTTGCTAAGCGGTGCTCACTGCCTGTTTCCGTTCCGCGTTTGACCTTTACATCCCTTATCTTGCCCACATCTTATGTCTTATTATGAAATAGAATATTATTTAACTGATAATGATCTTTGGTTTACGAAAATGTCATTCCTGGCCATTTTTATTTTTTCTGGTTTAATTATTAAACCTATTCTGTTCCCCTATCTGTTTTCTTTACTCCTGATCAGTACATTTAGTAATCTCTTGTTAGTTTTATCAGACCTATTGACTTCTTTTGTGTTTTTGTGATACTTAAATATTCTAATACCAGTTTTTACATTTCGCCAGTTCACCATTCTGTCCTGTTAAACTCCTTCTATTTAAGCGCTAAGTACTTTTATTCTTTTCCTTACTTTTTACCTTTTTCTTAGTCCTCATCTTTTGTTATGTATGTTTGTCTCTCCGTGTCTTGTTTTTTCGTGTTCCTTTATTATGATTTTCCTTTGTGCCAAAAAGCCTAATGAGAGGACCAAACTTCTTGTTCTATTGGGTTTTTTTGATTTAGTTTTTTGCTTGGTTTAACACTCCTGTGTTTATTTTTGCCGGTGGTACAACACTTTCATTGTGTTTCCCTTTAGTTTACTTTTCTTACCATGTTTCTTTTTTTGCAAGTCATGTCACTGCCAATAAAGGTTATTTTTTCTTTTAACTTGTATTTGTTACTTATTACTTGTTATTTCCCTGTTCACTCTTCTACTCTTAACGTATTTATTATTATTTAAGTTTGATTTCCAAATGATGCCTTTCTATTTATTTATTTCAACTTTGTTTAAACATTGCTTTGTCACTTGTTCTTTATTTTGTTCATCACATTTTCCCCTTTTTACTATTATAGTACTTTCAATTTTTGTGTTTTGCTTATTAGTTGTTTTTTTTTATTTCTTTCATCCTCCCCCTGTTTCTTCCGTGTACTTTTTTATTTCTTCTATTATATTTTCCATCATTTCTTTTGTTATCTTTAGGTTCTTCATATTTTTGTTTTCCCTATGAAATTCATCTTTTTAATCAGTTACCTAATTTGTTTGCTTTTTTTGAATGTTTTCCCCCCGTTACTGTTTGGCTCTTTATCTCTTTTATTTTCTTGATACATTTAGTGGTTTTGTTGTTTTGATAAATAATTACTTTCGCTGTTTGGGTTCCGATGGCCATTTATTACTGTCTTCAATTTTAACCGGCATTGACCTTGTTCGTTTGCTACATCTTTGCACACCAAGTTTTAATCTGTTCGCAGTTTTAATTTATATTTATCTAATTTTTATTTCTGTAATTTTGTAATCCGGACCAAAATTTTCTTACCTTTTATCTGCCAGATTACGTTCGCACAAAAGCTTCTGTAAATTTGTTTGGGATAAAGCTTGCATATGGGTAATTTACGTTTAACTTAGGGTTAGTTACTCTTTTATCCAACATATAGTTTCTATTCCTATCCCTGGTTTAAAGAGAAAAAGGAATATTTTAAATTTTCAATTTTTTTCTAATATAAACATACAAAAACGTGGGTTGCTGTAAAAAAAAGATACATGCAATAAGAGTAAGCCTTATCAAATTTTACTTAGCAAAAACAGTTAGCTTGTTATATGTATGTCACAAACAGCCAAGAGGTATTAAATGCCCTTTTTGAAAAGTACAGTTCAAACTTATATTGAAAAGATACATGTCTTTCCAATAACCACTGATAAATAAAATATATTGCGTACTTGCATTGTAATAGGACGAGTCAACTGACATGCTATTTACACTTAGTTATGTTTATTTTTAAAGTTTTATATATCTATACTGGCCAAAAGTTTTTGAAAATGTATATTCATGACTATAACTCATTTCAAAGACAACCTACCTTCCTGATTTTTGGGGGATAGCAAGACCTTAAGTACCCATGTTAATGTACTGAAAATAGCTAGATCTCCGCGGAGTCATGCTATCAGACTGATTTTTTGAATTTAAGCCTTTGAGATCAACTATTTTTGGGAATTGAGTATTTTAGATAAAATCGGCCGACGATCTGTGAAGAACCATAGTGAAGCGTATCCTTGAAGTTACCCACAAAAAGCAAATTGAACAAATGACCATTAGTTACTATTGGGAAATAACCAGTGCCTTATTCGAACACATATTAAATATATGAAATAAATCCTGTGCGTCCTGATGATTAGCGTTGTTGGCCATAGATGTTTTCTTTGACATATTTTTTCCGCTCCCTAAAATTAGGCCTTTCTACGAAGTTCTATGAGTGTTAAATGAAGAAAGGTTTTGTTTTTTGGAAGTCCTAAAACTGATACAAAACTCTAAAACATAAATTGGAAGATAAAATGTTTCTTAACAAGTTTCTGCATTTTGGTAAACGTGACAGAGCTCTAACAATTTTGACTTTTTCTGATTTTGTTATCATTCAATCAGTCCTCATTAACATTGTATAGATATTTTATTGTCGCAGTTTTTTCCAATAAATTTTTTAGGGTGGACAACCTTCTCAGATAGGTTATAGAGATAGAACTATCGAAGAAGATTATAAATTTCAATTCTCTAGAAAAAAAGAGATCTAACATAAAAGATAAGGAAACAAAATTCTAGTCAGAAGTTAACAACAATTTCAAACATCACTATTTTAGGGTCTTCACGTTGACCTTTTTGATTTTGTACTAACCAAAATCTAAACAATGTAGATCTAACTAATTTTAGTGCGCAACTTAAGAACACCAACATTTACAGAGTATTCTCTTGCTAGCCAATGAAAAATGACACCCGCAATTAAAGACGCCCAATTAAGCAGATAAAAAATGCAAGCAATTAGATCCCGTCGCCGATTAGGATCAGCTCCCAGGCCCATTAAGCCGCGGGCCCGGGGCCCACTCGAGAATTTCAATTCGACAGGCGGCTCGTTAGAATATTTCGACGCCTTTATGGCCGTAACGTGTGTGGACTGGCGTAATCGAGGGCGAAACAAAGGGGCTCGGAGGACACTCCAGCTGGAGATCAGATAAGAGGGAAGTGTCGGGTTATGAAATACTCGGCAGCGGGACGTGCCCATTCGGATTGTCACCGTGAAGGATTGACGTGTTGGTCATCCCGGCTATCTGGGGCCCGGATCGGCCTCCCGCATCTATCCTGGACGCCCGCGCGGCGCATGCATATCGCTTTCATTTCGTGGCAGCGCCGGAAATTGCCGCGGCGCAGGTGCACTATTGTAATGCCGACTTTTGGGGATTGTCCGGCTCCTCTGCCGATCAGTTTCCGCGCGGCTTTGTCTGTGATTCATTCCGTTCGTCTTCGGCCTGGGGGAACCGAACCGCGGCAGTCCTTCCCGGGTCAGGTCTGAAATAGCCCCGTTGACCCGCAGATAACTGTCGTGCTATTGTAACAGTACTTTGACAATGGCAGATTGCATCTGTTTAAGCAACTGCGTGCCTCATCTGGAGACGTGCAAACCGAAGATTAGTGCTGCATGTCGGCTTGACCTCGTAAAAGTCATTTTTAGAATATTCGCATAGCGAGCCGGCTCGTATTGCTTTACATTCTCTTGTGAATGGGCGAGCGGGAAATTATAACAACATGCCTTTTGCAACGGTGGAATGTATAAGAGAAACATGTAAACATTTGAGGACTAAAGAATGCTTTTGTTCTTCACCACTTTTTTATTTCATCAGGATGATTGAAGGCAGAGGCAATAAGGTACAAAATCAATTTTTTTCAATTAGTATAATAACGACTATAATCCATTTATGATGAGATACAATAGCAGTCAAACATTGTTCCAATTATAAAATCAAATAGGAACACGAATGCAAAGATGAAGAAAATTGATCGACATATCAACTTTAAGAGTGATAAAGTAAAATAAAACCAAAAAATGTAATGACCAACACAAGAATTAAAAACTATCAAACCAATATAAAAGTAGAGTACCACAAGGAAATAAAAAAATAATAATCATAACAAAAACAAATTGGGAAAAAGGAAGTAGAAGTTAAAGAACTAGAACGGGGCACGATGTTAACCGATAATGTAGATTTAAGATAATAGATCTGCAGAGCACCAGGGGAAAACTTAAATATCGCATCTTTCTGATAAGCCTTTCATTTATTCTTCTTTCGTGTATCATATCAGGTTTTCTGGCATTGGCTATCATTTAGGTGTAGTCTGCTATTTTAAACCGTTGCTCTGCGCCTCTGATATCAATCCATTCTGTCCAAAGGAAGCAAATGCTTCCTACCAACCGCTTTTACTCTTCAGAATAAGGTGCATGTCCAAGATACGCTGTTTTGAGGTATTTATTGTGTTTATTAGTTCGCATTGAGCGCCTGTTCTCTGTAGAACTTCGATGATTATAACTCAAAAGTTTCTAAACGTTTTATTGTTATTATCTTGGGCGTCCACGCTTTCATGATATATAGCAGGGTAGATCATGCATAGCACTTGACCATTCTTTGCCTTAACTTAGGTTTATGCTATTACTACAAAAAGGTAGCCACATTTTATTAAATGTGCGCTGGAAATTTCGATTATTTATCTATCTAAATTTTTCGTTAGTAAACATTCCAGATATTTGAAGCCATTTACACCTTCAGTTTGCTTGAAATTAAGATGGAGGGTTGCAGCGTTGTAACTTTGGCGATTGACTAATATGAATTTTGTTTTTGTAATATTTATATTTAAGTCCAATCGTTGTTCCCTTACAGATACCTGGTTTACAAATGTTTAAAAATATTCGATCATTTCAGCAAGGATAACGGTATCATCTACGTATGTACTGCTGTTCAAATTTTGACCATATACGAGCATGTAATGTGCGGAGAAAAATTTTTCACGTTTCGCTCATTAGGCTAATTAGCAATTTTTAAGGCCCTTTTTCTTAGGAAGTGTTATAAAAGTTCTTACACTGTTATATATGTTGTTAAATATATTTGCTACATTTTTTTTATTATTTTTATAGGAATCCCATTAGAACCACTTCTCTGACTTTTGCTATTAAGATGTCGTGTGGTACTTGAGGTTTTAAATCTTCGGACTTTCAAGTTTGTTAATGTTGCCGTTGGGGTATATATTCTTCGAATAACATTGTTATATATGATTTCTTTTTTATTCAAAAGTTGTCCCAAAAGAAACACAGAATTTAAATTGCACGCCATTTTTCCCTGTAAGTTTGAGCATTCTGCTTGACCACGCTTTGTAGTAAACACATTGTGGGTAATTAATATGGAACGTTACTCAACAAAAGAGCGAGTGACAATAATACAAATCCATTACAAGCAGGGAGAATGTTCCATTGAGACTAGGCGCAAATTACGTGGATATGTCAATGAGCAAAATTGTCGTGTTTGGGGCATAGAAATTTCTTGGATCATTCAAGAGCGACCTATATATACCTAAAGATAACAGTTTGGTGTGGATTTTGTGCTGGTAGAGTGATTGAGGGGTTCTTTTTTGAAAGTGAGGCTGAAAGCGCAGTGACTATCAATGGTGAACGTTCTCCTGCGATGATAGTGGATCTTTTATGTCCTCATTTGGACGGTATGAGTTTGAATAACTTGTGGTTCTAGCAGGGTGGTGCCATCTGTTATAGGATGCATGAAACAATCCAATTGTTAGAGCAAATATTTAATGAGACACTTCTGCAACATTTATAAATGAATATACTAATAAAAGCCTTTACTATTGAGTGTCCCTCACGTGACTGTAATAATTAGGTAATCCAAATTACAAGAATATTTTTTAGAAACTAAACATTAGTCGTAAAGGGTCCATCAATAGAGACGCAGAAAAGTAAAAGTCAATTTGATACAGGCGCTAATTTTTTCTGTCAACGCAGCGTAGTTTCTTCAGTATAAGGTTTGCCATTTTTTGGTTTGGAGTCATATTTGACTGCAGACCGAGTTAAAATGGTTAAAGAATAATTCAAAAATGATGAAAAAATAGAAAAACACTTATTATGCTTTCTGCCATTATTTCGTTCGTCGTAACGGTCCAAATGAGACCATCATCAGTCTTTTGATGTAAAAATTTAAAGCCACCGGTTCTGTTGGTGATATGTCAAAAAGTGTATGACTTAAAAGTGTTTGCATAGCGGCAAATATTGCTGCGGTAAAGGAGAGTGTGACAAAGAACCCAAAATTCTCAAAATTCGTCGATCACAAGTATCAGGCATTTTGAAGGCCAGTTTATGTCGTATTATGGACAAAAATTTGAATTTACACGCTTACAAGATCCAATTGATTCAAGAACTCAAGCTAATTGACCATTTCAACCAACAAGTGTTCTCTTACCCTCCAGGTAAGTTTATTTGCACGACTTTTCTCCAATCAAAGTAGTTAAATATATAAACAATATAGCAGTGATACTTAGCTCTTGTTGGTAGGCGACCTTAGAATAGACTGAACATCTTAGAAGACTAGCGTAGCTGCTAAAACAGCAATCTATCCCAAGAAAACAATTTTAACCCTATTTTTTTCCAGATGAGTTTATTGTCGAGATTACCTTCAAATATACCCAGAGTGCGCAGGCCAGAAATAGAAAAGATCGTCATTTAATAAAAACATGTAGTTCAGAAGAAACTAATTAAAACTATACAACAAAGTTACAAGGCTTAAACTAAACCATTTATGATCTTTTATTTAAAGTAAGAAAGGCCGTAGAAATAAATCGAACCTAGAAGTTATACAAAGACACAAGAAACAAGGTAAAAGCAACGAGATTAGCATTCCTTAAAATAAGCTCTGTAGTACCCCAACTTAAGAGTCACATACTTTATTCTGGAAGCAAAAACACGAATAAACTTAAATCATTTACTTCTTAAAAATACACTATCATCATGATATCTAGTGGCTGCTTTAGTGTCCATTCTAAAATTTATAAAATATCTTGACCCCCATTCCTCCCCCGCATTCTGCTAGAAATGTACGTTATTTTAACAAGCAAAAATAAATATACACTACGAAACTCGACTTTCTGCTATTATTTTTTAAATTGTTATTTATTATCAAATAAAGCACTTCCTAAGAAAGCATGGAAAACATTGGTGTAGTCAATTAGGCAGTTGCTTCCGGGTATTATATTCTGGGGCAATACAAGTACTACTGTAAATTTAGTGGACATAAATAGAAAATCAATGGCTAAGTGCCAATTCTAACTATCAATATCTTTAGTCAGAATATGTAAGTAAAACTGTGTTGTGGCACATTGTCTTTAAAATTTTGTTTTTCAAAATAAGTTTCTTAATATACTGATTTCAAAACCGTTTTCACATAAAATTAAAAATTATTGAATTAACACTCTATTGAATTTTCAACACAGATAAGGAAACATAGCATATGAAACAAATATGGATTGTTTTTTACGAACGGTTGCTCCATCTTGTTAAAAATGTACGCTATTTTGTCTCCATTTTCACAAGTGTTTGCAACATATTAATCTAGATATTAGACTTTATTGTAGTGGTATAACTGTCTTTCCCTAAAAATATATGTTCCAAGTTGTATTTTCGTTTTTTGATTAAAACGAGGATTTTTATGCAAAACTTTGTTTTTTGTTTATTATGTAAGGGTCCTTTATGAACTTTGTCATTATAATTAATCAATCTGTATTTTATATGTATAGAATGTCAAGTCTATTTTTAATTTATGTGGAAAGGTTATCAGGTTACCAAGTGATTTTTTCTTGAATATTTTTTTATAAAAAAGATTTAATAGCCTTCAGATACTGTAAAGTTATATGTAAAGTGTTAAGCATTGCATGTTCTGCGCTTTTAACGATTGCGTAGTCCCTATTAATCTTCTCAACAACCATCAGTTTCTAGTAAGAATTTTTGAAAGTGATGATATGTCTTGGTTTAGTTTCGAGCACTAGAAGATAATATCTAAATTAAATATTTGTGGAGGAAATTTGTTTTTACAAGATTTAGGAGGTGGAGAAAGGGGATACTGAAAAATCACTAAAGGAGTTTGTTGAAGATTCCGTTTACTTTATGGAAAAATATTGACTTTTTCATTTTTCTGTATGAGATTGTCCATAAGATTTTTAGAGTTCTATTATAATCTTAAAACTAAAACCGAAAAGTTGTCTATACGTCATAAAAGAATGTAGACGATTAACTAGAAAGAATGAAATTTAAAAATTTTTATGTTGCAATGTTTTTTATTTTAAACGATATTTCTTATGAAAACAATTTTCTGAAAGTGTAAATGTGTGAATTTTGTTGACTACAAGTTTCTCTTAGACATTACGACAAAGAAACTGAAATATCTAGTGTATATAACATTTGTTTAAAAGAAGCCCAGAAAGAAACTTAAAAAAATGGCTTGGGCTGAAGACATATTGAGAGGAAGAAGGAGAGTTTGGTTAGCGCAATTAAATTATAAAAAAACGTCTTAGCAGCTATTATTATGATTTAACTTTTAATTTTTTATTTTTTATGTCATGGTAACGTATTTTACAAAAAATTTGTTTTCTTCCCTTTAGGGTCTTACATATTCCGATTTAACCCAAGGCTTATCAGTTTGTGAGGATCAAAGCTCTCATCGAGTTATGGAATGTTTTCTGGGCTTTAGTTTAGGGATTATTCACATATGTGGTTAATACAGGGGGCGGCAACCTGCGGCTCGCGAGCCGCATGCGGCTCTTTTGATATAAAGTTGCGGCTCTTTAGTTCCATTCTCGAAAAATTAATAATTTATTATCAAAACCCTTAAAAAATAAGAAAATATATTTTTAAGACAGGCTGGCGTCGTGTTGGTACTGGATTGTTCATTCATTCATTTCTTCTATTCATCAGGGTGGGTCTGGTCTGTCTTTTGCTCATTTGGCTGGTCAGTCATACATTTTGACACATTTATAACTTAAATTCTTTGAATGGGGTTAATGAAATTTCTCTGGTAGCTCTATTACAATGTATTTCCTGGAATTGGCCACTTTGTGTTAATATTCAGGTACGTCGCCGATAGAATCAGTATTAGTACAAAGTGTAAACTGTAAGGGTAGTCTACATCATAGGGTTTTATCGTTTGTGTATGTCGTTTAAGTGCTTTAATTTTATTTATTTCTCACTGTAAAATTTTGAAGAAAACAAGGTAATTATTTTTATTATTTGTTTTTAAGTTAATGTAGGCCCAATATACACATCGTTCTTTTCTGGCAGTTTTACGTCGGGTAAAACTGCACGAGTAAACACACATTACACGTTCTGTAATGTAAATATTATCCCATTTTCACGTTTTAAAGTTTTAAGACCTTGAGTTTTGATAAGGAATAGAAATATATTGGAAAAGAGAATTTTGGAACGCTGGCACAGAGGACTGTTTTCCGCCACATCGAAATACTCAGAGGCGGATACAAGGTGGCGCAGCGAGCGCGCCGGGGCCCTGACCTCCACGGAGCTCCGCAAAACCTGACTTTACACTTAACATTAATAGTACTTAATATTTTTTATTTATTTAATAATATGGTTAACACGTATTTTTATTTTTCTTGTCTCTCTCGTTTTATTGGGGGCCCAATATTTTTTCTGCTTCCGGGGCCTCAACTGACCTAAATCCGCCACAGCGTTGCATGTGTGTTAATTCAATCGTTTGCGGTTTTTGCAGGTTTATTCGCTTATTCGATTTAGAAGCGTATTATCTTCTCAAAGGTATGTAAGTCAGTAACAGAATTGAATTATATATCTGAGGATTGTGTTAACGTAGTAATAATGGTTAATAAATTGGCCGTTTTAGACAGTTAAATAAAATTTTAAAAAATCATTTTTTCAGCTCCGCTGCCAGCATGGCATCTGGTAAAAAAAAGAGAAGAACTGAAGAAGAAAACCGAGAATTCAATCAGGTTTGGACGGAGTCGTTTGCGTTCATATGCAACACAGATGGCCTTCCGACTTGTCTCATTTGCCACGAAAAACTCGCACACAATAAGAAGTCAAATTTAGAGAGACACTTCACTACAAAACATACCCAGTTTGCTGGTAAATATCCAGCCGGTGACGCACGAAAAAAAGCTGTTGAAGAGCTCCAAAAAAATCAAGCACAGTCAAGTTCCATGTTAAGGAAGTGGTCACAATCTTCTAATAATGTAAATCTGGCAAGCTTTGCAGTATCATTAGAAATTGCGAAAAGAGGAAAACCATTTACAGATGGTGAGTATGTGAAAGATTGTTTTATACGTGCATCTGAAGAACTGTTTCGTGATTGTAAAAACAAAGCAGAAATCATGAAAAAAATCACTGATTTGCATTATCTGCTAAAACAGTACAAGATAGAACTTCTAAAATGTCTTCAAATGTAACACATATGCAAGTGGAAGACATTCAACTGGCTTCTGCCTTATCACTTGCTATAGATGAGTCTTGCGACATAAAAGACACGACACAAGTTACCCTTTTGTCAGGTATATGTCGTCCCAAGGTCCAAAAGAAGAACTGCTAGAATTGCTACCGCTCTCAGGGCAGACTCGTGGAGAAGATATAGCAAATGCTGTGCAAAAACGATTGGAAGACAATGGAATCGATATAAATAAAATCGTTTCTATAGCAACTGATGGAGCCAGAAGTATGACAGGAATACATAGAGGGGTAACATCAATTCTTCAGAAAAAAATAAACCACGAAATTCTAACATTTCACTGCATAATTCATCAAGAAACGCTTTGTGTCCAAACATTTCCGACCGAAATAGTTGAGGTCATGAACTTGGTAATTAAGATTATTAACAGCATCTTGGCAAAAGCACTCTACCATCGCCAGTTTAAAGATTTCCTTGCAGAAATAGATAGCCAGTATTCTGACCTACTTCTGCACAATAAAGTTCGATGGCTGTCCAGAGGTAACGTATTGCAACGTTTTGCCTTGTGCTTGAGTGATATAAAAACATTCCTCAATGAGAAAAGTATTTACCATCCCGAATTGGAAGAAGACAAATGGCTGCAAAAATTCTACTTCATGGTAGATACCACAATGAAACTAAATGAACTAAATCTAAAACTGCAAGGTAAGGGCAACCCAGCCTACGCCTTGCTTGAAGAAGTAGTTTGTTTCGAAAAGAAATTACTACTTTTTCTTGAAGACATAGAGAGCGGTAAATTAGTTCATTTTAAACATTTGAAGCAATATCACGATGAGACCAATGCATCTATTGATACGAATTACTTCAGCATAGCTATAAAAAAAATGAAGGATGGATTCGCTGAAAGATTCGAGCAATTCAAAACAAACAAAAGTACTCTCGCGTTCATAGTAAATCCTCTCAACACAAATACAAATGAAATCAACATTGAGCCATTTCAAGTTGATGCTGGATCACTTCAAATGCAATTGCTGGATTTGAAAACCAAAGACTTGTGGAGTGGCAAGCTCACAGAACTCAAGAGCAAGTTGGAAGAGTTGGAGGTCCAGAAATGCATGCACATCGTGCAGCACAAGTGGACAGCTTTAAAAGAAATGCAGCGAGTTGAGGCCTTCATATTCGGCGCATGGAATAGTCTTCCAGAATGCTACAGTGAGGTGAAGAAGTTGGCATATGGAGTGCTCACGATCTTCGGGTCGACATATTCGTGCGAGCAAGCGTTCTCTTGCATGAATATAATAAAAAGTAAAGTTAGAAGTCAACTAACAAATCTAAATCTAGAGTTCTGCTTGAAACTTAAAACAACAAGTTATAAGCCAGATTTAATAAAACTTTCAAAAGCCAATGCTCCCATTGATGTGTACATTTGTGTTATTGTATTGTTTTATATATTATATTATTTATATTATATTATTATATTATTTCGTATTTAAAGCCGTTTATTTTAAATCAAAAATCAAATATATATATAAGCAAATACTATAATATTAAAACGAAAATTTTTACTGGCTCTTTAAAAACTAAGAAATTTTGAAAATTGTAACTTTTGGCTCTTCCGTTTCAAAAGGTTGCCGACCCCTGGGTTAATAAGAAGCAAACGATACACAAAAAGTACACAAGTAAAAATAAAGACAAAGAAAGTAATGTATCCATTCTCTTATTTCTCAGATTATTGCTAGATTATAGGATCGAGATTTCGTCTTCAAAAATTTGTAATATTTAAAGTAAATAATATACCAAAATGTTTATGACGTTTGGCACTGATAATTTTTATGTGTTTTAAGCCTTTCACAGGGATCAAAATTCTGATTTCAATTGTATGATGGAAAATATAATTTGAATATTATACGTAGACGTCTCTTATTTTATCTTACAATAAGTAAGGAAAAAAACATTTATTTTATTTCATGCCATGCCTACAATATGTTTATTGGTAATGGTAATGACAAAACTTTGCTGTTTAGTTAAAGACATTTTTTTAGAAGCAATATATACAAACTACTAATTTTAGATAGTTCAAAAAGCAATTTTGTAACGTATTAGTATAGAAATATAGCAAATCTACTTTTTGACCGTTCCTTGTACGCTTGATTAATTCTAAAATCCTCGCGGTCCTGCATTGGTGCGCTAATTAGGTTATTGGGACTTTATCTCGGTTTCGCGTCAAGCTTCGAGAAACGCCGCGGACATTCCGCTGTTTCTCCTCACGTTTCTCCTTAGCCCTTCCAGAAAGGCCTATTGTTACACTTTTTGTAAATGCCGCAATGGTCCATACTATTTGCGGAAAAAGCAGTGGAAGAATCTCCATACTATCTCAAAGTTATATGTGCTCTAATCGTAGAAGTAGCAATAAACTGTGAATGATCCGTGATTTGGTAACGTGTATGCTTTAGATTAATTAGCAAAGTAACCTACAAAAATAAAATTATTTTGTTTTTGGTGATTGACTAACAATCCCCTGTCCGTGTTTTCTTGGTTTTTTAAATAGTTTTTCTTTCATTGGAGGCTACTTTTCGTCACATACAATTCGGACTTCTTTACAGTTCACCCGGTAAACTTGCTTCTGAACATTCTGCAATGTCTTCTTAATTCCGAAGCGTCTTTATTTGTGTGCTGGATTTAGAGGCCTCGACGTTCCCCAAAATTTTGCCCAGAAAACTATATTTTAACTTCAAGTTATCCTATTGTGTCTAATAAATCTTTTTCACTGGCTTCAGTGCAGTGATATCGTCCCATTTTGTTTTCACCTCCTGGCATCTATCAATCTCCAGCTTTTGCTTAAGTTACAGCTTTCTTGACAATCAAGAAACATGGCAATTCTCAGTAACACACAAACATTTTGTTTTCTGGTTGCAAGTCATTTATATGATTTCATCCACAAAGCATCTGCTTTTGTCTCTGTCCTAGTTTATCTTTCAATTTTCCCGAACATTCTTTCGTAATCTCCTTCAAGTCCTATCCAAATTCTTGACGTGTTTTTCCAAATTTACATTTAATTTTTTTTCTGGAATGCTTTTGCAATCATCTTTAGCAATGTTATTTTGCACTTACTTTTACTTGTTCTCTTAAATTTCCTACATTTTTTACCTTCGGATATGAAAATTCTTCCTCAAACGCTCTTTTGAAACTTCTGAATTGTTCTTCGGTGTCTATCTTTGATTCTTGTAAATTTTCTTTTGGTTTTTTGATCAAACTTTTAGAACATTTTTGTTTATATTTTATTTCAAGTTTCTGTAATTTTCTTTTGTTTGGTAGTTTCTTTCTCAATTCTTCTTTTAAATTTTTAGAATATTTTTATGCTTGATTTTAATCTTTTTGCTAAAAGTTCTGGATTGTTTTTTCAAATTTCTCTACTAAGTTGTAGCGTATTTTCCCAAGTGAAGTATATCTTGTAGTCAAATTTATGAATTGTCGTTCTGTACTCTTCTTCAATTCTTTTAAATCTATTTTTAGTTTTTCTTTTCAGGTTATAGTTGTTCTTTAGTATTTATTGTTAATTTACTTACAGTTTGAGCTGTTTTTAAATTTTCTTTCAAGATTTTGTATCCGTAGTTTTGAACAGACTGAATTCTCACTATCGTCGATTAGAGTCTGTAACACAGTTTTTTCTCTTTAGTCTGTAAATCTTACTCTTAATTTGCTATTCAATTCTGCCATTTTCAATTAGTGTAACTTGATTTTCTTCGGCATAGCAATTTATTTAAAAAATTCTTCGTTGCGATGAATCTTGTTTTTGATATCAGTTATAAGGAACGAGGTCATAACTCAGCTGACCATTTATTCAATATTTGGCAATTATATTATTATTTATATGTATATCTATGCTGAGTTAGCATCTAATTAATTAACACGTTAATACTATCATCAGTTATTTATTTTGTTGTCCGATCTATTCTCCGACACACATAAAATGTGCCCAATCGCAACTGTAACCTGTATCTACCTGTAACTGTTTCTCGTACATTTCAACATCTACTGGTTTAATCTTAGAAGCAACACGGCTACACCCTGGCACGCTGTGAATATTATTAGAACTGCCTTCTTTAACTTACTAAGCTCTGAAAAACAGTGTGAACATTTTAGTAGCCTGCACTACCTAAGGTCAACTGTTGCATTTTTGATAAAAAGTTGATACACGTATTTAAATAAATATTGCAACATATTTCGGCTTACTAATTATTTAAAATTAAATAAACATACAATAAGTTTTGATCAACGCGTTAGGAAGATGTAAGTTATTGGATAATATAATAAGAAAGTAATTTATTATATTCTTACAAGATCCATATGATGACGAAGAAACGGGTGGGAAAACTAACAGAAGTAACTAATAAATAATTTAAAATTATGTGGCAACAAAATTATATTAAAAATAAGTTTTTAATTACATTACAAATAAAATAATTTTTTTGCGAGATTGTAAATGAGTTTTGAATTTGTAAACCAACATTTAAAGCAGAGATTGTGCACGTCCTGTGACTTCGCATATCAAAATGCAATTATCAGTGTTCAGGAATAATCTTAATTGCTTTTTACTAGAATTATCACGGATGTCCATTACATCATTTCGGCTAACAGATAGTGTGAGTCAATTAAAAAGATAACGTGAAAATTTATACAATAGATATCATATTCTATAAAAAAACACACACAGTTACGTAAGCCTCTATTAACTCAGAGATTTAAATTAGTAAAAAAAAATATATTTTCATATGACTAACTCATTTTTAAAACTATAAATAAAAATAAAATGTAGAATAAAAAATTTTCAAATTTTGGAATATAAAAGAGCGTGGAATCCAGGCAGGGACATTCCCAATTTTAAAATAAATTTTTGCCCATAAAACTATAGTCGATGCCCTTTAGTAGTACTTTAAGTCGAAATCACTTTTCTGAGCATCATTCACCTGATATTATTAGCAAATCAATACTAAAGTTTGTGTAATAATTTATTATTAATTGTAATATAATTAATAAAGAACTTAGAAGGGTACGATTTAGTGTCTGGAGTTAGTTTACAAACTCAAGTTTATGTTTTGCAATGGCACTGGTATAATCATTATTTCTCCAACTAGGGAGTTATCAATACAGACTTTTAGTGTGCTAAAAGAATTGATGAAGTATTAACACGACACTTATCGTCTTGTTATTGTAGGAAACAATTGACAAACATAAGCTTTCAAACGGTATTAATGTTCTCGTTGATATAATTGGAATATCGATGGGTTACTTACAAAATAGCCCAAATTTTCCCTATAAAAATCTACAATGTTTAATTATAGATAAAGCCAATCGAATTCCTAAAGTTGGATTTGAGGGGAAAATAGGGCATATTATTAATTTGCTGCCAAATAGAAGATAGACCATGTTGTTCAATGCAACATAAAATAAGCAAACATAAACACTAATTACAACGGTTTTAAAAAATGAGCTTATATATGTATGTAGGTGTTGATAATGCTAAGAAAGTATCAGCAGTGCCTGATTTGGAGCAAGATCTGAGAAGCGCATATTCATTCTTTTTGTATTCCTTAAAAAGGACAGAAACAAGAAGGCGATGGCGTTCTTCAGTTTCTGAATGAGTGTGAAGTTTTATTATAATTTATTTAATTACATTGATCTATGTTTTGTTTTTTTATGAAACTGAAAATTCAATGAATTGTAAAGCAAATATGGGACAACTTTTTATAATTAACGAAAAACAAAGTCAGAGTGGATATGAAGATTGAAAAAAATTGAGCCATCGATCACACTGATTTAAGACTTCTTCAAATAAAACAGTCGCATCTCGTTTCAAAGCCTTCAGACTTCATGACGATCTAATTTAAAGGCACATTGCATCTAAGAACTTCATACGAAGAAGAAAGTTTTTTTACATTAACAAGATACGCTCTCAAAAGTTAATCAAATTTTCTTTTAGTTCTGATTTTAAAGAAATATTTGGATTTGATATTCGATAACAGTCACTTGTATGGGCAAATTTCCCTTTAGAATATTTGAATACGCATTCGTTTCTATCCAGTGCTCTTATAAAAAGTTTTATCAATCCCAATTATATCGGAGTGACGCCAATTATTTTTGCTATCTATTAAATGTAAATTGATTGCGTGAGGTATGATTTCTGTTTTTGGGGCCAATATTTTTTGTACTCTTTGTCCATTCGACTCGTAAGGAACAACAGAACTTAGTGTATTCTCTTATAATTCTCATGACTACAACTTTAAGGTAAATGGCATGTTTGGGCTCTTTTCATATTGACTGCATGGACTGAAGGTATTGCAGCGTACAATAGCAATTAAAGAATAAAACTACTTTCAAATTAATCTCTCAGATGAGTTGACAAAGTTTCCACCTTCTAGTTCTTCAGAAAATTTTTCTTGTAAAATCCCTTCCGCAGTAAAATAGATTTTCAAAAACACAACTGAGAAATAAGTAGATATTTTTCGAAAAATAGATCTTTAAGTAGTTTTACTGTTTAGGCCGTGATTTTTAATAATTTTAAGTCGCGACAAGATCATTTAAAGACCAATAAATTATGACTTCTGGCAGAAGGAAAATGAAAATTAAATTTCTGAAATTTTTGGTTAGCGCCGTACACATTACATTAAATTGTTTGTTGGCTCTGCTTATAACTCAAATATTTGAATCACTTAAGGTGCAAATAGCAGACCGGTACACGCTCGCATTAGAATATAATAATCGCGAGCTGTGAAGAAAATGCAAATGCGCAGCAACAAGAACGCGCCAAATGTTTTGACATCTAATAAAGTTTGTTTTGTATAAATTATTCAGGGTGTTACACAAGTGACAAGACACGTGGGCATAAGATATTCGTAACATGTGCTGGGAAACAATGCAGGAGGAGTGAATGGGAAGGCAATTACTCATATTGCCACGGCTGTCAACCTTTCAAGCAGCACCAAGCAACTTCTGTTAATAAACAAACTAAATAAAAGTAGAAAGAGGGTTTTGGCCAGAAATTATTATGCAGGAAGTGTCTGTAAGGTTAGCTCTGCCGAAGCGAAGCGCTTACAAATTTGCGCATCTCCACTAATTTTCTTGGTCTTTGACGCATCGTTCAGCGAAGGTCTTAAAAATATCCATGACGCCCAACGACAAATTTATTATGCTGATACTACTTAGACTTTAACAGTTCAACAGATTTGTATTTTGATATAAGAAGGAAATCACATATAGACCAGAACTGTTAAACTTTATTGAAGCACCATAACAATGTGAACGTACATAGTTATTTTTCTACATATTCTTCTGATGTAAAACGAAGGTGATTATGACCTTCGCCAATTGTACACGAACGCTTTCATAGCATTTTCGTTAAATCTCTGTTCTCTTTTAACTGTTCAAACATTTAATAATTGCAGAATAATAAATCCGGCGAAGTCCTCCAAATGATAAACCAAGAAAAGCACCAAGACATCTCAATGAAGCCACCAAAGCACTTTCAGGGAAGCAGTTGCCAATGTAACCACCATCGCCAATTTTGTCTTAAAAGTACGACTCTTTCATTACCAATAAAAGCTAGCGGAAGTCGTAATGCTCCTGAAACAAGCAAAGACGGGTACCCTTCTCCAGTGGAGGGATAATACATCACCATCTAAAGACAGTGGTCAGTTCGAATTCCGGTAAGTCTATTCCATCACCCTCCAACTCCTACGGGTGATGGAAAGAATCACAGAAAGCTTTGATAAGAAGGAAGTCCTAGACGTGGTCAATTTCTTCGTCAAGGTGTAGTACAATAAGATAGCCTCGTAATTAATCTCCTTGCCAATCATCAAGCTGATCCGATCCTTTTCGATTGGAAGAAGGCAGCATGAGGTCATCGGAGAGTCGACTACGCGCAGAAGATCCCCAAGGACTAGTGCTGTCTCCAACCCTTTTCAACATCTACGCCGGGGACATGCCCACTATGTTTTGAACGATGCTAGTCCAGTATGAGATGACACAGCGTTAATTGCCAGCTTGCTTAGGTCCCACCTGGTAGTAAAGAAAATTTAAGAAGCACTCGACGCTCCCGTGGATCGGAATCAATTCAGACAAAACACCACACTGATGTTCACAAAAAAATCAAAGAGAGAAGTCATTATTTTCACGTGTGCTACTCGCTGGAGGAGCAAGGCAAAGTACCTCGACGTAACCATAAACGTCGACGATACAACAAGGAAAGAGAAAACATCAAGAGCAGCTCTAAGTTTGTTGCTATACCTGGATAGCAAGTTTTCCCTAGATAACAAGAATACTGTGACTAACAATGATATATGCAAGTCCAGCCTATTAAAATACACATAGAAAAACTGTCATCCAAAACCGGGTACTGATTCATCTTTGACTCTCCATAGTTTGTCATACACCATCAAGAAATTCTTGAAATACAAAGCGACGAAACCTTACACTAATATGCGAGCCAACTTTAACCCAAATATCAACGGCCTTGGAAACTACGATACAGAAAAGTGTAATCGCCACAAATGCCCAAAAATGGTAATTTTTTCGTAAACACGGTTTAAAACACCTTCTACAAGAAGTTATATATAAGAGAATGAAAAGAATATGGGCCTGAACCTTGGTACCCTAAAAACTAAATAAACTGTGAGTTATTACAATTTCAGAATCAATTTCAGCATCTGTTAATCGGCAGTTATACTCGAGAAGTTAGCAAACAATGCGAATATTCTTCTCAGCATGATGGTCTTCGGTGGTGTAGGTCGTCTAGTTCTTATCTTTTCAAAACTCGTTTATGCTGGGCGTACACTTGAGTTTCATTAAGGTATTGTTCTCAAATGTTGTCTTCTCAGAAATTTGGACAGTTTTCAATAGCAAAGTGGTTCCTACTTTCGATAATATGAATAAAATGGTGCGTATATTTTTAATTATACCTCGGATAGGTTAAAATGAAAATGTATGCATTGTTAATTCAATTTTATGGTAAATATAAAATTGATTAAGTGGTAGAAGTAGTTGAACATCCTTTTGAACACGTCATCCGTTGACGTATTCAAAATGCGTACGTGAATCCGCATTTTTGCCTCTCCTGGTGTGAGGCAATGAACACTCTGTGAATATCAAATCACACACGAATCATCCTGTAATGGGCAGCCAATCAAAATGCCTGCATATTTATGTAACTGCAGCTGATGGAGAGCAATCGCGGAATATTAAATGCCGCGTTTCCCTTTTTAACTAAGTATAATGAAACGTAACCGGCGGGAATGATGATACAAGCAGGGCACCCCGGGGCGCCTCAAACAGGCCGAAGCCACCTGAACCCCCGAGCTGGAGCGCAACCCGATCCGGCGAGGCGGTGATTTACGCCGCGACGTACTCAAACAAAGTGTAAAATTAATTGCGATATAAAATTACCTAAGCATGGAGGCAGGCATGCCTCGAATGTCAAGCAGCGCGCGCCTCCGGAATCCCAGCGGCTTTGTGCTCCGGACGGAATGCAGAGCGCCCGGTCCGGCTACTCGTGATTTTTCAGCGCCCGGACACGTACTCGTGTTATTTCGACGTGCCTGCCGGACACGGGCTACCTGCAGCTCTCTTGTTTGGCCACAAAGGCGATAGATATCTTGGCCTTTTATTGAAGAATAAAATATGGGGGTGCTTAAGTCTGACTGGCGTATTAAGTCATTGTTGATTAACGTATCTTTATTACTTTACAAAGAGATAAGGATAGACATTCTATAAGGGACAGACCTTGTTGCTGTGTACTATAAGTTTGTAGTTTTTTTTAGCTAAAACTTTAAATGTAAAAATAACAACTAATCCAAAATGTCACGGTTAAAATTAATTTTTGGTTGATTGGATTTTGCAAGGTACAGCGTAACCATTCAAAGAAAAGAAAGATCCTAGCTGTGATCGTGATAAGAGTTCAATATTCCTTATTTTTGCAAGAACTGCGAAATGATATAGTACACATATAACAAAATGAACATCACCCACTTCGAAAATGATATTTCATTACGTATAAAGTAAGTTTGTATTTTGCGAGTAGATGACTTTAAGAAGCATTTAATACAATTCTTACTCATTACCTGACAATATACACGTTTTTTTTTTGGTTTAAGTAGAAGGGTTGAGGAACAGAGTTTTCAGGCCTAACGGCTGGTGGAGGATGTCAGGTAAACGGTCCAACTCAGTTCATTTGCCTGAGTGGGATCGTTTGCGAAGTGGACATCACCACTTTGAGCCTCGTGTCACAGGTCAAAATGCAGCTCAGTCTCGATCAGGAACACGTAATAAAATTCGCAGCCGAGACGCCTGTGGGGAAAATCGAACGCATAAGCGTTGCTTAGGTGGTACAAAGCATTCAGAGAAAGAAGAGAGGATGAACAACGTCTTAAGCTTCAGACAACGTAGTAAAAGCGATTTTGGACTTTGACCGACCTCTAAGATAAAATGGGACTTCCAAAATCCATTTGTATAAAATCGTCACGACGTAATTGCGGATGTAGGAATCTTGTACAAAATTGGTTTCCAACTGTGTGTCGAATTCTCATGAATTTTTGGGAACGTATAAAAAGTGAACCAGACCGTTATAGAAAATAATGATTGATGGTAAGATGTGATAAAAAGACAGAGCTTAGAGTGGCACGCATCGAGTCTTCTCAACCAAAGAGGACTCGGATCAACAAATCAAAGATGAAAACGATGCACATTGTCTTTTTTGGTCCTGCAGGTGTTGCTGATAAAGAGTTGGTATCACCCAGTCAGACGATAAACGGTGCATGTGGAAGTGCTTAAACAGACGAAAAAATAGAAGCGCGTGTTCACCCGGAAATCGCCAATATCTGTTACCACTACTGCTACTGAGAGAGTTTCTGGCAAAACGTACCGAGGTAATGGTGCCCCAACCTTCTTACAGCCTGAGTCTAGTCTGCTAGGCTTATTTTTGTATTTCTGACTCAAATTTAGCCTAAAACGACACCATCTTAAGGCTGTTAAAAATGTGTAGGCTGCTGTGAACGAGATTTCAGTTCAAGACACTCAGGTGAACTATGATGTGTGGCATAATTACGGGCAAGGGTCTGGTAATGCTTAAAATGTTATTTTAAAGAATATCAAGTGCATATAAACGTCATCATCATTATTTTTATCGTGTTTCACTCCATATCTGTGTATACGCCCTCCAATATTTTGTCACTCCTGTATACATATTGCTCTTTTTTGCCATCTGTTTCACTTCCTAGATATCATTTTTTCATCGTCTTTTGGTTTTCTTGAATTTGTCTTGGTTGTCCATCTTTGTTTCCTGTCCTCATCAAATATCCAGCTCATCTCAACTTTTGTCTTACCACATTTCTGCTACGTCTATGACCCTTGTTTCTCTTCTAATCCACTCATTCCTCTTTCTGTATTTCAATCTTACATTCAGCATTGATCTTTCCATTTTCTTCTGCGAAATCCTTAATTTCTCCATCAGACCTTTAAACTCCACGTTTCTACTGCACACAAACATATTCTCAATTAAATGAAGTTTTTGGAATTATTCTTACTACTTTATGGACGCATATTTACGTTTTTCTAAGAGCTTAGGTTTCCTCGCGTTTTAAAGTTGTAATTTGTCAAAAATGTATTTATTATTTTTTATGTAGTAACATGGGGTAAAACAAGTAGAATTTTCGGTGTTCCTGCTTTTTATGCAAAAAGAGATAAATGAGATATAAATTAAGAAATTTGTGTAATGTACATTAAGAATTAAGAATATTAATCGAACGTGTGTGCCAAAAATAAGTTGTGAAATATTTTTCTAATGATACGATATGATGGTAAGTTGGAAATAGTAAGTATTCAGGTAGACTATAAGTGGCTGATGACAAGAATGAAAATAATCACCAGAGATTGCAGACATCGCAAAAAATTATTGTAAACCACTTGCACACACATGGTGACTTCATAATTTAAGTGGAAAAAAATTAGATAATAGACCATGTTATCTGCAATTTCTTGCTGAAGTGCAATAAAAACATTCCGTTTTCAGAAAGTATATAATCATGTGGAAGATAAGAAACTGTGAGAAAATGCCGCAAAATACACCAAAAATGCATGTTGTATACAGGGTTGTATCCAGAAGTAGGACTGTTTTTTTTTCGCGCGCGCGGAGCGATGGAGGGGGTCTGAAAGGCCGGATGTTATGGAGGGGAGCCTTGGGAACAGATTTCGACCTGTGGCAGTCGCCTGTGTGCGTTAGTTAAGTGTGGACCACTGTTTTAGTGACCTTCTGTTGTGACTTGGAAAATCAGCGACCGAAACCAAGGACATGCTCACGCAGGCCTACAAGAAGGATACCATGAGCCGTTCCTTGATATTTGAGTGGCACAAGTTGTTTTAGGATGGGAGGGAGCTCGTCGAGGACGACCAACGCGCCGGGCGTCCGTCAACCTCGCGAACGGACGACAATGTGCTGAAAGTTAAGCAACTTTTGAACTCTGACCGACGGTTGGACACTAAATTAATTAGTGATGAGCTGAATCTTTCGTACGGGACAGTCCAACGCATCATCACAGAGGATTTCTCGATGAGAAAAGTGCCACGGCGCGTGGATTGTGAGGGATCTCCTGGCCAAATTCGGCGTTTCCACGTTGCCTCACCCCCCCCCCCCTTCAGCCCTGATGTGGCACCGCCGGACTTGTTCCTGTTCCCCGGATCAAGAGGCAGCTCAAGGGGCATCGTTTCGACTCGGTGGAAGCAGTCCAAGCGGCAACGACGAGGGCGCTGAACAGCATCCCGGAGGACGACTTCCAGAAGGCCTTCGTGACCTGGAAGGCTCGCTACCAGAAGTGTGTGGATGTCCAAGGGGCCTATTTTGAAGAGTATTAAGTCGATGTACCAAAATGTTCAATAAATTTTATTTAAAAAATCAGTTCTACTACTTTTGGATATCACCCTGTATTTAGTAATAATTACAATTAAGTATTGTCCTCAATTAGACCATTTGAAGGCGGCAATCGATAAGAACCGTTATGGTGTCACATTCCACCAAGACAACCCTTGCTTTATTTTTCTTATTAATCATAAGATTTCTACTTATTGAGGTCTTTAGAATTCTTTCAATAAAAAATGTTACACTCTTTGAAGAAACTTTAAGTAGCTTTTTGCTTCAAAGATGGAAAAGCTTTGGAAAAACAAAATCGTCAATTTGACTTAAAGATAGCTAGGTCCGGCAAGAGGGGGGGAAAGAAGATAGAATTTCCCGAGACCATGGATTCTAGCCGCCGGGTAAACCTACAGATATTGTTCTTTTTTATTAATTTTTTTTAATATCATATGGGCGTGAAATTCAAAACCGTAACTCTGTAACTCAAACCTTCAATATCCACCAAAAATTATGGAGAAATTCGACATACGGAAGTTCGATTTACAGAAGATCATATAATACAAGAAATTACATTTACAATAATAAAAAATCTACAGGCTTAGTAAAGAGGTACAAGATACGAGAAACATTGTAGACTGAGTCAGCTTCAAAATAAGCGCTTTTACACACTTTTTCACATGTGGCAAGCCAGAAAACTTGTATTGGGCAGATAAACTATTGCTTCAGAATTGTAGGTTGTGAAATTTTTAAGAAATCTGATTCATTGGTAGCAGGAACTTTAGCATTTTGCTCTGGTAACAACACATTTCATGCCAAGACATTTCGTTAAAATTTTACACATTTTAAATTTTGGAATCCCCGACTTATCTTCTAGTTCTCGGACTCTCAGTTGCTGATCTTTGCCGATTGTAATTTGTAAAAATTCAACATTTTTGGTGATCAGTTATGACAGATTCTCCTCTACCTCTGAATCGTTTCGCAAAAAAATGTTTTAGCTTTTCATAATCTTTGACTTAGATTCACTGAGCTAAGTTGCCCCCATTTACGCATGCGCGTTACAGTCTACTTTCATAGACAAGATGGCCAATGTTATTCTAGCCAGATACCGTAAACAACAAGTAATCTTAGAGCATCTGAATGTAGTGGACTGAATTCATGATATGGGTCAATAAGTTTTGTTGTCATCATTACGCACCATACGGTCATTTTTAGTGGTGCTTCGTCACTCTAGAGGATGTTTTCAAATAATTCAAGCCAATTTCCATGCCAACCCAACATTAACACCTTGTATTCCATTGTGCAGTCAAAGTCTTTGGGTTTTAGCTCCTGTGCGTAATGGGGTTTCCATTGGCAGAAATTTAATTGTTTAGACAACACTTCAAGTATTAAATAGCTTGTTAGTGCACTTTCACGAGTTGTCTAATGCATCTTTTTTCTGTAAACATTTTCTGCACTGCTGCTAATCTCATTACATCGTTCACCAAGCCTGTAGTGACCAACTTTAAATGCCATTTTTTATTGTTTTTGGAAGTAGTGTTGTATTCCTTTATTTCACTTTATACCGCACAAGAATAATGTAATTCCACACATTTTGCGATCTTAGCTTAAATAGTCAAATGGTTAGCCATCTCGCGACCGATATCTGTACTATCAACCCAGGAAATATGAAATTATAATTATTATCGTCTATTTAGATACTGTTTTAACATGGCTCCAGTGATACTACTAGTTCTATAGCTTTTTTTAAATGCTTTTCACTCACCTCATATTTTAACGTTTTGTTAAAACTCACAATTACGCTACTGTATTTTATTTGGTATCTGCAAATAAACCATAAATTTTAATTCAAAACAAAAATTTACTGAAAATTATTTTTAAAAGATTTAAAAGTACCAGTACAATTAAAGTGTCGTTGTAATAATTAGGGCTCGGAAGTTCGCAAAGAATTTTATTATGAGGACTCTGAAATGTTTCGCGTTTGGTAAACTTAAAAAAATTTTTGATAAAAAAAATTTTAGCTCTAAAATATTTTGTGCCAGCGCCACGTTGAATATTTCATTCAGCGAGGAGCATAGAAAAATAGGGAGTCTAGGTTAATATTCAAATCTTCCTCAACATCCTATTCTAAGTGCTGCCGGCACGAAATATTAAGTCCAACAACTACGAATTTTATTGTCCCTCTTTAGCGACACAAGCAAAATATTTTAGTTTGACAGGTAGCAATATTTTTCTATGCCTCGCGTCATGGTTCCGCAACCCTTAATATTGACGCCAGATCAAATCCAGATGTGTTACAGGCAATTTCAATAAATGCCAGGTAATCTTTGATTGTACTCGCAATAAGCTATTTATTCCCAACCTTATCACCCAACTCAACAAAACTTTTACATCACTGTATCTTCGCACCCACTAGAAAACAACAATAACTGGAACAAGGTTTCCTATATAAGAAATAGGAATCTAGACGAAGTGGAATCCCAAAGCAAACACCCTAAAGAGAACGCCCACCCTCAACATCAAATCGTTACTCAAGTCTAAACATGGAGAACGACGACGTAGTACATGAAATAAACAATGATAAAGCTAGAGAAGAAACTCCAAAACCTTCCCCGATTCTCCTAACTAGCGTCCAAACTAAAGCCCCACTTATACAACTTTTGGAAGAAATAACCAAACAACAATACGAAGTCAAAGGCCTCATCAATAATCAAGTTAAAATTCAAACGAAAACTTCTAAACACTACAGGAAAATTTCGAAAACATAAATTAAAAGAGGAAAGAAGATACAAATTGGTGTTAAAAAAGTCTCCACTATTCTATCAACAGTGAAAACATCAAAACCGAAATTGAAAAATTAGGGCATAAGGTCACAAACATTTGGAACAACAATTTAGGACCAAAATGCCTCTCCCAATGTTCTACGCTGAGCTAAACCCAGCTCCCAACAATAAAGACATTTACAATGTAGAATACCTGCAGCAAGGTAAAATCAAGTTAGAACCCCCAAGATCAAAAAGAGGTATCGCACAGTGTGTAAAATGTCAAAGGGACAAACATACAAAAATTTTTGCTAGTTACATCTAAATGTGTAAAATGCGCAAGCGATCATCTCACTGAACAATTCCAAAGAAAAGAAAAATCTCGCGATGTCCGCTGTGTCCGTGCGGAGGTAATCATCCTGCGAACTACAAGGAATGCATTGCATACAAAGATCTACAAAGAAAACTATTTCCCGCCCTTTGTCAGAAACAATACTCACCACCTTCACAAATCAGACATTACCAACAAACACAACCCGGGCTGTTGTATTCACAAGTAGCTAGCGTCAAACAACAAAACCCCGAGCTATTGGAAAATCTTCCACAAACAGTTAACACTAGTCAGCACAATCAAGAAGCCAGAGACATCCAAGAATTACAAAATATAACGAAAAATTTGCCCGAACAAATAGGATCTGTGCTAAACCTATTAACAACAATTTTCACAAAACTTAAATAATGGACAGACTACCGCAGTTTGCTTTATGGAACGCAATGGCGAATGGCGAGTCATAATACATTGAGAAAGCAAAATTATTTATTATTAGCCATAACATGGACGTGCTATTAGTCTCCGAAACATATTTTATTGAAAGGAGTTTTATTAAAAACCCCTAGCTGGAACGGCACGAGGCGGATCTGCCGTAATAATCAAAAGTTCAATCCGACACCACCAATTACAAAGCTATAGTAGTGACTTTCTCCAAGCAACAAGCGTATCAATAGAGGACCGGATAGGATCTCTTACTCTCCCGGTAATGTATCTCTACCCCCCCCCCCCCCCCAAACATGTGGTAAATGAAGACCAATTATCAGATTATTTCAGAACCCTAGATCAACGATTTATCGCGGGTGAAGATTACAACGCTAAACATACTGACTAGGGTTCCGGCATCACAACGACAAAGGGACGTGAGCTCACAAAACTTTAGAAAACAACAACCTATAACATCTTTCTATAGAAGCTCCGACTTATTGGCCTACGAACCTAAACAAATTGCCTGATCTGGTCGACTTTTGCGTAATAAAAGTGGTTTTCCCAAATTCCGCTGCTACAACTTGTTTCAAGCTTTCTTCAGCCATTCTCCTGTGTCGATAACTCTTACTACTAAACCCTACAAGAAAGAGATAACCCCCAATATAAGCAACAGCTACACAGATTGTAACACCTTCAGGTCTCTAGTGACTGATGAATCACCCTTAAATATTCCACTGAAGTTTCTAGAAAATATAGAAGCTGCCATCAAGTTATTCGATGATATAATCCAACAAACAGGATTGAACGCTACGCCAAGTAAATCAGATACTGTCATACCTTCTGATTTCCCAACAAATAATTCAAGAAAAAGACTCTGAAAAAACTGACGTACACCAGAAAGCAAACGGCTACTTAGCAAGTGAGCTTAAAGAACTACTGAATAAAAATAAAAATGACTACGTTGAGACATTCTTAAAAGATCTAATACTCACAGAAGCCATAGACTATTCTCTGTGGAAAACAAAAAAAAGAAACAAGTAAAAAGACTTTTTCCTCCCATACGAAATCACAACAGTTGATCAAGAAGTAATAAGAATAAGGCAACTGCTTTTGCTGAATACGTAGAAACAGTTTTCCAGCCTCACCTACCAGAAAATGATCCTCAAGAAGAAGACAACCTTACCCAAGCAGTATTCCTGCCCTCGTATTAATACCGTCAACCTCAAAAAGGCTCCGGGCTACGACCTAATAAACGGCAAAATTCTCAAAGAACTACCTATTACCGGTATACTGTATATAACCCAGTTATTCAATGCAGTCTTATAAAATGGTTACTTCCCATCCTAATTAAAAGTACCCCAGATAATACTTATCATAAAACCAGGCAAACCTCCCAACGATCCAAAGTCGTATCGACCAATAAGCCTCTTACCCATTGTTGCTAAAGTTTTTAAAAAACTTTTACTACAAAGACTTATTTCAATTATTGATGACAACGAATTAATACCACCCAGTAATTCGGCTCCCGGAGGATGCACTCTACAACTGAACGAATTCACTGGGTAGTACAAGAAATCAATCAAGCTTTTGAAGACGAGCATTACTGCTCTGCAGCATTTTTAGGCGTCTACCAAGCATTCGACAGAGTGTGGCATACGGGACTCCTATGCAAACTACGAACACTTCTACACTTAAACTACTTTCTAATCCTGCAGTCCTACCTCTTTAATCGACACTTTCTGGTCAAATACGAAACAGAGTGCACAAGCCTCTTCCCGGTAAATGCTGGAGTACCTCAAGGCAGTGTACTCGGACCAGTGCTTTAACTGTTATATACTGCAGGCCTGCCGACCTTTCCGGGAACTACAACAGCTATATTCGCGGACGACACCGCAGTTCTGGCCTCGGATAGTGACCCAACCATAGCTTTACAAAAACTACAAGCCAATCTAACCTCTATCGAAAAATGGTTATCAGAGTGGAGAATTAAAGCAAACGAGTCCAAGCCCATCTAGGCAACCTTTGCCATCCGCAGAGGGACCTGCTCTCCTGTACAGATGAACAGCTCTTTACCCAAATGTCAAGTATCTTGGGCTATACCTTGATGGAAGACTCACGTAGAATAAGGACATCTTTACAAAACGCAATCAACTGGGGCTAACTCTAGCCAAGATGTACTGGTTACTGAGGCGTAAATCCAAGCTCTCAACAGACAACAAACTTTTGATATATAAAGCAATACTTAAACCCGTATAGAGTTATGGCATTAAGCTTTGGGGTACATCTGTCAACTCCAACATTGAAATCCTTGAACGTTTTCATTCTAGTGTTACGCGTAACTGTGAACGCGCTCTGGTTCGTGTCCAACGCGGCTATCCGCAATGATCTTCAAATCTTTACAGGAAAAGAAAAAATCAACCGCTATAGTACTAAATACAGCAATCGTCTTAGAGCACACTCCAGCACTTTACCACGGACCTTATGGTTCCTCCAAATCAGAATAAAAGACTTCAAAAATACATGTCTTGCCTACGAGATTTCATAGTTAATTTAATATCAGCTTTGCTTTAATTTTATTTTAGTTTATTTGGTTTATAAGTACTTTTGTACTCAAAAGCCGTAACAGACTAGTGTCTACTGTTGCAGGAACATACCTCTGAGTATATTTCTACATGACCGTATATTTAGTTTATACAAACAATTTATTTAATATACATGCACAGATTGTAAACAAATTGGGATGATAAAAAAATCGTCTTTTTGAATCCAGAAAATGCTAAGAATTCAGAGTCCTCAAATTGAAGAGACTTCAGCAATAGGCAGACCGACTATGGCAAATCCTACGCAAACTACTGGGACCTAGTAATAAGTTTATTTACCTTATCAAAAGTTATAAAACAGTTTCGGAAAGTTACCATTACGCAATTAAACTTAAACAAAATAGCAAATGGGGATACTATAAAAAAGTTAAAGATGCAATAAATCAGAAATTAATTAAGAAGACTTGCGCAGCGTACAAAGCCGGTCTTCATAGTAATAAATATATAATAATCTATCAGAAAATCGTTAATTCTAAGAAATAGTGGTTATAACAACATAAAAACACCAAATAACAAACAAAACAGAAAATCTAGCAATATTCTATAGAAGTCCTCCCATATAACAATTCAAAATGTAATAAAGAGATCATAACGGGTGTTTTTTATAGAGGTATAAAACTTTAAGTTGACAACACTTTTTTAACTGGCGGCCATTTTGTCAGCTGTCAAGTGATTTATGTTTAGTTTGGTTTGGCATTTCAACATGAATAGACTGACGCCTGAACAACGCTTCCAAATTGTGCAAATTTATTTTGAAAATCATGGTTCTGTTCGAAATACGTATCGCGCACTACTTCCATTTTACTATCGAACGTTTTCGCACTACGTTTACTCTAAATGATAATACGCATCCACAGAGATGTCGTACAGTGCGTACAGAAGAAGTCATTGCTGCTGTAGAGCGTAGCGTAGAGGAAGACCCCAATCAGTCTATCCGCCATCGTGCACAGGAATTGGATATGTGTCCATCCACTTTATGGAAGATTTTGCGGAAAAATCTTGGTTTGCGTGCTTACAAAATCCAACTCGTGCAAGAATCGAAGCCATACGATCACCTAGCAAGGCGTAGATTCGGTGAATGGGCCCAAAACAAGATTGCCGTTGATCCCGATTTTCATAAGCGAATTTTGTTTAGCGATGAAGCTCACTTTTGTTTGAATGGATACGTCCATAAACAAAACTGCCGTATTTGGAGTGATGGTAATCCTCAAGTGTGTGTTGAGACACCGTTACATCCAGAAAAACTGACTGTTTGGTGTGCTTTATGGGCTGGTGGAATCATTGGTCCGTACTTCTTTACAAACGATGCTGGTCAGAACGTTAGTCAATGGTGACAGCTATAGAGCCATGATTACTGACTTTTTCGTTCATCAATTGAACAACCATGATGTGCAGGAGCTGTGGTTTCAACAAGACGGCGCAACACGTCACACAGCTTGTGCCACAATTGGTTTATTGAAGGAAACGTTTGGTAACCGCCTAGTTTCACGTTTCGGACCCGTGAATTGGCCTCCAAGATCGTGCGATTTAACGCCGCTAGACTCTTCTCTGTGGGGATATGTGAATTCGCTAGTCTACGCCGATAAGCCCGAAACGATTGACCACTTGGAGGACAACATTCACCGCGTTATTGCGGATATACGGCCACAAATGTTGGAAAAAGTCATCGAAAATTGGACCTCCAGATTAGACTACGTTCGAGCCAGCCGTGGCGGTCATATGCCAGAAGTCATATTTAAATTATAATGCCAGAAGATTATCTTTCGAATAAAGTAAATTTCATGTCAATTTAAAAAATTCATCTTTGTTTTATTCCATTTCAAAGTTCTATACCTCTATAAAAAACAAAGAGCGTTTTATCAAAAACTGTAATTGCTTTGGAGAGCAAAAATATAATTGCATCCCGATTTTTTACACATTATTATTGAAGCAAAAATATGGAGATGTCAAGAAGGAGAAAAGTATTCTGGTTTAAAGTTCTCAGAACGTAGTTGTTAAAAATTCTACGAAAGTATTTTGCGTTGGTGTCAATAAAATGATGGTAGTCGTCACGAGTATTAGAGTCGGCACTTTAAATACAAAATAAATTCCGAAGATACGTCAATAACTATTTAATTCCACTTAATAAAAACGTTGAATGCCAATTATTGTAATTATCTTTCAAATTATGTTGAAATAATCAAATAACAAAATAACAATTTTGAGGCTTGCACATTCGCATTATAAAAAAGCGGCAAGACAAGAGCTACTGTTCGGTGCTTTGCGGCATTTGCCCAAGAGAGCTTATCGCTGGCAGTGTTTATAATATCTGCGACTTTTTAATGTACAAAGGCGGCCGACTGGAGCCGCTCTACTTTCACACGATAAAAAAGGTGTCGCGTAGCTTGCAGTTCGAGTAATCTAAAATTAATCAAAACACACTAGAACCTTCCGTGGCGCGATATCCGTTAAAATGTTTAGAGATCATTTTTATAACGAACTTGTATATTCAACGAACTTAGCTAATGAATAATTTTTTTGTTTATTTTTACTGATAATATATAATACGCAAAACTATTAATTAAGAATTAAGAATTTTTTATGGTTTATTGAACTGCATCAACTTAAAGGTCTGAATGTAATACTTGAATTGATACGAACCATTGGTTATGATTCGCAATGGTTTTGCTAGGTTGGAGTCTTTAGCTCCACTCCATATTTGAATACCGTAGCACCAAATGGGCTTAATAACAACGTTATAAGCAAGTAGCTTGTTCTCGAGAGATAATTTTGAATTACGTCCTATAAGCCACTACTAATTTCTAAGTGTGAAGCCTAAATGAAGTTTCTTGTGCCATAGGTTCGGACTTCGTGTCAGGTGTCAGTGAAAACGGATACCTAAATATTTAGTCTCCTCTTTTTGTAAAAGGATGTTTCAACTTAATCTGGCGGGAGGGAATATTCCCTTTTGGGCTGTGAATGTCACCTAAACGGATTTTTGCACATATTTTGATCCATTCTTCTACTTTACTAAGGTAGTTTTGCAGGTATATCGAGGCAACAACTAGATCGTGATGTGAAGCCATTAATACCCCATCGTTACCATTAGTGGCAGATATTGTACTTTTGCTTGCTGGTAGGTCGGCTGTATACATAAGGTGTAACACTGGACCGAACACACTACCCTAAGGTACCCCCGATGTAATAGGGAACAAGAATGTGGTCATATCTCCGTATTTGATCGAGAAGTGTCTATTTGTAAGATAAGATTGAATTAACACAAAGCATGTATGTGGCAAACTACGTAAGATTTTGTTTAAAAAGCAAACGTGCCAAACTTTATCAAACACTTGCTTATTTAAAAATACTGCTGTGTAATATCTTTTGGGCACTCAATGTATCTGCAAGACCCTAGAATATTGCTGTTGAAGGGCAAATTGACTCTTTGGTGTTAATTCCTTTTCATCGACGAGGGACAACATTCTTTGTAGCAAAAGCTTTTCAAATACTAAGAAGTCATCTAACGTTATATGCCTTTTTCTCTTTCATCCAATAAACAATTATCGATAGCAAGACATTGTGATCGTGACACTTAGTCTTTCTTTTTGGATCATTTCTTATAAACAGATCCATAATTTCCGTAACAGTGGTTCCTCGTAAGTTTCTTTGCTCCCATCTTCGTCAGCTTTGTGTCTGTGTTGTTGTTTTACCACTAATTTAAAATTGTCTTTGGAAAAACTTTCACCAATCACTATTTTCAGTAATTCTTCAATACCCTGGGCATTTATATCTTCCAGTCTTCTTTCGTTAGCCAGACTGAAAATTCTGTTAACATTAACAATGGATTCTTCCTTGTTTAGCTCTGGCTTTGTATTCTTTCATACTCCTTCAAACATCCCACAATCATTTCATTTCTGAAAATTTTGATGTTTGTAGCATCCACAATATTGTAATTTTTCCAAAAATTTCTAATGGATTGGCTACTTTCTTCATCAGTTTGATCAGTCATTGTCGAAACGTCCTGCGCAAATAATTTGATATTGTGCCTTGATTCATTATGCGTTATAAAGACCATTTCTGCCTTTTCTACTGGCTACGAAATTTTCAGTAGTATGGCCTTCTCATTTTGAATGTAGATAAGATAAACAAGGCTAAAGTGAATTAATAAAAGTATAGAATTTGAAAGAATAACAAAAAAATTTATAGTGAAAAGTTACTTTCTGTTAATGCGTACTTGAAGATAATCAGAAATAGATTCTAAACAACATCTTTCAGGAGCAAGGCAACTTCATTAATTGCTTGGTGCATGCTGGCTCTTGATAAGTTGAATTTTGTGTAACTTCCTCCTCTCCATACATTTTTTCCCTTAACCTCTCCACATGTGTGTTTTTCTATACAAAATTCACTGTTGAATAATACAAAGTTTTTTGACTGAAGAATTTTCTTGTAACCACCAAGCATTTTTATCTTGTCACAATACCTCTTTACCTATTTTTTGTTACTTTTAAATGAAACCATTTCTTTAATTCTACATTTTTTACTTTCAATTTATATTTCTCCTAATCTTTTTTACATTTTTATTACATATTTCTTTTTCCTTTGGTTAATATTGAGGTCTATCTTGTTTGCATTACTTTTTTGAACTCTTTTCGTGTTCTTGCTATTAACATAATATTCTGCTTTAATTATGTTTTCTAAATTATGGTTTCCAGGACTATATTTAAGTATTATTACTTAAAAATTTGTTAGAAACTTAACTTTAACTCTATTTAATGTTTTGATACATTATTTGTAAATTTTAGCTTGTCATCACATTTGAAGAGTTCTCTTAAGAGTACATTGCTAGCTGGATTTCTGTTATTCTTCATCTTGGTCATTACACTTGACAGCAAAATAATCGACTCACTAGCTGCATGTGAATTTTCGTCTCTGTTTCAGTCTAAGAAAATTGAAAATAAAAACGTTAACGTGCAAAGGAGTATTTTTATTATTGAGCTTTAAAAAACTATTGCTATTGCATTAATCGGATGACGCATTCAAAAAAATATGCATTACAAACGGGGCTTTACGAATCTTGCTAATTGGAACGCATCTAGGTGACGCCGTGTTACGAACTTTCTGTAGCAATCGTTACTATTCTGCAGCTATTTCTTCCGATGTTCTTTGAGAACGTCGCAGTTGCCTTGCTTGGTTTCTTGCTATTTCTTCCAGAGTTTTTCGTAAACTTCGCTGTCGAAGTGTGTTTATTGAACGAAGTCATTCTTGACAGGCTACATCTCTTTGGCCGCCTGATGGATGATTTTATTTTTAAGAAGGCCCGTAGCCATCTTCGGCTTGATCTGGCTTGGGTCCAGAAATTTAGATTTTTTATTGTTTGCAATAGCATATTCATGGGCTAGTTCTTTTAGCACTTTAGAGTTTCATCCATATGTCATTCTAGCACATAACAAAACGTAGTCTTTTAGTGCAGATTCTGCAGACACTCAATTTTCGGTACATTCTCAGTTTCTGTTCGTTTTTTATCTTGCTCTCGCTGCAATATTGTTCTTAGTATTTCTACCTCTTGTTCAACCATACGCAAAAATTTCCCTTTCTTAAAAAACTCCAACGCCTCCGTTATAATTTTTGCACTATAAGTAGCTATTTTTCTCTTTTTAGGCTTTTCTCTAAAAAAAGGCAAACGCATTAATAAATAGAACGACATGGATTGTGCACGCGCGTGTCCTACTGTGTACTGATGTACGAAAACCACAACATTCAATAATATCAGGAACAACATCGACCATATTTGGATAAAAATCTCATACTTAACGGCTCACTGAACATTATAGAAGTAAGAAAACTTGCCTTTTCATATTTTGATTATCCGAGTTACAAAAATCTTCCATACAAAAAAAAAGGAAAAATTGAATAACACAACACTCTTCCATTAGACTGCAGCTATATTGGACTGGAAACAGTGGCTACCTTGGTAGCATTGAATAGGAATGGTTGTGATTGGTTAACTCAAACAGTCCGCGAAATATGAATGGTATCTTACTGTGTACACCGTACCACTTTATACCAACCTCCCTATTGATTACAGCCATCAGCGTTTGTTTCAGAAAATGAGTATTAGTGTCGTTTTGAGAAAACTATATCCTCTAAAACTGCCCATAATTTGTAATCTAACGGATTGAGATCTGAGCTACTAGAAGGTCAATCCTTTAGTGTTAGAAAATGAGGCAGATTGTAGTCAAGTTTGAGCTGACCATACTTTGTGGGTGGGTTACGGAGTGAAAGATTTAAAAATCACCTCTAAAAAACTTTTAGAAATTTTATTACACTTTCCAAAACAATCTAATAATACACAGCGGCCGAAGTTTTGACTTCCATTTCACCAAAATAAATATTTGCCGCCTTATCATAATAAAATTTCAATGAAACCATTACATATCATAGATGATGGTCTCTCTGAACTCTTGGCACTAGCTGAGATGCTTCTTTGGATGATTTAGCGTATAGCCTGGCATTTTGTTGTTGAAAGATTTTGTTTATGTGTAAACAAACTTTTTGCTGTCATCATGCGCGTACTCAGTCAACAACCACTTTTTCTCTCCTACCTTTCTATAAAGCATCCGTCAGCAAATGCTGGTCCTAGGCCTTATTTAATAATACGAGACATTAAAGTTTTGGTTATTTGCATCTCTTTATAAACAATTCAAGTTAAATGTAGTTCTTCAAACCTTGGACGATGTTCGACACCTCCAGTCTCATTAAATAATTTTATAGCCCGATGCACAAACATACGGTTAATGCCAAGAGGATGCAGAGGTCTGAAAGGTTACACTTTTAATTCTACAATTATTTAATGCTTTACAAAAATTTGGTTTCTTTCCACCCCAATCCATTCACTAATAACTGAACTTGACAAAAAACGCAATGTAACTTACAACTTCAAGACTTATCAATTGTAATCGTATGTTAACATCACATATATCTTGATGCTGTGTCAAGCAAAGGTAGGTTTGGTGTTGTAACAGTATTTATAAAAATGTTAAGTACAGATAGCGATAAACAACGCATTTTTTAGAGAAAAGAAATAACTGTTTTGAGTTTTCACGCACCTGACACCCGGCAAAAAAAGAAGAATAGTTTTCACGTAGGGTTAGTGGTCATATATGAAAACAAAATGCCGAGTCGTAGAACTATGTTGTAGTAGTTGTTCAGAACATAAGTGCAAGCCAAAAATTATCTGTGCACAACAATTTCTTCATGCTCTCAACACTCAGTAGAAGTGTGTGAAAATATGCCAGCAGTCGTTTCAACTATGTAAATGCGGAGACAAAGCAGATAAATTTTTGTTCTTGCAGGAGACGTCGGAAAAGAAACTCAAATCTATGAAATGGCAGCACATTAGAAACTTTTGTTCCGAATAAACATGTCCAATACGCTATACTATAGTGTGTGCGCGAAAACGGTAAGAGGGCTTACAGGAGCAAGCAGATCTATGTTATATCAGACAGCCAGGCAGCTCTAAAGGCTTTATGCAAGCATCAGAGTATCATCTAGACTGGTATGGGAATGCATCAACGAACTCAATGCACTGGCAGAACATAACTCAGTAAAACTGTTTATGGGCACCTGGGCATTGGGTATCTACGACAATGAGAAAGCTGATGAACTGCCAGCAGGGATCTAGTGAGGCTTATATAGGCCCAGAACCTGCTTTAGGAATTTTACAAGTGCTACCCGAAGCTTTATTAAGGAGAATGTACTAGAAGAACCGACCAGGACATTATTTCAGCAAAACCTTTAATAAGGGACCTTGCCAAAAGACAACTGCAGAACTCTTAACCTAAGTAGGCCACAGCTAAAGATAACCATAGGGTTTCTTACAGGACATGCGACTGTAAAAGAACACCTCTGGAAAATTGGTAAATTCAATGGTGACCTTACATGCAGACTTTGTAGCAAGGAACCAGAAACAGCCTTACACATGCTATGCAAGTGCGATGCGCTGTGCAGGAAAAGGGAACATATATTTGAGAAACCAATCCTGGAACTGGAAGATTTCCAGACACACCCTGTAAAGGACCTGTATCTGCTGATTGAGGGGACATCAATTACAGATTGATTATGAATTTATTTAATTAGGGTAATTACAATAAGCCATAAGCTGCAGAGAACATGGATCCATTAAGGAAGACATACCCTAAGCGCAAAAAAACATGTCCAACATTATTTTTTCCAGAGCAAATTGCAATTGTCTTTTGGAATCAGGAAAAGATTCTGCTAATAAATTAGCTGCTCTTCATGATGAAAAACTTAAAGTGTAATGTACTCTATCATGACGCCGCAGCATTAGTTCAATGTTGATATGACGATGGATACCGTTGTTACAAGGAAATTTTCCACCAGTTTGTAAATCAACAGGATGGTGTTTTTTCCCTCTGTATAACCGTATGACCAATTTGTTTTTTTATTTAAAGATTGCACAATGTCTGCAGGATCGTAATAATTTGAAATAGCAGTTTGATTAAAATTTTTATAATATGATTTTAAGATGCTACCAAAAACTTGTTTACAAACAACTTAAACACTAGGCTACTCCTCCCTGAAACAATTTAGGCTTCTTAATGCTATATGTGCCTTTTTGGGAGGGGCGACAATAAAAACAAACGGTACGAGTCTGACAATAGTGTGAATAACCTTTATTACCAATGCATAGAATTAAAAATGAGATGTTAATTGAACTAAAGTATCCATACCCATAAAGTATCAGGGACCGCATCTTCAGCACATAACCAAGTTTTTCGTTTCTAATACAGCCCTACATCAACTTCGTAACTCTATAACTTGTTTTGAAGGCTACTGACAGGGCGTATCTAGCGGCCTGCCAGGACGTTAATATATTGACGTATTGTGGCGATGCATCTGAAGGAAGACAGCGGATGCATTAGCCGGCGTGTCCAGGCATTCCATCCGCCGAAGTGACAGATCGCCAGATCCATCTAGTTAACGGAATGATCGATTGCCCGCGTTTCGGCCGGGCGGCAGCAAATAAAACGATTAGCCGGCGCGGCCGGCCGCTCGTTAATAATAAAACAAACGCCGAATTAGGGCCACTTTAATTTCCAAACAAATTAACGGGGGCGTATTTGGACGGGGTTTGCTACGGTCGCCGGGTTTCGCGGCACGCGAGCCCTTCGGCGGGACTGCACGTCCCTCTGCGAAGTCTGAATAAGGTCGACGGTCGGCGCGAGAAAACTGGAGGAGCGGACGGCGCCCGGCATGTGCCCTGGGGAGATGGGAGGTCCGATACGGTAGCTGCTCTGAAATGGGACTGCTGGCCACCTTGCAGTTGGCCAGAACCTTGAAAGTTGTACCTGGGTTAATTAAAATGTAGTCTGGAATGCTCTAGGGACAGTAGTAAAAGCATTATGTTTTAGTTAGCAACTCCTCGGCAAAATATTTTTGTAAAATTCTGCGAGAATAATGAGATTTATTGTCGAGTTGGAATTAACTAGAAAAACTGCTGAGTAGAGCAGATTAACCTTACTTCTACGGACATAATAATAATGGTAATGATGAAACTATTCCGCAAGGGAGTATAAAATAGATTTTTCATATGGGTGCGATGTAGCAGGCATCATTATTCCTCTCCAAGCATCTGGATTCCAAGATCAAACCCAAGTTCTGTTTTTACTAAGGTGAGAAGTATCCTTGTTGGTGACGCAACGAATTATTATCAAATTGCTCTCTGCAGTTTTAAAAAGCTTTAAGCTCGGAGACATCATCCTTTAGAAGATTCAAATGTATGTGTAGCACAAACAATTTTCAGGAAGGACGAGAAGCAGTTGAAAATAAAGGTCATAAACATCGGCCGGGGACTGGCGTGTCTGAAGACAATAATCTCATTGTTTGCCTTATAAATTAATGGTTGGTAAAATTCTTTCTAAAGTCGCAATGATTAGGAAATTTGAGACGTTATCTTGCATTAAGACAACGGCCTACTTTATATAGTAACCTACATTAGACAAAAAGTTAAGGATTACATATTGGGCTTGACGCACTGCAAATGTCATGTGTTTGGACTATTAAAAGAACCATTTGGTAAAATTCTTGTTTGTATTTTATCCACTCATGTACTGGGTTATTCTAAAAGTCGTTCCCGTTCTTAATTCTTACCAACTAAGCTGATATGATTTTAGGTTCATTAGAAAGCTCGATTTCTTCCAAGAATTTTTTATATAACTTGTCATTATTATATGAGATTTTACTCCATTGGGATGTTTTGCCGCTCCTTTCTGGAGCTAATCCGTTTCTTGGGGTGGATTAGTTTCCGCATTTATTTCCTTATATTTTTGCGTATGTCCTGATCTTCATTACTATACCTCTGCATGCGTTACTGTCATTAATCATCCATTTCTAGTTTTTTATTTCTATTTTTTTAATCCTTTGAGACTTGATCTTGCCATCTGACTTTTGATCTTCCTTTCATTCTTGTTTCTGTTGGTTGCCAGTTTGTTATTTTCTTCATCATCTTGTCTTCATTCGTCCTCATCACATGCCTTCACCATCTAATTCTCTGTGCTTTAATGTTTATTACAATGTCTTCTCCTTTCATGGCCTGCAGTAACTCGTGGTTACTTCTGATTGTCATTAGATCTTCCTAGTTCTTCTTCTTCTTTTTTTGTTGCGATTGACCCCCCTGTTGCGTATGTTGCTGTTGTTCTTATTAGAGTTTTGTTTTTTTTACTAATATTCTTGTCTTTTATCACATTTTTGTTAACATAGAAAGCTCGGTTGCCTGTTTGTATTATTCTTTTAACATCCATTTAGAATTCTTGTTGTTTATTATTGCTCTCAAATATTGTGTTTATTTCTTCGTAGCTCTATCTTTAAACTTTTCAAAACTTCTTTATTTTTTGTGTATTCCATTTACTTTGTTTTTGATTTATTTATAATTAGTCCTTTCTTACACGCTTCTCTTTCGATTTTACTAAGTGTTGCCTGAAGGTCTCTTTGTCTCCTCACTATTATGACTATGTCACTGGCATATCCTACTATCTGGTGTACTTTATTTAATTGTTTCCACTCGTACATATTACTCTTAAAATTTTGTCAGTGTTATATTAAAAAGTGTAACCGATAAGGCATCTCCCTGTCGAACTCCTATATTTGTCTTAATTTGGTTGGTCTTACCCTCTTCAACTTTAACTATTATCTTTCAGTCATTTGCGTCAGTTTAATTAGTTTTCTTGGTTTTCTTAAATTTTTCATTTCTTCTAATAAGCGTTATCTGTTTTTCTTGTCGAACGCCTGTTTAAAGTCGACAAACAGCATGTATTTTTCTATTTTAAATTCATAACATTTTTGTATTGTCTCCTTCATCATGTCGATTGCGTCGACTGTTGATCTACTTAGTCTGAAACCATTCTAGCAGTCCCCTATCTATAGTTCTATGTACCACTAGTTTTTGATTTATTAATGACGTCAGAATTTTATAAGTAATATTCAGAAGAGTCATTCCTGGGTAGTTGTAGCAGTCTTGTAAGTTTTCCTTCTTTGGGATTGGTACCATCACTCCAATTGTCCACTCACCAGGCATCTTTTCCTTCATATTTCTAAAATGAGTATATATATATATATATATATATATATATATATATATATATATATACCTCTTTCTTCTATGTTTTATTAATTCAGTTTGTATCAGGTTACTTCCTGCCGTCTTTCCTTCTTTTGCTCTGTTCACTGTTTGTTTATAGTCAAGTGTTGTGCCCATATTTCTTTAATCTTCTCTGCGTCATATCTTCATTCTGCAACCCTCTACTCTTTAGTCTATTTACACTTTGCTGCTGTTTTAGTTTCATGTAAAAATTTTGGGAATTATTCTGTCTTCTATTTTGTTCCATTGCTTGTTCCATCAATTCTACATATTTTTCTAGCTTCTTTTTTCTTTTCTTTGTATGTTTTCTCATGTTTTTCTCTTCCAGTCTTTAACCATTTTTGCTAAGTTTTATTCTCTTCTTTTATTACGTTTTCACAATCCTGATCAAACCATTCTTTCCTCTTGGATGCTTTTTTTTAGCCTATAGTTCTCTCGGCTGCTGTTTTCATAATTCCTTTTATGTTTTTCCATTTTTCGTCGACACTATTGGATTTTGTTCCTTTTCTGATTTCTGTGTTTGATATCTGTTCTTTTCATTTCTATTGTTTAAGCTTCTTACTTCCCAGCTTCTCTTCTAACGTGGCATATTCTAGCTTTGTTTTAGAATGTCATCTGAAGAAATCTGCATGCGCTGGGCTTCGAATGCATGCGTCCCCGCCTTATCCCCATGAAGTAGAGCAAGCCGAGAAGCAAGTGCAAGTTTGTCAGCAGCTCCTTTAGAACCTGCACGACATTATATTATGGCACAGAATCGGGACCTCACGTGAATAATTGTTCACGATCGGAATTGGTTTCGCAGGGGCATCGAGCAGCTTGGCGATTGTTAGGTAATGTGCTTATATGGATGGGTTGTATTTTGAAAAATACATATCACTTGTTAGAAAACAATCTATTCAGGGTTTGACAACTGTCTCCAGCACGTTGATATAGCTGGGGACAGTCATCTTTAAGCCTGCCTCAAATAAGCGGGACGCTAATGACATCTCTGTCACTGCTCACAAGCCCCAGTAGCATTAAAAAAGCGGGAAACCTTGTATGCATGACGGTAGGTACTTTAGAGACATCTTGGGACCAAAAACAATCATTTTAGCAATCCTGTCCTAGATGAAGTTCCGTCGTAATTGATGTCATTCAGCAGTCATTGAGCTTTTAACTTCCTATTCATCTTGTTTTTCTCAGTCAACAGTTGACAGATCCTCAGAACAAAGGTTTGTATTGCATTGCTAGGATGACCGTTGACCTCGCCCATTTTTTGCCAGATCAGTTATGGTCCGTCCAGGACCCTGATCGATCTATATCTCTCTCTATATTTGCGGACGAATTCTTCACTTCTGTTGGTCTGTCAGCAGTTATCTTCTCCTGGTGGTTACATTCCTTGTACTTCTTGACTACGTCATAAATTTTGACTCCTTTTTGTAGCCAAACCTGGGAATAATTTCTGACGGCGTTTTTGCAAAGGAATTCGAGTATAGCATTCTGTGGTAATGTTATCAACTTGTTTTGTGGACAATCGTAGGTTGTTGATTAAGTGAAGATAACTTGTTGTGTTAGCTAATAGGGAAATTATGTATGTACATAAGATAGCCTTAAAACAATTTCGGATTTATTTCGACAACCCTGTAACATGTAAAGTGATACCAAATTTGACATCTGTTGCACTAAATATGGATTCTGAAAAATTGTACTCTAATCAATGAGCTATAGTTTCAGATAAGAAAGACAATTGTACAGTAGCTTAAAACAAATTGATACAGAATATGAAATTTTAATAATTTGAATAAATTTATGTGGTTGTATAATATAATAATAAGAGCAGATATATTTTTTATTGTTGAAGTTATTCTATTTACAATTTCTTTTAAGTAACGTTAAGTAAATTATCTATACGATGTGGTTCGATACGGGGAAGCAGACTAAAGGTAAGTCCAATATGTAGTATTTTTTTAAATGGAAAATATGTTATTATCTAATAAGTCTAATTTATCGAAATACCTTGCACTAGCTTTTAATACCGCATCTTTCGTGGACTTCAGCTTGTCACTGACTATCTACATTTCTAACATAGTATTGTACATATACCTGTAATAATTCGCAGCGTCTTGGATTGAAACCTTTCCAATGTAACTATGTTAGACTTTGAGGATGTTCCCTACAAATGAATCTTATACATCTGCACTACCTTAAAGATCACTCATAATTTAGCAGTTTGTTATCTAAGGAAAATTGTTAATTTCTACCAAGAAGCCAATAGTGCTTACCAAGTTTCCAATTTAGTTGTTTGTCTTTTTGGAAAACAATTTTTGTGCGCAGTTTTTCTGAGGTTGAAACTGGGTACTTGTCAGTAAGTAATACTGTTTGTGTAAAGTTTCAGGGTTCCTAGTAATGATACCAAATACAGTAATACCAGAGGAAGATTTACTATAATCATTAATAAAAAATTAAACACTATGAACGGACTAAGTTTAACAGCGATAATTCGCAAGCTACCACGGTTAAGGTAGAAGACTCGAATGGGCCAATCGCTTAATCAGCAGCATATTGCCCTTGTACATGTATATGAAGCAAATAAATTAATGAATATATCTAAATATTGGGTTGAAAGAGACTACAATGTTAAACATCGCCAACAGGGACCGAGGCTGTATAATCCTAGTGGTAAAATTTTAAGCAAAGTCATGCAAGAAAGATATCTAAATTACCATTTTACGGGAGGACAGCAGATAGAACGAAAATATCAGATTTACTAGATTTTTTCACCACTACAGGCAATGAGCTTTTCAACATAAATATAGCCGATAATTTAATTAATTTTCAGGTCACTCAGTAGTAATACTTTAACTAAAAATGAAATCGTTAAAAATAAATCTCTTTAACTCTACACAATAAGCAGACTAACTGGGATGACTTTAGAAAAATTCTCGACAAAAACCTTTCACTGAATGTTATTGAATGATATTCAAAGATTCCTAAAAATTCAATACATACGATCAAGGAAGCAGCCTGAAAAGCATTTCCAAAGGCAAAACCATATCTCACGGCAGTTTTGAAGAAAATCGCTAAGAAATAAATACTGATATTGAAAAAAGAATGGCCAAATAGACGATGCCCAGCTGAAAAAGAACGACACAACAAAGCATCTGAAGATCTAAAAAGTATGTTAAGAAACTACAAAGATGAAACTTGGAAACTATTTAGAAGGTTTAAGAGTTAATTAACTCTAAGACTCTAAGAGATAATGAACTAATACCAGATTACCAATTTGGTTTTAAGAAACCCCATACCAGAATAGAACAGCTTTATCGTGTTGCAGTTCTTGTAAATAGTACTTTTGACAAAAAAAGTCTTGCACAGCTGCCTTTGTTAATGCAAATCAGACTTTTGAAAATTTAGCACAAGGGTCTCTTGTAAAGCTAAAAAAAGCACCAAAATTATATTTACATGAAAGACACTTCCTTGTTAAGTATTAAGAACTAAGCAAATCATTCCCAATAAACTCAGGCGCACCGCAGAAGTAGATAAATGATATCCGTAAAACTTTTTTGCTGTACTATAATCTTCCTGACTGATAATAAATTGTGCGACTTATCACTTGGCCGCTACAACCACTTCCGAATTAAGGGATTAAATAAAATTTCTCATTGTGTTAAGTAAACAGTCTGATTCATCATAGCAAAAGATTTTTAATTGTTAGTGACGTCTAAAGCCTCTTTTGTTTGTAGGAATCTACTTAATAATATGACACACAAAGTATCGGCTTAAGAAGTTTTTACCACAGCATTCTAATTAAGGTCTTTAATTAAGGCTGCACGTGAACAATTTTATAAAATTTGTAGTTTTAAAAAGTCTAATCTTTAAAGTGATTTGCTGCAAAAGTTCCAGCGGCCCTTAATTGCGAAGGACGTGCTGTAGATAAATATTATTTCTGTTTTTATAATTTTTTATCTTTTGTGTAATTATAAATTGTGATCTGTAAAGCCACCTAAGAGCACAGTTGAATTCAAGAATGTTTCCAAAAGGTTCATGAGTTTAAACTAATTTATCTTCGCATTGACGATTGCTAACGTTGCGACGAATGTCGTGCCCACCTTACTAAATACAAACTGCTTCCACTATATTTTAAATAAAAAAGGTAAAATTATTTTATAATTTAGCCACGTATAATTAAAAAGTGTCAAATTAGCTTGGGGTCTCCTGCTTAATTGTGCGAGCCTGATGAACATGCGCCCGCAGGTGCAGGCGCTCCAGAGCTGCAGGCCCTGAAAAAGAAATGTGGCTTGAATGGCAAGGGAAACGGAGGAAGAGCCGGGGTCTAATGAAATGGCCCTGACAAACGACAGGCGTGACATTTAGAATAAAGCAAAGCCACCTACGGATCCGCCGCATTACAAAACCGGCAATTCTCCGGGCGTCAGGGGTGGCTTCGCCTCGCTGAACCTTGTCGTTCCGTAAAGGGAGTGCAATAATGTCCGCAACCTTATCTTTCTCGAAATCCGAGGCCGCGTTCACTATGGAGTTTAATGCGGAACCTGGAGGGCACTGGTGGCCAACAATGGACTCTCCATTTAACAGAAGAGAAAATGTCGAAATAATGTCTTTTCGAATATTTTTTTAATCTGACACTTTTATACTAAAAGATATCCAAGGAGACTATTATATAAATATAAATAAATTTAGAATAAATATGACAAAAATCAAAGAAAGAGTGCTAAATTAATAGAAGTTACCCGAATAAAAATGTTGTAGGATAGTAATAATGGTTGCAATTCCCTCATTGAAAAGAGGATGTACAAAAGTTATAATATAATATTATATAGTAGTAATACATAGTAATGAAAATATATAGACAATAACATTCATAAAAACAATTTCAACAATTAGAAAAAAAAGGTCTTTGAGGCCCTTAACTTTATTAACAATTTTCGTCCACTCGGTCCTTTGTTTTATGAGTGCTTCCCAATTCTCAAATTGCGGTTTTCTTAAATCTTCCTTAACATCTTGGAACCATTCCTTCTTGCCGTCTTCTCATATTTCTTTTTGTGGGGTTTCTCTAAAAACTAATTTAGGGATTCTTTGATCCGACCTTTTTCCTAAATGTCCCAACCATCTCAATCTTGCCTATATGATTGCACCTATTATTGTTGGCTCTTGATACATCCCATAACTCCCTAGTTGTCCTTTCCGCCAAACTTCTTCTTCCTGAATCCTCCCGAAAATATGTCTCAATACTCTTTTCTCCTATTTTAATAATTTGTCTATCTATCTTAGATTTAATGTCCACACGACATTCGTACACTACTATCTGCCGTAAAAACTTTAATTTTAACTGCTTGCGAAATATTTTTACTATTTATTAGTTTATTTAAAGAAGCAGTACTTTTTATACCCACTACTATTTTGTTTTTATTTCATTCATTTTTAGTCTGTATGTTCTTGCTTTTTCTGTGTTTATAAAAATATTTTTAGGCGAGTACGAGCAGTGAATCGGTGCGGACGCTTTGTATGCGTTCCGGTAACAGTGCGTCACGCTTGACATAAACGCTTATCGCTGCAAGCAGTAAGTGATTTTATTTTACTTATTTCTACTAATTATTGTTAACAATCGCCAACCAAGATTTAAAAATGGATTACCAATTGCAAAATAAACGCAAATGTGATAAATTATCATCGCCTATCAATGAGGTGCAGAAACGGTACGCATGGACCACCCAAGATCTTTTAACAAGCAACAAATACTATCTACCGCCACATCTGGAAACAGCCATAGCACCCACACATTCTTCGGATAATGGTAGCCCGCAAAATACACAATCGGGCACCGAGCAAGTTAAAGCACCGCCAATATACCTGCTGTTAACCATAAAGCATTAATAGAAGATATACAAAAACTCTCTACCGGACAACTTACAGCACAACTACACTCTGTATTAACTTAACCAAAAACGAACACTAATAAAACATTTTACCACAAACGAGGTACAGTACCATACTTATCAAAACCCAAACGACAAACCGATATCAGTGGTTATTAAGAATGTTCCACTTTCCCTCACCGACCGGGAAATAAAGGAAGAATTAATTAAAACCTTGCCAATAATAAAAGTAACTCGCTTATATATTAAAGACAAAAAACCACTGCCAGTATGCGCAGTAAATTTAATTAAAGATGGACAAGCCAAACGCATTTACTCGTTAACCTCAATGTACCATTCAATAGTTACAGTAGAAGCCAGAATAAAAACTAAAAACATACTGCAATGCCACCGTTGTCAACAATATGGGCATACAAAAAATTACTGCTCATTAAAACCAGCATGCGTCATATGTGCTGGCAGCCACCTACATATCTAGGCACCTACAACTAGAAAACATGCAAACTATTACATAAGCTAACACAACTAGAACCCAAACAACTACCACCAGTGCTCCCCATCGTAGATATGCCAACGTAAACAACACGCAGACATTTGCAGAAAAACTCAAAAGTGGATTAAATCCAATTAACAATACAACCACTTCAGCTAATGGACTAACAATACCCGATAACATCACACAACTCATCATAGACCTAATAACACCTTATCTAAGTCAAATTAAACGCTTTATCACAAATACTCTGTCACCGCTACTTCTCAATGGACCATAAACATAAAAAAGTCATACAAAATTTAACTATCCTTAATTGGAACGCGAATCAACACCAAACGTTCACTATTCATAGCCTTCTTAGCCCGATATAATGTCGACATTGCCTGCATAAGAGAGACCCATCTAGAGGACACCATCAAATTTAAAATTACAGGATATCACACCTATCGTAATGATCCCCATAACCAAAAATCTTTTAAACAATATTACACACCTAATCAAAATGGAATAAGATAACATAAGAATAAATTGTTACAAGCAACGGATAGCTGATCTTAGTCCAGGAGACATAGGGTTATGGAGAACAACAAAAAACATATTACACTAAAGAGAAGAAATTCCCACACTAACTACTGAAACTGACAACGAAAAGTATAGTTTCGACGCCGAAAAAGCTGCTGCTTTTGCATCACAGCTCGAAAAGACCTTCACTCCAGCAATTACCTGCACGCCAACTCATCTTATGCAAGAAATTAACGACGTTGAACAAAATTTACCTATACCGGATCGCATAAAACCAACTTTACCCAACGAACTTAAAAGTATAATAGATACACTACCCAAAAAGAAAACTCCCGGTCATGATCTCATCACAAACAACATCCTCCAACACCTAACAGATAAAGCACTCGCCTACTTAAGCACCACTTACAATACTTGTTTGAGACAGGGTTATTTCCCACAATCATGGAAACATGCCCAAATAATCATGTTCGCAAAACCAGGAAAAGACAAGAAAAAAGTAAACAACTACAAACCGATAAGTCTCTTAACTTCACTATCTAAATTATTAGAAAAGATCATACATAAACGCTTGATTAACAGTATTGAAAATCTCAACATATTACCCATATTTCAATTTGGATTTCGAAAAGGTCACTCAACCTATCATCAATTACAGAGAATAAGTGAACTTATCGAACAGAGCTTCGAAAGCAAACTATATATCACAGGAATATTTTTAGATATTGCACAGGCTTTCGACAAAGTGTCGACCGAAGGTCTAAAAAGAAGCTTCTAAACATAGGTAAGCCTACTAACCTTAAAGCCTTCTCCTTCCTAGAAAATCGAACCTTTGCAATTAGGATTAACTCAACATTGTCTGAAACCAAAAACATTTGTGCTGGCGTTCCACAAGGCAGCATACTAGGACCAATCTTATTCAACATATACACCTCAGATATACCTGAAATTATAGCAACGCTAGCAAATTTGCCGATGACACGGCCATTTTTATTCAAGTGACCAAACTAGAAAATGCAGTGATAGCATTACAACATGCAACAAACAGCCTATCTTCCTGGTTCAAACAATGGAATATGCAAATTAACGCTGATAAATGCCAAGCCAAAATATTTACCCTGCGAAGAATTAATAACCCCCCCTAATGTACATATCAACAATAGTATAATAGCTTGGAACCCAAATGACTCTGCAGTTAAATAATTGGGAGTTTACTTCGACACTCGCTTAAGTTGGAAATATCACATTAATCATAAATTAACGTAAAGCTATACTAGACCAAGACAATTGTATCCCTTGATAAATAGAAATTCAACAGTAAAAATTGAATGTGCGGTACTTTTGTACAACAGCCTGCTACGACCTCTGGTACTATACGCATCACCTGTATGGTGTAATACTTCCAAAAGCAACATACAAAAATTGCAGAGATTTCAAAACAAGGTGTTGAGAAGCGCAGTTAACGCACCATGGTACATACGAAACACACAACTACATCAAAAACTAGTCGTATTATACGTGGAAGAGTTTATTAAAAAATGTGCTAACAACTTTATTACTAACTCAAGTGCTTGCAGTGGTACGAACTGTTTCAAACAAATATTCACGCTAGACTGAAACGCAGGTTACCACAAGATATCATCCAACCTAATCGCGAACACAACTAAATCATATTGTTATGGTCAATCATTATTGTTATAGTTAATCATTATTATTAATCGTTGTTGTTTTTACATACCCATGAGACTGCTAATTAGTCTCATTCTATTATAATTTAGTTATTGTATTCTAATTTATCAATCCTTTGTATAACAAACTGTCATTTGATGATCTGACAATAAACTTATAATAGAAAAAATTTTTAAGTTGCTCTTTTGTTCTATAAATAATTATTAGATCGTTTGCATATGTCATTACTTGATACGAGTTTTTCTACGGCTATTTCCCGCCACTCTCTCCAAGGTTGTATTAAATAATGTTGTGAAGAGAGGGTTTTTTTTGTCTCAGTCAGCAGCTTTAAATTTCTGAGACCTTGCTCCTTCTATGTTTACTTCACTCCAAGTTTCTTCTGACGTCATTTTGACCAATTAAAATATTTCTTCTGGAATATGTAAGTCTTTTATTGTTGTTAACAGTTTGTTTCTCTTTAAAGTACCGTAAACCTGGTTATAGTCCATAAATAGGATATGTAGTGTTATTCCTTTTCTTTCCGTTTTTTCTTGCAGTTGTCTTATCGTGAACAGTTGATCCGTTACCGATCGATTTCTTCTAAATCCACATTAATATTCTCTGATTTTACTTTCTGTTACCTGTTTTAATCTATTATTTAGTATTATAGCCATGCTCTTACATGCTACATTCAGTAGTGATATTGGTCGGTAGTCAAGTATGACTCCTTTGTTTTTGTAGATTGGATTGATTATTTCTTACTTCCAAGCTCTTGGAATTTTTCTGTTTCCCTATACTCCCTACACTTCACAAATATTTAATAGCATGCCGCTTGAAATTACGTCGTACAGTTTCAAGAATTGGCTCGACAAAATGAAGGCTTTATCCATCATTTGATAATAGGTGATCAAGTTCATTTTAACTTAATGGCTTTGTTAATAAGCAAAACTGTTGAATATGGGAGTTACTCATGAGAGCATTACATCCCCTCAAATGCACAGTCTTGTGCGGTGTGACATCCCAAAGGATTATTGGGCCCTACTTTTTTTTTGAAGACTACAAAGGGAATGCCGTAACTATAACTGTTGAGCAATAGAGGCATATAATTTAAACATTGATGCTACCCATTCTTAATGTTAATAAAACTATGTGATTTCTGCAAGAAGGAGCAACTGCACATACATCCCAAGTTACTATGGGTCTTTTAAGGGAGATTTTTGGCGACTATTTTCTCTAGAGCTGCTTAAAGGATAACGTTTATTTATATTAAGGGTTAAAAGACAATATTTGTGCGAAAATTAGGACATAGAATTGTTAAATGAGTGAATAACACCAAACCGCTCTCTATGGGCCCAGGCAGAATAATATTCAGAAAAATCATCAACCTCTGATAACGCATGTATAGAATGCCAAATTGTTTAAGAATTAAGAGAAGGGGCCTGTAGTTATAAACGTTTCGTTTATATTTGGTTGTAGAGATTTCAACACAAGCGTGGAACGTACACGTACTGAAAAGCTGCTGTGGATCAATTCTAGACCTTGCTATTATACAAATGTCTTCAAAATGAAATTCATGACATCTTTTGTTAATAATTGACTAAAATATTTGTAATAGACTTAACATGATCGTTCACATACGCCAAGATACGTCATTTGTTCATCAATGATCAGATACATATTGCATTTCTACTGCATCTTCTTGGAAAGTTAATTTCTTCTTTCACTTCATTTAATATAAGAAAATATACTTAAAACATGTTTTGTGTTTGTTTCACTTTTTTAAATATTGTGATAAAATCCTATTGTTATATTTAAAGCACTTAAAAACAATTTACATTTTTCTCAAAATTTTCGCTGTGAAACAGATCGAAATGCGTGTCTAATGGATGTGCGAAGATGAATACATTGCCATGTGATGCCACCAATTGGAGTTACTGGAAAGAAAAAAGCAGCAAGTCAAGCAAAACAAAGAGGAACACTACGGAGGCAGGCAATCATTGGCAGCGATAGATGGTATGTTTTTTAGAGGGAGGGAGGAAGTGACTGCTTAAGACAACCACACGCAGTATCCAGTCGCAAAACTGCGTTTCGCCGAATATTGGAGTCTAAAGGCGGCAAGAACTGTAGTGAGAAAGGCAAAAGCAGCGGATATTGGGTAAATGGGTACAAACCTCACACTTTCCTTCTTAAAGTGCTATTAATTAATAATGTTAGCGATCACTTTACTGTATCTTTCTTTGTTTTGGGCTACATTAATTTATTCCTGTACTCCTAAACCGGCCAAATTTCTCAAATTCCTAAACTAAGATATGTTGGGTCGATCTATTCTTCTTTTTCTTTTATTTTACCCATCATGATAAGTAAGCCACACATTATCTGATTTTATTATGACAAACAGGCTACAAATCTACGTTAGAAAACTTTGCACGCTATAATCTCTGCGTAGCAGAATCAACAACATACGGTAGCATACTAACAGATGTTGCACCACGGATTAGGAGATGATATTGTTTGAATGTCTGATGATAACAAAGGAGATTTTGGAAAAAACTGATAGTTTATGGAGTGGCAGCCTATTGAACGTTTTCATCCCAAAAAGCCATGACTGGGATTGTTTATTGCAAATCAAGTGGTAATAATTTTTTTAGGTCGGAAGAAATTCTGCAGATGGATTGGCTGTCTCGCCATAAGAACATTATCAGTAAGCTGTTATGCGAGTCACCGAAGAAATTCCAGCGACCAATTCTTTAATATGACAATATTCCACCACGTGTCAGTCGTTATACCGTTACGTATATTGTAAGAAGTTTTTCTTCAACGACGACCTTTGATCGGCTGTGCCATACTACACTCGAAGAATAATTTTCAGAAGCTTTTAAAGCATTGACAAAAGCTAAGAGAAGGCAGTTACAGTCTCAACTATTTTTAAACGCTCCAAGTAAATGTTAGATTTTTTATATGTTTATTTATTTAAGTTTAATTTATTAGTACTTTTTGTTTGCTAATCCTAGTACATGATTTGTACCTGTAAACGTGGTTATCATTTTATTCATTAATACCATGTGTATATCTCTAGACATAATTTAAAATTTGTTGATTTTAGTATTCGTGTTTTTTTGCCCAACAAAAAAAAATAATGTATGATATCATTTTAAAAGCTAAGAGAAAGTAGATTAAAAAAAATGTTGAAGCTAGAAGAGTGTCTTGGTTTCAGTCCTGGAGATGTAGTCGCCTTAGGACAAAATATTTTAATCAAATCTAAACTAAATTGACTATACAAACTTTGCTATGGCGCCAAATTGTGCCGTTTCACAAACTCGGTATTAATCAATTAAAAAAATATAATCTCCGTTCAGCTGGCACAACTTTTTGTTAGAACACATTATTAGAAATGATTTTTAGTTTCAAATAATAAACGAATCTCCAAATTAATTTATTATCTTTTGGAACAGGTCGTTGACATATGATGCAATTTTGTGTTTGTGATAGTCAGTATCATGGCCTACGTCTACTTGACACAGAAGTTTCCTTACTTGAGACGAGATATGATTGATTAGTCCAATGCAAGAGAAATATAGACTTTAGATATACTAAGGGTTTTTCAGTAATGACCTATTTAAAAGAAAAATTCTTAACTGAAAAAGACCAGCAATACCAAAATAATTTTTATATGTCTGAAGATGAAATGGTGTAGCAGGAAAGTGTTAATTTCACAGTATTCTGGACTTGGAAAAATTAATGTGACTTAAATTTTCATCTAAAGCATGTCCTAAAAATTGGCTTATTTTTAAATGACAATCAATGTATTTTTATTGACTTGAAATAATGTTGTAATTGGTACTCGAAGAAAGTGCGTGAAAAATGTGGCATTTCCGTCCAAACTTCTTTGGCTTGAATAAGCTGCCTTTAAATTAAAAAGCTTAATTAATCAGGATAATTTTGCCATCTGGGCTTTTTAAACTTTGATTGCCAGGAGTTGTAGTGTTTATAAAATATGGGTATTTTTTGACTTAACTGTCGCTGATGATGTTTATTTAAACATACTATAGGAATCTGTCAGTCTATTGGTCAATGAATTGTTTGGCGACAAAGAGATTTGCCACCAAGCAAAATAGAACACCCCCCTATTATCATTCTGATGTAAAGATTTATCTCGATACAACTTTTTCGAACAAATAAATTACACGGAAAGGTGGTAGATATTGGTGGAGATAGTGTTGTAAATATGCATTTAATTTCATTTAATTTAAAGAATTTCTGAGCATTTTCGTCATCACTGAAAAAATAGGTCTTATAGCTTTGTACTAAAAAAAAAACGAATTGAAAACATTCTGATTATTTAATTTTAATTTAGGAGAGGCGAGGTCGCTCTTGATTCGTATTTGGAATCTGACACATCTTGAAAAAATTAATTTTGGGCTCTGCAGCTATTATCACGTGTTTTAACATCTGTATTTATACTCCAAACAAAACAACCTATTTAAATAGTTATCTGCTTAATTAAGGAAACAACAAAGAACTCTACAGCATTAAAACACTACTTAATACTATTGTAGTAATAGAACCCCCACACGTCAAACGAATAATTCCTCAATGTCTAAAATGTCAACGTTTCGGACATACGAAGAACTATTCCCAACATAAGTTCAGATGCGTCAAATGCACGCAAGAACATCCTGTTGGTGAGTGTCCAAGAACAGTTAAGGGCAACAAAGTACAATGCGTAAATTGCAAAGAAAATCATCCCGCCAACTACCGCGGTTGCTTAGTCCATAAACAATTGCAAGAAAGACTTTACCCAAGATTAAGAAAAGGTGATATCAACTCATATAAAAGGCCACACATACTCTCTGAAACAACAGCAGGGGTAACACACGCTGACAAAGCAAAAAATTTGGAACTATCTATCTACGTCAATAGCTCAGACAACATACCACAATATCAAGTAATCCAGTCAAATCAACAAACAAAAGGTATCGAAAAACTATAGAATATGATGAAAAATCTCATCACACAAATAGGGACCATCATGAACTTACTCACAACATTAATCAGCAAGTTAACATAATGGCGCACCTGTTAAAAATAGTAGCTTGGAATGCCAATGGGCTAGGTCAGCGTGCTCAGGAAGTCAAAATATTCCTTGAAAATCACGGAGTCGACATACTTCTCATATCTGAATCCCACTTTACTTCCATGAGTTACATTAAGTTCCCACATTACACTGTTTACTTAACAAATCACCCCGATGGCACAGCCCATGGAGGAACAACACTAATTATTAGAAATAGTATTAAACATCATGAACTAGCAAAATATCAAAAAAATCATATACAGGCTACCAGCATCACCCCTGCAGCTTACTCACATTTCTTCAAGACTCTAGGCAATAGGTTCATTGCTATAGGGGACTATAACGCTAAGCATGAACATTGGGGTTCAAGTCTAACAAGAACCGACGGACGCCGTTTAATGACTGCCATACAAATAAACAACCTCACCTGGTTATCCACTGGAGAACCTACGTACTGGCCCACTGACCGTCGAAAAAAGCCAGACCTAGTCGATTTCGAAATCCTTAAGGGTATAAACACTCGACAGTGCACGGTCTCATCCTGCTTTGATCTAACAGCTGACCACTCGGCCATCACAATAACTCTAAATTCACTCGTAACGCAGGTTCTACCTCAACCCGCACTTCATAACAAAAGAACTGATTGGGAATACTTTCGACGAAGACTTGAATACCAGTTAGACCTACATGTTTCACTAAAAAATGAATATGACTTTGAAAGTGCTGTAACCTCGCTTACTGAACTTATCCAAAATGTAGCATGGGATGCTACTCCTAAACTGTCCATCACCTCACATCACAACAATACACCTATCATCATAAAGGACAAAATACGAGAAAAACGCCGTCTCAGGCAACGATGGCAACTAACCAGGTCGGAACAAGACAAACGAGAATATAATAGGACCAGCAAAGATCTAAAAAATCTTCTTAACCAACATAAGAATCGTGAAATACAGAGACACCACGAAAACCTCAGCGCTAATGAGCAAACTAACTACTCGCTCTGGAAAGCGACGCGGAAAACTAAAAGATCAACTCCACACGTAGCCCCTATTCTGCTGGAAGACGGAAGCTGGGCCCGCAGCAATAAAAACAAGGCAGAGGCCTTTGCGGAATATCTAACTAAAGTATTCACACCCTTCCCTTGTCAACTCCAAGACAAAGAGGCCAAAATTGTGGAATTCCTAGAGTCACCGTACCAAATGAGTCTACCGATAAAACTTTTCTCCATTAACGAGATAAAAGAAGAAATCAAGAAGATTAACACAAAAAAATCTCCAGGGTACGACCTGATTACTGGGACAATCATCAAGGAACTACCTACTAAAGCTATATATGCCCTTATCCACTTGTATAACTCTATTCTCAGAATCAGATACTTCCCTAGTCAATGGAAAACAGCACAAATAATAATGATTTTGAAACCCGGTAAACAACCAACGGAAATTACGTCATACAGACCCATAAGTCTTCTCCCCCTTCTGGCAAAAATCCTTGAAAAGCTGATTCTGAACAGATTAATGCCAATTTTAGACAACCAAGAACTAATTCCTAAACATCAATTTGGTTTTCGCAAACAACATGGCACTGTGGAGCAGGTGCACAGAATAACTGACAAGATATACAGACACCTGGAGGCAAAAATGTATTGTTTTGCAGCGTTCCTAGACGTCAAACAAGCTTTTGACCGAGTCTGGCATCTAGGTTTATGCTACAAACTCAAAAAACAATTACCCTACCAGATGTACGAACTCCTGAGATCCTACTTAACAAATAGGCACTTTTTAATAAAATATAAAGACGAAACTACAAACATCGACCCCATCTCCTCTGGCGTCCCTCAGGGCAGTGCTTTGGGTCCAATATTGTATCCGATATACACAGCAGACTTACCTACATCTCGTCTAACGACATCTGTGACCTACGCAGACGATATGGCAATTATAGTCTCTCTCATATCAACCCACAAGCTGCTTCAAGATACCTTCAGGCTCACCTTAACAAAATTCAATTGTTGGCTAGTAAATGGCGAATCAAAGTGAATGAATCTAAGTTACAACACATCACATTCACTATGAGAAAAGATAACTATTCTCCAGTAACTTTCAATGGTCATCAACTACCACATTCAGAGACAGTTACATATTTGGGGCTGCATTTAGATAGGAGACTGACTTGGAGAAATCATATATTCACCAAACGCAAGCAACTCGGACTTCAACTCCAAAAGTTATACTGGCTTATCGGCAGAAAATCCAAGTGACCATTAGAAAATAAACTATTAATTTACAAAATAGTTCTCAAACCCATTTGGACCTATGGGATCTCCTTGTAGGGTACTGCAGCTACCTCCAACTTAGCTATGCTTGATCGCTTCCAAAGCAAGGTACTCAGAATGATCGTTGACGCGCCATGGTTCGTCCCCAATAATGTGATTTTAAGTGACCTACAAATTCCCACAGTGAAAAGTTAAATTAAAAAGCTCAGTGAGAGATATAAAGACAGACTGTTTGCTCATCCCAACCCTTCTGTGCAGCACCTCATGGAATATAACAACGAACCCAAAAGACTCGAACGTTTTAAGCCATCTGATACACCTACTAGATTCTAACTGTCATTGTATATTAATGTTTCACAATATTGTACTCTTAATTCTCATGAATATTATATTAAAACATTATAAGCGGAGTTTTCCCTGGAATTCTAACCCACATGTCTTATTGTACTCATTTACATATATTTAGTCCTATAGAATACTTATAGCCTAATATTAATTGGAAGATTGTGTAAATATTGGAGTACTATAAAAAAAACTGCTTAATTTTTATTTATTTTTAGATCGTGAAATGTTACTACAAAATTATGTAAAGAAGATTGAAAGAAAAAAGTGTTGGCAAAAAAACTGGGCTATACAAAAGCACTTGAGGCCCACAATTTATATTATTTAAATACTAATTTTTAGAAGTTTAGAGGTTACAAACAGTTAAGAAAATTTAAAAGTATTTTCACATATGCCTATGAGAGTTAATTAGTATTATAGATATTTATCCTCAATTTAATTTACGCAAGTAGTAGCATAAGAGTAACATTAAAGAATCGTATAAATTACTATTTTCACGTCAAAATATATAGTCCATACAGATATTCTATATCGAGAGAACTAAGCTTCTATCCCACGGTATACAAGATGTCGATATACGATATAGGTATCATGGTAACGCTGAGTAAACTCAATAAAGTGTTTAACGTCTGAAATCTATAACTCACCTTTTAGGAAAAAGGTAAACATTTTTTCTTGGTGACTAATGTTTTGGTCATTAACAATCGTTATGTAAATCACCTCATTTATAGTATTTTTATATGTATTTTCTACTTGCACTTAAGATGAGCAAACAGAAATGATAAAAAGCTGCACGGATTTACCAGGAATCTTACCTTCACAGAAAGTAATCGAGTCACAAAATTTTACAGGAACACATTCTCGTTTGTGTAAGACGGAGTCGTTTGAAAGCAAGGGTTGAATATAAGATGGATGCATTATGTTCGTACACTTGAGAAGGAAAAACGTGTTCTACAGGATATCGAGGATAACCCTGCAACTGGTTTACCAGCGGTGTATGCTAAGCATTAGTGCACAAGAACTACTACTATTCCTAGCGCTGTTGGCATGTGAAGTTCATTATTAGTAATGGTTTTGTATCACTGTTTGAGTTGGGACTATTGGTGATTACCTATCTAGTGGAGCAGTTGCTCTTCCACGATTCCTTAATAGTTTTGTATATATCCTAAAAGATACTTCATTTTTAAAGTCAGTTCCAGATGTAACAATATTTAAATAAAGTGTCTTTGTAGTTTGTAACACTGCTCCAGTACACCCTGAAAGATTGTAGGGGTATGTAAATCTATGATACGACGTGTTTGCGATTGTACTGAGTTTCATAGTTTTGTATATATCCTAAAAGATACTTCATTTTTTAGAGGCAGTTCCAGATGTAACAATATTTAAATAAAGTGTCTTTGTAGTTTGTAACACTGCTCCAGTACACCCTGAAAGATTTTAGGGGTATGTAAATCTATGATACGACGTGTTTGCGATTGTACTGAGTTTCATAGCGAGCACCATGAAGAATTCGAATGTAATGATCCAGTATTGTGGTCTCACTGTGTATATGTTCATATAAACTATTTTGTTTCTTTTCTATTATTAGTCACCTGAAGTTTTTTTTAAGGTTGACATTCTACATATTATAAAAAACAAGATCGCCTATATATCTTTATTCTTTTTTTTAAACTGCATGTATTTCAAGAAAATAAATATATGCCTTTAATAAAATCTTGTTTTTTGATTGTTTATATAACAAGGACAAGATTTATAGTTCTGATGAGAAAATTTAGACTTTCACGCTATATTTATTTATCTCAGAAAATATTAAGTGAAGACAAATAGATGATAAACATATAAATTGTAATATTGCGTTTTGTTTTCTGGGGGAAATGTAGATTTATCGATAATTAAAAAAAATATTTACTCACTTACTATTTGCCGCTTAACAGCCCATTAAATACTATGACCTCTGATAAGCTTCCAAACTGATTCGATTCTTATCAGGGTAAGTTAGTTGATCTTACTTATAGTCACTGGATTGCTTCATTTTCTATTTATTTCTCTCAACCTACTCCTAGCTGCTGATAACCTTCTCCAGTTATTAATACTCACCACATTTAAGTTACTTTCTACATTATCTTGTACCTTCAAAATTTTTCTCAAAGCTACTGCCTCCTGAAGGGCCCATCCATCTTAAATGCCCGATCTACCCCACTCTATTATTTATTATTTTATTTGTTCTACTAGGTTGATTAAAAATTTTATAAAAAAAAACACAAATACGGAATATCCACGTTTAGAACCCAAAAACCGTCTTAAGTACTGGGTGACCCAAAAGTCACGTTGAGGTTTATAATTGCCTTATTATATTCTTTATTTTTGGAAATTGTAGTCATTATTTAAGGAATTTACTGTGGAAAAATACTTCACTCTACAGTGCGCAAAAATTGTCCAAATTTTTGGAAAATCAGCATTCAGTCATTGCCACACATCGAGCTTTCGGCACAAATAGACCAAACCAATCAAGAATTCGTTGTTTAATTGGACGTTTTATGGAAGAGGGTTATGTATATGATCGTCCAAATTCCGATAGACCACATTTTGCGCCAACTACGTAGAAGAAGCTGTGAATGAAAGGCCCTCCACTCGGAGGGGACATTTATTATTGCTGACTTCTCAATAATTTTGTATGGATTGCGATTTTTATATTAGCAAAATGGAGCCACTCGTCATACCGCTAAAATCACAATGCGTTTGTTAAGGAATGCGTTTAAAAGTTTAAAAAATTAAATAAATAAACAGACCTAGTCTTTGGCGATATTTATCAGTTTCTGTCGGGTGATGGGTTTGGACTATCTAAAATTTAAAAATTGAGTGAGGTGATTTTTATGCAGTTTTTTCTATGGTGTTACTTAGAAACAAAAAAGCTGTTTTTCGGCGATTTTAAAAGTTTTTCTTGAATACAACTTACCGTTCCTAATTAATTTTGTTGGACATTTAATTTGTCATTGTATATATTCATAGATTGACTTAAATCACAGCAAATAGGGAACTGAATTGAAAACTGAAATATTAATAATGATAAATTAAGCAAAATTTCCGTTACACAATGCAGAACTCCTGAAAGCATGGCCGTCTAAGGAGCCACCAAATTTGGGATCCAGCTGCACGTGTGGCGCATGAAATCATAACGTTATTAATATCAATTTGGGCATGTCACTGCGCGAAATATGGGGGCCAAAAAGGCGAATCATCTTTTTTAATCCCCGCAGTGACACAAGCGGTGCACGGCAGATTTATGAGAATTTATGGCTGCTTAAGTGAACGCGGGGTCTTGCGCCCCGAACGCGGCGCATTGACAAAACGGCACAATGGCGCTCCGGCGGGCGCACAAAGGCCCATTAGCCAACAAGGCGGGCAGAAATTGCAATTTAGGAAATACTTTCGCGTCTCGGCCCCAGATGGCCGAGCGCCTCGTGGAATTGCGGGTGGGCTCACGGTTATTAATTTGGATGCCACGGAGACTCAAGTGGCTGAAACTGAATATCCCCGGGCCTGGCTTGCGTCAGGAGACACCTATTGCTGATTTCTATCTCTGGTTTATGTATTCTTCGGCTGTGGGCTTCAGGTTCACTTTTCGGCTCTATCTGATAAGTCCTTGGGGATCGACAGTGATTTATGTGTTATTACGGCGGCCATAGAGAGCCGAGCTCTCTGTTTTCTCATAGCGACATAACGAAACACCCCATAAATAAAAAGCGTAAGTGTGTGCTTGAAGTATGTACATAAACTTATTTTTGTAAACATGGCCATAAAGCAAAATTATTATTTTACAAGTACGTATACAATAGACTGATGCTGAGAATTTTGACCTTCTCTCCCTCAACAGTTATTCCTTTTATATTTTACATTAATAGATATTATATACCTACATAGTGCTCCATATCTTCCTCTCTTGCCTCAAATTATCAATAGTAACTCTTACAAATTTTTTTGTTTTGGTTTTTCACTTTTTCCTACTTCAAATATTCACAATATTTTAGTTTATTTATACGATTTTAAAGAATTTTAAAGCATTCAGTTGTAAATCTCAATATTTAAAATAATATATTCTTGAGTTAATGAATATAACCCATTTATAAGAACTAAAACAATTAAAGATCTAAAAGTTTGCTCATGGTATCACAAACAAGCAGTAAGAAGGTGGGTCTTTAATAAAAGATAACAATGATATTCTTGAGACATATTTAGAAACCATTAAATTAAGCATATTTTATATTACAATTCAAGTTACAAAAATATTTCAAAATTTATTAGCTTATGGTTCTAAAATCTACCTCTCAGTTTTATACAAAAAATCTTAACAAAATACAGAGTATATTAATGAAATGTATGACTAGAATAGATTACATTGGAAACTCTAAGCGGAAACATTTGACCTTATATAAACGCAAAAGCCGGAAGGACAGTAGGCTCAAAAAATTCAGTCGGTTTAAGGAGTACCTATAAGCATTTTATAAAATTAGAATGGAAATTATGTGAACTCTACCATAGTAAGTAAACTCATGTTATTTATAAAGCAAATGTTTAATTAAGTAATGATAAACATTCTCAATAAATTACAAGATCTTAAAAATATTATATAAAAACTACAAAATAATAAAACTCTTTGTTTTAGTAACTTTTGATTTAGATTCTCCGTTTGTTTGCATTACTTGGACTTATATTAAAAATGACACCTGTTTTTTTTGTCTACGACAGTGTTTATTTGTATGTGCTACATGTAAGTTTAAAAAAAAAACTATTTTATGATATTAACCAAAGATTGATACAAATCAGTTGTCAAATATGACTTATATGCAACCTATACTGCAATAGAGCACCAAAAATCTCGACTGCTGCAATATCTCTACAATAAACCTAAATAAAACACAGCCATGATGTAATATAACTTATTGAATAACCGGTATCAGCAACTCACTACATAGCAATTCACGTCAGATTATAACGAAACAGAATGGACAACGGTGCATCAAAGAGAACAAAAGAAATATTTCTGAATATGAGGGCCGACTTATAAGACCAAACATAATGAGACAATATCAATTCAATAATTTCTTCAAAACGCTAGGAAATCGGTCTGTTGCTGGTGGTGACTATAACGCGAAACACAGATATTGGAGCTCAAGGATAATATCCAATAAACTATGGTTGTATTTTCACAAAACAGCCGTAAGACCTGTGGTGACGTATAGATGCTAACCAAAAACCCGAAGAATTACTCAACCATTTCGAAAGAAGGGTACTCAGGAAAATTTTTGGGCCGATCTATGATGAAAATGAAAATGGATGGAGAATGCATATGAACTATGAACTACTAGAAGTATTCGACGATCAAGATTACGTAGGGTGGATTAAAAGACAAAGGCTAAGGCGGTTGGGGTATGTGTGGAGAATGCCTCAGACAAGAACCGATAGAAATGTTTTCACCGGGAACCCAGAAGAAAAACGCACAAGTGGTTTAAGATGGCGGAACAATGTGTCAACCAATCTAAAACCCTAAGGGTGCAAAATTGGACCAACTTAGCACAAGATCGACAAAGCTGGAAGGCAGTTGTTAAAGATACCAAAGTCTTCCATGGGCCGTAGTGCTGTGTGTGTATTTCTACAGAAAAATATACGTATTGGTCGACAGACACGCGTAAAGTACAAGCTCTATTTGATCATTCGTTGCAAAGGAACTGCACAAAACTACTTCATAACAAAGCAATCTCTTGCTTTTATCATCTGATCATACGCGTATGTTAATTCCATTAAATTCACAAGTTGTAAATTAAAGAAAAATCACCTAGCACATTCAATAAAGACACGGATTGGAAATTTCGTTAACGAAAAAAATAATCTAGATATCCCTCCGAAAACAAAAGGAGGCATAGATAATACTGTATATTTTATTTTCATTATAAAAATGCTATTATTTATATGAAATGTCCTACAAATATTAAAAAAGCAATTGCTGAAAAACAAAGACCAGATCATCTGCTGACAGAACTAGACTAAATAAAGCAGAGAGAGATCCAAAATGCGTGCTGAAGAATATGAAAACTAAAGCAATTCAGACACACTTAGAAAATCTTTCTCCCACAGAAGTCACTAGTTACACTCTGTGGAAGGCTATTAAGCGACCAAAGCGTTACAATCTATAACATCTGCGATCAGAAATGCTAACGGTAGTTGAATCAAAAATGCAAAAGAAAAAGTCCAGACATTTACTTTACTTCTGGTTAACGCATTTCAATCATTACCATTGGAACTAAAGGCGGCTTTGCACGACGCTAGTAACTCGTACGAGTCACTAAAACCGAGTACTCACTTTTAGTACCTTGTGTAAATTGGTGTTCTGTATTCCAGTAGAGTACTCGCTGCGAGTGTTCATGCCAGTCGAGTGAATAGAAAGCAATCTTATTTACTGGAACGAGTTGGTTCCCTCACAAATACTTCCCCCACACAATACTCGTACTAGCACTGTTGGGGACCGATTACACGATTCGAGTAACACGTACTAGTGGTTAGTTTAGTGCTACTGAAGTCGTTGATAGTGCGTACCACCTGTTTTGTAATAGTTGATCGTAGTTTTTTTAAATGGTTAATTGGGATGAAGATGCCACTTTAAAATGTGTGGAACTGTATAGATACGAAGAATGTTTATGGAATTCGAGCCTGAATAATTATAAGAATAAATCAGCTCGTGAATCAGCTTTATTAAGAATTGTAAAAGAAATGAATATATCCGATTTTGGTGTTGCTGAGGCAAAAAATAAAATTACATCGCAGGCTTCTGGTATAAATTTTGAAATAGCAGGTCTTGAAACACGGAACTGCTGTTAAAGATTTCGGAAGCTATTTCCAGTTGCAAGGTATGAGAGGATTATTTCCAACTTTAATCGGCTGGGTATAGCTTCTCTTATTGTTGTATCGGTTCGTTGCATTCCCGGCGATATTCTTCCAACAGTAAATTAAAAAATCTGAAGACATTCGCTTCCTCTAAAGCCACCTCCTTATGTAGCGTACTTGAGGCCCCAAGCGCGGATCTTCTAGCCAGCCATTTTCTTTGTTGGTACGTTTTCTTCCGATTCGATTATTTCCATTAATTCTTCGCACAACACTTTAATAAACGCCTTTAAACACTTTTTGATCAAATCCTTTTTGCATATAGTGCTCTTCTTTGCAAGCAATAAGAGAAAAATTCGACTACTTAATCGAGTGGCGTCTACACGTTAAACACAAATTTTAGCGTGTAGACGCCACTATCCCTGTGAAACACTTACCTCCAGTATTCGCCCTAGTGACTCGTACTAGCATCGTGTAAAGCCGTCCTAACTCCCATAACATCAAACCCTTTTAAGGCAAATATCTCTATCCATTGAGCAAATCAAAATTAGTAAGCAAAACGCGCTCATACACAGCCTAGAGCCTCAGAAAGCACCAAAGCCTAACTTTGTTACAAATAAGGTCTTAAAAAAACTGCCGTTTAAGAGATTAAAATTATACAGCCACACTTAGAAAGTCTTTCTGCGCAGAATTCACCAATTGCGTTCTCTAGGAGGGTAAAATGACCACAGACTAGCATAGCTATACATAATTTTGTTTCAAAAGTGGCATATTTTCTAGCCCAGTCGAAATTAGCACATGCAATTATGATACACAAAAAGATAAAACCTGAAGAAGAACCTTCGCACTCGTCCTATTAGTCTGTTGCCGATTTTGTCTAAACTTTTTGAAAAGCTCCTATTTAAACGACTACATTTTCTTCTTGAAGAAAGAAATACGTGATCATCAGATAAGGTTTAGGGGGGAAAATTATAGTTGAACAAATACGCAGGGCAGTAGAAAAATTTAACCAAACATTTCAGAGGAAAGAGGAATGTCTAACTACTTTTCTTGATGTGTTTTGGGTTTTTGATAGGGCCTGCTCTAGAAGATTAAGCAGAAGCTTATTATCAAATTTTAAAGTCATATGAAATAAAAAAATATTTTTAAGTAAAGTCTCAAGAGAAGAATTGTTATTGGTCCTACTCTACACTTTATACACAGCGGACGTACCAACAAAACGGAATACATTAATAGCTGTATATGCGTATGACACTACCATCTTGGCATCACAAGAAAATTTGATGATTGCATTAAAAAAATTACTAGCTCATTCTAACTTTCTAAAAAAGGGCTATGTGGCGTATTAAAAGTCAATAAAACAAAATTGATACAAGTTACATTCACAAAGCACAGAGGAAATTGAATGAAATTCAAATACTGCAATTTAGAATGGCAAAGCTACTTCCAGATGCATTTTGACAGGCGTTTTACGTGGAGAACCTACATAAAATGCGAGAAAATAGACTTAAAATTTACCAAACTGCAGTGGCTGATTGGGAGAAAGTCTCAACTTTCCTTGAAAAGTCAACTATTTACTTAAAAATCATTCTAAAGCCAATATAGATTTATAGACAGCAGCTTTAGGAGATGATATTAAATTTAAAAATCTTTTTACTTTCCTTATCCTATAATAAGGAAAGTAATGTAATCGGCGGAAATTTGACCTACCCAGTTTTTCATATTTCTGGACGAATTATAGCCTCAGGACACCAAAAAAGTTGGTTTGAGCTATTGGTTCGTGTGTGTGTGTCTGTCGGTCTGTCAGTAAACAGGATATCTCAAGAACCGTAAGAGCTAGAGACTTGAAATTTGGTATGCAAGTTACTTGTCGGTAGGGGACGCAGTGTGAAAAATCGGCCGAGTGGTTTGGTCGCAAGGTCGCAAAATCGGTCGCGAATCTAAACGGTTGAAGATACAAAAAATTTATGAGAATAAAAATGATTTGTTATCACGAGATAAACATGAATTTAAAATAAAAGTTGTTAACATAGGAACTCGAAAAAAAATTGAAGCTTTTTAATATACCGGGTGTTCATAAAATGTTTCGGGAAATTTATATTACCGGATAGATCAGACCGAGACGAACAAAAAATTACAATGAAATTCTTTGATCCGAGGTCAAATAAATAAGTTACAGCCGATTAAAAATTAATTAAACGGACCAATCACAGTGTGCTCGGAGAGCTACCGTGCCGACTGTGGAAGGACGGGGGGGGGGGAGGAGCGCTTGGCAGCTAAGAGGGAGCACGCAGGCGATAATGGGGAAGGCTGTGCGACCGAGCTCGCACGGTTACCTTCAGTGACGTAGCCAAATTTTAAGTACGAGTCAATTATTGTCTTGTACTGTTTATTTTAATCAGCTTAGTGTTGGACTCGCGCCTCGTCCTTTTTTAAAATAACAAATTTTTAGACGAGAGCAGCGCAGGGCCGAGAAGATAGACTCGCGCCTCGTCCTTTTTTAAAATAAAAAATTCCGGGGCGAGAGCAGCGCAGGGCTGAGACGATGAACCCGGTATAATATATAATAATAGGATAAGGAAAGTCGTGTGATGTTCACACCAGATTTTTTTAATCACTGTGGTTTGTGTCGATTGAAATAATTCATCGAGATCTCGGGGTCAAAACCGTAAATGGGGAAGTAAAGTGTGCGAGTATAAAATAGCAGCTACGGCTAGAATTTCGTATAAATTTGACCACAAAAAAATATGAAAAACTAGTGCTAACACCCATAGACTAAAAAGGTGCTCACGATTCGAGTTTATTGACTTTAAATTTTAATTAAAGAACCATTTAGGTTGTAATAATATGATAACATTAGCAGTTAGTTAAGTAATATTGAAAAGGAATTTTTAGTTACAGAGATTTTTTATTGTTAATTTGTAACCATCTGACTTGCTTATTGTTTTTTGTAAAAATAGTTTGTTAATAAATATTGAAAGTTTTATTTCACATTTTACGAGTAGTTCTGTTTCCATTTCAAAAGAGTGAATACTATGCCACCTTTTCCTACATTCGTTGTGGCCGTTAACAAGCCACTCAGTTATAACTTAGCTACCCCTACCCAGGGTAAGAGTGTAATTTAAAACTAGATAGCAGTCCAGGTATCTGTGTGCTATTGAAATGATCAGAACAGTTCACATAATTTTGAATTGTAGAATAAGTATAACTTGTTCCTACACTGTTTATTTTAATTAAGATCACCCTATACTTTGGTTTTCTAATATACGTAATTTTTAATCATTGTTTCCAAATAGTAGTTTTTAGCTCTTTCACCTTATTATTTTAATTACAAATTATTGTTATTATCAGATTTAAACTAAATAGATAAGTTTAAAATTACAAAATAGTTTTATTTAATACACCATGGAAAGTATTCAAAAAAGGGCAGTATTAATTTATTTAAATGTTTACGTTATATGCATAAACCTGGACATATTAAATTAGAAAACATTTACAACTAAGATACTATAAATTAAAATCCAGTTATACCATTAAACTAAGTTTTCTAATATAAAACATCAAATAAAAAACAATAAAGTGAGGCACTTTTTTCCGCTAAGCGCAGTTACTGGCACAGTAGCTTCAAGTAAATATTGTGCCTACTAATAGGCAATCTTGCAAACCGCCTACAAACTAGAACGTCACATATATTCGTGAATTTCCAGCGAGACTCGAACTCGCCCGTGTATTGGGTTCGCGGCCAGGGGAGTAAACGCTCTTGATCACTACGCCAAAGCGGCGGTATAAGTGCAGCTCTTGCTATAAATAATTGTGATAAAAGTAACAAAGTTAATAAAAAAAGTATTGGTGGAAAAGTTAGTAGGTTTTCGCTAAAGTATCTAAAAAATACGAAATGGGTATTAAAAGTCCCTAATTATCGTTTTTATTATTTAAAACCATATAATCAAAAGAATTTGGCTAACAGAATATTGTCTTGCTATGTACCATTTGGAAAAAATAACAATAAATAAATAAAATATCACTGTTATTAAATTATTAAATTATTTAACACTTACTTTTAATAATGAAATAACTTGTATAAAAGCCATTTACTAAATTGTATAAGATTTATTCTTAAAGAATTAATATAATCGTATCATAAAGTTGTCTTCAACAAACTTAGCTATTCAAGCCATAAATGGACTATTTGTGGCGATCTACAAGTCATTTCACTGTTCACTTGTCAACAGAGTGGATACACAAATTATCCATGTTTTCTTTGTGAATGGGATAGCCGTGTCAGAAAACAGCATTTCATTAAGAAAGGGTGGCTGTCAGAAAAAGCTTAGAAGTCGGTTCAAAGAATATTGAGAGTGAGTCTTTTAGATCCAAAAATAGTTTTGATTCCTCTACTTTACATCAAATTGGGTCTGATGAAGCAATTTGTTAAGGCCTTATCAAAGGAAGGAGAATGCTTTCGATATCCTTGTTAACAGTTTTCTGGTTTATCTGAGGCGAAGTTGAAAGAAGGAGTATTTGTTGGACCTGACATCCGAAAACTTATAAAGGAAACAACTTTGCGAAAAAAATAGGCCCAAAAGAAAAAGCAGCATGGGTATCTTTTAAATTTGTTGTAACCAGTTTTTTTGGGAACGAAAGGGTTCTGACTACAAAGCCATTGTAACTGCAATGTTGGAAAGCTTCAGGAATTTAGGGTGTAACATGAGTTTAAAAGTATATTTTCTTCACGCACACCTAGACTACTTTCTAGACAATCTTGGTTCTGTCAACGAGGAACAAGGTCAAAGATTTTACCAAGATACAAAGAAAATGGAAAAGCAATATCAAGGAAGGTAGAATGTTAACATGATAGCGGACTACTGGTGGATGTTGAAAAGAGACGATCCCCAGCGACCCTACAGCAGAAGAAGCACAAAACGAAGTTTTGATAGGAAGTAAAAACAATACTACAAGGACTATTAAACAAGATCATTCAGTTTTACTAATTTTGTGTTGTTTTTATGAAAAATGTTTGGTTACTTATGATTTTAATAAAATGTAAAATAAAATATACATTCCATAATTTTCTGTATTTGGTTTACTATTCCTAAAATAAATCTGCTTTTTCTGAAAAAACCCTACTTGATGGAAGAAAACGGTTTTCCTGTTTGAGTACAGCATTGAAAAACGCACAAAAATAAGGGATTAAAGTTTTAAAAGTTTTTTTTGTAGGTCTGTGTTATGAATCTTTTGTACGATTTTTTATGTTAAAATGAATGTTTCCTTAAAATATTGCATTGTAAGATAATCGTCTAGACACTAGAGCTGGTAGTGCTCAATTAAGATCTCAGGTCTGCCTGTAATAATATAAAACTGTTTGTTAAGACTCACCCTAGTATTTAGGCAAAATTAACAACCACACCAAGCGTCCTAGTCTTAATTTTGGTAATCAGCCGTTTGTACCCTCATCAGGTTGATAAAGTCTTTGTGTGAGCGGATCATTTTTGTTAATTTCGATATTTTTAAAGCTAACGGGGTGGATGGCAAAACTGATGGAATTTCTACAAGGTTTTTGCCAGAACTAAAGATGCGAATAATGTGTATATTAAGATGTCCCAAAAAAATAAAAGTTCTTTTTCTAACGCATACCCTCCAATTTTGTTTGAATGATGTTAAAATAATTGTAAATAAAGTTTCATTTACTTAGAACCACAGCAACCCGTGTCGACTTGCATCGAAACATGTCAGTATTTGCATACTAAGGCGCACGGGAGCTAACGTATCGATGTGCTTATTATTGCTTGTTTTTATTATTAGTAAACGTATTGATTTCGTTCAGTCAGTGGAGTTACGCAATTTTAAAAAGGGAATATTTTTAATAGGGGCCGTAAAATATTAAATTACCGGTTTAAAACTACCCTCTAATGGAGTACTGGCAGTTCTGTTCCATAATATTCGTGAAGTGAATTTAACAGTCAATGAAAGCGCAAATCGTACTATTCGTGAGTATATCATTTATTGGGAAAAGGCACGTATACCGACTAAATCTTTACCTACTGTGTTAAGAAACTAGTTTTCTTATACCAAGTTTGGAGAGATTTGCAAAAAAAAAATGCAAACAAAACACAAGACGTGTTTGAGTAGCGTTGACACGAGTTTCTTACAAACTTAGACAATTTGTTTGACATTGCATATGCTGATACTCTTCAATTCATAAAGATAAATGAATATGGGATTTTCTTGCAGCGGCAGAGACAGCCAAGTCGAGCTAGTCACTTAGCTGGAATGGACAAAAAACTGACCGAAAAAGAGGAAAAGGTGCGCCTTAGAAACATTAAGGAGCAAAAGCGGTGTGCTAAATATTTTTAATCCTTTACTCCTTCGACATCATCTTATAAACTACTACAAGAAAATTTGTCTTCTGATTCTGAGATAATAAATTTACAAGAAAATTTGCTCATCTCAACTGAGAGCATACTAATAAAATTAGTGGCAGCATTAGGTAGGTGTCAGTTAATTATGAGAAATCCTGTATTTATTATTAAAGGAACTATTGGGGTACTTGGACGAATTTCCTATAAGCAAGTCCTCCATTCAAAGAATTCCTACGGAAAAGCGAAAAGAGCGCGCGGAAGCTATAAAAGTTGGTTTCCAAAGCGAGGTACCGGATATTCTAACTGTCCACTGGGATGACAAACTGTTGCCAGCTTTAGATGTACGCAAATCTAAAGAACAACGTCTACCGATAGTTATTTCATATGATAGTAAATAACAACTTATCACTGTGCCAAAATTGGACAATTATTCAGGAAGCGAACAGGCACAGGCACTTTAGAATGTTATTATTGACTGGAATCTTAAAGATAAAGCGCAGATTCTCTGTTGTAATACTACTGCTTCAAATACAGGTCGTATTAATGGTACTTGTGTGCTTTTCGAATATAAACTGAATAGAGAAATACTTATTTTTACTTGCCGCTATCACGTCTACAAATTGGTACTAAAAAGCGCGTTTGAGGCAAAAATCGGACATACATAGCTATACACAAAACCTATCTGGCTGAATGTTTCAGAAATTGACAAACTGCTAGAATTTTGCCGAACTGAATTGACTAAAGAAATTGCTAGAGATGACTATCGAGAATTAATAGAGCTTTTGATAATATTTCTCGGCGGAGATACAGAGAAGAAATTTAAGATTCAGCTTCCAAGCGCCATGCAACAAGCTCGATGGATGGTAAGAGCAATTTATTCATTAAAAATATCATTACTGAGCTCTCAATTCAGAATTTCAATCAAGAATAAGGCAGACGTTTGCCTTTTCGTCGTGACATCATGCATTAATGCACTTTAGCGGTAAAAACACCTTACCAGGATTTGTGCCTTTTGAACAAAAGCAGCTTTACAGAAGTTTTGCCAGCATTTATGGTATTTGATAGATGAAGTGTCTGTCTTGTCTCTATTTGACGATAATGTAGACCAAGAAACTAAAGTAAAAGTGATTGCTAACTTAGCCAAAGAAAATCCATCAGCCCACGGTAAACGCTACATCCCTTCGAAAGAAGAACTTTGTGGCCCACTTTACAGTTAGTCTGACAAGTAAAAATATTAGTTTTCCTTTGTTTTCTTTTATTACTTTGATATATGATAACTGTTCTCTCTTTTTAATTTCAGAGAAAAACATCGATGACTTTGTTTCAATCAAAAGTAAGTCTTTGTTCAATCGACTCAAAATTGATGACAGTTTTCTTAACGAGTGTCCTACTTCATGGTCAAATAACGATTAGTTTCAACACTCTAAAAAGAAGATGCAGACACTAAGAGCAGTTAACGATACGGCTGAAAGAGCGGTTAAGTTAATGAAAAACTTTCATGGCTTAACCACTGTTGAAGAGGAACAAAAATAGTTTTTGTTACGTTGCGTACAAGAGCACAGGCAAATATATCCTGACTGTAAAAAGCAAACTTTGAAAACAAAATTTAATAAATAATGTCCTGTTAATGATAAATACTTAATAAATATAAGATGTATAGGTATATAACAGGAGGAAATCAAGTCCCTACCCAAAGTCCTATCATACCTAACAAAATTTACCATACCTTATCCTAAACCAACTCACCAACCCGCATGGCAAGCGTGGTGTTTTAATGCCAAAATACCTTTCATGATGACATGAAAGAGGCCTATGTTCAGAAATGGACCGAAGATGGCTAATGATGATATAGGTAAAACAATGTTTTATTTACTGAATAACATTAAGTTCTAAAATCCCTCTATAGCTTCCATACTAACTTTTATGTTCAAAGTTTGACATCAAGTCGGCACGGGTTACCGTTATTCCATCTTAATAAGCATAACAGTTGCTTCAATCCACTTCCATGAGTGTAAAGTGGCGATTGTGCAGAAGGATTTTGGCGGCCAGCGGTATTCCTGTTTTTGTTCTTCAAGGATTGTAAACTTTACTTCCAAACTAATGGATATTTTGAATAGAAATTTACTAGAATTTATTTTCTCGCAGAGCTGCAACCAGCGGATCCACTTTAACTTTGCTATATTTTAGAAAAAGAAAATTTTTAATAATAGCGACTTACTAGGAGTATTAAGAGCGTTTTAGTCTCCTCTAATTGGACACACAACAAGAAGCTGTTTTATAAAGATTATATCACTATATAAATTAGAGAGTATCCCTGTAGCACTGACACAGTTAACAATATTCTTTCTTAAAGTAAGATGATTTTGCGTTAAGCAGAAATAGAGCAAATTTAAGAAGCTTTATAACTGACTTACTTAGTGCTAACGACATTGCTAATTTAGGCTGCCTCAACGCATTGGGTTTGAGGCAACCACCTTGTTGCCTAAGCGCTAATGCTGGGACTATTTGTAGTTAAAGTATTAACCATCACTATTTATACCTGCTGTATGTATACGGGAACAAAAAGTGTAATAATAAATTAAATAACAATGAGTCTATGACCCACGAAAAATAATATTGAGATTTCTATAGAGCACATCTCCTAAGTCCAGCATGATGCTTTGTACAGACAAAAATGCTATTAGTGAAATAATGTTTAAGTGATACTTCATTTTATTAATGAAAAAATAAATTTTCCTAACTAATGACATAAAAATTGCGTTAATAACAAAGAGATGTGTAGGAAGAAACTTTCAGCTACTATTTCAACTTTAAGTTGTGGTGTCCAAATAAGTAGGAGGGATATCTAAAAAGTAAATTCTCTTAAAAAGAAAATAAGACTTGTAGAAGAGTTTATTTTTGAGTTTTGTTACTTTCCTATATATTCTATTAACATAAGCAAGTATTACAACGTTGTACAGTTTATTCTAAGCGCTTCTCTTTGCCGTTGTTATTAGACCTGCAACTGATTAAATGATTATTTAATAAGCGGAATAGGCGGAAGTCGATCAGTGTACTTACGTTGGGTCTTCGTCTTATCTGAAAAAGCTTGGTAGTTTTCGGTATGTAGCGTATCAAAAGAATACCATAACAATCTGAATAGATGGTTGTAAGAGATTACACTACCACATACTTTCTTTTTTACATACAGCTTTTAATTTTGACCATAATATTTTCAATTAAAACGGCACTTTTATTTTCGTAATTTGTGAAAACGTCAAGCATTTTGTGGTATGATGAAAAATGGCACCCAATCGTTATCAATTTTACGAAAATTCAGCACAAATCAAATAATTTAACCGACTGCTGGCTTATTGAAATTTGTAGCATTCCTGCATACACACCTTACTAACAATCAAATGTTGATTAACTTCCAAGACGTGCGTATTTTAGCAATACTCTCAGCCTGTTAGATGGTGGACAGTTTTGCTCTTCGTAATCAACATTTGTTTGTCTTATAAACACTTTTCTCCAACACCGTACCATATCCATTGACATATACGTAGCACATATTGCAGAATATGCGAATGAATTTCATCCATAGATTTATACTGGCCATTAAAAAACGGATAACAGCACACACTCATTAAGATTGCACGTTCTTAACGGTAGCTCAGTGTTTACTAACGAGTCACGCTGCTCAGTGTGTTTCGTTTGCAATAAAATTTATACGCGTCGTCAGAAACTGCAATTGAGTACATTATGCAATTTTGCTGCTATTGTTTCTATATATGTGGTGGAAAAAGAGGGGAAAACTTATTATTGATATAATTTTCGCAGCTAAGGATATAATTTTTATATCTATTTGAACAATTTACACTATTTTCTAAGATTATATTTATTAAATGTAAGTATATAGAAAGAGTGGAGTTTTAGATGTCGGACGGCGCGGACGCGAATTTTATAGCAGGTGGCAATATATAAACACCGTATACGGGCTATACCACACCAAATAAAATTCGTAAATTTCAACGCGACGTAAAACGTGCATATAAAACAAAGCGGATTTAGTGGCGAAAAGTTAAGAAAAAAGAGGAAAACAAAGGGTTTGTGTGCAGTGTTCTGAGATTTTACGTGTACAATGCAGTGAATAAACCTAGAGCGGACGACAACGAACGGGCGGCGAAAGTGTGATAAGCGAGCGGTGCAAGTGCGGATAGCGATAAAGGTCGCGGCCAACGAAGTTCAGAGGAAAGATAAACAAATAAGCGTACTATAAAACTTGAACAAATTTTAGGGGATCACATTTAAGAGCTAACTGGATGGAAAACACAAACAAAAGGGAACGGGAGTTAAATAGCAGCACAGAATTGGACGAAGAACTCTGTAGAGAAAGCAAGAGAAAAAACATTATCAAATCCCCCCTGTTAAAAATCACAGGATCAGCGAATACCAAAATGTCCGAAATAAGTGAGCTGAAAATAATGTTTAAAGAGATGATGAAGGAAATAAAGGAAAACACGAAAGCTAACAAGGAGCTTAGAGAGGAGTTCAAGAAGAAGGAAGAGAAGTGGGAGCTGGAAAAAGGCTACCTAATCAAAAGAATAGAAAAGCTAGAAGGAAAACTAGAGACAACAGAAAAGAATAGAAGGAAATGCAATATTGTAATAAAAGGGGTTGAATTCAAAGGACAGAATAAGAAACAAGTCGTGATGGAGTTCCTCGAAGAAAAATTACAAGTGGAGGCTAAAGTAAAAATGTACATACCATAAAGCCAACACTAACAGTTGTGGAGATGGATTCTTGGAATGAAAAACAGGAAGTAATGCAAAACAAGAAATCTTTGAAAGGAACAAGAATATACATTGAAAACGATCAAACACAGGACGAGAGAAGAATACAAGCGGAAATCAGGAAAATAGCAAGAGCGAAAAGAGCAGAAGAAAAAGAGGTAAAAACTGGATACCAGAAGATAATAATAGACGGAACTTGGTACAAGTGGAGCGAAGGAGAACAAAGAGTCATATTAGAGACTCTCTCCTCAAAAAACTAAGCACCCAGAAAATAAAAAAACAGACACAAAAGATGACGAACAGAGCAAAGGACACGGACACGGGTAGAGAAACGAAACAAAAAAGAGGAAAGCAGGAGTATATAAAAATAGGAACATGGAACATCAGAAGCATAAACGGAAAGGAGGAGGAACTCATAGAAGAAATGGAGAAACAAAAGCTGGATTTTATGGGAATAACAGAGACAAGGAAGAAAGGGCAAGGACATATGAGACTACACAAAGGATATTGGATGCTTTGGTCAGGAATAGAAAAATCTGAAAGGGCACAAGCGGGAGTGGGTTTAGTGGTACACCCTGGCAAAATGGAAACAATAATAAATGAAAGGTATGTAAATGAAAGAATAATGGCAGTAGAAGTCAAACTAGGGAAAAGAAGAAACATGGCAAATGATTGTGGCGTACGGACCTGATGAAGACGAGAAAGTGGAAATAAAAACCAGTTCTTTGAGGAACTACAAAAGTAATAGATACGAAAGGAAACAATATTATAATTATGGGGGACCTAAATGGAAGCGTAGGAAAGGATAATAGAGGCATAGAGAGAATTTTAGGAAGACAAGGAGAGCACAAAAGAAATAGAAACGGTACGAAAATTGTAGAGTTCTGCGTGGCAAATGATTTAGTAATAACGAACACAAAGTTCGTACATAAAGACATACACAAATACACAAGGGTGCAACACAGCAGAAACGAGAAATCAATTATAGACTATTTTCTAGTGAACGGGGAGAATAGGCGAAAAATCAAAGATGTTAAGATGAAGAGAGGACCGGAAATAGGCAGTGACCACTACTTACTCCAAATGGATATGAGGGTGAGCAAAAAACAAGCGATAGAGAAACATAGAAAAATAACTAAGGAGAAAATTAAAAGCCACATGTTACAAGAAGAACACCTCAGGAAGAAATACCAAGACATCCTAAAAAAGGAGTACGAGACAAAAAATATCAAACCAAATATAGAAGATAAATGGAAAACGATAAAACAATGCATGATAAAAGCAGCGCGCAAATGTTGCGGAGTGACAAAGGTAACTAACACGGGCTTTAAAAGAACGGCATGGTGCACAACTGACATAAAAAAGAAAAAAGAATGCGGGTGCAAATATCTACAAACAAAATTGGAAGAGGACTACAATCTATACAAAGAGAAAAGAACGCAGGCAAAAAATAAGGTGAAGGAAGCAAAACAGAAAGCGTGGGAAGAATTCGGAAACAAAATGAAAAAAGAATTTGACGACATCCAGAAACTGTTTTACGGAACTTTGAAGCAACTGAGAAAAAAGAAAACTACACCCACAAAAAACATCAAGGATAAACAGGGAAATGTACTGACAAATGAAAACGATATTATGGAAAGATGGAAACAATATTTCGAAGAATTGTTGGCAGCAGGGGAAGAACAGAGAGGATTGGAAAAAAGAAGGGGGAGGGATAATACCGACTTTGAAAAAGGTACGAACTCAACAGAGGAAGATAGCGCAGAAGGCAAAATAACAAAACAAGAATTGGATATAGCAATAAGGAAACTCAAACTAGCAAAAGTCCCAGGCATAGATGAAATTACCCCAGAGATGATAAAATACATAGGAGAAACAGGCAAGGAAAGGTTACTAGAACTATACAACGACATCTTAGTAGCAGGAAAAGCACCGAAGGAATGGAAAATAGGAATCATAATACCCATATATAAGAAGGGAGACCGAAGAGAATGCTGTAATTACAGAGGAATTTCCTTACTAAGCATCTCAGGGAAGGTATTCGCAAGGATTCTAGAAACTAGACTCAGAGACAAATTAGATAAGACGATAGAAGACACCCAGAGTGGGTTTAGAGAAGGACGGGGGGTACAAGACCACATATTTACAATCAGACAGCTAAGTGAAAAGGTCATAGAGAAAGGGGAAGAAATACATCTCTGTTTTATAGATCTGGAAAAGGCCTTCGACAGAATAGAAAGAGAGACAATATGGCAGTGTCTAGAAAAAGCAAACATAAATCACAGAGAAGTAGCAGCCATCAAAGCACTATACGAAAATAGCGGAAACATAATAAGAACGAGACACGAGCAGTCGGAGGAATTTAAGGCCAATATAGGCCTAAGACAGGGATGTGTACTCAGCCCGCTGCTATTTAATTTAGTATTAGATGAGGAAATAAAAGAATACAAGAAAAAACAAGAAGATACCATGTAGGAAGCTGGAATATGGAAAAATCTACATATCAGAATTACTTTTGCTGATGATATGGTTATATTCGGAAAAGTGAGAAAGACCTACAAGAAAATATCAATGTATACAACTTAGAACTAAAAAGAAAAACATGAAGATAAACGGAGATAAAACCAAAACAATGGTAATAGCACCAGACAAGAGAAGACATCGTATATATATAGAGGGAAGAAAATTGGAACAAGTAGAGAAGTTCAAATACCTAGGTGTATGGATACAGGAAAATGGAAAACTCGATGACGAGATAAATGAAAGAGTAGGAATTACAGGACGACTATTTAACTCCATAAAGTCCTCTTTTTTAGGAAAAAAGGAAGTATCAAATGACACAAAAGTAGAAGTATTCAAAAAAGTTGTAACACCAATACTCATCTATGGCAGTGAATCATGGACAACAGTGAATAAACATAGGAGCAGGGTAGAAAGTACGGAGATGAGATTCCTGCGTAAAATAGAGGGCAAAACATAGAGAGACCACATCAGGAGCACAACATTTAGAGAAAATTTAAAAACTAAAGCGGTAGCGGTATTAGTGCAAGAGAGACAGTTAGGGTGGTTGGGACATATAATAAGAATGGACAAAAACAGAACAGTGAAAAAAGTGTTTGAAGCAAGACCAAAAAGGAAAAATAGGATAGGAAGACCGAGAAAAACATGGAAGGAGGAACTAAAAGAGGCAGCAGAATCAAGAAATATAAAGTGGGAAGAAATTCGCACAACAGCAAAGGATAGAAAAAAGTGGAGAGAACTGTGCAAGACAAGCCCGAATCCATAAAGCACAACTCAGCTCAATAGCCTTACACCGAAAGGTAGAAAGGTTTTGGATTAAGTAAGTATATAGAAAAATAAAAAATAATATTTGATCACATAAAGACACAAAGAGAATTTAAATAAAACAAAAAATACTATAATCAAAAATGAGTCAATTACAGAGTTAATTAAACACAAACCTTAATATGTGAAAAGGTTGAGATTAGGCTAAAATAAGAATACCACAAAGAAGATAACAAAAGTCAAATAATGTCTATAGAAGTCAATAGAAACCCAGACGAATGAAAATTTGATGTAAAAACGTACAGAACAAAAATTTTTAGAAAATATTTGGGAAGTTTTATACTTACTAATGTTAACAATAAACTTTCAACTGAACCCTTCTGTTCGATGGAGTTCTGGAAACCTTAAGTAAGAAAAGGAGAATACAATATGTTAACAATTTTTTTTTATAATCCTTGCCATATCCAGGCGATCTGAGGTTAATGGCAAACACAAGAAAATAGCTTAAAAATATGCATGGATTTAAAAGTAATAAAGACAACATAAGTCACAAATTAAATAAACAAAAACCAAATGTTTAATTATGGTAAGATAATAAGATCAAGAAAAATATAAATCAAATGTCAAAAGTGTAAAATTAGGGATGTGGTTCCAATTGAAAACAACAAACTGTTGTATATTTAGTAGTGCACTACTCGGGTCATAGTAGTATCAACAAACAAATACAAAGTCGCATTTGGAGGTGAAAATGTTTGGTGGTTACAAGAAATTTCTTCAGCCAAAAAATGCTACACGAGCAGTGGTAGTGGCAAACTTTGTGTAGTAAGCCAAGAAAATAAAGGCAAACTAGAGATGTGGGAAAATACACATATGAAAATAATGCGTGAATCAATAGTCTTCTTGAAAGAGCAGGCAGGCGACAATAGGCTTGATAATTTTCTAATTTTTTGTTTTAAGACAATTTTAGTGACCTCCAAGTTAATTACTGATAGTAACTTATCACTTTTTACTTCAGGACCACTTTTTAATCAAATATTGTTTTTTAAATCTTATGTTTCTATTATTTCTTTGGATTTCTGCAAATGGGACAGAAAATAGTCTGGATAAAAATAACGATTCTTTATGCCACGTTTTCGAACTTCCTTGTTGGAATTTTAATAAAAACGTCTTTTTGATCTTTTATAGCTTTAAATTAATCAATATTGTCTATTTTATTTTTTAAGAGTTAAATCTATACATGTATACATATTAGGGTGGTGTTAAAGCACAAAATTGTGTATTAATATATATATCGTGGTATTATAAAGTATTCATCTATTTCCTGAAAGTTGACAAAGCGGCTTCAGGTCAAGAAATGAGCTATTGACCGAAAGAAATGGTAATTCGATGGTGCATAATAAGGATTATAAATGGGGTGGTGCAACAGTTCGATTTCATCAAGTTCCTTTAATTTCTATCAGGTTCTTTGGGACCTATGTAATTTAACCTAACCTATCTGCAGCAATACTCGACTTTGGATGACCATATCAGGCCATCGTGGTTGACAATGATGGCCCGAGCTTCAAAAATTAGTTTATAGTACATCACGCATTTGCAATTTCGGATCATAACAATAATAAGATCAGTAGCTTAAGTGTTTATGTATAAAAAAATTAGTATTGCATTTTTATAAATCTGTAGCGGTAACATAACATAGATGTCAAAAACTCGTTTTGTTCAATTAAAACATTTTCTACCTTGTGCCGTTAAATTAGCCAAAATTTAGCAGAGCTGAGCAAAGCATAAAACAATGTCAAATTTGTGGTTTTTGGTTATCATTAAGCTAAGATTTTTACAAGTGGAAACATCGGATTCAATAAAAATTTATTAGAGTAAAATGAAAATATAGTATCGCCTTTTGGGAATAAATATGTTATGTTCCAATACAGTATTTGTTAAAAAAAACCTTAAAGGCTCTAGGAATTCTTTATAACGTAGAGCAACAAAGAGTTCCATAAATTTTCTAATAAAAATGATAGAAAAGTTTTGAAGCATATGAGTTTCGAACATAGTCGTTACAGATTTTTTAAGATTCAATTTAGATTATACACAGAAAATAAAAAAACAACAACCAAAGTGAAATTTAAGAAAAGAATGGGAGAACGCGAGCTTAAAATTTACAAGTACAGTACGTTGTTAGATTTACGTTTAAATGCACCTAAGATCATTATAATTAGATCAGAGTGGCATCAATTATGGGAAAAATTAGAATTTCATTTCTTTAACAAAAAGATCGATAAAATATTGAGAACATTTACTACATTTTAAATCTGCAAAGAATCCATCCAATCAAAATATTTTCTTTGCTTATCTAATATTCTAGTTTTTATCTGCTTCCAGACTTTCTTTGGTGCAGAGCAGTTTTTACCCATATTATTCGATCTAATTCATCACACACATATTTAAAATTTAATCTAAAATTTGATAATAAATTACAGAGGCAAAATTTTTAAATGCAACTTTATTATTAAATAATGTGTAATACAAAAAACTCAAACCAGAACGTTGCATTGTACTGCTGAGATTTAAAATTTTTACTTTTGGTCTTAATATAAACCACTAAATGATGTAGAAAAAACTAATTACGCGTCGCCCTTCATCAAGTGTCCATTTGTATGCTTGACTGCAAGAAACTACTTCAGGGAGTTATAATTCCCATGGAGCTTTCTATAAGTTCAATTCTCAAAAATTTGCTAGATGTTGTAGTCCGTAAGGTTAAGATCGGGGAAGTTTGGCGCTTTTTTGGCATTGGCAAATTCAATAAAGTTGTCCTTAGAAACGTCGTTTGTAAACATTCGCAGAATCTTACTAAAATGCAAATCAAAATATTTATGGCAACTTTCAAAATATCATATGCATATGGTTCTTACTTTGTTACTCATTTATTCTGCAGTTTTTCTCGTGGGAACTTGTAATGTTCTAAGAATTTTCTTCCAGATGGCGTAACAAAATCTACGGGTCACATTCATGCGCTTTTTTGCTGCCTTTGAGCAAATTCTGTTATGACCGAGCTCTTTAACTTGCTTTACAATCTTTGTAACTACCCATGCAAATAATAAACACAATGGTACTTTCTACATTTAAAAAGTAATTGTTACATCAAGTTATTTATGTTAAGAATACAACTTGTACATTTGTCTTCGCAAATTATTGTCACCATGTGGAGATTAAGGTTGTCATTTTATTATATGCAGGATTTATGGAATATTTTTATACTCTAGAGGTTTCCAACATGTTTTAGAACATCATTTTGGATAATTATATCTTTTTCATATCACGTAATTAGATTTAATCTTTAATATATCATATTTTTCTTGATAACCTTCTAATATGCTGCATTTATTAAAAAACTGTAAATATTTCACTTTATTGTTTTTACAACCCTCGAAAATCATTACCAAAACACCTTCATATCTAAAAATTAACTATAAATTCAAATTTAAATAAATTGGACCATAGCAAGCGCTTCTGTAGTTGATGGATTCAGTTCACTACAAACTTTTTTGTTTGTGCTCTAGTTTTGAACTTTTTACTGGGGATCAAAATATTTTTTTTGTTATTGTCGACTTATGTCTATTTACAATCTGATTATAATAAGTTGCATTAAGAAAATTATATAAATGAATTAAATCACATGGAAAGTGATCGTCCATTGACATATAAATCTTATCGAAGCTTGGCTCATATCGATATACCCAGCTGCATAATATACTTTTGATTCAAATGCAGCCTTGATGTGATCTAAGATTTGATGAACTTGCTCAATAGTAGAGTGTACTGTTCTCAATCCAAGATTGCGATTTAATATTATTTCAGTTTCTTAAAGTACAAACATTAGACGTTTGGGCAATAGTTTTTCTAAAAGCATACATAATATTGGAAGAAGGCTTATGGGCTTATAAGGCAATACTTTATTTAGGGGTTTAGCGGGTTTTAAAATAAAAATAATTTTTGCTATTTTTTACTAAGCTGGAAAACAGCCGGTTCTCAGCATTGCGTTGCAGATGCATGTTACCCCTTTTCAGTAGCTTCTTTAAAACATGCCTTGTAATAAGGTCGTGTCTCAGTGTTTTTCATCAGATAAACTGGAGATCATTAAGCGAGTGCTTTAAGCGACACCAATAATTGGAAAGGTGCATTCAGATAGCTTAGTACTTCTTGATATATTTCTGCCTGTGCTTTATCTAGTAATTTAAATTTTTGTAAGCTGTGGCTGCTTATGGCATTTTGTAGCTTTGTACAATGACTAGTCTGTAGTTTAACTGACCGATAGTTTTTCAATGGTGAGTTTATACTTTTTATTTTTTTAAACAGTTAGCATCTTCTAAGTTCTATACGAAATATATTATATTTTTCGTCTGATTAAAGTGGAATAGTCCTATTCACTGCGTTTGCTAATAATATCAGGTGTGGCTATCCTCATTGCTTTTTAGATTTGTCTTTATTATTTTTCAGAGGTACCTTTAAGAAACATTATCATTCGCCAGTACTCTAAATTGCTCCCAATTTGTTATACTTAGTATTAACTATGATCTATGAGCTTAAGGTACACCCTCCTTTATTTTTAGATATATCTTACCAATGCCTTTAGTTGTAAAGATATATATAAGCATCCTGAGATTTTTCCTTGGTTGGTTGACTGTTACGTAAGTATATATGTAGATAAGCGAGTAAAATATCTTTTATTCAAACAGTAGTCTACCATTAGAAAAGCATAATCTGGAACCCCAATAGAGGCGTTTAAAATTATAATTATTACCTGAAATAAATCTCGAAAAAGAAGGACTTGAAGTATCCTATTAAATCTTCTTTGTTCGGTTTATGACCTGAAGGACAATACGTCACGTCAATACAGTTAATGAACCTTTGTAGTCCTGAATAATAACAGTGGTAGCCTGGAGATATTCTTTATCAAAGTTAGTAATTTTATGATGTTTATCATCAAAAACAGCATTACCCGTGGATACTTAGTATGATAAGTTCTGAATCTGGGAATATTGCAATAAGTACGCTGAGTGAAGTGAGCTTTAGCTTTAAACCTAACCGTATATCTGATATCTATTTTTATCCAGAACTTTATTTTTTTTTAATTAAGACATTAAATGCTTTTAAGGTAGCACCGGATATAATAGCAATTATATAATTCATATATTTTTTATAAAGAATTATTTTCTAATTTAAATTTTTTGTCTCATTTATAATTTATTATCCCCTGATTTTATGTAACTAAGTATTTATTTAAATTTCCGGAATTCTCCTTTTATTATTGTCGTCGTAATAATTTTAATGTTTTAAACTTACTGCAAATTTAAAAGAGATACTAAATAATTAAATTCAGTTACGACAGACAAACCCATGTAAGAAAAATCAAAATATTAGCTATTTTAAACTCCTATATAAATTATTTTTAAACTACCTCCTGAGCAAGTAAGAAATATTTATATAACAATACCTGATTTCATTAATAATCCAACATATTTGTCGATTAATTCTTACTTTTTGAAGAAATTAAGCAGCAAATTTCAAAAACACGCTAGATATAAATTTAAAGGCTCATACGCATTTCGAGTTTGTGTTCTAATCGAGCGTTGAAGTTTCTTATTACAGTATATTACCTATTTATTAACAAGTGCTTAAATATAATTATGTAAATACTAGACATGTTTATAATCCAACACAAAAATTTTATTTGTTGTTAAACATGTAAAATTAGCTGTTGCTGATAAATACATAAACAATGAGCTCATCACATTAATGATTTTTTTAAATTCAAAATAATCCGAAATTTTTATTTTTTTTCGGTTTTTTAATAAGTAAAGGACGAATGCATTAATGAGATTATTTACCAACAAATTAAAGCTGGCAAAGGTAGGTTTTCGCGAAATAAAGCAACCGTTAAGCTCCTTATTGTGAAAATTACGCTCCATCTCACATTTTTACAGTTATTGCGTCCTTAAGAGCCTGAGATACCGAGAATCCGCCACACAGACTGCAGCAGGCCGCAAGGGGGTTGTTTACCGCCCGAGAGCAGAGCGAGTCAAAACATTTGTTTTCCGGGGAGCCGGACGCACGCGGGGAGCTTTTGTCGCGCGGTGACAGCGCCCGGCGCTGTGACGAGCGCGAGAGGAATGGGCCCGGGTCACGCTGGGTGTGGATAATGCCGTGCAAAAAGGACGTCGCCGGACAGTTTGGACAGTGTCCTCCTACCGCCTCTGCGGAGAAATTGATGGCCCAGCTCTCGTTTTATCCGAGATGTTCCAGCCTAGGTGAATGTAAGGAGTAACGGACATGGCCGGCGTGGGCTTTACGAGCGATAAAATGCATGGCGTGGAAGTTATTGGAAAATGTCAGGCACAGCGCTCGTGTTGGTGTCACAGAAGAGAGTTTTGACGGCATTTCAGTCTCTGTCTTTTGATTAACTAGCATTTGCCGCGCTGCATCCAAAGAAGCGATCTCAAATTATTTACTTTTTAACTTAACAAAAATGAAGTATTTTGATAACCTATAAAGTCTAGCAATTTTTATCTGTTAGTACTTATGGGTATATTATAAAAGCCCACACTTCTTATTCATTTTCAACTTTCACGAAAAGTTCTAATTTCTTAAGTGAATTAAACCATCAAAAACATTCTTATAACCTGTGTAATTGGTTCTAGACCGTCTTGCACGAATATTTTAATGTACAGAAAGCTTCGTTAAACTGAAGATTATTTTAAAAGATAAACTACACTAATTGTTACTAAAACGATTTTCAAAATATATGATTATAGATCATTTTAGTGTATTGAGAAATAGGACAAAAGTTAGGTTCAAACAATTTTAAAAGTATTTCTAATTAACGGTCTCCTATTAGTAGATGGGTTGCACCTATTTAATGATGGTTCAATCTACGTCATAAATTATTTTGAATATCTGCACAGATGTTAAATGAACAACTTCATAACCACTAGCTGTATAAGTACACTGGTTAAAGCACATCATTTCGGCCATACTCTAACGGTTCGATTACATTTGATTGGCGCTGGCTTCCGTCATCATTTATGATATGGGCTATGGTATAATAAATTCTGATTGTATATTACGGTAAACTCACAAAAATCTTTTTAAAATACTTGCAACATTTTAACTACGTCAGTTCCTGGAGTAAAGACGTAAATTGAACGCGGAGATAAAGTAATCGTGCAGCGGAGTGCGGCCGTTAGGCCAGGCAAGTTCTTTATCGGTTCCCGATAACCCCTTCAATATCTTTCTATTAATATAAACATTTCCATTTAAATTTATGAACTTTTGTGCACTTAATTAAATATTATAACTAAAGTTTATAATGCAAAACAACGTAGAACCTCAGCAGGCAAATACAAACAGCTATTTCACACACGTAATTCCAAACTATCCTGCATCTCTCAGTGAGCCTCCAAACAACAATTCACGTTGCTGTCGCAACCTCAAGTCCAATGGTACAACCAACCAACAAACGATCAACATTTAGTGCCAGCAGTATCCGATGTATCCCATTAATTACCAGCAAACAAACACGCAACTGCAGCCAGTGGCATTACCCTAATCTATTCAAATGAACTGGAATAGAGAGGAATAAATCCAAAACGAAACTTTATTGAAGTCAAACACTTTAACCCTTAATAACGACAATCATTCAATAATAAATAAAGAATCAATGATCCTCCTAAAACCTAATAATTTTCAAAAAGTAATAAGAAGAAAACACAATAGAAAGAGAACTAAAGACTCTGCTCAAATAAATATTCACTCAATATCGCCCGTAGACAAAAATCTTGTTGCCACAAGCAACAGATATCAAATTCTAGCAAATCAGGAAAACTCTTCAACATTAAGTACTTCAAAAGAAAATAATGTCCCCTTCAATACACGTACACTACGTAATAAGCATAACTCTTTTATTACGATTCATTGATGCACAACTAAAACAGAATAGAGTACCAATATCAATTAACAGCAGAAGGCAGCGTAAAGCTCCTGATTAAGACAGTCGAAAACTATAAAAACTCATTAAGATCCTTGACGAACACAAAAATGTTAGACATACATTTATCTTACCAAAGGATAAGCCATTCACAGTAGTGATAAGAAGCCTGCATTAGGCTGCCAAGTAAAGGAAATCACTGGAGTTCGGAATCGTACAAAAAAGACCCCCACTAAACTTATTCTTTATTGATCTTAAACAATAAAGAAATTTACAAAATTACCACTCTTTCAAATGCCATAATTAAAATTGAAGAGAAATAGTTCGATGCAAAAGATGCCAATGTTATGGTCACTCACAACACTATCGCACAAGACCATTTCGTTGCGTAAAATGTGCTACAAACCACGACTATAGAACATGCCTCAAAAAGAAAGAGGACGGAGGCAAAGCAAAATGTGTTCTCTATCAAGGAGAACAACCGACAAACTATAGGAGTTGTAGATTTTACAAAGAAATCGAAACAGATAATTTTCCCCATTTAGAGACCGATGAATTATACCAGCACAGGTCCAACATCCAGCTTCAAATCCAAAATTAGCTACTCAAGTTATCACTAACTCAGATACCAGCAAGGCACTACAAATTTATGATCTCCACACATATGCGAACAAGGTTCAAGTGAAGCATGATGATCCGCAAAATTTACCGTAATACTCAAACAAAATAGCATTCTTTAGGCAACAGATTATTGATTACCAGCGTACCATGACCAACCAGCTCATGGAAGAAATAAGAGATTTAAAAAATCTAGTGATGCAGTTAGTGAACTCGAATAATCAATAATGCCATGAAATAGAAACCTTTCACCACAACATAGACATATTATTGAAATTGTCATACTTTAAAATACGAGGTTACAATACCTATAACACCAATTATCCCAATAACACAGCAAAACGAAGTTTAGAAATACTAATAAAACACCATACAAAACAACATGAAATCCCAAGACACTGCTCTGAATTTATCCAGATAACCATTGTACCTATAGAGGACTGGATTGGACCTATTAATATCTCTGTTTCTTACTGCCCATCCATGTACAGACCTGACAAAAAATCCTTGAAAGGTATATCAAACTTTAGGCAACCGATTTCTAACTTAAAGTGATTTTAACACGAAGCACCCCCTCTGAGGGTCGCGTGTTCCCAATCCAAGAGAAAGAATACTATCTACTATGCAAAACAATCAACTGAGCTATCTTTGCACATATCAAACTTATTGGCCGACTGATTTAGCGAAGATCTCCTACTTGATTGACTTTTTTGTAGTCAAAGGTATACTTCAAGATTATCTAGAAATCTCGTCGTGCCTCGACTTATACTCGGACTATAGTCCTATAATAGCACAGTAAGTACAACAATCATAAGTAAGACTAGATCTCCAACATTAACAAATAAAAAAACACACTGACACTACTTCAAAGAAGTACTATAGGACAACATAACAACTAAATTCCCATTAAAAACAGAAAAAGACATCGAAAAAGCGGTAGAAACACTAACCCAAGCAATTCATTTGGCCGTCATAAGAGCCACACCACAATTATCATCTACTACTACACATCAAAATTGCTTGACTAACATCAAAAAAAAGGTTGTCGAAAAACGGCAACTCCGAAGGATTTGGCAACATAGTAGATCCCCAGAGGACAAACGCAGACTCAACACAGCAGCTCAAAATCATAAATCAAGCAAAAAACGAATACCTAGAAGGATTAACCGCAACAGATGATACTGATTACGCCCTCCGGAAGGCCACTGGCAGACTTTACAGACCTAAATATCACATACCCCCAATTCGTAAATAATACGATAGATGGGCTTGTACTTACAAAAATAAAGCAGATACTTTTGCAGCCCACTTTCAAGAAGTGTTTCAACCTCTTCCTACCAATGATTCACACACTGATTTAGAAGTTAACAAGTTCTTCAAGCTCCATATCAACTTACATTACCCATAAAATCTTTGACTAGGGCTGAAGTTCAAACAATGATTGATAAAAAGACTAACTGTAAAAAATCCCCTGGATACGACTTAATTACTGGTCGCATATTGAAGGAACTGTCTTTTAAAGCTATCTGTATGCTCACGTTTATTTTTAACAACATTTCACGTACATGATCTTTCCCGCTACAATGGAAAACTGCACAAATTATACTTATCCCCAAGCCCGGAAAGCCCATCATAACCCTACATCATACAGACCCATCAGCCTGCTGCCACTGTTTCCAAACTATTTGAAAGATTATTCCTGACCGGGCTTACCCCTATTTTTGAAGCTCAAAATTAATACCTGATCATCAATTTGGCTTTCGAAGTCATCACTCTACTATACAACAGGTACACAGAGTAATAGAAAACAATAACTATGCATTAAAAAACAAAAACTACTGTGTGGCCGTCTTTCTTGGCATCAGGAAGGCCTTCGGTAAGGTCTGGCATAAAGGTTTTCTCTTCAAAGCTGTTCTTACCCATACATACTACCCAATCATAAAATCATACCTTAAAAACAGGCACTTCCAAGTGAAATTCGGAGAAGCTTTATCATCATTCTACCCCATCACATCAGGTGTTCCACAAGAAAGTGTCCTGGACCCGGTCCTGTATGTTTTATATACAGTTGATCTACCCATAAACGCAACCTATGCTGAAGATACAGCAGTTCTTTCCACCTATACTGACTCTCTTACAGCTGTAAATAATTTACAGCAATATCTAGACGCAGTAACTGACTGGTTCCAAAAATGGCGATTCAATATCAATACCCAAAATTATTACAAATCGCTTTCACCAAACGTAGTGGCATCGTCCCCAACGTGATCATGAATGGCCGAGTTTTAGCCCGTACATATTGTGTGAAATACCTTGGCATGCATCTTGTCAAAGGCCTAACTTATAGAACGCACATTTGGACCAAGAGAAAACACTTGAATTTAAAATTAAGAGCTACTACTGGCTATTGGGCCGCAACTCCAAACTCTCGCTGAACAACAAATTATTAGTCTATAACAGTGTACTGAAACCAATCTGGAGCTACGGAATTTAGCTGTGGGATACTGTCTCACACTCAATATCGAAATTCTGGAACGCTTCCAGTCGAAGACACCCCGCATGATCACCAATCCTCCCTATTACATACCTAACACCGAAATACGGAAAGTCCTAAAATTGAAAACAGTGAAAGAAGAAATCCTTGTAATCGCTTTGGATTATACTTAAAAATCCACTCAGTCAAACATGACTAAAACAACCAAAAATGGATTTAACCCCTTAATTAAAGCAAATTGTAAACTCCCTTAAAAACGAAAGATGGGTTTCAAGAACTTATCAAATAGACATGTAAGAAGAAAGTTCGATCTGATCTAACAACCTAGGTACAGAAAGATCTATTTAATGTACCGGCCGGTGGATCGGTAGCTCGTCGTGGAGCACGGGATATTAATGTGGACAAGAGAAGAGCATCGGATTTTGACAAAAATTGTGCTCGGTTGAAAGAGTTGCGGCAGCGATAACTTAGAGAGGGATGAGTCATACAAATACAGCTTAGTAGTTGTTTCGAAAAACAGGATATGATTCACTGAGATATCAGAAACTATTGAGACCAAAGGTAAGATGTGGTTTGGATCAGTTCAATTGGAATGTGGTGTGGAGTATGCAAAACATGAAAGATGATTATTGACAACTGTACCGTAACGGTACAAATTCTTTAATTCAAAAACTAGAGTAGCTATATGAGTCACGGTCAACAGAAGAATTGTGATTCAAATGATTAGTGAAGCAAAAACGCTTTTGTAGATATAAATATCGTATCGATAGACCTAATGCGCATTAATTAGTTGACATTTGGAAGAAGCTGTTGAAATAAGGTTTCAAGTGTTCTTGAAGTTGTAAAGTTTTAGTTTCCAGTGGATTGCCAATTCGTGACGACAATGAAATGTTAGACTGTGTAAGAATTGGTAACTTTTTTGACTGTATAGAACTTATTTCAACATTCGATTACTTTATGCGTGAACATTTGGAAATAAAGGAAAAGATCATTTCTTATACTTTATCAAGTACAACTGTCAATGAATTAATTATATAGTTAGCGGATTAAGTAAAGATAGACATTGTTTAAGAGACTGTATTATTCCATAACTGTGGCCTCAACGCCAGATGTGCCACATACAGACTAACTAACGCTGTCTGTTACCTACGGAAATGATTTTTGACGTTTATTCTTAACTCTTTACAACCAGTTGCCTATGCAACTGTGGAGAACAGCAGGTACTCTGTTAAATTTTTTCCTTTAAAACAACAAATCTATAACTATTTTAGTTCTTTAACCAGAAAACGAAATATCTTGCAGTTTCACCTTAAAAAGGATTGCTTATCTTTAAAAACTTTATCGACAACGTGATGTAGTGCCTGTGTGGATGTCAGGAAGGCATTATACAAATTATACCTAAAAGTTTTTGATGTTCAGTGTTAATTATTACACTAACAATACACAGTAACGATATGTTTATGAAACAATGTTTTTGTAAAATCTTGAGAAGTAGATGAAAAGTTTCAAAGGAAAAGAATAGAACAGCGCAGGTCATCACTCTATAAAGTACTTTAGAAGCTTTTGTAAACGTTCTTCGAAACGAAGATCAATTTTTAAAGCTAGAAAATAACGCAACATTGATATGTAAAACTAACATCCATAAAACAGACATTACCCAAAAAGAAGCCAAAAGCTCCTTTTGGTGAAAATAAAGAAAATAACAATACAAACAAAAAATACAATTAGAACCACAAAATTCAATTTCCTCAATACTGCTATCGTTCTAAGAATTTTTCTAAATGTGATACTTACCAATTGTACTTGCCCTATTATCTAAAATAGTTCTTTATAAATCTATGATAAATAACAATCTACACACCAACAATTGTCACTACCAGCACTAGAATATTGGAAGTACAATCTCTTTGTAAGCAATACACTAACTGGACACACTTTAGAGAACAACTTACACCTTATTTTTCCAGACCCACTTAAAAACTGAAAACAATATATATATCTGGCTGTTGAATACTTAAACAGAAATATACAACTTGCAGCAAGAAATGGCACAATAGCATTAGTTAACCATGAGAGATATACTTATGTATCTGTGAATATACTACACCAAATAAGGGAGGAGAAAAAGTTTAGGAAAATATGGCAGTTAACAGGAAATCCACAAGATAAGGATACATTTAATAACGGTGCACTAAAGCTAAAGAATTGCCAATCAAATTAAAAAATAAATCTATTCAGGCCTACCTACATAATCTATCGGCTACAAAAGAAAATTATTATTCGCTTTGGAATGCCACAAAGCGGATTAAGCAACTTCAAATCAAAATATCTCCAATTCGTAAAAACGATCATAGCTGGGCAAGAAGTGATGAAGAAAAAGCGGAAACTTTTGCAGAACACCTATCCACAGTCTTTACTCCACATTTTTCTGAAAACCCTCTAGACTAAGTGGATAAATCGGTTTCTAGAAGTTCCAATACAAATGGCTAATTCCATCAAAGTATTCTCGCCTAAAGAGAACTCAATCTCGAAAAAAAAAACGGGTTATGGCCTTATCACATGTAAGATTCTAAGACAATGACCAGCCCGAGACATAACGGTCATGGCAGCTATCTTTAACGCAATCTATCCGAAACAATGGAAGTTGGTCCAGATAATACTGATTCTAGAACCGAATAAACTACTCTGCGAAGTGGAATCATCCAGACCCATCAGTTTTCTACCAATAATATCTAAGGTGTTCGAGAAGCTTCTACTAAAAAGACTGCGATCAATGCTAACGAAAAATAATCTAATACCCCAACATCAACATGCAACAATAGATCAGACTCACATAGTTACAGCTAGCATTGAACAGGACTTACAGTCACAGAAATATTGCTTTGCAGTACTCATCGACGTATCGGAAGTCTAAATTAGAAAATTAAGTCCACTCTCCCTTACTCGTTTGTATATATTCTTAAATCATATTTGACAGACCGCCTATTTCCAGTAAGACTATTCCATGGAAAATCAAGCCTGCGCGCAATTAAAGTAAGGGTTCCCGAAGGAAGTGTTTTAGGGCTAGTACTTCAGATATGCCAACTCATACTGAAACTTTCTTAACAACCTTCGCATATGATACTGCTATTTTAACTTCACAGTACGATCCTTTCCATGCAACACAACTGTTACAAAAACATCTGAACGACGTATAAGTCTGGTTGGAAAGGTGGATAATCTGAGCCAATAAAAATAAGTCTACCCACATAACTTTTCCCAACCGAACACACACATGCCCATAGGTTACATTAAATAAAAAAGCCACTACCACAAGCGGAGTCAGTAAAATACCTTGACATGCATTTAGGCAAGATTAACAACGCTATATGGCATGTCCGTAATTCCATCATCCGAAGGGATTTAAACATGGATACTGTCAAGGAAGTAATCAGCTACTTCAGTGCCAAGTACCCCAAGAAACTTGAGGACCATCCAAACAGCATCAACATTGATAAGTGTCAAAGGATCAATTCTTTAGACTTACCCTCCAGGTTTGCCAATCAACCATAACGTTGCTACAGTGCTAGTGCTGTGCATCGCAAGTGTGTGCATTTCGAGTGTCACTTAAATTGCCGTATGTGTAGTAAGTAATTACACAAGTTCATATAGTGCAATAATAAAGGCCAGAACCCAATACAAAGCCACGCCACTGGCACCAGCCTCCTTCGCAGCTCGGCGGATTCCACGCTATCGCAAAGCCCGAAGGACCTTCAGGAAGCAATGCCCCCGATAGGTTATTTACGAGAGCGTGATTTATGTGCCGCGATTGTCTGCCTGACGTCTCAATAATGCATCGCGAAATGTTTACAGAAAATTGTTTTATTGGCTCTGGTCTCCCGCCTCCTCATGCATGATGCATCGCCCGTTAGCATTCCGGCCGGAATCGCGGCCCCGGTTTCCGAATTTCAATAATTGATTCGGCCCAAATGAGCCGGAGCGCGCATGCATAAGCGGCGCCCTGAAAGAAAGCTGGGACTCACCCTTTCCGGGCTCCTGGGGCGCGCCGGCGGGACCTGGAACAAAGCTCGTGTATAGAAGCGGCGGAAAGCGGGAACGCGGTGGTCGATGCGTTCGCGATGACAAAGCGCTCGGTCAATTAAAGGTGTTTTTATTCGAGTGTGTCAGGCGCGTCATCTCCAGTGCTTAGCCGTCCTAAAATAACAGCTTGATGTCAGCGCTGAGATTAGTGGAGCTTTGTGCGGCCTTAATCTCCGCTATTATGTTGGCAGAGGTTTTTCCCACGTGGGAGAAGCGGGTGGAGTGTAATCCGTTCTGGGGAGCGGATTTGACGCGATTTGTTTTTCTTTGTGCTGAAATTCGCGGATAGTCCAAATATTTGGACAAACGCAGGTTGGCCTGTCGAATTTAGGGTGGTGTTAACAGTTTTGTTAATTTATATGTTTAACAATAAACATTGTTATTTCGAAGACTAGCCCGAATTAAATTTCGGATTTAAGTTGTAAATAAAATGAATTTTGAATTGATTTTCGGATTAGATTTGCATTGAATATTAAAGTACGCAATTGGAAAATTATTTTTGACAAATGGCCACCTCGGCTTCAGATGTGTATCTTCGTTCTTCTCACAAAAGTTTTATCGATAACACGTCAAATTGTGTTGTTCAGGTCGTTGACTGTTTGTAGATTGCTTGAAGAGATCGTAAATTTGATAAAAAAGTTGTAGATTGTTAAATCAAAGACCTTGCTGGGCAGTTGATGTTTACATTTCGTGAAATTACGCGATCAGGAAATTGTTGGCGCAGTAAATTGAATTTTGTTCGAGTTGTATGGCAAGTGGCGCCGTTCTGCTGGAACTACATTTTTCCTAAAACTATGATGGCCAGTTGGTACCAAAAAACTGTGTCATTATGTAACACTAACGATGGCTATTGAAGTTATAACATTTCTAGTACCATATTTAAAAAAATATTGATCTATTACACCAACTGCCCAAAATTCATACTACACAGTGATTTATTGAGTCTGGATTCGCTTTTCATGAGTTATGCAATAATTTTGTTTACAAACTCTTTGAGGTTAAGCTGTTGCATTAGTTTTATTTAGTACTTATAAAAGTGTGGGTCTTTGGTGACTAGTTGATGAAGGGAGTTTTTCGAAGTGTTTACTTGTGGATTTTTAAGGACACTTTGAGTAACTATGGTTCTATTTTATTACTACATGGTGACACTCACAAAGTATTACATCTAATACCGATCCAATTTCATTAAATTTGTAATCAATCTACAGGCAGTTCATTGATTTGGTGCACTATTTCGACCAAAAATTTTACGGAATTTTTTTACCGCCTCTGCACAATATTTACCGAATTTGTGATGCGTCTTAATAATAATAACTCACTGTCCTTTTACATAGCATTCCATATTTACTAATCAGAAGAATTGTAGTTTGTTATATTTAGTCCTGTTAGTCCGTATCGGATCCTGTCTTTAACGATGATAGTTAGTTCACCCTAATTATATCCCAGTTTGTTATGCCCGACCTCTGTAACTCTCCCCCATGTGTTTACCGGTCTATCCATGTTCCTTATCCCACCGTACACACTTGTTTTCATTTCTTAGTAAACGGCCTACCCAATTCTATATTTGTTTTTTAATTATTTCCTAATTTGTTCTTGCTTAGTTTTCGTCCAGTTTCGTATTAGTGGTGATATTGGACCAAAATATTTTTGTAACTTTTTATGGGCATTTGATGAAGACTTGTATTTCCTAGATCTTTCTGTTGGTTATAATCTAAATTTTGTTTACATTCTTTTTAGTTAAATAGTCTTATTTTCGTTTTCAGATTATTTGCGTTGATCTGCAAATGCATGCTGTGCTTTTTTAATATTTGCTTGATATCTCCATCTGTTCTCCCAATGGTAGCAGAACTTTTTTTATTTTTTTCTTCTCCAGTTATAGTTTCTTCTGTTCTATTTTTACCCCCATTTTGTTGTTTTTGTATTTATTTGCAGTCCCATAAAATTGGCATCTTTTTCCAACTTTTCTTGAAGTCTTTGCATGTCTGTTGTGTGTGCCATGAGGCGTTTATAGTCACCATATTTCATGTCTGCCAATTTCTTACTTTGCAGGAGGTTCTACGTGATTCCAATTTTAATTTGAATCGCTCCTTCTATTACATAACCTAGGCATATATTAAAGAACAAGGGAGACAATACGCATCTTTGTTTTTTATGTCTTTTTCTATTCGTACATCCGCCTTATAAATTGATTTCTTACACATCATTTTAAGTAAGAAGGTTGAGGCATAAGTCAAAGCAACTTTTTTTTGCGAGAGTAGAGAACGGGTGGAAAATTGGAAATATACAAATCAAAGGACAAGATGTACACATCTGCATTGTGTTTCTCATGTTATTAAAGTAGTTGACATAACATTCCAGGTTTTATGTCACAGAATTATTACAGAACAAATACCCGCTCTAAAAGCCCTCAAAGGGGATGGTCCGTTTCTAGATGCCACTTTCTCACTTTAAGTCGGGCAGTGTTTGTCGTGTGTTGGTCTCTATCAGGTGATCGATTGCTGCCCGTTACTGGTCATTGGTTGTTTTCCGTCTTCATTGAAACTCTGCTTTCTACCTCGCGACTGTTCAATATGGAAGCCCGTTAATGTTGACAGCTTCTACCAACTCTTTGTGACATTCTCTGGCATTTCTATCATGGAAAATGGTTTGTTTTGAGGTATAAACGCTGTTCTACTAGGATTATACATTGTGCATGGTGGTTGACCGAAAATTGATTTAACATATGGCCTCATGTTTTATTCTATCAAAAGCTGTAGCAAAGCCTATGGACGCCATCATTAATCATACATTTTTTTATTTAGTTTTTTCTATAACAATGTGTGCCGTTATAATTTGGCCGACATATAATTTGTCCCTTCTGAAGCCTGCTTGCTCTTTCCTTAGTTTTTGTCTGCTTCTTTGTTCATTCTTTAGTGTATAGGTATAATATGTGCTAAGATTTTGGCTATGTTGCTCTCCAGGTTTTGCAATCTTGAATATATTTTTTTGTCTATTTAGCAGAAATTGTTTCTTCTTTCCATAAATCTCTTAATCACAGCGTTATTAACTCAGTGATAATGTTAAAATGTTAACACTACATCTGTAGCGTTTTGTTATGTTCTCTAATATCGCATTGTGTTGGTTTACCTGTGTCTATTTCTAGTTTATCGTCCTGTCTTTTAGTTCCTTCATTATGTGTAAACTGTCACCGATTCGATTATTCTTCGTCTGTTTTCGCTGTTATGGCTTCTATTGACTAAAGATTTAGTAATTCAGTATAGTTCCCTTATATTGTTTGTCGTTGCTCTTCTGCTCATTTCACCATTTTGTCTGTCCAAGTTTTTTTGTCTGCTTTGACATCATTCTTTACTAGCTTATTAGCGGCTTCGTATTTTTTAGCAATGTTGGAGTTTTTTTCGTGTTTTGTATTCGTTTTAGTTTGACTTTTATTTCTTTCCTTTTCTTAATGAGTTGCGTAGTTGAATTGCTTATCCCTTTTTTCTTCTTTTCGCTTTATAGCCTAAAACATCTTGTGTAGCTATATATATATATTGTCTCTTTAATTAGTTCTCGGTATTCATCTACGATGGTCTGTTTTTTAGTTTCTTTAGCATTTGAAGTTGTATATCTTCCTTTTTAAGTGTTACAGCTGGTTTTATTTACATGAGTTTTGTTTAATTTTCTAATTAGTAAGTGATGACCGCTTCCTGTATGTGCAGGTCGTTTGTTTCACACATCAAGCAAACAGTTTTTTTACTTGCTGCTAATTATGATGTGATCTATTTGATTTTGCAGTTTTTCTCAGACGTGACCCATATCACTTTAAGGCAATTACTGTGTGGGAATATTGTATCTTTTATTACCAGATTATTTTCTATACTAATTTCAATTAGTCGATCCCCACTGTCAATTTGGTTTCCATGTTTACCCATATATGTTTTAAAGTCTATGTTATATTTATCTACTTTGGCTTGTAAGTCGCCCATAACTATTATTATGTTTTCTTTGTTAATTTCATTTGAGACAATAGTGTTTTTACTTTTTGTTATCGCTTACGTTTATTGAGAAATAATATTGCACTGTGCTAATTTTTCTTATTGGGGAATTTCAGCGTACTGTAATTATTCTGCCTGATACTTCGTTTTATCGTAATATACTTTTTGCTTCATGATTTAACAGTAACCCTACCACGTCCTTTCTCTCTTCGCCTTTATCTTTTCATAAAAAAAGTAGTACGGTATTATTTACATTTTTACCTATCCATCACCAGACCATCTGGTTTTACATAACCCTAAGAGCTAAATATTTAAAGTGTCCATTTGTTTTATTATCTGTGCTAGATTGCTCTCTTCCTGAATAGTTCTTACATTCCATGTTGTAATTCTAATATATTTTTTTATTTCAAAAGTACTGCTTTTCTTCTTTAATCGCTTAGTTTTAGTTTGGTTAACAGGAGCACTTAGGGCGGCTACACTCGAAAATACGTATCTTCTTCTTCTTTATAATTTTTTTTTGTTATCCTTTTGGCTCGGTTTAGTCTTTTCTTGTTGTTTATCTTCTTTTGATTTATTTTTTAGATTTACTTTATTTGGTCATCGTTCCAAATTTTTATCTGGTCATTATCGGTATATCTTGGCTGTCGTTTACCATAAGTTTTTTTAGTAACCGAAGTTTTCTGTTATTTTAAGAAGTCTTTGATTATTTTCATATTCATCTCATTTTTCCATAGCTTGTCGACCCAGTCCCTCAGTTGAATTGTGGAAGAATCGGAAGCATCTGTCAAATATCAGATTTGGCAACAGCAAAACAAAAAAGAGTAAAGTTTAAATCCGACGTTGAATATGAGATTTATTTAAGACATAAAATATATAACGCTCCTGAAAAATTGTTTAATTGCAAATATTTGTTAATGCGCTACGGTTCAAATATAAGATACTTTTTTCCCATCTAGATCACATTATATAATTAAACCCACCATTACACCCTATTTAATATTAAATGATCAAAGAATGCACTTTATATGCAGCAATTAAGGTAAGATAAGCTTAAGAATTTTATTGATATCTCGCTTAAAATTGCATATTTTAAATACAGTCCCATTACTAGAGTTAGATTTTTTTTATAAACTGCTTTGTTTGAGACGTAGACAGTAATTAATGCTTTCGTAAAGAAACAGCCGCTGTCAGTTAAATGTTGTCCACTCCAGTTAATTAATTAGAAAGAAGCTGTCAAAAACATGTGTGTACATGTGCTTAAAAATAGCAAATGTCCCCGTTAGATGACAATTAACACAAACATTCTTTGTTTGTTATTTCTACACCACAACGTTTTTTATTTTCGTATGTGAAACAAATTTAAAGCTCTTGATATGTTGGCACGCCTTAATATATAGTTAATCTATACCATTCGCTATCTCTATAACTCATTGACTTTGATTAGAAAAATCAGTTTATTTTAGCACTACTAATCTCTAAACAACAAGATTGTTAAAAACAAATTCAGTTAAAATCCAGTTATGCCCAATCAGTAAAAATTCAGAAAGCAAATCAAAACCGTTGTAAATACTTTAAATGACAAGTTGATTTTAGATATAGAACAATTAGAGATTTTACAATTTGAAATAGTCACGCGATCGTTGAGAGAGGCTGAAATTAAATTTTATTTATGAGATAAGTTAGAAAAATAGGCTAGCAAGAGTTTAATCAACGAGGTATTATCATATTTTGAGCAATTAGTGGGTTCGATACTCTATGCCTTAGAGAAAATTACTGAGGATTTAAAAAAATATTTTTTTCTCCAAGACACAAGTATTTAGTTTAGAAGGTCGAGAATAAGTGGAAGACGCACTTCGTGCAAAAAGATCTTTGACTTTAAAAACGAACGAGTTAAACTTAAATCGGTTTATGGTCAATTAGATTTTAGCACAACATTTTGACAAAAAACATTTTTGTGATTACCCAGCCCTCTATTTGCCGGATCTTAGTCTTCGTGACTTTTTTGTTTTTTTAGCTGAAACCATTTGAAACCGCGCTATTTTCGTACTTTATATAATATTCAGAAGAGTGTAACTGACGAGATGAAATGGATTCTAGGAATTTTACGAAGAATGAAACTATTTTGAAAAGAGTAATTTTGATAAAACGAAAATCACTTTCATTATTTTTCTGTCACACCATGTATGTTCTGTATTTTATGTTTCATAGCAGATAGCAGTAATGCTATTCTTCATGAAGCTAAAGTCGCTAATCTGAGTTACGGTGTGTTGCGTTAAATTTACATATCTGTTCTTAGATGGGCCTATGACGTGAAGTACTGTTAAAATGCTTGAATGTTTAGGGATAGGGATGGACACAAACGACGGGTGGATTATTTATAATATTCTATAAGGCATTGAATGTAAACACAATACAAGCTTTAAGAAATAGACAATTAGCGTTGTGTAAACCAAGAGACTGTGTTGAGCATCTTACATAAGAACCACTACTATCCATATTACGTTCAGGACCTACTACAAGTAGATTTTCCTAAAAACGTAGTTTACTACAACTTTGTCAATAATCTTTGTCAATAATCTTTAAAGACAATCTTTGGTGAGTCATCAACCTACACAGGCACTTGTGTGCTAGGTAGAATCGTTGCAGTATATTATTAGCAACGTATCATTAGTACCATTTTTAGTAGAAACGTTTGTGCTGGAATTATTGTTGACCATCTAAGTGGAACAATTGTTCTATTACATTGCCTTAGTGCCACAGTACAGCTACAATTTCTAAGAAACAATTTGTTTTTATTGATTAAAGGTGTGCCATTTGCAGAATGGCAAATTATGGCTAATGTATGAAAAAGCTGAAGTTTACTTTAACATCTCAATAACAGATTTCCCAATAGGTGAGTTGGACTAAGTGGTCTTGTATCCACCTCTCGGATACTAGACTTAAACCCTCTGGATTTTTACCTATAAAACCACTTCTGGTAATGCGTTATCATATATTTAGATATTTGACTTTTTCTTCGGTATACATTATTATTTGATCCTGTCATCCTGTAGTTATTTTGAAATTTTTTGTATAGACTACCAAAGGAAAGATTTACAATATTCAAGTTTTGATTGGATATTTTCTATTTTGTGTGTGATCTGGGAACACTGGGGGCTGCCCGTTTGGAGAAAAGGTGGGTTGAAATCGGATCTGCGTTTAGTGTGGCTGGAAACGCTCGAGAGGTAGTATTTTGTATGTGGCAATTTGTTTCGTAAAACGTTTTTGGAGTATGCGTCTTGACGATGAGCGATAGAAAGATGGAGCAATGGTGTGATATCCAATTTTGTTTCAGACTTGGGCACAGTGCGAGAGAAACGTTTGCAAAGCTTTAACAAGCCTATGGAGACACTGTTTTGTTAAGGGTGCAGGTGTTTCGGTGGTTTAAGGCATTTTCAAAAAGAAGAGAGACGATTGAAAATGAATCACCTGCAACTACATGGAATGACACCAATGTCTGTGCTTACTGATTGTCGGCTGACAGTCAAAATGATCGGGGAAGAGTTGCATTTGATGCAGACCACTGTTCATCAGATTTTGACCAACGAATTAGGGATGTGGAAAATCTGCGCGAAAATGGTTCCGAAAAATCTTTGGTTGGAACAAAAGGACAACCGGAGAAACACGCGCCTTGACTTTTTGGGGCAGATTGAAAAGGAATCTCGTTTTCTGGAACGTGACAAAAATTGGGTGTTTTAGTACGACCCCAAAACAAAGCGCCAGAGTCAGAAAAGGCACACTCTAAGCTCACTCAGGCCAAAAAAAGCAAGAATGAGCAAATCGAGGATCAAAACCATGATGATTTCCTTTTTTGATAGCTAGGAAATCGTCCACAAGAGCTTGTGTTTCAAGGTCACAAGACTAATCAACAATTCTACCGAGCGGTACTTGAATGACTGCAAAAAAAGGATCATGTATATACTAGCAAACATCAAAAACTGGGTCCTGCATCATAACAATGCGCCTTGTCACACAGATATTTTAATTAATGAGTTTTTGGCAAGCGAAAACATCTCTGTGGCTTCTCAGCCCCCTTATTTACTCGACTCTAGTCTGTGTGACTTTTTTTCTCTTTCCATTTAAAAAGTAAAAGTTTATTTAAGAAGTGTTTTACAGCCAGCTGAAAGTTCCAGCACGTGTTGCAGAGTATGGAGTAAACAAGAGATACATTTAAAAGACTTAGTGAAAGTCTTGAGCTTGGTCGCGTAGAAACATTTGTACCAACAGCAAAAATAAACAAGGAGCTAAGTAAAAAATATTAAAGCTGTGCGAAAGAAATAAAGCCTCTTTATCAAAAATTGTAAGAACTTAATGGATTCTATCGTCGTGTATCTAAAATTTTAAAGCAGAACCGAATAAAACGTTTCGAGACAAATTTTTTGAATTTGTCGCGAGAGCTGATCCAAATTCCAAGGTCCAATTCTGCGTAGTTTCATCTTAATATAAGTCCAAACATTCTAGATAGAATTGGAATCGGGCGACTGAGCCGGCCATTCCAAACTGAAGAGACTATTTCGCTCCTTCTACGAGCTACACACTTTACTCCAATGTTTCCGGTCGGTGTCTTACTGAAGACAATTATCGCCCTCTTTTCCAAATCAGGGTTTTGTAGTCGGTGATAAAGCTTTATGTAAATTTGGTTCAGTTTTTCGGCGTTCAAGTTGTTTGAATAGGTATAAAGTGCCGAAACTCTTTTGTGAGACACATTTCCAAACATGGATCTTGACCGGGTGTAATCTGCCTCTCGATGTTGTCCAGAAACGTTTCATAAACAAAAATGGACAAAAGGATGCTTCGTCTGAGAATATTACGTTGTCCTAGTTAAACTCCGAGTTCTATTGCACCCACGCGAGACGTTTCGCGAAATGTTTTTCACTCAACAAAGGTTTTTGCAAAGTGCTTCGATATTGTACAATATTTCGACACCTTTTTTGCGTAAAATTTCGACATCTTTACAGAAAGTCAAGTTAGGATTTTTTAAAAACAAAGTGAGAATCATTTTTTCGGCTTTCTTCGACATTTTGCAAGGGCACCCACGACTTGAAACGTCATCGACATTATGTACTGCCAAATACCGGTTCACCCACTTGCTTACAAATTGCCGCGATTTTTCCATGTATTTTATGGCGGCTGTATGACTCATTTTCGGACCCTTGGGGTGTGAGCACAAAAATACAGCCTCGTATGGCAAAGTGTAAGCGACACTCTTTTTCTTTAACTTGCCAAAATTTAGCTAAATTAAATGAACAGCTGATTTCTTTGATAAAGCATTTACGAAAAACAAAGTACAAGGTTACGATTAACGTGTAGTCGATAATCACCGACAAGCTTTTAACTGACATAAGGTGCGCTACTGTGTTATTTCCAACTATTCATATGGGCAAATCTCATATAAATATTTACCGCTTACATTTCGAGGTTTTCGCTTTATTAAAAAGAGTTTCCATCTGAATATAAAGAGAAATTAGTTTAAAGTTTTACTGAAACAGTTTGCTTGCAAAGAGTCAACTCGCGAACTTAACGAATTAATCGATCGTTCTTGGTGTCTATTATTTAGTTTTATTGATCATTTATTTGTGCAAATTGTATAAAGTTGATAAATGACATAAAGTTTTGATTTCTCTTAATAAAAGTTATATGATTTTGTTTTCGAAATTTATACAGAAGTTATGTCTGGTCGATGTCAACCACTAACTGCAAAGATAAAGAGAAAGGAAATGAAAACATAAATTTTTTGGTCATTCCCAAAATTTTGTTAGTAAAAATAGTACTAAATGATTTAAAAGGGCAAAAGTTATACAGATAATATAATTGGAAAGGATTTAATTAAGATGACACTTCTACAGCAAATGCATATTGATACATTCGACGTATTCAAATGGTTTTTCGATGACTCGCTTATTGGTATTATGATTACTTTCACTAATATGTAAACTCTTGCCAACCTTGAAGATTTACGGAAACCAAATGATAACGTTGAAATTATTGCTTCCTTGGACGTTTTGATTACTACTGGAACATATAAAGAAATAAATATTGACTAAAATGGTATTTGGAGCCTCTTATATGGAAATGCTATGTATCAAGTGTGTATGTCATGAAATAGATTGACCCAATTGCTGCATTTATAATTATATTAGCAAAACTCTACAAAAACAGAACGAAAAGTTAACAACCTTTCATGACTAGCGGAATTGTATTATAGGAAATTGTTAAAATATTATCTTTCTGGTGGCCATCCTTCATCACTAAATAACTGATTTCTTTGAGGCGTCAAATAATTTTTCGGCAATATCTATCAAGCAAACGAAATATATATGGTATAAAAATTTGGTAAATATAAAATAGTAAAACTACTTATTTGTTGCGTGGCGTACAATACTTGAGAGGAAAAGATCATAAAAAGGCCAGAAAGCTTCAAGCTTAGAGATTTTCAAATCAGAAAAAAATCGTCCTACACAAACTGCTAATTTGGACATAACATTCATATGTTTAATTTACTACGGCATTATCTGATATATTAAACTATAATAAATCGTTTAGCTATGTGCAAATTTTTTTGTTTGTACCTAAGAATATACGTCCATATACGACCATATTATTATATTTATTTAGGCTACAGCTTTAAATAGTTATAGATAATCGTTAAATGAACCCATGCACTTTCTTAAATATTCTCCACGAAGTAGAAGTAGGATGGCATGCAATACAAATATTAACATTGTATTTTAAAGGATAAAATTGAGTAATAATTGCTTTGTTTCAAAAAATAAAGAAAAAGAATGATGTCGTAATAAGTGTTGAGAAATGAAGATGACCCTGGTTCTATCCTAGACACCTATAGTAAAAAGATTGAGAAATGAGCATTAAAAGTAAAAAATTACTAAATAAAAAATTATTGGCTTATCTGTTGTAACTAACTGATTTATATGACTTCAGTCATTTAGGCAAAAGATGTAAATAATCAATTCAAAAATAACGTAACACGCATTAACTTAAAATTTGTTCAAATTAATAAGAAATAAGGAAATGTAAATATAAAATGCGGAAAGATTGCTAACAAAATTTCTTACTAAAAGCATTCCTCATAATCTGAATAACCCTTCTATTTTCACTATTTACATTTTAGGGCCGTGGAGATACTTTAAAAAATTAGGCGATCAGGCAGAATTTTATAAAAAAACTTACATGAAAATGCAAGAAAAACTCATAGATTGTTTGTTCTTACAAACTATCTCGTCGCTTATGCACACCAAACCGTCGTTAATCACATACGACAGGCCACTTCAGCGATTATCATGTACGTGTACGGTATTTATTAAATGGTTAATACAAAGTTGAGGGTACATTTTATATTCATAAGACGAACAAGTAACTGTAATTTATGGAAGTAAGCCGTTTGATTGCCTTTAACAATTTAAGCACGCAAGGTAATATTTCTGTCAAACATAGACTTCGATTTGAGAAACTCACCGTGGCGATTTACTATGCATAAACCACTTGCTCGCGAAATTTAGCTCATTATAAGTTTACGCAAAGTATCGAAAATGGATTTGGTTCATATTGCTGCAGGTGATGAAATATAAATATAAAACATGAACGGAAGCAATAGTTAGTGAAGTGTATTATCATTAATAAACAGCCAGAGTGGTCCCGTGGTTGAGGGCGGGCTGCGATGCTGACGGACCCGGGTTCAATTCCGGTGCTCTCTGATGCCTGGCGGGTGGCCTACTCATTCACTAAAAATAATTGAGTACCTGCGTTCATTCGAACAAGGGGTAATAATGGCGGGCGTCTAAGGCACGGTGCTTGCCACATCGCCCCGCATCAGAGATGGTGCGCGACGACCGGGCAGAGAGAGCGAACATATGAGAGCCTTAACCTCTCAGTTCGCAGGCCGTGCTCCCACGCGGGGCGTAGGGCCTTACCATTATTATTATTATCATTAATAAAAATAAAAACCAAGTAAGTCTTTTTAATTTCCTCGATCTTGGGAGAGATAGCAAAACTTGTAAAATTCATTATTAAATAAAATAATCGTTTTATCATATGTGTTAAGACGACAGTGTATCTGGCTGTCTTTCACTCTTTATATCGTTTAAATGACGTAACCAATTTATTAACGTAATATACCGTTGTGTTCCTTTAGCTATTGACATCCTGGGGCAACTATTCAATAATTCGAGCGTAATTTGAAAACAGAATGGTGGACACATAAATGTTAAAATCAAAGTTATTTTTCTCGGCTCTTAAAGTATATATATATATATATATATATATATATATATATATATATATATATATATATATATATATATATATAATCTTCACGAAACACATTTCGAAGATTTTTTTAGTCACACCCGAGATTCTTCTTTATGTATTAAAATAATAAGTCTTCGCAAATGATCTATAGGGGGAAATGGACAACTATTGATCGAGCTGCCTTATGTGGTTTGTTCTCTCTTATTTTAGAAGTAAAATATTACTCAATATGAGCATTTTCATTCGAAGAACACCTTATTGTTTGTTAATAGCTGTTTGACCTCTGTCTCTAGTAACACTGCAGCCTCATGGACTTATTGCACTGTCCTCATTTGTCACAATACTTTTTTCAGCATTCTTGTCTCTTGTACCAGTACCCTTAGTGAATAATTGCTGTATTTTTCTAGAGCTATTATTGGTTTTCCATAGATAGCTTGCCGCTTGTAAACTAAAACCTCACATTTGCACAATATGTAAACGACTATTCCTGATTCTCTGCCACATTGCTCGTAACTCAAGTCTACATTGTACAACCCTAATTTGTTAAGGTGTGCTCTAAGAAAACAATGTCCCGTAAGGGCAGCTCCTTGGTTCTTTTACAACATGGTCCTTTTATAAAAGTTTTTCTATGTTTATGTTTCGATACATGTTCCTACTATTTCTATATTGTTTTCTCACTTGGATTTGTATTGTACCTTTACATACTTCCAGGGGCAGTTCGATCATTTTTGTGCTAGCTCACAAGCTTTTTCGATGCTTGCCATTTTTCCGTACCCTAGTACTCACAATATAATTAATTATCTTGTTGTAGTCTGCGAAAGCACTGAGTTTTTGTGGCATTGCCGGCCTGGATGTTACCCTTCTTCTTCTTCTTCTTCTTCTTTATCTTATCCCTTATGTGCCATTATAGCGTCAGGGTTTGGGCCTCGACCCCTTTTCTATAGGTGTTCCTGTCTCTTGCCATACCTCTCACTTCTCTTAGTGTTTTCCTCCGTCTTGACACTATCTAACTTAGGTTGTTGTTCCAGGTTTTTTTGGCTTTCTACTCAGCCTCCTGCTTTCTGTTCTCGCTTTATATGTTCGTTTCGGTAGTCTATTGTTTGTTATTTGTCCCAGCCATTTAAGTAAAATATTTTCCATTTTGTACATCAAAGGTTCCTGATCTAGTTGTTCCCTTATTACATGATTTCTGATTTTATCTTGTCTAGTCGTGTAACTTCTTCAGGTATTGCATTTTCTTTGCTGTTATTTTTATTTGTTGTTGTCAATCATGGGCCAGCTTTCAACTCTACATGTAAGTGTTGGGATGTAGATTGTTTTGTAAAGATGCAGTTTCGCCGTTTTACCGACTTCTCTTTTTCTTACTACCGTGTGGTTGGTTTGGTAGTACACTTTGATTGTTTTGCTTGTTTTGTTTACTATTTTTTTATCTACCTTTCCGTCTGGGGAAATAATTTTTTTAAGTATTTATATTTCCAATCCCTTTGTTTCTCGTTCTTTGCATTCGTTTAGTAGTTAGTAATTAGGGATGTAAGGGTCCACCAACATCCTACGGACTCAAATGCCAACCTCACCTACGTGAGCGCTGATAACCTAAATCAACCGGTACATCCTGTTAGACAACTAGCGAGGGTTTGGCGACAAAGCATCGGGGGGATAGCCTGATACCAGCTATTCCGAGGTAACGGGGCCCATCTTCGTGGGGATAATCACTTATAAGATGGAAGAATTGATTCAGAGAAACACAAATGAGCGTTACCCACGGGTTCTTTAACGCTTTCAGATATGTTTGATTTCCATCAATATGTTGATTCGTCTATTTTGCTAAGCTCTCAAATTATTTTGTCTGGTGCACTTATTAATTATCTCCGCGTAAAAAACGGATGTATATTTTCTCAGTGAAATGTTTTCCTTTTCACAGTATATGCCTGTTCCCGTTTCAGACTAGTTATTTGAACCATTTATATATTAAATAATTATTCCGAGTCTGTCTATTTTATTTATACATTTATTTTGATCCATAATATTAACTTCAAAATTCATATTAAATGTAAACTTTGGCGTTATATGGTCCATTGCCATATTCAGTATGTCTCTAACAAGCAAGTCTTTGTATCTTGCTTCGTTTCGTTATAAAGGTTTTTTGCGTCATCTTTGTCTACAATACCAAAGCCACATACCTTATCATGTGTTTGACCACTGTGGTATATATGCGATACATCACTTTTGATTTTGAACTTCATCTTTTGACTTTAAATATAAGTTAGGGGTGTTTTAGTACCACTATGATTGTAAATAAATTGTAGTAAATAAAAAAAATATTACCAAACCCTAACAAGAAATAGGTTATTAGAGTTGACCGCCACACTTGTGGTAGACAAATTGTTAAAAATAGTAATAAACAAAAACCATTGTATTTATTTTTATTTTTAGGTGCCTTTTGAAATACTTCAAAATTAAATTGAGAGTTAGTAATAACTTTTATTTTTTTTACTTGGCTTGGTTAATTTTAAAGTTCACTGATATTATGGTATATGTAAATTTAATGGCAACAATTTGGTAATGTTAAAAATTATATGGGGTTAGTGTGTAAGTGACCTTGTTGGTAAGTAATTTAAAATTATAAACTTATAAACAATTCAAAATTATGAAACCCAAAACATATTTAAAAAAATAAAAGGCAGTTGCCACAATTACGTTCCTTTACTAAAGGCGGTAAGTACATATTTCATTTGAGATATTTCACTTTAAGTCTATGCATTTACTCCATCGCTCTGACGTAAACAATCTTTAAGTGCCGACACCCAACTGAAACTCGCCTGTGGATCACATGTTACTTGCTTATAATTGCATCAAATAGGACTTAGTGGGCGTGGTGTATCTGAGAATCGCAGATAGCATTGTCTTGGCGATTGACCGCGCATTATCATGTTAAAGCAACGCACCACGTTCCTTTGCTGGTATTATCTCAGTACACTTTCATGAGGAAAAAACTAATCCACTAGCAGAATCCCTTTTTTTATTCCAAAAAACAATCGCCATTTGTTTTGGAATTCGTTTTGGTTTGTTAGGAGAAAGGATTTTAATGTACTGCTATTCCAGAGAAAGTAGCGTACAGATATCAAGAGAGTTCAAGGAGCGTTGCGAAGGGAGGTAATGTGCTCGATACGTCAGCGTGTAGCTGCAAGGATCCTGGAAGTAACCATAGAGGAATATAAACGTACATAAAACGGTTAAAAAGGAGAGTAATAGGTAGTTGCAAGTAACTGCGTTCAGATACAGTTCTTGTTCTAATAGATGCACTTAACGCCCACTTCAATTCTTTCACGTTTTTTACAGCTTATAGAATAAAACCGCTCTTCAACCTTTTAGAACGTTTTTCATTGTGAAAATAATGGATAACTGTCACCTAGATTTAACACCATCGACCGTTTTCAAGATTCTTTTTAGAAGACAATATTCTAGTTTCAAAAAATTATCTTTGTCACTGGTTTCAGTGTTTTAATTTCCTTCAATTCTGATATCGCCCCTTGACGCTTCTTTTATAGCATCACTCTCAATTCTTCTTTTATAAATAATTACTCCACAACTTTAGTAACAAAACATTTGCTTTTATCTCTATACATCTGTTTTTTTTTAATTTCAACATATTCGCTCGTATTCATGTCAAGTTTCTTTTTATTGTGATTAGTTTTACTCTCAGGTTTCTGAAATATTCTTTTGTGTTCAACTTTAACCCCCCTCAAAAAGTTTCGGGGTGTTTTTTTTCTTTTAATTCTCCGTCAAACACGTTTCTAAAAATTCTGGATTGTTGTTCTGAGTCTTTGCTTCTTGCAACTTTTATTTTACTTTTCTAATAATACTTCTAGCATTTCTCCTTTTATGTGTTTTATTTAGTATATATATATATATATATATATATATATATATATATATATATATATATATATATATATATATATATATATATATATAGGTCAGGGAACGGAGAATGCACTATAAACAACAACTAAAGCGTTTATTACTCTGGTGGAGATGAACCCAACCACATATATGGAGTTGCTACAATACTGTCAGATAGACTGAAACCGCAAGTTAAAAGCGTGATAAATTATTCAAATAGAATAATGTTGATACAACTACACTCTCACACCAATAACATCAATATTATTCAGATCTATGCCCCAACAGCTGACAAAAGCGACAATGAAATAGAGGAGTTTTATAATCACCTGGATATACTGATGAACTCCATCGCTAAAAATGACGTGACAATCGTGCTTGGTGATTTTAATGCAAAAATAGGAGAAGGAAGTGTACAGGATTATGTTGGCCCACATGGACTAGGTCAGAGGAACGAACGTGGAGAAAAACTCATTGAATTCTGCCAGAACAAACAGATGGTAATATCTAACACATGGTTTAAGCTCCCTAACAGACGGTTATATACTTGGACCTCACCAGCACACACCAACGACCACGTGGTACGAAACCAAATCGATTTCATTTTAATAAATAAAAGATATAGAAATGCTCTTCTGTCCACCAAAACATACCCTGGTGCAGACGTGGGATCAGACCACAATCCAGTGGTGGCTACTTTTAAACTAAAATTGAAAATAATAAAAAGAAAACGTCTGGATCCAAAAGTCAATGCCCGAATTTTAGAAAATGCTACGGTAAAAACTGATATAACGAAAGATATTAATATAAAATTAGAAACACTAAAGAATTCAAAAGAAACAACTATCGAGAAGCAGTGGTTAAATATCAAAACAGCAATAATAGACGCAGCCAACCAAAATTCTTCAGAAATAACCCAATATGCAAAACAGGAATGGATGACACCTGAAATCCTTAAATTAATGGAGACGAGAAGGAAATATAAAAACATAGACGACAACAAGTATAAAGAAATACATAAGATTATTAAAAAAGAAATTATAAAAGCCAAAGAAAAATATATGACAGACAGATGTAACGAAATAGAGGAGCTTCAGACGAAACATGATACATTCAATTTGCATAAAAAAGTTAAGGAGATGACGGGAGTAGCAAAGAAGAGACAAAGAAGTATTATGAAAGACAAGAATGGCAACATAATTATAGACATAACCAAGCAAATAGCAATATGGAAGGGATACATAAAGAACTCTTTGACGACGACAGGACGTCAGAAATAGAAATGGAAAATAACCAAATCAGCTCGGATAGCCCGGCTATAACGCTAGAGGAGGTTAAACATGCTATATACAACTCAAAGACAATAAAGCCGTAGGCCCAGATAACGTACCTGTAGAATTTCTAAAGCTAATAGAGGACGAAAATCTACACTTACTTGTAGATCTATACAATAATATATATAAAAAGGGAGTATTCCAAACGATTGGTTACGATCGGTGTTTGTACCTCTACCCAAAAGAACAACCCCAAAGACTGCTCAGAATTTAGAACAATAAGCATTATGAGCCATACTCTAAAGGTGTTTTTGAAAATCATACATAAAAGGATCTACAGAAAATTAGAGGCAGATATTAGCGACACACAATTCGGATTCCGAAACAACATGGGAACAAGAGAAGCACTCTTTGGGATAAATGTTCTAATACAGCGATGTCTCGACATGAATGTGGATTTGTATATAGGATTCATAGATTATGAAAAAGCCTTTGATAAGGTTAAACACGATAGGTTAATAGCAATTTTGAGACAAAAAGGCTTGGACCCTTGTGATATCCGCATCATTCGTAATCTTTATTGGAAACAACATGCGGCGATCAATGTTAATGGCCAGTTGTCCGAAAATATTGAGATCCTTAGGGGCGTTAGACAGGGATGTGTGCTATCACCTGCCCTCTTTAACATGTACTCTGAGTGTATATTCCGGGAGGCTTTAGAGGACCAACAAGGAGGGATAAAAGTGAATGGGCAAGTGATCAATAATCTGCGATATGCGGATGACACTGTAATAATAGTTTGCAATCCCGACGACCTACAAAACATGCTAGAAAATATCAACAGAGTTAGCAAAGAGTATGGTCTCAAAATGAACTGTAAGAAAACTAAATTCATGGTCATCAAGAAAATAGGAAATAATAACATCAACAATATAAAAATAAAAATCGAAAACACCGAAATCGAAAGAGTGCACAAATACCAATATTTAGGGACCATAATAAACAGTTGTAATGACCAAGCTACTGAAATCAATAGAAGAATCGAAATGGCGAGGGCAGCGTTTGTAAAAATGAGACAATTCTTCTCTAATCGCAATCTCTCGCTAGATCTGAGAATTCGCATGATACGATGCTACGTCTTCTCGATTCTGTTGTACGGAATGGAGGCTTGGACCCTCAAACAACAGCAAATGAAAAAACTGGCAGCCTTTCAGCTCTGGATATACAGACGCATACTTAAAATATCATGGACAGAACAGGTTTCCAATGAAGAAGTCCTCCATCGCATGAACAAAGAACGAGAGTTACTACTGACATTGAAAAAACGCAAATTGGAATATTTCGGACATGTCATGCGAGGTGAAAGATACTGCTTGCTGCAATTGCTCATACAGGGCAAGATCTCAGGACAAAGATCGAGAGGCAGAAGAAGGATGTCGTGGATGAGAGACCTCCGGGAATGGTTTGGATGTTCATCAATAGATCTATTCAGAACAGCTACATCAAAAATTAGAATAGCTATGATGATTGCTAACCTCCGATAGGAGATAGCACTTTAAGAAGAAGAATTTAGTATGTTTCCTTTTTTTCAATGTTAACAGGATTTTTCTACTCTTACCTTTAATCATTTGCTCAAAGTCGTAAAATGATTTTGGTCTGTTCTCTAAATATATAATTAATTATTGTAATTTTTTTCCAAAATTTTTAAATTTGTAATTGTTTTAAGTCTCCTATTAGTTGTTCTTTTAATTTCTATATAACATATCTATAGTCGCGCTAAACAGATACATGTTTGGTTCTGACTTTCGCCAATCAGAGCTTCTCACGATTTTTGCTATAGCACAATTTTCTTCTTCATTAACTCTAAATCTTGCGTTTTATCTCTTCCAATTTCAATTTGTGTTACTCGATTTGTTTCGGCATGGCAATTTATTTAAATGTTTCCTTGAGTTGTGATGCAGCTCACTTCTTGCACCAGTTGTAACAAATTTGGCTTATGACTAGATTAGCTATTTCCACTTGATAATTATTTAGTGTAATATTACGTTAACAGCTAATTAACTAATGCACTAATACTATCAGTGCTACATTTGTAAGAACATAGGATGTAATTTGTCCGGCATATGCTGGATGATAATGTTCAGCTTATGCACATTTGCCGAACATTCAATGTTTTTGGCTTTATCGCTGCAATAGAAGGCACCATCTTTAAACTCCGATATACAGCGAAACATATTTCTATGATTGTGTTTCCACACATAGCTATTAACCTATACGTTTTAAGCACTTATCCCCTCTCTCAAAAGAACTACCCATTATTGTCTGCTTCTATAATTTTTCAATTTGTCTATAAACTATATTCACAGGATTGTACAAATGACTCACTACCTTTCGTTTTATCTATTACACCAACACCTATTTAAATCTGTAACATAGCCAGAATTTTGAGAGAATGTTAATTTTTTTTGAATGTTCTAATTAAAAATGTTTAACTAAAACACTAAATAATATTTGTATTGTCATATATTGCCATTGGATATACATTTGGTGTCTGAGATCAACAAATTACCGTTACAGGGTAATTATTTCTTAATTTGTAAGAGGGCGTTTGTTTGTACGGTATTATTATCCAAGGAAAAAATCAACATCTAAAAGCTTGAACGTTTGTATGTCTATACCATCATTGCAACTGTAATTGGCCGATTAAATGTTGTACTAATAGAAGTAGCTATTAGGTACAAAAACAGTACGTAATAATGAGAGTATTAGAAGTATTTTGATTTTTTCTCATATATTAGAAAATGGCCAACCACTAAAATTTTACAAGCTACAAAGAATTACTTTTCTATTGTAGAGTTTTATAATTATATTGCCAAAGACAGAAATTTGAAAGAACCCATAATTCTGCTTCAATTATGGAGAGATGAAAGTAGCGTCCATGAGTTTGATTTATATCATCTTCTCCTTTCATCCCTTTCTTGTACCCTTTCGGGTATGGGATTTGGGTTAGGTTTTATCCATCTAGCCATTTCTTCCAGACCTTTCTGTTTAATGCCATTTGTTTTATCTCTTCTATAGTTTTGCTCCTTTTATTTCCTATATCTAACATTTGTTGTAACCATGTTTTTCCAGGACTTTCTCTTCCCATTTCCATGCGTTTTTTGCTTTTCAAACCCATCTGGTCAATCTGTCTGGATTCATCCTAGTCATGTGGCTGAACCAGTGTTGAAATGGTTATGATATAAATTCGTAATTTTGTTTTTTGTTTCAGTTCCATTTTCCCTAGTATTACCTTTAGTTAGTTTTATTACCTTGTTTGTTATTTCTATCATTTATTACAAGGTTTCCTAGGGATTTATATCATAAAAGAGTAAAATGCTATACAAGTAAAGCCACCCTTTGGAGTCTACATTATGATTTATGATATACCACAAGAATTGCAAAGATTCACTAATGCTATACATACGTATATACTACTTAATACAAGTTAAAAGTAGTCTTAGTTTTGGAGACTTAAGTGTATATTATTTTGGATAATAATCAATGTTTGAAATTATAAAATATTGAGTCAATTTTACAGTAACTAATAAAAAATACATTTTATTGAAAAGAGCAAAAATGCTACAGAGACAACAGTTGGCAAAGCGATAAGCCTTAGCATTTCGGTTAGAAAACCTTCTTAAAAGTGATCGAAATGGTAAAACATGACAATAGTGTGGGGGCGCAAATTTGATAAATGCGTAGACTGAGGAAGGACCTGGTTTTCAAGGTGTTAATTTTTTGCATGTTTCTAACAGAAATAGTTGGTCGTAGAGGAGTATAGCACCAAAACAATTAATGAGAGATGGTTGTTTGCTGCAGTTGCCTCAACTGTGGTTGTTTAAATGTACCACAGTTTTGGTAGTCTACCACAACAACATTTTCGTTCACGGCCTCTGCTTCGAATATTCCAATCTTTATAGATATTGGCAACCATTTAATGCAAGACTACGAATCTCGTTATTCCATCACATCACAGTTTGTGTGAACTCGTTGGACGATCTGAAGGTTAGCCTTGCCGGAATCGTCTAATAATTATAAAGCAATTCCATACATATAATTATGATATTAAATCAAATTATTATAAGAGTATGTATGGCAACATTAAAATTATTTTTGTGAGTGTACAAGGATTGAGAATTTTAAAACCTCCTAATTGCATGTGTGATATATTTAAATTTGGTTTAGCATACTTATATTCTACACATTTTTTCTGATGAGTTTCTTGTGCTTTGAGACCATTAAATCATGAAACCTTTAGACTTAAAAGTATTACATCGACAAATTCAAGAAAAGTTGAAAGGCTAAGTTTAGTTAGATCTAAATTGGGTTAGAACTACAATATACACATATGCAAACGAAGATAGCATTTATCACTGCATGGGGTGTGTTGTGTTCTTCATAATTAGTGCGTGAGCAACGTCTGAAGTGACAGGAGTACAATCGTATTGCTGAACTTATAACTAAATGATTGGCATATAAATTTCGAGTTTCTTATAAAATTGAAGAAATAGCCAAGCGAATATTATGAGTTTTTATATATGGCTTAAGAGAACATTGAGTATGATGAATGACCGTATCATTCTGTCATAATAACAATCGAACAAAACTTTGTAAAGATTAATAAATTTTTATCGTTTAAGCATATAAACGATAGCAACATATGCATATTGACAAAGCGACACTACGAGAGATTAACGATACTTCAGAAAGCCTATCTGAAAAGACCATCACATGTATCTAGATATTAACCCACAAACATTTACTAGAATATTTTATTACCAAAAACCAAGAGTGTGCAAATAAGAAAGTCAAAAGTAAAGCAATTTTTTGAATTGCATTGTATGGTCATGGTTGCACTGATAGCATTGAGGTCAAAGTTAGCCAGCAGTATAACAATGTGTAATCTCAATTTCCAAGCCATCTCCAGATAACATTTTTTAAATTTTTGTTTAATTGCAGTAATTACTTTGATATCAGAAAAAAATTCAAAAATGAATTTACTTACTATGTGAGATGTTTTAGAAACATTTAGTTCATCACATGTAACTGCCTAGCGTTGCACGTGTTAATTTACATTTGTGAATAACGAGAGAAAAAAGTCTAATTGTAAAAAAACAAAACATGGCCTTCCTAAACACAGTATTTTTCACTTTGATCATTAAGTTTAGATTCGTGTGATTTGTATGTAGTTTCAAAGTTAAAATCCTCCATTTCCAAGCTGCATACGAAATAAAAAATAATGGCGAAGTTACTGATACATTACGACCAGCCAGTACGTTTCCAGCCATGAAGATTTGCACACATCAGCGCATAGTTAAAGAGAACCGTTCTCGTTATTTTATAACCAGACCAAATACGTGTGCATTAATTCAAATTATAAAGACTAATTTATATGGATATATGCTTGCCCTTTTGAACAAAAAAATGGTTAGATAGCTTCAGCCATGCCCAGACTCATCACTAAGCATCAAATTACAACTTCGAAAGCTGACCCTTCCCCATCCATTTTATTTTACACAACACAATTTACTTTCCAATAACACTGCGAAGCTTAACGGATTTGAAACAAAATCCCTCAAAGAGGCTTAAAGGTAAATCTGACAGGTACAGAAAGTAAAACAATTCGTTCTCGTTGTAGCGGACTAAACACAATTTATGGAGGAAAATAGATCTTTTCCCTTAAAAAAAAGCTCTGTATATGTAAAACTTAACGCCAGCTTAGACAAAAATAAATGCCGGAGCGACAGTTAAAGTGGCACAGAATCGAAGTAAAGTGATGCGCAACCCAATTTAAGATATTTTATAATGTAATATTACTACGACCACCTTCTAGCCGCAATCTAGGAAACATACAAGGTCGTAAATCTTAAATCCAATTAGCCTACATAAACAAAACCAAACGTAATCATAAACAGAGTAAAGCGAGAATAAACTGATGCCGGGCTAATTAACTTAGTTTTAATTAGATCGAGCTGACTTACGAAGTGTAGGGCTAATTATTTTTGTTAACTTTGAGCCAAGCGTGAGAGTTATGAGAACAAAGGGATATGCAGAGCCAAATTTGCTTGATACAGCGACTACCAGTCTGCTGTATTGCTATAATAGTCTAGGCGTGTTTTATAGTTTTTATAAAGGAAGCAAAAAAGTGCATACATGAAAGTTAATTACATTCAACGTCAATTTAACGGCAAATTATGTAAATTAATGCAATTCTACTAGCAAAGTTATTGTTTTGTTTTTTTCCAGGCTTAGACATAATTTGCTTATTCCGGTTTTGATATATCTTACATCGTCTGCTTGAAATGTACGGTTACATATAAGGTGTGCAAATTAATTCTGCCTTCTGATTATACGGTTTTTGATAGATACACCGCTATTCAAAAATATTTAGGGCTTTGTGTATTTTCAAAGCAAAAACTGCATATTACAGAAGAAATACTTAGGGAAGATGAAACAGCTAAGGAAAATTGCGGGAGAAACAAAACCAATAAAAACCAAAATATAAAGTAGACAACTGAACTGGTTCAACCACATGACTAGGATTTGGAAACCAAAAATCACAAAAAAGAAGAAGAGGAACATCAAGAAAAGCATGGTTACAGCAAATAGTAGTTGTGAGAAAGGAAAGATGCAAAACAATAGAACGAATGAAGAAAATACCATTAAATAGAAAGCAGTGGAAGATATAAGTGGATGAATATGAAAGAACCTAACCCAAATCCGACACTCGAAAGCGGACAAGGAAGGGGTAAATGTAGAAGAGAAGAAATGTTTTTTAATAATATTGAGAACATTATTATATTCTGAAACTTTCTCTAACCAGTAAATTAGATGAGGATGTGCCCTTCATTGTATTGTTAGTGAGTAGTTTGCATAACTTTTAGAGACGAAGTGTCTACGTCAAGAAAAACGCTTTGGACCCCTTGAACAATAAGTGAACTACCTTAAAAAAGTTTTCTCATTTTAAGAGGCAGTCAACAATTTAATACAGAACACAGCTTGGTGATTCTGAGGCGAACGTTCGCACAACTGAGCCACGAGTGAAAATAATCGATTTCTAGCTAATACGTTAATACTACATAAATTCGACAATGGGTTTTGGAAAAGCCAAAACCTTGAGTAGATGGAGCCAAAAATATTGAGAGCCTTTGACTAAACGTCTAACGATAAAATCATGTAGTTTAAAGCTGTTGCAAATATAACATTCCACATCTTGGTCATCGGATTTGATACTCTAATTTTTGGGGGAAATTTTCTACGTGAAACTACTGAATAGAATTAGATCGCGCATGTTTTGCTGCTAAAGGCCGAGAAACGAGTAGACATCCTATTAACCCGGTAAAAGATATATCTGCTTCAAGAATGCCACGTTGCTAAAGTATATTTCAGTTCTTTTTCATTTCTTATTACCGAGGAAGCACCAAGTCTCCACGCTTAATTCTATTACCACCCGAATTCTACTTCTTTGTCTCTTTACTATCTTCCAACCTACACCAGACTATAGGAAAATGGTAAAGCCAATATATTTACAAATCCAAATTGAAATTGAAATATGATTTATTTAGATATCGATTTATATCAATATAAATTTGTTCCAGCAATTCTGGACTGTTCAACCAAGGTAGCGGAAAGATAATCGAAGGGAGAGGGAGTCCCAAGAATCTTTGAGTTAAGCCAAGCTGCCATACACACGTTATGAGTAGGAGAATGTAGAAACATTAACAAATTATGACATTATAAAATTGAAACAAAAGTTATCAAAGTGAAAAAGATTTTTTATAGGCATAAATAGACTTCTAAAATAAGAAGAAAGCCATCTAATTTTGTTGGGCAATTAGATAATGTATAATAATCTAGCCAAACACCAAATAATGAATATCAAATTTGAAACTGTTAAACTAAAAAAGTGAAGAAGAAAATGAGGATTACATTGGTAATTTTGGATAATAAAAGTGGACTAAAAATTACGTATGGTTAATCTCACTCTTGGGCATGTATAGCTACAAATAAAACAACAAAAAAAATTAACTGAACTGTAAAAAACGGAGTACATTTCAGAATATATTATTAAAAGCATTTTATGTTGAAAGTGACTATATACATATAAAAATTGAGATGCAATATATAAAATCAGAATGCACTGAGAAAGCCTAAAAATAGTGAGAAACGAGCTTAAATAAATCGTGGAGAAGAAACTTGAGAGAAACAGTCTGAATTAGATAGATATTGATCAACTCACTTCCAGTGAGGAGTCAGTCAACTTGTTTACATCTGAGGTCGGGTGGGCAATATTTTTTTATTCTTCTGTTATCTTGTTGTAGTGTTACTGGTGTCAGTAGAGAATTACTATGAGATTTAGTTGGCATGATGCTTGTTATTGCATTCTTGAATGACATCTTTCAGAAATGTTAGGTTAACGTGTAGCGTTTGGTTAGATGTATACCAAGGTGCATTGGTCATTGAATAAGTAATCTTGGACTAGCATTTTTGGAGGATTGCTATACTGGACTAGATTACATTATATGGGTTTGATAACTACCTTGCAGCTGAGAATTTCATTTTTGAGGGACAATTGAGAAGTTCTCCCAAGTAACCAGTATAATTTTTTGAATCTAAAATCTATTTGTCCCTTTTATTAGACATGTATTTCTTCCATCTAGATGTGATTCTAAATAACGCATTACTGACGATACAGAAATGGTTGTGTTGTTGATAAAACTAGAGGACAAAGGACTTTCCTTAGTGGAAAGATCATCTGCATTGGTTTAGTTTTGTTAATTTTTCATTTTCCCTTATTAACCCATGCTTGTGGGAGATTTAGGTGATTTTGTACGTATGAAGATACATTTGTCGAATATGCCTAGTATGCAAGGATGTCTATGTCGCTGGTGAAGGCCCCAGCTAGGGTATTAGTTGTGGTGGCTAGATAAAGCAATGGGCTTAATGCACTACCTTGAGGAATTCCAGTTTTAATTGTAAAAGTTTTTGAGATTTTGATGAATTCTTGGCCGCTTAAGTACGATTTAAAAAAAATACGATGAAAGTGCTGGTTTAATTGTATAGAACAAACTTTTATGCCATACCTTATCAAATTTTATACTGATATTCAAATAACCACTAGCACAAAAGTTTATCTTCAAAGGGTTTGATTAGTGAACGGACAATGCGATGACACCATTAACTGTTCAGTGGTGTTGACGGAATCCAAACTGGTGGTTAGGGATTGTATCCAGAATAGGTCTAATACGGTAAAGTATTAACTTTCCTAGAAGTTTAGATATGGTAGGTGAAAGGCTTACAGGCCTGTAACAGATCTGTAGTTGAGTTTCCGCTTTATCAATATTCGGCTGTCTGAATTAAGGCTGTTAGTTATGCTAATAGTCATTGAAATATTTATTGAATTATTCAAATAATTGGAATACTCAAAATTGCTTAGGATAAAGATCAACAAAACCATCTGTGAATATTAGAATTATTCGAATACTAATTATATTTAAGTATTCAAAATTTTTAGGAATTTGGTACAAAGTTAACGAAAGTTTTTCATAAATTTTATACTCTTAGATGATGTAATTCCAGGAACAACGTGTTTATTACGCGCATACATTAAAAAAAACAGAAAAGAATTTTGTACAATCGTTCAAATACTTGAAAAAGTATCTTTTTTTCAAAAAGAAATGCATATTGGTTACACATTACATAAATTATTTTTGAAACGACGTTTCTGAATATTCCAAGTGTTCTCATATGAATTGTAATTACTTGCTATACCAATTTCGCATATTTGATCGTGAGTAGTGGAATACTTAATCTACTAATCGAATATTTAAATTGTTCGATTACAAATCACTTACACGTATACATAATACGATTATTTATTTGCACTGAAAGCTTTCAGCAGGTTTAAATTGTTAATATATTTTCAGGTCACAAAAAATCTTCTTTAATGAGAAGAAAAAATTTCTGATCTAAGCAACTAAGATAAGTACGAAAAAGCTGCCAAAAGCACAGTGATATACATTAATAGTATGACTACTAATAAATTCAAATCATTATTAAATTTTTATAAATACAAACTACTTAAAAATAAAAAAATATATGCATTGAATATTATATTAATCAAAAAGCGAATTTTAATTAGAAAATTAAAAGAATTATATATTTTTTAATGTCTGATTTAATTTCTATGATTATCATAGCTAGTTTTTGCCAATTTCGCCCAGCATACTTTAATAATTGCTCTAAACTGCAACTGTATATAATCATTGTAATTATATAATCACAGATAATTTAAGGTAATTGGAATAATGGCCGCTTGAATAATTTTAGAACCGTTGGCCTGTATATGGCAATTAATATTATAAGCTCAAATTTTCTTATATTTTATAGCGTGGCCAATTATACAGGGTAACTCAGAGATGAGATAAATGTAAATATGCAATTAAAAAGCATTCGCTTACGTTAATTGCTTTTAGATCTTTTGCTTCTGCTTTACGACTGCGACCAGCTTCAACTACCAATTTAAGTACATTTTTATTAATTGTGCTACCTATTCATTGAAACTTAATGAAATATGTATATAGGAGATATTGAAAACATTTTTATTCATAAAAAATTCAATGATAAAAGGAGAAATGTCATTAATATAACAATTAAAATCTGGAATTAATACTTGGTTGAAGAACGCTTTTAACCTTTGTAGCATGATATCGATTAAGTCGTCTGTCGTTCTTCTCTCACTGCTCAGCTGCAATCAACTTTTTCTAAGCTTTTCTAATATTTTGGCCATGCTTTGTTGGATAATGTGCCATCATCCTCATTACCATCATCAATCAATCCTTTGCGTCCACGGTTGGACATAGATCTCCCTCATTTTTGTCCATTCCTCTCTACTTTGAGTTGCCTAAATCCAGTTCCTAACCATTCTTCTGATATTATTCGTCTACCATGTAGGCGGTCTTCCTCTGCTGCTTCTGTCGGCACTGGGCCTTCACTCAAGCATCCGAGCCACATATCCGGCCAAGTTCCACTTGAGCTTTGCTATCTGTGTGATTGTATCGGTCTTCGGCACAAATCTTCGTTCCTAATATGATCATCAATCTTTCCATTTTTGCCATGTTTTTCTAAGCTTTTTAGCTGTTGCGTTGGTTAAAGTTAATGTTTCGGCGCCATATGTTATAAGCGGCAGGACGCACTGATTAAAAACTTGTTTTTTTTATCATATCGGCAGATCGCTTTTGAAGACTTCCCGAAGTTTTCCATAAGCAGCCCAGGCGTGAATAATTCTTTTAATTCACATGTTTTGTTGTCTCTGGAGATTTATATTTCGTGCCTAAGGTGTATATATATTTATCTGTTAGTTCTAATTCATTATTATCAATTTTTATGTTCTCACTAGGGACTAAGTTGGTCATAAATTTTGTCTTGGAGCTGTCTATTTTCAAGCCTGCTTCATTGCATATCTCTTGAAGTTCTTTTAACATTGACGAAATATCGTGTAGATTGTCTGACATTAAAGTTATGTCATCCAAATGAAAGGTTTTTTAGGTTCTACCTGTCTATGATGAGACCTTTTTCTTCTCAATTTAGGTTTTTAAAAGCATACTTCAGTATTGGCGTAAACAACTTGGGAGACATCGTACCCCCTTGCCTAACTCTACTTCCAAGTGGTATGCGTTTGGTGTTCTCGTGCAGTTTTACCATCATTTGTGCATTTTTATAGATGTTGTATATTAACCTTACCTGTGTACCAATAGTCAAGATGGCATTATTGGAGCGCTCCCATAGCTGCCTCAATCTCAACTGTGTCGAATGCCTTTTGGAAGTCTGCAAAGACTAGAACTAATGGCCTGTTGCACTCCTTGGATTTTTCAATTATTGTTTTTACGCTTTATAAATTGTCGTTGGTCCCATATCCGCCTCTACTGTTTGATAAAAGTCCAATTTTTTCTCAAGTCTTATAGTTATAATCCTTTTTTCGGAATCTGATGGGTTCATCCATGGTCAATTAATCTTATTTATGATTTTATATTGTCATTTGCTGATATTAATTAATATTTTCTTTCTTTACAATGAAGAAATTTATTATCCAATAGATTGAACAAACACCTCTATACTCAAATTCGACTACTGTTACTAAATTGACAGTTGAGAACTCATCTCTGTTGCTCAATTGTCTTAACGTTTTTTTATTTTGGTAGATTTTCTTCTTGATAATGCGTTTATTCAAACTCGTGCTACAAAAATAGCGTTGAAAAGTGCTTTGCTTTTCTGACACCCTCCCCCTCATTTTGTCCATTTTGTTTGTTTTGAAGGTTTCTGGGAGGCAGGGTTTTGGTAGTACTGTTAATAATATTTTTAAATGCGTACTTTTTTTATTACGGATCACCACAATTAAACCAGCAGCTAAAATAATATAAATCTTTGCACTAACTTTCACTTGTATATATTTTTTTTGTATATTAAAAAATCTAATGGTTCATAATAGAGAATAGTCCAACATTTAGGAGTAAGTCGCTTCAACTCTAATAAATTTATTCTGAAATCCAAAAATATTTAGAAAGTTTTTTCTGTAACAATAAAAAATAATTCCATTTACAATAATAAATTGCAACAATCCAATAGAAAAATTATATTAGTAAGGTTTGTTAAGCAAATACAAAGGACAAAGATGTGTTAGAGAAAGTTATAGGTATTAGTATTACTCGACAGTGTAACAGGTTGCAGAAACCTTGGATCTCCCCTTTACGGGATTTCCGATAGTCACTTGTACCTATCCTGTTCTTGAGGGGGAGGGATCTATTTATATTTGTGATTAGTGCTAGACAGCTGCACTTATACCCTTACTGTTTGCTTCTTCTTCTCTAGCAACTTGGCTTTCTTTATAATTTCATTCCATTTCCTGAGGTGTTTGCTTTTTTTTCTTCAATTTTGTGACGTCAAGCCTTTTTAAATCGCCCTGCACTCCTTCGAACAATATAAGTATAGTCGTCCTCTGCTTCTTTTACATTCTGGGTTTTGATGTAGGGCTTTTTAAACTCTTCTAGAGGGCTTAATTAGTTCGACGTGTTCGGGACAGCTTATTCGTTTGCTTCTGATTTTGTTGGAAATATTAGCTTTTCCATGTCTTGCTTTAAGTTCCCATTTTCTTAATAAACGCTAAACTCCGTTCTCACTTACCGGGACCTAGATTTCCTTAAAAAATTTTCTTTTCTATGAAGGAAGCTATATAACAAACGCTATTTAAGGAGTCTCATAAAATAATTCTTCTGTTTGACTGTGGTTTTAGAGTTTGCCGGGATGTGCTTAAGAATTATGTAGAATGCTAATGTATCGATAATTGGAAAAATAATCATATAATAAACAATCATAACAACTATGAACTCAGAGAGTGTATTTCGACATTTATTAGTTTAAGTCGAATTCTATAAAGTGTGGATTGCAAAATAGCAGAAAGTTTTTGGCTTTGCGTGGACTGCTAATTCATGACAACAAAGAAATATTAGGCTCTGTAGGAAATAGTAACTTTCTTAGCTATGTAGGGTTCATTTATAGTCAAACTTGTAGCAACATTTGTAAATAAGAAAAAATGCGTTCCTTTATCCTTATCAAATACATCAAGTTAAAAGCAAACAGACCAACTAGTTTTTGTGCTACGAGGGCTTTTATTGAACGATATTTGACATATATTTTTAACTGCGGGAATAAAGATAAAGTAATAGAAAATGTTGTAATGTCGACCATAGATTTTGTTAAGTCTTGATCTAAACAACTGCAGAAAATAGAACCACGTCAATGTCAAAAACATGCTCAACAATATGCTGCAAAAGAAGTAAATTCTCTAACCACATACATCTTTCACACGGACCACTCTCTACAACCACCTGCTGCAAATTGAATTTTTTCTTTCTAACAACAAATCTAGGACTTTTTTAGTTATTTACCCAAAATGTGGAATATCTTGCAGTTTCACCTTAAAAGAGACTCTTCCTTATCTTTAAAAACTTTGTTGACAACCCGTTAAAGTACCTGTGTTAAAACCGGTTGAACACTATACAAATCGTTCCAGGAGGTCCTTGACGCTTTGACACACATTACCCATGTCAATGATCAGACTAAAGACGCACAGTATAAAGCAAATTTGATATTAGCAAACTTGAATCTTGAAGTGGTATTAATGGTATGTATCTGCAACGCTGTTCTTGTAAATTCTCAAGAAGTAAGTAAAAGACTTTAAGAAGAAAGTACATACACATAAAATATTGCCTTATAGTATTTTATAAGATTTTGTAAACATTTCTCGAAACGATGATGAGTTTTCAAAGCTAGAAAACAAAACAAAATTGATGTGTGAAACTGTCATACGGAAAAGGAAGCTAAAATTTGCTTTTGGTGAAAACAAAGATTAAATTTTCTAGTTTTCTGGACGGAACCAATCCAGGAGACAGAATCATCTGTCAGACCTGAGGCGGACCCGTCAGACAAGGGTCGGGAGGTTGCAGGCAAAAACTGCAACCCAAGAGAATTTTTGGGCCCAAAAGAGGAGGGCCAAGATCAGGGAAGGCACGTGGACGAAGGAGACCTGTGAAAACAGAGAAAGGGGGAGATAAGAAGGAAAGCGAGGGTAACAAGAAACTCCGCTCAGACCCTTCAAGCCCGAAATTCAAGCAACCGGCAAATAAGCCCAGGAGCGAAGAGCAGATTGTACAATAGAGTGCCGCAATGAAAGAGTTAAGGATGGCGGTGCTGGACAGACGCTATCCAGAAATTTTACTGAATCAAGGGCAATCGGACTTGAACGGACGGTGTGAAAGCTCGAGGTACACGGGAGGTGTCTTATGGATCACGTGTTCCAACGAGCTAACTATAGACTGGCTGCGCAGAATCATTTCAGATTGGGGGGCGCTGATAGAAGGGGTTGAACTTTCAGTGGTAGAGGCTAAGGACCTACCCAAGCGCCCCAAAGTTCTCGTTTGGCTTCCCGGACCAGTCGACGAGAAAATTGCCAGAACCCGACTTGGGCTTCAAAACCCAGGGTTAAAAACGAAAGACTTTCGACTCCTTAGCCAGAAGGTGGACAAGGAAGGAGCTATCCTGGCCTACTCCATCGATGGTGCCTCTTTCAAGGTCCTAGAGAGTAAACAGTTCAAGGCCTATTATGGACTGAGAGCTGTTACTTTCAGGAACATTCAAAATGTTCAAGATGCTGAGGGTACTTCAGATAAACCTCCAACACAGTAGGGCTGCTTCGGCGGCCCTATGTAAAATAATGGAGGGTTGCGATGTTGCCCTCATCCAGAAACCTTGGACCCATCAAGGCAGGGTAAAAGGTCTGGGGGAATTGGAGGAGAACTAATATATAGCAGATCCTCAAATAGACCCAGAACTTGCATTTTAGTTAAAAAAATACATAAAAAGTCTGCCACTACTGCAATTCTGTTCTAAGAATATGGCAGCAGTGATGCTAACAACAAGTGGAGGACCGAGGAAGATCATACTAAGACCGGTGTACCTCCCTGTTGATGAACCGGATCCTTCACCGCCTAGGGCAGTGAATGAGCTTGTGAGACACTGCAGAAATAATGGTGGCTGCGACGCCAATGCACACCACCTCTCATTGGGTAGCACCGACACCAACATCAGAGGTGAGTTAATTTTACAATTCACTGTGGCAAATAATTTAGACATATTGAATAAGGGTAACAAACCAACCTTCGTTACCGGACGAAGAAGGGAAGTAATTGATATAACATTTGGTACTTCTTTCGTAAGTAACTTTGTTAGAAATTGGCAAGTATCTGATGAGGAGAGTTGTTCAGACCACAGATACATTACGTTCGAAATCTCTGGGAAAGTTCACAATAACCTTGAACTTGAAATGGCTGTGGATCAGTTAACTGAGACAGGCATTTCAGCGTACAATGAAAACTGCCCCCTGGTTGTAAAGGCTTCCAGCAGGAACGTCCACTGGTGGAATGAAGACCTTGCAACCATGAGAAGGCAAGTAAGAAAACTGTTTAACAGGGCTAAAACATCAGGTGACTGGAATGCCTTTAGGGCATCCCTAAGTGAATATAATAAAGCACTGACAGATGTCAAGAGAAAATCATGGAGGAGGTTCTGTAAGCAGATTGAAAATACTTCAGCATGTGTCAGACTCCGTAAAGTACTCTCAAAAGACTCTCACTGGCGAAAAAGAAATCACTATATCGGAAGAAGTAAAGAATCTAGAAGTCGTTTTCGACTCTAAACTTACTTGGAACCGTCATATTGAGAAAGTGGTGGACAAATCTGTGACAACTCTAGCAATTGTCAGACGCATGTACAAGTCGTGGGGGTTAAAAGCAGGTATGGTGCACTGGTTGTACATCAGAGTGGTTAGACCCTCTCTTACATACCAGCTTTGGTCTGGTGGCCCAAAGTAACACAAGAAACCACCAAACTAAAACTAAGCAAGGTACAAAGACTTGCCTGTTTGGGCATTTCAGGGGCCACTGCAGCAATGGAGACTCTTCTAGACCTCCCACCTTTGCACATAGTAATTCAGGGGGAGGCAAGATTAGGTCACTACAGGCTGTATCATTCACTGTACAAGACACACACGGGTACAGGTCATACAAGAATAATTAACAGTCTGTAGGGCCCTCTGCTTGAAATGAGGACGGACCACATGATCTCAAAAATATGTGACGACTCTCTATTCGAGGTGATAATGCAGGATCGAAATAGGACATAGACAGGCAATTGCACCTGGTAGCCTAATCTGGTACACAGATGATACACAGCCTCAGCTGCAATATCTGCTGGGGCTCCCAGGGTAGAGCTAAGCTTTTCCCTGGGTCAGTACGCTTCTGTCTTTCAGACAGAAATATACGCCATACTACAGTGTGTGCGTGAAAATGGTAAGAGGGCTTACAGGAGCAAGCAGATCTATATTATATCAGACAGCTAGGCAGCTTTAAAGGCTTTATCCAAGCACAAAAGCATCTCTAGACTGGTATGGGAATGTATCAACGAACTCAATGCACTGGCAGAACATAACACAGTAAAACTGTTATGGGCACCTGGGCATTGCGGTATCTACGCCAACGAGAAAGCCGATGAACTGGCCAGGCAGGGATCTAGTGAGGCTTATATAGACCCAGAACCTGCATTAGGAATTTCACAAAGTGCTGCCCGAAGCTTTCTTAAGGAGATGACATGTACTCATCATCGAATGTACTGGAAGAACCGACCAGGACATTATTTCAGCAAAACTTTTATTAAGAGAACTTGCCAAAAGAGAGCTGTAGAACTCCTTAACCTAAGTAGACCACAGCTAAAGATAACCATAGAGTTTCTTACAGGACATGCGACTGTAAAAGAACACCTCTGGAAAATTGGTAAATGCAATGGTGACCTTGCATGCAGACTTTGTAGCAAGGAAACAGAAAACCAGAAACAGCCTTACATATCCTGGAACCGGAAGATTTCCAGACACACCCTGTAAAGGACCTGTATCTGCTGATTCAGGGAACATCAATTACAGATTGGTTGTAAATTTATTTAATTAGGGTAATCACAATAAGCTATAGGTTGCAGTGAACATGGATCAATTAAGGAAGACATACCCTGAGCGCAAAAAAAGGCAAAGGAAAAAGGTAATATTGATAGAAATTAATATATTATGCAAAAGGTGATAATATTTTGATCATTACTTACAAATCGGCATAGAAGATAAAAATAGAAGAGAAACGGTAATGAGATAAATGACAAGAAAATGAATATAAGCCTGCGAATGCACCTCGTTACATGATTACAAGATTAAAGCTATAACGGCTGCAGATGTTTCCATGGAAAACGTGCGTGCGTGCTTGTGGTCTCCAATTTACCTATCAAGGATTTTTCTCCCTTCGCCACGGTAACAATCGGCATCGACCAACAGACCGAGCTAGAGCAGCGCGTTTCACAAGAGCGAATGATTACTCTCGTTATGCTTCATTTCCCGGCGTGGCAAGGGGGTCATTACTTCTTGCAGTTGGCGGCGACTCTCCGCGTTCTTCCCGTCTTCCGAAGGCAGCGCGCGCCCACGGCCCGGTTCGCGCCGCAGCCGGCCCACTGCATCATCGGCGATGAATTTACGCCGTTCCGGCTGCTTGCGGGGCGTGAAACTGCGATCGAGCACGGCTGCTTTGAATTTCAAATCAAAAATTAAGATTCCGCGATTGCGGTAATTGAATCGCGGGCGGCGGCGGCGCACCCGGCGCGGCCGTGTCGGGACATCTGCCACGGGCAGATTAACCCTTCGGCAAATCCGACGACTCGGGCTAGGGTCCCTTGCGATCCGGATCCGTGGATATGGCGCAGTTGGAATGCGAAATGAAGTGTCTTGTTGCTGCAGGCCCGGCGAAAGTTATTTGGGTTCGTGTTGGGGCCATCTGCTCTGCTGCTACAGCATATGAAGTGTGCAAATCCGGATAGCAAGTGCAATGGAATATTCAATTACGGAAGTGTCAATTTTTTTAAATTGAGCCATATAAATGGTCGTTTACTACAGACTTTAAAACACCACGCAAGAGTAATGGTATTTGTAGTTTTTCAGCAGTTTCTTAAGAATTAACCCCAATGCTATGTCTCAGCGTATGAAGGTAATTGTTGTCAGGTGTAAAGGAATTTCAACAGAAATGTGGCTTGGTGGTCAAATGAGAAAACAAATAAGAAAGCAAAAAATTTGGAGATATGGGATAATTATATAAGGCTCTGACTAATATCAATCTGAGAAAATTAAGAACAGGTTCATGGAGGAGATTGTAAGAAGGTGTAAATTACCATAGAAAGTAGAAAATACTCTCAAATAATCCTCAGAGCACTGGGGCTATTCTGAAAACGGAGACAAGGAGATACACTAATATTGGAACTACTCAGGTTACACTTTTAGGTGTCGCAGGTTGCTAATATATCATCGAGTGACTGGCAAAATTTGGAACTGAAAATCCTAAAATGGAAATTTAGGGAGAATTGACAAGACGCAAAGAAAGTAATAGACGTAGACAAAGTAGACAATTAACTCCATCCAACTTTGTAAATTGCACAAGGGAAGTGATGTTTTGTACCACAAGATGTGGGGTATACTCAGGGCAAGTCTTGCTCTAGGGTATATACGAAAATAAACTGCAGGTGGATAGAATCTATGACCAATAAAAGATTCGTATATGTATCACTGATAGGTGAAACAATGACGATCGGATTGCAAGAGGAGTTCTGTCTCTTCTACTGTGAAGCTTGTGATAGACGAACTGTTAAATACTCTTAAAGCGAACCGATATAGAGCATTGGAATATGAAAGTAACTTGGTAATATTATCCTAGAGAAGATTTAACAATACATTAAGGTAGCATGTAAAAGAGGTTCTAAACCTGGTTACAAATTGACAAATGCAGGGTGATTAATATAAGTCTTTTAAAATCTACCATAGTAGCATTTTAAAAGAAGAAAAAACACAGAGGAATTTGGATCTTTTAGGCTCCGAGTTCTAGAAACAAAATTATCAGGTGGGGTAAAAAAATTGAGTTTTGGTTCACGTTGTGCATGAGGTAATACACCCCCACAAACAAACGGCAAAATTCAGCGACCGTCTTTGGTCTGGAAGGCCCCGATACACTTCAGAACAATCGGACAAGTTTATTGTTGTAACCAGTAAACGTGATAGACGTAAAACAGCCCCATAAATAACAGTAGAATTAAATGCAATAAGGGAAAAACCGCCAAGTGTTCATACCGCAACCAATCGCCTTCTTGGTGCAGGTCTTCGTGGTTGGCTCGTAGTAAATAAACCGTTATTGAGAACTCAGAATAAGAAAAAACGTTTTCAGTGGTCCAAGACACATTGCGATTGGACTGAAGGACAGTGGATTTTGGTTTTATGGTCAGACGAATCGAAATTTGAACTGTTTTCAAGCAAACGTAGCCAGTTTGTTCGTCGACGCAAAGAAGAAAAAATGCTGCTTGCTTGTGGTTCTGTGATGGTTTGGGGATGTTTTGCGAGCGAGTTAGTCGGGGATTTAATTAAAATCGAGGAAATAATGAAGAAGGAGGATTATAAGAAGGTGTGATATCATGTGGTAATTGATTTTTTGGAGTGGAGTTTACATTTTAGCAAAACAATAATCCAAATCATACATTGAATTTCTGCAAACAACACTTATAAGGCTTAGAAAAGAAAAGAAAGCTAAAAGTTATGGTATGGCCGCCGCAATCACCAGGATTAAACTCAATTGAGCTTCTTTGGGATGAACTGTATATATTACTATAAAAATCAACAACAGCGCAACCCACCAACATTAAACACCTTTATAAAGCTTTTTTAAATACTTGGAAATCAATTTCAAAGAAAACACTACAAAAACTTTTCCAAAGCATGCCTAGATTGTGTCGAGTTGTAATCAGAGCTAAAAAAGGGCACATTGATGACACCAAAATCTAAGTCTTAATACTGTCTTTCTCTTGTTTTGCGATATTTTTCTCTTATAATTTTATTGTCAGAGCTTGTTTTAGTCGACTTATGTAAATAAATAAAAATTGGTTCATAAACAAGAAACAGCGTTATATGGTCATGTTCCTAAACTTTTGCGGGTAATGTATTTTAGACTAAACATATTCAAAAAATCAAGAAGAAAGTGGAGACAATACTAGTGTTAGCCAAACAAGCTCGTGGAAAAACATTGGATGTACACCACGAAGATCAAATCCATGATATTATATGCAGCTTTGGTAATGATAAATAAAAATGACGCAAAGACTAACTGCTGCCATAAAACGACACCAACATCAACAATGAAGACACCGCTAGACATTCCTCCTTTCCATTTTGAAATTACGGGAGAGGAAGGAGTGTCTGTAACAGATTGCACCTCTCCCCAAATATTTATACGGAAGCGAGGAATCTGAAAATTGGACATATGAGTGGAGCATATTAGCTATAACCACATGAAGCTAAAATTTGCATTAAACATAAACTTCGAAATGAATGTATAAACGAAATAAGCAACAGGAGCAGACTCGGAAAAATTATCTGATATACAGACGGATAAAAAACTTTGGAACAGGACCAAAGCTATACTATAGAAAGGAAAACTTACAGTTAAGTTAGAAAAATATACATCTGTTTTTCAGGCAGAGATATTTGCTATAGTGCAGTGCACCAGGCAAAATAATTTGAGGGCATTAAAGGACCCGAGGGATATATCCATGCTGGTATGGGAATGCCGTGAAGAACTCAGAGCTCTGACAGTTAACTCTATTATGGGTATCAGGGCACAGGAAATCGAGTGAGAGAATCGATCAGAAAACAACATAAAAATATTGGAAAACCTACCAAAACAAAGAGATGGAAAAACTTCTATAAAAGAACCATCTGGTAAACGAACTGAAGAACTGTTAGTACAAAGCAGGAACCAGTTACAAAATATTGTAGATCTCCTCATAAAACATTGTTTTCCCAAAAGACACCTTAACAAAATAGGGTTGTATAATGGAGACCTAAGTTGTAAACAATGTGGCAAAGAACCAGGAGCAACCATCCATATCTTATGGGAGTGTGAAGCTTTAACTCACGGAAGGTAAAATATTTATGGAAAACTAATTACAGATCCAGAAGCATACAGCAACTATATAATAAGGGACTTGTATAGACTGATACAAGAATACTGGAAAAGTGTTGTAAAGAAAATAAGAGAACCACAGGTCTACAAGGCTTCAGTGCTACTAGAGACGTAGATCAAACGACACTCAATAAACAAAAAGATTCTCCCAGTGTGATCAAATAGAAGAATTTTTTTATATATAGAAGGTGCCAAGAAAATAAAATATCAAGAACGTTTTGGAAAACTGATCTATGTTAAGCTACTCAGGGATAATTAGAAACTGGGTTGAAGTAGTACTTCAAGTAAACAGCAGTGCTGGAAGGATTACTATAGGTGGAGATAATGTACATCGAAACAACTACAACTTAAAAACCAACACAGTATCGTACTAAAGTGTTGAAAAATAGAAGAATCTACCACATTATTTCCTCAAAGCTACGATATTTTCGTCTGGTACTAAATCTTCCGGAAATGACATAGTCTCCCGATCATATCTCTGGACTGGAACAGAGTTAAACTAGAAACAATGATAAAGATCATATTGATTTCATAATTTTCGAGACAGAAAATAGATGAATTACTGTAAACTTAAAAGTAAGTGACTTAAAGACGTAAAAAGTCTTGTTAAGTATAAGTCATCCATTTTTAAACACGTATAATTTTAAGCACTTTGAAATCTAATATCACTCCTCCCACGTCTTTAGGAGGTTTTTGCTGTAGAAAAGCTGTGTTTTGGTTTTGAATAGAAACTTATAAAAAGAACTAGATTTCATCGTTAGTTTCGATGCTATTAACAAGAAAATTGTTCCATTTTTAAACTTATTGAGTATAAAGTATGTGTTGCCATTTTCTAGTCGGATAAAGTATGGGGTACTTAAAACAAACAAATTTTTCTTCCTTCATCAATGTTCTTGTCTGTGCAGATAAAGACAGACTTTGTAGTGTTTTCTGTTTGGAAGCTCCAATACGACACAAATATGGTTATACGATGAAAATACTTAACAACACTCAAATTTCGTACAGAGTTATTTATAGTGCCAAATTGCCAGTTGACATTTATTTACTGCCACAGTTCAAAAGCAATAAACACTCAGAGGTGACTCTACCGCTGTACCAGTGTAGTGCAGATTTTACCTTGCCCCAAGTCGTTTGAATTTGTTACAACATGTGAACATTCCTTGTTGCGTATTGAAAAAATTTCCTAGTATTCTATGTATACTTGATAAAAAAGCAAATAGACATTTTCCAAGGAATCTTGCTATTCGTGTTTACTTTGAGGCGCTTTCCTACAAAATGCTTTCTAAATGGTCATCATATAAGACAGTATTGGTCAAGTTAGTGACGAGTAATTTTTGAATTTATGGAAAAGACTCTACAACAGATTCTACCAATTAGAACCTATAAGAACCATTACAAAATTAATTCCTTTTTACTTTATTATTAGTCGCCGGTGTGGTCCAGCAGTTGAGGCTTTTGGTTGCGGTGTAGATAAATCCGGGTTTAATCCTGGGTTCATATAGCTAGCGAGTAGTCTGCTCAGTCACTAAAAATAATTGAGCATCCACTTCGAACAAAGAGTAGAAATGCGCTTGTTTAAGGTCCTTGCCATATTGCCCCTATTAGGAATGATGGGACAAACAAGCAGCAAAGACAAATATATGGAGCCTTAACCTTTCAGTTTACAGACTACTCTTCTATGCAACGTGTTAGAGCCTTATCATTGTTATAGTATAACCTGACGTTAGCAAAAAGAAAATATATAGAAAGAAATTTAAGCCAAAACAAAACTTTATTTAAAATCGTAAGTCAACAATTGCAAATAGTAACGTGAGTTTTAAAAGAATTCTGAAAATTATAAAAAAATTTTGGTATTTTTACCATTTTTATAAAATAAGTGCTTTGAGTATGTTAAGGTACTATACAACTGCCAAATCCCCGCTATTTTTCAGTCATAAGAGCTTTAATGTATAAAGTACTAAAGCGTAACCAAGTTTCATCAAGAAACAGTCAAAAATGTAGTAAGCATTGAAAAGATTGCACGAAGAAAATAAAAAAATAAAATAAAAAGCTTTATAGTTATCTTAAGAATTGTTTAACCATCTTCCCCTCTACCAAAGAATAACAAAAAAGTATAACTAATATTCTATAGTACGAACATGACCGAACTAAGGTTTTTTTCTTTAAATAAAGCTAATTTACATTAACATATATTATCTTTTTTATACACATTTTAGTAAAATTTCTATAGTTGACATAGACTTTGTGTAATCGTGTTAAACCAAAAATAAGAAATTACTTTAGTGCATATAATAAGTAATAATGGTAAGGCTCTAACGCCCCGCGTGCTCTCATATGTTTGTCACTGTGCCCAGTCGTCGCGCACCATCTCTGATATGGGGCGATGTGGCAAGCACCGCCCCTTAGATAACCGCCATTATTACCCCTTGTTCGAAGCAAACACAAATACTCAATTATTTTTAGTGATTGAGGAGGCTACCCTTCAGGTATCAGAAAGCACTGGAAATGAACCCGGGCTCATCCGCACAGCAGCCCACCCCTCAACCACGGGACAACGCTGGCGATTTTAGTGCATATACAAATTATTAAAATTGGAAAAGCAAGAAATTTTATCAGTCGATTTATAACTCTACGAAGAGAAAATGTAGACAATTGTGATAAAGTCAGGGAAATTTTATCTAAAAATGCGGGGTTGGATCAAAGAGAACTTAAGGCGACAAAGGAAATACTAAGGTGCAAAAGTGATCAAATTACCTTTAAGCGACTAAAATCCAGTGAATTAAAGGGCAACAAAAATCAAATAAAACGCCGTTTGAATAACCCGCGAAGGCGATAATTTGAGGATGTCCCACGCCTCGAGAGCTCGCGCGAATTTTACGCGCGCAGGGCCGCGCCATAAATCATACGCAATAAATCAGGCGCTTAATTGGAGGCCGCGGTTCCGTGGCAGACACCTGTACGGACCGGTTCGGCGTTTGATGCCTCAACCTCGTTAGAGGACCACTGCGGCGACAATAATTGAAAAATGTCGTAATACGAAGGCGGCGGCTGGGATCCCAATGACGTACGGGTTGCCACGACAGGCAGAGGTGCCGAGAGCCCTCGAATTAATTCGCCATTAATTAGAGGCTGAAATATGCCGAGGCGAACGGTAATTGGCATAATTTTTACAACCACATCTTTGAAAATTCTTAACTTATGGCACCCAATTAATCTTGGCCGGAGATATAGAAGTGGCATGCAAGGTGTCAAAAAATAATGAAGAAGTAATTTAATGTTTTTAATTTTCCTTGCTGTATATTTATCACTCTTTTTAGATTTTAAATATTTTTTAAGTGTATAGTTGAATTTTACATCAATTTTAGTGATCGGGTAACCCATAGAAGTGTTAAAACGATGTAAATACTTCTTGGTGTATTTGTGAACGAGAGTTATCTTGCTGGAAATTGATTCTTGAATAATCAGCTAGAATGCTAGCATATGGAACAGTAGAATTTGTTAAATGTACCACTGTGACCTATATATCACTATCAGTGCGAATAAACCATTACGCGTTGTACAGGGTCGTCAAGGTAAAATTGAAAAACGAGTAAACAATGAAAATTTCTATTGAAGTAAGTAGTATCGAGAATCACACTATTCAATATAGTTCCCATCAGCAATCACGACATTCTCAAATCTACTTTTAAACCTATTGCAATCCAACATAACTTCCTCCTTATTCATATAATTAGCTCTATGGTGGAGGCCCTCGAGTTGTTCTTAATGTTACGATGTCTCTCATTAGCCTTCGCCTCGACCACATTTCACACGTAGTAGTCAAGATGATTGCAGTCGAGGCTAGAGCCTGGTTGCAAGTCGGGGGACTAGTGGTAATTTAATTTGTTGTATAGCCATCTCTGGTTCTTCCTTGCCTTGTAGGCTAGAGATGAGCCTTGTTAAAACACGTATTCCTACCCAGTGACCATTTCCTCTATCTACGGCTTAACAACTGTTTCCAGAACGTTGATCTAGCTGTTGATGGTCACCTTTAAACCTTCCTCAAAGAAGAGATACAAGAACGATTAGGCGTTCAAGTTCCTGTCTATTTTGTTTTTGTTAGTCAACAGTTGCCAGTTTCTCGGGACGAAAGACTTATAGTGGTGTATTGCTAGAGTAACCGTCGATCTTGGCGCGCTTTTGTTTGATCATTCATGCTCCGCCCAGTATGCTAATCGATTTGTTTTTCAATTTGCGAACGAATTCACCGCTTCCTGATGGTCACATTCCCTGTACTCTTTAGCTACGTCGTAAACATAGGTCTTTTTGTAGCCAAACCACGCAATAACTTCTGTCGATGACATTCAAGCGCGAAATAATTTGAATATAGCAGATCTATGGCCGTATTCTCTGCTCGACTATTGTAAGTTGTTAACTTGTGCTACCTACTAGGAAAATGCTTATGCGCATAAGACGGCCATTTGACTTTCTTGCAATACAACTTCAAATAATTTTGGATTTACCGTTACAACTCTGTAGTTAAACTGAAAGAAGAATTATATTGTTAATCTATAACCCTTCAAACTCTAATATGGTGGTTATTTGCTTCTCAACAAATCTGCTGATACATTAACGTATTCACGGCAAAAGACATAAAAGTTGTCAAAATCAAAGATCTATCTGCAGTAATTGCTTAAAAATGCTTCTAGTAGAGATAAGGACATCAATAAAGTTGCTAGATTGATAATGATCAAGAAAATCGTTATATTTATTTATTCCTGTCCAATAATTTAAAAGTCTTCTTTTTCTGATAATGTAAGATTATCCAAAACTAGGTTGTTGTACTTTATGTATCTATCATTTTAAACACGATGTACTTGTAAGGTTCAATTGGTCCAAATGACGTGCAATTTTCAGTTCGGTTATATATAAGCCTTTTCAAACTACAATGCAACCTCTTTAATCCGAACACCTCATTGCCAGGGTCTCTTCGGATTAGCGAATCGTTCGGATTAACGAACTATGTACCATAAGCACTAAAACAAATTAAATATGTATATATGCATGCACTGCGTAGGAAATTCCAGGAACATCATCAGCCGGATTACTATCTGAATCAGTCGGAGATAATTTCTTGAATGATATCAGTTTCAGTTTGTAGTTCATCGCTGATTGGCTCTTCGAACTCTATTCGTTAAGTTTTGATCAAGCTTTTTCCCCAAATCCGAAATTTCTTTAAGATTATTTTGTCAACAGGTTTTCTTGGTTCAGCGATTTATCTGGCTAACCTAGCCACTGGGATATCATCTTCTTCATAAACCTCAAGTGGTAAAATTCTTTTCTAAGATTTTTTTATTAACTCAACGCTCATATGCTTCCAAGCGTCATCTAAAGAGAAAACGACGTCTTTCAAATTTACATCGTTTAGTGATTGCGACACATCGCAATTAGAATCGACAATTTTTTTGAGCAGTTTTTTCCTATAGAATAACTTTATGGCCTGTATGACATGTTGATTCATGGGTTGTATCAACGGCGTGCAGTTTGGTGGAAGAAACAATACAGAAATTTTATTATCGTCACTGGACAATTGGGTAGGATGTCTAGGTACATTATCCAAAATTAAAACGGCCTCCGGGTTAAGTTTGAGCTGCTTCATTTTACGTCTTACAGATGGAACAAATTCATTGTAGAACCATTCAGTAAAAATATCTCTGGTTACCCTAGCTCTCTTTTGTCCTTTGTATGAAACAGGAAGTTGAACATTTCTAAGAGCACGCAGTTTCATACTCTTACTTAAGACCAACAATTTTAACTTGTGGGATCCAGACGCATTTGAATAGGGCATAAAGATGATCCTTTCTTTGCTTGCTTTCCGCCCAGGCGCAGATTTTTGGTTGGTAGAACTCTCCAGAAAGTTCGCTTTCATCAGCATTGTAAATTTGGCGAGAAGACAGATTTCTTTCTTTTATTAATTGGGCAAGCTTTTTCACAAATTGTAAGACCGCATTATAGTCGCTAGATAGAGATTCTTCACAAACTGTTAACTGGCAAATTTCAAACCTTGATTTGAATTTACGAAGCCACCCTGAGCTTGTTTTAAAGTCGTCGTTTTGCGTTGTTTCATTATAAAAATTGGTTTTCTAACGTAGAATTTCCCCAAGAATTGGACAACCTAAACAAATAGAGATGTTAATTTTTTTTACCTATCAAACTGTGAATTAGGTCCGTTTTTTTACATTCACTCATATCACCTGTTTAAATGTTATAGGATATCAATAATGTACCTACCTTTTGTCCTGAATGTAAATAAATCTTTTCGATCATAGGATTCGAACTCAATTTTAATGTTTTCCTATTTGATGGACCGACATCATTTTCATGTAGATATTCCAAAATTTTATCTTTGTTTTTCTTAATATTAGCTACAGTAGCTTTCCCAATCCCATACTTGGTCGAAATGCTGGAATAGTTTATACCGGCATCCATATCTTTTAAAACTTGGATTTTTCCTTTTAAGTCCAGAGTAGCATGTTTTCTTTCAATATTGTTCTATTTAAAAAATTAGTTTAACATCTATACAAAACAAACTTTGCTATAGTAAACTGAATAAACCTTAAGTAAGTAGAACCGACACAGTTCAACTGACTTGATACAACTCGTGACGACAAAAATTCAAACTGACGCAATATCACCACCACCTAAGACGGTGGTGAGTAGTATAAACAACGAAAAATTTTTATTTCTTGTTTAGTGTTCGGATTATAGAGGCAGCGTTCGGACTATCATTTTGTAATTTTGCAGTTCGGATTAGCGTGCGTTCGGATTAACGTGTGTTCGGATTATAGAGGTTGCGCTGTGTACCGATTGTTCTTAGTTATCTGTCTTGTACTTTCTGGACTTTTTTATAGATTACACCTGGAAAGTGTCGTGCACGTTACATCACATGCACTTATTTAAAAATTTATTGTACAAAGCTCACAAAGAATATGTGAAGCGCTCTTTACTAGCTGGCAAAATTTTGATTGTTTGTATATATTTTATTTGTACAGTTATTTATATATACTAACTTTAACAGTTATAGAAAATTTTTATACGGTTCGTAAATTTGCATGTCTATGAGTATAGGTCAAATACTACATGCATTTAGTTTTTAGTAATTAACTTTATTTACGTTAATTGTTGCAAAAGCATTGAGCCTGATAATACAAGAAATTATATACAAGCTACGAAAAACATTAAATGTAGTCTTAGTTTCCTTTAAAATCTTATGAGCTCAAACACTTCTGTCAGCATTGTTTCCAATGTTCAAGACAATCTATAAAATCCTGTGGTTACGAAAGCCTTCTGAATCACTCGAATAGCTTTTGTATCAGAATGATTCAGTTTTGCATAAAATTTAACGATCACACGTATGCGTTTATTCATTGGCGTTTAACTTCTAACTGATTCGGCAGCAAAGTGGTCTTCATTTAAATAACAACAAATTGTTTCTATTATATTGTAACTTTTTGCTCTCAACAGCACTCACGACAGCCGCTCGCTTTGAAGCCATTATGTTTACCGCATGACAGTGATGATTCGGTGGCAACAAAAACTGCGGCCGCGGATGTCTAACGTGGCGGTGCCCCTACGAGGGGCGTTCGAAAATTCCTTACTATATTAATATATAGACAAATTTGATATTTTATTATTTTATTTTCTAGTGCTGTTATTTTATAATTTCATATTTTCATATTCTTTTCAACTCAATTCTTTAGGTAATACAATTAATTTTGATGTTTATTTATTTCTTCAAAAATGGCAAATTTGTGCCTTTTGGTATATTACACATAGTGTACTATTAAAATGTAACTGTGTTTATGCACTTTGTCAACAATTTATCCTCTCTTTACACATTGATATATTTGTAAGTCTCCTTTTTGATAGTAAACTGCTGACTACAATTTTAAATTAACAAAAACAGTTTTATCTTTGTTCGTAACAGTATAGGATGGGGTTTATTTTACGTTGAATTGTAATAGTAATTAGTAATTTGATGCTTGGTAGAGATCGGACAGATAATAATATTGTTGTGTTGTATAAAACTGTAAACGTCAATAGTTGGATTAGTAAAGTGTGTTTTTTATAGAGGCATAGAACTTTGAAATGGAATAAAACAAAGATTAATTTTTTAAATTGACATGAAATTTACTTTATTCGAAAGATAATCTGGCATTATAATTTAAATATGACTTCTGGCATATGACCGTTACGGCTGGCTCGGTCTAATCTGGAGGTCCAATTTTCGATGACTTTTTCCAACATTTGTGGAAATAACGGGGCGAATGTTGTCCTCCAAGTGGTCAATCGTTTCGGGCTTATCGGCGTAGACTAGCGACTTCACATATCCCCACAGAAAATAGTCTAGCGGCGTTAAATCGTACGATCTTGGAGGCCAATTCACGGGTCCGAAACGTGAAACTATGCGGTTACCAAATATTTCCTTCAATAAATCAATTGTGGCACGAGCTGTGTGACATGTTGCGCCGTCTTGTTGAAACCACAGATCCTGCACATCATGGTTGTTCACTTGATGAACGAAAAAGTCAGTAATCATGGCTCTATAGCGGTCACCATTGACTGTAACGTTCTGACCAGCATCGTTTGAAAGAAGTACGGACCAATGATTCCACCAGCCCATAAAGCACACCAAACGGTCAGTTTTTCTGGATGTAACGGTGTCTCAACATACACTTGAGGATTACCATCACTCCAAATACGGCAGTTTTGTTTATGGACGTATCCATTCAAACAAAAGTGAGCTTCATCGCTAAAAAAAATTCTTTTATGAAAATCGGGATCAACGGCAATCTTGTTTTGGGCCCATTCACCGAATCTACGCCTTGCTAGGTGATCGTGTGGCTTCAATTCTTGCACGAGTTGGATTTTGTAAGCACGCAAACCAAGATCTTTCCGCAAAATCTTCCATAAAGTGGATGGACACATATCCAATTCCTGTGAACGATGGCGGATAGACTGATTCGGGTCTTCCTCCAGCAGCAATGACTTCTTCTGTACGCACTGTACGATGTCTCTGTGGATGCGTATTATCGTTTAGAGTAAACGTGGAGCGAAAACGTTCCATAGTTAATCGGATTCATTGCTCTGATGGACGATTATGTTGACCGTAAAATTGACGTAGTGCGCGATACGTATTTCGAACAGAAACATAATTTTCAAAATAAATTTGCACAATTTGGAAAAGCGTTGTTTAGGCGTCAGTCTATTCATGTTGAAATGCCAAACCAAAATAAACATAAATCACTTGACAGGTGACAAAATGGCCGCCAGTTAAAAAAGTGTTGCCAACTTAAAGTTTTATACCTTTATAAAAAACACCCGTTACATAGCAGCCAATTTTAATTTTAATACTTTAACACACATTATTCAATCAACACAGGTATTTAATTTATAATTATTTAATTATAATTATTACGAGGTGTGGCAGAAAAGTAACGAGACTGGTAACACTACAAGCTCAGTATGAGTTTCAACTCGTTCCGTTAACTACGTGATTTTTGTGACTGCTATTAGTGAAGACGTCCTTGAAAGGCTCAGAAAAAGGGTCATTCGCGTAAGACCACACATTGCGGACAAATGGATGCTCCATCATGACAATGGTCCATATCACACTGCCCTCCCTTTAACAGAATTTTTGTGGTTACCCAGCCCCCCTATTCACCTGACCTCAGTCCCTCAAATGACGTCATTTTGGGACTAGAAAATATCCAAATAAGTGTAACGGACATGTTGAAGACCATACCGGTTGAAGACTTCCAGCGCTGCTACCAACAGTGGGAACAACGTCTCGATCATTGTGTAGCTGTCCAAGGGAACTAACTACTTTGAAGGGGATAACATTGATGTTTGAAAAAATAAAAAGTTTGATAAATAAAAAGATCAGTCTCATTACTTTTTTGCCACACCTCGTTTGTAAATTATTATAATTTATAATTATTTAATAAGTAATTTTGCAAGAAAATAGTTTTAACAAAAAATTTAATTTAAAATTGAATAATACACTAATATTCAAGGTTTTCAAATTCTATGCAATACCAATTCAAAATCAATCAAGGTATCTGTAAAGTTTCACTGTTTAGTGTGACTTATGAGGCTAGCAACTGCTTACAATCAATGATCAATTTTAATGCATTACCATGAATTATGTTGTGGAGCTGGAATTAATTGATATTTATCTGATAAGTATGTGACTTTAGCAAGATGGTGTAACATGTTACAAAGTGAACGAAAAATACAAGCATAAAATTATTCACAAAATAATAATATCAGTTGACCACCGAAATCATATTAAGGTAGGTCTATATAACCCATAAATCAGTGACAAACTTAAATATGAAATGTAAAACGTACACAATATATACAACTAAATCCACACTGTATTTCGCATATAATAATAATAATGGCAAGACTACCGCGTAGGATAAAGGCCTGGGAACTGAGAGGTTAAGACTCTCATAGATTCGCTCTCGTTCCCTGGTTGTCACGCACTATCTCTGATACATGGCGATGTGGCAATCACTACGCCATAGATAACCGGCATTATTACTCTTTGGTCAAAGTAAATAGTATTAAATTGTATTTAATGATTAAATAAATTACCCATCAGACACTTGAACTCAGGATTAAACCCGGAACAGTTAACAACACCCCAACCGCGCGGCCACACTCATATAATGATAATCTATCTTAAAATAAAAATATTAGTATTTTTCTAAAGTGGAGTAATGTATTAAAAAGGAACCCTGTAAAATAGTTTTTGTTCGCGCCAATCTCCTAGTTATATTCATTTTTTGAAAATTTGAAATTAAGGCCGGCTATAATTTGATTCCCTCTCATATATGTGAAATTTGTTTTATCGGCCCAATTGACTGCAAGCGCGAGTGGCGATTAAAGCCGCGATGTAGGCCGCGAGCCGCGCTCGTACAATTGGCTTTTTAGGACTTGCTTTGGCACGTTGGTTTCGTTTAGTTCGCGCGACATTAAGCCTTTGTTTTATTCTTTTTCAACTGGTCATTTCAATTATGTTAAGTTCACGCGACTTTTGCTTTATTAAAACCTGCATTTCGCATTTTTGTTCGCGGCATTACGCATTTGCCTTTGTTCGCGTTTTTCCATTTGGCATTTTTTTGCTGTGTTCTCGTCGACAAATTATCAGCTCGACGAGGGAACCTTTACACCAGGAAGACGCCCCCGTTTCATCTGCTGTGAAGATTGGGGTAACTTGTCATAATTTTTATCCATATCCTTCTCCTTTTCTTCTGGAAGCCCCAGGGCGAACGGCAGGAAACCGATATCTGCGGGAAGCGCCGTTTCCATTGGTTAGTGTTTTTTAATTTTAGAATTATTTGAAGTTCTCTATTCAAAATTGAAAATTACCTATACAGTCCACTTATTCCGGCCTAACCAGTTTTTATAGAAAGTTTTTAAATGTAGTATGATTATGACGCTAAAATTAAATTTTTAGTAAACAAATCATTTACGAATTTATTAGACCTCAAATGCAGTGCATTTCTATACCTAGTAATTAAACTGTTTTTTTAGGAAAATAATAGAAAGAAATACATCTATGTCAATGGTTATGCTTTCTTTTTTTATTTTCTTATGGGACATAAGACAGAAATAAAACTTTTTTGAAAGTTTTTCTATTCCTGCTTAAGTACTCTGAGAGTGTGTTAACTAGAAATCTGGAAAATTGTTGTCATCTAGATATTACCCAGTCTCATTATTTTTGAGAAAATACAATTAGAGTAACTATAAAAGTACGTGTATGTGCTAGCGTAGAAACAATGAAAGAAAATGGATAGAAAGCAAGGTAAAGCACTGTGAGTCATTTTAAAAAAATATGAATTCCATTATATGACATCAAATAATTCGAGAGTAGAAGAATAATAAATGGTGTTGAAAGAAGTGAAGAGATAGCAGAGGCAATACCCAAAAAAATAAGAAAATACACGCCCAAGAAGCAGTGAATTTTTTTTAGATAACTCACAAATATTCAAGGATAATATTAAAAGCAGAAAAAGTTATATAAACAGATATAGTAAAACAAAGTTAAAAAGACACAAATTTTTATGGTGCAACGATTTGAAGATGTGCTAAATTTGCTAATATAGTGTTGTTTTGGCCAGCAACAAGCGGCATAGCGTAATCTGCTTTTTTATTGCCTCTTTAAGACTTAGTATTAACCAAAAGTATATTTAAAGGAATGCATCTACAAAGACTTTTACCGTTTGTTATACAAAACATCACAAATATTGCAATTATACTTTTTGGGCAAGCCATACATCAGAAGTACCATATTAAATTTATTTCACGGACAGGAAATGTTGGTAGCTTTTTCCTTTTGAACATTTTTGATATTAACTGAAGCAAACAATTTGTGAGAGTAACTAGGATGTAAACACAACGGAGTTCCAATCAACAAAAAACTATGCCAATTCCTATTTATATACTTTGATTGGTGGTTGGTGTGTTTTCCAAAGTAAGATGAAGTAGATCGCCTGCTAGGCTCTGTGCTTTTACATTAAATCCATGGTTATTTAGTTTAATTGCAGTATTTTTTTTAAAGAATAAAATGGAGCCACAGAAATTCCGGACTTTTAGTTAATACAGGCTTATTTCTCCATGGATAACTCTAGTCTCACTTTTTAGAAAGAGAAGTGGCGACTGAGTTCTGTTCTCTAACCAAAGCTATTCTATATATTTAAGGTTTACCTTCTTTCTTCCGAATGTTGCACTAATGTTTGTCTGTCATATTTTTCTCTAAATTACTTTATTAAAAAAAGTCTTTAGTTATTATAGTCTTAAGGCTAGTAATTAGGAAGAAATTTTCCTCTATAACTTAGATAATTAGATGTAATTTAAGCTCCTATTGTCTCAATATGCAATCCATATAACTCAATTGTATCTAATTGAAGTATTTTAGAAAAATGTCTTCTATCACTAAAAATAATTGAGTACCTGCATTTGCTTCGAACAAAAGGTAATAATAGCGGTCGTCTAAGACGGGGTGCTTGCCACATCGCGCCGCATCAGAGATGGTGCGCGACGACCAATCAGAAAAAACCTACATATGAGAGACTCAACCTTCTCAGCTTGATGGCCTTGCTCCACGCGGGGCGTTAGAGCCTTACCACTTTCAGCACAAATGGCTTAAGTCATCATGGCCAAAGTATCACCTTAAGGAATGTGGTTAAAACAAACGCTTCTCGTAGGAAAAACGGTGTTGGACGTTGCCTTCCAGCTGAGCAGTGTAAGATCGTCTTTCAAATTTTAGCTCTCCGTTGTACGTAATTTCCCTCAATTGATGCAAAAATTTTGCAGCAATGTCTTGGCATCCATGCTTTAAGCCGCACTGTAAATACTTAAGCACAGTTTCTTTATCAACAATGGAACAACTGACTCCTTGAGCCACCTTCATTTTATTTATTTAGTAATTGTAGTATCTGTCTATTGCAGACCCTTGAGCGTTTTTGCGGCCCATTGATTTCAAACTACCCCTAACTCTCTACTCAAACGCCATCCGCAAAAAACTATTCCCCATGTATCTCAGATGTACCAGCAAGAAGTGAGCCATCATTACATTTGAAGCGCCAAGATAAAGAGCTTTGATGATGTGACCAATAGACTACATTCCACCATCTCCAATTACAGACATTCCAAATTTTCTGGCATATTTAGCAACTTTGTACACAGCTGTTGCATGGGGGCAGCCAATAGCCATCACTTCTTGTGTTACATAAATACTACCGCTACCGACCATATTTTCTCCAGCAACTTCCAAATTTGGATATACTTTCTGTGTGTACTTTATCATTTCAATTTGATATAGACAATTTTCCAGAGAAAAATCTAAAATCACATCTACACGAACCTGAGCTAGCACAGCTAATCGAGTCTTATCTTCCTCCCTTGATCCGATAGCACCACCAACAATTATTTGTTTATTTTCATCTTTTGAAGCAAACGACTAGCTTCGGGCTTTTTATGATCTGTCCTTGCTATCAGTCTTTGAGTATCCACAATGGGTAGTTTTTTTGCTGTTTTCTAATAGCAAGTTTGTAAGAGTAACACCAGTCGAAACCGTAATAAGACCATCCAACCCAGTCATAACATTTTTAAGTTTGGTATTGGACTTTTCAGCATCACGCAAGAAATCTATATCCCGTGTTCCCTCCTAACTTTCGATTCTCTCTAATGGGAGTGCCGCAAAAGCCATACATATTTTTAATTTGTAGAACAACTGTGCCATGTGGTGAGAATACAACAGGATTACGAATGAACCCATGTTTATACTTCTTCACTTTCAGAACTTTATTAGCCTGAAACCCCATATTATAATTGTGATGAATGATACCAATTCCTCCACAAAGAGTTATTGCAATAGTCATATCATCCTTTGTCACTGTATCCATGTAGAAATGCCCTCGTCAAGTTTGAAGTTAACTCCACTTTGTCTGCAGAAAAATTAATGTATCCCGGTAGTAAAATAAAATCATTATAAGTTAACCCACTTCCTTCAGCGATCATCTGCTTCGCGCTCAATCCGTCCTGAGGCAGATCTTCCGTTGGCTCGTAGTTTGCCATTTTCTAGCCACTGCATGTACTCAAACGAGCATCAAATGAAAGAAGTGGTCAAAAATTGACTACAAATTGATGACAAGCATTTTCACCTCGATGGGTTCGTAAACAAACAAAATTGCTGCAGGGTTTGAAAAATTTTCGCGTAATTTATAAAAGCAAATTTACCTCTAACCAGTTCATGTTTGGAGTAAATTTTTGGGCAGATGACGTGATAGGCCCATACTTCGAAGATGGAACTCAAAACGCTATAAGTGTGAAGGGCGGTTACATTACATGATAATCCAGTGTTTTGTCCCCAACAGGGCAAATATAGATCTGAATGAATGTAGTTTTAGCAGGACGGCGCCACCTATCATACAACTTGGGCAAGAGTCGATTACTGCAGCAACAATTTCTAATCTTAAGAATTACCGACATTATGATTTGATATCGTACTTCTTTCTTTCGATTTACCTGGAAACCAAGACTTACTGTAGTAATCCACGAACGGTTGACCTCAAGAACTAAATCCGACTTGTTATCAATTATTTAATGACCCAACGCCTAACCAGTCCTCTAGCTTAATATCTACCACCAATAACTGATATCAAAGTGATAATTTTAGTAAAGGTAGTAAATGATGAAAGTAAGGAAGGTATACTAATTGATATTACGAATTGGGCATATTAATAACCATTCAAAACAATTAACATTCTTACACGTGTGCATTTTAGGTAGTGCTTTAAATGGTAAAGCTTGTTTCCAATTAAGAACCAATTACACTATTACAACCTAGAAAGTTAGCTTATTTTGGAATTCAGCGAGCAGCAAATAAATACGTCGTTAAAATTTTAACTACTTCAGTGCTTTAAATAAATGTTAATAGACTGCCAATTTACATTACCAGTAAACATCAATTTTGCAGGATTATCTACTTAACTCTTCGTATTTGCAATTTATTGTGGCTAAAGAAGCTTATCTAGGTAGATGAATTTTTAGTCCCATTTGTACATGATTTTAATTACCGTAAAGAATAATTTGTTTGGAAAAGGCATCAATTTATTATGGTACAGTTTTATGAGCCATGCTCCAACACGAATATATATACATTAAAGGATAAGTGGGATATTTAGGGCGTGGTAAATATGAAGTTGAGGGGAAACAAAGTTTGAAATCTACTATGCACTTTGAATAAAGTATTGAGAGTTTACTTAAAAATCTACCAAAGGAGTGCTAATAAATGTTGCTTTTATTTCCGACCAGAAATTTTAATTATTTGTACTTGAGGTAATTACTGAAAACGACAACCTTTGGATCAAAAATAAATCGAGTGCTCAAAAAAGGCGCAGTAAAATAAAATGTAAGTGAATAAAATATAATTCGAAATTTATTTTTTACGCGTCGTGAGGTCATTGACATATATTTTAATTATTATTTAACAACAGCACAGATGAGACAGAGAACAGCCAAGAAAAACATGGAACAGTGTGACTTTTTCTGGGTGCATTCTGTGGATGTAAAGCGTGAAATATTTTACAGTCTTTAACTTACATATCGTCAAAAAACATGAAAAATTTTAATCTTAGATGTTATCCCGCTTCACGACAACGCCCGGTCCCATATAGCTGCTCAAACTCGACAAAATTTGAGAATTTGTTTTGGACTACACTGGAACACCCTTCTTACAATTTTGATTTATCACCCTGCGATTATCGTTTGTTTGCACCAATAAAAAAGAATTTGGAGAACAAACATTTAATAAAAATGGTGTCACAACCGCTTTCATTGTACAAGAGAGGAATAAAAAAACTACCTAAAAAATGACTTGGTATGATTTTATTTTTAAGATGTATTGATAAATAAAGGAAATAATATTGGTTCATATTTGGTTCAACTATGTACCATTTTAAGTTTGCAATTTTGTTTCTAAAATATTGTTAGAAATCGATAACATTTATGAAGATTTTCTTTTATATGTTTATAGATTTTTACAACATTCTGTAGGTTTTCAAATGTTTACAAATACAAATAATATATATATATATATATATATATATATATATATATATATATATATATATATATATATATATATATATATATATATCTATTTTGGGTAAATTCTCGACGTTTCGGCATCGGCTTTGATGCCATTTTCAAGAGGTTAGCTCTTCACTCGGGGTCTCAATCTGCCTACTCCCCAAGGAGAGCTATGAGTCTTTAAATAAGACTGAGCTTTCGTGTGACTTGCTTGATCTTTTATAGGGCTGGAAGTAAAAGTTTGTTTGGCGGGAGATGCGTTGGGTTGGGGAAAGTTTGTAGGATTAAGGGTGTTGCGTAATTGGTGGTGCGGAGCAATAAGGGACTTCCACATGACAGGTAAACGCTGGCTGTCGTCTCTTGTGTTGAGGCACTGTGGGTGTTTTTCTATTTCAATTGCCTCACGTACTATTCTACTGGTAAAATGGGAAATGGGGCAGTGGTTTTAGCCCCAGAGAAATTAATTTTTTGGCCCGTTTCTTTGCTGGTTTGGCAAGTGCCGAGCCATTATCGCCTTTCCGTACGGCCAGAGAATGCTCGTATATTCGGCTAGCTATTTGCCGATTTGTTTGACATATGTAGGTCCTTTGACAGTCTCCACAAGGTATTTCATACACTCCTTGGGATTGATTGGGGCAGTGATCCTTTTCTGAGCGAATAAGCCCAGATATTTGATTATTGGCCGTAAAGACCGTGCGGATATTTTGTCACATTAGTATGCGGCTTATTCTATCGGTGATGCCTCTGATGTAAGGTAGGAATGCTTTTTGTTGGTCAGGAGAGTTTTAGGATTGAGAGTTAGTGTTTTTATTTACATTTTTGATTATATTAGTTAAGGATTTGTTGGAATATCCATTTTGCAGTAGAGTGGTGGTAATGGATTTGATTTCTGTTTGGCGATTTTTCGTATAGGAAAGTCTGATGGATCTGGTTATGAGGGATTTTGCAACCGAATGGATTTGGGCAGGGTGGTGATGGGATTTGGCATTTAGGTAGCGGTTAGTGTGAGTGGGTTTTCTGTAGACAGTGTAATACAAGCTGTCAGCTTAGAAGGGTTTGTTGTTATGTTCAGTTTCCATGGTAAATTTGATATTGGTGTGGATTTGGTTGAGGTGGGAAAGGAATTCTGGAAGGGTATCATGTCCATGAAGCCTGATAACAAAAGTGTCATCGACATATCGTATCCAGCAGGTAGGTTTCAGGTGAAAGGAGGCAAGGGCTTTTGTTTCAAAATCGGTCATAAAAAGGTTAGCAGTGACAGGTGAAAGTGGGGAACCCATGGGAGCACCATTAGTTTGGCGGTAAAATTAAAATTTGGAAGGTAAAGTAAGTATTGGATAAGCAATGGTTTATTAGGGAGAGGATATTGTTATTTATATTATACGTTGACTTTAATAACTGTAGGGTATCAGCAATTAGGATGTTTGTAAACAAAGAAACGATATCAAAGTTGACCATGATGTCACCTTTGCGTATAGGAAAGGTTTTCAGAATTCCTAGGAAATGATAGGAGTTTTGGACGTAGGATGATGCCTGCTCTGTGAGAGGTTGGAGAGTCTTGGCAAGGTATTTGGCTAGGTTGTGGGTGGAGAACCGAACGCACTAACTATAGGGCGTAAAGGAATGTTCTCTTTGTGAATTTTTGGGATACCGTACAATTTGGGAATTCTGGAAGATTTTTCTCGGGTTACGAGGAGTTTCTTGGTATCGGATGATAGGTTGGAGTTAGTAATAAGGGTTTTGGTTTTGTTTTCGAGGTAGGTAGTGGGATTAGGGAAAATAAAACCAAAATCCTTATTACTACTCCAACCTATCATCCGATACCAAAAAACTCTTCATACCCCGAGAAAAATCTTCCAGAATTCCCAATTCCTGATACCCTACAGTTATTAAAGTCAACCTATAATATAAATAACAATATCCTCTCCCTAATAAACCATTACCTAGAGTAACTTTAATTTGAAAAACGTATTGCGTGCTGTGATTTTAGTGCAATGTTGCTGAGTAAAATGCGTGCCCAGAACATATATGAAGATAAGTTATAGTGCTACGTGATGCCACCAGATCACGTTGCTGGTGAACAATAGACAAGATAATGATTTATTTGTACAACGCTGCGAATTGTGAATAAAGCAGAAAACCATAAAAGCAGACAGTAATAGGCAACCATGGTCTGTGTAGTTTCTTTGGAGGAAGGGAGTGATTACTTTGCATATCCATATAAACTTAGTAGACGGGTGTGGAAACGCAATACTCAGTTGCATAACGTTGTTTTGTTAGATATTACTATTTAAATGCGGCCATATGGCAAATATAAACAAGTCACACGTTGTCCAGAGTATATTTGATTTGAGATAGTAAATCAGCAAATCACTTTTGATGCACTGGTGGATACAAGAGGCCTGTTTTTCAAAATTTTACCGTCGTCAATGAGGACTTAACGTGACAAAGCTCTGTGGACTCTATAGTCTGATTCTGCACAAAGGCATTCTGCCAACGCTTTTTGAGCATACCAATCATAGTTTTAGAATGAAGTGCCGGAAAAACAACTGACCGGAATAGCAATCGTTGATAGTTCTCGTTCTAAGCCGCAGATTGCGGTGAGGGGATTATACTGGCACATCACTTGCCTCCTAGTGATAGTATTATCAAAGAGCAGTATTGCTAGCCATTTAAGCAACGTTGTCATCTTTAGCAACAACACGGGAAATGGAGATGCATTGTGTTGCTTTAATATAACAATATTACGTATCGTATTTTTCGGGTTTTATGTCAACCAACTGCTCTCTGTTTGACTTAATGAGAAAAGTAGTGCATGATAAAGAGTTCTCTTCTAATGACGAGTTTCAGCCGGCTGTCTACAAGTGGTGCTATATTACAGTCATAGAGTGTTTTCAGCAGCTTTACAACTATCGGAGCGATATCAAAAGAACGCAAACATTGAAGGGAAATACATCTAATTAAATTGTACTCACTCCTTTAACATAAAAAATTATTAATAATTGTAGTGACAATTGCTTTGAATGCTCTAAGTCGTGACTTATACGACTGATTTTAAGATTAAATGTTGACAATGTTGTCTTTTTTCCACAGAATCTTTAAAGAAGATTATGCTTAAAGTGAGTCTTTTGAAACAACGTGATTATTTTGAAGAAACAACTGAAAATCTGTATAATAAAGCAGAAGTATTTTTCGTTTTTACCGAAATCTGTAAACGCATTCTTTCTAATGAAAAAAATAGATATTGCTTCTGCACCACAAATTAATTTGAGTTAAATCTGCTCTTATGATTTGCTGTATTAGTGTTTATGCTGATCGCCTTCAGGGTGACTAAAATTTAATAAAAATTAATTGTGATTTGAAATTAAGGAACATATATACGATATCGAGAAAATATAAATTATTGTTAAGTATAGTAATAAAATAATGTTATTACTTTCAGTATAAACGAAAAATTATTTCAATAACTTGTAAATTAGTTAATTTATTGCATAAATATTTCAAATTAAATAAGAAACAGAAACGATCACTGTATTTAAATAATTAATCAGTACAGCTAATTTATTTTAGATTGTTTTAGTTAGAAAAAGTCTATTTAATCACGAAATAACCTAATTTTTAATCTAAGGTAAATGAAGTTCTATATTTTTGGTCTCGTTGGTATATTAAGATTTATCCACTCTCATATAGTACTGCTTTTACCATACAAGCCGTTGAACGTTGCTAAAAGTAAAAAGGAGAACCTTTAGCTTGTAGTCAATAGTTGTATCTTTTTTAAAGTCATAGTTGTGAAGATGTATGGAAATCAACCAATCTTATACTTGTGCTTATACCGTAAGAGACCAACTTTTGTAACCAGATCTGCAATAGCCCAATCAAAATGTAAGTCGTGATACAAAATTAAAAAAAGCAGTAGATATTTCTTAGTAGTTGCTTGTCAGTGCTAATCATATATTTTCAGAATCAGTTGAAACTGCATTTCACCCTCCTGTTTTCGTTTTAGAGCTTTAGACACCCTTTAGAACGTATATCGAGGAAAATGTTCTCCAAACCAAATATTGATTTTTGGGGTGGATAAGGACGTCAGCATGATAATGCAATCCAACCATTGATATGACGATATATTATTCAAGAGATATGTTATCAGATGTTATCAGATTCTTTGTCTACATTTTACGGATCACATTTGGGTTTTACGATTTTAGTCGTCCTTAACTGTCTTCCTATTGTTTTCGAATTTATGAAGTCAATCATTAATATGTGCACTAAAAGGAGAAATCATCCCCATACTCTTATTTTACCAAATTATACGTTTCAGCGAACACTTTGTTTAGTTTAACTTAAAATTTTGCTATCGCATAGCTCCAGGGCGCTTCCGTGACAACCACTACTAAGAAGCTATTGTGTTTAATATTACCGATATTAAGGAAACTTTGCTAATTGATAGTGTTAATGTAAACCTTTTAAATGTAATTATTGTTACCAAATGGTGCTAGCGGTATTGTTTCCAAAGCAACCGTCGTTTTTTTTTAGATTAGCTGTGCAGTTCATAAGTTTTTTTGATAGCGCATAGAAGATAGTTATTTGATGGCTTACTTTACATTGTTTTACTTAAAATTGACAACATTGTATTTTCTACAAGATTAAACACTTTATGAGAAATGTTCAAGGGTAATGGAACTTTTTATAGCTTAAGATTTAAATCCAAATTTTTCCATGGCCGATACAAATCAACAGGTAATACAGGAAACATTGTGTTTTTTTTTATTTTGTACGAATATGCTAAGTCTTGCCAAATAGGGTTGTAATTTTAAGATCTATTTTGTCAAACTGTAGTTTTGTTATTCCAAGGAAACACACTCTTTGTCAAATCATCAGCTTATATTTTATTTTCTGGTGTTATTTCTTTAATTTCCGAGTGTTCGAATTTTTATTAATAGGAAAGTCACTTTCTTTGCTTAGCACGTATTACTGTAAAAAATCAATATTTATTCTCTTGATTATTTTAAAGTACAGATTAGCAGAAGTAATTCGTGGAAAAGCAATAAATTTGTTTGTCAATGTCATACCTGAACAGATAAAGCACAAATCTCGTCAAAATACGAGGTGTGGCAGAAAAGTAATGAGACTGGCAACACTGCAAGCGATCTGGCAACGCTACGCTGTTGTCCTTGATAGAGCACGTGTATAAATACCCTCCCATAGCTCAGTGCGAGTTTCAACTCGTTCCGTTAACTACGTGATTTTTGTGACTGCTATTAGAGAAGTTGTATTTTGGTTGTGCGTCACGCAAAATGGAACAGCGGAATTCAGGGAGGGCTTCAACTTCGAAAATCAACGAAAACATCAAACGTGTGAACACTCTTGTGAGATCAGACCGCCGTTTAACATTAAGAATGTTGCGTGAACAATTAAATTTGAACAGATTTGCCGTTCATCAAATTTTGACTGAACATTTTCACATGCGGAGGGGACCTCAACAGGCATTACTGTGGTTCTTCAGCCCCCCCTATTCACCTGACCTCAGTCCCTGTGACTTTTTTCTTTTTCCTAAACTGAAAAATGTCCTTAAAGGACGTCATTTTGGGATTTTAGAAAACATCCAAACTAGTGTAACGGACATGCTGAAGACCATACCGGTTGAAGACTTCCAGCGCTGCTACCAACAGTGGGAACAACGTCTCGATTGGTGTGTAGCTGCCCAAGGGAACTACTTTGAAGGGGATAACATTGATGTATGAAAAAAATAAAAACTTTGGTAAATAAAAAATCAGTATCTTTACTTTTCTGCCACACCTCGTATAAGCTTTTATTGTGGATTTTGCGTTCGCAAACTTTTTAATAGCATTTCGGTTCGAGTGTATATTAGTTAATGTCCAGTCATTGTAACATTTTGATAATTGGTACATTTTTAAAAGTTTCCGATCATAGCTTTACTAAGTTTATCCATGTGATACAAGATAAGATAATCTAGTCCTTGCTGGCCTGTTTACATTAAAAGTAGTCATAATGAGCTTATTCTCACCTATCTCATCAGTTCATGGCACCCGTGTGACTCCGAAATCCGCTATACATGTAAAAATTTGCTTCTTTCCCTACAACCAACAACTCTCAAAACTTAACACATCCACCAACACCACCTTCGACTGTTAAAGTCGGTAGCTCTCAAAATCCGTCCAACTCAACTACAGGCGAATTAATTAGAACACCACCACTACTTTGACAAAAACTCTTAGGCCTTAACTTCAAAATAATTGTTAGGATTTGATAGATAAAAGTCTAGATCATAGCTGTGTCAGCTTCCAGTCGCCCACAATTCCTTGGCACATACCACAATTACGCCAAGGAGTGTGATAATTATCTACCCAGATGATCATTAGCTGTTTGAGGCTACGATGGTTCAATGAGGGATGAGGAAGTTCTCAACTACCTAATCGACACACACGTGCTATAAAAATTGCTGACTGTGGTCTAGCTCGTTTACATTAACATGCAACTGATTATTACAGTCTAAATTTATGTATTGGGAAATGCTCCCTACAACACTCACGTTGTTAATCATAGTTGATTAGTGACAAAAGTCAAGTGTGTTGTTGAGTACATCAACGTCCAAATTAGAAATCGATTTGCTTTCCCCGCTTACACTAACTGAAACACAACCTTATCGGACATAATGACCAAAGATCATGACGACAATACCGGAAAGACCACGTCCACAAGGTGAACCCAAAACGTTTGACAAAGTAGGTCAAAACACAAAAATCAGTTATTAAAAGACTATTAAGTAGACTTCCAATGCGATGGTATGAAAGCTGGACGTCTACGTTCTAAGAGGCAAAATGATCTTATCGAAAAAAGGTGAAAGAAGATCATTTCTGCGTTCAAGTTTTCTTTCGCAAAATATAAGCTTTCGTCATATTCCCACATAATATTGAGTTGCTTTTTCTTAAAGAGCAATTTCCATAACACGACTCTTTTACAATTCAAAACTTGTCGATGAAGTCATGTAGTGTAAGTAACAGAAAGTTTATTATAAAACATACAAAACATACAAACCGAGTAATACGAATAATAAAAAAGTTTTAATCAATTATTTTGCTATTTATAAGGACCTTTAACAGCATTTGATATTAAATATTTGGCAATTGATTAAAAAGATAACAAAAAATTGCAAAGATCTTAAAAGTTTCTCATCACTAACATGAAACGGAAAAGGTGCAATATATCAGTTTAAGGAAGAAAATAAGGTTTTATTTATAAATCATGCTTTAAAAAGATTAAAGTATACATTGAAATGTTAAACAACAATCAAATAACATTTAAACACAATGAGCCTAGTAACCAAAGAGCATATAGCATCGTTTGGTATGCATATATCGTTGACCTACTTTGTGAATCTTGGGCGAAATTTTTATGAAATTTTATTTTGATCTTATTTAGGTTTATTTTTTGATGCATCATATACCAATTTATTTTTGTTTAATATTACAGTTAACGGATGGATTGCAGATCAATCAAGGAGAATTCCAAGAATTTGCGTTTATAGCTTGCACTCAAGTTTAAGTACTTGTTTAAACTAGATCAAATGCCAACAAGACTACATAGCAATATATTAGTGCGGTTGCGCCCATTTAGACAAAAATACCAAACGTGTTTGCTTCGCCCATTTAAACAAACCTTCGACACCTCGGGGCAAGTAGGGCAGCTATTTCCGGAGCCCTGTTTTCAGTTACTTCACAATTCTGGAGCGGCGTTCGTCCTCCATTTCGCGGTGTAACCGGAGTCCGTGGCTCGAATTTAATCAGACGTCATAGAACGATATCCAGGGGGGAATAGTTGAGTACGTGTTCTGCAGCGAAGGGAAATTTATGCCCCGCGCATTCGCCGGAAAATGAAGCGGTCGGTTTGATTTCTGGTGGGAAAACGCGCGGCGGATGCAATTTTGCGGCGTCGCTGCCGGAATTAAACGGCTAACGCGGCCAGACAGCTTGTGTGAGGATTCTTCGGATGCCGAGTTGGTGCCTTGTTAATTTTAAGTTTTTAAGTTTCGTTTTCATTTTGATATCATCTTCCAAATTTTCCTTATATATACTATAGTTATTGCCACTTTTTAGAAAAAGAAAACCATTGAACTCCAGAAATGTTTACATCAGTTCAAAGAAACATATTTTTACAGACCCAAGAAGACGCTGAAAGTTATATAATGTTAGACACCTTGATGTACTCCACCTGTCCATAGGTTTTGGTGGGAATTGCAGGAGGCGACGAGGAGGGTGTTTCTGTTCAGAGTTTGGGATTGCAGATGGTAGTCTATGAGGTGACTACTTATAACGGTAAGACTCTAACACCCCACTTAGGACCACGGCCTGTAAACTGAGAGGTTAAGGTTTTCATATGTTCTCCCACTGTGCCTGATGTTGGGCAATGTGGCAAGCATCACGCCTTAGACGACCGCTATTATTACTTCTTGTTTGAAGTGTTCTTTTTAGTGACTAAGTAGGCTACCCATCAGGCATCAGAGAGCACCAGGAGTGAACCCAGGTCCGTCCTCACCGCAACCTGCGCCTCAACCGCGCGAGCACGCTTGCAATAGACTACTTATATAGTAAACAAAAATAAAGTAAACATCTGAACATATCAGATGAGGAGCGGATGTGTGAGACAAAAACTTGGCTGCTCTTTTACGTCCACGTCCAAACAAAAAAATTCTTATAAAGCGTTTGCAAGTATTTGATATGGCCACATGTGCAAAAAACAATCAAACTGAGATCCCCATAAAACTAAAATACTAGATAATAATAAAAATGCAACAAGTAGAAGAGAGTTTAAAGGAAACCTTTGATATTTGAAGTGAGAGAAACAACGAATATAGTGGTCAGAAACTAGCGTCGTAAGTTTTTTTGGCGCCATCTGTAAACGAAGAGCTCAGACTAATAAATTATTTTTTCTTTTTGATTATCAAGACTAATGGCAAAGGTTGAACGCAATGGTAATTTTGGCAATGACAGAGAGTTGATGATGGGATGACCGATTTCAGTGATGACCCCTGAGATTGTGAAAGCTGTAAAACAACCAACAACTTCAACAGGATGAGTCTCAGCCCAATTGGATATCTCTCTATCGTTACTTCAAGTTATTCTTAAGCAAGATCCATCTGTTGCTTAGAAGCTACAATTACAACAGCCATTAACCTTTCGAGAGAAGATTCAACTTTGCAAACGAAGTGTTGGAGCGGATCAGAGGTGGTTCAATCGATTTGAAATGCATTTAGTTTAGTGATGAATGCTATTTTCAATTGGATTACTATGTATACAAGCAAAACTATTGGTTCTGGGCCAATAAAAATCCACATTTGACAAAATTCGTTGTTTTCGTCCACGAAAAGTCAATGTCTAGTGCTTAATCGCCTATAGTGATATTTTTGCACCATTCTTTCTCATGAAATATCTAAATGAAAAATTCTGCAGGGAGAACGTTTTGAAGAACATTTTTCCGGAATTTAAAAAAAATGATCACAAATTGACATCTGTTAAGACAGTCGACACGAGGCAATTATGTCTTTTAGAAATCGCCTTATATATGTGGTTGTGAGTAAAGAAAAACACTTTAAACATTCTATCCATTAAATATTCTCATTATAACAGTTAAAATACCACAGTTTTTTATAATTAATTTATCCTTTGTATCAATCCAGTAACTGTAGATTCTCGTGCCTATGCAGCCTAAATCAAAATTGATTTCAGAATAAATTGCAAATGTTATTGCATCTACGACCACTTTTAAGGTAGTATTCAAATAAAAATTTAATAAAAATTGATAATTGTAAAGCCACTAAGACTATAACAAAAACTATACACTCTTTGGCGAAAAAATAATCTTCTTGTAACAGTAAATTTTATTATTTTTATAAATAAAGATCCCGTTTAATGTAGTTTCCTTAGGTAGTTACACACCCATGGAAGCCAAAGTTTCTGTGGCAATGTCCTTCAACTTGTCGATGACGGTCTTCTAAATGTTATCTTTCTTCCTTTATTTTTATGCCCATATAAAGCGTCTGGTTGGATATTACTCTAAGTATCAAAATATAAACCGTTCAAATGTCACAGCATCAGAGATCCGAAGAATAAGGGATCTGGGAAATTACATAAATGTTTTTTTCTGTCACAATCTTCAAGCTCAAATCCTGTGTTAAAAATCTGTTGAATAATAAACCGGTACAAATTTAATTCACTACTGATTACTTACAACGTCAATTGATGCTCTTAACACAAAAATTCACACTCTTTCCACATTTTTGTACGTTTTAAGAGGTTGAAAGTTTACTCGCAGGAAGTCCGTTTTTTTATTTTGTTTTGGCTCTATAAAAGGGGCTTGTGCCATTTGAGTACTTATGTTCTAGATAGAAAATGTTCTTTATAAACCCTGTGGAAGCTTTGCAAGGTACAATAGCGGATTTGCCAAGACAAAATTTAATTCCTAAAAAACTTTTGACCGGTTCAATTTTGTAACACACATCACAAACACGGTTTTTCTATAGGCGCTCTCAACAATCACGAAGCGACTGTGACAAGTTTAAATTTGTACCGAGTCTACTGTTATTCTAACTAACGTGTGAAGTGCGAAGCACGGGCGTTGTCGGTTGATACACAATCTTTGGACATAATTGAAACCAATAATTCTTAAAATATGTTTATCGAATTCCATAAGAAAAACTTAATATAAATTTTTTTAAATCTAATTCACATTTTGAAAATGTATCATTTTCAACTTTGAAGTCTGCTTTATAAATATAAAAAACACCGAGGTATCCATAAAGATAAATTTCATACAAGAAGACAAGCAAATTGAAAATTTTAAATATCCTCCTCATAAGATATATAAACTTAAAAATAAATCATTGTTAATTAAAGATGAGAACAAGAGAAAATTCAAAAATAGCCTTCAGGACCCAACATTCTTAAAAGCCTTTTCAATCTATAAACAGTTAAGTTTGTGTTTTCAAATTTGAAAATAATGCTAAGGCCAAAGAAGCTTATCTGTTTCCTAAAACCGAACTGATCTTCTTTTAGGTTCTTCTTTGTTATATTTGATTATATACTATGCATGTGAGCATCTTTGATGTTTGTGACGTTAGGCTAACAGTTCGGTACATTCACTAATTATTTCTATCAAAATGTTTTTTGTGAAAATTTGTGATATATCTCCTATATATATCTCCTAAGTGTTATTAATTACTGAAAAGAGAAGCTGAAGCGCATTTATTTCTAGATATTTAATAACTTCTAGTAATTAATTTGTTTTCGAAGCTTTTCTATATCTTAAATCTTTCAGTTTTATCAAACCCATCACTTACTATCAGGTCTTCTTTTTTATCTTCCTCTACGTGTTTGTTTCTGTAGCGGAGTACTTCTTATTTATTTCTTTGTAAAATATTTTTATATACCTTTTCCATCTATTGCTAATGTCTTTCTATCCCACAAGTGTATTTCTTGTTTGACTTTTCTATCAATTTCTTTGTGCTTATGTTTAATTACTTTTTAAACTTTCTAGTCTTTTGGTTTATTGTATTTATGAATATTTTATATTTTGTGTAACACTTGAGTGAAAAAAGCCACAATATTTTTAAATACACTTATCACAATGTGTGCTTTAGATTCTAAATACGCTTTACCTTCAGTCATATGTGATCACCATATATCTAATACAGTCAATGTCATACTTACAAAAAATCATATCCAAGATCTCATAAATGGCGGAAGTAGTGATGACTCTGGTTATTTTTTTTTTATTTCTACGCATATTTAATTATTAGTGATAATGACATAAAGTGTTCTGACTCAAAAATCGCCTAAAGTGTAATTTATATGTATATAACTAATAGTAATTGTAAGCATTTTTTAATTGTCATTAATAAACTGTACTTATTATCAAACAACTTAATATTACGATAGAGTTTTATTCACAGTTGCAAGATAGCACAGTGTTGAAGAAATCAGCGAAGAAGACCAGACAAGAAGTGAAGAACGCTACGATTGGGAAGTGCGACAATGGACTCAAAAAAAATCGGAAGTGTCCCGTCGGTCTCAGTCCGGTGAGTTTCAACGTGGAAATTCCTTACGTTAGCTAAACTTCACATGCGTCTATAGGCAAGTGAACAAAAATCTAACAAAAAGGTAGATTAAGAGAGTTGCAAAAAGGTGTTCGCACTGTTGCTGTCAGCAATATCTACTGAAGTCGCCAGCGGTCTTATTGGGTGTCAGAGCACTCGCAATGTTCGAAAAACAAAAAATCTTTAAATAACAATTTTTCGCAAGTCAAACAGTAATTTTAAGACCTAAAGTATATACCGGGAGAAATAATGGCCGCATTCATGCCTAGATTGGAAGGACTAGTCGTACAATGGAAGTCTGTCGGAGTCGATATGGAAGTAGTAGTAGCAGCAAGGTGTTTGGCTGTTTATCGTCCGAGTACGCGATACTATTACCGATGTGAAATGAGAAGCCAGAAAAAGATTATACATGCCATGTTGAAACTTACCGCTAGCTTAACAAAGCATGAGCTCAGGCTCAGTGCTGGTATAGATAGCATGATGCGTGTTGGCAGCTCTATATATGAAAAAGAGTCTCACGCGCGAAAGGAATAAAGAGTAAATTCCAAGGTTTTAAATACGGTGAAGCCAAATACAAAGAGTATAAAAGTTGAAAGTCGAAAAACATAAAGAAGAATTTGCCAGCACTAGAAGTGAATAGGAAAATAAAGACAAAGGTGAAGCATGCATAGCTACAAAGTTAAAATTTAATCAATAGTTAGCTGATAGCAGCGCTAACGCAAAAGTGGTTTCTTCAAAATAATAAAATTGGGTTTAACAATGGAGAAACATTAAACGTGTACGATAAAGCAACTATACAAATATAATTTAAGCTACCGACCGGTGAACATAACGAATTTTCTCTATATATCAGAAATAAATATAAACCACGGTTTTGTCGCCATCACAACGAAGAAGACAAGTGACCTGAAACCAGCTGAAGAAACTTGCGATGAGGAGCGGAAACCTATATTATATGCAAATAAAAGCAACCAAAGGTTTTGCAAACCTCGTACTATAAAAATGTCATGCTATGACATAGAAGATTAGGTCACATTTTAATGTTGTAAATGGTTAACCTGAAGAAATAAAGATCGACGACATCAAATGTGAGTACTGTCCGTTGGGACACAAGTCAACTAAACCCGGAGAACTTGTGCCTTTAAAATTGTGCGGCCCATTAGAGGTGTCATAGTCAGTGGAATTAAAATACTTTATTACATTCAAAGACAACTATAATAGTCATCTAATAGTATGCTTTTCGAAAACCAAGACTCAAGAGGAGGTAACCCTCCCCCGCGTTAAAGATATGGTTAAAATAGAAACTGAAATAGATCAAAAGCTTCGCCTGCTCAAAACTGATAATGGTCTTAAATAAGTGGGTTTTTAAAAACAGAAAAATGAACAGATCCACAAAGTCTAAAATTCGAACACTGGTAAAGATGGAGAGAACCTCAATACACGAGAGCGGTCTTTCAAAAAAGCTTTGGTCTAAAGCCATCAACTGTACAACTTATACGTTGAACAGAGTTGCAGAAGGAAATCGAAAGTTAACGCCATTAGAGAAGTATTTGGAAGAAGAGTGTTTGGACCGTTTGCGTTAGTGATAGTTCTAAAGCAAAAGAGACTCAAATGAGACGCAATTCTGAGAGACAGCTATTCTGAGTCATAAAAAAGAACATACCGATTCTGGGATCCGGTCGCGAGGAAGATGGCCACTTCAAACGATTCATAAAGGAATTAATTCCGATAGGTGCGTGCATTGGCGAACTCTTGTATTATGAATAGGTTAACACTAAAGACATAAGCAAAGAATCGCAAGAAAATGCCGTTGACGAAAAAGAAGATTCAATTGCTGACGAAGAACTAACGCAAACTTAATCTACAAGGAAGAAAAGTAGTCGCGTGCGTTTCTTTTCACGTGTTGACAGTCCATATAATATGAAAAATAGAACTCTGCAGTGTGAAAATAATTTCGTTTGCGCTATAGTAGCTGACATGAATGAACCTCAGAGTAGAAACAAGACATGAGTTCTTCAGAAGCAAAAGAAGAGATGAAATCTCACGAAGGGACTTAATCGATTTGTCGACAACGAAAAGATCAGTATCAATCAAGTAGTCGTTTAAACCGAAAAGAAAGACAGGCAGGCAGATTGAACGCCTCACAGCCAGATTACGAGGAAACGTTTTACCAGTGCTCGATTACAATCCAGGTGTAATCAAAGTTCGATTTATATCCGATATCACGTGGATTCATGGATATATCGCTGGACGTCTAATGGTGAAATTATACTGTTGTGTTTATATGTGGCCGATGGAATGACATTCGGAACGTTACGTGCAATAATTACATTGGAATTGAAAGAATTAAAACAACACTTTAAAACACAAAATGGGGAACTGATTATTATGTAGGAAAGTTACTGCAACAAAAATTCGTTAAAACGTCTTAGAATGGATACCTGTGTCCTAGTGTCAACATCACTAGATAGAATTATGGCGATGTTCAAAAAAGGCTCGCCAGCGGCAGAAGAAGAAATGATAAATATACTTTATCGATAAGTCGTTGGATCACTTCTTTCTTAACTAAAGTATCGCGAGTGAACATATCATTTAATGTGGTTCTTAGCCATTTCTTAGAAAACCTGGGATCGGTGCACAACAGAAGAATTGACTGGTTAATCAACAGTCAATCAGTGCTTTTGTGTTTTTCTTTATAAGCAGTGCCATAACCTTGACCTCGGGGAAATACGTGGCCGTATGTCGGGCAATATGATCGAGAAGACCGATCAAAGATATGGGCGTTTGCGATATGGGTCAGACACCATTGTATTGTGACAACCAAAGCGTTGGCCGGTTGGTTTTGAATCCGGAATTCCACAAAAGGACCAATCATATCGATATCCAATGGCATTTTGTCCGAAGAGCGCAGATGAAAGGAGTTATCTTGGTCTAATACATCATGACGATAAGCCGGTTGGCCGATTCATTTTGCATAATGCATAAGAGTATCTTAAAGTCATATTTATGAACCTCAGTTTATCAATGTATCTATAAACATTTCGGTTGCGTGTATTTGTTAGCAACCAAAACGAACTGGGTATGTCTAAGACTTCTTACAGACCGCGAGCGACCCATGACATTTTTCACTGTCATTGCTGGCCGAAACACGTCGCATCTCCGGGCAGCCGCTATCGCGATCACCACATAAATCAAGCGGCCACCTTAATGGCAGCAACAATGGGCGTTATCTGCGGCCGCAGAATCCCGCGGAATCCCAAACATCCGGGCCGCCAAATAAAAGTGTCAAATTAATGCACTAATGTCGCGGGCTGGAAGGCGTGTGGGACGCCCGGCGCTCCTGAGATACGGCCGAGGCTGCGCATTATCCTGATGACTAATGCCGCGGAGCCGGGGAGCCCATACATCACCGGCCGCCCCCCTCGGCTCGAACATGGCCTGGCCGGTTTTTGAGTCCTCGCGCGATTTACGGCGGCGCGCTATTTTCGCTTCGATACGGCGTGGCCGAACGTGTCTGGAAACGCGTAAATATCGCCCGCGAACGCGCGCCGCCGCCAGCGGCTCTTGCCGCCGTGGCATGGGAAGTACAAATTAGCGTAGAATTTACTTGAGCGGATCGCGTTCTGCCGGCGGAGCCACTACAAGCCGATTAATAAAGATCGGCCGTTTTATTGGAATCGCTGAATGAGCCCCCGCCGAGGCCGTTTAATATTCTCTGAATATGTAAAACGCGACGTCAAACCTTTGTGAATATAAATTGTCCGGGATGTAACAGGCGGGCGGGATATTAAAAACACCGCGTCAACTTTTTATATTGGAAATGTCTGTTGGAAAAGCTCTCGTTATTCTTCATATAAAGGCTCTTCCAGAAGTTTGCTTTATTAACGTCACCGGGTTTCATCAAATTACGTTTAATAACGCAATCTCTCCTTGAACTTCAGAGATTTTGGTAATTTGAAAAAGGAGGTGGTTGTACAAATCAATTATACGTCGGTCACCTTATATCTATTACGAATTGGCAACCCTGCGGGTGCTGGGTGCCGTATTTTGTTATACGGACGCTGTTTGTTTTGCTATCATTAAGGTGCAAATTTTTTCTCGGACAAAAATGGAATTAACCGTGACCATTTTCGATGATTTCATACGACTTTCGACGTGGATTATCTCAACAACAGTGCGTCGATCAACACACTTCGGCTTTTAGTGATGAAGCCCTACACAAAGCCACTGTATATCGTTCTTCTTCTTTTTATTGTGCCATCTCCTTACGAAGATTGGCGATCCATATGGCTAATTTTGTTTTGGAAACTGCTACTCTGAATATGTCAATGGATCTTCGGTCAAGCCAGCGGCGGATATGTTTTATCCAAGAGTTCTTCGGTCTTCCTATTGATTTCTTTCCTCTGAATTTTTCCTTTGATATTCAAGAAAAGTATTTCATATTTATTACCCCTCATGACATGCCCAACGTATTGTATTTTTCTTTCCTTCAAAGTTAATAGAAACTGTTTATCGGTTTGCATTCGTTGTAGTACTTTGGCATTTGTTATTCTTTTTGTCCAAGGTATACGTAGAATGCGCCGGTAGATATACATTTCAAAGGCTTCTACTTTTCTTTCTGTAGTGGGGTTTAAAGTCCAGCAATCGCATCCATACAGAAGAATTGGGGATACGTACCATCGTATCATTCGTAAACGCAGATTGGGCTGAGGTCGGAAATTTTTTATGCTTTTAAATGTTCTACGACTTGTTCAATACGCGTCCTGATTTCTTTTTTATCATCTTCATTTTCTTTAACAAGATTTCTAGGTATTTGAAATTGGGTACTTGTTCTACGATATTACCTTTTACTCGCAAAGTTACTCTGGTCTTTATTTTTGTTAGATCCATTACTTTAGTTTTTGATATGTTTAAAGTTAAACGAATTCTTCACTATACTACACTACACAATCAATCGAGCATCATTTGCAACTTTGTTACATTTGTTGCCATTATGACTGCATTGCTTGCATAACGAAGATTTGTTACTCTACAACTATTGATCACCACTCCTCCAATGTTTTTGTCTAGAGATTCTCTAAATATAGCTAATCAAATTAAGCACGAGTATGCAACTTTGGTGGTCACTTTCTTTATAGAATAATTGATCGCTCTACTTTAATTTCAGTACTGTTGTATACTGCTCAACTATGTGATACCTCTGTCTGTCTCAGTTGATGTAGTATTTCTATAGTTTCATGATAAATACGAAGGCTTTTCGGTAATCAATAAAACAATCACCTACATATACATTCATGTCTCAACATCGTTGCGTCAAGACATTCAAACAAAATATTACTTCACCAGTTCTCAGCCCTTTTCGAAAACCAAATTGAGTTTCATTTATTTGTTCTTCACCATTATTATATATTCTAGTATGGATAATTCTTAGAAATATTTTCAGGACGTGTGACATTAAGTTGATCATTTGATAGTCATCGCAGTATAAAGGGCTAGGCTAGGAATTTTCCCTGTGCGATATATTGAAATGACTAATGATAGTAATAGTTGTAGTCTTGCGTCGTCTTGTTCGGTAATAATCTTTAATATCGCACTATAAATTCCGTCTGGTCCTGTTGCTTTTCCATCTTTCTACATATTTATAACATCGATAACTTCTCCTTTAGTGATATCTGGCCTTTTGTTCTTTACTGCGCTCAATTACATCAGGCCTGTTATCATCGCAGAGCTGTTTAATGTATTTCTTCCACTTTTTAATTTTTTCTTGAAGGTCTACCACGACCTTATTTTATTTACTTTTCAGTGTTGATGTTTGGTGTTTTTTATTTTTCTGTGTCATTTCCTTAATCTTTTTATGAAGGTTAAACGTGTCGTATTTGTGCTGGAGTATTTTTATTTTTTGGCATTTCCCGCTATCCACTGCTCTTTAGCGTCCCTACACTTTCATCGAATTAGTTTGTTTGTCTATTTGTATTTATTTGCATTCTTGGTCTTATATTTCCTTTTTTTTCATGAAATCTAGTATCGTGTCAGTCGTCTGTTGTTGTTTTTTGGTATTCTTCGCTGTTCCTATTGTGTTGTTCTAAATTTCTACAATGTTATTCTTTATGAAATCCCAGGTTCTTTCAATTTTAGTTCTAGTATTATTCTCTAGCTTCTTCACTTCTTCTTTAATCTCTGTTATTTTGGTTTTTTGTGTATCTGTTCTCTTGGTTGTAGACGCTGTCTTGATTTTGGAAGTCCATAACCACTGGATTGTAATCGGAGTCCGCGTTTGCACCCGGGTAGGTCTTTACTGCTTTAACGTATTTCTTCAACTCTTTTTTAATTATGATAAAATCTATTTGGCTTCTCACAATATTTCCTTTTTTGACCGCTGGCGAATTCCACGTATACAAATGCCTTTGAGGCAGTTTAACGAAAGTATTGCTACAAAAGCTGTTGTTTATTGCAAAATTCGATGAGTGCGCCTTCTTTTAAATTTGTATACCTGGACCGTATTTTCCTACTACGTCGTCTTCCTCTCCAGTCCCTATTTTCGAGTGGAATTTATCTATAATCATTGTTAATTCACCTTTTCTAGTGATTTTTAGGGTATTATGTGTATCACTGTAAAATTTTACAACTTCGTCATCTTCAGGCTTCTCGTTTGTTAAATAACTTCGATAATATTCAAAATCCTGTGGAGGTTTGTAATCTTAATAATATCATTCATTAGGTGTTGGGAATAAACGTGAGAACTGATTTTGCTATTTAGGTGATACCATTATCGCGACTTCATATTCGTGTTTTGAGTCGTCACGCCCAGTATAGTAAATAGTGGCATTTTTGTAATTTGTTGCCCTGCTCCGGGCATCTAACTTTGCTGAGGCCTAAAATGTCAAGCTTTAATCTGCATCTTTATTGGTGAACGACGGGGGATCCTTCTCATTTAAGAGGTGCCTCGGACTGAGGACCAATTCTATATTTTCGTCAGCCACAAAGATACATTGGAATAATAATAATAATAAGCAATTCGGCAGTACGGAAGCCATTGATACTGTTACAGCTGTGTCTTCCGTTATTCAATACTACGCTGTTTTGAAGTCATTTATTCCACACCTTAGTTTGACTTTGACGAAACTGCTGCTTTTCGTTAAGTCGCAGTATCGAAGTTCGTAAAATCCTTATATCGTTAGTTTAATAAATTTAATCGTGGGCGCAGTTCGCTGGCGGATAAATTTAAAGAAAGCCATCCAAAATCGACTGTGGTGCCAGTAAACTGATAAAACAAGATTGTCATGTGACATGCCAAAATTCAGGCAACCTTAGGCATTAGTATGACTAGCAAACATTCAATATTGCATGAACATTTAACCGTGAAAAATCTGTGTGCACATTGGATCCCGCATAAGTTAACGATCGCTCAAAGAAGGGTCGTGTCGATTGGTCAAAAAGAAATGCTCAAGAAATCGCACTTCATGTATTATAAAGGCTAAGATGGCAAAGATGGTAGAGGTCTGTTTAAAAAAACAAGTGGAACAGAATTGAGAAAACGTTCCACAGAGCGTCTTGGAAGTATAAAAACTAGAGACTTCTTTTTCACGTAGTGAGCAGTAATCACATTAACTTGAAGCCTAAATTGTAGTGCTTCAAATTTACAAGAGACTTTGAACTTACAGAGTTCTGGAAATACTCTCAAAGGATTAGACCCAATTATATTACTCGATGACGACAATGTAGTACGTAAATGATAAACATTGTGCGTTGGTGGTCTATGATGGCATTCAACAAAAAGATGATTTTAACTTTAAAAAATCTGAAACCAGTACACCATTCAGAGAAGATTTTGTATTTATCAGTTGTTCTATAAAAAGTCAATGGGTGTAAAATGCTTCACGCAAAATTGGTTAATTTATTCAAAATCGGTTGTAGAGGGAGGAATGATGTTTCTGGCAACTAATAAGTTTGATGATGAGTAAAATAATCATGTAATAAACGATCATAACATCAGAGAACACAGAGAGTGTATTTTAAATTTTTGTAGTAAAAGTCACAATTGTCAAATAGCATAGTACTGTAAGAAAAAAACTTTATATTAGTAAAATGTTCCCTTAAGGCCTATTGGTTAAAGTTCCAATGTTTTCAGCTTTCCATGGAATGCCAATTCATGGCGATAAAAACATTTTTAAGCTGTGTCGAACTGATTTCAAATAAATCACAAATAAAAGAAAAGCTGTTTTCTTATATTTATCAATAAATTCATTATGCTCCTAGAGGGCCAATTTAAGGCAAATATTCTCGAAGATATTGTAAATGCCAGGTACTGTTCTATAATTGCGGATTCAACTAGCTTTGGAGATACGCTGTATGTTACCAATTGTTGATGTTTATTCTTAACTGTCGCCATAAAGGTAAAAAAATAGCGAATCACGTAATGTTGACCGCAGATTTTATATGTCTTGATCTAAATAAATGTAGAGGACAGAGCTACGATAACACTAGCAATATGTTTGGGTGATACAAAAGTCTAGAATAAAAAAAGTAAATGTTCTGGCTTGCATGGGCCACTCTTTACAACTGGTTGACTTTGCAGCTCTGAACACCAGCAAGTACTCTACTGAATTGTTTTTTTAGAACAACAAACCTATAACCTTTTTAGTTGTTGAACCAAAAAATGGGATATCTTGCAGTCTTCCCTCTACTTATCTTTTAAAATTTTGTCGGTAATTCAATAGAGTACTATTGCTAGTCAAGTATTATACAAATTGTACCAGGAGGTTCTTAATACTCTAACATACATTACCCATTTTGGTGATCAAACTAAAAACGCGTAATATAAAGCAAATGTGATATTGAAAAACTTAAGATCCTTGAAATGACATTATTGGTATGTTTCCAGAACAATGTTCTTGTAAAGTCTCGAGAAGTGAAAGGCTTCTAGGAAAAAATACAACCCCAAAAATAAAAGTAGCATATAGTAAAATTGTAGCCATTTTCGGCTGCAGAAAAAAATTAATCAAACAAACTTTGAGTCGCAGGCAAATTTATATTCTGCTCACAAACAGCTGCCCTGGTTATGTATTAGGTATTGCTGTAATTATTATTAACAATAGCAGAGTGAACCCAGAAACTTGTAACATAACACAAAATTTTAATTTAATGGGGGATTAATTGTAATTAGCCTTAATTACAGCTTCCATCTGATGTGGAATAAACAAATGTAGGCCACGTACAGTATTCAAGGAAGCACTAAAAAAATTATCCTGCAGGTTCATCTTGATTTAGAAAGTATGACAGGAGGGAGAAAACGAGCACGCACTTTTGTGTAACAAAGATTCAGATCAAAACTGGTTCTCCTTGACAAAATATTAAATTGTGCCTTTCCATATTTTGCCGAGAGCCTCCACTAAGGTTAACTGATTTTATCACACTACGGATTATACACGCATCAGTTCGGGGTAGAATGTTTTAAATTCACTAGTTAACAAGTATTTAAATTTTATATTTGAAAAACAAAATTTATAAATTCTGTAAGCAAGTTTTCTATAGGAAAGACCAGACTTTCACTAGTGAACGCTTTTTAATGTCGTTATAGCAATGTACCGATATTATTCTATTGTGCATTATTATATATTTAGATTATTTCTTCTTCTGCTTGGGTCAGAACTGAAATGGCAACATATTTCTTGTTTTATTTAACCATTTAGATTATTGTGGAGTGAGTGTTTTTGACCTTTATTCCTATTGCAGCCGTTTTTGGTTTTCTTTCTTTGTTTTATTTATTTTAGTAACTTTTTTCGTATAAAGTACAAAATCGTGTTTCGCGGTACGTTAATCATCCTTCTCCATTCAGTAGTGTTTTATAGACAATCGCATGTTTATCTAGTAATGTATAGTGCCACTTATAACTTATACTTTATTATTTGTTTGCAGAGATTAAATGCATTATGTCACTTTAAAGCTATTGAAGTCGTGTTTTGTACATCAAAACTCTCTATTTACTTTTACCTTACTTATACTTATATTAATATATTATGCCAGCATTTTTATTTTCATTGCTTGTGTTTGGTTTTTATTTATTTGTTAATTTCTCATTTTATTGAGAATTTAATTGCATATTTTTAGCTTCCTATTTTAATTGTTTAACCGTGTTAACCTATTTTTACTAATTTATATATTCTTTGACCATACTAATTAATTGTTTGATTTTTACTCTTTTATATGTGTGCTTTGTATCTTACTATACAGGCTTGATTCGTTGTATCTCTTGCCATTTTTTCTATATTTATAGTATCTTACATTCTCCTTATCACTTACTTACTAATTGTTAAACACTCAGTTAAATTTGTCGAGTGCAACGCGATGTCAATAAATAACATTTATTTAAATGGTAGCACAAACTCTTAATGGAAGGTGTATTTAATAATGCTTGCTCTCGTTATCTAAATACTGCTCCTGTATCTTTTATAAAAAATCATCAGTTGTGTGGTAAAATTTTCCGTTTTTACAGATACGTCTTAAAAAATTATCTTAAGAGACATCCTTTTGAACTTTCTGTAATAACAAAGATGCATCTGCTTACATTAATTTGTTTTTTCTGCAAGTGTATTTTCAGTACGTGAAAATTAAATGTATTTTGTTTGCTTGTTTGTTACTCATTTAGTAGCATGTTTTGTCATGTCTGTCATTCTATCGGAGTTTTCTGAAGAAATTGCAAGTACATGTAATATTTTCTGTAAACCCTCTTCCTTTATTTGGGCTTGGAGTTAACAATACCAGTTGTCTTAACTCCTACTTGAAGTAAACGTAAGATAAATGATTTATTAAAAGAATAGAGAAGTAACTAACAAAAAGATATTAACATTAATGAAAAAGGATTATTAGAACGACTACATGAAAGATAAATAGATAAAGATTATGGAACATAAGCATTAAAAACGCAATACTTAAAGAAAGAGGAAAAAAAGATTTTGTTATATTATTATCATTCCTTTACATTTATCAACTTTGCTTGTTTCTTTTCCTTTTTAAGTCTGCAAACTATTCAAATCTACAGTAATAATTTTTTTTTTTTTTATTTACTCAAGCATTGGGTACCGTCCCTTGACGGTTCTCCACTTTCTCCTAGTTAACTAGGTCTTCTGGCCATTGTCTTTTAAGTCTTCTTTCAATTTGTGGTTGGGTGTATAGTTCACTTATGAGTTGGTTGCTGTGGTTGGTGCTGCGTTGTTTGGATTTGTTGGCGTGGTGGTTGATCACTTCTTTTATAAAGGATATTCCAAAATCGTTGTGGAGGGTTTGATTGGACACGTACCAGGGAGCGTCGGCCATCATGCAAAGTGTCTTCGACTGAAAGGTTTGTAGGATTTTGTGTAGGAGGGCTTACTGCATCCCACAGTTCGATACCGTAGGTCCAGACTGGTGTTAGAATTATTTTGTAGATGATCAGTTTGTTCTCCAGAGATAGTTGAGATTTCCTGCCTAGTAGCCAGTTCATTTTCTTCACTTTTAGGTCCAATTGTGTCCTTTTGCCTTAATGTGCTCTTTCCATGTGAGTCTCTGGTCTAAATGTAGGCCCAAATATTTGACTGTGGCTTTCTGTGGATCAGAGTTATTTATGTTAACTCTGTGGACAGTTGCTTCGTTTTTAGGTGAACGTGATCTGGGCGGACTTTTCGGTGTTGACCTGGATCTTCCATCGTTTTAGCCAGTCTTGTAGTTCGTAATTAGGTGATCTTGCAGTTTATTAGAAGCTCTTGCTGGATCGATATCGGACGACAAGTATTGCTGTGTCGTCAACAAATGTGGCCATCATAGTGCTTCTGTGAGGGAATGTCGCAGTGTATATTAATGAGTAGTGGCCCGATCATTTCTTTTGTTTTATGGATAAAGCGATAGGACGCTGCCTTGCGGCACTCCAGCTTTAATTGGGTGGTAGTCGGAGGTGAGTTGTTTACTTTACTTGGTAGGATCTTTCATTAAGGTAAGATTTTAGGAGTAGGTATATGGGACTGGGAAAATGCCTTTTAATTTATATAATAATCCGTTGGTCCAAACCTTATCAAAGGCCTGCTGTACGTCAAGGAACACCGCAGCACACATCTTCTTCTCTTCGAGACTTTCTTTGATTTTGTTCACAATTCGGTGGCATTGCTGTGTTGTGGAATACTTTTGTCTGAATCCAAATTGGTGTTGAGGGATTATGTCGTCTGTGAGTGTTGATTGGGTTATTCTGTCGAGAAGAAGTTTTTCAAATATTTTTGACATTTGTGGCAGCAGGCTTATTGGACGGTACGATGAAGGTTCGGTAGGTGGTTTACCTGGTTTTCCAATCATAATTATTTGCGCGTGTTTCCACTGAACTGGGAAATAGCATAATCGAAGGATGCTGTTGAATATAGTTATAGACGATTGCCTTTCTTGGTAGATGTTAAGATCTCCCCGACTATGAGGTCATACCCAGGGTCTTGTCAATTTGTATTGTTGATTTGTTTTCAATTTCTGCTGGTGTAAAAGGCTTAACGGGCAGTGATAGTTGACAGGGGCGTTAATATAGTCTTCAATTTCTTCATCTTGGTTGTCATTGTCTGAGACTGGAGAGAACACTTTTGAAAGATGATCCGCGAATACATTGCTCTTTTCTATGTCTGACTGCGCCCAGTTTCGATCAGGTTTTCTTATGGGTGGGGTTTGTATTACTGGCCTCTTAAATCTTTTGTTGCTTTCCACAACGAATGGTCTTCGGGGATAGATTCGTGATGTAGTGTTTGAAGGTGTCGTTGCGGGCTTGTTTTAAAACAGAGTGGAGTTGGTGTGTTATCCTGTTAAGGTCAGTTTTGTCCTGAGGGTTTCTTGACCTTTGCAATTTCCACGTGCTCTTCTTCTTTTGTGATCAATTTTTAATATGCAGAGGAATATTATCATTTCCTGGTTTGCTTTGTTCCTTAGAGGAGTGGCTTTCCATGCTGCGGTTTGTATTGTATTCGTTAGATGCTGTACCACCTCTTCGATTTCGAATTGCTCTTTGATACGATGATCCAGTCTGATTTCTTCATTTATTAAGTTTTGGAGCATTTGCCAATTGGTATCTTTTGTGCACAAGGTAGGCATTGGCTCTGAGATAACATTGGTACTGAGGGTTAATATTATGGCGCTATGGTCATGGCATAGATCTAAACTAGACTTAATATCAATGTAAGTATTTGATATGCCTTTTGATATAGCGAAATCAAGTAGGTCCGGAATTTTATTCCTGTCCGTGGGCCAGTAGGTTGTTGGCTCTTCAGTAGAAATATAAGTTAGGTTGTTTAGTTGTATTGAACGGAACAGATTGCGGCCTTTAGGTGTGATTAATCTGGACCCCCATGTTGTATGTTTGGAGTTCCAGTCACCGATTGCTATAAATTGTGTTCCAAGATAGTTGAAAAAGTCATTACATTCTTCTGTCGTGATATTGTGTCGTGGCGGGGAGTAAACAGCCGCAATAGTAGTTGGTCTAGGAAGTGATTCTAGTTTTAATAACGTCGCTTGGATTTTGGCTGTTTTAAAGGGTTGGAGGACATGGTGGTTAATAGTCGATCTAATTATGATGGCTGAGCCTGCATGCGCCGTACCATCAGGGTGATGAGTATAGTAAATGGTGTAGTATGGGATTCTGATAAACGTTCTTTCAGTTGAGTGGCTTTCAGAGATTAGGAGAATATCAATTTTATTGTAGTTTAAATATAGGGTGATTTCTGGAACGTGATTTGATAGCCCGTTTGCATTCCAGGCAGCTATTCGAATTGAGGAGGTCATTGTTTGGTCAAATTGCTTATGACCGTGGTAAGCATGGTGAGAATCATGCTGTTTTGATTTAGTAGCTGGTTGAATAGGTTTTTAAATTCGTATAAAAAGTTTTGCATTGTATTAGTAAGGTTGTCATTATTATTACAGTAATAAATAAGCGCAAATTCTTACAATAAAACTATTTAGATAAATATTTCGAAGACTGTAATTATGTAGAAAAACAAGTTGTCACTAAGTATTTTTAAGACTGACAGTATTTAGTCATATATTTTTATTGTTACGTAAAATAAATTATAAATATCAGTTATTTTATTACATATATTGTTTGTTATAATACTTCATAAAATAAATAATCAGCGGATAAGATTTTCGAACATTTTTTTAAATAATTATTATTAATAAAAACAGTGTCAAGTAAGACATATCAAAATTTTTCATTCGGAATCAAACAGTAATATTTGTCAACTGTTGATATCTAAAATTAACTTGTATCATAGACATTTTCTTATTTATTTACAGATAACTAATGATAGCGCCTTAATATTTGCTTGTGTATTCCCATCGGAAGTTATCATTTAAGTGATATTAGTCATAGAAGTACAGGAGAGCGCAAAATTGCCTGGTTACATTAAAATGTTAATTATTTTATTTATTCTCTTAGTTTTTTTTATTTTACAGTTAAAACCTGAAGAATTAAATAGGGACTGTAGCCCAGCAGACTCAAATAGTGATATTTTTAAAAACCAGCGGTCTGTAGTTCTAACGTAACAAGTTATGTTGAAAAAGAAAATGATAATTATGCCAAATACACAAGAGAGCCACGAAGTACTAGATCAGCGAATAATATTGAACGTGAACGACAGTGTTGTCGATCAACCCCGAACATCCACCAAAAGACGGTTCTCTCAATTGACAATCTCTCGGCGTTCGTTGCTACGAATGCTGAAGTAAAACCTGTCTTTTTTCATACAAAATTCAGTTGGTCCGACCTGAAGACCAATAAGCATATTTTCAATATGCTCGCGAGTTTTGAAATCTACCGGACTTGTTAATAAACGACAGTGCCGGTTTTGCGGTAGAGGGGACCCTAGATTAACATAGAAGAGACCAATGCATACAGCATTACTTGATGGCCACAATATAGCGCTACAGCCCACACTACTAGAACCACAATCTTCTAAGGCAGCAGTTCTCCAAACAACTCATCTTGAAAAATGGTAATGTGAGATGGTCATCGGACTTGATAATTTTAGAATTTTGGGGGGGGGGGCTATCTCAAGGATAGAGCTTATGATAACAGTCCCTAAACAATTGAGATCTTAAAAGAGGTCATCCGTCAATATCTTCTCTTTAGAGTTTTTGAGAATGTGGTTAGAAGAGCACATGTTTGTGTTTAAGTACATGAAGATGCGTTTTCACTATAAAAAATTACAAGTATAAAACTTGCATTTCATATTCGTTTCACTTAACAAATAAAATGATCAGAGAATTTTGTGGCACCTGATATTTTAAAATACAGATGCTCACATCTCAGATATGTGTTAATAAGTAATATGGGGTAGAAAGATGTCTAGACTCCAACAAATAGTAAAAAACGTAATAATGTCAAAAAACTGAAAGTGCAATTGTGCAATACTTCAGTATAGTTCAAATAAAACCAAATAAAAAATCTTAAATCGAACTATAGGTGAGTCTAATTTGTTCCAAATTTAACTAAATTCAGAAGTTATGACTTTAAAACCCATTACGTGCCAAGGAGCAAGTATATGCTTTTTATATATGGTAAAATATGCCTGGGAGTAGTGCCAATTGCTTTTTTGCAAAAAAAAGCTTTCTGCGTTAAAACCTATAGGCACTTTTGGCATCCTAAGATGCTTTTGAATATTTCATTTGTATTGGATTTCGAAGCAAAGTTTATAGTCAGCTCTGAATAATACATGTTCTCGGGACGATATAGGAATGAATTGCGGGCCAGTTTTTACGGCATGTTATAGAAACGTTAAGTGGTGTTATTGCAGCTGCTCTATTGTAAAGGACGAAACTTGAAACGTCTCCGAAACGCTTCATTATTAGATGATTAATCGCGCATGGACTTGCTTTCTCTCTTGCATGCCGGCGACCACAACTCATTTTGGCGGGTCCAAATCGGCGCATCTCAACGCCCGGCAATCTCGATGTCGCAAACACAAACAGCCCCGCGCCAACAAAACCAGGGGAATCCGGGAAAAATCGAATTTCCGACACGCAGCAGACACGCTGCTTTGTATTCGAGGCGGAAACGCGAGAATTTGTGCATTAGTAAAACAGAGGCGCCTTCGCCTCCGAGGTGCGCGCCATAAATAGAATTTCGACAAATAGTTCTTGGCCAGGATTCCGCGCAAACAAACCGGCGCCTAAAATGGGAAGCGCAGTCGGCAGTGCATTTGGGGACAGCAAACGGCAGGTGCAAGCATTACCTCTTGCATTCTCTAAAATATGCGTTGGTGGGCAAAAATCCAGCACAATAACTTTATCATTTTTGGAAAAAATATAAAAATAATAAAATAAATTAACAAAAATAGCCAAATTAAACAATCTCCAAATGAATATTGAGTGCATCGACTTATGTACTAACGACTCAACTCGAATAGGACTTAAATGGTGATTGAAGTTAGGCCCATTCTAACCTAATCCACAAATCATTTTCATTTTATGAAATACAGTAATAAATGCCGCTTTATCATCAAATCTTAGACATGTTCAATAAGGGGCAAGTATGTACTCTTCAAAAATCAAAACAGGACGAGCGATATGTGGATAAGCCTTGTCTTACTGGAATATTCCGTCATACAAAGAATGTGCTTCTACCAAAATTATTATAATCAGTCTATGGCAAGATGCCATGTGTTGTCTTTTTGTATGGCGACCTTAGATGATGTTTCTCAGGTCATGGAGGCACATTAATGTGACAAGTGTGGTGATATAAATTAAAATAAGATTTGTCACAAAATAGTACTGAGTGATATTTCTATAGCCATATTGAGGAGCCCAGGGACGTTAAAAAGTTTGTGATAAATAGGAAGCCAATTGTGTGCTACAAATCTAACCATCGGAAAAGGTGAATGATAAATCAGGAGCGACCAAAATCTGAATCCAATGTGGTCCTTCATTGGTCGGCCTATTTCTGCTGCACACGACTAATAGCGCATTTTGTTTATCATTTCTTGTCTACAATTTTATATCGTCCATAAAAACTTCCATAGATACCGATCGTTTTCATCTACCAGGCAACATTTTTCTGTTTCATAGCGATATCATAAAGCGTTAATCCTTGCTTAAAACATGTGTGCTTAACTCCTATATTCATTTATAACTTTTCTTAGAAGGGTGACTAAATCTGCTTGCAGTTATAATTATAACTGTCTTGTGCTACTGCCTTTTAAGTGTTGTAATTCTTTTTGGTTTTCGACATATTTTGTTGAACATACATAAATCGAGTAGTTTGTTATATGATATTATTTGTTACATGATAATAATATTAACTTAACTAGGGTAAATATTTATAAGAATAAAATTGAAAACTACAAGAAATAAGAAATAATAAGCAATTGATTACTTAAAAAGATTACTTAAAGATATTTTAAATTTGGTCAAATCTTGGTTTGACCAACTTTTTCAGAATACAGGATCCGATAGAATTATTTCTTCTTTTCATGCCATTTTAGTACTCATGATAGTGTGGTATAGTAATTATCGTGCGTTTGTGTTAGAGACTTATTTTAGAAGTGGAAATTCTGTGATTACAAGGAGCGGCTATTTCGTATATATTTCCAAGTAGATCACAGAAGAGTTTCGACCAAGAAAATTATAATGTTGTAACTACACAATTTCTGGTTCATTATTAAGATTGGAATCACCTGGTACACTTTGTAGCGTTTGGACAAATGAGAATATCGCAGCAGTAAGCCAAGTTATTTTCACATTTCCACAACGATCTTGGAAATACCTAACCAAAGCATAAAACGCGTTCTACGCTGCAATCTCATGTTCCATTCATACAAACTGATGGTGCTCCAAAAACATTATCTGGTACGTTCGACAAGTGATGCTGCTGTACTCAGTAATGACCAAGCTCATTTTTATTTATCAAGCTTTATTGGACCTCACAAAATCCTCGAACAGTCGGCAAGTAACTATTTGGCGTGTTTTGGTATGTAACAGAATTTGACATCATATAGCCGTATTTTTTGAGGAGACAAGATGCGCAATGATCCCCACATCTATGCGCTATGTGCGATGTTGCACAATTGCCTGGAGCCCAGACTCAACAAACATAAAAATGCACTATTGTGGTTTCAACAAGATGGCGCTACCACACACACGGCTAGAATTTCTCTAAAGGTCCGAGGACAAATGATTCCAGGGGGCCTAATCCATTACTTGGTGACGATCCGTAGACGGCTAGATCTCCAGACTGTAAGGACACCTGAAGGCTGAAACTTTTCATTGCAAGCCGCGGATTATTGGAGAGTTAAAGGATGCTATTCGCAACGTGATCGCAGCAATACCAATAAGAATAACTCGGGCAAACTTTTGGCCGATATCATTTTCAGAACTATTTGATGTGCAAGCATTATTTGTTGATAAACCATCAAACAACACATTCTTTATAAGAGGAAATCATTCTATCAGACCATGTAGTTGTTCTTCATGGATAATTAAAGTCAAACATTTTGTCTCAATTAATCATAGTTTAACAATGAATGTTACTTTTACAGTAAACAAGGTAAAGCAAAATCGTTATAAATTTGCAACAAGTTGTCTCTAGAGACATGTTAATTACAAAAGAAAAAACCCGAAGTCTTATAATCAAAAGTTGGTACAATTAAAGCGAACACAAAGATTAAGAAAATTGTTTTCAAAAAAAACATTAACACCTCTTAAAAGTGTTAACCAAAGAAGGTCAAATAAAGCTTTTTAAAACAGTTTATGCAACAGAAGAGCGATTGCACAGTTGAGGCAGAGTTACAGTAGTATGAGCTTCTCGGGCTGAACCTCACAGAGAGACTCAAAGAGAGCTATAATATTATCTTTGAAAATCAGCAGTAAATCAAAAACTCTATAGTAAGCAATTTGCTAACACATCATGTTTGGGTAGACCATTTGAAATTTTAAACCATTTAAGATTCTCTTCTGCTAACTTTAACAACAATAACCAATCGTTCAGGAAAAAGAGTCAATCAGAACTGCATTTGAGTTGATTGGAAGATTTTTTATATCTTTCACTGGGAAATGATCACTTCATTCGAAATAATAGATCAGAAAAGGAATACAGTAATCTAAAACGGCAATAAAAAACAAAGCTTAGAAGAAGTTTCTTGACGGTACCGGAAAAATCATTTTGTAAACTCAATATACCAGACGCGCATTTAAAAGAGTGAATGACAGTTGAGTTCACTCTGAAAACTTTCACGCGGCAGAAAAGAATATAGAGGAAAAATTTTTGAAAAACAAAAATGTTTTTAACAGTAACTAATTCGGTTATTTTAACTAAGATAATTTAGAATATAAAGTAAATTTAAATCGGTTCCAAATTTTGTTTTTTAAGGGTATCTCACTCAGCCTGATTAACTCACAGGCTGAGTAAGTTGCAGCTGGGGTATTAAAAAACTGAGCTTCATCAGCTATTAAACTTTGAATGGCACATTCATTGTCTACCGACGTAGAATAAACTTTTAAAAACATTTATACTATAAAATTTGTATTTAATTTATCATGAAGCCCCAACACTGAGTAGCTAAGATTGTCCAGATTTGTTAAAAATATCAAGCGGAATAGAATTCAGAAAATGATCCAAAGGGCGTCTCGAACGACCGAATTCGCCTGTAATTAAAAAAAATTAAAATTAGACACTTCTTACGTAGTATACACGTGTGTTGTCATCGAGTTCAGTGACTTTAAGTCCAGATTGTAGTGCATTAAATATATAGATGCAAGAGGCTTTGAGATCACAGAGCTCTAAAAATACTCGCAAAAAAGTAGAACTAATTCGTAAGTTGGTAGTCTACAATGACATTCAACAAAATAGACTTTAAAATATTTGAAAAGCAGTATGCCACTCGAAAGAAATTTGTTCTAATCAATCGTTTTATAAAATGGCAATGAACAAAGAACCCATCAAGCGAAAGCTGAATGATTTATTCAAAATCAATCGGACAAGTAGTTTGTCCACCATGCAAACTCCTCCATAGGGAGAAACGCAACTAAGAGGTTTGGTGATTGAAAAAATAATAAACGATCACAACAACACAGATATTGCATTTTAAAAGTTATTAGTAGAAGTCGATTTGCACAAAGAACGGATTGTAAAATAGCAGAATAGTAGTAGTACAAGGAAAAAGCTTTGCATTGGCGAAATGTTATCTTAAGAGCTATTAAAGTTGTAAAGTTCTTAACTTTTCGTAGATTACTAATTCACGACGATAATAAAATATTAAGCTCTGTAAACAATTGTAACTTTCTTGAGTGTGTAGAACTGATTTAAAATTTTAACCTTTTATGGCAAAAAATATAGCAAAACTTGGAAATAAAGGTAATGGAATTCTTTTATACACATTAAATATAAATTTTAATTAATTAATTACACAGTTAGCGGACCAAATTAGAGCAGAGATTGTCCAAGAGTTTGCAAATGATAAGTATTATTCCATAATTGTAGATTCAACACTAGATACGTCGTACACAGACCAACTAGCTCTTGTAGCTCTGTAGAAATAAAAGTAAAAAGATAGTAAATTCTTTAATAAAGAACATAAATTTTGTAGGTATTGATTTAAATAACTATAGAGGACAGAGCTACGATAATGCCAGCAGCATGTTTGGGTGCTATAAAGATCTTCAGGCTAGAATAAAAGAAGTAAATCTTCTAGCCAAATTCATCCCTTATGTGGGCTATTCCTTACAATTAGCTGAATCTACAGCTAGAGAGAATAGCAAGTACTCTCTTAAATTATTTTTTTTTAGAACTAGAAATCTATAAATTTTTTAGTTTTTCAACCAAAAGATGGGATATATTGCAATTTCATCTTGAAATAACTCTTTATCTTTAAAAACTTTGTCGACAAACCAATCGAAAACCAATGCTGACGTCATTCAAGCATTGTACAAATCATACCAAGAGGTTATTGATGCTTTGAGTGATACACATTACCCATGATTGTGATTAGACTGAGGACATACAGTATAAAGCAAGTGTGACATTGAAAAGGTTTAAGGGTCTTGAAATGGCATTGTATGGTTCTGGAACAATGGTCTTATAAAGTCTCGAGAAGTAAGTACAGACACAAAAATGGCCTATATAGTATCTATTCAGTACTTTAGAAGCTTTCATGAACACTCTTCGAAACAAAGATGAGTGTGGAAGGCTGAAAGATTAAGTAACATCGATGTATGAAGCTACCAGACATTACAAAAAAGGGGACGCCAAAATTTCCTCTTGGTAAAAACTCGTTGCAGAAACATAATATGTCGCAATTGATTCTCTGGAGCTCAAATTAGAACGAAAAAGAACAATCTATACCAATTTATATGGTAAATCACTCAAACGGCAAATTACAGGATACAGCAGTCAAATTAACTATTGGAATTGGATAAAACGTTTCCTGAGAAATGTGTTCATTTACTAGTAACTTTAAGAATCAATAATATTGATAAAGAAAATAATACCAAATCAATAGAACCACAAATATTCCTAGCGTTATTGAGGTCATGGGACGTAAGGCGCCAAAAACCTTAATCAATCTCTGCTCTCTTATAACAAATTTCGGGCATAACGAACAAAAGAAGTTCGTCATAACCGAGTTGAATGACCAAGAACTTTTGCATTTTACATTTATTTTAATTCAATAATTAACCGTTTCACATACTCAGCCCATCTGAGATAACCTCATTGAATTTGTTTGTACCCATTGCCTCGTTTCCGCAAATGAGCGGCAACAGCGGACGTTTTAATGGAGTCGCCGACGATGGTGTCGCGCACTGATGAGGTGGCGGCGCGGCGGCGGCGGTCGCGCCGATTAAGCAATAAATTTAATGCTTGGAAATAATCCGCTGCATTTCGGAACCGCCGCGACGCCGGGTGAAATACGGCCGTAAAGCAGCGAGAGCGCGCCGGCATTAAAACAGTGTGCTCTCGCGGAGCCCCTTTCTGCAGCCATTGCGAATCGGGCTTTCCGCTTACAGGGCGGGCAATAAAAGGGCTAATCTTGAGGGCTGCTTGTTGTCTAGCTAGTAGGTTTTCTATTATTGCGGGAAAGTTGGATGTGCGGGCGTCCATCATCGAAACTGCCAGTCGGGGAGATAAGAGAGCCGGCTCCGTGCCATTTTGCATAAGGACACAAACGACGGAACTTTCCTTATGAAGTCTACTGCAGACATCGAGGCTGAACGTCGGCAATAAAAAAGTTATAACGGAAAAGCTTTTAGTTTAGGGAAATGCGGCAGAGATGATCAAGTAATGGAAGGAAGGGCTGCTGCGTTTTATGTCTTGAATTAGATTCATACAGTTTTCCTAGAGAATATCTATTATTTCTATTAATGGAAAAATATAAAAATCTCAACCACTACAATGTACTTTACAAGGAAAATTAGTCAATAATTATTAGTTAGTTAATTAGTTCAATACACTATACGTTTTCACCCAATTTTTGTATGATTTGTATCATGGCGGCTGACTAACAGATTAAAGAAGTTCTAAATGCAGCCAGCTGCAAAGAATATTATATTGACCATCTTTTAAGATATGCCTAGGAAATCACAGTTAAAGATTTCAAAAAGAAACATCTTTGATTGTAGGTATCATTTTAAAACAACAACGTCTGATCCCATGCTGTTCATTAAACACTTTAGACTAACCAAACGCGCATCTTGAGTCTGGTAGGCCATTCAAAGAGGCTTCGCCCTATAAATTATGACAAAATTTTCGTTTAATTCACTTTGATAATGTAACATTTTTCATGAAAATTGGGAAATCTGCTACGAAAATCTATAGTTAGTTGAGGAAACTTTACGGTTGCGCGTATATATCTTAGGCTCAAGTTTTAAAGTAATTTCTAAAACACCCCTTCTAACCTGCACGTAGTCGGCTAGTCGCAACGTAAGTTCTTAAGTAAAGAAACCTCCGTAATCATAATAGCATTAAGTTTTAAGCAAACAACAAAGAAAACTTGGAATAAAAAGTAAACGTTAGTTAATTTACATAAACTCACAGATAGAAAAATAAAAACACTCATAAGTGAGCCAAAAAAGCAATGATGCTTATTTCTTCTGGTGTCCTATTTTTACTAATTGAATGCTCAATAGTTAGATAAATTATAATACGAGGTGCGTTCATATTCTAAAGTCTCCAAATTTTTTCTTAGCACTGAGAGTAAGAAGAAAGACGCGGTTAATTTTAAAGGACGCGAGAAATATTTCTGAATTTGTAATATAGTTCACAGCACTATACAGTGTACACAAGTAAAATTACCGCCATTGGAGTGAGTGTTGCTTTGAATACTTCAGATGGCGACGTTTAGTGTTTAAGAACGTGTGATCATCCGTTTTTTACCCTTTTTCAATTGAATGACACATGCAGTGAAGGCGTTATGGATGTTAAAAATGTGCATTCATGGATGCAAAAGTTTGAAAAATGTCGAGAATTGTGTGAACGAAGCAGTTTCGGCCACAAACCAGTCAGACGGAAACCATAATTGCGCGAGTAGAACAAGTTGTTAGGGAAGACCGTCGATTAGGTGTACATACAATTGGCTCTAAACTTGTCATTTCCGTAGGATCTGTAGACCCTATTTGCATGATGACCTAAAAATGCAGAAAGTTTCTTCAAGGTGAGTCCCACCAATGCTGACCGACAAACACAAGACTGCGCAAGTGGAAATGTCTCAGGACATGTTGACACGTAATACCGCCATGAATTTTCGACCACGAAGAACGCTCTCCGTGATCACCCATTTTCTAATCGAGCCGCTATTGCATCAGCGGTTTTTCAGCGGACAAAACACACCCCTAAAAAGTGTTCTCAGCAATCATGGTGACGACGCTGTTAAAAAATGTGTACATCTAGACGGTAAGTACTTTTTCAGAAAAAAAATTTGGTAACCTTAAAACTTGAACACACCTCTTATTTACGCAAGGAGCCCATTTTGTTGATATTTTTCGAAGCTCAAGATCCTTAATAATGATTGCTTAAGCACCACTGTAGTTTATTCGACTCCAGAATCAATTTCAGGAGCTGTCAATCGGTGATAAACAATGCAAATATTCACTTTTCCAAATTTTCCAAATATTATTTATATCACGCTTATCATTAGTATTTTTAAAAGTATTGTACTCAAATATAGATAATAATCTGTTGCAAAATAGAGAAGAATATCCTTTGATTTAAGGCCGTGATAATAACTAAAAAAGCAGCAGTGTATGGTACCCTACGGGGACAATCGCCTTTAGGTATCCTTACCTACAACGTTCAGAAGCCGCGTCTCCTTCCGTCCACGCGTAAAAAAGGAATGTTTGTTTATACATTTGAGAACAAAACAATCAACTCACTTGCTGCACGCTCAAGGAAAATGATAATGTGCAAAAAGTAATTTTGTTATTCAACTTCAAAAAACTGTTGCTCTTGCATTAATTAGATGACGCATTCAAAAAATATGGATCACGAACGGGTCTTTACAAATCTTGCTAATTGGAACGCACGTGCGTGACAACTGTGATTGGTCTACAGTAGGCTCGCAACATGGTAATTCATCTTGGTCACTTATTCGAACTTGACGTAAGTAAGTAATGTAAGTGCTCGAGTGATTCGCAAGAAAATGAACACTATAGCTGCCGAAACAGCTCAGGTACTTGCATTGTTGAAAGAGCGCCTCAGTCAGAGGGCCGTGGCAAATCGACTAAATCTGAGTCGATCAGCTGTCAAAAGTGTGGCGTCGGCACCGGGAAAACGATCAACTGGAGGCAGCCAAGATGACTGCAGTCCAAAAACAAAGATGACTGGAATGTACTCGCGAACATCTCGACTGGGATCTTAGCCATTGGAGTCGGATATTATTCACCGACGAGTCTAGGATGTGCCTACATGGCAACGACAGGAGATGTCGGATCTATAGAAGGCCAGGGAAACAATTTGCTCATTGTTGTATTTAAACTATCACATATAGAGATGGCTCTTGCATGTTATGGGCAGGCATTTCCATGCACGAAAAAATTAAGTTGGTTTTTGTGTCTAGTGGAGGGCGCGGAGGAGCGGACCGCTACATCAGGAACATTCTGAAGGAACAGGTTGTTCCGTTTGCGAGATTTATTGGTGAGGACTTCATTCTAATGCACGACCGCGCAAGTAACCACTACCTACCTGGTTGACGTCGTTATACCAAAAATGGACAATTGAGCATGTTTGGGATAAGCCTTGAGCCAAGAGCCCGGCCAGAGATCTTGCACAAGGGAGCGTGATGCAACTGAGAGCAGCGTTGATTGAAAGTGGGAAGCAGTCCTTCTAGACAGCATAGGAAAAGTCATCCGATCCATGCGAACCGCTTGGAAAGTGCAATTAGGAGTAGAAGTGGCAACGCCATATATTGAAAAATTATATTCTTAAGCCCATAACTTTGTTAGAGAGGTCTGATTCCAATTAAAGTGGTATCATTTGAAACCAGAGTTTTTAAGTTAACAGTACACTGAACAGTACTGGAGTAGATACACATTCTCTCAAAGCATGTTGCTGAGTCGTAAGTGCTATTTGTAAAAACAGTTTGTGAAATATAATAATGTATCCAAAATAAAGTTGAAGTTACAGTAAAAATTCACTCCTATATTGATATTTTGGAAATTTCTCACACTAAATATATTTAATATAACAAACCACACTGGAAAGTATAGTTTCACTTGCTTTTATATCATTTTGAGAAGAGATATAGCCTCTAGAAGATTACAAAGTTTTTGTGACTAGGGAAAGACAACCAAGCCGTATTGATTGTTCGCGCTAATCTCCAATTACTTTATTTGGATTTTAAATTAGGGCCGGCCGTCTTATGGCTCCCTCTGTATACGCGCTTTAGTTTTGATTTATGATAGCGGCGGCCAGTTCGCTCGCTTGGGCGGTTCGCCGATATATAAAAGCAGAGAGGCCTTCAGCTCTTTCGCTCGCTTCGTTTTTGAATTTTAGTTGTGATTGTTTTAGAAAGCGGAAGACCGGCTTTAAATTTTCCGTGTCCGAGGTCATTTTGACCCAGAGTTCGCCGGCGTGTTATGTTTGGCGACAAGAGTTTCTCGTTCCCGGTGGCCGTTTGTTGTTCGCCGATTGATGTATCGGGATTCGATATTTTGCGGACCAGATTTTCCCCTTCCTGGAGATCGTTTTGTTGCCCGATTGCATTTCGGAAGTTGAAATTTTGCCGGTGAGAAAAATCGGTCCGATTTCGTTTGTATCTGGCCTGGCGAGGAACCAAGAAGGAACCTTGTTTGCTCCAGGAAAGACGCTTCCGATCGGCTCCGCTGTGATTTATGCAGGAGAGCACCGCTTGCAAAAGGGTGTTCGGCTTTGGCTTTTGCTTGAAGTTCTTTGTTCAAATTTAAAATTACGATATGGTCCACTTTTGGCCGTAACATTGATATCAATTTTTTTTAAATGACAGTATAAACTTGATTATTTGTAATAATCATGTGTTACTATTGTACATTAACGTGGTCTTCAGAGATAACCGTCAAAATTTAAACAGAAGTTGATTTGTCGAGCTGGTTTTAATCCTACCGAGTTTCGCTTTCTAAAGTATCTTGAGAATAAACATTACTAAATACACTAAACTTGCGGCAATTAATTTATATAAATTAACGTAATAACAATAAAAATATTTACAGCATTCGAGATAACATTTTAAGAAGATAAAGAATGCGAGTTTTTTAATGTAAAGAATTACATCTAACAGGTACTAAAATACCAAATTTGTTCATTTAAGCTTTTGTTGCCTTTCAGTTTTTTCGAGGTAGATGAAAACAAAAAATTTGTTTCGATGAAAGTTGTAGGTACAGCAGAAAATAATGCTAAAATTATGGGGGTATATTAATTTTACCATTCGGTTTTGAGGCGAAGATCAAAGTTTGAAAATCAAAGAACGTTTTTTCTTCCTCCTAAGTTAACTTCCAAAATAATTTATTAATTTGTAGAACTAAAAAGATAATTTAGCAACTAGAGTGTGTGCGGCAGAAGATTGGAGCAGTGAATATTAAGACAAACGATCTAGATATAAGGGCAGTTTGCTCGTAAGTAGTATTTGAACATAACTTGTAATACATTATGTGGCTGATAGTATACGGATATCCCTCTGGAGAAGTGGATCTGGCTGTTACGTATACTGGAACTTCGTAGAACGAGATAAAGGTGCAGATAGTAGCATATGTATGTTATACACGTGCGTTGGGACAAGCAATGAGTAAGTCGACGTAGTGGAGTGATTTTAAATGTGGTATAATTATTGGGTGCTATCGTTGCGATAAATTTGCAAAATATCGGCCTTGACAAAGGCGCTTAAATCAATTGTAATAATGTCATAAAATGGAAACAGCCAGGAAACGAAGTTGTACGCTGAATAAACTTAAGGATCGTAGCTGTTAAAATTTTGAAGAGTTCAGTGATGAAAAGTCCGATGTCCTCGGTTGCAACAATTACTAGTAATTTTCAGTTTGCATCTAGCGTCATCACTAGCTCCAGCACTATTTGTTGGGGGCTGAAAAACACGGATTTTTATAGTCGTGTGGCATAAGCACAGTTAATGCCAAACCTCCCTTGCAATGATGGAATGCTCAGCACTATTGGACTGTGGAACAATTAAAGCAAGCGATAATTTTACTACACGATCTGGTAATCCAATAAATGCGTCTGGGTTTGGCGTATGTCAGAGAATGCTTCTTATCAGAGTGTATTTTACCAACAATCAAGTTTGGTAGCGGAGGCTTTATGGTTTAGCGCTATTTTCGAGCTGATGTTTTTGACAACTCTAAGCTATCAAATCTCCGACAATAGTTTGGAGAAGAACATTTTATGAACCATCAGGATAACTATTCTGTCCACATAACGAAGATTATTCTACCGTAGTTTGAAAACATGGGCGTTGAAGAGCTGAATTGGCCTTCACAAACCCCCGATCTCTGAGAAGAATTGGAAGAAAATGTTGCACCAGGTCAACTCACTCATCTTCGATGGTTGGACTTACTGCAACTCTCATGGGGGAATGAAATACAATTTCTACGTACATATTAAAAGCTGGTAGAAAACCTTTCAAACAAGTATAAGCTGTGACTGATGCCAAAGTTGGAGTGAAGACTCATGTTGCATATGATTCTTTGATTCTTATTATCATTATTTAATGATATATTCATAAAGTTGAATAGAATTGAAAGTATTTCAATGGTTTTAAGTTAGAAATCTGTAATATTTGACGAATTTTAGTTTAAAATATCAGATTCGGCAAGAGCCTAACATATTTCAAGCACACGTCTGCTATAATTATCTGTTCATGTATAGTACATTCAACAGAAAAAATATTACATTCTTATCATTACCCTCTTATTATGGTGGTTTAATGGAAACAACTATTCAAGGTTTTGATTAAAGTTCCATCAAAAGTGGCATTAATATCAATTAGTTATTTAATTGAACAAGTTTTCAGTTTTTTCTCTTAACATATGTACATTTGGTATATATGCTATAAGTATGTACATAACATTAGTCGAAATCGTAAGCATGAAGCGTTTGGTGGAAATAATTTCAATATAAGAGGTCAAATGGTCTATTTAAAGAAAATATTGTTATGGAAATATGGACTGAAGTATTGGAAACGAAGTACGGATAAGGACTTTTAATGTGATAACTTAGAATGTGCATCGAATTAATACAAAACCATTCAATGAAACTGTAGTAGTGTTCAGAGAAAAACGTAAACCGTAACTTTGCCTTGCATTGGAGTCTTCAAGTAAAATAGAGTCAGCCACAGAAAGTATTAAAAGAATATAAGAAGTAGTAAAATAAATAAGCGAACAAATTGTGAAAATAAAGGAAAAAACATAGTTCCAAACTCTTCTTATAGAAACGGTCTAGACACCAGCTGATGACATTGTGAATACGTCAGTTGCTCAATATCTATTGCAAAAAATAAACGATTAATGTTGGAGACTTTTATTGTTTTCCAAAATATTTTCTCTGGCTGCATATGCTGGAATCAATTTCCATAGCATTTTTCCATGGCGAATCCGGTATCTCTGAAACATGGGTTTTGAACGCATCAACCGCCTCTTTCAGCGTCGAAAATCGTTGTTCGCTCAGCTTGTTCTTCACATGCGGTGAATAACCCATCAATTCGATGTTTTGTGTGCTCAAAAAGCTGGTTGTTTGCATCAGTGTGTGTGAGCTCGTATTTTCATGGTGGAGTATGATCCGGAGTCGCAAGTTGTTTTTTTATTTCTCCGAAAACTTACAGCAATCAAATGGTTGTGTGTCGTTCAGAATTGGGCGATCTTCTAAAACCACGGTTGCAACATGCCAAAAACAGGCGACCATTTGCTTCGAAGTGCTTCGAGCGCGAACGACTGTTGTTGGGTTCGGCTCATCTTGGAAGATCCATACAATCGATTGCTGTTTACTTTCGGGATCATACGCATAAATCCAAGATTTGTCATCTGTGAGATGTAAATAGTTTTTGAAGCACCGCTTGGACATTTCTTTCGACCAATAGAAACGAGCAATTGTTGACTTATGCGGGATCTAACGTGCACATAGTTTTTCACGGTTAAATGTTCATGCAATATCGAATGTATGGTGGTGATACAAATATGTAAGTTACATAACGATGTTTGGTGACACCACAGCCGATTTTGGACGGTTTTTTAAAAATTATTATGACTACGATTAAATTCATTGAACGAACAATATTCAATATACAGGTTTTGTGTAAGGCTTCATCACCAAAAGTCCAAGTGAGTTGATCGACGCAGTGTTGTTGAGATAGTTCACGTCGAAAGTCGTAAAAAATCATCCCAGGAAAATGTTCACGAGTTAATTCCATTTTTTTGGCCGAGAAAAAATGTTCAACTTAATGAAGGCAAAACAAATAGCGTCCGAATGACAATAATAACATTCCAAGTAGGTATGACATCAAAAATGTCAAACTGTGTGATGCAAACGTCAGATCGTACTTAGCAATAGAAATTGTGCAGTCCACATATGCAGCCGCTTATCTTTCCAATTCTCATTTTCTTGTTTTGTTTCTGCATTGTCAATTACATTATTACCCGTAGTGACAGCAGGCTACACTTATAGTCCTGCTTCAATTCATCCTACGTTACCTACCATTTATAGTGGTACATAAATTTATGCCGTTTGCCCACATTTTTTATAGAAATAATTTGTTGTTGCGCATGTATCCACCCCTTTTAATTATTGCATTTGTCAAAACCACTACTTATCGGTTAGCCACAACGTCCAGATAATCTCAATTCATATGCAGCCGCACCGAGCACCAGAACGGCGGATGAATCGCAACCAAAACAACAATAATTGGCATTGTTCAAGCGCCAAGGTGACGCTCGGCCGTCCGATCGCCGCGGCCGCGGCGCCGCATAATTGAATATTGTTTATATTATCCTCGTCTTGTTAGCTGCGGCCAGGAGCACGGCTCGTTAGAACAATGAGCTGCTAGGTGGCACTTCGAGGGGCATTAACACGCGCTGTGGCGTTTTCGACTTCCGAGCCGCTGTGCGCCCAACCTGCGCAGCCCTCGCACTGTTTGCTCGGGCGGCACGTGAAATTATGCGTTATTAAATTCTGGAGTAGGTGTTCTGCCTCCACGGGGACGTGGGGCATCGCTGGCCGGGGGCGCACGTCCGCGAGGTTCTTCCGTCTGCGCCCAGGCGCGCCGGGCATTTAAATTTCAAATTTCCCCCGTTATTGCACGGAGGCTCTCTGCAATATTGTTACTTGCAGGCACCGGCTGAATACAAACTTTAAGTATGACTACTAAAGCAGAATGAAGTGGAATGAAGGAAGCCCGTGCAATGCTTTTTGCAAAATATTCAAATTTGAGAAGAGCTCTTTGATAGCTGCTTTTGTACAATGTTTCCTTCCTTTTTAGTTCCTTTAGTTCATAACTTTGGCTTGTCTTCCACACACCGCAGTAAAAGATGTCCTCTCCACCAAAGAGATTAACCAACAGGTGTAAAATGCAATAGTTGTTAAAGAATGACAGAAGCTTTTGTTCCAACACTAAATTAGGTCGCCTTTTTTTTATTTGCATGAAGTATTAAGTAAATATGATAGCAACAAATAAGTGGCGTTAAGAAAAACCACTCTTGTGGAAATCCTTTTACTTTAGAAAGTTTTCAGGATACAGGCTCAGGTTCTATTTAACCTTCTTACGGGAAGGATGTCGGTGGACAATTGATGAACTAAATCGTTAGGGTGACCATAAAATCTATCTTAATAATTATGGGTAAATCGGCGAATTTCTTCCTTAACAAAAGGAATGCTGAGATCTTCATGCAGTGTCTGATTAGTTACATACCATGGTGCATCCACTAGGACATGAGGGGTTTTAGATTAAAACTGTTGGGTCGTCTTTATTTGAGTAGGTTTAGCACATTCCCACAGCTGTATTCTATGTCCATCTAAGTTTTAGGGTAGTTTTATAAAGTAGCAGTTTGTTTGATATTGACAATTTGGGCTTTCTTCCCAATAATCAGTACATTTGGCGGAACTTCGGGTTTAGTTGTCGACGTTTAGTTTGAAAATGTTTTTTTTACGTGAAACGTTAATCCAGTTGTAATCCTAAATATATAGTTTCTGCTTTAACAGGGATTGGAAAATTATTCCAGGTGACTGGCGGGCACGTGTTGAATCGAGTAGCAAACGTCATTTGCACTGATTTAGTTGAATTGGCTTTAATGTAACATTTAGTAAGCCATTCGTTTAACATGTTTAGATGATGCTAGAGATTTATGGCTGCTAATTGAGGATCTTTATGTGTGGATAGGATGGCAGTATTATCAACAAAAGTGGCAATAACCGTACTTGTAGCCTTTAGTAAGTCAGCTGTAAAGACAACGTAAAGGAGTAGTGCAAGGATGCGACCTTGCTGAACGCCAGATTTGTTAGGATAAGAGTTGAAGAGTTCATTTTGTATTCAACCATAAAGTATTTGTCAAAAAGATAGAACTTTAGTAGAAGGTAGTAGTAACTAGGGAAAAAATTTTTTAATTTGTAAAGTATTTCATTTCTTTAAGGTTTCTTGAGATTTGATTAACTATCCTATGCCCTTGCTGAATTGGGGAGTGTCCTTTGCAAAATCTGAACTGGTGTTGAGGTAGATATGACGAAATCTGTATGTCATTCAAGGGGCCTTTAAGAAATAGTTTCTCGAAGATGGGCAAAAGACTAATTGGTCTATATGAAGTTTCTGCTTCAGGTGTTTTTACAGGCTTAAGAACTATTATTATTTGCGCATGTCTCCATAAAAGGGGTAGTAATACGATAGGCTTAACATCAGATTATATATAGTTTCAATGTGGCCTTCTTTGAAAACATCTTTAGTGCTTGACCTGTAATGAGATTGTAACCTGCTGCTTTATTTATCTCAAACTGGACCTCCACAGGCGAAAAGGATTTGATGGATAGTGACATCTGACATGGAACGTCTAAATACTCTTTGATAGCTTTATCTTCCGTGTTTACGTGTTGGGGTGTTCAGCAATAGTATTGGATTTTTCCTTGTAGGGTCTAGCTCAGGTTTCATCAGATTTTGTTATAGGTGGTATATTGACATGAGGCCTTTTAAATTTTTAGTTGGTCTCCAAATGCTGTGATCTTCGGAATCAAGACTCGTGAGATAATGAGTAAAGGAGTTATTTTAGAACTTCATAGAACTACCTGTAGTCGTCAAGATAATCTGATATAATTCAGCTTGTTAGTAGCATTGCGAGTTCTTTGCCTTTTAGCTCAAGCTCGTTTTTTTCGGCGATTAATTTTTTTATGTAAGCGGTATGTTGTTTGTATGTGTATATGTGTCCGTTTTACAGTAAGCGTAGCTTTCCAGGCACCTTCTTATATAAGACTAATAAGGTATGGATAAGTTACTAAAATATAAGCCTATAGATTTGTTTTGATACCAGTCTGAGATTCAGTTTTATATTGATAGGCCTAGTGCTTAAGTTTAAAATGACTGGCACATAATCTGTAGAAAGATCATTATTTAGTTCAATTAGTATTAAATTTGTGGCTATATCATGCAAAATGTATTTAAATCTGAAACCCAATATGTCGGTTGCCCAGTAACATGGCAGTTATAATTATCTGTCATAATTGACCTGAAGAGGTTTTCATCTTTTGTTGTTATAAGTCTAGAACCCCAGTGTTTAGAGTTCCAGTCTCGTCCAACAATAAATCTGTTTTAGAGTATGAAAGAATTGAGTATATTCCTCTGTAGAGAATGGATGCTTGGGAGGGAAGCAAATTGCAGATACTGTAAATGACCACTGGTATGCGCCAACTTTAACATTAGTAGCTTGGTGTTTTTCAGTTTGGAATGGATCGAGTTGATGATGTGATATAGAGATTTTGATTATTACTGAAATTCCTGCATGTACAATACCATCTGGGTAATTTGTGTTGTAAATGGAGTAATTTGGAATACGCATCACTGTTCTAAAGGTAAAGTGTGTTTCTGATATTAGCAACACATCAATTTTATGTAAATGTAGAAACTATTTCTTGTTTATTGTTGAAAAGACCATTTGTGTTCTAAGTAGCCATTTGTATTATAATAGTCATTATTTGGTTAGTTTTGTAACTAAGGTCGACAGAAGATTGAAGATGACGCTTTTTGATTAATAAGTTACGCAAAAATATTTTTGAACTTGTTTAGGAAGGCTGTTAGTTCTCTTCCGGTATCGGTTTGGTGATATTTACTATTATTTTATAGCCGTACGAGATTGTGCAGCCGTTGCATAGGCAGGAATACGGTTTTGCAGATTCTCGTTATTCGACCAGATTGATGGGGTATGAAAGTACATTTATCAGTTGGATAATATTTCGCTTTTGAGTCGAATTATTAGATGTTTTGTTTCTTGCGGTAGCTTTTATAATTTGCTGGATTATTTCCTTCACACAGAGCACACTTAGCTGGTGTAGTTTTTGGTTTCGCGCACGTTTTGAATTATGCTGTTTCCCACATTTGATACATATACTGTCTGGTACAGTAGGTTTTAGAGTAGCCATAACGTTGACATCTTGTATATTGAATAATCCCAGTTTTTTATGTAATGGTTGTACATTAATTTTACTGTTGCAGAAAAATTCTATGTCGAATATTTTCTTAATTAGTTTAGCTAGATTCAAAATTAACATAAAACGTGGAAGTGGATCTTTAGTTATCTAATTTATGTCTTGTGTTCATTATGTTCCGTATTTTGTCCTGCTTATTTAAGTTCCTTCTTAATATCCTCGGTGGGTATTGAATGATGAATGTCTCAGAGAACTACTCTAAATGCGCGTTCATTCTTAGATTGATACATGTGATGGATTACTTTTTCGTCTTTTAGGTATCTAACAAGTCGTCGCTTTGTATTAATTTTACCGTGTTATTTTCTAGCATTTTAGTTTAGAATTGTTTAGTTTCGATAACTGCAGGAATATGTTGTAGCATTTGATTGTGATTTGTGACGTCATATATGCAAATTAGGAATATTTCGAGTATTGCATTGCTGTTTGTTTGCATTGAGTTTGAATCCTATTTGGGGGTTGCGCAATAGGTTTATATCTATTTTTGGTACTAGGATAGGATTAATCTGACACAATACTTTCTATAAATGTCTTGATTCTCTTTTTTCTGACAACTTGGCAGGAATGAGTATTATCTGATATTTCGTTGGTTGCGTTTTTGCCAATTGGAGCATAAAATGATTTTGGCTTGTTACATTTGAATTGTAACCGAATTACGGTAAAGGATTTTAATATGTAAAATGGGTGGAAAGCGTTGCGGACTACCTTGAGTCATTGATAAAGCTGAATTTGGTGGCAAATGAGTAATATACCTACAAGAAGCATTATGTTTTATCGTATAGCTTAGTTTAAATTATATAAAATACTTATTAAACAAACACTAGCTATACAGTTAAGCATGAATATGCACAGTTATTACTATCATATGCACTTGACTAAAATAAGCATGGGTGCTCTATCGGGTGGTCGGTAATATTTTTAAATATAAAGAGTCCTTAAATGATACTGCAAGATATCCCATTTTTTAGTTTAAGAACTAAACAATTTATAGATTTGTTGTTCTAAAAAAAATTAAACATAGTACTTGCTGCTCTTCGCAGCTGCAGGGCCAACTAATTGTAACGAGTGACCTGCGCAAGGGATGTATGTGGCCAGAGCATTTACATTTTTTATTCTGGCCTGGAGGCCTTTATAGCTCCCATATATATTATCGTAGTTAAGAACTCAACAAATAAAGTAAAAGTAAATAACCTAATCTGTGATTATTTAAAACATTTAAAAGAGCAACCGGACTAAAACAAGGTGATCCATTATCTCCAACACTGTTGATTATAGTTCTGGAGAAAATGAATAGAAAAAGCGGAATAAATCGTACTGGAACAACAATAAATAAGAACCACCAACGTCTAGGGTATGCTGATGATATTAATTTGGCAACAACAAAAGAATAGTTAAAGAGAGTAACAAAGGAATTAGAAATAAAGGCAAGGGAGGTGGGCCTAAGAATAAACGAGAAAAACAAAGTACCAAACGGAAAAGAAAAAGAACAAAAACAAATGGAAATAAAACTAGAAAACAGGAGAAAACAAGGAGTTTTGTCTAGAAACATGGTGACAGCACAGAAGAAATAGCAGCAAGTATAGTAAAAGAAGATAGCTGTGGAGGTACGCTGAATAAACTTTTAAAGTCCAAATTTATATCTTGAAAATACACAAAACCGTTCGATGACCAACAGTGACTTATGGATGTGAAACATGGGTTATAAACAGAAAATAAGAGCTGAATTTAAAATATGGTGAACTTACAATTACACAGTTTGTAAAGAAGCAACGTTTAAGATGGCTAGGTCATATACAAAGAAGGAAAGGTAACCGTACAGGGAAAAAGTACTGCATCTAAAGCTTACAGTAAATAGAAGACAGGGATGACCCAAAATAAGATGATGACAAAAAGTGAAAACAAATCCACAAGAAAAAGGCATAGTAAATTGGAAATGAAAAGCCAAAGATAGGAGAGTGTAGAAGAAGCTCTGGGCGTAAATGGTTTGTTAACACTACATATATATTGTCATAGCTCTGTCCTGTACAGTTATTTAGATTAAGACCAACAAAATCTACGGTCGATATTACAGCGTTCGCTATCTCTTTATTTTTATGGTTAATGTTGGGAATAAATCTAAAAAATTGTTAAAGTGGAATTCCTGTAGGTAACACGTAGCGTACCACAAAAGCTAGTTGGACTATGTAGATACATTTGGCATTGAGTCCACAATTACAGAGTAATACTTGGCATTTACAACCTCTCGAATAGGCAGTCTCTGACTTAACTTGGTCCTCTAACTGTATAATAAATTCATTGATAGTTGTACTTGTTAAGTATGAGAGAGCGCCTCTTTTTCTTTTGAATGGTGCTATATATTCGGCTATAAAAGGATCCAAATTTGAAATAAATTTTACACAACGAAGAAAGTTACTATTCCTTACTGAGTCTAATATTTTATTATTGCCATGAATTGACAATCCACGATAGAGTGAAGTTAAAAAGTTCACAACTTTAACAACTCTTGGGAGAACATTTCGCCAATACAAAGCTTCCTCCTTATACTATTTTGCTATTTTACAATCCACTCGATGTAACTCGACTTCTATTAACAAATTTTAAAATTTACTCTCTGTATGCAGAGTTGCTGTCATGATTGTTTATTATATGGCTATTTTTCCGATTACAAAACCTCTTAGTTTCTAGAAACGTCGTTTCCTCATAGAGTTTACACTGCGTACAAAATACCAGTTCAAAAACTACTGGACGGGGGACAATGAGGAGGTAGCGTTCGACAGAGGAAGGTTGAAAGCGATAAGCAAACTAGCCGAAATTTCCCCTGCCTCCCGTAGGACGCAAAAGAAAGGGAGACTTAGTCGATGAGTCAATGCACGCCGAGTGGTTTTAAAGAGCGTGAGTCATTGTTTGTAGCGTAGTTTAAGAAAAATAAATGTCTGTTTTGTGTAGAATCAAGTACTGCGGACAATTACGAGCTATTCAGAGTTGAAAATGTCGCAGTAAATGAAAAGAAAGTAGAAGCAGAATCGGCATAACGCAGGTCGAATTATAGCGGACCCGATCGGAAATGCGGAGAAGTATCGGTGCTACCGATTAAGGAAGAAAGCTGAGCGAGGAAAAACCAAGCGGTTGGCATTATTGTCGATAAACGGCATCAAAGTTGCGGTGCGTCAACTTCGGCGGGATCTAGTAGTGTGGTGGGCGGATTTACATCAATAATAGAACAGTCTCAGGTGGATCAAGACTAATGGTCTCATTGGCCAAAGTAGCCCCGACTACTATCCACCCAAAAAAATTGGTCTTATTAAGCGCTTCCCGATTTTTCCTTCCATCGTTATGCTTTATAAATCATTTCTCCTGAAAATGTAATCAATGTATCGAAGGTACCCCTAGTTGATCTTGGTAAAGATATGTATGGCGGTTTTAAGCTGGTCCAAGGCCGATGCATTGGTTCAATGTTATGTTCAATTTATTCTTCAGATCTGTCTATAGATGCACATTTCAAAGCCATTGATTTTTCTTGGTACGATAATTTTCAAATAATATATTTACAGTATTATAAACAACATTAAAGAAATTTTGTTTTATTGTCCGTAACAGCTTCCATTTTCTTGGTTCGCTCCGTATATTTATGACACATTAAACGATTCTCGTACATGAATTCCTACAAATTTAAATGGCGTAGAGAGCAATCAAGCAGACATCGGCTGGGTTTTTTGTTTCGAAGAATTATGCGCCCAGCAAACTTGTCCACAAGAGTTACCTTCCGATGTGTCAACTAAATAGCAGCCGACATTCCTGCGCACAGCACCCGTGTCTTCAGCGTCAGCAATAATCGCCAACAAGCCGCTGATTAAATTAAACTGCAAGAAAACTGGAAGTCGTCCGCGCCCGTCCACTCCCGCCGCGTCGGGGCTTATTAATCAGGCGCGGCGCGGCGTCCCCGCCAGCGCGCCGGGAAATTATCCTCGTTGCGAGCGCGGCTAAAAAGTGGCAGCGAATTCAGACAATTTTCGGACATGTCAAGCCCACGTACCACGACAGGCGCGCGCGCTGTAACTCGCGGCCGGCCTGCTCCGATTTGGGCCCACAAGGACGGCTGTCGTAATGTCTTTATGATGCATGCACGCGGCCTGCATTTGCATCAGGACTCGCGCCTGTCACGGGAGTTTAATGGACTGTGCCTTGTTTGGCGCGGCGACGAGGAGTTAATGTGCGGTTTTTCAAAAATCGCTGGTTTGTGGTGATGGAGAGGTTTTTCTGGGAACTGGGAACTGGCAGTACTGATGACTGCCGCTTAATATGGGAATGACGGCGCGGACGATGCGCAAGCACAAGAATCTTAAATGTTTGCTCGTGATCTAAGTTGAAAGTGAACCTTAAAGGCAACATATGCGAGTGAAACTGCGTGTTAACGAATTTTCATGAAATTTGGTTCGCTTCCTGAGACCAAGAGGAAAAACATGTTCGTCTTCCTATAAGCTCGTTTGTCAATACGGGAGCTCCCGTATACCTTAATTGATTTACATTAAATTTGACTTGCAGATTTCAAGAGATACGACCTTACTAATATTCAGATCTGTTCGTCTTGCTTTCAGTAATTTTCGATACTCAGAGTTTTACATTTGATTTGTTAGTTTTCAGTATTCATGACTGTCACTCCATAAAGTTGCTGCCTGTGTGCTGGGCCTGATTGACCTATAGAATGAGCAAGCTGCAGCCTAGGGCTGTAGGATCAGAGAAACTTTCAATAGCTTATCACTATTAAACTTTCAAATCGTATATTCATCGTTCACCGACGCATAACAAATTTTTAAAAACATTTATATTATAAGAGAGATAACATATTACAACGAAATTATTCAGGAACTTTCCAGAATCATCGACCACCATTTCCAGAACCTTCTCATTTGTTCTAGAACTACGTCTTTGAATACGGAGCGAAGCAGGTAAACATTCGCGGTAAATGAATAAAAGAAGTCATATTGCAAACAATAGTGGCAAAGATGGTCGAGATTTGCTGAAAGCTAAGTAGAGCAGGTTTCAAAAAACGTCCCAAAAAAAACCAAAATTAGACCCCTTCTTCATGTTGTGTGTAACAATCATAATATCGCCATTGACTTCACTGATTCGAAATCAAAATTGTAATGCTTTAAATTAAAGAAAATCAACTTAACTAAATCTCCACTAGTAGGTCCACATATCGGCCATATTGAACAGAATTCTAGATATCTTAGATTTCTTTGTCACTAAGTGGTTTTCTTCTAATTAAATTGATGTCACTGACTGATATGATCTAGCCTCTGACCATACGACAATAATCTACACCATAAGCACGGCTGTAATAAAGACACAAACAAAGCCCTGCCTCTATAACAACCATACCAACTGGGACAATTAGAAAGAATATGTAAATGAAAATTAATCACTCAAAATCCCATTAAACATGGCACACCAAACGAAATAGGAGAAGCAGTGGAAAATCTAACTACCACCTTTCAACATGCATCATTGAATGCAACACTTTCAGAATTACAGAAACTGAGTACGCCTTCCGATAATAATTATCCTTTGACTATTACAGTCAAAATAGTGGAAAAAGGGAAAGTGGGGAACTCACTAGACATCCCAGTAATACACATAAGTTAAACACATTAACGAACTAACCAGGTTAATAAATGACTGAAAAATGCAAACTTCAATAAACATATGAAAAATCTATCATCTACTCGCCAAGAGACTAAAACGCCCTAAAACTCACATTTCCCATATTCGCAATTCGTAGCAACGAAGAAAAAACAGAACTAATATTTTTCAGCCGCACAGCTCGCAAAAATACGAAATTATGATAGAGAGATCCTTGATTTCTTGGATTCTCTACTACAATCGTACTTATCTGCAAAGCCTTGCTTTTCCCAAAGAAGTTCAATCTACAATTAAACACCCAACAACAACAAATCTCTTGGCTACTATTTAATTACAGCTAAATTACTCCAAGAACTTCTCAGAAAAAGAATAACGGCTCTAATTTTCAACTCCATCCTCAGAAGGCAGTATTACCCTATTTAGTAGAAGGTCGCCAAGCGATTTCAATTCAAAAACCAAAAAAAGAAGACTACGAAATAACATCTTACAGTACAATCTTCTAGTTAGTTTTCAAACTAATGGAAAAAATAATTTTAAAACGATTACAACAATGTTTCCAACAAAGTTCTTAATGATAATGAGCTATTTTTAAGGTGAGACTGCAAGATGTTCCATTTTCTGGTTGAAAAACTAAAAAAGTTGTAGATTTATTGTTCTACAGAAAGAAATTCAATAGAGTACTTGGTGACTTTCTCATCTTCACTTGTAGAGTAGCCTAAGTAAAGGATGTATGTGACTAAAGGGTGTAAATACATTTTTATTCTAGCTTTAAGACATTTGTAGCAGCCAGACATGTTGCTGGAATTGTGACACCTATGTCCTCTACAGTAGTTTAGTAGATCATGAACTACAAATCTCCTATAGACATTACAGCATTTGTCTTTCCTTTACCTTTATGACCACAGTTAGGAATAAACATCAAAAACCTTTCAACAGGAGTTCCCGTAGGTAGCACATATCGTACGAAAATATTGAGTCTGTCTGTGTGAGATACATCTGACGTTGAGTCCATAATAATGGAGTAATACTTGGTATTTATGTACAATCTCTTGGACAGTCTCCGATATTATATTATATATATTTAAATTCTTTGTGAAACTCGGTATCTATTAATAAATTTTGAAATGCACTTTTTTAGAGTTGTTGTCATGATGGTGTATTTTTTTTTAATTATAAAACCTTTTAATTGCTAGGAACGTCGTTACTGCTCACAGTTTGCCCATCGGCAAAAATACTCGTCTACTTAATTTTGTATAAACAGCCAATTTTGCTTGATGCGTTCTCTATTCAATAACTTCTTATAAAACAGCTAATTGGAACAAAACCTTTCTTGAATGGCATGCTGTCTTTCAGATTTTTTTTAACTCTTTATGTCAGCTCTTTTCTTTCTGTTGTAATATGCTTTTTCCAAGCTTTCTGTCCAGGTACATTCTAAGGTATTTAACGTCATCATTTTCTGGTATGGGTATGCTATTTAAACTCAAAAGATTAATATTGAGTTGTCTCAAATTAAAAGTGATTGCTACTGATTCATTTTCGTTAACTTTGATCTGCCATGTTCTTAGGGTTGAATCGCAACTAGAAAGTTTTATAAGTTGACCATATCCTATGCTGAGTCAGTGTGGGAGCAGAAAATGAGCGTGTCATCGGCAAAGGTGGCTGTCAAAGTGTTTTTTGGAACGAAGGTCTGATGTATAGATATGATATAGCACAGGCCCCAGAACACTCCCCAGTCGTATTCCCGTTTTGATGTCATAAAATGCCGATAGATCTATTCCTGTTAAGGCCAGTTCAGTTTCTGAGAATTAATGTTTAATTCCATTCTGTTACTCCTTTCCATACGCTGTTTAGTAGTTGTTGTAGTTCTTCTTCATTAGAGGCTATCAAAGCTGTGTCATCTGCGCATCATGTGTTGTTGATTAATACACCATTTACTTTAATACCTTCTGTTCTTTCGTGTAATTTGCATTTTGTATGGTTTTCTCTGATATGAATTAAATAATATTGGAGGCAATATATGTACATCCCTGGCGCACTCATTTCTGTTCGCTTAATTTGTCGCTGAGATTTTCATCTATTTCGATTGCCGTATTTTGTTGCCAGTATGGGTTTTTGATTATTTGTGTATCTGTTCTATCTAGTGCTATTTGTTCTAGAGTATTTATCGATTAGGCATGTTGGACATTTGCCGAAAGGTTTTTCAAAATCAATGGAGCAGATGTATAAATTCTGCCTCATATTTAAACATTTTCTGCTAAAACTGTTTTGTAGAGTAGTGCTAAATCTAAATTGCGATGTGTTCCTCACACACATATACGTTCGTATATAAACCTTAGAAATATTTTTAGTACGTAGCTTATGAGGCTGATTATACGACATTGATTGAATTTTCTTACGTTCGGTTTTTTAGGGATAGTGGTAAATATCGATTTTAGCCAATTTTATGGCATATTAGCTCGTTGGTATAATAGGTTTGACATCTTTGTTAGTAATTTTAAAAATTCGGATTTATTGTCATCTGGTTCAGGAAAGCTTCTTTCAGAACTTGTCTTTATTGCGTTTTCAACTTCGGCTGTTAAGATTTTTTGGTCCTTCTTCTTTATTTGTGTCATCTTGTCTGTACGTTGTTGACCACCTGTAGGCAAATAGTTCTTGGGTGTACGCTTCTCATGCTCTTTTTTCATGTTGTGTCGTAATGATTCTGTTATTGTCGTCTGTCAGTGGTACGGGTCTACTTTTGTGGTTTCTCGTTAGTTCCTTAATTCGTTTATAAAGATTAAAATCGTCATGTTTTTCTTGCAGTTGTTCTATTCTGTGTATCTATTATTTTATATCTTCTCTTTTCTTCCATCATGTCTAGTATCTCTGTTGTCATCTATTCTTTTTACGCCATTTTCTGTCCTTTATTTCTTATTATGTCTTCAGATTTTAGTATACTGCTCTTGAAGTGTTGCCATAAGCTTTCTGTGTCATTGGTGTTTTCCATGCTTCTAATGTTTTGCTTGATTTTCTCTGTCACTTTTGTTTCTGGGTTTTTGAGTATTCTCATTCCCACCTTTTTCTTTTGTTTCGGTTTTGTGTTTTTAGTTTAATTCTCATCTTTACTACTATTGGATTATGGTCGGAGCGTATGTCGGCTCCCGGGTATATTTTGGCACTGAGTAAACAGTTGCGAAATGGTTGAATAATTATTACGTAGTCGATTTGGTTTTTAAACATTCTTTCTTATTGAGCTATGGTAAAGTCCACGTATGTAGACGTCGGGTGTAGGCCAAAGCAGGTGTTTATTATTGTAATGTCTTTTTCTTGGCAAAACTGAATTAGCCTGTCTCCTCTATTATTTCTTCCTCTCAGTTCAAATTTATTTACTCCCTCTTCCGACCTTTGCGTTCATATCTCCCTTACTATATTTATCTTTTGTATACTTATGCTGGTTAGGTCATTTATCTTTTCGTATAGATTATCAATCTCATCCGGTTTATATGCGATTGGTGCAGCGACTAAGATACAGCTATAAGTTTAAATAGCCTGGTTAAAGATTTCACCTTATTTTAACAAGTAACTAATAACAATTTAATAAAAATAAATTGTAATAAGTTTGAAATGTATGGTATTTTGGAAGTAGTAAAGGTGCATCTAACAAGTTACGCTCATGCTTTCGTTTTCCATCAGTCGTTAAGTGTTTAATGCCCCATATAATTATTCTCTGCCCAGTCAAGATTTCTTCTAACAAACTTTTTCCAATTCCATTCAGCTCAATAAAATCCATATAATTAGTAGTCACTCGAACACCAGTTTGTAGCTCTATCAAAGCTACTCTTCAGCTCCATGGCAGTCAGTCCTCAGCTCTGTCAAGGTTCGTTCTCATCGATTCTCAATTCCATCCATTCAATGATTACGTGAGCGTATTTATTTTCTAAATTTATATTGAGTCTTAGTTTTAATATTTTTTTGTAGATTTATTCTTCTGCATTTTTTTCTTCACTTTTTCTTATTTGACATAGTTTAATTCCAATTTACTAAAAGGCTACCTGAAGAACGTTTAAATAAAGTTTGATCGCCTGAAACAAATTTTAGCCGTATAAAAAGTAAATTGGGTTCATAAGCCCGAAAGAGGCTGCCATTGCAATATATTCGACCAAACCTGCCGGGTAATTTTGTGAAGTTATAAGGGACATTTGTTGTTTCTAAAATTAATTTTATACCTGCGCAGCGCCTGCCCGGCCTGTTCGTGCCGTTTCATAAATATCATTAAAACCGGCCTCTTACTCGAGGTACCAAACGCGGTGTAATGCCCCCCCGACAGCCTCGGAATCGAACACTTCACGGGCCAATTTTTCAAGCCGCACTATGAATATTTATGAGCAGTTATCTCTCACTATTAATGAAATGTAAATAGCATCGTGAGCCATTCCAGGGTGATACAAATTATGGCCGCCATAAATCATACCTGCTGATTTATGCGGAAAAGCGCGCGGGCATTTGTCATCCGCTGGCCAACTCGCTTTTCGAAGTACATAAATATTGAGCAGCGGAAGCGCTCTCCTTGGTCCTTTTGCCCGTCCCGAATACGCCAAATTGTAATGGATATATACGGCGGGGCGGCCTCCTCGCAAGATTGATGGCCGCTCGCTGCTCGCCGGAAAGTCCTGCGCCAAGATTTTCGTAAAAAAGATTGTGCTGCCTCATTCTCGAGCCGATAAGTTGGGGCGAAATGGCACGTGCATAATGGAGCTCGATTGATTTAAATGATTTTCTTCCCACAAAAACAACCCGTTTGGAAAGACGACTTTTTTGCTTAATCTTGAAGTAACTTTATAAACGATATAAGAATTACAAGGTAGAAACTATATAAAGGCTAATCGGTTTTTGTAAATTGTAGCGAGTTTATCGTTTTCCCCCTAACATTACCACGGATTGAGTTGTGGCATTTAATTTGATTATATACATGTTAAACAACTACTTTTGTTCAGAACTATTGCCATTGACTTCTAAATGATATCGCCATCAAAAGTTCGTGCTGCATTTGTATTGGATATTTTTTTTTTAAAAATTGTAAACCGTATGTCTGCTCCTCCTTCCTTTATCAATCTTCTTTATTGGTTTGACTTCCCATTATTTGCTTCCATCTTCTTTGATTATTGACCGACCTTCTTAGTCCGTGGTGTTATGATGATTCTCATTGATCTTCGCCTCGACCACGCCCCACACGTAGTAGTCAAAAGGATTGTAGTCAAGACTAGAACGGAACTACAAGATTAGTAGTCATACAAGTTGTTGTATAGTCATTTGAGAGTTCCTTGCTTCATGCGTTAGAACGGAGTCTTGCTGAAATACTGCTGAAAGTCCCGCCCAGCTTGTCAACTCTCTCCAGCACTTTGATATAGTTGTCGACGGTTACCTTCAGGCCTTCCTAAAAAAATGAGGGCGTTATATCATCTCTTTCGCTGCTCACCAGCACCGGTTCCATCACATTGACAGGAAACTTTGTATGCACGTTAGCTACCTTGGCAGATCCAATTGACTTTTTGGTAATTTACTTCTTTGTTCTGGATAAAATTCTTTTTGTCCAAAAATAATTTTGATGAGTCAGCGGTATTGTGCTTGTTGTTCAGCAATACTTCGACCTTTAATTTCCTGAACATCTTGTTTTTTCTAGTGAACAATTGGCGATTTTTCAGGACTTTAAGTCCAAATCTACCTTACCACACCCATTTGTTTTGCCAGGTCAGTAATTTTACGCCCAAATACTGATCGATTTTTTAGCTCCTCCTGGTGGTCAGACTTCCTGTACTTCTTAAGTACATCGTTAACTTGTACTTTTTATTGTAATGCAACAATTTCTGCCGATGATTTTCTGTCACGAAGGGATTTTAGTGTAACAGCTATAGGGTCATATTCTCGTCTTATTTTGTCGTTAATTGTAAGCTGTTGATTATATGAAGTTAACATGTGCTACTTAATAGAGGACTTTGCATGCCTAATACAACTTGAAAAAATTTTGAATTTAACTTGACGATCCTATATATGTCCGTTTGGTCTAATTTACCTGTGGCCTTATCCGTTTCTATCATATATTATCTTTGTTTTTCTATTGATTTATTTTCTTTTTGTACCCTCTTATTAGTATATTGTCCATTTCTTTAGGCGCCAATTCAAGGTCTTGTGCACTTTCTCCTAATATAATAATATCAACCGCATATCTTAATATCTATATTTTCTCTCTTTGTAGTTTGATCCCTATGTTTACTCACCTCTCTTCTCTCTCTAAATTTATTCAGTATATGCAAGTTAAAAAGCTATGGCAGTAACGCGCATACTTGTCTTATTCCCGATTTAATTTGAGCTACTTTGTGTGCATTTTCTAAGTTTTCTCTTTTTCTGTTCTATGTAGAGGATATTTCTGGTCTATCTCTGTACTTGAAAATCTACTTTGAGCATGTTCTCAAAAAGTAGCTTCCATTTTACTTTTTGTCGACAAACGTATTTTTCCTTTTCTCATTTTGTTCTGTACTACTAATCTATTTGAGCTGCTGAGTTATCCTATTATTCGTTCGATTCTCCTATACTTTTAAGATTTTTGTTATATGTCTAAATAATAAAAAAATCATCTTTACATGCAAAATCACTCAAACTTTGGCAATAGTACTCTTTCAGGGTTTAACTAATTTATTATACATAACAAAATTTAAGATAATAATCATTGATCGAAAAATCACAAGTTGCAGACAAACAAGGCATATGCTCTTATGCTTTCCAAGTAGCTTTCTTCCCGTAATTGATAAGCAGAATCTCATAAGTCAAATGTTTAAGGCTTTCAATGTTCCTTAAAGAATGTGTATGGTTTAACAATTAAAGGAGAAAAAAGTGTGTGCAAATAAAGGAAATTAACTTATGGCCTTGCATATACTTTTCGACGTTAAACAAATTAAATGAAAGATACCACAGAATGTTTCAAGTGTTGGTTGTAATTAAAGTATAGCACTTCAATTTAACTCAACTACTTGAGCGGTTATTTTTTATTGGGTCATTTTTGCGTTACATATTTGAATTGCCCACAATAGTTTTCTGAACAGAAACTTCTGAATCAAATATTCCTTCAAATAATTGAAAAAAGCAAAATGTAATCAGTTTAGTGTATTTAGAGACTTAAAGATCAATTTTATCTTTTTACGTCGTATATTTTCTGTTGTCACAATGCTAAAACTTTTCTTCTTCACACTGTAGTCAATAATTTCAGACTTTCAATTCATTCTGACATCAAGGTTTTTTTTCATACTTGAAATAAAAAAGCCATTAGTTTTTTCCCTATTCGTAACAACTAAAAATTCTATTGTCCTAATTTCTAAAAAAAACTTTATAGTCGGCGTCAACAGTATGATAATACAACCCCAGAGACTTTTTCGAAAACTACCGCGCACGGTAGTCATACATTCAATAAAATTTTTAAATTTCTATTTACTTTTTTGAAAAATTTATGACATAGTGACGCTTTGGGTTAATTTTTTAAAATTAATTACACCAAAGTTTTTAGTGCGTAATAATATAGTTATTGCAAGATATGCATTATTTAAGTTATCACACATAGAGAAAAAATGTGAAAGTGAAAAAATTAAGCTTTTTTAATTTTAATAATGATAAGTTTGATAAGTGCTCTGACATCTCAACAGTAATACAAGCCAGATGCGTGCGCATGTGTGTGGTTATCCAAAAACACTACGAAAAGCGCTAGCTAGCGTGGATTACCCAGGACCATTAAGATAATTCCGCTGCGAGCAATCGGTCATAAGCATTATGTTTTGCTACTAATTGAGGAAAACAGAAATGAAAACGTAGGAAATATTGGAACGGAAAGCGTAAGAAAAAAATGTGTTTACAACTATCTAATGATTTGGCAACGGAAAGAAAATGGTTAAAGATAAGACACGTTGGGTCCGCAACAATGCGATTAAATTAGTGCGATACATACTGGCACAAATTCGATGACTGACTCTACAAATGATAGAGGAAGAATGTTACCAAGGACACACTGCTCAAAATCTATTGCCGTTTTGTACCACATAAATTGACCAACCAACAGAATAAAAACGGATGTAAATTTCTAAAGTTTTAGTTTATGCTGCATTCTTTCTCTTCCCATTTGGCACATACAAATTTCTTTTTGTTTTTTCACCTAGAGAATGTCATAAAAAGCGCACGTTTTGGGAATGTGACGATCATATATTTGCGACAGCGATTCTATAATCGGTTTCTAAAGAGACTTTTGATAACCGTTTCTAGAGGCTCTATAAATGTTGCCAAAAGTGTGTTGTGAAGTATGAATATTATTTTTAAAGCCAATAAAAAGTAATTTGTTTGTACCTTCTGTTTGGTTTTATTTTTTTAATAGAATTTACAAAGTTTTTAAACCCATTACATATCAGAACTACTATTTAAGAGAAATTTCTTGAAGGTCTTTTCATTTACAGAGAATACTTGACATACAACTAGCACAATATAAAATTCTATACTAATATACGCTATGGCTAAAGATCTCTATTTGAGCAGGACTCTAAAAATGTAACATGATACTGCTGTGTAGAATGCTGTAAGATATGATTATAATTTATAAGAGTTAAATCAGCTTATATCTTACATGTTTTAAAGTACTAACTTATGAACTTCTAACAAATTATGGCTCATATTTATTAAATCAATATAATCACAGAATAAATTTGATTTTGAGTGAGGTGATGCACTAGATTTTATTTATTACTTTAATCTTTAATTTCAAACAATCTGTTACTTTACTTTTATTTCCATTCTGCATTATAAATATTGCTTTATTATGAGACATCACATCTACAATTGGATAAGATGGTCTTTTATTCCCTTTTATATTTGAGTCTTTTAATACATTTGGTGTGAAAATATCTGTTGCAAAGGTCGTGCTTGCTCTTTTATCGATTTTAACTATGTTTTGTGAAAACATTTCGTACTGTTAATTCTCTAATATTTTTAATGTATTGTAATAAATACGATATGTTACCAAACTTTATATACCCTCTTTTTAGCCACAAAAAAAGAAAGAGAAATATTTAAAATATAGTACAAAGTTCTTGGATAAAACAACAAATTGACTTTTCCGATCTTAAAATGCGTATTGAGTGCCTACAATAGGTTTTGCTAACAAAAAGACTTGGACTACCAATGTGTTCAACTTTTAAGAGAAAACAGCTGTGAGTATTTAGCAATTCCTGCAATTGTAACTCTAAAAATAACCAACTAAAAAAAAACTAAAAACAAGTCAATAATTTACTAAGGATTTCATCCACAAATCCCTACTTTTGATGCTGATTCAGAATTTGTTTTAGATATTAGACAGACAGTTACATAAAAGGATATATCTTTGTTAGATATTATTAATATTAGAAGTGAGAAGATTAATAAAAAAAATTCTTATATCGACGAGATGATAAAATAGCTGCAGCAATAACCAAAAGTTGCTTTAAGATATCCCACGCTTATAAAATCCAGGATGTAATTGAAGTGCGTAGTTCCCTTGTACGGTGTCTTTAGATTCATTTCCAGGATAAAGCTACTTTAATAATAGTTTCCAATTAAAATCTACTTGTACGGTAATGCCTTAATGTTTTGATTTCAACCAGGGAATCTTCACTTCAACCATCCCAACGAAGACTTGAAGAATAGGACCGTTCTAGAATATACTTCAAATTTGCAAACCCAAATGCACAAACACAGATGTGCAGTATTTTAAAAGTCTTGTTGATATTTGCTCAAATCAATCAATAACCTTTTTAAAGAAGATCAAAGGCCTAATACTTCTAGTTCTGTTTATTATTTGTAAATAAAATAACAAATATAAATTTTAACCAAACTCATTGAAAATAGACGTACTACTATATGATCCTTCAATTCCAATTATTCAATGCTTGGAAGGCCGGTTTACTTTGACATTTACTAGCAACATATTTCTTAAAATTCTGGGCAATTTATTTTTTTTTAATAAAGTGCAAAACAGATTTGGCTCTTTAGCGACGAAACTAATTAGGGTGTTAAAAATGTTTGACACTTCCGGTTGTGTGCCATGTGATTCCATCAGATAGAAAGATAACAGAAAAAACATAGAGGCAGACAATCATATGTAGCGATAAAAACCTGTTTTTTTGCGGAAACGCATGATTTTCAGATCTTCTTGTAAAGTTAGTAGCAGTATGTGGAAATGCCGGATCAAGTCCTAGACTTGTGTTTTGTTAGATGTCGGAGTTCAAGGATGACAAGGACTGTGTTGAAAAAGATAAAAGCAGTGATCATCCATTAAATGAGCACAATAGGACTGCATCTCTGAACTTTGCGTACAATGATCAATAAAAACTTCAAGATACTAAAAATCTGTGCGCAATAGGTTCTCCATAATTTCACCGCTTAGTAGTAGAAGTGGAAGTAGAAGTGTGTGGTATGTCAACAAATGTTATAGCATATTTGAAGCTTTAGTCTTAAAAAACCAAGATTTGAATTATTTGTTTCATATTGACCGGACTTTGTATCATAATGTTTAACATTGAAAAAGACAATGATGAACTTTAGTAGTCATTTCAGAAGTAAGACACCCAAAAATGGTTTGCAACAGCTTTGCGAAGCTGCCGGAGAGATTTTAATGCATTAGGATATTGAAGGGGAATATTTCTAATGAACATGTGTACTCACTTCTTTCTAGCAAAAAATTGGTGAGAAGAAAACTGTTGCAGACCAATCAACTTTAAATACACCCAAAAACAAATTAATCTTAAGAAATTTTAAATTAATTTTTTAATAGCCAAAGTTCTAATGAAACTTTTTTAGTTAATCGATGTGAAAATTAAGAAACTCAAGTGACTCACAGTTTGCAGTTGATTATTTTAATTATTTGTTGTGTTTGATCATCTAGGGGAGATCAAGAGTTATTAGTATGAGTTTTAATTTATTTTTTTTAGTTAGAGTTCTTAATTTCTTACAGTGGGCAAGCATGTGCTAGGGTAATAGAATTAGTAATCCCAGTACTGATCTCTATTTAAACAAAATAAATTTTAGAACAAGTTGACTACCATTTTCTTACCTGCATTTTGTATGGTAGCTTTCTCTTCAGGATTATTCCTAGATGTATTTGATGTATTGCGTTAATATTTTTAAAGTGTTGCAATATGTATTTACTTGTTGGCATATATGCAGTTCCTTATGTGTCGACTAGTTACGCAAAAATACTAAACACATAGGTGTGGTAGTTTTTTTAGAAAAGTTTTAGATTATTTTATTTGAGATGGTGTTAATATGCACATTACTTTCTTTAAGTGGAGTGTACAGTTTTCTTATAGAAAACTGGATGTAATTTTTTTCAAGGCGTTACTTTTCGTAACGATAAACACTCTTGACAAAGACAATTTGAGAGTAACTATTTTGGTATCTATTGCAATTATTAAGTCATAAAAGTAATGTATGACTAAATTTTACTTAAAATAACATAAAAAATGATTTCATCAACGGGTAGAACAAGTATTTTACAAATTTTTGCAACATTTTTAATAGTTTTAAATGTTCTGCAGTTGTCCTAAACAAAGATTATTATAGGAAATAACAAATCAAAATTTTGTTTTTACGTTTTGCTAAATTTATTGCAAATAATTGTATTTAAATTGACGTTTAAGGTAAATAAAAAATATTATGTGATTGCGATGTATGTAGTAGTTGTTTGCGTATATACACTTTTATAATATTAAGGCGTATGAAGGAAACCACTATAAAACCTTTAATTCCTTATAATTCACTATACAAATATCGACCCAAATTAAACAACGGTTTTAAATTTTAAACAAAGCAAATTTTGTATTGATTTTATGACTGGATATTTATTCAATATTAAAGTACTTAATTTTTGATTAAATTTAGACAGTTATCTTCAAAACTTAAATTACTATTTCGTATATGCAGCATTTCAAGTAATCCTACAAAAAGAAGTCGCATGTTGACAAATCACAAGATCTTGCAGGTCATTGCTGTGAGCATTTCATAAAATTAGGCCACCAGGAATTGTTGGTACAATAAATCGACTGTTGCTCAAGCTGTATGACAGATGGCACCGTCCTGACATAACCATATTTGCTCCAGGTCCATATTGTCCAATTGATGCCAAAAAATTGGTTATTACATTTTCAGTATATTCTTTGTCATATGTCCAAAATCCACACCAAGCAGAATCGTTGAGAGGTATATTTTTTGAAAATCATATGCGATAATTTTGTTTGTTTATGAAGCTGTCGAGTTAAAAATGCACCATACTGTTAAAAGTAAATTTTTGTCTAAACTGAGAATTCGCTTCACGATGCTCTAAAAATCAATTGGAGAATTTTGGCGGTAAAATACCTAGCAAGTTTAAGCTCTCGCTTCAATTGAATTTTGGACGCATAAAAGTGCAGGTTTTAGTGACTACTGGCCTGTAGGAGCTTTTCGAAATGTTCATCTATAGTACATGATGCCAAGTTGATATTTTTAGATTTGCAGCGACACTTTGACTAATTATAGAAAGATTCTCGCGGGACTTTATCCCATGTTGATATTCATAAGTTCTTACATTCATGACAGATCCAATGAATTTATGTGGTGCACCATTTTGACCAAACATTCCACGGAGTTTTCGTACCGTTTTACCAACATTTTCAGTTAATTTGCAATGCGTTTGAACAGTAATAACTTGCCATTCTTTCGCATAGGGTTACATATTTACTAATACATTAAAGAATCAGAGTTGCCAAGAACAAAACAAAAACATGGAGTTTAAATCAGGCGACACTTTTTAGATGTAAAGTGAAAACAAGTAGAAATACCGAGAAACTGATCAATATAAAAGCAAAACATTGGAACACTCCGAATTTTATTGCTTTATAATGTCAACCAAATGTCTTTCATGACTACGTTGACATGCAACTCTATTTCAGCAATTACACGTTCTCTTTTAGCCCTGGAATATTAGCAAGTCTGTTACAACAAACCCTTCTCTTCAAATATAAAAAGTCTAAAAAAATTAAATCGGAAGACTGCGGTGGCCAATTGATGTCAACCCTCTGCGAGATAATAAATGCTTTTTTTTGCAAATTCAGCATTAAATGCCGTTTCCTAAAACCTACTTCACAAGTGTATGGCGATTCTAACGCTCTGTGTCTTTAAGTCCTTGAGTCAATTAAACTTTATATGCCTGTAAATACAGATCCTTTGTTAAAATACCTTGCGCAGTGACGTATACAAATTCAATTACTGTAAACGGTGACTAATTGATATGTTTGATTCTTCATGAATTCTATGTCAATTCCACAGGTACTACCAGTAGAGTTAATTGGAGTAAATGCAAACAGGGGTATTTGTAAACGCACATTAAGGACCAAAAACACATTTGATATCTTTTACAATATCGGCTGAATCAAGTGCCAAGAATCGATCTGAAGTCGGGCGCAATCGATGTGGGATACCATTGGAGTCTCATCACATTTTTACCTTGTTTGTTTGTAAAGCTGAGTTTCAAGATGTTTATTGAATCTGGTGTTACCTTACAAAACTTCTCTGCGGTAAGAAAAAATTGTGAAGTTTTAATGTTTGAGGTTCATTAGATATTATGTTTCAACATAAATTATACCCCCAAAATATAAATGTAAGATTTTAGGTTACTGTTTACATTTACTCCACTGGAGTTGCAAATGCTGTTGCAAAAGTGTTAAGCAAAAATAAAAGCTACCGTCAAACAGAAGTATATTATGGGGTTCCAAAATATGTCATTTATAATATAATCGGCAGAAAAAAACTCCAATAAATGTAACTGGGCCAGGTCGTTTCCAAGTTTTACCACCTGAAGTAGAAAATCAAATAATGAAATGTTTGCTAGCAAGATCAAAAATGGGACAATCTTGTGATAAGTTAGATCTTCGTTGGCTACTTGGGAAATATGTTAAAGCTAAAAGATCGGATACCGTGGAAAACTGGTGTTATGTATTTATGAAAAGAAATTCTTGTTTTTTTTTTTGATAAAACCAGAACACCTACCAAATTAAAAAATTACCATTTATATGAAAATCTTAAAAAGGTTATTATTGAACGTAGTTGGTTGATGATAAAAACAGTTTCGCATTTAATGCGGGTGAATCATGGTTTAACCGTAACCCAGATTGGATTAAAGCAATCAGTAGCAAAAGAAAAACCTTATATCGTGTATCTGAAGGCTCGGTTAGAGAAAGTACTATTCTACTGGCATGCGTTTCAGCAGATGGTAAAGCTCTAGCACCGTTAATTGCAAAGTAAAGCCAAACTCCAAAAAACTAAAAACAGAAAATAAACCCACAAAACTCAAGAAATCAAGAAGAAAAGAAAATGAAACAACTGATGACCAAAACGACATTAGTCTACACGAGAGTAAAAAAATCCTTGGGATAAAATGGACCCAGAAAATATAGTGATTAAAAATGTTTCAAATATTTCAAGTTTATTAAACGGAAAATTTATTATGGCTAAGTTCAAAGGTGGTAAAAGTAACACCACCATATTTAAATAAGTTTATGTGGCTCTGTTGCTTTAGTTATATTAAGACACTTAATGTAACTTAAATAGCACTAAAATCTATGCGGTAGGTCGAGCGGGTTAAGTCTTTTGAGTCTTTGCGTTTGAGCACTGTTGTCTAGTAGATTAACTGCCAAAGGATTAGGATGCACTTCTAACTTATTTAGGTACTTCACACTAAATTTTTTAATTTCTTACTTGACGGTGGCCACTTCTAAATCATTTAGGATTTTAATGTTTGGGATGTAGTATGGGGCATTAGTTATTAGACGTAAGACTTTGGATTGGTACTTCTCCAATATGTCAATGTTAGATCTAGAGGCAGTGCCCCATAACTGGATCCCGTAGGTCCAAACTGGTTTCAATGCTACCTTGTATATAAGAAGTTTATTTTTAAGCGATAATTGGGAGTTTCTACCTAACAACCAGTAGTATTTCTTTAGTTTCAGTCCAAGCTACACCCTCTTCTTCCATATATGAGTACGCCATGTAAGCCCTTTATCCAAGTGTATCCCTAAATATTTAACGCTATCTGCCTGTGGTAGTGGTTGACCGTTCATATTTACTTCTGGGAGTGCCTCTACATTTTGTGAAAGTCACATGGACTGATTTATTCTCGTTCACCTTGATACGCCATCTTTGGAGCCACTGCTGTATTATATCTAAATGCGTCTGTAGTTGTTGGGCAGCAACTGTTGGATTTGGGCGCATTGATAGGATGGCCGTGTCGTCTGCATACGTCGCTGTTATAGCGCTATTATCAGTGGGTAAATCGGCTGTGAAGATGAGGTATAAGACAGGCCCCAACACGCTGCCTTGCGGAACATCGGCTTTTATTTGCATCAATTCTGTTAGTTCATCCTGATATTTAACCTGGAAGTATCTTTCCTGTAAGTACGATTTCAGGATAGTAAAGATTGGATGGGATAACTTCAGCTTGAATAGTAGACCTTCGTGCCAGACCTTGTCGAAGGCCTGGCTTACATCCAAGAAAACCGCTGCACAGTAAGCTTTTCCCTCAAATGTATTATTGATGACTTCAACGATTCTATGGACTTGTTCCATGGTTGCATGGTTTTTCCTAAAGCCGAACTGGTGATCGGGGAAGAGATCTTCTTCGGTGTGTGTCATCAAGATTCTTTTTAGTAGGAGTTTCTCCATTAGCTTAGATAAGACTGGTAATAAACTGATAGGCCTATAGGACTCAACGTTGTGCGGGGTTTGTCGGGTTTTGAATTACTATTACTTGAGCGATCTTCCATGGGGTGGGAAAGAATCCTGTTCTGAGGATAGCGTTGAAGATGGCGGTTAACATTGTAATCCCTATTTTAGGAAGCTCCTTAAGTACCCTGCCCGTGATCAAATCCCAGCCTGGTGCCTTGTTAGGTTTTAGTAAGTTGATCATTTCTGTGACTTCACCAGCTTTGAACAGCTTTATTGGAAGTGAAAGTTGGTAAGGGGCTTCCAGGTATTCTTTTATGTCGTCATCTTCATCCGGATTTCTAGTTGGTATTTCTACAGGTTGGAAAACGTTTGACAGGTGTTCCGCGAAGATTTGTGCCTTTTCTTTGTTATTGCGCGCCCAGGAGCCATCCGCTTTACTTGTTGATTCGGTTGATTCAGGGCCTTCGTTGCCTTCCATAACGAGTAGTCTGTGCTAGCTGTAGCTGATAGCCCTTCTACGTAGGTGGCAAAATTGTCATTTTTGAGGGTCCGTATTACCTCCTTGAGTTCTCTAGTGGCAACGTTTAATCTTCTTTTGTCGTCAGGATACCTACTACGTTGCCATTTTTCCTTAGCCGTCGTTTTTGGGCTATTTTTCTTTCAGGATAGTAGGATACCTATGTTCTACTTTGTTGAGTGGGAAATTTGGTGTTGCTTCCCAGACAGCACTTTGTATTGTTTTGACAAAACTTAAGACTGCATTATCAATTTCTTCGTTTGTTTTGAGAGATACATCTAGATTTATGCTATCCTCAATTAGTACTTTAAAGTATTCCCATTTTGTTTTGAGTTGTAAAGTTGGGGTGGTTTACTTCTCTGTGTTATAATTGCATAGACAGTAGCTATCACTGGAGAGTGGATCAGACGTCAGATCAAAACTGGATTTTATATTTAAGAGTCTTCGAGAAATACCTTTGATCACAAAGAAGTCCAATAAATCTGGAACTTTTGCAGGGTCCGTTGGCCAGTATGTTGGTTCATAGGTGGATAGATGACCTAACTGTTCTTCTTGTAATACCTGATATAGGATTCTGCCTCTGCCTGGTGGGGATAGGCGCGATCCCCAGTGGGTATGCTTGGCGTTGTAGTCTCCGCCCGCCATGAAGCGATTTCAAGAGATGTGAAGTATTCTTTCAAACTGTCTTTGTCAGGACGATAGTTCGGTGGGCAGTATGCCGCCGAGATTACCAGCGGACCATACCAGTCCTCTATTTCTATACTAGTTGCTTGGAAGGAATCCTTTTGTATTCTGGCAGTACACAGTGCTTTATTTGCTTTCTAATTATTACTGCTGATCCTCCTCTCGCTCTACGATCTGCATCTGGATGTTGGGTATCGTATATAATGTAATCCGGAATTTTGAAGTGCGTTTGGGAATTGAAGTGTGTTTCTGCTATTAGTAGTACGTCAATGCTGTTATATTTTAGAAATACTTCTACTTCCTGTTTGTGGCTTTCTAATCCGTTGGCGTTCCAGAGCGCAATTTTAAATAGTTGAGCCATTGTTTTTACCGATTTTGGATACCAGGCATTTGATAGTCTTCCTCAGTTCTTTTATTTCAGATGTTAGTTCCGAAATCATTTTTTGTTGTGCTTCGATTGTGCTTTGTAAATATGATATAAAGTAATTTTCGTTCAGTGTAGGATTGTTGTTTGTGGCAGTTCTATAACTACATTGCGAGCTTAAATTTATCAAACGTGGTGCTTGATTTGTGGATATTGTCTGTTCATGGAGATTTCCACCGGCTTGTTGTTTTTCTGGTGCAGGTTTTTGGGTTTGTTCTGCATTGTTGATATTTGCTAAGGGACGTGTTTTTTGGATTCCCGTTTGTTGTACTTGTGGTAGTTTTCCTTATTGTAGGGGATGTCTTCTATTTAGGAATTCGATGTAGACTTTACAACCTTTGTAATTTGCAGGGTGGTTTCCCTCGCAAAGTACGCATTTGGGAGCCTTGCCATCACTGCAGTTTTTAGGGCATGTTCTATAGTCGTGCTCCCCTGCAGTTGTTTCTGGTATGACCGTAGCATTGACAACGTTTGCATTGTGGGATTTGTGTTCTTTTATGGGGTGGTTCAAACTTTACTACTGCATTTAACAAAAGGTCTAAGTTATAGATCTCTTTGTTGGTGTCTTTCTGTGCCAGGTCTATGAAGATCAGATTTTTTGGCATTTTGGTTTCGCGATTATGTACATTCATAACTGACTTGACTTCGTGTCCCTCTTTTTGCAATGCAAGTTTAATGTCTTCTACTGGGGTGGTGTGGTGTAGGTTCCTTATTACCACCCTGAAGTGTTTATCTTCCGGGAGGGTGAACGTATGTCTAATGACCTTGTTATCATCTAGAACTTTTTTAATTTTTTTGTAGTTTTCTATGGTACGGACTTGTAGTTTTACCTTGTCGCTACTTATCATTTGATAATAGTATTCCTTCTTATCTATCTTTTGTTCGATAAGTTGAAGTAGTGGTGGAATTGCCTTGACAAATTGTAAGATAAAAGGTGGAGGTAGGTCAGCTTTTTTTGCTTTCACATTACCGTTGTTTGTGGTATTTTGGGTTTCTTCCTCTATTCCCTTGTTTAAAACGTCGAATCTATTGGTTATCGTTGTGCTTTGTGTGTGACTTTGTTTTGACTTCGTTTGGCGAGTGGGTGAGCTGTCTCCGCTTCTTTTCCTTTTCGTTTTTCTTGATTTGACCTCCTGAAATTCATTGGGTTGAAATCCCTTTCCCTCTTCTGTCCTCTGTTGCGGGTTTTCATCAGCTTCTTCATATTCCGAGTATTCTGTATTAATTGATGGAGGCGGTAGAGGTGTTATTGTCCCATTCGGGTGTCCGTTTGTTGCTTGTGTTGGTGGATTTCTTTGATTGCTGTTCATTATTGGGCATGCCATTTGACTTTGTCCCATTAACGGCGGTTGGTATTGTTGAGGGTGCCACTGCGGGAGCCATTGCATTTGTGTAGTCTGAGGCCACTGCGGTTGTTGGTTTGAGTGCCATTGGGGTATTGAACTAGGCTGGGTCACAAGAGCATTGTTGTAAGTTATAATATTTGGTATAAAGCTATCAGTGCTAGAGCTAACTGGCACGTAGTGCTGATTTAAGTTTTGTTGGCCGTAATACAAGCCTCCATCGCTACTTCCTTGCATGGTGCTGTTTTAATTTCTTAAAATTGAATAAAAATGCAAACCGGGGTAATTGTAAACGCACATTAAAGACCAAAAATACATTTGATATCTTTTACAATATGGGCTGAATCAAGTGCCAAGAATCGATCTGAAGTCGGGCGCAATCGATGTGGGATACCATTGGAGTCTCATTACATTTTTACCTTGTTTTGTTTGTAAAGCTGAGTTTCAAGATGTTTATTGAATCTGGTGTTACCTTACAAAACTTCTCTGGGGTAAGTAAAAATTGTGAGGTTTTAATGTTTGAGGTTTATTAGATATTATGTTTCAACGTAAATTATACGCCCAAAATATAAATGTAAGATTTTAGGTTACTGTTTACATTTACTCCACTGGAGTTGCAAATGCTGTTGCAAAAGTGTTAAGCAAAAATAAAAGCTACCGTCAAACAGTAGTATATTATGGGGTTACAAAATATGTCATTTATAATATAATCGGCAGAAAAAAACTCCAATAAATGTAACTGGGCCAGGTCGTTTCCAAGTTTTACCACCTGAAGTAGAAAATCAAATAATGAAATGTTTGCTAGCAAGATCAAAAATGGGACAATCTTGTGATAAGTTAGATCTTCGTTGGCTACTTGGGAAATATGTTAAAGCTAAAAGATCGGATACCGTGGAAAACTGGTGTTATGTATTTATGAAAAGAAATTCTTGTTTTTTTTTTTGATAAAACCAGAACACCTACCAAATTAAAAAATTACCATTTACAGAAAACAGAAAACAAAGCCACAAAACTCAAGAAATCAAGAAGAAAAGAAAATGAAACAACTGATGATCAAAACCACATTAGCCTACACGAGAGTAATAAAAATCCTTGGGATAAAATGGATCCAGAAAATATAATGATTAAAAATGTTTCAAATATTTCAAATTTATTAAACGGAAAATTTATTATGGCTAAGTTCAAAGGTGGTAAAAGTAACACCACCATATTTAAATAAGTTTATGTGGCTCTGTTGCCTTAGTTATATTAAGAATTAAGATTTTCTATTTGTTTGGTATTAGTTAAGTTAAAAAATCTAGTAAATATTTTCTATTTTTAATTTTAAAATAGGTTTGATTTTTGATTTTGCAAAATGTGGGGTAAATTTAAACACAAGTATGAACTAGGTTTTAATCCAACAAAAGTAATAGTATACACTTTGTTTACATTTGCTCTTTAGGTTACTACAATAAATGAGCTACTTGTTCATATTTACCCTAACGGAACGGAGGTAAATAAACAAGACATAAAAATTAATGAAACCAAATCTACAACTATTACGTTTACGACGAAACACAACTATGCTCCTCCGGTTACACTAAATTGTATACAAATCCCCATCCAACAGGAAGTAAAATATCTTGGTTTGACCCTTGACAGGCGATTAACATGGAAACCCCTTATTACAAAAACGAGAAGGCAACTGAATACTATGGTGAAAAAGATGTATTGGCTTTTAGGGAAAAAATCGATAGAAAATAAAGTGTTAATGTACAAGATAGTTTTAGTTCCGGTGTGGGCGAACGGGCAGTGCTGAAACATCAAACAATGATATTCTGCAAAGATTCCAGAGCAAAACTCTTCGTGTAATGACCAACGTTGAATGGTTCATTAGCAACAAAACACTTCACGACGACCTAAAAGTTCCATGGATCAGAGATGAGGTTAAAAGACGAACGGTCACCTATGTCAATCGAATAAGAACTCATCCCAATGTGTTAGTGCTAAATTTACTAGACATTAATAATACTACTCGTAGATTAAAAAGACTTAAAACGCTACACCTTACTGACTAGTACTCGTTATATTAGTATATTCAGGGACTCGCGAATGGGCGACACTCCCTCCACATGTCAGTATTTTAGTTTAGTTTAGTAATTAAGTATTACATCAAATTTGCTCGTTAGCCTTTGGGCTAGTTGTAAATTAAGCATACAAAATGAAAGAAAAAAAATGGGTCTAATAACACGTTTTGACCACAGAGCATTCTTGTTGGTCTAAATGCGATGGTTTTGCTTGTTCATCGTCCCATTAAATGTGAAATGCTAAAGATGATTTTTGATGAAAAATTCGGATCAATTGCACGATGTTGGAAGAGCCAAGGCACATGTCGATTGAAATTGAGTTCTTGAGTCAATTGGATCTTGTAAGCGTGCAAATTCAAATCTTTGTGCACAATACGGCGTAAACTAGTCTTCGAAATGTCCAATTCTTGTGATCGGCAAGAGTTTTGGGCCATAGCAGCTGCGAACATTTTTGGGCCATCCAATCTTTGGCATATTACCAACAGAAACAGTGGCCTCAAATTTTAGCACCAAACAAACGATGATGAGTTCATTTAGATGGTTATGGCGACCAAAATGATCGCGTAGAGCTCGATAGGCTTTTTATTTTTTCATCATTATTTAGTGTTTTTTAATAACACTAAAAATGGCAAACCCTAAACTAAAAAAATGATGTTGGGTTGACAGAAGAAACATGGAGGATGTGTAAAATTTACATTATTTTCTCGCGTCCCTATTGGCGCACTCTTTACAAAGTCGCTTGTGCATTAAATAATAAATATTAGATTAAAAAAATTATCTTATTATAAAAGAATTAGTTTAAAAAATTAACTGCCATATAAAGAATTTTAGTTTACGTTGTACTTACAATCGAATTAGTCACAATTGTACGTTTTACTGATGGTCTTTGACCTTGATCTGTCTTTTATTCTTCGCACCCAAAATGCTTGCATTGTTTTCACTGTCATTTTTGGATTTTATGTTTTAAATTTTTTAATTTGGTTTCTGTTGTCTTATAAGCCCTTTTATGCTTTCTTGCCAATAAATGGACATTTCCTTTGTTCAAAAATTATGATTAAAGGATCAGCAATATTCCTGGGTGTCGTGGAATGGATATGATTCAAACCTGTCTAGTTAGCTGCTTTCAGCTCATACTTGTTATTTACCTTTGTGGTCGTTCTTATAGTGATCTTACGATCATTTGGTTGTGTTTTTAAGTACTAACAATGTTATGAAAACTTCGAATGCGTAGGTATGCAACATGGCACGCAGAACCCGGCTAGCTGAATATGCATGCACGGAATAATCATGCATGTTAGCAGCTCGGCAATTGCATGCATGCCAGACGAGTTTTTGCGTTCACGGTCGCAAATAGCAAAATCAGCCGGAAGAGCCACTTGCAGCTTTTTTGGTCGTCAGCCGTTCCAGCAAAAACCCGATTACCGCGCGGCTGGCCGCTATCTCGGGCGGCCAGCGCCCCGTCAGGACTTCTGGCCTACCTATGCCAACAGACAGGACATGGATCTGTGCCGGGAATGCGAAGCGGCAGTGCAGCGGGCGCGCCGCGCTCCGCCGCCAGGACCTGCATCCTAATGGCTCAATTCCACCCTGGCGAGGAATTCGCGGACTCCGGACGATGGATGCGATTGCATTCCGCGTTTCATAATTATCCGCAATTTATGGCCCGCTAAACCCGTTTCCTTTCGCAGGGTTCATTTTTTCGTCGGCGAAGTCGGCCGAAAATAAATCGTCCTGCCGCCGCGGGAGGCGGCGGGCTTCCTTTTTTTCGGCAGATCGCAATATCAAATGGACGTATTTATAAGCGACCCGTAACTTGGAGATATGACAACAGCACAGGGGCGGTTTCGGCCCTATTAATAAGTCTGGTCTTGAAGTTCTTGGAAGCGTTATGGCATGTGCTTTTCTATCACGTGTGGGTTATTAAAATATTTAAAATTCAACTTAGAAAGGGTGTCTTCCAAGGGCGCCGAATTTGAAAATTTAATAAATCGGCAAAATTTTCGTGAAACATACTTGTAATCAGTAAAATTTCCCATTTAATATACATATGAAACAGGATGTCAGGTATATGTCTGCATTCATTTATACGTTCCTCAATATCTTGCTGCCGATTCCTGGTCACCGTGCAAAGAAATCACTTATTGCAAAAAAATTTTTTGGAGTAAGGCACGAAGTGTAGCAAATCGCTTCGTCCTCTCCATAACTTCAAAGGTAGACCACAACGCGTTACGTTAACGTTCTCCATTGACGGTAACTGCAGTCTCTTCATAACCTTCAAAAACCACACCACACAGTTATTCTTGGTGAATGTATTTCACGCTCCTGAATTTGAGGTTACCCAAATTCGGCAGTTTTGTTTGTTGACGAACCCACTCAAGTAAAAGTGGGCTTCGCCACTGAAAATAAATTTTTTTTGAAATTTTCGCTGCCAGTCTCTCCACAATCCATTGAGCAATTTACCTCAGTTTTTTATGATCAGTAGGTTTAAATTGTTGCGTCAGTTGGATTTTACACGCGTGCATATGGAGATCTTTATGTAAAATTCGATGTAAAAAATTTGGAATGTCCAACGTTGGCGAATCGATTTTCCAGGACTCACAGTGACACTATCTTCCACAACAGAGATTCCAGACCGATTCCTCATTAGTTTTCGAACTGTAGATTTTTGCGCGCTTCATTTCTTCCGAGAATCGCACGTAGTTTTCGCATTGTCTGCGTGACATTTTCACCGCTTTGGTAAAATGTTTTAATAAGAGCACGTAGCTCCGCTGTAAACTGCTCCATGACAAAAACAAACCAAAACAATCTAATTTACTAGAAAAGCAATTAATGCTAAATTAATCAGGGTGATAATTCATAATAAAAATGATAAGAACTTCAATACAAAAAATGTTTTATGGAACACCCTTAAGAGCACAAAAAACATGCGGTACCAAAATAACGGTAAAAGAATATAAAAGAAACATAAAAATGCGTGTTTGGTATTTTGAAGCAATAATATCGTTTTGACACATTGTTTTCAGTTTAAAAAAGACTAAAAAATAAAAAACTAAAAACATATAAAGTTATTACAGCATTATCTTGCTCACCGAGATATACTCTAAAGAAAGAACAATACGTTGACTTTTTAGACCGCCAAGGATATAGATTCATAGTGGAAGGTGATTTTAATGCAAAGCACATGCACTCGAGATTAAGAGTGATAACAACTAAAGGTAAGGAATTTTTAATAGCATGTAATCAACTGGCCTACAGATCTGAACAAAATCCCAGACCTCATAGACTTCTTTGTATTCAGAAATATTTCGGCGAATTACTTGCACGTACAAGAAGCGTGAGATATGAATTCAGATCATTCCACCATACTATACTAGCAGACTGGTTAATAAACTAACTGATTGGCAAAGCTTTAAAATCGCCCTTAACAAATTTATTGATTTATCGATTCCACTAAGAACCGAAAAACAACTAAATAATGAATTAGAACTGTTTGTCGAAAATATTCAGCAAGCAGCGTGGAAAAATACCCCTGAGATCAAACTAAGAGCAAAGGGCAATAACTATCCAAAGGAGATCAAGGAATTTATTGTTGAAAAAAATTAGAAGAAGATGGCATCAGTCCAGAGCACATGTCGATAAGACAGCTCCAAATAATGCTACTCAGCAGTTAAAACGGAAAACACAACGTATTAAAAATGAAACAATTGGTAAACACCTGGGGGAAACTTACTAATGACAACAAAACTGACTACGCTCACCAACAGATTAAAAAGGCCTATACTTCAGAATCCGCTAATCAGAAATGCTGATGGAACTGGGCTTGCAACTACTCAGAAAAGCGTCCAGATTTGGAGAACATCTAGAGATGGCTTTTCAGCCAAATGATGGAGATGATCCCCAGATTTGCTCCAAGACAAGAGGATATTGTCATCAGACCTACCTCTCCAAAAAAAGTTTTTGATAAAATTAAAAATAATATCAATCCGAAAAAAGCTCCTGGTTATGACCTGATTACCGGAGAGGCTTTGCAGCAACTTCCAAGAAAAGCTAGTGTAAAACTGACCAATCTTATCAACGCTTTATTCAGATTGAGGTACGTTCCTAAGATATGGAAAGTAGCAAAAGTCATAATGATCCCTAAACCTGGAAAGCCCCCCCCATAAAGTTTCTTCATACAGGTTTATCTCTTTAATGCCTGTTATCTTAAAACTCTACGAAAAATTGTTAATAAAAAGACTAAAACTGATAGTAGATGAAAATAAGTTAATTTCCTCCCGACCAGTTTGGTTTTAGAGAAAACCACTCTACAATCGGCCAGGTGCACATAATTACTGATATAATCAAAAAAATTATTAAAAGAAAAAAGTTTGCTCCATTATTTTCCTTGAAGTTGCACAGGCATTCGACAAGGTTTGGTATGAAGGCTTGTTTTACAAACTGGACATGCTCCTGCAACGACAACATCTAAAATCCCACTTGTCAGAAAAAACTTTAGAATTGAACAGGACGAGGACTATTCTGAAATAAAATATAGCAACGTTTGCTGACGATACAGCAATTATTGTTGGAAAAAACTACGAAGAGGCTGCCGAGAAGCTTCAAACCTCTATTGATAAAATTAATAACTGGTGTAAAACCTGGCGCATCCAGTTCAATAAAAGTAAGTCTGTGCATACAAATTTCACTAATAAAAAGAAAAAATACCTTCACATCAAAATTAACGATACCTACATACAGGGTCAGCTAAATATCTAGACATGAATTTTAACACAAGACTACCATGAAAAGTCCATGTAAAAAAGAAAAAGAAAGAGCTTGGATTGAAATATAAAAAAATGTACTGGTTGCTTGGGAGAAACTTCAAGTTATCTACATACAATAAACTGCTTTTTTACAAGCAAATTCAGAAACACGTTTAGACATACGGCATCCAGCTTTGGGGCTGTGCTAGTAAAAGCAACACTCAGATAATTCAACAATTTCAAAATAAAATACTAAGAAACATTGTTGATGCACCTTGGTAGATCCGCAACAGTGACCTCCACCGAGATCTTGGAATTGACCCAGTTGATGAGACCTCCTTCACCACGTGAACATTGAGGCGATCCAGTTCCTTGATAACACCAACATAATAAAAAGACTCAAGAGGACTAAGCCATTGTAATGAGTTTAGTGATTATATTAGTGAAAAGCAGAATATTGTGCAACAGTGTACACGTTAATTCTAAAATGTAACCAAATTACTAGCGAGTAAGATTTTAATTTTTAGATTTTACGTAGTTAATTTAAGACAGAATAAAATTACTCATTGGTCTTAGGCCAGATTGTAATATCAGAAATATCCCTAGAGAGGTATTTTAATAAAAAAAAAATGTCCAAGGCAATCAAGTAGGTCACTATCTGATATCCATTTCTTAATGGTAATAAATAGGACATTTGTAGAGAGTCACTGTTAATTTTGTAAGATATATAGAGAATAATTAATAAATAAAATAATGAGAAAAAATGGTATTACAGATATAATATGAAATGATTCATCCGTCTTTTCTCCAGCGACGAAAGGATATTTTATGTAACTGGAAAAGTGAACCAATTAACAATCTTCTGATTTGAGGTACGGAATATTCTCATACCGTTGGGTTTAATATGTAGAAGGAGGACTCGTCAAAACTTAATGTCTTTTTGCAGTCTAAAAGAGAGTGTACGAACCCTTTTTTAGTGATTGGTATGGTAAAGTGTGACTATCTAAATAAGGAGCTTCTTTACCGCTGGAATTGGCCAATTTGTTAGAGAAGATTTGGTTGGTCTCTCAGGTCTCTAATGTTACAATTTCTTGAAGCTATATTAAAGATCTCGTTTACGATTTCACCAATTTCCAACAACATTGGATGAATGGGAATACGCTCCAGATGTGTGACTAAACAATAGGACTATCGTTTAGACGTCATGAATATTTGTGCAATGGTGTTGAAAAATTGGATGTGTTTTCTTTCCTTTAATGTATCAATTTAATATTATATTTGTAAATGACATCTTTTAGAATCCTATAGTTCTTTGATAGTAACTGGTGTATAATAAACTCATGTCATAAGTAACTAAGACAGGATATTACTTTAACTGTCAAAGTTCGAAATAATTGAAATGCACATAAATTTTAGAATAGAAAACCCCACTGGCTTGTTGAACTTTTAACTGTATGCACAAATATCATACAAAGACTTTTGTTAGGCGATATTATGTTACTCATCGTTAAGATAAGTAATCTGTATATAATTTTGTTTCAATTATATTAATTAAGAAGGAATTATGTCAATTTTATTTATGTCAAAATTGGGCAATTGAGTAAATTTTAATATTTATGTCAATATAATATCAGAAATAAGAAGAATAAAATCACAATTTGCAAAATTACTACACAAAGGAAGAAGAAGATAGATGACAGAGACTTGCAGACTGCTTCGGATGACAAACCCTCTTCGAGCACTCGGGATTTGGTTAAAAAGCTTGGAGTCGGCTAGAAGACAGTATAAAGATCTTGATTTTGTTCACAAAAAGTCACGACCAGACCCAAGCACAAGCCAGAGTTTCGATGAAGTTAAAAAATCGTATCAGAGGTACTTCGATTTAAAGCTTATTCAATTTCCTTAAATGTGGTTGAATTTTTTTTTATTGGTGGTAATATGGACTGTCATTATAAAATGTATCCACTTTTTAAATAGAAGAATAAATTACAATAATTGACTTCAAACAACAATTTAGTAATTTAAATTAAAATAAATAAATGCTTATCACGTGTTGGTTATTAAAATATTTAAAATTCAACTTAGAAAGGGTGTTTTACAAGGGCGCTGAATTTGAAAATTTAATAAATCGGCAAAATTTTCGTGAAACATACTTGTAATCAGTAAAATCTCCCATTTAATATACATATGAAACAGGATGTCAGGTATATGTCTGCATTCATTTATACGTTCCTCAATATCTTGCTGCCGATTCCTGGTCACCGTGCAAAGAAATCACTTACTGCAAAAAATTTTTTGGAGTAAGGCAACCGTCTCGCACGAAGTGCAGCAAATCGTTTCGTCCTCTCCATATCTTCAAAGGTAGGCCACAACGTGTTACGTTAACGTTCTACATTGACGGTAACTGCAGTCTCTTCATAACCTTCAAACACCACACCACACAGTTGTTCTTGGTGGATGTATTTCACGCTCCTGAATTTGAGGTTCCCCAAATTCGGGAGTTTTGTTTGTTGACGAACCCACTCAAGTAGAAGTGGGCTTCGCTACTGAAAATTTTTTTTTGAAATTTTCGCTGCCAATCTCTCCACAATCCATTGAGAAATTTACCTCAGTTTTTTATGATCAGTAGGTTTAAATTGTTGCGTCAGTTGGATTTTACACGCGTGCATATGGAGATCTTTATGTAAAGTTCGATGTAAGAAATTTGGAATGTCCAACGTTGGCGAATCGATTTTCCAGGACTCACAGTGACACTATCTTCCACAACAGAGATTCGAGACCGATTCCTCATTAGTTTTCGAACTGTCGATTTCTTGCGCGCTTCATTTCTTCCGAGAATCGCACGTAGTTTTCGCATTGTCTGCGTGACATTTTCACCGCTTTGGTAAAATGTTTAATAAGAGCACGTAGCTCGCTGTAAACTGCTCCATGACAAAAACAAACCAAAACAGTCTAATTTACTAGAAAAGCAATTAATGCTAAATTAATCAGGGTGATAATTCATAATAAAATGATAAGAACTTCAATACAAAAATGTTTTATGGAACACCCTTAAGAGCACAAAAACATGCGGTACCAAAATAACGGTAAAAGAATATAAAAGAAACATAAAAATGCGTGTTTGGTATTTTGAAGCAATAATATCGTTTTGACACATTGTTTTCAGTTTAAAAAGACTAAAAATAAAAACTAAAAACATATAAAGTTATTACAGCATTATCTTGCTCACCGAGATATACTCTAAAGAAAGAACAATACGTTGACTTTTAGACGCCAAGGATATAGATTCATAGTGGAAGGTGATTTTAATGCAAAGCACATGCACTGAGATTAAGAGTGATAACAACTAAAGGTAAGGAATTTTTAATAGCATGTAATCAACTGGCCCACAGATCTGAACAAAATCCCAGACCTCATAGACTTTTTGTATTCAGAAATATTTCGGGAATTACTTGCACGTACAAGAAGCGTGAGATATGAATTCAGATCATTCCACCATACTATACTAGCAGACTGGTTAATAAACTAACTGATTGGCAAAGCTTTAAAATCGCCCTTAACAAATTTATTGATTTATCGATTCCACTAAGAACCGAAAAACAACTAAATAATGAATTAGAACTGTTTGTCGAAAATATTCAGCAAGCAGGGTGGAAAAATAGCCCTGAGATCAAACTAAGAGCAAAGGGCAATAACTATCCAAAGGAGATCAGGGAATTTATTGTTGAAAAAAATTAGAAGAAGATGGCATCAGTCCAGAGCACATGTCGATAAGACAGCTCCAAATAATGCTACTCGGCAGTTAAAACGTATTAAAAATGAAACAATTGGTAAATACCTGGGGGAAACTTACTAATGACAACAAAACTGACTACGCTCACCAACAGATTAAAAAGGCCTATACTTCAGAATCCGCTAATCAGAAATGCTGATGGAACTGGGCTTGCAACTACTCACAAAAGCGTCCAGATTTGGAGAACATCTAGAGATGGATTTTCAGCCAAATGATGGAGATGATCCCCAGATTTGCTCCAAGACAAGAGGATATTGTCATCAGACATACCTCTCCAAAAAAAGTTTTTGATAAAATTAAAAATAATATCAATCCGAAAAAAGCTCCCGGTTATGACCTGATTACCGGAGAGGTTTTGCAGCAATTTCCAAGAAAAGCTAGTGTCAAACTGACCAATCTTATCAACGCTTTATTCAGATTGAGGTACGTTCCTAAGATATGGAAAGTAGCAGAAGTCATAATGATCCCTAAACCTGGAAAGCCCCTCTCCATAAAGTTTCTTCATACAGGTTTATCTCTTTAATACCTGTTATCTTAAAACTCTACGAAAAATTGTTAATAAAAAGACTAAACTGATAATAGATGAAAATAAGTTAATTTCCTCCCAACAGTTTGGTTTTAGAGAAAACCACTCTACAATCGGCCAGGTGCACATAATTACTGATATAATCAAAAAAATTATTTAAAAAAAAAGTTTGGTCCACTATTTTCCTTGAAGTTACACAGGCATGCTACAAGGTTTGGTATGAAGGCTTGTTTTACAAACTTCACAACATTCGCAACATCTAAAATCCCATTTGTCAGAAAGAAACTTTAGAATTGAACAGAACGAGGACTATTCTGAAATAAAAAATAGCAACGTTTGCTGGCGATACAGCAATTACTGCCGTTGGAAAAAACTACGAAGAGGCTGCCGAGAAGCTTCAAACCTCTATTGATAGAATTAATAACTGGAATCAAACCTGGCGCATCCAGTTCAATAAAAGTAAGTCTGTGCATACAAATTTCACTAATAAAAAGAAACAATACCTACCCATCAAAATTAACGATACCCACATACAGGGTCAGCTAAATATCTAGACATGAATTTTAACACAAGACTACCATGGAAAGTTCATGTAAAAAAGAAAAAGAAAGAGCGTGGATTGAAATATAAAAAATGTACTGGTTGCTTGGGAGAAACTTCAAGTTATCTACATACAATAAACTGCTTGTTTACAAGCAAATTCAGAAACCCGTTTAGACATACGACATTCAGCTTTGGGGCTGTGCTAGTAAAAGCAACACTCAGATAATTCAACGATTTCAAAATAAAGTACTAAGAAACATTGTTGATGCACCTTGGTATATCCGCAACAGTGACCTCCACCGAGATCTTGGAATTGACCCAGTTGATCAGACCCCCTTCACCACGTGAACATTGAGGCGATCCAGATCCTTGATAACACCAACATAATAAAAAGACTCAAGAGGACTAAGCCACTGTAATGAGTTTAGTGATTATATTAGTGAAAAGCAGAATATTGTGCAACAGTGTACACGTTCATTCTAAAATGTAACCAAATTACCAGACGCTAAGGTGCACTAGTGAGTAAGATTTTAATTTTTAGATTTTACGTAGTTAATTTAAGACAATATCCCTATAGAGGTATTTTAATATCTGATATCAATTTCTTAATGGTAATAAATAGGACATTTGTAGAGAGTCACTGTTAATTTTGTAAGGTATATAGAGAATAATTAATAAATAAAATAATGAGAAAAAATAGTATTACAGATATAATATGAAACGATTCATAAAAAGGAAGGGAAAACACCCAAGTTTAAAATGTGGTTTTAATATACTTAAATACTTGGTTTTAAATGTTCGGGGAATGGAGGACGACCAATTTGCTAACCGTCTTTTCTCCAGCGACGAGAGGATATTTTATGTAACTGGAAAAGTGAACCATAACAATCTTCTGATTTGAGGTACGGAATATTCTCATACCGTTGGGGAATATGAAAGAGACTCGTCAAAACTTAATGTCTTTTGTGCAGTCTAAAAAAAGAGTGTACGAACCCTTTTTCTTTAGTGATTGGTATGGTAAAGTGTGTGACTATCTAAATAAGGAGCTTCTTTACCGCTGGATTGGCCAATTTGTTAGAGAAGATTTGGTTGGTCTCTCAGGTCTCTCAATGTTACAATTTCTTTGAAGCTATATTAAAGATCTCGTTTACATTTCACCAATTCCAACAACATTGGATGAATGGGAACACGCTCCAGCATGTGTGGACTAAACTGGACTATCGTTTAGACGTACGAATATTTGTGATGGTGTGAAAAAAACTTGGATGTGTTTTCTTTCCTTTTATGTATCATTTAATATTATATTTGTAAAATACATCTTTTAGAATCCTATAGTTCTTTGATAGTAACTGTGTATAATAAACTATGTCATAAGTAACAAGACAGGGATATTACTTTTAACTGTCAAAGTTCGCAAATAATTGAAATGCACATAAATTTTGGAATAGACAAAACCCACTTCTTGTTGAACTTTTAACTGTATGCACAATAATCAACAAAGACTTTTGTTGCAGGCGATATTATGTTACTCTATCGTTAAGATAAGTAATGCTGTCTTTTGTTTTCAATATATTATTGGGCAATTTGATGTCAAAATTTTAATATTTATGTCAATATAATATCAGAAATAAGAAGAATAAAATCACAATTTGCAAACATTACTACACAAAGGAAGAAGAAGATAGATGACAGAGACTTGCAGACTGCTTCGGATGACAAACCCTCTTCGAGCACTCGGGATTTGGTTAAAAAGCTTGGAGTCGGCTAGAAGACAGTATAAAGATCTTGATTTTGTTCACAAAAAGTCACGACCAGACCCAAGCACAAGCCAGAGTTTCGATGAAGTTAAAAAATCGTATCAGAGGTACTTCGATTCAAAGCTTATTCAATTTCCTTAAATGTGGCTGAATTTTTTTTATTGGTGGTAATATGAACTGTCATCAGAAAATGTATCCACTTTTTAAATGAGAATAAATTACAATAATTGACTTCAAACAACAATTTAGTAATTTAAATTAAAATAATATTAAATGAGGTTAATTACCTATTTATAAATATTTGAATTTATGATCACTTCTTTTGAAACAAACCGATAATGTAGACTAACAAATTTAATAGCGTTATGAAGTATTTTATTTAGAACTGCGAGACATTGTTGTTTAATATTCTCTTTCAGCAGTCTTGTGCAGTAAACCTTCTGTTTCAGGTATCTCCATAAAAAGAAGTCTATTGAGATGAGCTCTGGGGAAAGCGCAGGGAATTTATCATCACCTTTTCGCCTAATTAATTTGTTACTATATATTACAATGGTAGTAGAGATGTGCTCCATTCTGCTAAAAAATCTCTTCATCGCCAAACAACTCTTCGCAGTGTGGACCGACGGATTCTTGTAGTATGTTTAGGTAAACATCACTGGTAGCAGTTTGATCCTAGGATACGCAGTGTTAATGTCTCATGGCATGTAATTTCTGGTAAGTTCAAATGATATTCTATAGTAATAAAAGAGATTTTGAGAAGCTCGGTAGCTACAATGTTTTGATTAATTCAGCCATTTAACTTATAGTGGTCACACCAGCCAATTTTGAATAAAAATTATTTTTGGCCATTACAAATTTTACGATAAATTTTTTATTTAGTGTGCTTTTGGGCACTTTTATTTAAAAATGATTTATTCGACAATAAAACTGCATTTAGTTGTTATTTGAATAGATTGTAGTTACTTTTTAAAAGGTGGGCACCGTATAGTTATGGGTGTGATAAAAACTTAATTTGAGTTACCGTTAATTCGATAATATCCCACAACTAAGTTGTGAACGTCGTAACATTTTAATAAATTAGTAGTTTATTATTATTATCACTAAAAAAGTAGCTAGGGCTGAGCTATAGGCTGCTAGTGGGGTCACAGGTGGCGATAGTAAACGACCTCTAGATATGGAGGTTATCTGCGATTTATATCTGAAGTAAGCAAGTCCGCCGACCAAAAAAACGAGCGTTGCTGAGATAAAGCGGTATTGATAAACCTGGTGGAAAGGCCGTCTCGCCTCTAAGATATATCTAAACGCTCAATGAAAGCAACATGTCATGGCGAGTATTGCCGCTAGTAAATAAGCATACGGAAATCCCCTGGGAGAGAGCAGCTGCGTTTCTTAGTATCCACTAAAGGTGAAGAGCAAGTAGCTCGGCACAGTTACAGTAGAAGAAAAACAGAAGCGTCGATGAAGATTATCAAGCACGGTAAAGCTAACAAAAGAGGTGGAATAATGGCCCTGAGTCAAACTCGGTCCAATCTTGAATGGTAGACAGAGTAGCTATACCCGAGGAAAATACAATATGCAACCAAACAGAGAATGTCAGACGCATGTATGCTTCAGGAAAATTAACCAATGAGATTAAAGAAATAAAAGGATCGAATATTGAAATTTTGGGAATAAATGAAATGAGATGGCCACATGCAGGAAAATGTGGGTGTGACAATTATGTTGTAGACCATTCTGAAAGACACAAACAAAATGAAATTACCATCACTCTGATAATAACAAAAGAAGTAAATAAATCAGTTAAAAACTTTACTGCACAATTATCGACAACACCAATAAGTATAAATATAATACAATGTTATGCGCCGATCGACAAACAGATGATCAGAAGTGAATCTGATTTACGAAAATAAATAAACTAATTAGTCAAGCAACAAAGGAAACACATTAATTATGTCGTTCAATGGAGAGTTTAATTCAAAAATAGGTCAAAGTTGATGTCTAGATATAGTTGGAAAATACTTGGACACGAAATGAACGAAGCGACAGAATGACACAATTTTGTCAAAAACAACAACTAGTTGTTTTAAATACCTTTTTTGCATTACATCCCCTTTTGTAATGGAAATCTCCAAGATATAGTAAAATACTCGTTTAAATAATTATTATCCTGAATTCTTTGTAGACGGCATTAACAAGAGATCACAGAAATGGTGTCCTATCGTATAAACACTTGATCTTCTGATGTTCTTGATTGTTGCTGGCAACTCGGATCCATAAATCCTGTTATTAGCAAAATTTTGTAATTTAATTAGTCTATAAAATAGTAAACTAAGAGTTAAAAAGTATTTGATTTACATGAATGGAATACTAGAAAACTACAAAACGAAGAAGTAATCGGACAGAAATTACAGGAAGAACTCTCTCAAACATCCAAAACATAACAGCAAGAAATGAAAACAATGAACAGAATTGATTACAACTAAAAGAAACAATAGTTAAAGTGGAAACAGATAACTTAAAACACAATAAATCGCAAGAAAATCATGAATGGATGAATGACGAAATTCCTGAATTGATGGAGAAACGTAGGTTATTTAAGAACAAAAACAAACAACGCAATTGAAAAATACATAAAGAAATAACCAGAAAGGTCAAATTTGCTAAGGAGACATGGTTTAGGGAAAAATGTCAAAATATAGGTTTGCAAAAAAAAACGATAACTTCAACCTATATAAAAAAGTAAAAGAAATGACAGGAACAAGTCAGAAAATATATCCACATAATGTATTAGTAGATAAAAACAACAACATACCAGGTGTACCGGAAAGTCTTCACCGGTTTTTTCCAATAGGGTCGCTAGGCTTAATATACAATATTATGATTTGACACTTGTACATTTTATTCTACAGACATCAAGCTTCACCGTCGTAGGTTATATTTTGTGACAGTATCACCGTCATATATTTATACCTCTTCAAAAATGTCAAGTTATGTGCCTGAAAACGTGCATTTGCGGCATGCATTACTTTTTTTATTTAATCAAAAGAAAAAAGCCGCTGAAAGTCATCGTTTGCTAGTTGAAACTTACGGCGAGCATAATCCAACCATAAAAACATGTGAGGCGTGGTTTCGACAATTCGAAGGTGGTGTTTTCGATGTGCAAGACAAAGAACGTTCTGGCAGACCGAAAAAGTTTGAAGATGCGAAACTGCAGGAGTTATTGGATGAAGACCCGACACAAACTCAAAAACAATTGGCAGAAGCGTTAAACGTGGTCCAAGAAACTATTAGCGACCGATTACGATCGATGGGAAAAATCCAAAAGATGGGAAGATGGGTGCCACATCAATTGAATGGCAGGCAAATGGAAAATCGAAAATCGTCTGTAAAATGCTGCTTCAAAGGTTTGATCGAAAGTCATTTCTGCATCGAATAGTGACGGGTGATGAAAAGTGGATTTATTTCGAAAACTCTAAGCGCAAAAAAACATGGTTATCACCTGGAGAAGCTGGCCCATCAACTGCGAGACCGAAAAACGATGCTCTGTGTTTGGTGGGACCAGAATGGCGTGGTGTATTATGAACTGTTCAAACCTGGTGAAACAGTTAATAATGATCGCTACCGACAACAAATGATCAACTTGAACCATGCATTGATCGAAAAACGTCCAGAATGAGCCCGAAGACACGGTAAAGTGATTTTACAGCACGATAACGCGCCACCTCATACAGCAAAACCGGTCAGGGAAGCATTGAAAGCGCTTGGGTAGGAAATATTATTGCACCCGTCGTACTCTCCAGACCTTGCCCCGTCCGACTATCGCCTTTTCGCATCGATGGGCTCTGCATTAGCAGAGCAGCACTTCGCCAATTTCGAAAAAGTTAAAAAATGGATCGATGAATGGTTTCGCTCAAAGGAAAAACAATTTTTTTGGAATGAGATTTATAAATTGCCTGAAAGATGAGCAAGATGTGCAGAATTGAATGGTCATTATTTTGAATAAATAAATTTTGCAATTATATCGAAAATTATGCATTTTTCCAAAAAAAAACGGTAAAGACTTTTCGGAATACCTGGTAATCACAAATCTTGAGTAAAACATTTTGTTTTGAAGACAACAGACCTTCGGAAGTTAAAACACACAATAATGATGAAGACCTAGACATTCAAATAAATAAAGTTATAATTTTATACTATACAATCATCAAAAACTGGAAAAGCGATGGTTATATGTTATTGCCCTTAATTATCTTAGCTCTGTTCCCATTGTTCGACAAAAAATCGAAATAAATTGCTTTTTGAAGCGATCTTCCAGATAAGCTTACCAATAAAGCCTACAAATAAAGCGACTGATCACTGGGAAACTATTGGATACAATTTCTAACAAAGGCTACAGGTTTAGCACTTATCTATTAAACGCGGTTCTAAAACTGCGCTTCATTCCTTTACAATGGAAAGTCGTTATGATTACAGTGAACCTGAAACCTGGAAAGCTTAAAGATTGCTTCTAATACTACCAAAAGCATTTGAAAAACTACTATTAAATATACCTTGGGTAACTGAATTTTTGATCACTAATTTGGATTTCAACAACAATTGACCATTAAATTCATCCAGTCGTAAACAAGATTGTCAAAGATTTTGAAGTAAAAAGATACAGCCGAACTATATTTATAGGTGTAATTTGACAAAGTATGGCACAGTGAATTGGTTTTTAAAATCAAGGGTAAGCTTTTCCCAGATTGTTACCAAATTATCAAATCTTATCTTACCACAGATAATTCTTCGTTAGATTTGGTTTTGGAGTTCCATAAGAGATTAATATCGTATCTTTTGTATATTTCTGGTGTACTAATCACCAGAAGAATAATGACTACAACTTTCGCTGATGATACGATTGGATTAGCATCACATCCAGGCCGGTTATGTCATTCAACAATCTTCAAGTCTATTTATATATATTGCAGTTGTGGTTGGAAAAGTGGCATATCAGAATATATAAAACAAAATCAGTCCAAGTTATTTTTAAAATTAGAAGAGATGCCTTACTAAACCTGTCTTACTAAACAACCTGCAGGTCCCAAAAACAGAAAGCACCAAATATTTGGAAATTCATCTGGATAAGTGACTAACGTGGAAAACAAATATCTGAAAAATCTGAAATATAAAGTACTGTTTTCCAAGGCCATATTCAGACCGATCTGTTCCTTTGAGGTATTGTAAGCAATGCTCATATCAAAATTTTGATCCATAGTGAATGCAACGAGGTCATATTTTGTAATCCTAGCAGTTAATGAAGAAATATAGTGATATAGTGTAAGTTACTGTAGTTGCGTTAGTGTTCAGCCTGATGTTCTAGTCGAATATCTAACGAAGCTAAGCGACTCAGGACATCTGACCTTCCCAACAGATTTGAGTGATTGCGAGAGTGTAACTACTTTTACTTCTGGACAAATCGAACTAAATTAAAATAAGTAATTTATCAATGAACTCTTTCTTCATTATATGTAATTAAATAACAACTTCAACTTTCTAATCGTCGCTTAGTAGAAACACCGCAGGAATTTCTTGCAAACATCGTTTCGCATGTATTCAGGCTGTGCTCTCCCCAGCCCGTGGGTTTCATTTTCCTTCATAGACTGGCTTGATTGTAACATTTACATTTCAAGTTATTTTCTGCTCTACCCCCGTCCGCATTCGCCGGGGAAGAATTACGATGCGCAATCGCTTTATGGTCCTGCTCACTGGCGCTGCACTATTATTAAGCGCGTTGGCCGAACAAACTGCCGTTCGCAGAAAAACCCGGCCGGACATGCGGGAAATTACGGGCGCCCACGTGCCCGCGCGCTTGTCGCGCGGCCAAAACGAGGGCACCATAAAACACTGCTAATCCAGGCCTGTCCCCGTGCACTCGGCCGCCTTAAATCTTGTCAACGTGCGTTAGCTTGCGCCTTGCTGGCCCGGTTGAATCGCCGGATTAATTTTGCTGATGTTTATATTGCCGCGCTGCTCTTTGTGCCCCCGTCAAAATAGGAGGAAATATTGCGCTGCTGTTCGGCCCCAATAATGTTATTGTGGAGAGGGGAGGGTCCCATTTATCTTATAGTTTCTAATTTATTTAGTTGGGTTTTAAATAGTGTCTAAGTTTGAAACACTAAAACTAATGAACATCGTGTTGCTAGTGTAGCGGAGCGAAAGCTCGTAAGAAATATTTCCTATAGCGGTCATATTCTTAATTGCCGGTCCGCACAGATCGCAATTACCCGTGCCAAAATATTTGGATATTCGGTTTTTTACCTGGCAAGATTATAGAAAATATTTTCCCTCCTCTACATTTACCAAGACTTGTCGAGAATTGATTCTCACCTTTGGCCGATTTAAGAACGACAAAAATTTTCCTACCCCAGTTAGTCGATGTGTATTTGCTACGGATATGGCGTACATCGGTTGGGTTATTTATGAGTCACCATCTTAATACCCATAATATCATAATAATTAAAATTATCCTTAATATTTTTTATATAGGATGACCCAAACTAAAGTTTAGGATTTGAATTGCGCGCCGTTTGCGTTATGTGGACGTAAATTTGCATCTAAACACACGGCGAAGCCTACCAAAAACCACCAGAAACACCGTGCATGTGTAAAATGAGTTTTAAAGAACATATAGCAACTGATGTTGAGTTTTCCAAGAAAACTCATATTGAGCGATGAACCTCATTTTCCTTTAAATGTCTTTGTAAATCGTAGTAAAAATCCAAGAGCCATACATAAAAAACCACACTGTTGGGTATGAATTATAGGCTGGGGGAACTACAGGCCTGTACTGTTTTGACTACAAAGCTGGGTAAGTTATACTGTTAATGGTGTACGTTATTGGAAGATGCTAAACAATTTTCTTTCAATGAGGCCAACGATTTAAACTTGAATAACATGTGGTTTCAACAAATCGATTAGTCACCATAGTCTTCCAATATAACCCCATTAGACTTTTTTTCTGGGATATTTAAAGAAAAAGGGTTTATGTCAACAAATCTCTGATTTCAAGGCCAAAAAAAACACCAATCATGTGCTGAAATAGAGTTTGAACCAAGAGAAAGCATTATAAAACTTCACTAAAAGAATGACCTCATTTTAGGGGAGTATTGAAGGGCTTTTTAAGTGACATCATATACTTACGTATCTTGCCTGTATTTTACTCTAATAACAAAGCAAATTTGGATTGTTTTAACATGTTGTATTTTATTTAGAAAAAAAAAACATCTTAAAGTCCAATTTGGAAGCACCGTCATATTGTGCGAACAAAGATCTTTTCAAATCATGCGATGCAGTTTTTTCTTTTACGTAGGATTAAATTTTGTAATCCAAGGATTCAGGTTTACCCTTGGTGAAAACCGTTCTTTAGATGTAATGTAATCAATGTTTTTTAGTATATTGTGGATTATTTTGAATAAACCTGACCTTGTTAGTTGCTGTTGATTTTTCTAGAAAACTCTTGGTGTGTCATTTTATTTATTGTCAGATCCATAAACATTAATTTATTGTACAAAGCATAGATAAAAAAGACAGACATATAATAACTTATATTATGACACTGCGAAACAAACAAATGGTTTAAGGAGAAATCAATTTCTAATGTTTCAATCGTTTACTTGATCTGTGTCTATGTCCTGAGCTAATTTGAGTTTGAGCTTGGTGTGAATGTTCGTATTAAAGAGTTTGTAAGAAACTACTCAAGTATATATCTATATTCGTTTCGTTCTTGCCTTTTTTTTAAAGATTAGTATACCGGCGTGTTTCTAGAATTGTGAAAAATAGCTTGATTTCCTTGGGAGGTATTTAAGAATAATATTGGTGATTGGGTCGTGATCGGGAGATCTTCTTTCTGGAAGTTTATTGGAAGAAGTTGCTTGACTACGGTCTAATATTGTTATTCATCTTTTAACATGTTTATTTGTGTAAAATAAGTAGAAGTGCACGTGATTTTGGAAGTGAAAGTATTTTCTAATCTAAATTTTAACACTATCGATGTCTTAATCTCTGGAACTGGACACAATTATATGTTTTTTATGTGCTAATTCTTAGATTATTAAGTTTTCTTTTGCATTAATGCGTTATATTGTTTAAACTGTTACTACATTGGGGCTTTCTAGTTCTTTGCCAATCATTGATGCATTTAAGGGAAATCATTGTAGTCAATTAAATAGCTTCTTTTATAGTTATATAGCCTAGTTTTACACTATTTTCTACTGATGACGTGGAGTGATTTATGGGTGTACCGATGCCTTTAATAGTCTGTAGTCTTGTTGAGTAAGTCTTAAAAGCTATTTCAGTCTATTTTTCATTGATCTGCTTTAAAATGAGCTTCTTGATAGCTAACTTGTTGGTAAACAATAGCAGCACTGAAAGGTATTCAGAATTTAGTTAGACTTGCAGAGATTTGGAAGACAGATTTGTTAAAGTTTTTTTGTAGGACAATATCGAGTATATCGGGCTGGTAGTCTTCTCCAACAGAATTTACTATGGCAAGACTTGCCAGTTTAACGCTCTGAATATGTGTCTTTGCATGTCCATGGGGTATTTTTAGAATTTATTTCACCTCCATCTAGAATTACTTTGATCTACCAAAGATTCTTTTGATATTTTCTTCAAATAATTTTATGTTTGGCTAACTGTAGGCACTAGTCATTATTATGCTGCTCAGGTCATCAAGTTTAACTTTATTGATATCAATTAATCTTTTAGATTAGGAACTTCTGGAAATTGGTTGTGTTCAAATTTTGTTTTGTTAGTAATCCTCACTCCATCTGCAACTACTTTAGAGTATCGGTCTGTGCGGTAGACGCAATAGCCGGAAATTTGAAATTTTATGTATTTATTACGACTATATACTCTATAATAAGCATAAGGTAGAAGAGTGTTGATACAGAGGATTTAATGTAGTTAAGGTTTCATTAGTTAGAAGAGTTTAAATGAAATTACTAGTTAATCCTATGAATGAGATAGTTATGCTGTTAAAGGTTTAGTCCGCTTTTGAGTTTTTCTGTAATTTGAATTTTTGAGTTGGGTTCTTGTCCGTTGTTTTGATAGCTTGATGTAGTGAGCACAGCTACGATAATTGTTCTATGGTTTCTTCCACAATGGGTAGATTTTTGGTTTCTTTTTTCAATCAGTGTGTACATGATCACTTGTGCACTTAACGCACACTGGTAATAAGATACAATAGTTTTCGATATACCGCACTGCTGGCATCTGTGACAATGTTTTTTAAGATGCTTCTGACCTGTACAGCAACTATGGAGTGGAATAGTACTTTTAATAAATATATTCGCCTTGATTGCTTATTTCTAGCAAATTAAATTGTGTATACTAATAGAAGTTTTATTACTGGTGCATGCTTGGTTAATTTTGTTTTATTTCTTCATTTATGAGAAAATGTAGAACGAATAACTTTGTCATTTTGATTCTGGTATGATATTATATTTTGTTTTCTGTAAAGAACTTGGTTGGTGTTTGCAATTATTCCTCTATATTTAAGTTAATGCGTAATGTAGATGTATAATTCTTCTTTCTCCTTTTCTTCTTAGAATAAGAAGCAGGATGTTTATTTATATATTACGTTTCTATCTTTAATTTTCTTGGGAAGTGGAGGGTCTACGATTCTTGCCATCGCTTCGGTGGTTTGCCAGGTAGTCTACGCGTTAGCGGCTTCCCATCTCTTGCTAGACTTATAATTCTGTCTTCTTCCAATCGTGGCACGTGTTCGTTTCAGCCTCTTCTCCTTCTCCGGGTCAATCTCACTATATCTGGTACGTCGCATGTTTGTCGTATTATCGCATTTATTGTAAAATGTAAAGATTTCAGATCCTTCTTTTTGATTGCATGTTCCCAATTATGTTGCGCAAACCACAAAAATGTGTACACAACTAAGCTCCCTATACATTATTGTCGTTGAAATATTGTTCTATGACACACAACTTTTTATTTAGACACAGAGTCTTTTAACGTATTTCCGTAGCATCTTATTGCTTTTTTTCAGTTTTATCCTATTTCTGAAAAACTTCATTGATCATCTTTTTTAGATTCTTTTGATTTATCAGTTATTAGTTTTTATTTGAGCTTTTATTTGCTGTATTTGTTGAAAGATTATATCTTAAGTAGATTTCATCAAATCCCTTCATGGTACAATAAACACTTTAGTGTGATATTAACGTTGTTCTTCAAGTTGAAAAACGTTATTGACAAGTGATTTTATGTGATCTCCGTTTCAGTTCCATGTTACAAACTCGGAATACTTGACACACAGTACTTATTTATGACCTAACCGTGCACGTTAATGGATTCGATGGAAGCAAATATCCGCAGAGAGTTAATCAAAGGACCTTAAAGTGCCAAGCTGCGCAAAACCTTTAAAGTGCAGTCTGGCCGGTTGATTGAAGTGCTGCTAGGACGGTAAATCTGGAATCGCGCCGCAATGAGTTAAACGCGAGTACCAGACGCGCAACACTGCAACAAGACCAATAGGAAGCCCGCCTTGCTCGCTTTGCAATAACATTGCGAATGCAGCCTCATGCAGGCGACAACAAATTAACGTGGTCGCCGCTGGAGCCTTCGTATGTGACGATTTAATTAAAATCGAAGCTGAAAACGGCTGTTGTTGACGGCGATCTGGAAATTTAATTACGGATTGCAGCGCCGAGCGGAAATTGTGCTTGGGTCGGTATTGACAGAGGCTGCACTAGAATGGAGGCCTGCTAGCGCGATTTTTGATAGCGGGCTGTCGAATGGATCGCGACTTTTAGCGGCCGAACCGGGCCGATTTAATTAATTTCATTGGGCACGTACGATGTGGCGAATGGAATTGTAGCAATCGCGATCGGGCTTTCATTGTTCGTGTCACCCCGCAAATGTGATTAGTCGCTGCTATTTATTTAATTGCGAAACTACTCGGCGTGGTGGAAAAAACAGCAGACTTTAATAATTAACCCCGATTTCAGTTTTAACGGCATGTTCATCTATTTGTCTACCTGCTCATTTATTTGTTGATCCGTTAGTTTACTTATCTGTTATGTCATCTGTCCGATCGTCTCTCAAATCTTATTTATCTATATATTTTTCTAACCGATTGAATATCTATAACTAGGCTTTATGTTAGAAAATTCATTCACGATATTCAGTATTTGTACAATGAACGTAATATTACGTGCTTTTGAATTTTTTTTAATTTCAGTGTCACATAAAGGAAATTGTGAAGATAAGCATGCCTTTAAGTTTAGGTTTTCGCCAATTTGTTACACATTAGGATGTTATCATTATTGTTATTAACCATCATATCAGCAACGTCCATTTGTATTAATAATGGTAAGGCTATAACGCCCCACGTGGGAACATATCCTGCGAACTGAGAAGTTAAGGCTTTCATATGTTAGTTCTTTCTGCCCAGCCGTCGCGCACCATCTCTGATGTGTGGCGATGTAGCAAGCAAATTCACCTTAGATGATCGTAATTATTACTCCTTCTTCGAAGTGAACGTAGATTATTTTTAGTAACTGAGTAGGCCACCCGCCAGCCATCAGAGAGCACTAGAAATAAACTCGGGTCCGTCAGCATTGCAGCCCGCCCCCCAACCACGGGACCACGCTGGCTTATGTCTATTCGTATTAGTAAGTGTTAAATTTTCTACTCAACTCTATAAATTCTTTCTGGGGTTATCTCAAATAGGTGCAGTCCTTGAAAATGATACTTTAAATGAAACTCAACATACAAGTGATCACTATCAAAAAGAGTGACGCTAACAGCTTTTTTTTCTACATTCATTACTTTGTTTCCTACAAGACAAAACAGCAACCAAACGGCGACATCTGAAATTTGTGCAACGTCTCGAAAAACATTCTTAAGAAAGTCGTGCGTTTATAGTGTGTGTCCACAACCCATGACAGCTTTGTTATGTTTTGTAATTGTACATGTTCTCGGAAATAATACTCTTCTATATCGAACAGACGCGAGAAGGGTAGTAGAGTTCCAGCGAGGACATGAAGCACCCAGAAACCGGCAACGGGCAAGACGACCTGTAAGTGTGTGGATTGATGTCCCACATGCAGTAATAGATTACTCGATGGAGACCAAGAGACGGTGGATGCTGCTTAAGTTAAAGAGAGACAGGGGTATCGAGGAACGCACCATCGATAGGATTTTGCATAAAGATTTTACCCGCGTAAAGTTGCATCGACGTGGGTACCACATGCACTCATGAAAGTTTAAAAGTGGATGCGATATGCAACATGTTGCGATCACCTAGCATTCTGGCAACAGGAAGGAAACCATTTACTTTCCAGAATCATAGCTATCGATGAATTTTGGGCCAGGGGATATGAATCAGAGCTCAAACGTCAGTCTGCAGAGTAGCGACATAGAGGATCATCAGGAAAACAGACGTGCCGTCAGAATCCTTTAACATGATTGTGGAATATGACGTCAGGGGAGTGATTGTGTGCCACTGTGTCCCACATGACAGAACAGTGACAGCAGTGCACCACAGGAATTTTTGCTTAGGCAGGTATGCCGTACCATTAGGAAGAATCGTCTTGAATTTCTGGATAGTATAATCATTCTCCACGTATAATCATTCTCCACGACAACGCAAAAGCATATACAGAGTGTGTAAGGCGGTTACTGCTGCGTTAAGGCTGGGAACTATTGAAGCACCCACCATACTCTTGGACATTTCTTCATGTGATAATGGTCTGAAACGAAAAGTAAAGAAAAGATTACTTGGTAGACGGTTTAAGACTCAAATGGAAATTGAAAATGCTATGCAATAACAGATGGTGAGAAATACAGTGAAGCAGATAGTATGTGGCGCCTCCCACATCGTTAGCAGCGTGTTGCGAACTTTGAGGGCATTTAGAATGGATGTGTGCTGTAATGATTTTGTAACATAAAACTTGCAATGTCAAACTTAATAAACAATGCAGACATGTTGTAAAAGACCCGTGCTTTTCGATCATTTCAATTATATATTTAAAATTTTTCACCTGCGCTCATATTCTCACAAAAAATAGTTCCTACGACTTATGCCCGAACTCTCGTATATAATATAAATAGCAAAATATTGCCATGTCGATAATATCGCCGTAACTATGCATAATAGAAAAATAAAGTAAATAAAACAATTGTACAACTAGTTCACGATTTTAAAAGAGTCAAAATAAATAAAGTGAAAATGTAACTACTACAAGAGGCGAATTATCCAGACTCTCCATTTTCGATGTCGTAATTAATAAAATAGTGAAAAGAAGAAGATGATTATTAAATGGGACTCTATGCCAATTACTATATATTAATGTGATAAACCATAAAACCTTTTAGAATATTTTATATTAGCAATGGCAATATTTTAGAAAGTGAAATAAAATATAAAAATACAACTAGTCTAAGGGATGTTACATAATAAAAAACCTAAAAAAACTTAATGGATAAACATACAAAAATAAAATCATATGTAATATTTACTACAATAAGAAAAAACAACACTTAAGGAGAATAAAGAGTAACGGATTGATAAAAAAAGCATAAATCATAGAATGAATAAAGTCACACAGATCGGTTACAAACAATTTTTATATAAATAGTTTATTGGATGTCACAGAATGTTAAATAATATGTTGAAATCGAGCAATAATCAACATTTTTTTGTTAAACATATTGAATGAATGAAAATATGAAAAGAATATTAAGAAATGGAAATTTATTAAAAAGTTAATATCAGAAATTTTTAATAAACTAATAGAAAATTAAAAAAGTTAAAATGCCTTATTACGTTTGAGGAATATATAAGAGATAAAACAAACGATTAAACGAATTTCTAATGAAATTGATGGTTTTCTTATAGAAAACGGTAAAGAAATTTAATAGTTTCTCAAATTATAGACATAAAGGTAGTAAAGCAAATTACATCTTAAAGATCTAAATATACTTGTTTCCTATTATCAAATCTGACTAAGATTTGTTTTCAATGAAATTTCCTGCTTATATCTCACGTTGTATGTAATTGGCAATTACTAATTGCTATGACAAATGCGTCAATTTAAAGGACTTGTCATTTATAATGGCGCAGATCTTTTGATTATACATAATCAACGAATTATAAAACTTTTTTTTATTATCAACTTTGCATATTTACAATCTACTCCTTATGGAAGTAATAAGTAAATGTTATGATTTTAATTACATGACATGAGGGGGATTCGGCCAGTGCCTTAGCCCCATATTTATTTTACTAGTATTAATTAATTATCGTGAGGAGGTAGGTCCTGTGGCCATTTTCTTTTTAGCCTCCTGGTGACGGAAGGTTGGACGGACAGTTGTTCCACGAGTTGATTAGTATGCTCTGCCAATTTTTTGGTGTACGATTTAGCCAGTCTTTTGATCTCTTCCGCTACATAAGGAATTCCAAGGTCATTGTGGAGAGTTTCATTTGAGATATACCACGGAGCATCGGTTATGGTTATAAGAATTTTTGATTGGCATCTCTGTAGGATCTTGGTATGTGATGCCTTGGTACAACCCCACAGCTGGATTCCATATGACCAGATGGGCTTTAAAATTATTTTATAGAGGAGTATTTTATTTTGTAAGGTAAGCTGAGATCGTCTCCCCATCAGCCAGTTCATCTGTTTTATTTTTAGGTCTATTTGTTTTCTTTTTTTTTAAATATACGTGTTCCATAGTAATTTCTGGTCTAGATATAAGCCAAGATATTTTATTTCAGTTTTGTGAGGTATGGGGGTGTTTTTGAATAATACGGGTGGGCACACGATGCGTCTATTGGTAAAAGTAACATGAGTAGATTTATCGCTGTTCACTGTTATTCTCCATTTGTCGAACCAGTCTTGAAGGATGTTGAGGTGATTTTGTAGATATGCTATAGCTGTTACCGGATTTTCGCTGCTTGAAAGAATAGCCGTATCGTCAGCAAACGTTGCAATTAATGTGTTATTTGTGAGAGGAGTATCAGAGGTATACACTAAGTATAGCAGAGGCCCCAACACGCTGTCTTGCGGGACTCCAGAATAATCTTGTGATAAGTAGACACAGTGCTATTGATCTTGACTTGAAAAGTCCTGTCGCTAAGCTATGACTTTAATAACAAGTATAATTGACTTGGAAAGTGGAGCTTAATTTTGCATAGCAGACCTGCGTGCCATACCCTGTCAAATGCCTGTTGAATATCAAAAAATAGAGCTGAGCAAATTCATTTTGTTTTGAGGCTCTCCATTATTTTAATAACGATTCGGTGAGTTTGATGAATCGTCGAGTGTTGTTGACGGAATCGAACTGGTAATTTGATATTATGTGTTCTAGATCTACGTCACTATGGATTCTCTTGAGAAGTAGCCGTTCGAAAACTTTGGATGTCAGGAGTAAAAGACTGATTGGACGGCGGGAAGAGGGTTGCGAAGGAGATTTTCTAGGTTTCTCGATTGCAATAATTTGGGCAAACTTCCACTGGGTTGGGAAATGGCATAGTCTGAGGATGCTGTTAAAGATTGTGGTGAGGAGTACTATGGCTTTTCTAGGAAGATTTTGAAGGACTTCTCCCACTATCAGATCGTATCCTGGGGCTTTGCGGGTATTGGTGGCTAATATTTGTTGTCGTACTTCTCTGGGTGAGAATGGTTTCATTGGTAACGACAATTGGCATGGAGCCTCCAGGAATGAATTAATTTCAGAATCGTCGGTATTCGGTTGGGATTGTGGTGTCGTGAATATGTTAGCGAAATGTTCAGCGAATGTTTCGGCCTTGTCTTCCTCTGATCTGGCCCAAGTGTGGTCCGGTTTCTTGATGGGAGGTATGGTGGCAATTGGTCGTTTGAACTTTTTGGTTGCTTTTCACAACGTGCGATCGTCAGGTGAAAGATTAGTAATATAATGTTGGAAAGTATTGTTCTTTGATTCTATTAACACGTTGTGTAGTTGATGTGTAAGTCGGTTGAGTAAGGTTTTGTCGTACCATATCTCTGGTTCTTTGCCACTTTTTCGTGCTCAAGGTCTCGAATGTGGCGAGGAATGTGTGTTGTTGATGACCCATTGGTTGGCGAGGCAATGCATCTTGTATCATTGTTGATCAGACCCATTCGGTTGTCGTCAAGGTCTTCAGCGCTTTTAATTCGCAGCAGTTCCTTGTAATCAAATTCCTAAAGTCAGATATGGTCGAGTTTTCGTACATAGGTCTTGGAGTAGACTTTTAATTCAGCATAGATTGTAGGTGCCTTAGGTAACAAATTTGACCGGGAGTGGTCGGATGAGATCGAAATTTGTACATATTTGTGTGAACGTATTCGTTATACCACGTGTACTGCAAAATCAAGTAGGTCTGTAGCCTGTAATTATGACCAGTGGAAAGATAGTGCATCTGAGGTATCAGATGGCTCGAGATTTGGCCTCTATTTTAACCTGGAACCACGTATGTCGTTTAGCATTCGTCCTATGATGAATTTTATCGAATGTTTGCAGAAACTCCTCGTACTCATCGATAGAGATAGAGTGTCTTGGAGGACTGTAAACTGCTGTATTATCAGTGGAGAAGGGAGAGCATGCACCTTTATGCTTGTACTTTGAATTTTATTGGTCTGATAAGACACCCGTTCGTGATGATTGATTGTATTTTTGATTACAACTGCTGTCCCACCGTGCGCCGCACCATCGGGGTTGTTAGTAAGGTATGTGGTATAGAACGGGATTTTTATTACTGTTCTTGTTGTTGCGCGGGTTTCTGAAGTTAATAATATATCAATATTTTGCAAGAATGAGATTAATTCTGGGATGTGGTTAGATCATTCCAGACAGCGATGCGCAACGAAGTCGCCATTTTTATGTTAGTTTATTAATAACTGTTGAGAGAATGTTTAAGACCATGCTGTTCTGACTAATTAGTTGGAAGAACACTGATTTAAATTCATTAAGAAAGTTAGCAAGGATTTGATTTATAGAAGATGCTTAATCGTTATTTTGAAGGTTGTCAGTTCTTCCTGCTGTTATTTGTGAGTAGGATAGTTTATTTTGCAAGGAGTTTGTAGTGTCGTTGTTTATGTTGTGGATATGGTTTCGAAGTGGGGGAAATTCGCTTTTATTCGGTATCTGTTGTGTACGCTCTATATTGGAAGTTCCGGTGCTCTATATTGGGGCATTCCTGGTTCTCTGTAAGTCTTGGTACACTGAGCCTCCCTTATAGTTAGCTGGGTAATTCCTGCTACAAAGAACACATTTGGCTGGAGTATTTTGAGGTTTCTTACAGGTGGAAGTTTCGTGGTCGCCACCACATTTAACACATGCAAAGGGTTTGTTGTAATAACTCTTTATATGGCCGTAGTCCTGGCAACGAAGGCACTGGGGGTATTGTATTCTTCTTTCTAGGCGGCTCGATTATGACTTTGTTATTACTGATATGTTTTACGTCAAATATGGTTTTATTGTTATTTTTAGCTTTTAAGTCTACCATAAATAATGGTAGTGGTTGCTTAGTTAGTTTGTGATGAATGTTAATGATATTGCAAATTTTATGTCCTAATTTCCCTAATTCTTTTTAATGATCTCCGTTGAAATCGTATGATGAACCTTTCCTCCTTAAGTTGGTAGGTGTGGTGTATTATGTTTTAGTTCTTAAGATGTGTTTTGAGTTTTCTCTAGGAATCTGACGTGTTGGTGTTGATTTTGATCGTGTTATTCAATAACGCTATTGTGTAATATTGGTTTTTTTCTGGTACTGCATTTATATTTGTGATCATTTCGTTGTAGTTATTTACCCCGTAAACATAAAAAGGTGGTGGTTTTGAGATTTTATGTTGCTGAGTACTGGATGTTTGGTTCAGGTTTGCACTGCTGCTTGCAATTTGTGAGAGTACTTTGAATCCATTGGAAGTAGTTATAGGAGTAGTTTGTTGAATGTTGTTGCAAGTTGTTTCTGTTTAGTTTTTTGACTATTTGCCACGCGTGTTTGTGTTTTTGTGAGGTTGATTTTATGTTTTCATCGTCCACGATTACAGAATTAGATTCATTACTTACTGATGGGTTTTTGTTTGAGGTTGGGTTATTGGATTTAGTGCGGGTAACAAAATTAGGTATATATTGGTGTGGATTAGCATTATTTGGCTGTAGTGGCACGGATGGGTGAGGGTTCATTGTATAGGAGGGGGGTATTGGTTGTCCATAAGGCGCAAATGCAAATTGCATTTGGTTGGCTACCGTATTGGTTAGATTGTTGATTTCCCTGATAGTTAGGGAGACTGAATGTGAATCCGTAATTCCCTGAACGAATTGCATTAACGGGCCTGGGGGTCCAGGGGCGGTCCCATTTCCATAGGGAACGTGTATTAATTGTTAATTTTTAATATTTTTATATACACAGAGTTAATAGATTAATATAACCAATAATGTGTTTGTACATACAATTTACTAGCTGCAATAAGCTTATTTATCGCTTATCAATGGAGCGACACTGAATTTAGTTGACCTCCACTTAGCACTTTCGAAGATAGCGGAGCGTAGTCGATGTGTGTATCGCTCGAAAGTCAAATGGGAACTAATTATAAAACTTAATCGACAAAAGTGGCGTTTTTTAGTTTTTAGAAATACGATATGCATTCAGGACTTAGGTATTTCCAGCCGTTATCTTAAAGCCTACTACACACTCGAGATTTGTTTGTCAACTGTGTGTCTACACCTATCAGCTACCAGAGCTACGCCTTACAAAACAATATTGTTGTCTGTAGAATATTTATCATGCGTAATATCGTTAAAATTATGAATTTCGAATGGAATTAGAAATACAGTAATATTTGCGAGAGCTTAAAAGCAGTCTCAAAATAGACCAGAATTTTTCGAATGTGTCTTTATAGAAAATATTTATATAATTTTGAATGTAGATAGTAATAAACATTTCAAGCATACCCTTTTATACTATGTTAAAAGTTTTTTACTTGAAAATGAATACATAGTTATACGCATAGATCTGGATAATGTTGAATTTGTAACTAAAGGGATTTTTGCAATATCTCGCACCGTTTGGCCTTTAGATAGATATTTTTGCAGTAATGTTTAATTAGAATTTGACATTATTCTTATTTTTTCAAATAGAACTTAATAGACTGCTCCAGTTTTATACTTCATCAGTTGTAATTAAATAGAAGTAAATAACCAACCTTAGCCCTTCTTAGACTGTTTCAGCAACATTTCGTGGACCTGATGTAAGATACAAGTTAATGTTCTCATATATTTCCATTAATATTTTTGTTATAAATATCTCCTAATGAGTAGAATCAACATCTTTTAGATTAAATTTTGTGGGATTCTACCTATTTTACAATTAACTGTTAAGATATTTCCATATAACAGATAACTACCATGAAGACTTATATAATCTTGACATTCATATTACTTTGCTCTATATCTATATGAAAGTAGTCACCTTAAGACGACTAATAAAATAGGTTCGTGTAAAACTAACTGAAATTGTACAGGCTGGTGGATAAATGGATGCCAGAAAGATTGTTTAAGATATTTTGGCTTTACTTAAGAAATAAGTTATAATTTGTTAATTTAACATATAAACCAGAATTTTCTCGTGCAATAAAGTGATGCAAAGCTGAAAACTTTCAAACCTTATAAAGGTATATACTATGCAAAGATACTAGAGGGCCAAAACTAATTGAAGAGCAATCCAGACTGAAAAAAAGGTTCCATAAAATCTTGTTGATTTAAAGAAAGTTAACTCGTATGAAAAACTAGAAATAAGGAATGCAGATCAGTAGGCTTAAAGCATAGTAAACTAAATTCTTAAAACTACTGTGAGGGATAAAATTTACTTGATTATAGTTATTTTCTATTAGACTATGGTAGGCTCATGCAACAGTGATTCCGTAAAAAATTAGAATAAGAGTGTTTAAGAGAGGCTTAGGTGAGATTGAATTCTTTTACAGGGTTTTTTTAGACCATCTAGTTATTTCTGCTTTAGGAGGCCAGTGGTGTAAAGCTAAATCGTTAGGTCTATAATTGTAGAATCTGATTATTTAAAAATTCTCAAACTTTCAGGTTCTAATGTGGTGGTGCTCATGAAGAGGTTGTATTAATTGAATCCTGTACGGTTTCATAATTAAACGTCGCCGCAAAATACCCCAGACAGACGTTGAAGAAATATTGAGTTCTCTACCGGCACGGCGTGTGGATTTTTGAAGGCTACGTGTGAAATTCAGCCGGATGCACTTTACATCGTCATCTGATATACGGGGGTGACCACTGGATTTTCCTTTGGACAGACAACCCGTGTCTTGGAATTGTCTATACCATAGCCTAATGCACTGAGCGGTAGAAGGTTCAACACCATATTGTCGCCGAAAATCACGCTGAGCAGTTGTTACTGACTTATACTTAGCGAAGCGTAGAACACAAAATTATTTTTGTTACCCAGTCGCCATCTTGACAAACACTAAGTGGCAGGTTAACCAAGGGCGCTGGTGTTACCTATTGACAACCGCGTGAAACACGAGAATTCGCTCTTTCTAACAATACATTGTTCGATCAAAACGGATTAAAAGCTGAATAGTTATGACTTTTTAAATATAATGATTCATTTTAAAACACCCTGTAAATACAAGGGTGAATCAAATATAAACTAGACTTATTTGTTAAAAAATATTTTATTTAAACTTGAAACAAAAGAATAGCAGATTGTTTTTCTACATAATCTCCTGATTTAGAAACACATTTTTCCCAACGTGTAGCTAATTTTGAAATCCCTTCCTCGTAGAATAAAGTTGGTCGTGTTTCCAGCCAATTGCGAACATAGACCTCAACCTCCTCATCGCTGTCGAATCTATGCCTTCCCATGGCTTCCTTGAGAGGACCGAATAGGTGATAGTCTCAGGGCGATAGGTCAGGACTGTAGGGAGGGTGTTCAACTGTCTCCCAGCCCAATTTCTCCAATTTTTCTGATGCAATTTCTGCGCACACCTTACGAAACCATAGCTCCCTTGTGATGATCGAAAAAGTGCTGCCATAACTTATTACAATCTCAGATGCAATCTCATCGATGGTCAGACGCCTGTCACGGCTCTCATTTTCAACATTCTCACGACCCTCCACGAACTTTTTGTGCCATGCGAACACTCTAGCTCGTAGCAGTGTCTCTTCCTTGAACTGCGCAGTCAATCTCCTCAGGATTTCAGCCGGTTTTACATCTTCCGTGGCGAGAAATTTAATGATAATACGCTGCGCAATTGACGACAGCACCTACTGCTCAGACATTGTCACGATGGGTACTGACAGGAACGAACGAAATCGCCCGCCTGCATCCCCCACTCCTGACTTCCCTACCCAACACCTGACGAAGCGAAAACTCTCGCGCGTTTATATTGCGCGCCCGAGATCAAAAGCCTCGTTTATATTTGATTCACCCTCGTAATATACCATCACTTTTATATTTTTAATTTTATTTTTTAATTACGAAACAAATTAATAACAAAATTTCACGAAATTCGGTAATGTTAACCTTTGCTATTATTCTATTTAAAAATTTACAACAAAAGGAAAACTTTCATCAAGTAATATTTTATGATATAAATAAATGTATAATTCTGTAGATAATATTACAACAGCTTTGTTTATTATTATTACAAACTTATAATGTAAAAAGAAAATATAAACACCAAACAGCTTTCCTGTTAAAGCGCCGAAGTAACCCGAGGGCATAATCTTTAGGGTAGCCACCAAAAACCAAACTCTCACGTATATCTACCGCACAAATAGGTTTGCTGCTCAAAACGGCAAATAAGAAAGGCAGACACCATAAACTCTGCAGCACCGTGATGTAGTGCCTAGCGAGAGTATGATGGTCCGGGTGCGGAGATAGAGCTGTGAAGTCAAAGCGGTTTCGAACGTGCAAAAGCAATATACGACCTTTCATCTTGTTGTCCTATACTACCGATCCTTATAATCATAAAAAGGAATAAATGTTTTGCTTTATCTTAAAGTAAAAATGCAGACAAAGTTAACATCCTAAATGCACGTGAAAAGTACAATTTTACTGATAATAACCACGCTAATGAATCAAAATATGCAATTAAATCAATAGTATTGGAATGTATTGAGAATAAATACAAAGTTGAAATAATTCTATATCAGATTTACAGATAATTAAAAAACAAATTGATTAATTCTTGATATTTCGGTAATACGGTGAATTTCTTCCTTGTCCTTTGTGCTAATTGTAATAGACAATAAATTTATAGAGATAAGCTTTAAGTGCTCAAGAAACGTTTTTATAAAACAGTTTTATTTTGTAATACGTTAATTTACGTTAAGCTACTTAATAAACACTCAAATGCTATTAAAATACGACAGTGAGTCAAATAGAATTGTTTTATAATTTATTGAAAAAAAGTGGCAAACAAGGATATTATATTTTTAGATGGTCTTAATTGACTTTAACGAAGTTCTACAACGCTTAAATGGGTAGAAATTTTTTAAAAATATTCTTTAGTTATGACCGAATGAATGCATAAACGCTATCATCAAAGTTGAGATTATGTCGTCCTAATTGTCATTTTAAGTGGTTTAAATATATATGTAATTATAAGTATTGGGTAGTCAAAGTTGTTGCAAGGTCAGTACTATACGTATCTAGTATGAGGCTCAATTTTAATGTCAGGTCAAAATAATTATTTAGAAGATATTCCTCCTAAATGCGCCGAGCTCCAAAGACACACCTTTTTAATCCTTAAAACTGAGCTGACATTCCTTCTTTCAGATGGTTACGCTTAGAACTTTGTTGTTTTGGTAATAATAAATAGAAAATTGTCTTCCTCGATGTTTTGATTTGGAATGGTAGTACTAGAAGGCCCGTTTTTCCTTCAAACCGTTAGTCAAAGCATTGCTATTTTAGTTGCAGTTGCATCAGAGTTGCAGTATGCCGGACCACAATTTATTTTCAGAATTTTAACCTCTAAATCTTTGAAACGGTTAAGAATTAGAAAAAAAATGTAATGAATATTTTTTGCTTATAAAACCTGTATACCAAGTTTATTCATCAACTCATGAGACACCCTGTATTTAGTTATAGGTTAAGGTTATAACAATTACTTTTCATTTGTTAAAAAATGGTATTATATAATTAAATCTTCGTTCTTGATTTTTTGCTTTAAGCTAATAATAAATTTTAGTACATATAATTCTTAATCACTACTTAACCGTGTCACGTTATTAACAATACTAAGTAAACAGACATTAAACACTGCGACAGCATCTATTTTTATAGAAACATAAGGTAGTTGACGTATTGATCGCTCCAGGTAAAGCCCCTAGTGAGCGCGCAATAAAAATTGCATAGTCGATGCAATTGCATGTAATTAAGGAATTAAAAACGCACATGTTAAAGCATTAATTAACTGCACTTGCATTATTTCTGCGGTTTTTTATTACCTCATTTTTTAACTAATATAGGTGATATTATTTATAATTATTTTAAACAATCATACCTGAACAAAATTCGCAGTAACTATCTTACACTTAAAAAAAGTTAAATAAGACTTACCAGAAACAGGTATGTGTCGACAATCTGAATCGTATGGATTCAGTCGAATCTAGAAAGAAATAATGTAATTTAGATTGACTTTCAGAACAAAATACATAAAGCATACTTTAGGATAATATAAAATGGGCTAATAAGAACTGAACGAATGAAACAAAAATCTAAGATATTATGGACAACTCAATTTGTTTTGTATGCATGTTTTATTTTAGGTAACATCTCTTTATACTTATTTTGTGTAATTTTCCTACTTCCCAAAGACCAAATCCCCATGAATATTACATTTCTTCAATCTTCACTCTTCTGCCTTTGTAAACATCGCAGAAAGTTCTCCGACAGAGGAAAAATTATGTCAAGTTATAGTTTTGGATCTCACATTTGAATAATAATTTATACCTACTCAGTCACAATGTGTTTTGTACAAACTTACATTACATTATCCTGCAAAATGAGTTGTGTAATTTTAAGAAAGTATGCTCGGATTTGTGTATTTTGCTATGCATCTTTTTGTATGAATTTACGCTATAGAATTTTCACAAACTCTTCCCTAGATTTTGTTCTAATATTTCTTTAATGAGGTTGTGACTATAACAAATTTTACAAATAAATAAAAAATTGTATTCGCAATTTGATGGGTAGTGGGTAGGCACCACCTAATGACTCCGGGAAGGTGGAGACCTACTTCAAAACTCATGACCGCTCTTTTCGAAAGAAGCTATATCCACATAACCTAAAAATCCTTCTCACCCTTATATACCTTCCTATCCCAAACCGTCTTTCAACCCTCATGCCTAGCATGGAAGATCAAGAGCAACAAACCTCCAACCATCATGGCAAATTTTAAAAATATCGGAATTATAACCCAAGTAAGTAGCTCTGATAAAGACAAATCCCACACCTTTGACAAGGACTGCTTCAAGGATTCTGGGAGGGGCAAAATTTGCAAATATTACAAAAAAAAACAGTATAAAACTAAACATAGCAACATACCACGTAAGAACATTAAGAACAAAAGACAGAATCCGGCAACTAGAAGAAGAACTCTCGTACATAAAATAGAATATCGTGGGAATTAGTGAGTTAAAAAAAAGAAGAAAAGCTAATTATACTGAAAACAAATAATATACTATACAGTAGCAACAGAGACAACATAACAGAAAGAGTGAGTTTCCTAATTCACAAAAAATGGTCAAGTAATCAAAGCTACTGTGTAAATATCACCTGGAGTAGCATATATCATTCTTAAAATATTCAAAAGACGAAGCAGTGGAAAAGATGTACGATGACATATCAAAAACATTAGAAGAGAGCAAAACATAATACCATCTCATCATAGGAGACTTTAATACAAAAATTGGAAGTCGTTAATATGGAAACATATACAGGCCAACACGGAATGGAGACAGAAATGAGAGGTGATGGATGCTGATAAATTTCTTAGAAGAACAAGAGTTGAAAGTAACGAACACACTTTTAGAAAGAAAGAACAGTGAAAGTGGACTTGGAGGAAACCAAATGGCATAGTGAAGAACGAAATAGACTTTATTATAACAAATAATAGAAATATAATAAAAGATGTAACAGCTCTCAACACAATACAAATGAGCGATCATAGACTAGTGAGAACGAAGATAGTTATTAATACAAAACAAGAAAGAAAAAAAGCCATAAAATTACAAATGAAAAAAATACATAAAAGATTTCACCGACATAAATCAACTAAATTATTATACAAATATTAATACAAAAGGCGCAGTGCAAAAAATGCTCAAATAACGTAAATTTAACATAATTAGCATAGGAAAAATATTTGAAAGAACTGAAAGAGAAAATAAAGCAATTAGGAACAAAGTCAGAAAAGACGTTAGAGAATACAATGCGAAAATAATAAAACGCAAAAAAAACAACAAAGGGCTTAAAGTACTTAAGAAAAATTTTTCCCAGAAAAGATCAGAACAGCATTCTTAAAAGATGAAAATAGCAACAGACTTAAAAACTCAAACAGAAGTTCTTCGATACATAAATAGATTTTACGGAGACCTATATTCAGAAAAAGTTTTCCAACAAACAAGAAATCTAAGAGACAAAATTTTAAAACTCACCAAACATTATGCAGATTACCGCCGATAAGTAAATACGAAATAAAATCTGCAATAAAAGGTATGAAAAGCCAGACTATTATACTAGGCTATTTAGAAAGATGAATGAACAAATGTCTAAAAAAAGGAGAAACATCAAAATCCTGGAATAATGGAAATGTTATTTAGGATAGGAAAACATCAGAAACTGTTTGCAAATTGCTAACAAAGATAATAACAACCAGAATTGCCAATAAACTTGACGATTTGTAACACGTGGGGGAGGTTGGTTTTCGAAAGGGATGCAGCACAATAGACAATATACACATTAATACTGATAACAGAGAAATATCAAGAGTACAATAAACAGGCTTTTAGAGACTTTGAGAAGGCATTCGATACAATAAAAAAGTGGACGTTTTTAAACTCTCTCAAAAGATGCCGCATTGATAGTAAATATATACACAACTGATTAAAAACCTATACGATAAAGCAATAATGAAACTTAGATTTTAGGAGAAACAGAGACAATCAAAATTAAAAGGAGAGCCCGACAAGGAGACACAATTCCCCTCAAAATATTTACAATGCATCAGAAGACATTTTTAAGACATTAGAATGGGAAAACATCAACATTAATATGAATGATAAATATTTGAATAATCCTCATTTCGCCGACGATATTGTACTACTCGCAGAAAATATGAAAAACCTAAAAAATGATAATAGATTATGTTAAATATGAACGATGGCATGTCAGTTATGCTTAATAACGAAAATGAAGTGACAGTGGCCAACGAGTACACCTACTCAGGCCAAAAAATATCCTTTGAGGAAAGTAATCAAAAACTATAAATAAAAAGAATACAATAGAATGACCGGCATGCGAAAAACTTAGTAGTGTTTTTAAATTCAACTTCTTACAATCTCATAATTTGAGTGTTTAACCAATGCGTCGTACCAACTATGACTTTTGTAGCAGAAACGTGAAGTTTACATAAAGGACTAATGGCGAAACTAAAGATTACCCAGGGGAAAATGAAAAGATTATTGCTGAATGCACAATTTTAAGGCAAAAAAGGAACGAATGGATTAGAAGAAAAACAAGGGCGATGGACGTGGCAGAATATGTGCCAAGACAGAAGAGGAGACATTTGATGAGAACAGGAGACGGAAGTTGGGCCTGAAAGGTGACAGAGTGGCGACCACGGACAACCAAGAGGAACCCACGAAGACCAAAAACACGATAGATAGATGCTATTCAGAAAGTAGGGGGAGTTATATAACTAAAAATGTTTGTAGTAAATATTAAAAAAGTACCACTAAGGCAGATGTTAAGAATTATATGATAAATAACACACAAAGTCAGAAAAAGTCTGTTATGTTTTACTTTAAATAGCAAAGGTGTTTTGAAGAGTTTTAAAATTGGAATAAGTAGAAAACACGATAAAATCTTAATGAATCTAAATTTATGACCCCATATTGTTATTGTTGCAGATTTATTCTTTAGACACCAATAAATCAAAAACAAATTTAACAATATCTGAACCTGACGCATGCTTTAATCCATTTGAATGTCAAGGTGTAAATATGACGAAAATACACTGCTTACTAAATGTGAACTTCAAATGTCATTAACAATTTTCAACTGGCGAATGCTTTTTGTAGAGAAAATGCTTATGAAGGTTGCATACTTTGCATAAATAATTCAGTGTTTAAATAAGTATATATAGAATTCCTGAAAGTGACTTCCGTAAATTTAATGATACCTTCTTTAACGCTTTGTTAGTAGCACATGAAATAAGTAATAAACTATTTATCTTAAGCGATATTCATTCATTCTTGATGAATTTTGGTCTAAAACTTGCTATGATAGAAGAGACTAGATAGCACAGTAACAGATAATATTTGTCATAATGTGGCATAATGCTTTTAGCTTGGACCATAAGGATAGTTGCTTAAATTTACCGGTCAAGGCTAAAATAATGACCCGAGTAGCAGTAGGATGCAGATCTACCAAAAAGTTTGCTAATTTAGATTGGTCCCCAGTACTTAGCTGCTCTGATTCTAATGTCGTTTATAATATATTTTGGAAAATTCTTTATGAAATGTTTAATAAATTTTTTAAAATAAAGTTTGTATTGAAATATATATACTAAATATAAAAATTCTATAAATAACGACTTAATGAAAGAGAAACTGAACTTACTATTGGACCTTTACAAAATAAATTCTGGGTAAAGTTTAACAAATAAAATGAAAGAAGATGTATGTTTATAAAAGCAGTAAAATCACATAAAATTATGAATAATGAAATTATATTAAATTTAAAATATTAGTCAGAAGCAAATTAGGAGATCATAAACGTAGTACGACAAAAACAAAGAAGTTTAAAGGTCAATGGTAATTTTTCAGTTGTTTTCTTTAATTTTTTTATTAATTAGTTCCAAAAAGACAAAAAACAATTGTAAGTCAAGATTACATGTTATAGATTACTTAACTCCTGATGAAAAAGTATATAATAGCCTATTTCTAACTCCAATGGATAAGAATTAAGTATTTAATACCATTTTTAATTTTAGTGTTTCAGATTCCGGGGATTACTATGTATTAAGCACTAACTTAATTTTTTTTTTTATTTACTCATTTGCTAATTTACAATCTACTCCTATAACTAACAGAGTAATGAGTAAATATGAGGCAAGCGTTGGGTACCGTCCCTTGACGGTTCTCCACTTTCTCCTAGTTAACTAGGTCTTCTGGCCATTGTCTTTTAAGTCTTCTTTCAATTTGTGATTGGGTGTATAGTTCACTTATGAGTTGGTTGCTGTGGTTGGTGCTGCGTTGTTTGGATTTGTTGGCGTGGTGGTTGATCACTTCTTTTATAAAGGATATTCCAAAATCGTTGTGGAGGGTTTGATTGGACACGTACCAGGGAGCGTCGGCCATCATGCGAAGTGTCTTCGACTGAAAGGTTTGTAGGATTTTTGTGTTGGAGGGCTTACTGCATCCCCACAGTTCGATACCGTAGGTCCAGACTGGTGTTAGAATTATTTTGTAGATGATCAGTTTGTTCTCCAGAGATAGTTGAGATTTCCTGCCTAGTAACCAGTTCATTTTCTTCACTTTTAGGTCCAATTGTGTCCTTTTTGCCTTAATGTGCTCTTTCCATGTGAGTCTCTGGTCTAAATGTAGGCCCAAATATTTGACTGTGGCTTTCTGTGGGATCAGAGTGTTATTTATGTTAACTTGTGGACAGTTGCTTCGTTTTGTGGTGAACGTGATCTGGGCGGACTTTTCGGTGTTGACCTAGATCTTCCATCGTTTTAGCCAGTCTTGTAGTTCGTTTAGGTGATCTTGCAGTTTATTAGAAGCTTTTGCTGGATCGATATCGGACGACAAGATTGCTGTGTCGTCAGCAAATGTGGCCATCATAGTGCTCTCTGTGACGGGAATGTCAGCAGTGTATATTAAGTAGAGTAGTGGCCCAAGGACGCTGCCTTGCGGCACTCTAGCTTTAATTGGGTGGTAGTCGGAGAGTGAGTTGTTTACTTTTACTTGGTAGGATCTTTCATTAAGGTAAGATTTTAGGAGTAGGTATATGGGACTGGGAAAATGCCTTTTTAATTTATATAATAATCCGTTGGTCCAAACCTTATCAAAGGCCTGCTGTACGTCAAGGAACACCACAGCACACATCTTCTTCTCTTCGAGACTTTCTTTGATTTTGTTCACAATTCGGTGGCATTGCTGTGTTGTGGAATACTTTTGTCTGAATCCAAATTGGTGTTGAGGGATTATGTCGTCTGTGAGTGTTGATTGGTTTATTCTGTCGAGAAGAAGTTTTCCAAATATTTTTGACATTTGTGGCAGTAGGCTTATTGGACGGTACGATGAAGGTTCGGTAAGTGGTTTACCTGGTTTTCCAATCATAATTATTTGCGCGTGTTTCCACTGAACTGGGAAATAGCATAATCGAAGGATGCTGTTGAATATGCTAGTTAATAGCACGATTGCCTTTCTTGGTAGATGTTTTAAGATCTCCCCGACTATGAGGTCATACCCAGGGGTCTTGTACGAATTTGTATTGTTGATTTGTTTTCGAATTTCTGCTGGTGTAAAAGGCTTAACGGGCAGTGATAGTTGACAGGAGGCGTTAATATAGTCTTCAATTTCTTCATCTTGGTTGTCATTGTCTGAGACTGGAGAGAACACTTTTGAAAGATGATCCGCGAATACATTGCTGTTTTCTATGTCTGACTGCGCCCAGTTTCGATCAGGTTTTCTTATGGGTGGGGTTTGTATTACTGGCCTCTTAATTCTTTTTGTTGCTTTCCACAACGAATGGTCTTCGGGGGATAGATTCGTGATGTAATGTTTGAAGGTGTCGTTGCGGGCTTGGTTTAAAACAGAGTGGAGTTGGTGTGTTATCCTGTTAAGGTCAGTTTTGTCCTGAGGGTTTCTTGTCCTTTGCCATTTTCCACGGGCTCTTCTTCTTTTTGTGATCAATTTTTTAATATGCAGAGGAATATTATCATTTCCCTGGTTTGCTTTGTTCCTTAGAGGAGTGGCTTCCCATGCTGCGGTTTGTATTGTATTTGTTAGATGCTGTACCACCTCTTCGATTTCGAATTGCTCTTTGATACGATGATCCAGTCTGATTTCTTCATTTATTAAGTTTTGGAACATTTGCCAATTGGTATCTTTTGTGCACAAGGTAGGCATTGGCTCTCTGTAGATAACATTGGTACTGAGGGTTAATATTATGGCGCTATGGTCATGGCATAGATCTAAACTAGACTTAATATCAATGTAAGTATTTGATATGCCTTTTGATATAGCGAAATCAAGTAGGTCCGGAATTTTATTCCTGTCCGTGGACCAGTAGGTTGTTGGCTCTTCAGTAGAAATATAAGTTAGGTTGTTTAGTTGTATTGAACGGAACAGATTGCGACCTTTAGGTGTGATTAATCTGGACCCCCATGTTGTATGTTTGGAGTTCCAGTCTCCGATTGCTATAAATTGTGTTCCAAGATAGTTGAAAAAGTCATTATATTCTTCTGTCGTGATATTGTGTCGTGGCGGGGAGTAAACAGCCGCAATAGTAGTTGGTCTAGGAAGTGATTCTAGTTTTAATAACGTCGCTTGGATTTTGGCTGTTTTAAAGGGTTGGAGGACATGGTGGTTAATAGTCGATCTAATTATGATGGCTGAGCCTGCATGCGCCGTACCGTCAGGGTGATGAGTATAGTAAATGGTGTAGTATGGGATTCTGATAAACGTTCTTTCAGTTGAGTGGCTTTCAGAGATTAGGAGAATATCAATTTTATTGTAGTTTAAATATAGGGTGATTTCTGGAACGTGATTTGATAGCCCGTTTGCATTCCAGGCAGCTATTCGAATTGAGGAGGTCATTGTTTAGTCAAATTGCTTATGACCGTGGTAAGCATGGTGAGAATCATGCTGTTTTGGTTTAGTAGCTGGTTGAATAGGTTTTTAAATTCGTATAAAAAGTTTTGCATTGTATTAGTAAGGTTGTCATTATTATTATTATTTGTATTTTGATTACTTGTTGCTCCTGCGGCTACATGGGCATAACTACCTCTAGTTTGAGGAGTCTGTTGTGTTATCTGTTGAAAAGCTGGATTTGTACTTGAATGTAATTCGAGGATTGGTTTATTTGTGAGGTTTGGATTGTGTTTATTTCTGGAATTTAATAGATCTCTGTAAGTTGTACAGCCCTTGTAGTTGGCAGGGTGCCCTCCGCCACATAGTGCACAGGTAGCCGGAGTGTCTTTTGTTTTATTACAGCTTTTTGAATCGTGTGGTTTGTCGCATTTAACGCAGTTGTATGCTTTCATACAATACGATTTGGATTGTCCATAGGCCTGGCATCGGGTGCATTGTACTATAGTGTTTTTATGTTTTGGTGGTTCAACTCTTATCTTTGTATTTTGTAGGAATTTTATGTTATACATTTCTTTATTATTACTTTGCGAACTTATATCGACGAAAAATAGTGATAGCGGATTTTTTGTAGCTCTGTGCCGTGCGTTGATGATATTTCTGACTTTATGTCCTTTTTCAGCTAGTTCTCTTGTTATATCTTCTAACGGGATTGAATGATGAAGACCGCGTATGACAACTCTATAGGCCCTGTCTTGTTTTAGTTGGTAAATATGATATACTATTTTTTCGTCCTTCATGTGCTGGATTAATTTTCTGTAGGTGTCGGGTGTCCGTGCATTTATTTTTACTGTATTATCTGGGAAGGTTTTAGTGTAGTAAGTTTCGTCATCTGTGACAAGGGATAGATTTTCGGTCATAGCTTTGTAGTTGGTAACTCCATAAACGTAAATTGGGGGTGGTTTCGGGTCTTGCGGCTGAGTATTGTTCTTCATATTGTTCGAATTGTTAGTATAAGTTTGAATGGCATTAGTATCTGCTTCGGCGAGTGATTGAAATCTGTTTGTTGTTATAGTTTGAGGGGGATTTACGGAGACTGTTTGGATCTTAAACCTTTTTCTCTTGTTTGTGACGCTTTGCCAGGGATGAGAGTTTGTAATTTCAGAGTCATTCTCCATTTGTTCGTCTTCGCTGGTGGTGCAATCGAAAGTTTCTTGCGTTGATTTTGTGTCGTTGTAGTTATTATTTGGCGGCATTAAAGGCTGTATGTTATTTAAAGGAGCGAGGTTAATAGGAAGTGGTAGGAATTGTTCTGTTGTTACTTGATTTTGGTAAAATTGTGGAAGTTGCATATTTATAGCTGCTGGATTAAATTGGTAATTGTGTGCATGCGGCATTTGTGCTGGTATTTGATTTTGAAGTAATGTAGGTGGCTGCATAAGGGTGTAATTATACATATTGGTGTTTCAACCGGGCCCATTCCCGGTTGGGAACATCTTTGCGAGGTATAATGTGTTTTAAAAATTATAAATTCTTACGGTTTTTAAAGGTGAAACAGTTGTTTATCACTTGAGTTAAACGTTGATTGCAGCGGCCTTGCGGCCTTCACACTTATAGGTTATCACAGCACTTGATATTTCGAGCGTTCAGGCACAACCTTATTCACCGAAACCCAAATGCGAATTACTAACTTAATTAAATATGTAAAATAGGAAATATGCAAACCTCCGACACATTATAAACTGTTTATTCACGACTGGTGACACTGAAGCAAATGAAGAATAATAAAGCGCCTGGAAAAGACGGAATTGTGGTAAAACTGATAAAATGGAACAGAAAATAAATGAGAGATAAAATAATTCGTTTATTAAACAAATGCCTCTACAGTAATTCTATTAATAATAAGTGTACTATCAGTGCTATACAAATTAATGACGAAAACACTAACCAATACATTATCCGCTAAACTAGACGAATATCAGTCAGAAACTGAGGTAGGATTTAGAAAGTGATATGGAACAAGTGATCATTTATTTATAATTAAACTTTTAATGGAAAAATAAAATAAATATCGCGTTTTATCCATTTCGCTTTATAGATTTTGAAAAACCCTTTGTTTCGGCAGAGATACGAGCAGTAAAAGAATCTCTCAAAAATTGTAAGATAGATCAAAGATACATCGATCTCCTTAGAAACATAAGCAGCGAAGCTACAGCTTCATACAGACTACATAAAGATACAAAATCAATACCTTTACAACACGGAGTCCGTCACCAAAACTTTTTACTTTGGTACTAGGAGACTTATTTGAGAGTTTTAACTGGGAAAATATAGGAATTAACATATGTACATTCTGTCAAAAAAGTACCGGGAATTTGTAATTTAAAAAGCCCCGGTTAATGATTTAAAAATAAAGTTTTTTGCGTAAGTTGGCAGCACTGTCTTTAATTACTATACCTAAAACGAGCGCAATCTGTCAACCAGTTTGTTTGCAGCACCTGGTTGAATCAGCACACCTCAGAAGTGCGTCATAATTTTTGCAATGAACGAAAATATTGAACAAAGAGTTTGTTTTAAATTACGTGTGGAAACTCGCTAAAAATGTTAAAAAAGGCCTATGGTGAATCGATTTTATTAAAAATACGGGCCTACGAGTGGTACAAAGCGTTCAAAAAGGACCGAGGGATTGTCAAAGACAACCCTCGTCGCGGACGACCTTCGACCTCTTCAAACGACCAAAACATCAAAAAGAGAAGAAATTTGTTTCGGAAGGACAGAGGACCAATAAAAAATCCTATTTGGCCGTATTGAAGCGTTTGGTTGAAAATTCGTCAAAAATGGTTAGAATTGTGGAACAACAATTCGTGAATTTAAGGCCAAAAAAAACGCGACAACTATCATCGTTCAACCACCGCATTCACTAGATTTGGCCTCGTCTGACTTAATAAAATTGTCACTCCGTGGTATCTGTTTTGAGTTGATCGAGTCCACAAAACCACATTCGTGTGAGGAGCTGAAGGCTATACTGAAAAGCGCCTATAAAAAATGTTTCGACGACTGGAAAAGATCGTTCTTACCGCTAATAACAAAAGTTACTTAGACTACATGCTGAACTATTTAAGTAAAAAGGTAGCAAAAATTAGCCTAAAAATGAATTTAGACAAGACTAAGACGATGATATTAATGAAAGAAGGCCACAACAGAAAAATAAAAGTAGAAGATGAAAATATTAAAAATGTAAATACATATATTACATGTATAAATAAGTTCTCCGCTTTAGATTTCACAGGACGCAAATCACCGTTTACATGTAACGTATCAGTCCGCCCTCTTGCGGTATTAAAGCAATGGCATTTGGTCTTTCGAAACATCATGCGATTTGGCGTTTGATGCACATAACTTCAATAATCAGCTGTGTTCACGATGGCAATCACAAAAGAGCATATTCGATTTTCTATCCACTTCGCGTTTCATCTTAAAAAAAACGTTTTTGAAGCCACCGAAATGATTTGTGCTACATATGGTGGGAATGCTGTAAGTCATGCAACATGCAAAAAGTGGTACCAAAGATTTCACGGAGGAGAGTTTAGTCTTGAAGATCAGCCACGCGCTGGACGCCCTCAAACATTTAACACGGATGAGCAGCAGACGCGTTAGGCTGGGAACTTCTCCCACATGCGGCGTGTAGCCCAGACATCCTATTATCATTTATTCCGATCGTTACAGCATCACTTGGCTGATACGCACTTCAAAACAGAAGAAGAAGTCCCAAAAATGCATCGATAATTTTATCGTCTCGAAGCCGGTGAGCTTCTATCACCAGGGAGTTTGCAAGCTACTCGAAAGACGACAAAATGTCATCAATGCCAACGGAGAATAATTTGATACTTAAGCTTTTTTTGTTTGTTTTTAAATAAATCTTTAATTTTGCAGAAAAAAGCGGAGAACTTATTTATACACCTACTATTTAGGATAAACAATCTGCCTTGATCGACAGAATCAGGCAACAAAAATAAAATGAAGATGCCGCTTGTCATGGACAGCTTTTGAAGGACTAAGCTTCATTCTCATCTCCAAATATATATCATAACATTTAAAAACAGATGTTTTCAATAAATGCGTAATACCTCATGCCATGGAATGGAAAATATTAGGTATCTCCTTAACTGACAGAAGAACCAATGTGTGGATGAGACAGAAAAAGGAAGTCACGGATATACTAGAAAATATAACATTACTAAAATGGAATTGGGCCATTTAGCCCGAAAAAATAAAAACAGATGGACCAAAATGATACTTCAATGGCGATCATGGAGCCATAAACGAAATAGACGAAGACCAATGAATAGATGGTACAATGACGAAAAAAGATAGCATAGCTATACTGGATAAAGAAAAAACAAAACAGAACCAAATGGCAATCGATGAAGAAGACTTCGTTCAAACATAGACAGAAATAGGCTAAGAAGAAGAAGAAGAAGTGAGAAGCTTTTTGCAGCTGCACATTTGATGCACTAAAATTTGAGCTTGAACTCACTAAAGTCGAAAGGTGAATTAACGGTTTTATTCAAAACTAAACTTTATTCACAAAGACTGCACAATAACTATAAATTGTAATACTATTAACATAACGCTCAACGGTTACTATAACAACACTAATTTATTTGCACCAATTCGCTGCATAACTTCTCTTACCCGACTGCCGCGAATGCCCATCTGTTCCGTCTTATATTCAAACTTGCTGTTCTGGAATGAATCAGAAGATTTTGAAATTGTGATGCGATATTTCTCTTACAATATAAATGTTTTATGCGCCCTTGAACGATGAATGGACGATTTAAATGTTTAATGCTTGCAACCTATTCAAAGATGCTCTGATTGGGCCCTACTTTTACTGGCGCCCTAGGGTACAGCTTACTCAGCCTATGGGTTAATCAGGACCTGCTGGCAATTGCGATTTTCTAAGTAAAAATATCGTATATTATGTGATAGAAGAGTTACAGCAGTTTATGTTCATACAGCGAACAAGCATTCAACTGGTTTTACAAATCCAGCAAGGAATCATCAAATTAAGACAAAGCTAGTTTTGAAAGCTTTAAAAGTCATGAGTTATATGATTATGTGAAGAATGTTAAGGAATTGCCGCAGTCTAGGTATTTGAAAACAAGTCCACCATAAATGGAGAAAACAAATGCCCATCGCAGTACCATGCATCAGCAGCAACGGCGCTGTTCGCTCGGCCATGCGATCTTCTCTATTACCATCGAAGTCTTCGTATTGTGTTTCTAATATTGGTCCGGTGTTTACGACGTCGTCCCCGACGAACCTCGCTCTTGAAACCCGGAGACAAAGGCAGTAGACGCGGGCCATAACTCCGGCAAGTTATTGTCATTGCGGCGAGTAACCTGAGCACCGTTGGGAACTTAGGGCCGCGGCCGGCCGTCAAAATTTATAGCAAAACGTCTATTTCGAACATGCTGGGGCGCGCGTGGGACCGCGAACTGTCAGTTGGCAGCGCTGCGGCGCGCCGTAGCCGGCGTCGAGCGTGTAATCGACCCGTTACGAGCCGTTCGGGTTACACAAACCGCCGCCGGGTCCCGTTTCACCGTGAGATTGAAATTAAAGTTATAATTCGACGCTGCTATTCTGGGAATGCCGCGATGGACGTGTCGCGCAATCGATTTCGCGCGCTTTATTGCCCGATCGGCTCGGCCGCACAAGTAATAATGACGTTAAGCTATCCGGCGGGGAGCTCTTCCGCGTCATTAAAATAGTCGTCAAGACGTCACAATAAGGGAATTCGGTTTATAGAGGCTGAGGGAACAACGTGCTCGTTGGAACGATCTTAATATGCTATCCAAGTCGGCTATAAATTTTATCGTGCCGATTAACGGCTTCAAAAGAGACTCGTATAACCGATACGTTGGGATTTACTTTCCGTCGGTGTAGCCAAACTGAGATTTACTTTACGACTTGTAGTGATTGATTAAGAAAAGCTCTTATTAGAGAAGATATCGAGTAATACGCTACCCAGTTTGTGTAGTGCTTATGAAAAGCCCCTCTTAAGTTTTAAACTTTGCATATTTTTAGGCTCTTATAAATATAAAATAAAAGCCTACTGCGTACTGTCTGTCCGTCCGTCCGTAATTGATAGCAATAGGTATGATACTCCATCTGGGGTGGATTGAATAGTCCTGCCGGTCCCAAGCCCTGACAAAGGATGAAGATTAGGGGGAACGGGCCAGCGCACCCCCGCCTCCCTAAGATTCGCTCTTGCAACCGGAAATGGGTTTTGGAACAGATAGATGACTACACATGTAATGAAAAGAAATGCGAGTTTGAAGAAAAGAAATAATACGAATAGCAACATGAAACAAAATCATAAAATAATAGAGACCAAGAAATAATAGAAGAACTTAAACAAACGAATATCGATATATGTGCTATTCAGGAAACCAAAAAGAAAGGAAAAGGCCACAAGGACTGTGGTGAGTGCATATTAATCTATAGTGGCGTAGAAATAGAGGTAAGAGCAAAATCTGGGATAGGCATCTTGTTAAATAAAAAACTCAATATCTCATACAGGTATGCACACACGTGCCAGAAAGAATCCTCTTATTAAATTAAAAACGGACGGATCCAATCTTAACATAATATCGGTTTATGCATTAGAGGATTGTAAAGCTAGAATAGACAAAGAAATGTTTTACGAAAGTTTACAAACTGCTTTGGAACACATACGTACTCAAGACTGTATATGTATTCTGGGAGAGTTTAATGGGAGAATTGGGAACGAGACCAAAGACAATGTTAAACAGAGGTTTAACGAGAAGCAAATAAATGAAAATGGCGACCTAATGATCAACTTCTGTTCACTCAACGAATTAAGAATTAATAACACGTTCTTTGACCACGCAGACCGTTACAATTATACATTCCATAATACGAAAGGACAAAAATCTATGATAAGTTACACATTAACAAATAGCATGCAGGTGCTAGATGTAGGAACCTTAAATTCAGCCAACGTTAGTACCGACCACAGTCTGCTACTAACAAAAATAAGGATGAAAATAGAACTCAAGAAATAACAATAAACACAACGAAAGAAAAATTTGATATCGAATCACTGTGGAATGACTCCACATATAGACGGAACCCAACAAAAAACAAAGAAACAGCAGAAGAAAGCTGGAAAAAGCTTACTACAAATATCGAAAGGGCGGCCAATGAAGCAAAAGGGAAAAGAAAAACGGCTAACAAAGCTATCACAAGGACGCCGTAGTTTCGTAAGGAAGTGAAACGGAAATGCCAAGAAAAGAAAAGAGCTTATCTCAAATACAAATCTAGAAACACACCAGAAGCGTACGAAGAATAGAAAATAGTTAAAAACGAAACAAAATTAATCTCAAATAAACGAAAGAATGAACATTGGGAAAGCTTTTCCAAAAAAACGTAGAGCAATTTTTACGGTCTACAAAACAGATATGGAGACTAATTCGAAATCAGCGTAAAGAAATATCAGAACTAGTAGAATACAATAAGATATATGAAAAAACATGTATAAAATATCTAACTGAATTATTTAATGCACAAACAAACACTGACGATGAAAATGCTCTAAATGTGGTGGAAGATAAAATCAACATCAGTTGCTTAGAAGTGAAATAGACACTCAGACAACTTAAAAGCAGAAAGTCGCCCGGTCCGGACCAAATACCAATTGAATTACTAAAGTATGGCTGGGGTACATTAACAAAAGAAATAACATCACTGATCAGAAAGATAATTTTAACACACAGAATACCCGACAGCTGGAGAACAAGCACCATGATTTTGTTATTCAAAAAATGCGACAAGATGGAACCAGCGAACTACAGAGACATTAATCTGCTTAACACAATGCTCAAACTAACTATCAAAGTAATAACAAACCATATTACTCTCTTAGAAGAACAACAAAGGTTCAGAACGGGAAGATCGTGCACCGACGCCGTATTCATAATCCGACAACTCGTTGAAAAATCCGTAGAATATAATAGACCAGCATACATGTGTTTTATAGATTTGCAAAAAGCATTTGATCGTATACAACTCAGAGATGTTACATTTACTTTACAATCGAATAATTCTCCTTAACATCTTAAAAACCATCGAGAACATTTACAAAGGCTGTAAAATTCAGGCCAAAGTGAATAGCAAATTAACAACTCAAATAGCGGTGAATAATGGAATAAGACAAGGCGACTTTTTAAGTCCGTTACTTTTTAACGTTGAAAGTCACAGATATAAAGCCACAGCGAGACCGATTATGATCTACATGGCGGAAACGCGACCCACCACAGTTAACACATGCCATTCACTGGAAACAACAGAAATGAGCACTGATAAAACACTGATGGATAGAGCGAGAAGAGAAAATATAAGAGGAGCCTGCAACGTAGAGAATAATAACAAAGAAAGAATGGAATGACCACATTAACCGAATAACCGATAACAGAATCGTTAAGATTGCTAGAGATAAGTAGAAAAACAAAGTTTGGAAAGATCTAGGAAGAGATGGCGTAGAATAACAGAAAAGCCCAACCGAAGAAGAAACAGACAATAGCCTATAACAAAAGAATGAAGAAGAAGATATAAATAGATTTAAAATTCTTTAATAATGATATGCATTGTTCTAGGTTTCCGATCCAGGGAAAAAACCGATTCATGGAAAAAGTTGATCCAGTTAAAAATGTATATGAATAAATGCCTGGTATATTGTGAAACATTGTTTTACGCTCCCATCTTGTTTTGTTTTGAAATTAGCATACGTCGCCTAATTAGTAAATACGAAACTTTGTACAAAACAATAGCGTGTTATTATTGTTAAAACGTATTAAAAATTAGGTAAAACGGCACAAAAACTTTTTGGTCGAAATAGTGCACCAAATGAATAAAATCTTCAAAGATTAATTGCAAATTTAATGAAACGGGATTGATAATAGATGCAAAATCTCGTGGATAGCAGTCTGGGATAAGAATCATTGAGTTGACATCGTGCATAACAAAATAGATATTTTTAAAACCTTCACGAGCAAAAAATTTAACAGATACAACCATTCTCACCGACAATTCGTCAATTGGATTTTAAAACACAAATAATTACATTACAGTTTAGCCAACAAATTTTCTTTTATCAAAGATATAAAATCCTACAAGCAACTTTACACGCCTCACAACGCTCTGCAGGAAAACAGAAACACAACATCCAAGTACTATACCTCTAACCTACCACCAGTAGGCTACTTCATTTGGAAAGCGACAAGACCAGTCAAAATGTCTACTACCTCTGTACTACCCATTCGGCTCAAGTTTTTACACCATTAAAATTTAATGACCAAATTTTTAATGCAGAAATAGAAGAAAATCTAAACTGGCCTGTCTGACTATCCTTATTTGTAAGGCCTGTTTCTTCTGAGGGAGTCTGCAGAGAAATAAGATTAACAAACTCGTATAAAATCTCGGCTATGATATTATAGTGGGGAACATATTAAAACATCTACTAAAAAAGTATGCTAGCCACATTTTATTTTTCCAATAAGTGAAAATACCCTAAAATAATCAGGATCGTTAAACTCGGGAAACCTCCATAGAAAACCAGCTCTTATAAAACCCATAAATTTGGTACTACTGTTATCTGAATTATTTAAAAGATTATTAGTTTACAGAATCAAGGAAATCACACCACCAGACAAAATAATTCCTTGCAACAGTCCTACAGAATAGTTAACTATATCAAGATAGTCTCGTGCTTCAGCGTTCTTAAATATACAAGCCTTCAATAAAATCTGGCACAGAAAACTTTCATATAAAATAAAAAGAAAGCTACCCTATTAAATCTACCTACTTATAAAATCTTACCCAACTGATAGACACTTCCAAGTTCAAGTAGAGAACTCACTATCAGAGCACCATTCTTATTAACCTTGGTGTTCTGAAAGGCAGTGTCCTTAGACTATACCTCTTCTATACTGCAGACGTTTCAACTACAAACCCTAATATCCTTAGACAATAATCTCAACAATGCATCCGTAAAGCTTCAGCTACATCTAGACCTTTTATAAACCTGGCTAGATTTTTGGAAATTAAAGTTACTAGTGATAAATCTACACAAATGTACTATTTGTCCACAAGTTACCATTTATAACCGATCTATTCAAATAAAAACCTCATATCCCAAACACTGACCTGAAAAACCCTCAAAAAAACAAACTCAGTCGCAGTTGACTATAGAAAACAAACTGCTACTGTATAAAATCATCTTAATGCCTGTATGTGTCTACGGGATCGAACTGTGTAGATTTAGTAAACCCCCAAACACCAATATCTTGCAATCCTTTTAATTGACGAAGTTGAGTACCTTGGCCAATGGTTCATCAGCAATCAGATCCCGCATAGTGATCTCAGAATTCTCAAGATCAATGATATCATCAAGAATGCAGCTAGAAAAACCCGACACTGCACTTTAAACCACACTGATCAGTTTATCGCCGACCTCCACAATGACTAGTTCGCGAATAGATAGCGCCTAACTTATGACATATAGCAAATCTGTTGATCGAGTAGATTGTAAATTTGCAATAAATCATTAAAAAATTCATCTTTACCAATAAAGCGCATTTTCACCTCGACGAGTTCGTAAACAAACAAAATTGCGGTTTTTGGGATCTGGAAAATTCTCGTATAACCTATAAAAAGCAAATTCGCCCTCAACAGATGGCGTAATAAGCCCTTAGCTCTTCAAAAATAAAAGTGCTGTAACCGTAAATGGCGGTTGTTACCCTTACCTGATAACCCAGTTTTAGACTTCTATACCTGAAACTCGAGAACTACTAAACCTAAAGACATAAGGGAGGTATTATTCGAAAGCCTATGATCTACCGGGTTCACATTCGTGAACTGGCATATGTGGGATGTCCTACAACAGTGCAATAACGGTTTTTAATGGACCCAGCTTCCAATATGTCATTCCTTATAACTTTTGTTCAAGGCAGCTTTCAAGCTGGAGATTATTTTATATTTCTGTCATTTCTGATATCTGTCACGCCTTATAATAATAATTATAATAATTTTTGATGTGTGATAGAAACATCCGGAGCTCATTTTTTTCGTCTTTTTTAGAACTACAACGTAGTATTTTTTGTTATCTTAAAACAATTTGTTGTGACACTTAAAAATCAAAAAACCTGTTTTCGGCACATTCATGAATTTTTTTCACCGAGTTGCACATAAAATTTGCTTTCCAAAACATATACATATGATTTCTATTATTTTTCTCCTAATATCACGTTGAGAAAATGGACTAAGAACTTTTTTAAAAAATGCGTATTTCTTTGTTATTTGACCAGGACTATTAAGAGAACATAGACGAGAAGAAACTCCAACCAACAATGGAGAAAGAATAATTGATTTCTGCATCAGTAACCATATAACAAAAGGAAATGGGTAGTTCGAGGAACTTAACAGAAAATTAAGCAACTTAGAAGAACAAGAAGCAGAGTCAGAAGAACATTGTAGCCTCAACAACAGATAGAAAAAGTTCAAAGAAACCATAACATTGAAGCAAACAAAATATGTGGTAAAAAAGACCAGAAAGGAACCAAATGGTGGAACAATGCGGTTAAAACCAAGATTAACTAAAAAAAAGATTGGTGCAGGTCGAAAAGAACAAATACAGCCAAAGATTATAAAACATACCTACAGAAAAGACAAGAGGCAAAGAAAGCCGTGAAAAGAGCAAAACTAGATGGCTGGGAAGATTCGACAATAAACAAAACAAAATTATATGAAAAATCAGTTTCGGAAAGGAAGTTAAAGGGAACAGTGCAAAATAAATACTAACATAAGAAACCAAAACGGAGAATTACAAACGACCAGCGTTAATATACTGAAAGGAACCACAATGCAGCAAAATTTAAAGCAGGAGAAAATGAGACTTGTCAGATATAATTTTCCTTATTTAATTGAAGATTATGTATTTTACACTCGATAAAAACCAACCATAAAATTGATTCGTTTTATTTAAGATTCCAATTTAAATTTGGGCGAGCATTTAATTGCTCTACAAACATGTTTTTGTAAGTTTATTTTTGTGATTTTATATTTAATGACATAAGTGATATGAAGCAGTAAAATACTGTGTATTTCTGTTGAACTGCGAACATAACTAACTAGATATGTATATCAAATGTTAAGATGTGGTACCGGTATTATACATACAGCTAAAGCTTATGAAAAAAATTCGGGAAGGTCGTCAGGACATTGTTCATCATGGCATCTTTGAAGTTTTAGTTTCTTTAACTTTCTCAAATTCTTTGTTGTGATCAAACGAGCTATATTTAGAAGAAATAATTAGAAAAGTATTAAGAGAAATATCAATTTGGATTAAAATTAACGAAAAATGTATAAGCAGTAACAGATATGCAGATGACATTATATTTATTGCAGAGTCATTAGAGGATCTACAGAGAAGATTAAATTAAGTAGTCAAAAGTAGCGAGGAAAAGATTTAACACTAAATATTAAAAGGAGCAAATTCACAATAACGACAAAGTATAAGGATTATAAATAAACAAGTGTAAAAAGTCAAAGAGTCGAGTACGAGCAGTGTTACAGTGCAGACGTTCCTTGGCCTGCCTGATATCAGTGCAATGCGCTTGACCTTAAAGCTATCCGTAGCTAATATTGTAAGTAAATTTTATTTTACTTATTCTCAACAAAACTAATACAATCTCGGTAAATGAATTAAAAATAGATTATCAAGCGCATAACAAGCGCAAAATAGACAGTTTAACACCGCCCGTTAATGAAGTCCAAAAACGGTATGCATGGACCACCCAAGATTTATTAACCAGTAATAAATTCTATCTACCTGCCCATTTGGAAAATACATTAGCTGATGGCGAATCTTCCAACAAAAATGACTCAAACGTGTCCGATAAAACACAATCACAGCCAGAAACTCATAACATACCAACCATCAAAGTCCCACCTATCTACTTACCAAACACCTTAAATCATAAAGCCTTAATTGAAGACATGCAAAAACTAGCTGCTGGAACCTTCACAACAACGTATAACACAACCACATTACGAATCAATTTAACAAAAGACGAAGATTTTCGAAAATTAACCAAACATTTTACAGAAAATCAAATCCAATATCATACTTACCAAAACCCAAATGACAAACCAATTTCCGTAGTAATTAAAAATGTTACACTTTCTCTGACAGATGAGGAAATCAAAACTGAACTAGCTAGTCAGATGCCTGTGACAAAGGTAACACGATTGTACACCAGAGATAGAAAACCTCTACCTGTTTGTGCACTAGAGCTAATCAATAACGAGCAAGCGAAACGTATATATTCACTAAAAGCAATTTTTTACTCCGTAGTTACTGTTGAAGTTAGAAGAAAATCCAAGAATATACCTCAGTGTTACAGATGTCAACAGTATGGCTATACTAAAAATTATTGCAGTCTAAAACCAGTTTGCGTAAAATGTGCTGGTAATCATCTACATTCCGAATGTCAAAGTGTGCTAACTGTGGAGGCAACCACAGCGCAAACTATCGTGGCTGTTCACACCATATTACACTACTAAAACAACGGACTCGAGCCCAACCTAGAAACTCGTACATCAATAACACACAGACCTTTGCAGATAAGCTTAAAAGCGGACTCGCCCAGAACAACAATATTACCTCCTCATCCACTCCATCAGCATTACCCGACAATCTCATTCAAACTCTCCTTAATCTTATTACGCCGTACCTTAGCCAAATTAAAACATTCATTATTAGCACTCTTTACCAATGCTTATCAATGGACCTTAACCAAAGCAAACCAATACAAAGTTTAACCATCCTTAACTGGAATGCAAATGGAATCAACAATCAGCGCTCTCTATTTATTGCCTTTTAGCGAGATACAATGTGGACATCGCCTGCATATCAGAAACGCATCTTGATGAGACCATAAAATTTCGAATCCCAGGTTATCATATCTATCGCAAGGATCGAAACTCCAGAGTAGCAGCTGGTGGCGTAGCGATCATTATTAAAACGAAATATGAACACATTCAACTTCCAGAAATTGTTAACTTAAAATTGAATTTACCTCAATAAGGGTTAAACTCGATGATCAGAGTAGTGTAATAATTGCTTGTGTCTACAGGCAGCCAAACACAAGAATTGCTGAGGAAGATATAAAAAGAATTTTTGACACTACTGAATCAGTACTAGTTTTAGGAGATATGAATTCCAAAAATACCCTGTGGGGATGCAGAGCCACAAACCCCGAAGGTATTAAACTGGAAAATCTTGCCATAGCAAACACCTTCCAAATTTTGGCACTAGATGATTACACCTATTACCCGTACCGAGAAGACCACCAGCCTGACATACTCGATACTGTTCTCCTGAAAAACTTTGGTAAACCTATCTTTCAAAGTGTCATTCCAGAACTAAATTCTGATCATCTCCCAGTACTGGTGTCATTCACCAACACATTAATCATTAAACAATCTACTCCAATGGACTACTCCGTGGACCACTTTACATCAACAATTCAAGATAGTACTAAATTAGCTTGTACAACCATTAGATGCACTCATCCGACAAATTACAATTATCCCCCCAGATACATCATTAACTTAATCAAAAACAAAAGCCAGCTTCGGCGTGAATGGCAGAGAAACAGGAACCCTCAACTTAAAAATAAATTAAACAACCTAACGCACCAAATTAAAAGAGAACTGGACAGCCTACGAATTAATACATATCAAAAACACATAGCAGATTTCAGCCCAGGAGATTGGGGCCTTTGGAAAACAACTAGAAAAATTCTAAATCAAAAAGAAGAATTGCCAACGCTATCATCTGTATCTGATAATGTCACTTACACTTCCGACTCCGAAAAAGCAGCTGCCTTTGCTGATCATCTTGAAAACACATTCACACCTGCAATCACTTGCACGCCCACTCACAACACACAAATTATAAACGATATTGAACGAAGGGTGCTAATTCCAGATGAAATTCAACCAACTTCACCTAACGAACTGAAGGATATTATCGAAAAGCTCCCCGAAAGGAAATCTCCTGGCCACGACTTGATCACCAATACAATTCTTAAACACCTCACATTGATGGCTATAGCTTATCTATGTACTACCTACAATGCCTGCATGAGACTAGGGTACTTTCCAGAGTCCTGGAAACTTGCGCACATTCTAATGTTCAGAAAACCAGGAAAAACAAAACAAAATAAGCAGTTACAGACCCATAAGTCTGTTAACGTCGTTATCAAAATTCTTGAAAAATTGCTTACAACCGCTTGCTAGAACACATTGAAAATCTCAACATCTTGCCTAAATTTCAATTTGGCTTTAGAAAAGGCCATTCAACAAGCCATCAACTACAAAGAATCAGCGAGCTTATCGAATTCGGATTTCATAACAAACATTACACTACAGCAGTTTTTATTGACATAGCACAGGCATTCGACAAGGTGTGGATCGAAGGCCTTAAAAAAAAGATCCTAGACATAGCCATGCCTGTATACCTTAAAGCACTTATTTTCTCCTTTCTAGACAATAGAACCTTTGAAGTTAAAGTTAACACAACACTGTCCGAAACCAAAATGTGTCGAGCAGGAGTCCCACAAGGAAGCATTTTGGGTCCAGTGCTTTTCAACATATTTACTTCTGACCTACCTGAGCTTAATGCAACAATTGCTACCTTTGCGGACGACACTGCCGTATTTACCCAAGCGGACAATCTTATTGAAGCAGTTGCGATGCTGCAGAATCCAATTAACAAGTTATCTTCCTGGTACAAACTCGGGAACATCACCATAAACCCCGACAAATGCCAAGCGAAAATCTTCACTTTGCGAAGAATCAATAATCCCCCTTGTTTACGCATTGACAATACCGCAATTTGTTGGAATCCGAATGATGGTGCAATCAAATACCTAGGGGTATATCTCGATACCCGTTTAAGTTGGAAATACCACATAAACCAAAAACTTACCCAAGGATACACTAGATTAAAGCAGCTATACCCGCTCATTAATCGCAAGTCTAGTCTCAAAATTAAATGCACAGTTTTATTGTATAAAACCTTACTACGACCTCTTATATTATACGCATCACCAGTGTTGTGCAATACATCGAAAACACACTTGCAAAAAATTCAACGCTTTCAAAACAAGGTGTTAAGAATTGCTGTAAACGCACCGTGGTATATACGTAACACTCAGCTACACGAAGAGCTAGGCATCCTACCCGTCGATCAGTTTGTTAAAAGATGTGCGGAAAAATTAATCTTAAACTCAAGTGCGTGTAGTGGCGCGGTTCATTATGAACTCTTTAAAACGAACATTCATACCAGGCTTCAACGCAAATTACCCCAGGATATAGTGCTAACAAATCCTCTTAACGAATAAACCAATACCAACAAGTTAAATTATTGTGACCATTATTTTGTCACACAAGTTTTGTTTAGTGTTATATTAACATTTCTATTACCAATGCTATGTATAACAAAAATGTTTGTTGATCTGGCAATATTTTAAATTAAAAAAAAGAAGAAAAAAAAGTCCAAAACTATTAATACTTGGGAACAATTGCCAACAAAAACAATAAATACATAGAAAAATTAGATGATAAATTGGTCAAGCCAGAATTATATTTAATAAAATGGAAAATGTGCTATGCAGCAGAGATCTGAGCTTGCTATGTTTTCGGTAGCACATGGAAGATTGGAAGATGCAGAAAACCTTCAGAAAAATGATGAAAATAAACAAAATAACAAATATTGAAGAATAAGGAAAGAAAAAGCAGTATTTCACATAATTAAAATAATAAAATTGCAGTATCGAAGCACGCAATCTGAAGAGATATATCAAATGCTACAAAATAATATGGAATGAAAAATACAGAGGACAACTACAGGAAGAAAACACATCTTCTAGTCAAATAACTTGAGACAGTGGTACAATTGCAGTTCCGTTGAATTTTTCAGAGCTGCGAAGTCAAAACTATAGTCACAAACATTGCCAATCTTCTAAATAAAGGCAGTACCTAAATAAGACAAAGTTCTGTTATATGTAGGCTGATTTTAATTCGTAATACTCCTTACAGTAACGCAGATGTTGTAAGAAGTGCAATTTTATAAATTGAATCTTGTGAAAGTCTGCTTGTATAAGATAAACCTTATTCAGACCTGTTCCACTGTTTTATTTTTAGACAAACAAAGCTGAATTTTCTGAAGAGGATTTGTAATTATTATATATTATTATATGTACAGTTTATCTTATTTTCATAAATGCTGAATGATATTACCAAAGACATAGAGATCAACGATTTACTGTTTATGCAAGACGGTGGTTACTCTTATTTTTCTTAATTATTAGGAAACGGTTAATGAACATTTTTTCGGGTGCTGGATAGGTCACCGGGGATCATCAGAATAGTCTGTTCGAAATCCGTATGACTTTTTTGATTACTTTTTATGGGGACGGGCTAAAAAAAGTGTGTCAGAGCAAACTAAAGAATATAACGAATTTGAAAAGAAGATCCGTGAAGATCTTGAGGAAAGTCGTTGAAAATGTACTGACTAGTTCAAAATGTTTTGTAGAAAATGGTGGTCAAATTGAATTATGATTATCAGAAAATTAAAAAAGCGGCAGTTCTTAAAAAACAAAATTTTGAAAGTATGGAATGGCTCTTCACCCACCTTGTAAAACGTTTCGCAGTTTTGAAAATATGAGTTTATGTTTGTTATGACATAATTTTTCTTATTTGTACTTTGACTTCGTCCGTCTGAAGAATAAAAATAACTTTAAAATTTTAAGTCGTCAAGGCTGAATCAAAACATCTATAGCACACTGAAGTATTCAAAAAAATCAAATGATCGATATAGAATTCAGCTTGATAACATTTCTTAGCCGTCTTTTTGAGTGTAAATTTATGAAAATAGTTGTGTACGGGGAGAACTGACACTATATAAATTAAAGAAGTGAGTTAAAATAAAATAAAAACGCAAATAATATTTAAATGTAAAATTTTTTAAATTTTGCTTTATTAATATCCTTTGTGATACTTTGGTGTTAATTAGGAATTTAGTCAATTACAAAATTGAGTTTAAAAGTTAACATAATTAATATATACTTCTTATCTTTTTATACATCGATACACATTTTTAATTAATAAAATACATAATTTTCAGCAGAAGGGTCCACCCCTTTAAGAAACAATTTAATTAACATTTTGTGAAAGATTTCAATTCCAAGTTTGGTGAATTAGAATTCAACTACAGGTTTAAATTAAACAGCTTTTGAGGTAAAATTTAACATGCAGGTGTATGGATAACACATTAGATTATTACATACTAATAGTCATTAAGTTTTTTACTAAAATAAACTTACACCAGTGAATTATGCTATACTTGACCGGATGTTTGTATTCAGGTATGATGTACCCTCCATTGTATTGTATTTAAATGATTGTTAGTTGTGGTGTTTGGTATAATAGTATTATAGACAACATTTTAATTAATAATGTTTAAGTATAAAAGCTACAAGTTCAAATGTTCAAAGTTTTTGAATGTTTAATGAAAGGTTGATAATAATTTTAGTACCGCTACTTTGTAATATAATTAATTGCGTGACGTGCACACCTCCTAATATTAGATAATTTTAGAAATTTAAAAATAATTTACTAATACTATTACATGTCGGTACTTGTATGGTATAGGACAAACGTTTTAATAGTCCTAGCATGCGTAGATAATCTTAGAAATACAAAGTACACTATCTTTTAATTTTCTTACTTCTCAGAAGATTTATGTGTATCTTCCGTTGCTTTTTTCTTTGTTAGTGATAAATTCTCGTTAGATCAAGAGTTAAACTAAAATATTTCCAAACTTATCTTGTACGCTCTATGCTATCTCACACATAGGACCCCTGCCTTCTCCTTCTCCCATTGAACAACTCCGTTAATTTGCCTTAGAAATATTGAGTCCAAAGCAATGTGACATTTTATATTTTAGACACCAAGCGAAGAAAAAAATTGGTTGTTGCATGTATGAAATATCAACAAAGAGTCGGCTTTTGAAGCGCTATCCCAGCTAGAATCCCACAGCATTAACAGGTGTTACAACAAGGTGATTCGAGAAGACATTTCACTTCTTTAGTCCCTTTTCGTCTGTTCTATCTTCCTTTCTTCTTTTTTAAAAGACTTGTGAAAATATAACACCCCCAGGAGTAAATCCAAACAAACTTTTGCTTCTAGAGCTCCATGGTTGGTTACCTATACTTTCTTCTATTTAATTCTCTTATTTTGTTTTATGCCAATTATCAGTAATTTTAATGTATCTTTCGTTTATTACTTATATGTAATGTTTAAAGTTTCTTCAAAAGGGATGTGAAAAAATTGTGAACTTAAAATACATAAGGTTAGGACATTTTCAAAAATGTAGTCTTCATTAATGTATGATTCTAAAAATAGTCCAAATTTCCAAGCAGTAGCTAGTTATGTAGTAGCATATAATCAGCTAAACGTAAGGAGTTACAATTTTTGCAAATGATTTTCTTATCGTATTCTTGTCGATACTTTATGTGGTTTTGTTACTTTTAATTTTTAGCAAACATGGGGTAAGATTGCGAAAATTGGGCTAACTTCTAAATTATATTACTTAAATATGAAATTATTGAAAGACCTAGATAGATATAGGTAACAATTTTCAAACAGTAAATTTGCTTGTGTAAGCTCAGTTTTCTCAGCAGCTGCGACGTTCAACAAATGGATAGAAAACGATCTGTTTTTTTATTTCTGACATCCATAGTATTAATCGGTTAAATATTTCGACATTCTTATCTAATAAGATCTATAGGAGGTTTGTTCAAGCAAGTTATTAATAAAGATATTGGAGAAGATTGAAATATTTTTATTATTAACAATTTTTTCTAAAAGTGGTTAACTTTTACTTACCGCAAAAATTTGTTTCATAAAGAAGGATGTGACCAACTGTATCGGCGGCGCTACCTTTGATATATTGACGCATTTACAAAATCTACAAATTAGTCACAGTTACAATCTTTAAAGACTTTCTTAAGTTTCTTTAACTTTTAATGAATTTTCCTATTGCTGACAATAAGTTAATGGGACGGTAATTCTAGAGGAAAGAACCCGGTTGACACGGTTTCAGTAGATGTCGCATAAATGCAGCGTAGCAATGCGATAATATTGTATTATGTTTGCGCTTAGCTTTACTTGACTTTACCATTTTGTGACTGTGATTTGCAGAAAAAAGATAATCGCGCCTATTACCAAAAATAAAACTATTAATAACGCAAAATGCAGCATTATATAATTGATGTTATTTAGAAGACAACTAGCTGCCTTTAATACTTAAAGTAAAAATGTCACAACTATTAATAAAAATTGTCTTTATTTGAAAATGAGATAGGAACTAAGAAAATTTCATTGAGTGTGGCGAAAGAAGTACAAGTTAAAAGTAACTTCCGTGAGGATGGTACCACTCACACTACTTTGGGAAACGCAGTACTTGCTATATTAAAAAACAACAACAAAACAAGAATTTCATATGTATCTACTTCTACACTTAACTTAGAAAAACCATTAATTTTTCTAGTCAAATAAGCAGAATAACTCAGAAATTCTCTGATAAAAGGTGTTTAATTTGCTATATTGTGTGGAATGGTATAATCATTTAAACCTGTTGTCATGCTGTTCCTAGTGCGTTAAATGAACAATTAATCATCATTTGGGAAATTATGTTAAATATCGATCTTTGCCGTAAGTATAAGGAAATTCCTTTACTATCATTTTCGTAGCCACTAAAAAAAGAAGGGAATCTATGAGACACCATTATTTTTGAGAGACATGGGGTAAGTTTAAATATATGCCTAAATACATACAGAGTATGTTACAATGTTGTCTATTCATTGATTGTTGTTAAATACAATTACAAATATAATAATAAGAAAATTCTTACATTAATTAAAGTCAAGTTCTATGACTCTGATGGGAATTTTATTAAGGTTTGGACATTTTACAAAATTTAACCGCCAATTTTATAAATTTGGTTATACAAAGTGAACAACATGGATAAAGTCTCCTACTTATTCAAAAATCTCAAAATAATCTTTAAAAAGAAAGGAAGGGAAAGCAAAGTACTAAAATATGGACTACAAGCAACTGTGTTCTAGCCGCAGCGCTTCTAATTTTAATTTAGAAATAGTTAAATAATAGTAAGAATCTAAAAAGTTTTGATATGTTTATACAGCCTATAAAAAATAGTATGAGGGCTTAAAAATTTGCCAAATTTAAAAATAAGACAATAAATTATTTTACAAAATCTGCATGAGGCATAATTAATGGAAGGTTTTAGCAAAGTGTCGTACAACCCTGGCCAGTACTGCAATTACTTAAATTTTCCCGGTTTTCAGTTGGCAGAATTACCTTCCAGCAGAATTTTAGCATGCAGAGCCTGAACAACTTAGGACAAAATAATATTCATAAGTTTAATTCCTAAGCCGGTCGCCTAGCGGAAGTATAAATTAAATAACTCTCATTATGGTAATGAGAATTAGAGAACACGGTCTGCAATCAAAAACAACTATTAGGAATGAATTATTTATCTCGTTATTACAATGACCCCTCTAAATAAATAGCTCCGCATTGAATGCGAATCTGTTATAATGCTTCTGCTGCCAGGAATATTTCCGGTTAACCTGTGCAGAACCATACTGAATAATCCGCAGTCGGTGATGTAATAGAAATGGTCACAAAGTGCGTGACTTAAATTAGAAGCACATACTGTATAATTTAGTGTTTATTACAATAACATTTGCATCACTCTAGAAGAGCTCTATAATAGTTTTAATAAAAAACAAAAAGAAAATTAAATAGATAAATAACTATTATAACTATAAATTAATTACAGAATAAATGTAAATATAAAATAATAAGACCAGTCATAAGTTATATTTTTAATTGTATAATTCACCAAATAAATAATCAAAATAATGTGGTTTATCACATATAGTAGACTTGACTTTTGATTTAAAAAAATGTTTTTAATAATTTATTTGTATATTGTTTGCAGCAGATACAATTTGTTTATTATCTGTATAGTTTTAATATACAATTTTTAGTGGCAGCCTTAAGAAAAGACAACCCTGATATTTATTTGTTCAAATGACTCGATAGAAGTCTTTGCTTCAGCGTTCATAAAATATAGTAGGAAAAGGGAAGTATAGGATAGCTTGCAAGCAGCAATAATCACAGGCTTAAAAATAGTTACAAAAAAAATGAAGACTAAAAAACGATTAGAGATGGGGTACAATTAGGTCAAAGAACCATGTAAAAATAATTAAGGAGCAAATATTGATGAATAGTAATGAGAACAGTGTAATATTAAACATACTAAAAATAAAAAATATAATTATAATGGATGCTTTGAATATTAGTAGCTTACAAAGAAAACAAAAGAGATTATTAAAAGAATTTAATAAAACAAAAATAAAATTATTGGAATATTCAAAAAAGAAGAAGAAAACGCTGTGTACAGGCAAATGATAAAACAATTTTAATATTTGTTGCGCCAATCTCAAATTACCCTTTATTTTAATTTTAAATTAGAGCCGGCCGTATTTTGGTTCCTCTTGTATATATTTTGAATTTAAGGTATCGGCCAAATTTACACGAGCACGCGGACCGTTGATATATAGGCCGCGGACCGCGCCGGGTTTTTGCTTTCGCGCTTCGCCTTTTGTACGCGCTTTGTTCAGGTTTGGCTTTTTGCTATGTTCTCGCAGGCGTCGTTCTTTTGAATTCAGTTTGTGACAGAAATTTTCCATAAGACGAGAGCATTTTTAACCAAGAGTTCGTCGGCGGGTTTAGTTGACAGCAGAAGTTTTCATTTTCTGAGGGCTTTTGTTAAAAGCCAATTTTCAGGGTTCAAATTTTGCCGGTAAAAAACTCGGCCCATTTTCTTTGCTTGGACTCTGCAAGGAATGACGAGGGAACCTTTGCACCAGGAAAGACGCTGCCGTTCGACTCCGCTGTGAAGATTGGGGTAACTTTTACCCGTACCCTTATATCCTTTTCCTGGAAGCCCCAGGACCAACAGCAGGGAACCGATATCTGCGGGAAAGTCCCGTTTTCCAAAGGTTAGTGTTTTTTAGCTTTAGCTTTGTTTCAAGTTCCCTTCATTCAAAATTTAAAATTACCTATACAGTCACTTTTCCGGCCGCACCAAATATTTAAGAAAATACAAAGAAAGAAAGGGGAATTGTGTGTTTAACAGAAGAACAAAAGCACAGGCTGGAAATAAAGGTTCCAAAGACTAATAAAGTTGAAGTTAAAAATTACAGAAACGAAATTCTAAATACTTAGTGCACTTCTAGTCTGTATATAACACGTTGATAAGAAAAAAAAACGGACAAAGAAGTTCTGTGAATAGTTGCAAGATATATGGGCGCAACTAAAAGAATAAACATAATACTAAACTTTAAGTAGCGATTTAATAGTTGGATAAGGGGCAGTTAAGAAAAAAGAAACCAAATTATAAGAGATAGCGCTGTGAGATTACTGCATCGTAAATAACTTGGCAACTATTAACACAACATTCAAACATGAAGATATGAATCTTTTCTTCTTCAGATGTTGTTTATCCATTGGGTATAGGCCTCTCGCATATTTGTCTATGTATTTTTGTTTTGTGCGACTTGATGCTAGTTGAGTTCCGCAATTTTCTTTATCTCATCTTCTTTTGTCCTCCCCATGGTCCCCATCTGGTGATGTAGTCGCTCCATTTTTCTGTATGTTTGGCCACACGGCCTGCCCACTGCTATTTTAAAGGGCCGATTTTTTATCATGTTTATAACTTTGGTTTTTTCTCTTATCCGTTGGTTTGTTTTGTGATCTCTCAGTGATATTCTTAGAATCCTTTCCTCTGCGGCCCTCTGATGTACTCTCAGTTTGTTCTTAAGAGATGAATATAATCCTTAAATGAAAACCAAATAAAAAGTCCTTCATAACAAACCCTATAATACAATAAAATTAACAAGACTAAAAACTGGACTAAAATTGCTAGTGATAAAAGTGGCTTTAGCAAATAATTCTAAATAACAACAATAAATCAGAAGGGAAAAGGACAAACAAAAACATAAAAAACAACAAAAGTTTTAAGAAACTGCCGCAAAAGAAAGTTGTGACAAAATCAAAATGGGAAAAATAAAGCAAACTAATGATTGAAAGGATATAGAAAATGAAAGAATAAATAGCGAAAAAGAAGGAATTATAAAAGGAATATTTATGTACTCATCATCAAAAACAGAAAAATATGTAGCTCAAAAGAGAGTAAAAGAATTACAAAAAATACCTAGAAGTACTTATGAAAAGAAAAATTATGGAAATAGTCAACATCTGTCTTATAAAATACTAAAAAAGCTTGAGGAAGAAGATGCTAGCTTAAAAATAAAAAAGGTATTACCTGAGATCAGTAATGACAGAGACAGATGCGGACAGTATTATATGGAATTACTCGATGGTACGAAAGCAACTAAAGATAAAATAATTGAAGAAGCACAGAAAGAAAGAATAACGGCAAAACATTCTACTTAAAATCACGAATAAAATATAAAAAAAAACCATCTCAATTCTTATTATATAAATAATACAAAAGAAAAAATTAGAAAATAAGTGCAAAACCTTTTAGAGGATTTACAGTAAGGGTTCTTATAGACAAAGTACAGATGATCTAATATTCAGTGGCAAGCAACTAACAGGAAAAATTATAGGACACAATTGAAGGTTTATCTGCTGCTGTACATTTTAGAGAAAGCTCGTGAATCCATAAAAAAGAAAACATAAGAAAAATGATTAAACAGAAAGTTAAAAAGCAAAATGTAATTGTTTTAAAACAAGCCATAGAATAACGAAATTATTTTAGAGTAGAATAGGAGTTAGATAAGGAAAAACGCTACCTTTACTGTTGTTAATTAGATGCGCAATGGAGGAAATAAAGTACAAAATGAGAAAATTAAGACGACTTATCTATTAAAAATAGTAAATGGAGGTTTGGAATAAAAAAGCATTACATTATAATTTATCCATGAGAGGGTAACAAAATAGAACATACATAAAATTTTAACCATTTAGGTGGAACGTTTACTGTAGATGGGACTATGAAAAAAAGTTGAATAATAAAATAAAGACTACAAAGAGATTGCCTTATGCAGTTTATAGTGGTTTCATTAATAAAGAAGATCCTATAAGACAATGCTTTTGTACCTACGTATATATAAAAGATTGAGTTGTAGATACTAAGTTAGAGGTAAAAAGGAGTTGAAAAAGTCATTAAGGTGGACAGAATGAAAAATAACGTAGAATAATATAGAAATCTAAAATTTAAAAACAAACTGAGCTGAGATAGCAGGTAATATTCTACAAAATCATAATTTTGACCAGTAGCAGTAGAAGAGTAATCGAATTAAATAATTACTTATCTATGTGTAGCTGTAAAGTAACTTGGCGTTAAGAATTGACTATAGAACTTGCACATTCTGTAAACAGACGATACTAAATAGTATTTCATGTATCCCTCACCAATAGTACAGCCATCGGCTACCATAAACTAGTTACTACATTCAGTTGTTTAGAAACTGGGATAACATTGCCGACCTTATTTTCATGCAGAATTTTGCCCCATTTTGCTCTTACTGTGTGTGCATGATAAGACTCGTATTTTCCAGGACGTTGGCTGGAATGACAGAGACCTTATGAATAGCCTTCAAAAATTCCAGATATCACTGTATGCGATTTTTACCCGTGGGGCTCCGTAAAGAGGAACAAAATAAAGTCTTGTACATTGGGGGATTTAGGAGGTCTTAGCAATATCCCGAACAACTTTCTTTCGAAGATTGTGCATTCCATTTTTGGATATTGGCGGCACCAGTGCTTAGGTTTTCTTAAATTAACTTAAGATCCAATAAAGAATAAATATTGATTTAATTTTTTTACTAGAACTTTCTTTGATCATCAAATACAAATAACTACTATATGCTCTCCAAGTAATTGAACGATCACAATTGTAGCAGCAAATATAATCACTATACGCGGTTATCCACTTAGAATGCTTAATAAAAAATTGTTTATGAATGTTTAAAGAATTGTTGAAAAAGTATGTGGATTTCAAAGACAGCTCACTAAAGGAAAAACTGATTTTAAATATTTGCTTCAAATAATAAGAATACAATGATTTTATTTGTAAGTTACAAGAGTTTGAAGATTGTAATCGAAGTAAATTCGAAGCCCAATATATGCTACTACATCCATCATAAGAAATAAAATCTTTTCCTGAGTGCCTTATCGCACAGGTGAACATTACACTGCAGCGCTTCTTTGTTTTTAATCATTGACTAGAAAAGACTAACTACAAATAATTTATCGTCAGAGAATAAAGCTCAGTAATTTACCATATACTCATCGACAACTGTTTGACCTCATATAGAAAGGTCAATCAGCTGTCGATGATTATATCCTTTTATGAGTTAATAAGATGACGTCAATGAACCAATAGGACTACCTTTTAAGTCAATTTTGGTGGAATGATCGTGTAATGTAGGCTACAATCCAACAGAGGTTTTGATGAAATTGATGGATGTCTGAATATGGTTTTTCTATTGTTAGTATTATAAAATTAGTATGTAGCGTTAGATTACTAACACACCATGAAGATATACTTATTTGTCAATCAATTTTGAGTGTTTTTGACGTTAAATATGCAGGAATCAGCTTTAGACGATCTAAATTGGTTTAATTATTGTCCTATAAAGAAGAGATCTATATTTTTGAAGATTACAATTTAGATCCATTTCTTTGTCTAATTTTGAATCAAGCAAGTAGTGGTTTCCAAATACATATTTAATTGTCTAACAGGTGAAGTTGGTAATGCACTTTTACTTCATGTATACTATAAGATGCGTGGTACGTTATTTATGCGCAATTGGTAGATATTACATATGATTTAACAGTAAACGTGACATCATAGTTCTTCATATTCTATTGTAAATCTTTTGTTAGTAATGAAAAACTAAGGGGGTTTTGACGGTTGAATTATAACATTTAAAAAAACTATTAAGAAATATTTTATGAGTTAATAAGATGACGATGACAGTAAAACCATCCGATCAATAGGCCACTACCTTTTTAGTCTTTTGGGGGAATGATCGTGTTGTAGGCTCGATACAAGAAGGTTTTGATGAACTTGTGGTGTCTGAATATGGTTTCTATTGTTAGTATTATAAAATTAGTATGTAGCGTTAGATTACTAACACACCAGAAAACATTTGCAATCATTTTGAGTGTTTCGGACTGACGTTAAATTTGCAGGAACAGCTTTAGACGTCTAAATTGGTTTAATTATTGTCCTATAAAGAAGAGATTTATTTTCTAAGATAAAACAATTTCCAGATCCATTTCTTTTCTTTTTGTCAGCAAGAGTGGTTTCCAAGTAATTTTTGTCTAACAGGAAGTCAGGTAGCATACTTCACTTACTTGTGGTGGTACGTTATTTATGCGCAATGGTAGATATTACATATGATTTAAAGTAAACGTGACATCATAGTTTTTCACTTCATTTACTCTTATGTACCATTTGTTTAGTTAAGTTTGTAGGAGATTCAAGGGGAGGTTTTGACGGTTCGAGAGTTATAGCGATTATAAGGAAAGACTGTGTAATTTGCAAAAGTGTTTTTATATTCGTGTGTATGGTATACAGTAAAAGTCCAAGGATACTTTCTTGAAGAATGCCAGAGCAGATTGGATAAAGCCATATTTTTTTGCAAGTACCCAACGCTCAGATAGTAGACTTGTATTAAACCATCATACCAAATTTTGTCAAAGGCTTACCGTTGTAAGCACAATGTTGCATCGTAAAAAATTACCTTCCAAAAACTAAATTGATAGTTTAAGATACAGTTGTCCAGTGCCTCAGTGGTGTATAGTCGTTTAGTTACAAGTTGAATTTAGTATGAATTTAGAACAGTAAACTTATTGAAGGATAAAACCCAATATTTTCACGAGATCTATCTGGTTTTAGAATTGGTATTAACTATGTAAACTTTCCTGTGCGGGGTTGCTAGTCCCCCCATCAGGCGTCTCCCCAGGTGGCGGATAGGGGAAAGCCTCCCAGATATGGGTGGTACCGAGGAAATGAAATACTCGGGGCGGACCAAAACTATGCAAACAGCGTCTGTTTCCCAGGTTAGGGACGGCTGATACCAAAATCTTCCAACCCGCCTAGTCAGCGTGAAAGATAATGACTATTACCCCCTTAAAGAAGGGGAGACCTATGTCCAACAATGGATAGAACAAGGTTGAAGAAGAAGAAGAAGATGTAAACTTTAGTTATGACTAATAAACCACTTTTGGGAATGTCACCAAGCACCTTTCTTGTTATTAATCCTATTTTTGCTAAGTTAAAGGATTTCGCTTGTATTTCATTAGCGGCTTTTAATAGGAACGGATAGTTGCAGTGGTAACTATAGCAAGAATTCAGCTCATCATCAGATTAATCTGAGTGGGATGTAAAGGGTAGTTATGTTTTTCCTGGTCTGATTTAGCTCCTTTAGTATTTGGTGTTCTTAGTGGAGCGTTTTTTATTTACCTGTTTTATTAGCTGGATTGTGCGTTATATGCCTTATAGTCCTTGCTTTGTGTGTCTGTCGTATTAAATCAAGTATTTTGTTAGGAATATTTGTATGCTTCCGCACTTTATTTGTAACCGTGGGTGTTGAATTCTAAGTGGTAGTGAAATAGTTATTTTTTATTCAAATAACACAAATCTTGATAGTAGCTGACTAACGTTTGCAAACAGATTAATCAGGGCTAATGTAAATTTTATAATGATTCAGATTGTCGTGATACGCTACAAAATTAACATAGATGACCCACATTTTTATTGCCGTTATTCCCTTTGATGTTGCTTGAATAAACTTGTTAAGTACAACATCATCAGCTTTTGTTTGCTTATATTTTGCAATCTAACCGACGCTTAATCCTTTTTAAAGCTCATTACACGTAATTAAGTGCAACGCTTGGCTTAAAATTAGAATGCCGCAACGTTTATGTTTAACGAGATTAAAGCCCACCTGGTTAGTTGCTTTTGATCTTCAGCCCAGTTTCATTCATGTCATGCAGTATATGCTTAAGAAAAGAGTATTCAAATAATTTTTTTCCGATCCAAACAGAAAAACCGATTGTAATAATAGAAAGTTAGAACGTAAATTTATCTTTACAAAATTTAAGAAATGATAAAACGCAGTTTCCATATAACGCGTAGTAAAATTGTGATATCCCTTCTACAACGCGGTAAAATTAATTTCATTATAGGAGGATTAACCGTATGTATTATACTCCTACAATTGAAATGAATGGGGAAATTTTCTGTTTTTTCATGCACAACCATGAATTTTAGTTATCAGGGCATTCCCCTGTAATTAAAAAGAAGGTGATCAAGAAAGTTTATTCTTCTCAAGAAAACAATCCAAATTTTAAACCGTTTAAAAGGTAGTGAAAATATATCATCTGCGAAAAAAGCATTAACTTGAACGAATCTGCAATTGGAATAAGAATTAAAAACACTGGCTAGCAACCAACCAGAATACAAAAGATGGCTACAAAACCCAACGTCGTAAGGCAAAATAAAAAGGAATAAAGAAAGAAAGAAAAGATAACGCTAGTGACCATACCACGTAACTAAATCATCTGTAAATGTAATTTTTTCTTTCCTGCTGACTGCACTTCACGTGATTAATATAACCAGTAGTCCAAACTTTCAAAACGTACTACAAGCGTCTATTTTCCAAAACCATTTTTAATAAATTAGGAAATGATAAATATAAATCCTTATTGAAGTATGTAAAGAATTTTCTATTTTAGATTGTATTAAAGTTGTATCATTAACTTATGAGGATATTAAACTGTCAATACTTAATATATGTTAGAAAGCTCTTTTACCTGAAATGATCCAAATAGAAAATGACATCTTACCCCGGTTGTAGAAATATTAACCATTACTTCGGGAAAGGATTTGAATATAGAAATCATCAAGTTATAGAACTACTTCACGAAGAAAATTTAGACGAATAAGAATGGATGGTAATAGTTGACACATTTACCTCAAATGCATTAGCAGAAAAGAAGACTAGATTTGGTTGCACAAGTAGAGTTCTATTTCGTTGAAAAAGGCCCTTCAACAGTACGCAGAGCAAGGTTTGAAAGAGAACTACAAAATTGCTGAGCTTCTTATAGAAAAGTTTTAGAAGAATTACAAAATAGTGCTGCATGAAAACGAAGATAAATATATACGGATTAAAGAGGACACTCGAAAAAAAATGTCACTAATATTCTACAGTGACGATGAATATCAATAAAGTGTCTGATTTCAAGCTTAAGTGTCGTGTTTCTGTTGGAAAAAAGTTTTTAGTGTGCATTCATACATACTTACGTCAGAGTTTACTTTAACACGATTTCCATATAACGCGATGCAAATTAAGCGCGTTATAGGAGAGTTGTCTGAGCAAAAATTTATTGATTTATTAATCCACCTTCCTTTTAATTTTCTGGTAATTTCTTTTTTGTGACCAATAACACCTCCGATTTTTTTTACAAACTAATCACACGAAAACTGTGAAACTTGTTCACTTCTCGACGTAGTCTATCTGCAGACGTACACATTTTTCACAACGTCGACGCCATAATTCCATGATCGCTGCGAACGCTCCTCTAGGAGTCTTCTTTGACCACTGGAAAATTGTTGATGCAATGGCGGCGCGATTTGTAACCACGGACAAGTGTCTTTAATCGTTAGAAACAGCTAAAACTCGCTAGGAGCCAGGTCAGGTGAGTAGAGAGCATGAGAAATCACTTCAAAGAAGAAACTCCTGCGTTGTGTTCGCCCGATACGCTCGTGCGTTGTCTTGGTGGAATTTTAGGCCTTCATGTAGGATTGTTTGCCCAGATCCCACGGAAATGTCAACTTTAGAGGCGAGTCTTCCACACTCATTTGGTGATCTTCCAAAACAAGTTTCTCCACTCGCTTGATCATGTCGTCAGACCGGCTACTGCGAGGCCGAGATTGTCTTGGTTTGTTAGCACACGACGTTTTGCCTTCATTGAACTGTCGCACCCACAAAGCGCACATTAGACACATCCATAACACCATCACCACATGTCGTACTCAACTGGTGATGAATTTCAATCGGTGCCATCACGTAAGAGGAGAAAACACGCTGTTTTGTAATGAAAACATTGCCATTTTAAGTATCAAAAACAGTCCTCACTCTCGTCGCTGCCGCTAGTGTTGTGTTGTGCAGTGTTTCCATCTCTGTCACGCATTCACAAAGAGTGCGCGTATGTTGAAACAAACCGCATGTTTCTATCTGTTCCTAGTCCCGAGAAAAAAATCAGAGGTGTTATAACTTTGAATGAATTTCCTTGAATTTTGTTATTTCTATGCCATGGTGCGCTGGTTAAAAACCAAATGTTTTCATCTGAAATCGTTGGATGACTTTAATATTCGACATGCTTGTGAAAATCCGGAAATTTAAAGTATATAGCCATATTGTTAACATTTTGATTGACTTTGATGCAAAACTCCAGATAAATTCGTTAAAATATATTTACAAAAGAGCAACTGCAGATTTAATTTTATCTATGCTTATTATGGTTTAAACTTGAATTACTTTTTGGTTTTCGTGTGCCTAAATATAAGCGATAAGTGGGGAAGTATACCATAGGTTTCTGCTCACCTGTATTCAAATATTTTGTTTATTTTTCTGTTTTGATGTTTTTAAACTTCGTCTGATAGAAGAACGTTTTTTAACAAGACCTACGTAAATAATGTAAAGAGAAACTTAGCTTGCATACTTATAGAGAATGACAATAATAACTATTCTTTTCTAGAGATTTGTAAACAGCTGTTAGGTTAAAAATCATTAACTATTACAAACTTTAAGTGAGTAACCCTAATTTTGCTTAATAAAGTAGATATACAAAAACTTTGCGGCAAATGAATGTCGCGTGTACTTATTCCAGATTAAAAAACATTAGCCGATTGATTTTAAGGAGGATCAAATGGGTTTCTGCGACTTTTTGACTATAGCTGAAATTTGGAGTCCACCGCTGTACACTGGAAAAAATTAGCAACTTAAACAGTAGACTGCACGAACTGACTTGACCCCAAAAAAGGCGAAAATGGTGCTGTCAGTTAGAATGATGAATGGGATGCAAAAGAAATTCTTCTATTTTACTAAAGGCAACTGAAAACCCTCTTGGAGTAGCTAAAGAAAGTGTTGTTTTACTGTGACGACATACCAGTGTGTTCAAGCTGAATCACTGAATAAAAAGTATAAATTTTTGTTTGACTTGTTTTTGTATTCTATCTATTCGCTTAAAAAATCGAAATTATGGTACCATTTTTTAGTAGATAACAAAAACAAAACATCGCTGATTTAATAAAGGTTGGATACTTGGGTTTGGATGAGAATGAACTTTCCATACATGTTTGAACATACATTAGTGTATAACTTTTTTGACATGAGGTATTTTGAGAGCTTCATGTAGGGTTCAATTTGATAGGTACGAAACATCTACTATGACACGTAAGGTTTTAGACTGGAAGCTCTGCAGAACGTTAATATTAGAGGAACTAAATCTAGTGCTTAATCCATGCGTCTAAAGCTTATTTTGTGGCAAAAATAAGACTTTTTTCTTATAATCTATTTCCTTTCTTTAGCTTTAGATATATACATTCTGCTGTCCATGTGCCCAGGTATCCCGTTTTCTTAGACTGTGATATTTAAATACCACTTACTAATATTCGTGGACAGCGCTGCTTTAGGAAGGTAAAAGTGATTTAAGGAAATTCAGTTTTATTGGCCTTTATATGGAATTTGGTCATCCAGATTCCTGTTAAACCTATACAGTTTTGTACAAAGCGACTAGATATTTGTGGATGTTCGTGGTAAGAGAGGAAGAGAGTATCGTCTGCAAATATTTATATTACTCTGTTGTCTGAAAGAGACAAACCTGTAATGTACACCAAATATAATAGAGGCCCAAAAACATTGCCTTGTGGGACATTGAAGTTTAGTTTAATTTCCGACACTTTATTCTCGGATTTTATCTGCAAGGTAGGGTTTAGAAAAGAGAAAATAGTGGTGGAGAAGGATTTTTTGATTTTGAATAATAGACTTAGAATGTGTATTTTATGAAATGTTTGTTCGACATCTAAGAAGATTGAACACTAGTATTTTTTGTTTTCACTAGCTTTATGTATTATATCTACTACGCGATGGCAATGTGTCTAAAACAAAAATGTTGTTGGTGAAACAATTCTTCTAAAAATATATTTTCCTAATAGAGTTTAGATATTACGTAGAGTAAACTAATGGGTCTGTAGGAAGTTATCTTATTCCTTGTTTAGTATCATAAAATTTGAGTAAATTTGAGGTTTGAGGCCTAATGCGTCAGACGAAGGATTGCATTAAATAGTAATGTTAGAAAACATACTCTCTGTTTAGACAGTTTTTTCAAGGCTTGGTCAGTTGTGAGATCACGACCTGGAGCTTTTTTTGCTATTTAAGTATTTGGTTTCTTTTTCTACTCTTGTAGATGAAAAGAGTCAAAGTAGTAGTGATATATGCAATGGTGCCGTTGGGTAGTCTTTTACTCCTGGATCAGGTTTATTTGAATAAGAACGCCAATGTTAGCAGTTACTTAGTGGACATCGGAACGTACCCAGCACCCCATTTTGTCCATATACGGCCGTTAAAGATCTTTTGTAGCTTTCTAGAGGGAGTGTTCGTGTCTTGACAAAATACCAAGGTATGTTTCAAAGTTTTGAATTCGCATTTTCTTTCGTTTCCTTTTTAACTGATTACTTAAACGATTGTATCTGCTTTTGTCCTAAAGATTACGAGTGCTTTGATATATCGCTCCTACTTTACGATTTCGGGCTATCAAGTCAAAAAATAAAAGTATTTTATAAAACTCACTCTCGTATCCAACGAGAAATCTAAATTACCATAAAGTAAAAAACAAACCTTGCATATAATTCTCAACTTTTGTTCTCAATGACTTATTTCGTTAGAACTTTTAAGGGCGGTAAAAATTTTTCTTCGGGATTTTCACGCAAAAAAGCTTCATAAAAACAAGTGTTTAATATTCACGACAGTTTGTTTTGACGTAGCAGCGCTGCGGCAGGTTCGCAGGCACTATGTTTTCGGAACAACATTAAGCTGGAGCTATCAAATAATTCAAATCTGAAGAATGCAAAAAATCAAAAGCAGCCGCGCGCCGCGGCCCTCGCAAAAACCACTCCATCATCCTTTCGGAGAAAAAACATGTCCGAAGCTTGCGCGTCTCGGGCCCCCTGGCAGGCTCACCAATCACACGTTACGTTCTACACGACTCGAAAATCTTCAATTAGTCGGCGCTCTATTATGTCTGTGTGCACACGGTGGCGGTGCTGCTTCGCCCATCGAGCGCGCACCGAGTCGTTGCGGCAGCGGGGAGGTCAAAGGCTCTGGCGGTTTGAATAAATTAGGAATAAATCCGGGGCCGCATAAGGAATCGGAATTAATTGGGGAGCGATGAGCGAAGTTCAGGCACGCATATTGACGCGGCCGCGCGCCGTGAAATATGGCGGCAGTTGTGAAAGTTTATTGGATTCTGAATTTATTGAAAAGTGAGAGACCGTAAAAGCGCCGCTTTATGCCCGTCGATGGAGGTCCCGAGGTCGTTTTGATCCTTTGGGGCACTCGCGTGGATGATAGCGAAATCATAAATGAAGGTGTTTGTACTGACTAATAAAAAGTCAGAAAAGTCTTTTATTGACCAACAGTACAGATAAAATTATTGAGGCCACTACTTCAAACTTACAGATCATCTTAGTCAAAAAAGTTAATGTTACAGATTAATAAACATATTCTTGCAAGAATAAATAGAGAATATTTCTGATAAAGTTAAACTTCAATAACTATTAAATTAAGATTCATTAAGGTACAGATAATTGAAGGTAATAGAGTTAAGCTTGCATTCAACATATCCCCAATTCGAATCGTCGGAATTCTAAGGTTAGTATTGATCATGATGAGACCATTCACAGTTTGACTAGAATTAGCTGAGGTCTTCTTGTCTGCATATTTTGCCGCTAGTGTTTCTATATCTGTAGCACGTTTTCAGTTCTAAACCGGTGATAATACAGAGCAACTCAAAATAAATGGTAAAAAAGACAGGTCAGTAATTGGCATAATGACATTTACATTATAATCTAGTTCTTGCCACGCCCATGCCATAACAGGCTGATCAATTTAACCCATTAACTGCCATGATTTATATTTCATATTTGAAACCATTTTTAGGTTGACACACTTGATTTCTTCTTTGTCTTGTCGGCATCTTATACAAACCTGTGCATAAATGGATTGTTAAATTATTTAAAATGTATTGGTTGTATGGGCAAAATCAAGATTTTCAAGGTTTCATCACGTCAGTGTTTTTTCAAAGCAGTAAGTTGTATTTGTATATAAATAAAGGATCTTACAATTTTTCCTAATGGTTGTAGATGACATCTAAAAATATATTACGTTGATAATTCTTTTCCTCTTTTTGCGAGAGCTACTTGAAGTTTGATCCTCATTTGGAGTTTGTAATAAATGGCATATTAAATATTTTTCCTTCAGTTTTTTCAGATTACAATGATACGCTATTATACAGTTCTGAAAAAAATGAAGAATATTGTTAATGATCCTAATTTCATGCGTTCTGGTACTGCAGATGAAGATGTTGTGAATGAAATAATTGATCTCGTCGAGCTTCCACTGGACCGTATAGATGAGGTATCAGACTGAGAGAACATTGATGAAAATACATTAGATGATGGGTTTCAGCTGATGTAGCTGGTAGGTTAGAGTTGCATACTAACCATAAACCGAAGGGTTACAAAATATCTACAGAGACAGTGAAAAGTGATGGTATGCCTATTGGAAAAAGTAAAGTACTATTTTTTCTAATTGGATAAAGAAAGAAGTAACTTATAACAGTACATATCATGATCCACAAGAAACTAAACAACGGAAGGAAGATTTAATAGCATGTCTAAAGGGCAAAACAGCAGAATTATTCGATGAGGCACTAATGAGCGTTATCGTCAAGAAGAGTGTTCGTGACGTCACTCAATAGAGCAATCACAATTTTCAGCCTTCTACTAAATGTAGGAATATTGCTTTTCAGTGGATATCAAGCACAATCTCCAGAACAACTATATTGGTATAAAGAATTAAATATAACTTGCATAAGAAAATATATGAGTCCCAATAGATATCTAGAAATCAAGTGCCTTCTTATTAATAACAATGCACTTTCCAGCAACATCCCAATACAAGAAAAAGTCAAAGTATTTAAAATTAATCCACTAATAAATCACCCCAATAAAAATTTCTTGAAATTTGGAGTTTTCTCTCAAAATTTTAGCATCGGCGAGCAAATGATTGGGTACTATAGGCATAATTATCTAAAATAGTTCATCCAGGGAAAACTTGTGTGATTTTTGTTTAAATAGTGGGGCTTATGCTGTTCCCAAAGTGGCTGTCTATAAGGGAAATAGTAAGGATACAAACTATGTTTCGGTTGTGGGTCTTGGTTCTTCAGTAGAGCTAAAGATAATATCCTTCATAGACTCATAAAATCTACTTTGACAACATTTTCACAAGTTTCAACATGATGAAAATGTCCCTGAAAATGAGAGTGAGGGCAATAGGTACTGCCAGAATAAACAGGATAAACATCTGTCCCATAGAAAATGATAGCAGTGTGAAGAAGAAATACGACTATGCTTATAGATTCGACAGCAAGAATAAGATCTTGGCAGTTACAAGGAAGGATAATAGTTGTGCCAAACTGTTAACAAATTATGACACAATAAAATCCGTAACCCAAACCAAGAGATGGAGGAGTTGTGAAAAAAAGGAGTTACAAGTCCGAAAACTAGTGAAAAAGTACAAGTGGTATCAACAAGCTAGACTGAAATGTACAAAAGTACCATATCAGAACTGGAGGAAAGAAATGGTACTTTCTGTTGATAACCAATGCATTGGATGTGGCGTTGGTCAGTGCACACGCTCTCTATTAAATTTTGTTACTTCACTTCAGGAGGATGGTGGCAAAAGCATATCTTGCTGAATCGTTCCGTTCAGACTTCCATCGTACCCAAAACTATCAACATATGTTCCAGTAGAGATCAGGATTTCCGGCACCGGGCATATGGTCGAACACACGAGAGTGTAGTTTGCAAGAAAAATACAAGGAAGCAGCGCTGTGCCTGTAATCTAGGACTGCATGTTGACTGCTTTATTGATAATAATAAGCGAAAAATCTAACACGAGTAAAAATCAAGGTGACATTTGCCAATATTTTAGAAATATTCAATTATGTGCTTTTGTGTTGCCTTTTAGATGCTTTGAAAAACATACTATAGTGCTTACTACAATTTTTTGTAGTTAACGGGTTAATTACTGTAAGTTCTTGTACTACACATAAAAGAAAAAATCGCAAAGCGTTAGATCTGGTGGCTTGGGGGAGATGGGGTGGCAAAAATCATTCGACCCCACACGGGCAATTTAAAGGCTTGAATTGTACACGCTTCTGTAGCAAAAACCACATTGTAACTTAAAGCATTAACTTTTCATTACAGCAGTCACAGGAATGTTTTCTCTTTGTTCTATTTATTTTGAATTACTCGGTATATATATTTTTTTCAATCATTTGAATCAAAATATTAACTAATGTAGTCACAATTTAGAAAATAAAATAATTATTGTTCTAGGTCAGCAAGCTAATTGGAGGTGTGGTGGGGAAGGTTGAGTTGAAATAGCTACTAAGGCTTCATCAAGCACTGAGCTTTTTTCAGATGATGTACAACTTTAAATTTTTTCATACTACAACTTAAAATTTATAAATGAGAGGCACAAAATTACATAAATCTTCTAAAGCCTCTTGTAGTGAATTGTTTTGATAAATGTGTGGTTTTAGCGGAGTAAAAAGTGAACGAAAATTCTTTCCAAGCCGCTTGCTTTGATTTTTTAAATTGAAACGGAGATAGCGTTGTCACATGATTAATAGTTCGACAAAAATTCGACACATGCTGTTACCGGCCTTTTTGGTTATATATCACCGTTTATAAACGACACTCTTTCAGTCGCTTGACATTTAAGACCAAACGGTTCGCTCGTAAGCTCAAGATCTCTTATCTTCTAAACCTATACAGGCCTATAAAAATTATACTGCGAGTTTCTCATTGTACTTGCTTTGCATTGTTTGAATTGCTCAATATTTTAATGCCGTCGATGTAGATATCATATATATACCGAGTATACTCAATTTCATTCAGTACCTCAAGTAATATTTTTATTTCTTGTTATGTAGTGGTATGTATATTTGAAATGACATTAATGTTGATTCAGTTCAAAGCAGTGCATAAAAATTGGAAAATTAGCATCCTGAGTATAAATATAATAGTAATTCTAGTGTAAAAAGATAATAGGGACAAGAAATTAAAAATATTTTTCAAATTTTTTATTACTATATATTTTTCTATGTCTATTAAAGTACTTTATATGTATGTTTAAAACAGTGTTAGTGTTGGATTATAGGTAGGGAAATATCAACTTTAATTTAAATAATTATAGGATGGGGTTGCCAGTTACCCATTGGGCGTTTCTCCAAGTAGTGGATAGGGAAATGGTTCCCACATGTGGGCAGTATCGAGAAAACAAAACACCAGGAGTGATACAAAGCTAGCGCAGAGTGCACAGACTCCTTTTGATATTGAGAAGAAGTAGTATCAGCACTATAATAAGACTGAAGATAAATGACATCGGTAAGGCTCATGACAAAAAATGCATAGACGGATTTGTATTAATAGAAAGTTTATGTCACAGCCCATGAAACGCAATACAAAACCACTGAAGACAAAAATCTGAAGAAGAAATGGAAACATTTTACAACGACTTTAAGGGAGCTTGGAAGGAGTTTATGAAAATGAGATAATGCTGGTTATGTGTGACTTCAATGCAAAAATAGATCAAGAAAGGGCCGAAAAGTTGTAATATTCTAAATACATATGTAACAGAGGAGCTGTTAGTAATTATCAATCCCTTCTTCAAATTGTATCCTAGACATTTATATACATCACTACAAAGACCTTAACTCATGTCGTCAGAGATCAAATTGTTTATATTACAATCAACAAGAGGCATAATTCGATAATTTCGGTAAAAACATATCCTGGGGTGATATTGGATTATAACCATGAGGTTTAAGTTAAGAAAATAAACATGGCAAGGTTGCAAGCTGTAACTTAAAGCAATTGACTAACAAAGAAATAAGACATAAAACACAGAAACATGTAAAGAATAAAAATAATGTAATAAGAAAAGTGCTTAAGATTCAAAAAGCTTTAGAGACCGTAGAAAATTATTATCAAAATCCTTCTGTAGGAAATCTGTACGAAAGAAATTACAGATGACTGAAAAAATCTTGGAGATGATGGAGAAAAAGGGTGAAGGATGCGGATAAAGAAACACATAAGTAAATTAATAAACAAACAAAAACCTGAAAAGCTAAAAACAAGTTGTTGTAGAATGAGTATAATGAAACAGAAGCTCTGAAGCATAGAAATAATTTATTTAATCTTTATTTAAAAAAAATTATTGCCGCAATGGAACTGTATAAATCTAAGTGTTTTGGTCTATTACAAGATAACAACGACGACTCCATAAGGAACAAAGAATGAAAAAAAGTACTCGGAAGAAATATGTGGAAAGGGTATTTGCAGACGATAAAAAAGACAACACTGAATGATATTTTTAACATGGGACCTTCAATTACAAGGAACGAAGTGAAATCCTCTGTTAAAACATCGAAGCTGGTGAGGTGGTAGGGCCAAATAACGTTTATTTATAAATCTTATAAATCAAGAATGATGAAGTGTTACAGTGGCTTACATCATCTACGAAACAGCAACAATACCACAAAGCTAGCTAAAATCAATGTCATAATCCTACCCAAAAAATTGACACGAAAAATGTGAAGTTTATAAAATTGTTAGTCTCAGTCATTTAGTAAAGACTTATTTGGAAATCATTTATAAAGAAACATATCTTACTTTTTCTATAGATGCTTTGGAGACCAGCGAGGCGCTTTTGCAATCCAAATTTTTTTCCAAGAATGTAGGAATGTTAACTGTGACATATAATGTGTATTTTATAGATTATAAGATTACAAGGTCAAATATTTATCTCCATTTTAAAAGCAATGGAGCTTGAATGACAAAGCTCTTATAATCCGCAATATCTATTTCAATCAATCGGATGAAGTTAAAGTGGAGTACCAGTTAACCAAAGGGATTCCAATAAAAAGATATAAGGCGGGGTTACCTTAATCATTCATCTCTCCTGTTCTTCAGTGTTTATTAAGAGCAAATTATGAAGAAATCTCTAGAAGATATGGAGGAGGGAATATTTTAAACGGGAAATCGTCTAATAAGATCCTATATGCAGGTGATATTATTAACTATCACAAAAATTAAGTACAAGGGCACTAAGCAAAGGCCTGGTGTAACTTGGACATTCGCTGGTATATTAACAACCAATCGCAAGTTATAACTATTTGGGCACCAGTATCAACGACCAATGTGGTCACTCAGTTGAGGTAAAAACAAAGGTTAGAGAAAGCAAGAGCAGCATTTACTGAAACTGAAAACCTTTTTAGAAACCTTAGTTTAATTCAAGAACAAAAATTTCTTTACCCCGCTGCTATGTTTTTGCAGATCTTCATAAAATGGAATTCTGGACGTTAATAGAGTCGTCTGTAAAACGACTGTACTACTGACGCATATTGGGAATCTTCTGACTGGATCACATTACCAATAACGAGATCAAACTGAATGAACAAAAAAAAATAAGGTCGTTTTGAATGTAAACTTGAATATCCAAGCAATAAGATTTAGATATTATAACCTCTCCAATGTAGTTGGTTGCTTAAGAGCAGAAATGGTTCACATGTTCCAGATGATCCGGACGCCAGACGGAGTCATGAACCTTCGGTTCCGACGGCAGTTGGTTGCACGTGGGTGACAGACTGTCTGGGCTTGGAAATAGTTTAAAGATGTGTTCAAAATTCGTGTTGTACTTGAGAATATCCTTAGGACTCATCCTTATCATTCGTTTCTGCTTTAGAAAAATGACAGTCAATATAAAGCTAGTCAAGGATGGTAGACAAAGAAAAATTATGAAACGTTGATTTTAGATAAAAGTGGTTAATCAGAAAATCCATATAAACTAGACATTTACATATAGTTATAAACAATAAAAATCAATTTAACTTAAACAGTCAATATTAAATAAATTTGGTAAAAACTTCATACCGAGTAGTGAAAATAAGTAGTGAATATATGAAAAAACGTTTCATTAAGGTTAATTAAATTTTTAAAGTATTTGCTTGAATTAAAGAGCAAAAGACAGATTTAGAGGTTTCAGAATATAATTTTTTTTAAAGCTACTGCAAAAAACTTATATACAACAGGTTCTTATAGCCTTAAATCATATTTGATTCGGTAAATTTATTTCTATGTTCATCTGAAATTTTTAAAAAGATAAATAAAAACTAAAAATTTGAAGATCAATGAAATTAAAATCAAAAATATGATTACATTTATTTTGTTGTAATATTGTGCAACCAGGTGCAGATAATTTATAATTTCGCCTCAAGTAAGGTTGTTTTGATTTTGGAAAGCTGTGTAGTATTATGTACTAAATACATCAGAGAGTTTTTGATCCACATTTACTATAGATGAAAAGGCATGCTTGTCACACTTTTGATGTAAAGCGGCAGTCTATGCTGCAAAGGCACATGTTACCGTCAAGCAAATTATTTCAGCTCATTAATTTAGAAACTGCCTTTGTTCAAAGCATTAATTTTTAATTACTAACTAGGATGCTCCGTTATTAGGCATTAATTCGATGTAGGACATCTGAAACTTTACTGAGTTGAAAAGAATGACGCTAAGCATACAATACACAATAGTAACTAGACCAACTCTTGCTGATGACTTTTTTTATTTTCTGGCTGAATAACCAGTTATTATTATTATTATAACTATTATTTTAGCCAATATCCAATAATTAATTATTATGTGAAAGCCAATAGATACTTTCACACCAAAGTGCTTTAAGGATTCAAAATTCAATTATTAGCCAATTGCAATAGAACCATAAATCATAAGAACACAAAATTTAGGTAGTAGCACAAATGGGTCATGCATGTGCTTAGATGAACATTGAGTAAATAAATTAAAAGTTAACTAATTTTGATAATCTTAGGTGCCATGGTTACAACAGATCTGTTAAAGGTACCTAAAGTACCGAAATCAAGTATAAATGATGTCGTTGTAAAATGGAGACTTGCGAAACGAAGTAGTAGGTAGCATAAATTCAATGCTCGTAGCTGTCGAATTTTCAAGAGGGCAGTGAAAAAAAAATCGGATGTCCTTGGTGGCAACGATCACTCGTAGTCTTCAAAGTGCTTCTGGCGTTGTTGCTAGCACCAATATTGTTCACTGAGAGCTGCAACAATGGTATTTCAGGGTCGTGTGGCCGCTCACAAGCCCAACATAAGCATGGCTAATGCCGAATGTCGTTTTCAATATTGCAAAGCTCACCGCCATTAATCTGTGAAACAATGGAAACAAGTTTTGTGCAGCGATGAATCTCGCTACATGATCTGACAATCCGATGGACGTGTCTGACTTTGGCGAATGTCAGTAGAACGCACCTTATTTGACAAGTAAACTGTCACATTGGATGAAACGCGATGCTGGCAAACTCCACTAGACGGCAATAAAGTGGCGGTACGACTGTGCGCCTCGTATCTGGACGAAGGCGGTCAATGATATGGCAGATATGCTGTTTTGAGGATCACTAGATCCAAGGCAACCAGGTATCATGGGTGCTAGTAGCGCAAGCTGATGATGTGTACCGATTGATATTATTTATAGACTAACGTAGATTGATTCTCTTGTCTATTAATACAAATATAATTTACTAATATAATATTATTGTTTTGTAGGATCATGGATCCTGCAGCGGTCGTGAATGCGCTAGTCAAGCGATTAGGGACTATAAACAGAGAAATAAATGTGAACGAAGAATCGTTGTATCAGACTCGTCTCCTTGCTCCACCAGGACAAGGATGTCGCCGAGGAGGTGGTGACTTTAGGATTTGCTGGTGATTGCGACGGCAACGACGATATAATGGACTTCGGAGACGAAACGCAGGACGAGCAAATAGAACCGGAAGTGCAGGGAAAGTCGTCATCACAGGCATCCAATTTATTGGGATTGGAACGGCAGCCTCCGCCCACAAAGAAACCAAAGAAAATTGACGAGAACTACAAAAAGCGGGCTTACGACTTCTGGACTCGAAATCCGTCGACCGGCAAATTATTGAATGTCAGGAAACCGGAAAAGACTGTCTTGAATCAGTTCAAACTGCTGAAGTCGATGAATTCTTTTTATGTGTACGACAAACGGCAACACAAGCCGACGATGGCCAAGATTAACGAAGCAGTTTTGCAGAAATTCCAGGAAATGATCCAGTTGTGTGTAGTGATTCACGATCGGACATTGCGTCACTGGGCACTGCAGGCAAAAGCGCTGATTGATCCGGACAATGAACTTCAGTTTAAAGCATCGCCTTCGTGGGTTGCCAGATTCAAAAGACGTAACCGAATCGTCAGTCGCGCAATTACACATCGAGTCAGCAAGAACTGGAGAGTCCAAGAAGCCGACTTAGATGGACAGACAAACCAGTTTGTGACAGCAGATTTGGACGAAAGTCTAATTGTGAACAACAGCTGCGTGTTAAGTGCAGATCAAGTCGGCTGATTCATTCTCGACGCACTTGGGCATGAGTCGCAACGCATCGGTCGGATCGGACGTCATTCCTACATAATCAGTGGTCTCGATGGACGGGAAAATCTATCGCCCGATGTATGTGCTTGTTTCTGAAAATGGAAAGTTTCCGGAGTCCTAGCCGGATGATCCAACAAACATTCGATCGCTTGGTAGAAAGACGGCAAATATGAATAAAGCCGACTTTTTGCCGTTTTACAACGACGCATTTTGGCCGAATATGCCTCTAACAATAATAAAGTCCTGTTGCTTTTAGATTTGTGGTCTGCGAACGAGAATGACTCATTGTCTGTTCAAACTGTTCCTGAAGGAGTGGAGCTGATGAAGCTGATTCCTGGCGGATGCATTGGGATGATACAACCACTGGACGTGTACTTCTTCCGGCCTTATAAAGCGTTCGTCAAGTTCATCACTGACACCTTAATCGGCACTGCCGATATTAACTTTTGGCAAAGTAATTACTTTCTAAAACTTCAGGCTTTTTCTATTTACCAGTTTTCTACTCCAAGATTCACGAACATGATTCGGTTTGATTTTTACAAAAGCGGCTACCTGGATCACAAACCTGAAACATGGCTGACTTCTCTCGAGTTCAGTTTTGACACAATAGTCAACGACAAATGTTGGCGTTCGTGAAATGCGCTTTTGCCAGAAAAGTGCTTGCCTGAATCACGCACTCGTTAACGAGCTGCACATCGATTATAAACCTTACAATTATATTGCAAATTTAACTAAACTTTCAATAAATAGTTGAAAAAATCATATGTTTCTTTCTGTCCGTAGTGTAAGAGTTCTTTTCCAACTATACTTTTTATGTGATCATATTTTAAAGCTAATTCAATGATACGTAAGAAAAAAGTTTTTACATGTATAAACTTTAACTTTGACCTCCGATAACTTTTGTTCCTGTCGCTTATGCCGCTAAGAATTCTGCTACACTCTTAGACTACTGTCTCCTTCAAAACGCCGCAAGTTAGATGAGGTGTTGCAATTCATCCAAAGTGACACTTGTGAGTGTTGACTTTGGCAGCAAAGACATCATGGTTTGGAACTGTTTTTAATGGTTCAACCTTAGTCTCTTAGCTCCTGTAGCCGGAACGATGAATGCTGAAAAGTATATTAATATTTTTGACTGTGCTTCCTAGTCTCTGGTGACAGTTCGAGGAAGAAATTTTCCTGTACTAAGAGGATAACTGGTTTATCTAGACAGCGAAGGTTAATCTACTGCGCTGTGAAGAGCTTGATGTTGAGAAACTGGACTGGCATTCAAAGAGCTCCAATCTCAATTCTATTGAATATCTTTGGGAAGAATTGGAACGCAGATTGCGTACTAGATTAAATCGCTCATCTTCAGTGGCTCTCATGGAAAAAAGTCTCACGATGGAAAGTTTTTTCAGACTATCGCATGCTGTAATTCTTTTTAGAAAAACACCCTTAAGAGAATTTATTTAAATTAAAATCTGACCATTAAATCGATCACTGAGTAATTTTGCTCAAACTTAAATTACTACTACAAAACTTAAATTTACAATCTTGCTTACTACTACCCCTTAGCTTCTAATAATTTAATTACACTAATATTAATGTGTATACTAGCACTACGCTTTGCTTTACACTAACACGATCACTTAGCTAGCTCAAGAGGCTTCACTCTCTTGAGTCTTCTTGTCAGGTTGGTGTTAGTAAGAAGCTGGATAGTCTACGCTAGTAGAGTTGTTGTTCGTGACTCCTTGCAACTCTGGTAATAATCTGGTCCAAAGTGTCCATCTGAAGGTCACTGTTTTTGATATACCAAAGCTTATTGACAATGTTCCTCAATACTTTATCCTGGAATCTTTGGATGCTTAGGATATTACTCTTGTTGGCACAACCCCATAGATGAAGACCGTACGTCTACACTGGTTTGAGGATTTGTTTATACAGAAGTATTTTGATATATGTTAATAGACAGGAGTGTTTACCAAGTAACCAATATACTTTCTTATACCTTATATTAAACTCTTCTCTTTTCTCTTGTTTGTGGTATTACTGCTCTGTTTTTTTTTTATTTCTATGTATTCTTTATCTTGTTTTACTCTAAAGAATCTGTCCGAAATATGTAATTCCAATAATTCTACAAATTTCTGTGAAAGTAACGTGTTCAGTTTATATTTTAGCCCCTTATCAAAAACCTGCCTAACAACACGAAAATGGCTGAGCAGATTTCTTTGTTTTTTAGTGTCTTCAATTACATTAATGATTATATGAGTCTGATCCATAATTCAGTGACTCTTGCTAAAGCCGAACTGATATTTGGTATTAGATTTCTTTCTTCAATGAGCACACGCAATAAAGATATTAGCCTGTACGATGCAACTTTGTGAGATGTTCATGGCTTGAAAATCATCATTATCTCTGCTACTTTCCACATCCTTGGAATATACCCTAATCTGAATATGGGAGTAATAAGATGTGTAAGCTTTATAACTTCAGTAATTACATCAAACCTAGGAATTTTCTTTGAGTTAATAATTGTTATTATATTAATGTTGTCTATATTGGCAAAATCCAAATTTAGTATTTCTTCTTCTTAGTTTGGTTGGAAGGTATTTTCAAAGAGTTCCGCAAACCTGTTGGCTTTCTGTATGTTATTTTTGACTCATCTGCTGTTTGTATTACTAATTAGGCATTTTAAATTATCAGCATCCTTAGTGGCTTTCCAGAGAAATAGTCAGTACTTTTATCATTTGTCAGCTTATTCAGATAATCACCGGTGGATTTATTTTTGATTCCTTCCATTTCTCTTAACTCTTAACATTATTGAGGCTAGTTTTATGTTCTGGAGATCTGGGTGCCATTTTCCCTAAATTTTCTTTTTTCAGAGATTCGGTCTCTTATTTCCTTAGAATAGTTATTTTATTTGTTTTTGTCCGCTGGATAGTAGATGGGGTATTATTTCATGTTACTGAGAAGGGTGTAATTGATGTTAAAGGTAGATCAACATCCTATTAATACAACCACATGAGTCTTTCGGCTGCATCATGCAAATTTTTTTTTAATATAAATTTTGTTATTAAAATCCAAGAATTGTTAATAGAAGATAATAGACAATCGCAGTTTTTGCAACTTTTCGTATATAACAAACTAAAAGCAACCATACATTTACACACTAAAAAATAAAAGACATTGGGGTTCATCTAAAATTAAAAATAAAGTAAATAATTTTTTTATGAAGTTAATACAATGAGAAGGTAATTTAGAAAAAGTGTTTAAAACCCAAATTATTTCAGCTCTGATAATGGTTGGTACCTTATTATTTACCATTGCATAGGCTAAAGAAACTGATGGATTAGATGAGTAAAAAAATTCTATAAATTTCTGTTAAATAAGATATTTAGTGACTTGCACAATGCGCAAATATACATTATCTGGAGGTCTTGTTCTTGTACCATAAAATGGTAAAAACGAAGTGTGCGTATTTTATTGTTAGTACATTGTCAACAAATACTTTCTTGTTGATGTTTATATCGTTAAAGGCTTTAAAACAAAAAAATCTGAAACCACAAACACCACAACGTAGCAATTTTTCGTGCTGTTCAAATCTATTATAAATCCATGGTAAATGTTTTGTTTGTATAATTAAAGTACAAAAATATTACTAATTTTTCTCAATCACCACTCACTGGTTTCAATTTTATAGTATGACAAAGTAGTTTCAAAATCAGAGCGAATATCCGAGAAAATATATGTAAATGCTTTTATAGATATTGTAACGGTTTCTGCTCTCCACAAAGCCGAATAACACGTGCAAATTTACTTGAACTACATATTTATTTTAGCAAGTCAAGCCCGGTTTCAGAATGTACCCAAAGTTGCTCGTAAACATCTGAAAATTTCCTATTGTTCGAGTCTCGCACGTGCACACGCAGTGCGAATAAAATCTTGAAAGGCATTATGTGGCGGCTATGGGGAGCGTTCAAAATCCATCTAACTTTATAATCTTTAGGGTAGACACGTTTCCAATTTCTGATAAATTTCTTGTATTAACGAATTAAGTCAAGATTGTAAACTTATTTATTTTAAACTAATTTTTTTCTGTATGGATGTCCATGTTATGTCCTCTAGTGTTTTAGTAGCCCTGCTATTGCTAGCAGGTCTTCTTCATTTTTTAAATATAAACGTAGCAGGGCGTGGTAAAATTGCTTACCCTCAAGATTATGTCGGTTATATTACAGATAGGCCAATTCTAAACATTAATTTAGTATTTCTTAGGAAAATTTAGTTTACCATCTATGCATTTAATATTATTATAAGTTTTATTACACGTATAACCAATAATGCATCATCTATATCTACCATGATGAATGAAAGTAAAAACCATGAGTTTTTTGTGATGGTAATCATTTAGTTGATCAGTAGTTAATCTTTTAAGCATTTTCCGAAAAGGTAATTGAGCAGGTTTCAATATACTTAAGCTCTTCTTCAGAATAGATATGTAAGCTGAACTATTTTAAGACATCGTTGAGCTATTAATACCGTCTCAGAGGATATCTAAACCAACTAAGTTACATAATTTACAATGTAATAAACTCTTATATTCCTATAGCATCCCTCAATGTTTAAGAAGGCTACCTTTTCCTTAGCAAAGCATTTACCAGGCAGATATATTCAAGGAAAAGAAAATTTTGGTAACACGGAAAAACATTCAAGGGTAAGTATGACACATTCCTCTACTCACTCAACTTAAATCTTCTGGGGTGAAACATAAAGCAAAAATGAACAATTTCGAGGAGTTTCAAAAGCGCATTGCTTAAGGAATTATCTAGCGACTCGACAACCATCCAGATGGTGTTTGCAGCTTTAGTAAGACCAACAGTAGCCTTCCTCTGAGCTCGTTACCAAGACGTTTTTCCAGATTGACAAACCTCTGCTTTGATTGCTCCAGGCACGCGGCGGCCGGATACATCGCTCTCGAATCGTTAACCCAAATTTTCGGAAGCATTTGTTCACGTCACACATGTCATAGCCCGGAATTAATTACCAAATTGCCGTGGGTCGCTCCTCGCGTCGCGTACGGTAAAGCCGTGCAGGCATTAATGAGCGACGCATGCATTTAAATAACTTACGCATAAAAAGTTAATTTGAATGCACTTACGATTTAGGCGAGCGAGTGTCCGCGCTCCTCCAAATAGTGGCGGCGGTCGTGTTTAATTATGTCGGATCTGCAAAGCAATAATTAGATTAAGTACGAACACTCATCGCTAATGAATAATAAGAAGAGTCGCTGTTTAGTGTCAACCGTGATGCATTGCGGCCTTAATAGCGCAGCAAACGCTTAAGTGGGCTGATTTGCATGTGCTCGGTCTTGACGCTAATGCTCGCTGATAATTAGCAGACAGTTCTTGCTAGCACAGATAACAGTTGAATTTACTCAATCATTACTTGCTAATCACATAAAAATTTCTTACGAGACACAATATTTCACAGGGAAATTTATGACCATTGCATAGTGGTCTTTTGGTTGTGCACAGTTAAATTAATCCATTTTTTGTGTAAGACATTTATTTTCAGTCTGCTATAATAGTAACAATAAGTAAATTAGATTATTCAGTGGTATAAAAATGGTAGCTAATTAATTTTTATTCTATGACTTTTCTTCGCCCATTTCTTTTTGTTACGTGCCAATTTTCTAATTATCTGTCCTACGTTTTTCTTGGTCTCCCGATTGGTCTTTTCTATTGTACTATTGTTTGCCATATTTTCTTTATTGTTTTTTCTTCTTCCATTCTTACTAAATGTCCGAACCGTCTCAGTTGTCGTCATTGGATATCTTCTCTTAATGATTTGACTACTAGTTTTTTTTTATTTTGTTATTTCTCATTTTGTCTTGCTTATCTACATTACCCTCTTAAAGACCCATTTTAATTAATGTCCAGCTTTTGATTCCGTAGAGTAGTATGGGTTTGAAAATGTCTCATATACTGTGATCTTGTTTTTTCACACTTCTTTTTCCTTATAAATACATTATTTATAGAATACAGCTTTTCTACTGCTTCAAACCTGTCATTTTGTTCCACTTCCTTACAACAAGGTATTTAAACTTGTTCACTACCGTAACTTAGTTGCCATTCAGTTTTACTGTTAATTCTTCTCTTCTTTTACTATCACCATCACTTTAGTATTTTCTACATTTATTTATAACTTTTATCTCCTAAATCTTTCGCCTATATATCTATATTATGTTGTAGATTTTCTTTGTTCTTGGCGTAGATCATATCACCCCTATTTCTATGTTTTTGTAGCCCACGTTCAATTTACCTTCTTCTTCACTTTCTTAATTATATTTTTCATTATTATACTGAACGAAGCTAGAGTGAGGACCCACCCTTTCTTGCCTCAGTGGCTCTGTAGTTACATATTCTTTAGATATTTTTGTGTTGTAATGTAATTAGAATATTGTAATATAAGCTTTTAATGTAGTCTATTAATTCAACACTAAATATTTAATAATTAAAAGGGAAAATATAGCATTTTGAAACGTTTGAGTTCAGGTATCTGGTCATTATTATCAAGTAGCGTCAATTGTAATAGATTACGCATTTTTCTAGTTGCGATAGATATTTTTTATTACATTATACTACGTTATCTTTCACTACCTTTACATTTAAATTTTCTCAAATTTTTTTTATTGGAAATATAGTAGACTGCAGTGTGGATAATACGAAGAATCTGCGACTAGAAGCGTTTTAGTATTTTAACACGTGACGCAGTGCCCCACAACTGGATACCCAGTTCTTTAATTAAAGTTGTTTTCTCTTTGTCTAGGTATGAGTCCTCCACGTTAAGCTGTTTGTCGAGATGAATACCTAAATACTATATACTTTTATTATGTTGATTACATACTTCTGAAACGCTGCCTCTGCATTTAGTAATGATTTGCACTGACTTGTGATTGTTAATTTTAAAGCGCTATTTCTTGAACCATTTGCACACTTCGTTCAAATTCTATTGTAAAGTTCAAGTCATTGCAATAGAATCATAATTTTTAGTGATCACTGTGGTAATTAAGCTTTTTTTATGTGTTGATAAGCCAACGTACTAACTAATACTTGATATATAGGATGTCACTTTTTGATAGACTCTAGGGTTAATTATAGCAATCCATTTTCGGAAAATGCTCAGATTATATCATACAAATAAATATAGCTGAGGCTGTTTGCTTGGTAGAATCTTAAAAATATTGGTAGAGATACTTTGCGGAAATTTAAGTCTTCTAGTGTTTCAACTTTGTGTTGTTTAAAGAGACCATAAGGCATACTTAGACTAAATAAAAATAAAGTGTTCTTAGAATACCAGTGACATAGATTATCAAGCTATACATCTCTAATTTAAGCTTTTTTTGTAGAGTGTAGCTATTAATCATAAATAACCAATAACGTGAGGTGTGTATTGAACACGTCTTGAACTACTTCAAACATCATGCGTTAAGTAAGACAAATGTGGCTTGGAAACACTCTAAAAAGAATATTTACCGAAAAGTACCTTTTACAATATATTTAAAAAATCAAGAACACCGGTGAAAGTATCGGGAAAACTTGGTTTAGCTCCATGAATTATTTATATTAAAAGAAACAAACTAGGGTTGAAATTGTGCCAAAACATTACGACCCCAAAATATTCTGAAGAACAAAAGTTACAGAAAAATCACTTGAAAATTACGTCAACAGTCCAAATTGATTTTAATGTATTCTTGGATCCTCGCGATGTACCTGTATAAGGTTTTTACACCTTAAATCAAGAGAAGGAAATTTATATTTTTAAAGAATCACACTTAAAGTTAAGTTTTTTAAGAGATACCTAATATGGTAGGCTATCGGTAAGAACGGTAAAATAACTACCCCATTAACTATCACTTCAATTACGATCCCCTAAGTTTATTTAAAAAGTGCCTTACTAAACTATTTATTCATTGGAGAAATACGAAAAAACAATGTTTTGCTGTGGGTGAACATGGAATCATAGCATTATGTACTATAGATAACAGAAAGCTCTATAGCAATAGCATAAAATTTGTGGAAAACTCTAACCATGCACCAAAAGTGCATTAACCTCGTCCTGTCGGGTTTTCAGTTTGCGTAAGAAGAAATATGCTAAAAGATGAAAACCAACACAAAGTCTAATATAATTCAAAGCAATATGGAAAAATATCTTTGCAAATTTAGGTCTTGTTCTAATGGATTACACAGTGAATAAAATCATCAAAGTTCTATATATAGGTTCGTCGAGGTAAATCCAGAATCTCTGTAGGTTTTATTGAGGAAAAGCCGACAAAACTATTTAACCTTCTATTAGGTAATACAATAAATTAGCTTTACATAATCAACAACCTTTAAAATGTAGATAAAATGAGCCAAGAACATGACCCCAGAGCTGCTATACTCAAATCTCTTCAATCCGAAAAAATGTCGATAGAAGATTTGTCCAGAAAAAGACCAGAGTTTAGGACGTAGCCAGAAATACAAGGAATCTGATTACCAGGCTAATAGGGCAACTTACAGCAAGCGATTATATCACAAAAGAAGTGATAAATTCGTCCGCGAATTGAAAGAGATTGATCAAGATCCTGGATGGGGCAAGGCTAATTTAGCAAAAGAAATGAGCTTGGCGAGATAGTCCATTAGTCTAACAACCAGGACCTACACTACAACTCTTTTGACTTGAGGAATCGCAAACTGTTGAATGAAAAAAGCAAGATGAACAGGAAATTAAAAACCCAAGCACAGAACAACATTAAGTATGATGGTGTTGCCTTTTTAAGATTCTTTTAGAATACAAAGAATAGGAAGGTAAGTATCCAAACTGATCGTTGAATTTATTAAGATACCTCTAAAGTAACTAACGACATGCATAGAAAGTTTTCCACCTCTGTAATGGTGTTGGAGCTTGTGAGCATCGAAGAAGATGTCTCGGCGCCCCACTTCATTAAGGAATGTCTATTTGAAAGTGATCTCCACTGGTTTCCCGACTTGTTGTCACTCTCTAGCCTCGACTGCAATCCCCTCAACCACTGTGTGAGGGGTATGGTTGAGGCGAAGGTCAGTGAAAGGTATCATAATACTAAGAACAACTTAAGCATCTTTACATTGGAGGTAACGACAATGTAGGTAAAGAAAAAAGTTGTGATGGCCTGTAGTAAGTTTATGCCTCGTCTGAGAATATCGTGACCGCTGATGGCGGTTGCATTGATTAATACAATTCTCGATACTACTTACTTTAACTTGCTAAGCGCTATGCAAATAAATTTAGATTTTCTTGTATTTAATGTTATTTTTATTGTTTATTTATTTTTCGGGTTTATCTCGATGCCCTTTACTTATGCATTTTCACAATAAAAACCTTTATTACTTAAAATATGGTCATTTCCAAAGAATCCCAGCTCAAGTACTTTTTGGACACACTTTATTATAAATAATTACATTGGTGGAGTGGAGTTAAGTGGCTGCGTCAGCTAAGCGACCTTTTAAATCTGAGTGTCTGCCTTGAGCAGCGCTTAAATTTCATTTCTGATTATATAAGTAGATTACATTTACATACAAAAGTTAATTTAAATTGCTACTGCATAACGATAGATATATTGTACATTCATTTAGTAATCTGTTGAAAAATTAATAACAAGAGCAGCGCCATGCACGTATAATGTGCTTTTTCTGCATTTTTATCATTTCTGCATTACCATTACAGACAGAGTTTTCTTCTAGACTACAAATGCTGCATTAAAGTAGTTTTATGTTTTTGGTTTTAATTATTTATTGTAACTACTAAGTTTTTAAAAAAAATTAATGCGTAATGTGCGTAATTTTGATTTCGTGGGGCGTTCTGCCTGCGCAATTATAAAATTTTGCATCGCTTAGTTTCTAAAATTGTTGTTATTCTGTTTATGCTTCACCGTTACTTTTGCCTTTATTTGTTTTCCTTACCTACATTATTTTAGCCGTTATCTGCCACTAAACGAGCATCATTCGTCTAGCAGGTAAGCATTGTTTTTGTTGCTTGTTTGGGCAGATCCACCTTTGCATGTCAAGAAACTATTTTGGACAACTAACTGCCTACAAAGATTTTATTTTTTATAAAACATTTATTTAAAAGATTTACATTTATTTAATAATGTATGATCCCACTTGAGGTGGTTGTGACCGCTTCAATTATTTTTGACGTTGAGTCAAACGAATGGCGTTTTGAAAGACTGGATTCTATTCGTTATTGACATATTCCAATAATGCAGCCATATTTCTTGGGTGCAATAGATACCGCTGTACTATTTAAGTAAAAAGTCAGATGATCGGACTGGCCATACCAGAGTTTGCACTCTGTTTTGTTGAAGAAAGTTTAAAGCGCCATATGTGGTCGTACGTTATCTTATTGAAATATTGGTTGGGTATCGCGTTGATGTAGGCGTGACTAGTAACATTGCCTCTAACTTTGGCTAGACGTGACCTGTCATCATAACTAATAGCTCCCCATATTACAATACACACATACAATGTCTTGTACAAACGCGGGTTTCTTGTTTCCTTTCCCCGCGTCTGCAGCAAATTAATATCTGACCATTATCTGGGTTTAAACAAAATCTGAATTTATCAGAAAATATGATACTATGACACTTGTGCGTCCTCAAAGATCTTTACTGCTGTCCATTGTAATCTTTGTTGCCAATACAAAGACGTCAATGGTAGTCTCAAGAAAGAATGTCGTGCTGTTAGTCGACATCGAACAGAGCAAGTGGACAATCAATACCATGTTATGGGCTAACATTGTTGTTGCACTAGGGCGCTTAAAGTCGCGCTACGGTCTAGAATTTCAAGTCTCTAAAGATGACGATCTTTTCAAATCCAAATCTTGGCAAATGAGTATCTTTTTCGACGCACTGGTTCCATATTTGCAATACAGTATTGGTATGGCGACCAATTATTTGACCTGTTACTCGTAAAGAATAATACGTGTTTATTCAAATTTGCTAACTTGTAAATAATATATTGTCAACGATAAGGCATTTTTAGAACGTTTAAATCATATGTGCCAAATCTGCCGCATATTTGCCAATTTAGTAGAGGCAAATTAGTAAAAGAGCTTGAAATTTTTAGTGGACACGTATTGAGACGTTCCAAGGCGTATTTGATTCGTAAAAGCACAAAAAAATGTTACCACATATCTTTTGGTTATAATGCGAAAGTACGTTTGTGCACGCAAAAAATGCATTTATTTAATAAGCTTTTTGCAGACCCAAAACAGTATCTTATTTTTCGCTTAATATTGGCCAAAATAAGCTCATTCCCGTTATTCTGGAGTTTTTTGAGTCGCTGATCACACATACGATGCTTAGAAAGTGTCTCGATGCACTTGGGGGGCATAATTCAAGGGATGAGGGTGATTTTAGAAAATGATCTCAAATTTGTTTGTTTTCCGATTTTAAACTGCCCAAATAAAAGTTTTTGGGGTCACTGATAACAAATATGATATTTAAAAAGTGCCCCAATGCACTTGGAGTGGAGCATAATCCTGGGAATGGAGGCGATTTTGGGAAATCAGCTCAAATTTGTTTATTTTCTAAGTTTAAACTGTTTATATAAGGGTTTTTGGGTTTGCTAATCACGAATATGATGCTTAAAAAGTGCTCCGATGCACTTGGGGGTCATAATTCAAGGGATAAGGGTGATTTTAGAAAATTACCTCAAATTTGTTTGTTTTCCGATTTTAAACTGCCCGAATAAAAGTTTTTGGGGTCACTGATAACGAATATGATGTTTAAAAAGTGCCCCAATGCACTTGGAGTGGAGCATAATCCTGGGAATGGGGGCGATTTTGGGAAATAAGCTCAAATTTGTTTGATTTTTGACTTTAAACTGTTTATACAAGGGTTTTTGGGTTTGCTAATCACGAATATGATACTTAGAACGTGTTCCGATGCACTTGGGGGGGCATAATTCTAGGGATAGATGTGATTTTAGGGAAACAGCTCAAAGTCGAATTTAAACTACCTATATAAGAGTTTTTGGGGTTGCTGATTACGAATATGATGTTTAGGTAGTGCCCCCGTGCATTTGGGGGGGGGGGGGGCATAATTCTGGAGATGGGGGCTATTTTGGGAAACCAGCTCAAATTTGTTTATTTTCTAAGTTTAAACTGTTTATATAAGGGTTTTTGGGTTTGCTAATCACGAATATGATGCTTAAAAAGTGCTCCGATGCACTTGGGGGTCATAATTCAAGGGATAAGGGTGATTTTAGAAAATTACCTCAAATTTGTTTGTTTTCCGATTTTAAACTGCCCGAATAAAAGTTTTTGGGGTCACTGATAACGAATATGATGTTTAAAAAGTGCCCCAATGCACTTGGAGTGAAACATAATCCTGGGAATGGGGGCGATTTTGGGAAATCAGCTCAAATTTGTTTATTTTCTAAGTTTAAACTGTTTATATAAGGGTTTTTGGGTTTGCTAATCACGAATATGATGCTTAAAAAGTGCTCCGATGCACTTGGGGGTCATAATTCAAAGGATAAGGGTGATTTTAGAAAATTACCTCAAATTTGTTTGTTTTCCGATTTTAAACTGCCCGAATAAAAGTTTTTGGGGTCACTGATAACGAATATGATGTTTAAAAAGTGCCCCAATGCACTTGGAGTGGAGCATAATCCTGGGAATGGGGGCGATTTTGGGAAATAAGCTCAAATTTGTTTGATTTTTGACTTTAAACTGTTTATACAAGGGTTTTTGGGTTTGCTAATCACGAATATGATACTTAGAACGTGTTCCGATGCACTTGGGGGGCATAATTTAGGGATAGATGTGATTTTAGAAACAGCTCAAAGTCTAATTTAAACTACCTATATAAGAGTTTTTGGGGTTGCTTGATTACGAATATGAATGTTTAGGTAGTGCCCCAAAATGCATTTGGGATAATTCTGGAGATGGGCTATTTTGGGAAACCAGTTCAAATTTGTTTATTTTCTAAGTTTAAACTGTTTATATAAGGGTTTTTGGGTTGCTAATCACGAATATGATGCTTAAAAGTGCTCCGATGCACTTGGGGGTCATAATTCAAGGGATAAGGGTGATTTTAGAAAATTACCTCAAATTTGTTTGTTTTCCGATTTTAAACTGCCCGAATAAAAGTTTTTGGGGTCACTGATAACGAATATGATGTTTAAAAAGTGCCCCAATGCACTTGGAGTGAAACATAATCCTGGGAATGGGGCGATTTTGGGAAATCAGCTCAAATTTGTTTATTTTCTAAGTTTAAACTGTTTATATAAGGGTTTTTGGGTTTGCTAATCACGAATATGATGCTTAAAAAGTGCTCCGATGCACTTGGGGGTCATAATTCAAAGGATAAGGGTGATTTTAGAAAATTACCTCAAATTTGTTTGTTTTCCGATTTTAAACTGCCCGAATAAAAGTTTTTGGGGTCACTGATAACGAATATGATGTTTAAAAAGTGCCCCAATGCACTTGGAGTGAAACATAATCCTGGGAATGGGGGCGATTTTAGGAAATCAGCTCAAATTTGTTTGATTTTTGACTTTAAACTGTTTATATAAGGGTTTTTGGGTTTGCTAATCACGAATATGATACTTAGAACGTGTTCCGATGCACTTGGGGGGGCATAATTCTAGGGATAGATGTGATTTTAGGGAAACAGCTCAAAGTCGAATTTAAACTACCTATATAAGAGTTTTTGGGGTTGGTGATTACGAATATGATGTTTAGGAAGTGCCCCCGTGCATTTGGGGGGTGGGGCATAATTCTGGAGATGGGGGCTATTTTGGGAAACCAGCTCAAAGTTGTTTGTTTTTTCAGATTAAACTGTCTATATTTGATAGCATTTTTCTTAAAATTCGACAGTTTCCGATTCAGCACACGGTAGATATTTTATTTTTTAGCTGATGGAAAATGAATATATAATTGGAAGATTATCATTGCAACAGAAAAGATTGATTGTGAAAATTTAATTATTGTAACATTTTTCTTTCTAAATCTGTTGTCCAAAATTGCTTTAGGAAAATTTTAATTTACTTTGATAAAATAGAGACTAAGAAAACCATATAAAATTCAAATTTGAAGATATTTTATTACTTACGATTTTTTTACTTAAATAGAATCTTGAAAAACAATTTTGAAACCTTGAACACCCTTATTTATTTAATACTATTAAAACGTGGACACTGATATGGTTGGCTGTGTGCACACAAAATTTTTTTAATAACATAATAACATCTGGAAAAAAAATCGTTTTTAAAAATAATTCAAATTGAATTATACCCAAATGAAGAAAATGTTCTACGAGTACTTTTTTGGTGCCCAAGGGTATCTTTTCCCAAAAGTGTCTTAGGACCCCCATCCTCAGAATTATGCCCCCAAGTGCATCATATTCGTAATCAGCAACCCCAAAAACTCTTATATGAGCAGTTTAAACTCGAAAAACAAACAAACTTGAGGTAATTTTCTAAAATTACTCCCATCCCTAGAATTATGCCCCCCAAGTGCATTGGGGCACTTTCTAAGCATCATATTCGTCATCAGAAAACCCAAAAATCCTTATATAGACAGTTTAAACTCAAAAAACAATCAAATTTGAGGTTTTCCCAAATTCACCCCCATCCCCAGGATTATGCTCTTTTCCAAGTGCATTGGGGCACTTTTTAAACATCATATTCGTTATCGGCGACCCCAAAAACTTTTATTCGGGCAGTTTAAAATCGGAAAATAAACAAATTTGAGGTAATTTTCTGAAATCACCCCTATCCCCAGAATTATGTCCTCAAGTACATCGAGGCACTTTATAAGCATCGTATTCGTGATCAGCAACCCCAAAAACCTCAGAGTAAGGGTAATGAGCTTATTTTGGCCAATATTAAGTGAGAAATAAAATATTCTTTTGAGTCTGCAAGAAACTAATTAAATAAATTCATTTTTTGCGTGCACAAAAAAATATGTGGTAACACTTTTTTCTGATGCTTTTACGAATCGAATGCGCCTTGGAACGTCTCGATACGTGTACCCGCTAAAAATTTTGAGCTTTTAGCGTTTTTCTTGCTAATTTGACTCAACTAATTGGGAACTAGAAAAACTAGAAAATGTTGACTGCAATTTGATTGCATCTTTGGTGACGAGGCGCAGTTACATCTTAGTGGGTAAGTCAATAGAAAACATTGCCGCATAAGAAGCACAGAAAATCCTCAGGTCATTCAAGTACAGCCTATGCACACCAAAAGAGCAACAGTTTGGTGTGGATTCATATTGGTGGAGTGATTTGCCCGTTCTTTTTTTGACAATAAAGCCGGAAACGCAATTGTTAGAGCAAACATTTAAAACATTAAAGTGAACTGGCCTTCACGATATTATGATCTCACACCGCGAGATTTTTTGGTGTGGGCTGCGTATAGACCAAAGTTTATGTTACGAAAACAAAAACGATTCCTGAATTAAAAGCAAAAATTTAGAGTTGACGAAATTTAACAACAGTTATGAGAATTTTGTCGCAAGAATTCGAGAGTCAAATAAGCTGTAGAGGACATTTGTCAAAATTTTCTATTCAATATTTAATGACAATTCACTCTTTAAAATAATGTCATAAGTTTTCTAATAAATAAATAAATAAATAAAATGTTTCTTCTAATTGCTTTTTTGAGACACCCGTTATAAGGACCGCCAACAAAGCACCGTAATAGTGGAGTGGCGTTTGATAACCGCTGCCTTAACAAGATGTTTACCTTCCAGTTAATGTTTAAGTAATCCTCCAGACATGAGGACTTGGTAATCTGCTACGACTATATCAAGTTCCCCTTTAAAAGCTCACGGCAATCAAAATTAATCGCTCGGCTCGTTACAAGCACTTATGTCCACAACGCCGGAGTGCGAGCAGACCTCGAGCGCTCACCCCAGCGCCCAGCGCGCGCCCTTTATCGCGACGCGCAGGCTGCAACGATTCGTCACGCCGCGGCCGTTTCGGGAATCGCCGATGGTTCAATCAAAATTCCGGCGCAATCTCCCGGAGACAATCGCGCCTCGCCCAGAGACAAATGAAATTTTTCGAGATGGGCGCTGATACGCGACTAAACATGACTACCCCTGTCCCATCACGAATACCACTGCGATGGAATAGATAAGGCCAATCGCCCCCGCCGCGGTGATTTATCGCCGCGACGCGCGGCCGCCGGCGACGAAGAGTTTAAATTTGCCAACCCCCGAGCGCGGGTTACTCGGGAAAACTAATTTTTGGGCCTTAAAAGTTTGCGCCCTCATTTGCGGCCCGATTGCTTTCCCTGGAAAATTGCGCGGTGCGCATATGTGCGCCGTCGTAAGAGGATCGAATCTTGGTAAGTCGCCGGACATATTGAGAGTTCCCACATTGGTTTCCTAAATGACTTTTCTAATCCAGTAAGAGGATTACTTACAGAAGGACTGGGGCAAAAGTCCGGGCCTAATCGCGCCGGCAGGGACAGCCTCCGCCGGATTACGATAAATTAAAAGAGATAATTATGATTTCTGAGTCATAACGGGCTTTGCTTTGGAAACTAATTTCAGACCCTTATTAGGTAATGAAACCTGAGGAACGTGCAGCAGGGCAACACATTTAATCATTAATAGTACTGCTTAACAAGAAAAATCTTTCCGGCTTAAAGATATTCAAATTGCGCCTATTTGGAATTACGAAAATAGCAGACCTTATTTGGTCTTTGGATGTTTAACATAATATCTATTAAGATTTACATAAACATGCAATGCATAATGATTGCAAGAGGTGAAAAATATCTTATTACCTGCTAAGAGATTGAATATTACTATTATAAGTACGTGGGTGAATCAAATATAAATCAGAATTTAATTTAAGCGCTGTAAGTTGAATAGAGCGGCTTCTGAGCCTTGTATGTAGTATAAATATCTAATCTTGAAATTACCATTTCCGTAGTCAGAGAAGACTTAAACCACTGTTTAGGGGCAACACCCATAAAAAAACTCGAGGGCCCGTGTTGCATAATCAATTTTTCGAGTGACAAAAATCTTTTGAAATAAAAATCATCGACATAATTGAAGCACATTGTGGCCTTCTTAAAGATAACCGCCGATTAATAGTTGGTAATATTACTGTCATTGTTTTGATGACAATAAACTTGTATACTATCAAAAAGGGTGCACATTTCAAATCCAAGACGTTATTCTGCTTCAGAACAACGTCTGCTCTCGACAAAAAATAAAAAACTTCTGGATTATTGGAATAGAAGAGTAATGGAAGAACCTAAAACTAAATCTTTATAAAACAGTAACAACAGGACTAGGACAAAAAAAACTATAAGAAATATGAAAGGAGGGATTACAAGAACTTGTTAATGGAAAGAAAAGAAACAGAAGAAAACAAGCAATTTGAAACGACTACCGTATAAGTTGGGACAGCTAGGCAAATAAAACAGAATATGATGTACACGGAGATCAATAAAGTGCCTGCAGAGTTTTAAAACATTTAACTGAAGAAAATAAAGATACAGCAAAATTAACATACCTGGCTGAAATACGTGGAAGAACTGCTACAAACAATTGTGATATAACAAAAATACAGAGAAGGAGCAGTTTAATATAAAATGGACCTTTCATATACTGCTTATAAAAAGGCCATAAGGCGAGTTGAATGAAGTAGTAAAAAGACCAAGATATAAGACATCTAGAGGCCTAGATAACAAAAACTTAAAGCTCTTCAAATACGGAGGTACATTACTTAAATTTCTACTACCCTATCTATTAAACATGAGTTGAATACAAAGTAAAATACCTTTAACAACTAGGGTAATATCGCTTTCAAAAAAGGAAATGAAGCGAATTGTAATAATTATAAAGGAATACTCCTGTTTAATGTGTGCTATAAAATATACGCAACAATTATAACTTTCCAAGTTCAACAAATTGCAAAAATCCTGTTAGTAGAAATGCAGAATTGCTTCTGAAAAGTAGGTTGATGTATAGGCGCTTTATTTATAATAAATTGGATAATAGAGAAACGAAGAGAACAAAACTTTAAAACGTACATTGCTTTTATAAACTGCACTAAAACCTTCGGTAGAGTTATAAGGTCCCAATTATGGAAAATTAGGGAAGACAAAAAGGTTCTTTCTATGAGGGGTTGCTGATCTCCCGTCACCACATATAGTGGTTACCAGGGAAATAAAATACTTGGGTCAGACCAAAACCAGCAGCAAATTACTAAATGATCGCAATATAAGTGATCGCTTCCTGTGTTGCCACCAGTCTCATTTTGAGGGTGGATGAGCAAACAGAACACAGGGCACTTTCTTACGCTTGGAGTGAAAAATCGATTGTAAAGGCGGAACTATCTAAAAGGTCAACGGCATGGGAATACAAAAGGCAACGGGAAACCACTGCATTAAAGGTCTATATGTATACTCCTAGTCAAATCAACATGGCTGAATTCAAAGTAAAATATTCCGAGTTAGTTTTCCGCTCGTATATTGGGGAAAACGGTTTTGAATAAGGCGATGAGAAGAAAGAAAGGCATCAAGATAAGTACGTGGAATATTCAACCCATATATAAACTAGGGAAAATTCGCAATGTGATTTAAGAAATGCAGTGCCTTAGAGTAAGTATACTGGGACTCAGCAAAACCAGATGACTAAACACAGGAGAAATACAAATCAACCAAACAAGGATATACCACTCAGGTAACAAAGACTCAGATCACTGGAATGGTGTAGCGGTAGTAATTGACAAAATCCTCAGTAAGTCAGTAATTAGTTTCATACCTATCTCAGATAGGGTAACATGCTAAGAATCCAAACAGTCCAAGGAATACTAAACGTAATACAGGTATATGTTCCGACTGCAGATAAAGATGAAGAAGCAGAACAGTTTTATAACGATGTACAACAAGCTATGGATATAACAAAAAGGTGAAACAGCACGATCGTTACGGGGGATTTAATTCGAAAATAAGAAAAGGAGAAGTGGAGGACATTATAGATAAACATGGACTAAGAGTAAGAAAAAAGAGGAGATAGGCTTGAACAGTTTTGTCAAGAACAAGACACGATAATATCAAACTACCTGAAAAAAGACTCTACACGTGGAAGTCACCAGCTGACAACAACTACATAGTTTAACAATCAAGTAGGCTGTGTTGATAAATAAACGATATTGTAATGCCATCAGCCAGAACATACCCGGGCGCAGATGTAGCAACAGATCACAATAATACAGAATAACAGATCCAATAATAATAAAACTCAAAATACACTTAAAGGAACTAAGACCGCAACAAAACAAAAAACAGCTCCAAATATCACAGTTAAAAATCAAACAATAAAAGACCAATTAAAACGAAAAATTAATGGTGAACTAAATAAAACAATAACAAATCCAGATGGAGATTCGAATAATAAATGGAAATCATTCAAAAGTAAAATAATTAATCCAAGCAGAGAAATACTGGAGGTACCAAAGACTAACAACATGAAAGAGTGGATGACAAATGAGATATTGGAACTGATGGAACACCGAAGACGATTTGAAAATAGAAACAACGACATGTATAAAACCATAAATAAGAAAATAAAAGAAAAAATACGAAAGGCCAAGAAAAGATGTTTTACAGATAAATGTGCAGAAATAGAAGAATTACAAACAAAGGATGATGATTTCAACTTACATAAAAAGGTTAAGAAAATGGCAGATCAATCCTTTTCTCCAACCCTCTTTGTTCTGTCATGTCTTCGTTCAGATTTTCTTTTCCCATCGTCCTCGCTTCTTTTCTCCTGGAGGTTGCTAGCGAAATAATCTTTGTTGCCATTTATTTTCTGGAATTCTCACTAGAATCAACCAGTATTAACCGCGCATTTCAGTTCTATCAATAACTGTTTGTTCTGCCTTTATCTGTTGTCTAATTTCTTCATTGGGTATGTGTTGAAGCTTAGATATTCTGACACTACGACTCAAGTAATCAATTTCTATTGCTTGTAATCTGCTCTTATCAGATCTCACTTCCAGAACAGAAAAGTTATTCTACCATTGATTGGCTTATTTCTTTCTTTGACTTTTTAGATATGTTTTTATCCCACCATAGTGAGTTAAGACAACCTATTTTTCAATCTATATTGGAACCAAAGTATTTAAATTCTTCAACTTGTTTTACAAGTGTATCGTCATTTAGGACTTGAAATTGCGTCTCGCTATTAACTACCAGATACTTTGTTTTCTGCAAGCTTGCCTGTGGTCCCTACTTTTGGTATTCAGTGTAATCTTTTCAGCATAAATTCTAGATCGAATGAATCTTGCGCCATAAGAATTTGATCACCAGCAAAATTTAGTGTAAAGAGTTTTCATTTACTGGTATACCCATTCCTGTACATTTTTTTCATTCCCTCAATACTAGTTCTATATAAAGGTTAAATAATATTGGTGTTTGTCACATCCCCCCGCATTAGAGATGGTGCGCGATGGCCGGAAAAAGAAGACAAATATATGAAAGCCTTAATGTCTGAGTTAGCAGATCGTGCTCCCACGCGGGGCACTAGAGTCTTACCAATAAACTATTCGGGCCCGTTCCTTCAAGCAGGGCGAACGTGCGTGACGAGTTAGACCTGTGTTATCGCAACGGCGGATCCGTAGCCTTGCTTAAGGTCAAGCCATTCATTTATTAATTTAATTCAAAAAGCTCTCATTTGATGTAGAGTAAGACTGCATTTGAGTGTTCTGCAAGATATTAAATGTTAAACGATTAACATATGACCCTAAGGTCATTCTATGATATCAACTTATTCACGGTGCGGCCAAAATGGTAATAACCCTTATTTCAACGATACATCGTTTATGCAGTTAAATCCTACAATGTACAATCAAAATGTGTCGCTGCACATGTGTTACCCACAACCAATGACGCAACAAGTCCAGTATCAATTAACATTTAGCTACAGCCAATAACAGCAATCAAATATACAAACACCAAGTCAACCCATGTACTACTCTGCAGCAATTCCCATCATTACCAAAATCAAATGCCGATGACTGGCACACTGTTAAAAATAAAAAACGAGGGAAACCGATAGATGAAGACGAAGCTCATACAAGTCAAACTGGCTTAAATACAAAGTACTGGCTAAGCAATAATAGATTTTCTAGGCTCGTAAACAACGACACCATGGAAACAAATTCAAACAATAAGAATCGAACCAAAGAACCAAAATCTCCGCTTTTTATCGCCGGAGTGGAAAATATAAATCCATTAATTGCAGAATTAAATAAGGTAGCAAAAGATTAATATCAGTACAAAGCATTAACTAGTGAACAAGTAAAAATGTAACCGAAAGTAGCCACACGTATACCAATATTATAAAAATGCTAAACGAAAAAAATATACAATATTACACCTATAAAGCTAAACAGGACGAAAGTTTTAGAGTTGTGTTAAAATATATACACTACTCAACCGACACCAACAAAATAAACAAAGTATACAAGCTCTGGGACACGAAGGATCAACGTATGGAACATTAAACAACAGCGTACCAATCTGCGTTTAACTATGTTTTTTGTCGATCTGAAATAAAAGAACAACAACAAGGAAACTTACAAAGTGAAATTATTATTGAACTCAATTGTGACATTCGAAGCACCACATGCAAAACGAATCATACCGCAGTGTATGTTTGTAATAAAACTACACGCTGCGTAAAGTACATTTGGAACTATCACACATTAGACTGTCCTAGGAAAACAAAAAGTAAAGAAGTTCAATGCGTCAACTGTAAAGAAAACCATCTTGCTAACTACAAAGGTTGTATTGTACATAAACAGCTACAGCAAAAGCTCTATTCTCAGTCAAGTAATAAAGTAATAACACTAAAAACTTTTAAAAGCCAATATGCTCAGCCTAGAATAACCTATGCACAGAGTGCCTAACATGACCAACAGCGAATAGCTTAAATCAAATCAATCCAGTCATATTTACTTAGCAAGACAATGATATAGGTGAATTAAAAAATATGATGAGAGAGCTCATCGGTCAGATGGGGACCATGATGAGTCTTATTTCTACTCTAGTCAATAAAATTTCGTAATGGCTCAACTGATTAAAATAGGAATATGGAATGCTAACGGCTTGTGCCAACATGTACAAGAAATCAAACTATTCTTACAACACCATAATACAGATATCATGCTCATATCAGAAAAAATCACATTACAATACTACGATACTACATATATAGCACTAGATATCCTGCACATGGAGGTACAGCAGTCATTATTAGAGAAGGCATCAACCATCATGAAATAAAGTTACAATAAAGAATACCTGCAAGCAACAACGGTAGCATTCAAAGATAATATAGAAACACTAAATATATCCGTAATCTACTGTCCATCTAAACATAATAACAAGAGGGAAAAGTATGAACACTATTTTAGAACTTTGGGAAATAAATTTCTCTCTGGAGGCGACTGGAACGCAAAACGTCAACATTGGGAATCATGCGTTACAACAACAAAGGGAAGAGTACTATATGCTTGCTTGAGTGCAAACAATCTAACTGCAGTATCCACTGGGGCACCTACCTACTGGCCCACCGATAGAAAGAGAATTCCAGATTTATTAGATCACGCAATTGTTAAGGGAATCGACATAAGAAAACTCAAAGCGGATTTCTGCTTTGACCTTTCGTATGATCATTCACCGATAATAATTACTCTACATTCCTCAATATTAGAAAAACAAAAACGACATTGTACAGCGGTCAGACTAATTGGGAAGTGTATAGAACAACATTAGATAAACTAATTAATTTAGATTTGTCTCTGAAAAGCACCAGAAGAATTTGATTTCGCAGTCATCAATTTCATAAAGACAATGCAAAATTCAGCTTGGGCTGCAACACCACACCACAATCACGTAACGCTCAAAGAAAAATGTCCTGTTATATTATAGTTGAACAAAAGATTCAACAACGAAGGAAACTTATAAAAAAAAAGCAAATTACAAGAGCTGAGAACGATAAAAAGAAATTCAATAAGACAGCAAAAGAATTGAAGCATCTATTGACACAAGTAAAAAATAAATATATCAAAAATTACCTGAGTAACTTGTTTGCAATATAAACGACCGAGTATTCCTTATAGAAAGCCACCAGAAAACTGAAAAGATCCCAAATATCCTTTTCACCAATTAAAGATCAGAACGGTCAATGGGCCAGAAGCAGCAAATAAAATGCCTTAGTATTTGCAGACCACTCAACAACTATTTTCAAAGCACATAACACAGATGCACCACAACGCGAACAAAATATTCTGGAATTTCTTAATACACGTTACCAAATAGACATCCCAATCCGAAACATCAAATTTTCACGACACATTAACCCCAAGAAAGCTCCAGGGTTTGATTTGACCAGTGGGAAAGTGTTACAAGAATTATCACCTAAAGGATTGAAAGCCGTACAGCAAATTTTTAATGCAGTTCTAAGGCTTGGATACTTTTCTTCTTCATGGAAAGTAGTGGAAATCATCATGTTGCCGAAGCCTAGTAAAAACCCAAATGAAACAACCTCTTATCGGCCAATGAGCCTATTCTTACAAAAGTTTTTGAAAAAATATTTCTAAAACGACTAACACTGCTATTAGAGAATGACAAACTTATTTCTCATCATCAATTTGGGTTTAGAAGTCAGCATGGTACAGTTGGGCAAATCCATCGCATAGTTAACACAATAATAACGCCTTCGAAGAAAAACAGTACTGTTCGTCGGCATTTCTGGATATCAACCAGGCCTTTGACAAGGTCTGGCATGAAAGTCTTCTTTATAAGATTAAATTACATCTCCGGTATAGTTTTGCTATTGTTCTAAAGTCCTACTTAGAGGAAAGAAATTTCTTTGTTAACTACCAGGACAAACATACTGACTTATTTCCAATTAAATCCGGAGTTCCTCAAGGGAGCGTTTTGGGACCTATTCTGTATCTCTTATATGCAGCTGATCTTCAAGTAACTCACAAGACTACAGTTGCTACTTATGCAGATAATACGGCAGTACTCGCAGTACATCACAATTCAACAGTAGCCTCACAATATCTTCAGGAAAACCTAACTATGCTACAGAACTGGTTAATCAACTGGAAAATAAAAGTCAACGAATCAAAACCAATACAAGTAATATTTACGCTAAATAGAAATACTTGCCCCCAGTCATGCTAAATGCTCAGCAGCTAACATAAGCAGATGGTGCAAAGTATCTCGGAATGCATGTAGAAAGACGACTAACTTGGAAAAAACATATCTTCACCAAACGAAAGCAACTTGGTTTAAAACTGAGGCAAATGTACTGGTTAACAGGAAGAAAATCTCAATTAACAATAAAAACCAAGCTACTACTATACAAGGCTATCCTGAAACCAATATGGATATATGGGATACAGTTGTGGGGCACTGCAAGTAATTCCAACTTGGAAATCTTGCAGCGATTCTAGAATAAAATTTTTCGAACAATAGTTAATGCCCCCTGGTTCGTTCCTAACGTCACAATAGCGAGAGATCTACAAATTCCTTCAATTCAGGAAAAAGTTAAATGGTTTAGTGTAAATTATAATGCTAAAACTGAAGTACATGCTAATGTGCTTGCGAGAAATCTATTTACAAATAATGCTGAAGTGCGACATCTAAAACGATTTAAACCAAATGGCTCAGTAAATAGGTTTAATTAAGATTAATATAAATTAGATTCATTATCTTTGCTGTACATATATATATATATATATATATATATATATATACGAAAATACCCCCCCCCCCTGAGACGAGATTTGTTGATTACTCTCTTATTATGAGGATGACAGGGTCGCAATTGAGCTTAAATCACTTGCCACTACCGCCATTTTCCAGAAAAACGATTTTATTTCGCGTCCGCTCAAGAAAATTAACAATTAAAAAATCGTTATTTAGATTCTTAACAATTCCCGGATGCCATTTTTTGTCATAAATAACTACGATGCAATCACTTTCTAGGAAGCATTCTACACTAGAAAAATATAATTTGTGATGGACTTGCTGAAATTGAAATGTTCGCATAATTTTTTATCCATGCAGTTATCACAAGAGAGAGATCTAAACGATAGCTGACTAGAATCATTCCTATTGTAGACTATTTGGTAAACCTGTTTCATTTCTGAGACAGGGAGCAATCCATTTGGGATCAAATTCTGCACATTGATTATATTTTCTTCGCTGATTAAAAAAGGAATGATCGAACTCTTCCCTTTGATAACTGCATACATCTCTTCTGCCTTTGTAACGTCGGTACCATGCGTCACAACTCTATTGCAAAGTACTTTCACTGTGCCGCCTATTGCATCGGCAGAGCTCTTTCCGTGGCCTGGTGATGAAAAATTCCAACTAGCTGATTCAAAGTCAAATTTGCTGCAAAAATAGTGGAAAAAGACGTGTTTTCGATTTTTGTATTGTGTAGTCGTTCCATCGCTTTGAAAGTGAATTTTTCGAATATTTGGGTGTTTTCTCTTGATATGCTTCAAAACAGTAAATAAATGTGCCCAAAGTGCCCCTGATTCGTGTTTCAAAACATCAAAAAAAGATCCACACGAATGTGTTCTGTCCATTATTACAGCAAATATAAATTCCTCCTACTTGTAAAGCAATATGACGCTGGTTTTGTCCAAAATGAAAAACATGTACTTCTTTTTTTCCCAAGTAATTTTGGGTCTTAATTTATAAAATAGCGTTTTTCTGATTTTAGAATTTTTTTCTTTTTTGAATTTTTTATATAAATTACAGATTGTATAGTTCAAATAACGCTTGCGTTCTCTTATTTTGTTTTTGGTCATAAAATCTTTTAAACCGGGTGTAGGGGACGAATTTTCGTCATTGAGATAAAAATTGACTAGCTGATCTTTGGAATTGTTTGTGACAAAATCATTCTTTTTAGCTTGATTTTTTTCCGTTCTATTATAAAATTTTTTTGTACACAGCTTTTATCTACAGCCCATAATTGTTTGTAACTTTTTTTATAATCTTTAAAACAACTTGCCGTTCTTTTCGCTTTTTCACCTTATCAGCTCTATGCATTATCAACTTCAAAACTCCTTGATAGTAATTAAGATGTCTCTGGTATCGGCTGTCAGCGTTTTTTTTTCTCTTTTTTTGAATCGTAATATTTCGCTTTCCACTCTTCTGTAGACTTTGTTTGTACTGCAAAGGCTCTCTTTAACAATGCAATTTTTATGTCCTTCTCATCATTCTCATCGTTGTGAATAGACACACCCAGTTCTTTAAAACTCTGCGATAATTTTTGTAATGTATACTCAGATAAGTCACCGCCAACTATAATTGTTAAAGGAACACATGCTAATAAGGATGAATGAAAAATGCCTACGTATTTTCAAATATGCCATCTTCGGTGAAATAATTTTCAAGAGTAGAATTATGCGAGGAAAATGTTGGACATCAATATTCGAAGATTTTATATTGCAATCATCTTTTAAATCTCAAGAACAAGCTGGTTGGTTACAGCCCACTGCAGAAGAACGCAATGTATATTTTGATGCATTAGTAATTCCTTTTCTGAGCGTACATCGTTTTCGTAACTCATACCTAGATAATAAAAAAGTAATAGAATGATACACATAAAACAAAATATTACTTTGATAAATACCTGTTTTTTCTTTAATTTACATGCACGTTTTTGTTCATTTCGAGTAATATATCTTAGCTTGAGAGTCTTTCTTCGTTCTCTTTTTAACAACTTGTACTTTTCTGATTTTTTACATTGTTCTTTATTTTCTTCATCATGAGGCTCATTATTAATTGACTCCATTTTATTTTAATAAATAAAACAATTGTAGTATTCACACAATAATTCACTGGACACGAAATTGATTATTTTTATATAATTCCTTTTTATTTAATATATTCTCTTTTTTTGACAAACGAAGAGACGACAAAAAATAATAATAGAGTACATACTTTGTTTACACGAAGACTTGGTTCTATTGCAGTCGTAGAGAGAGCGTTGAAATTCGCGATTATTGCGACTGCTGGAATAAATTACGCGTATTTGAAATTGTTGGTATATTTGATCTAAATAATAACAACAACAATAATGTGTTGTTACTTATTTTACAATTCGAATGCGTTGATAACTGATGTTATTTTTTGGAATTTTGCTAAAATAATCGAGAAACTGTGACAGCCAGAGTAGTCCAGTGGTTGAGACACGGGTATCGATGAGCACGGACCCGAGTTCAATTCCCGGTGTTCTCTAATGCCTGGCGGTGACCTATTCAGTCACTAAAAATAATTAAGTACCTGCGTTCTTTCGAACAAGGGGTAATAATGGCGGTCGTCTAAGGCGCGGTGCTTGCCACATCGCCTCGCATCAGAGATGGTGCGCGACGACCGGGTGCATGAGAGCCTTAACCTCTCAGTTTGCAGGCCATGCTCCCACGTGGAGTGTTAGAGCCGTATCATTATAATCGAGAAACTGTAAATTTTTTTGAAATTTTTTTTGCATTTCGTACAAAAATTCGTGGAATCATAAACTACGGAAAATTTCCGATCGATCTGGTGAGTTAGAAAACTTTTTTCCACGATCTTTGTTTTTTACAGCGTACTTTAAACAAAGAAACAAAAAAATTAAAAGTAAAAATCCGTGGCTTGGCGCCGTTTTTTCCGTTTTTAAAGCGTTGGGAAGAAGTTTTTCAAATTTGCAAACACGGAATCTCAAACTACGAAAGATTTCCGATCGATATAGGCATGACCGATCATAAAAAAATTTATTTTTAGCGTGAAAATCGGACACCAGTGAGAATTTTTGCTTTTAAAGGGATTTAACAAAAGAAAATCGTTTTTCTGGAAAATGGCGGTGGTGGCAAGTGATAACCTTAATCGGACATATTGGATGAAATTCCTAATACAAAGGAGCTTTCATTTAAGCCCAATTGCGACCCTGTCGTCCTCATAATGAGCGAGTAATCAACAAATCTCGTCTTAGGGGTATTTCGAAATGGCTATATATATATATATATATATATATATATATATATATATATATATATATATATATATATATATATTAAAGAGCAACTTCACTGGAAGTATCTCCTCGTGTTATTATTGTACTATAGTCCGTATCTGTATGTAGCTATACCGATTATGTATTGTCCATGTAGGACAGATCGTAAGGAAAAGAAGTTAAATAATATTAAAAAAAACAATAAACTAAGAGAAGCAATAAAAGTGTAAAAACAATAAAAAGCAAGACCTATTATCACCACTGAATGATGAAGATGCTGAAAAAGAATAAAGTTACCGACAAAGAAGTCACAAAAAATACAAGAAATACAACAAAAGAACAATAAATTGATTGGCAGACAGGTACAACAAAAAACGTCTAAATTAATTTTTGAATTATTTTAGAACACCGTTGGCAGCAATTGGATTACCCAAAGAAAAGTTGAAACAAAGGTATGTCACACCTGGAGTTTCTGCACACAGTAAAATTTGCTACTAATTCCTTAAGTAGTTCGCAGCGGAGTGCTTAAAATTAACGTTAACTTCGCGACTCACTATTCTGGGAAAATTGGCCTTAAGGGAAATTCTCACCTAACCCAATCCGGCGCGAACGAGGCGCACACATGCTGCTTCCGCGCCTACGCCCCGACATTTAATTAAAGAAATTAGCGCCGGGAGCGCGCGCCCCGGCCCATTTTCAGTTCCAGCAGGCCGGGGCGCAACGAGGCGAGTTTCCCGCCGATCGGCGGCGGCAATTTCCTGCCGGGCCGCCTCCACCGAGCACGAACGCCGCTCTGGGCGATAGCATCGCGCCAGCCCGCAGTGACGTTGACAAAGCGAGCAGAACGTCGGAAATTAAGATGAATTAGCCGGGCTAAACGCCGGGCCTGCGAACAATCCAGCGCTCTGTGCGCTCTAATGAGGCGGCAAACTGCCGTAGCGCGCCGCGGCGGCGCGCTTTGAAGTCGCGGCCGCGGCCGCCGCGGTGCCGCGCGGCCCCGCGGACGCCCATTTATCTTGGTTCGTTCCTCGTGGAGCTTTTTCTCGGCCAGCGCTTGTCGCTGGCCGCGAATAACCATTGTCTCCGGACGTCGTTACTGATTTATTTATGCGGCCAGTTGTTTCGGCAGGAGCCGGGGCCGGGATATTGATGGTGCGGCGTGCGTGATTTCTACGGATTGATCGATCTGCTCTCGTCAAGATCGATGTTGTAAGGAAATAACAATGGGGAACAGCTTCATGAATATGGGCAGCGGGGCTCAGCATAATAAGTCAAATTGAAGTAGCATCGATTAGAGGTTCGCCACGAATGATGTACGAGGATATTTTAGTAAATTGAAGGATTTGCATTGGCCAGGGCGTGATAAGGTTTTTGGCGTCTTCGGATGACAATTTTGCGCCCATTTTCCCTCAATTTTTGCATGATTGGAACAAAGAAGTTGATTGTGTAAACAAAACCTTTATTTCAGTTTTTCAATTTTCGTTACACACATCAATACAATGTTTCCATACATTCACACATCGATGAGGAAAAGTTCTGATTTGAGGTCATTCCGTTTGCAGCTGTGTCTCTTGTTAATACAATTTTTTCTTCTACAATAGTCTGGTGGTTTAGTAAAGTGTAATCAAAATTAAGCGAATGAATCACAAGCTAACGCTATTGTGGGGATCCCACCCACACAATTAGCAGTAGGCCCAGACGCGCTATTTACCCCAATGATAACGTCCGATCAAAGCTAGATGTACAACACACAATTTCAACAAATGCAAATTTCACCTAATTTCTTTCTACGGCCACAATAAACTATGTTATACTCCCAACCCTATCAACAACCCTCTCAACCATCCTCAAACCTCTATGTTTTTATCTTAACCAGAAGTCAACCAAATCAACCAAAAAATGTGACCAAAGTCACATACATACAGTTAAGTAAGAGCTTGTTTGGGCCAATGTGGAGAAAAAATTATTTAAGAGGCATTTTCAAATACATGAATACGTTGTACTTCATCAGAACAAATATGCTGTTGTATCAATAATGTGTCCAGTCACCACCGGCATTGATAATTGTCTGGCATTTCCGAGACATGCTTTCGATCAAATTAATGGCGTATTTATCCCGCAAGGACCCCCCAATGCGATGGTTTTCTCAGATTAACTGCTTTACAGTAAAAACTTTTCTTCTACGAAGCTTGTGCTTGATGTATGCTCATACATTCTCAATCGCATTTTCCCTTGTACAAGATCTAGTCCTCAGTTTTCTTGATGAGTCAACGTTCAGTAGTCGGTAACAAATATTTCTTATAAATCTTGAACATTTTCGAAGTATTTACATTATATGTAAACAAATGCACTTTTACTGGGTGTTTGACGGTCCGATGTACCAACCTATTAGTTGAGATTGATCAGGGTTATGGGACGATAACATATTCCCAAACAAAAGGTAAGTAAAAATTACATTGCTCTAATCTCGATCGATATTATTGTCCTTTGCCCCAGTGAGCCGATTCGTCACATGATTTTCACCCAACAAAGGTTTCTTCACTGAACTACGGCATTTGATATCATGCTCATGGAGATGCGTTCGGATAGCTACATACGATATATCTACACATTTATGTTACAATTTTGGTGCTCCTTGATGCAATGGTAAGCTCAGGTTGCGCGAAAACAAGATTAAGATTTGTTTTTCGGCATTAGGGGCACCTTTTTTGTCTCCTTATATCGCTGCACCCACTTCTTGACGAATATTTTTAACTTGTTCATGTACTTAACAGTCGTTGCATGAGATATTTTGGGACCTTTCGGGTGATTACAGAGGAACAAATCCTCGTAGCGCAACCCGTACGCAACACTCATGATGCTTTACGCGTTTCTCTACCAAGAATTTAATGCCAACTGAATATTTTGTGACAAAGCATTAAAGACAAAGATTTCCTCTATAGACTCACGACTGTATACTAAGTTAGGGAAAGTTTTGCAACACTTGCGAAGAAATCGAGTTTTACTTGCTATTTTTAGATTTATGGTCGATGTTTTGTTGACAATTTATTGTTTTCTGTGTTTGTCGCTTTTCAAGTTCATCAATATACTAAATCGAATTTCGAATGTTGATGCGCTATTTCTGAAACGAGGACTTTCGACTGGAGATGCCTCGAAGGAGATTTGTGTTGCCGAAGACGAGGAGACTGTGCATTACACAATTGTTTCTCGATCGTACAAGCGATCGAGTCCGAGTTCTATGGAGCACTTCCTGCACAGTGGGCAGTTTGAGTCGTTTGAGGAAGTCTAAGAGGGGTGCCAGGAGTACTTCTATTAGAAGCTGGCCGAATGGTACTTCGATCAAACTCGAATGCTCGCAAATCGGTAGCAGGGAGTTATTAAAAACGATGGACTTTAATTTGAGGACTAGTTATTAGTTTTAAATAAATTTGCGCATAAAAATCGATTTTTCGAAAGTGTTGCAGAACTTTCCCCCAGCCTAGTAAAAGAGGTAAAACCCAAACATTTGGAAAACAATTAATATCGGTTAAACTCACCTTCCATCTTTAATCGTTACTCATCCCTAGAAGAAAAGGAACAAACTGATAATCAACCAAACACAAGTTTTGTAAAGTCCCAACCCTATCCAATTTTTATAACTGCGGTCATATTGCGCCCTCTATCAAACTTCTAGACCAAGTAGCAAAACAGCAATATGAAATTAAAGCTCTCGCTGGAAATCGGGTCAAAGTTAAACCCAAAATGGTTATTTCTCCTTCTAAACTACTTTCTCATGCTTAAATCCTACCTACATAATAAATCCTTGGTAAAATTTAAAACCGAGTGTACAGAACTCTTTCTAATAAACGCCGATGTACCTTAAGAAAGTATTCTCGGGCTACTGTTATGTTTGTTTACGTCAGAAAATTTGACAGCAATCTTTGCCGACGACATAAACAGTTAAAGAAATGTATTTTAGATGACCAGTAAATATTTTTTCTAAGACCAGGCGTTGGTCCTCGATACCCTAGTTTGGACCATATTTTCTTTTACAGATACAAAAAAGTTAGATTTATTCTTCGGTCCTATTAGTTAAAATTCGATGAAGCATAGATTCCGGGTGCAAAATGGCGCCAAAGCCCACCAAACTCAAAAAAATGTGATGGCACCTCAAAAGTTTTCGGACCAAACATCAAAGTTCTGAATGCAATGACAAAGACAGAAAAAGGCATCTATTAGCCGGATTATTCACCCGACGTGAGCGCCTGTAATTTCATTATAGAGACTAATCAAAATGTTGTGTACCATCCCAGTCAATAATGTGCGGAGAATCTCAAAGTCTTAAAAGAAAGAATCACTAAGACGGTGAGTTTGATTTCTGAAGAAACTCGGCACATACTTCACTTAAAAGAAATTGGTTACAGTCACCAAGAGTAAAGCACAGCTTTTGAAAATATTTTTTAGTCAATTGCAATTTTTGAAGGAATAAACTGAAGAATGAGAATATAAAAAATAGCGTTAAGGAATAAAGCATTCAGAATTAGAGTCAGGTGTTTTTCTCACCTCTCAAGGTGGTAAAGTGAGTTAAGGATATCAAAGTAAAACTTTGATTAAAGATGCTAGATTGTAGAAGGACGAATCTGTCGATGGATGAATGGATGGACTTTAAGCATGATCAGAAATAGATCTTTGGCGATGTAACAAAAAAATTTAAATGGTATATATAGAGCCAAACAAAGCCTTTCTATTCCCAAACCTAGAGAATGTCTACAGTGTTGCACTGACCCAGCGTCCGGATCCTGGAACTCCGCGTGCACGGGGCGTAATTTGTGCTGACATTGATTATTATATGACAGTAAATTATAAGAGCAGCGACGCCCAGCGCACAATTAAGCACGGTCACGTTACATTTACGACCGCAGGCGTTGTTGAGTGTCGTCGACCGGCAGCGTCGCGACGCCGCGCTCCTTTTATGAATAACTCCCTAATGAAGAGCATTAGGCCCCTACGCAGACTCCGAAACGCCCGTGCATTTTTCACGTGTCGCGCTGCGAGCTGCGTGTTGATAGCGCGCGTAATGTTCCCGGTTCGGAGGAGCAAATAGATCGCTGCAATTTAGCGGGTAAAAAATAGCTGCCGAGGGAGGGAGTAAAATTAGAAGGAAACTTTAAAAAATGAACTAAAAGGAAAAGGTGTAAATGTTACACCGACGAAATGGGATATTTACATTAATAGGATGTCACTACACTTAATTCGTTGTGTGGTTCTTTTATTTGTAGAACGAATATTTTTGTTAGATAAATTTAGAAAAATCTCTAAACCAGTTTAACATCTTTTAGAGCCACAGCAGAATTTGTGTAAATGAAGCACCAAAAAGATGTAAATACAATCAAAGACACTTAAAATTTATAATTCTTCTGTAGTCTCCAGCAACTTACCAAGAAATGTTAACGTGGAGTCAAGAAAAAAAATTTCTCTTTTGGATAAATCAAATGTAGTGCGAGAGGAAAGTTAGGTAACCAAAAATTTTTCGCAAATAAAGTAAACTGTCAGTAGTATTAATTTCAAGTCGAAATTAATGTCTCTAAACATATCTCTTAACGAACGCATTGTGGCTTCAGCAGTATGGTAAATAGCTCCATCTTGCAAACATTACATCAGGTCTGTCCTAAATCACAGGCCATATAAAATTATTGAGCATTTGACGATAATGTTCCCCATTTAAGCTACTCTATTACCGGCGTCATCTCCTACGAAATAAAGTCCAAAAATGACTGTGAAGAAATGCCACATCACACTGTGCACTTAAATGGGCAAAGTTCATGTTGGTGAATAACTCTAGAATGTTTCCTGATCCTAAACATCCAGCCCTGTTTATTAATATAAAGATTAAGATGGAAATGTGCCTCATCCGACATAATTCGTTTGAGTTTCTGGCTAAGTCTTAAAATTAAATAGCATAATGGAGGGGTGGCTGTAAATATGCAGGCCTTACTTCTAGGTACTTTATAGGTATATAACTTTAACGATGTTAAAGTGCGCTGCATAGATTTTAGACCCATATTGAGATTGGCACATCTCTCTAGGTCTGTAGGTCGATGTTCTTGGCTCCTCATTTATACTTTCTTCCATATGATTGATGTCATCCTGTTTCTTAACAGGAAGTAATCTGCCGGAACGTGGTCAATCACTTTGTCCCATAAAACGTTCATCAAATAGTTGATTTGTTAGATCCATTTTTTACATTATAATGTAGGTGGTAAGCTCGTTGTGTGGCAATAATTTAATGCTTTACAGTTCTTAAAAATAAATTTCGTGAGAACAGTTATAAACATTTGAAGCGCCGGTGTGACTTTTGGGCCGCCCTATATATCAACAAAGAGAAAAATTAGTTAGCTCTTTGTGACCAAAAATATTTTGGAATATAGTTTGTTAATTACACCAAAGAATATACAAGAAATATAGTTGTAGACAAGAATCCAAAAATATCTACATTATTAACAGTAAGTAAGAAACGAAGTGGCCTTAAGCTCTATCAGACAAATCTTCTACAAAAAAGTGGATGTAAAAAAATCACAAGGATTAATTTGGCTTTGAAATTAATTTTCTTGTTGTGGTAATTGTCTCATTGTGCCCCAAGAAGTAACTCCATCAGACTAGTATTGCTAAAGAAGCTTAGAATACAATTCATGGGTGTCACCTATGTGCATATTAAGACTTAAATTACTTGAATCTTTTGATTTCGGTGGCTGGATATTCACATACGATGTGTAGTCCTGCTTCTTTTTCTCTTCTGTCACTTTCATAAACTTAGTGTCCTTAGTGTTCCAAGAACACTTTATTGCGCTCAGACAGTGCTACCAGTGTTTCTGTACAATTAACACAACTTTGAAGCGTATTTTAGTATTTTCTAAAGCTTTTAATGCCGTTTAGCTGGTTAGTAAAATCGAGATTTGCCTGTTTCAAAACCTTTGTCCACCATGCTTTTTGAAGTGAGTAGGTTTAGGCTTACATTTTACATGGGGCGAAGAAAGGAAGATCAACGATACTCAAACGAAAAAAGGGAGACTTAAATATAAATGAGCTGTGTGGTACTTCAGGGAATTTAAAAAAAGAAAGATTCATGAGCCAGAGATTCTCAGAGAGCAACAATGAGGCAGGAATCCGAGAAAAGTTACTCAAGATAACAAACACGAGCAGATATTCAAAAAACTAACAATCGAAGATACAGGACGGCTTCTGATGACGAATGAACTCATGAAGAAGGATAATGAATTAGAAATTGATAAAATAGATAAGCACACAAATGCAATTACAAAACAAAAAACAAAAATAACATTAAGAAAAAAGATGAAACAAAAATAAATAACCAAATACAAATTGCAACTTGCAATATCAATGCAATGCACCAATGCAACAGGTGAAATGGAGGAAATAGCGAGAGAACTAGACAAGTATAATAAAGATATAACGGCCACACAAAAACGAGATGGGAAGGAGCAGGAGAGACAAAAAAGGATAGAGATACATTTATGTACAGTGGAGAGAAAAAAGAGAGAGTAATGGCGTTGGAAAGAAGCTAGTAAATAATGTAATAGAATTTATACCAGTGGATGGAAGAATAGCAGTACTTTGATAGAAGTTTAACACCAACTATGTCTCGATAGTAAACATATATGCGCCAACTGAGATCGCGGAATATATTGTAAAAGACAATTTCTATGAAAAACTAAGCAAAATTTGCGAAGACACCCCAAAAACGACGAAGTGATAATACTGGGAGATGCAAACGCGCAAATAGGAAAATAGTCATACTTAAGGGAAGTGACAGAAAAGGAATAATACACAATGAAACAAATGATAACGGACATAGACTAATTCAATTAGAAGGTTCACTGAACATGACCCTCCAAACAACAAAATTTGAGCACCCTAGAAAACATAAAGTTAGATGGAGACATTGAAAACCAAATTGACCACATAATGACCACAGAAAACATCAGTAGGAAGATGAAAGACACAAAAACTTACAGAGGAGCACAGACTGAAACAAACTACTTCTTAGTAGTAGCAAAGATAAAAAGATAGATCTTCAGAGACAATACAAGATTAATAATGAGACGTGGAACAACTACAAAATAGATGAAATGAGGAAAAAACTAGAAAAACTAATAATAAAATGGAACAGACACAAAAAGGTACTACGAATATAGAAAAAATATGGAAAGAACTGAGAGACAACATAACAAAAACTGCAGAGATAGTACTGAGCAAACCAGTAACATCACGAATAAATATGTAATGGTTTGATCAGAAATGTGAAGAAGCCAGAAAACAAAAAAGCGTAGCAAGAACCAAATGGATTGAAAGAAGAGATAAATAAAGCAGGACTGATTACAAAATAAAAAGAAACGCAGCAAATGCAATACACAAGAAGAAAAAGAATGACTTGATATACAAGAAATTAGAAGAGATAGAAAAGAAAGACAGAAACTTCAACCTAAAAGAATTTTACAAAAAAGTACAATAATAAAGCAGCTAAAACTAGAGGAATAAAAGACAAAACCGGCAAAACTGAGAATGATCCACAAATGACGAGCAACATATGGAAACAGTACTACCAGAAAATATTATAAACAGAAGAAGTAGAAACACAAACAGATGAACAGCAGCCGGAATACGAAGAAAGAGATCTTCCCGAAGATGAAGAAATACAGAAAGAAATAAAAAAACTAAAAACGGCAAAGCATTGGGAGAAGATAAGATTGAGGCAGAACTGTTAAAATATGGAGGCCAGCAGATACAAGCAAGAAGATGCCACTTAATTAAACAAATATGCAGACAAAACAAGATGTTAAAGGACTGGAACACTAGTATAACACCAATATACAAAAAGGGGAAAAGAAAACTGCAAAAATTATAGACCAATAGCTCTGCTAAACACCACTTACAAAATCTTGGCAAACTTACTGAACAAAAGGTTAAAGACACGGGCTGAAAATATACTTGGGGATTACCAGTATGGCTTCAGACCGGGCCAATCGATCATAAATGCCATACACATTCTGGAGCAAATAATCCAAAAAATGAGAGAATATAAAAAAGAAATTTATACTATATTTACAGATTTCAAAATCGCTTTTGACTCAATAAATATGAAAAAAATACTTGGAATTACCTGGAAAATTGACTGCACTGATAGAAATGACCCTACTAAATACAAATACGCAAATGAGATTTCAAGGAACATCGACAGAACCCTTCGTAACAAACAAAGGAGTAAAACAAGGGGACTATTTATCCCCAACTATATTTAATTTAATACTAAAAGGCATAATGCTAAGAACTAATTTAGATAAGAAAATCATGCTTAACCAGATACAAATAATAGCCTATGCAGATGACATAACAATCATAGGGAATAAAAAAGAAAATATTGCAAGAGCGGTAGAACAACTATACAAAAACCGCAAAAATCGGTATGAAAATAAACGAAACCAAAACAAAATACCTGAAGATAGGGAAAAAACCAGAATACACACAAGACTATTTAAAAACACAGAAATACACTTTTGAGAGAGTCAATAGTTTTAATTATTTGGGGGTCACAATGAGACATACCGGAGAGAATAAAGTAAAAGTGAGACTACTGAAAGAAAACCAGGCTTACGTCAGAAATAAAACCCTACTAAAAAGCAAAGCACTAAGTAAAACAACAAAAATAAAGATATAGAAAACCTTGATACGTCCCACCTTAACATATGCAAAGGAAGAAGAAGACCCGAAAATCATAAAACGAAAGATAATAAGAATAATACTAAGACCTAACAAAACACAAGAGGGAGAAATAAAATTAAGAAAAAACAAAGAAATAGAAGAAGAACTTGGAGGGGAAAATATCGTCAGATTTATAAAAACACAACGACTACGATGGGCTAGACACATCATGAGAAGAAAACCAATGGAAATGGTAAGAAAGATTACACAGTGGACACTCTTCGGTCCCAGGAAACAAGGAAGACAAAGGAAAAGATTGGAAGACGCCCTCGAAGAAGACATAAAAGTAATGGGAATACAAGATTGGAGATTGAAATCCAGGAATAGGAAAGAATGGAGGCAAATAATTGAGACCGCCAGGACCAACAACAAACTTTGAAAGATCCAGGAACAAGAGAATTAATCCACCTCAATAATAGGATCGAAAACGCCTTGGCGTTAGCCATGATTCTAAGAATTGGACGGCTTAATAATGATGATGATGATGATCCAATGATGTGTTTTGTTTTTGAGCCGTCTGTATACCGTTCCTTTGAATAAGCTCCCGTTTTTATTTTTTATTATTCCTCTCTGAAAAATGTTCTGTCTTTTCAAAAAATTGTATTAAATATGCAATTTTCCAATATGTTGAGGACCTTGGCGTTGGATCTTGTTTTACCTTGCTTTTTCCGATGATCGCTTAGTTTTAATCTATATGCTGCTGACATTGCTTAAGATTTCACTACTAAGTAAAGTGGGGGAAGGTTTAGCATTGTTTTCATCAAGTCTATAGCTTCTCCCAGTTATACCAATGCAAAAAAAGCTTTGTAATTTTTTAATTTGTTGATTATTACCCGGTTTCTCAGCTTTTCTCTGCAAAATTAAAGTTTTATTTAAAAACAATCAGAAAAACCTAAGTATCAAAGTATTCTCCGTTGGCATCATTTTTGCCATCTTTCCCTGGTGATAGAAGCTCACCGGCTTCGAGACGATAAAGTTATCGATCATGTTCGGACTTCTTCTTCTGTTTTGAAGTGCGTATCAGCCAAGTGATGCTGTAATGACCGGAATAAATGATAATCGGAAGGGGCAATGTCTGGGCTATACGCCGCTTGTGGGAAAGTTCCCAGCCTAACGCGAAGATGTGTTCTTACGTCGCCTTCGCAACATGTGGTCGGACATTATCATGGAGCAGGATGACTTTGCGATTTCTTTGTCCACTAAATGGCCTCTTTTCTTCGATTGCGTTTGATATCTTTTTTAATAATAATTAAAAGAAACAAAAAATTCAAAATGATTATTGTCTATGTAACGAAAAAGTTGTAAGTTAGTAATTTTCTAAATAGACGAAGTACATGTTGAACCATAAACTGCGTACCATAAAGCCATAAAACCATAAAGCGCGTCCATTAAAATTAAATATCACGTTTATATATTGTAGGAAAAGACTATAAAACACTCACAACTTTCAAATGGATATCACTGCTTATGAGTATATAAGATGTATAAAATGATACGATTTTTCATGCACATTGCCACTCACTCGAGGAATATTATTATCTGGACGATTATTGTTTTGATAGAGAACTCTTGGTTTGTCAATAAGCATACTACTTGTTTCAAAAATTTGTACTAGTTCATGGATTTCACTCTAACTTGGTACACTATTGCATCCGTGATTACTTTAATATGTATTTATATAACAACTCTACACATACAAATTTACAACATTCACAGAATCATTCTACATGTTTTAAAAAATTTATAATAAAAATGTATAGGAAATGTATGCAAGGAAGCATAAAAGAGAACATTTAATATATTAAAGATGGTTGAAGGTACGACTATTAAATTGGAGAAAAAAGAAAGAGATAGCAAAAGTGACAAAGCATAAAACTAGACATAAAATTGACAAGAGAGCTCTATAAAAAGTATGTGATGTTTAACTGGAATTGTTAATACTGAAAAAAATTTGACAAGTAAAATGTGGAACTGAAAGATAATAAAGACAGATAGAATAGTTTAGATTTTGAAATAAATGTGAGAAAGAAGATTGAGTGAAAAATAGATAGAGAAGGAAAAGAAAAGCAAAAGCAAAGAAGGTGTAATGGCAAAATCACGAAGAATTTGAAAGAATAGACTACTATCGTTTACTACAATTATTGAACTCAGAATTATAAAGGGTGGCCTAACTCGAACGGGGGATTTACATTTGGTATTTATGTTTTGTGTTGTGGTCGGCAAATTTGATTCTTTTACAGATGTCATGTATTAATTAGTAAATTTGCAACAAAAAAAACAGTGAGTTATTATTGTTAAAATTTTGTAGAAAAGGTACAAAAATTCCAGAAATTTTTGATCGAAATAGTGCACCACATGTATCAATTCTCTAAAAGTTTATTACAATAGTTGAGTAACTGTATCAATGAGGTATACAAAACGTCAGTAGTATCGTAGAGGTAAGGTCCTGTGATAGTATTGCCATAGTTAGTCAAAGTGTCGCTGGAAATCCAAATACATCAACTAGATATTGGTTACATCAACTGGACATTTCAAAAAGCTTTTTTTGGCGAATATTCATCAAAGATCTTTGTCTACAAAATTTAGCTGACACAATAGTTTAATCTTGCCGACCATTCTCACCGTCGACAATTTATTGATATGTTTTCAGAGCCTCATAAAGTGGATTCTTAGTTCAGTCAAAAAATCACCTTTCGAGCTGAGGCGCGTTTTCAACTCCACGGGGTTGTAAATAAACAAAATTGTCGTATTTAGGGTTCAAAAGGTCTTCGCGTAACTTATCAAAAGCAAACGCAGCTCCAACAAATTACTGTTTGGTATGGATTTTTGTCAGGTGACATCATTATCCAGATATGAACTGGGTAACGTAGATCCAGAACAAATGTATTTCCAGCAAAACGGCGTCACTTGTCATGTAGCTCGGTTGATTTGCTATATTAACAATTTTCGGATTGCGTAATTTTCAAAATACGGATGTCAACCAGCCAACAATATCCTGAAATTTAGCACCGTGTAACTTCTATTTGCAGAGTTACCTCTAATTTAAGATTCAATTTAGCATTTCACAAACAGTTGACGATTTCAAGGACGAATTCCAACGCGTTATCGATGAAATTGATCACAACATGCGTCAAGTCAAAATCGTAAAATTTGTAAAAAACTAATTGTAAGATTTGCATTCGAAGTCGAAATAGTCATTTATTAAAGAGAAGTTTTTAGATTTAATATATATAATAAGGACTATAGGGCCGTGGTGGTTTAGTGGATAGGTCACTAGACTACGAAACCAAGAATTGAGGGTTCGAATCCCGCTCTCGTCAATTCAATCGCTGGCATTTTTACGGCCCAGCTCGACTCAGACTGCAATAAATTGAGTACATAGAGGTCAAACTCTGGGGTAATAATAGGCGGTCGGTATGTAACGCTAACCACGTTACTATCCTTATGTACCGTAGGCTCTAGATTGTAGCAGATCTATCCTGTTACGACCCCAAAGGGCCTTCAAGGCCTGTTACGGGGAACTATTATTAATAAGGACTATAAAGACTTTTCATTTTACTAAACGGACACATTTAATTTTATGCTGAACTTTAAATTGCAACTATTTTTTTTAATTAATAGGCATTGATCTCATCAGCTGAGTGTTAGCTTATAATAGTTACTATTGTTTAAAAACAGTTGTCATGTAAACAGCGATGAAGCAAATCAGTATTAATCAAAAACTTAATATTTGTAAAAATGATATTTAAAAAAGTTTTCCTTACAAAAACTTGCAGAAATGACAGTGTTTGAAGTCAGTGGTTTTAAAAATTCTCTTAAGTCTGACAATTTGCTTAAATTTTGACGTCGAAGTGGCCTGATAAATTCAAAAACTGAGAAGACTGCTTTAAACCTGCTAAAGTCGAAAAAAGTATGTATGCGCGTAAAGAACCAAAAAGGGTAGAGCCAGCATAGATACTATCTAAAATATTAAAAAAAAACAAAATACTTACAAAAAGCGGAAAATGCCAACGGGGAACAAGAAGCAACAAATTCGGACAAAGAAACGCCGTGAAAGATTCTAAGATTTCAAAATCAAACTCTTTGTGTTTTAATAGATAACAAAATATACCTCAAAATAGATAACAGTACGTTGCCTAATAATGTAAGAAGAATTAAAATAGATAAATTTGTAAGAAAACTTTTGTATTATAAGCCATACGATCTTGTGGTTTTATGGATATAATTGGAGGAGAACTGTATAGAAAAGAATGCATACAAAATCGATTAGTATGGTAAACACATTTCCTTATTATTTTGACCAGATTTAGTATCTGCCTACTCTGGTGCGAAGTTTTAGCTTTTGGATTCTGAAATGAATTTAGTGAAAAACGATAACAAGGCTCTAAAATGCTTTATGTTTTGTCCTATTGAATGTTACTGAGCTATTGTAAAGAAATACTTAAAAAAATATTTGCTGAGGAAAAATTTAGTTAAGAATGTGCAGAAGCTTAGAGCGGGTGTTCGAACAAAAGTTATAAATTTGTATGGTTCTTAATTGTATATAGTTTTTACATTAGTGGTAAACTTTGATTAAATTGTTTTGTAATTTTAAAATAAAATAACCGTAATTTCCTGAAAAGTTTACAATTTTTGACAACAATTTATTGTCCGTTTGGTAAAGTGAAGAATGCTTAAAAATAAAAATGGTTTTATTTAAAATTTAAATCTGGCTATCAATTTGCCCCACCCTTTACTTATAAAAAGGGTCAAAGTCATTGTATCTACAAACACATTATTTTTCAACCTCGTAGGGTAGAGCAAATTTTATGTAACAATTTAAAAGCGCAGTCAAAGGATAAATAAAAGGAAGTGTAAGAACCTAACCAAGCTCATTAATTACAATTAGTAACGTGCACCACGTTAGTGAAATTTTATACACGCAGAACAAAGAGCCCGATTGGGCCGTCCTTTAAGCCACCCTAGCATTGTACGACGGATTAATTAAGTCGTAGAGGTGGTATGGTAGCGGAAAATTAATTGCTGTAAGCGCAGGTTGCCTTGGATACACAATTTATAAGGCAACCGGTAAACAGCAAACTTTAATTAATTATTAATGGAGCAATCGCTAGCTTCAGTTCGAAAAATTACTATCGTAAAAGCGTCTGCCAGCCTAAAAAGCCTGCTTTTGTTTGGGTTCGGCGTGATCGTTATAATTATCCTTTTTAAAGGAAGAACAATGCTTAGACGCTTAAACTGACACCGCGTCGCCGTCCATTAGGCGCATTCCTCCGCATTTCTGTTTACAGACGCCGTCACTCAAGATTATAAAAGTCAGCTTTCACTATTTTTTTAGGCCGGCAGCGAATTTTAGCTCGAAGACGGAAACGTCGGCCGGCCGGCGTTGGAGCGCTCAATGCAGGGCTGCGTAAAGGCGAATGTGCGCCATTGTTCCCGCTAATCCGCTTAGAGTTATGAGGACCAAAAAAGGTGATTGTGAATGAGGTTCTGGGTAAACGGTTTACCTGCGCTGCCATTGTGGTTTAACGGCTGTCAAAAGAGATTAAGCGCCCTCGAGCCGCGAATGTTCGCTCACGGCAGCGTGCATTGATAACGAAGGACGCGCTTTAATGCGTGTCTGCGGGATAATTGCTGGGAAAGTGTGAGTTTGCTTACTGCCGGCTTTTTGTTTTAGATCCTTCTGTTAGGGAATTCGAGTGATGCATGGCTGCAGCACCATCGAATGAGAAAGATTATTTTAAATTTATTTTAACCATTGTCCTCTGATCACTCACCAGTACTTATCACATTCAACACAGTTGTAATGCAAATTCGAAAACCATTAACGTTATCTTCAAAAAACATTATTAAAGAGAATTAGTAACAAAAAGTTACAAATCAATGAAAACAGTACTATTGAGGATCTCAGAAATCAGCTTGAAAAGCTACGCCACGCATAAAAGCATAAAACCAACAGGTTATAGAATACTGCCCTACAATTAAAAAGCAAAAAAAAAACGAAGACTAAAGAGAATATGGGAAATCCCAGAAATATGTAAACTTAACCAAGCTATTCGCAATTTAACCAACACTAAAAACCTTCGTTATACAGATGATACAGTTATAATTGCAACAAATATAACATAGTCGCAAATGATGGTCGACGATTGGTGGAGTGTAGTAAAAAATACGGCTTAACCTTGAACATAAAAAAAACTAAAGTAATGGATCTATCAAAAACTAAGACCAGAGTAACTTTGCAAGTAAAAGGTAACATCATAGAACAAGTGTCCAATTTCAAATACTTAGGAAGTCTTGCTAATGAAAATGGAGATAACGGACAAGAATTCTAGTCGCACATTGAACAAACTCGAAGAACATTTACAAACATGAAAAAGTTTTTCAGCAGATCCGACCTTAGGCTCAATCTATGATTACGAATGATACGACGCTACGTATCCTCAATTCTGGGTGCGAATGCTGCACTTTGAATTCCACCACAAAAAAAAAATAGAAGCCTTCGAAATGTACATCTACCGACGTGTTCTACGTCTACCCTGGATAAAAAGAATAACAAATTCCAAAGTATTCCAACGAATGAATACCGATAAAAAGCTTCTATTAACTTAAAAAAAAAGAAAAATACAATACTTCGGGCGTGTTATGCGGGGTAGTAAATATGAAATACTCTGCTTAATTATCGAAAGGAAAACTTAAAGAAAGAGGTCAGTAGAGACACCAAAAAACTCTTGGTTAAGAGATATCCGTCGTTGGCTTGACTGCAAATCCACGGACATATTTAGAGCAGTAGTTACTAAAACAAAATTAGCCATAAGATCTTCGTAGGAGACGGCGCAATAAGAAGAAAAACCAAGAAGTGCCTATACTTACTACTAGGAAACTAAAAGTAAAAATCTAACAAGATCACTCTGTGAGACTCATGTGAGACCAGTAAAAGTTAGTCGAGTTAGTAAAAATCTTAATTTAAAGAAAGCTCTTGATTACGACCTAATAGTCAAAATCCTAAATAAGCTGCTAGAAAGCATGCATAACAAATGAAATATATCGATGCCAGAATAATAAAAAAAAACTGCACAGATTGCGAAAAACCCAGAGGAAGTCGCTTCATATCGATCCATCAGCATGCTTTATAAAGTTTCTGAAATGATACTATGGCAAGAGTTAAAACCACTTTTAGAGTAAGAAAACATTATATCAAAATAACAGTTTGATTTTCAGGATAGAACAAGTGCATAGAGTAGTTACAAAAATTAACCATCACCTACATATAAAACGATGCTGCTCGTCAGTATTCTTGGGTATTAGGCAGACCTTTGCTAAGGTTCGGCTTACTGGGATGTTACACAAAATCAAAAAGGCTATACCAACAAAATAATTAAATTTAATACTAAATCTAAAGACACGGGTTTAAATACGACGACCCTCGCAATAACATGGAACTGAACAAGGAATGAGATGAAGAATAAATATGCCCTAGGAAAAATAATAAAATTAAACGATAATGGACGAAAGTAAAAAAAACAGTCTCGGGAAAGAATTGATGATATAGGGACGGCCCCCGTACGGACAAGGATAATAAGTTTGGATACACGGTAAACAAAGAAAAAATTACTGTGGCTTAAATCCAGTATGCGTAAATTGCGCTGGTAAACATCTAGACACTGATTTTCAAAAGAAATCTGGCGACCCACCAAAGCATGCAAACTGTAAAGGCAACCACAGCGCAAACTGTTGTGTCTGTGCTCACCAAATCGCGCTGCTAAAACAGAGACGAACCCAACCCAGAAACTCATGCATAAATGGTACACAGGCCTTTGCAGAGCAACCCAGAATAACAATACTACTACCTCATCCAGTGCACTAACAATATCTAATAACTTCATTCAGACTTTTCTAGACACCTATTACACCCTACCTTCGCTAAATAAAACCTTCATTGTTAACACTCTTCTACAAATGCTTATCAGTAGACCATAATTAAAGTAAAACAATACAAAACTTAACCATCCTTAACTGAAATGCGAATGGTATCAATAGCTAATGCTCACTATTTATTGCTTTTCTAGCAAGATACAATATGGACATATCAAAACCGCATCTTGATGAACTCATAAAATTTAGAATCCTTGGTTATCACATTTACCGGAAAGATCGAAACGCCAGAGTAGCTGCTGGTAGAGTGGCGATAATAATTAAAACTAAATACGAGCACATCCAACTTCCTGAAATAATTAATTTAAAAATTGAACTGATATTAATAAACGTTAAATTCAATTATCAGAGAGCAGTGTAATAATAAGTAGTGACTGTAGACAACCAAATATAAAAATAGTTTAGGAAGATATTAAAAGAATTTTTGACACAAACCAGAATGATATAAATTCTAAAAATATCTTATGAAGATGTCAAGTCACAAATATTAAAGGTATCAAACTGGAAAGCCTTGCCATAACTATTTTTTTTTCAAATTCTGGCATTTGATGACTACACCTACTATCCATACTGCAAAAATGATCAGCCCGATACATTTGATATTATTCTCTAGAAAAACTTCAGTAAACCTATTTTTCAAAACGTTATATTCGAACTAAATTCTGATCACTTCTTTGTACTAATATTATTCAGCAACACTTCAGGAAAACTTTGGAGATCAGCTGAACAGTAAACTCCACTGCCCAACAAGAGTTCAAACAGCCGAAGACGTGTGTATGCAACCATAAATCACTTCACCTCAACAATTGAAGAAAGAGTCAAATTAGCTTGTACAATACCAAGACGAGCCTGCTTAATCTACTACATTTATCCTACCAGATACATTATTGTCTTAATTAAAAAGAAAAGCCAACTTCGACGTCAATGGCAAAGAAAAGGAATCTCCAACTCAAAAACAGATTAAACAATATAACGCATCGAATCAAAAGAGAACTAGCTAACTTAAAATCTACACATACAAAAAACATATAGCTAAGTTCAGCCTAGGAGATTGGGGCCTTTGGAAAACTATTCGAAAAATCCTAAATTAAAAAGGAGAATTGCTCACGTTATCAACAGAAACTGATAACGTCACGTACTCTTTAGACTCAGGAAAAGCTGCTGCATTTGCAACTCACCTTAAAAACACATTCTGCGATTACTTGCACGATTACTTGCAACTTACAGATCATAAACGATATTAAAAGAAGGGTATCAATACTAGATCGTATTCAGCCGAACTCATGTAATAAACTCATTGACATTATAGAAAAAGTCTCTGATAGGAAATCCCCTGACCATGATCTAATTACTAATACAATTCTTAAACACAATATAAAGAAGGCAATAGCTTATCAATGTTCTACCTACAATGCCAATTAGGTTGGCTACTATCCTATTCAGGCAGATGGATATGAGCAGCGGTGTGTAGTCGAAACTTGCACAGATCGTTTTAGAATATCATATGAAAAGTGCCAGACAAGACTGCGTCTTTCTAAAGCAAGAAACTTTTAAAGTTTACCATGTAAATGAGTTTCGCAAAAAAAGCAATAAACATGATATTTTCTTTTAATGACTTTTAATTTCATGAAAATTCTCTATTTTATTTATAACATTAGCAGTTTTGGAAATTTTCAAGTTTTATGTGCTTATCTATGCCCAATTGTACAAAAAATTGTTTTTGCTATTTAAAAAGTTTAGGGCTCAAAGGGTTGACATTAGCAAACATTTCACGTTTATGTATTTTTTTTTATTGTTCTTGAGTTTATCTTTGGATTCCAGATGGAAATTTATAAAATTTATCTTCAACTTCTGTTCTATAGTCCGCATTTGGCTTTCTTAGAATAAACACACGCTTGACAGGTTCTGTTATCCTGAAAGTGTAGTGCCATACGCAGATAGCGTAATTAGAGGTGTGTTCATACATATTATTGAAATAGCATAAAAAATCGCAAATAAACTATTATATTACATTAAATTAATTTCGTAAACGAATGTAAACTTCACGAAACCAATGTTTCCGGCTCACGACTTCAGCTCGCGAACAAGTAACGATATGAATTACTCCGGTGCTCCGGAAAATTACGGATTTACATTTAAGATGCCGGCTGCTCAGGGCTTCCCCCTTTCCCAACAAGCAAATCAATCTAACCTGCAACTTCCAATGGTTCCCCATAATCAAACATTAATGTTACCTGCATTCATTCCAAACCCCAATCCAGCTTCATTTCCACAGGCAATGTAATATAATTTTAATCTACAGACTCCTCATGGAGTAAATACAGACAATCCCACATATCCTGCAAACACACAAATAAATGAAGAGAATGATTTAGACATAGAAAAAATAAATAATTATAATGAACAGGAAAATTCCACTAATGCTAAACATGAATGGCAAACTCTTAAAAATGGAAACAATTGACAAAACCCAATTCAGTAACATCCTATCTTACCAAGTTTAGGCATCAAACAGATACGAATTGACATGAAATAACCATTTCACGTTTATGTAATTTTATTGTTCAAATGAGACTTCTATCATTATGATTCCAGAGAAATTATATAAAATTTATCTTCAACTTCTTGTTCTATAGTCACATTTGGCTATACTTAGAATACATCACACGCTTGATACAGGTTCTGATTAATCCTGAACTGCAGACTGCCTACAGATTAACGCGTACATCTAGACGAAAGTATATCATCACATATTACTTGAAGGATCAGCATAAAAGTCGCAATCAAACTATTATATTACATTACAATTAATTTGTAAACGAAGAAAGCTAGTCATCAAGTCCGAAATTATCCCCAGACTTCAGACATCGCAACAAGTAACGACTTTATGGTAGACTTGAACTCACGTGCTACGAAAAATCTTCGGATTTAACATATGAATAATAGTATGCAATCGAGCTTTCCTTTCCCAAAGAAATCAATCTATACCTCAATGCCTGAGATGTCAGGATTACGGACACCATAATCAAACATTAATGTAACAAACTGCATTCATTTGCCAAATGTGGGTGGCCAATCCAGCTATTCCACAGGCAATGCAATATAAGTTTAATCCTACAGACTCCAGCGTGGAGTAATACAGCAATCTCACATAGGTCTGCACAGTCTATCAGGAACCTTCAAAGAGCCATGATATAGACACTAAAGGAACAGTAAATAAGCATCGCCATCAATGTAACAGGAAACATCTCCTCAACTATTACCAGTCTAAACACCAGTCAGCAATGTTTCAAGCTCTTCCCAAAATGGAAAAGAAACTTACAACAACCCAAATTCCTGTAACCATCCACAAACATGCAATGAACACTGTTCTAACGACAATTCCACTCGAATTCAAAACATTCCAAAACTCCTTAACCAATACGATCGGTGTTAACATTATAAGTCATAAATTATAGATAATTTCACAACGACAAGTGCTTGAACTAAGCAATTTTATACTACGGACATCCAGTGATACCGTTAAATTAATCTACCTTTACTACAGACCTACAGACAAGATATAATGCGACATCTCAGAAACGATGCAACAAATGAACATTCACACCTACCAACTATAGAATTTATTATGCCAATCACCCAGATGGTAGGCCATCCGAAAGCAGTACATCATGTCTACCACGATCGATAGTTCATAACAGAAGAAATTAAAGGCAAGGTCATCAAGTCCGAAATATACATATGTTAGACATCGAACAACTACAGTCCTCCACGACTTATGGTAGACCTTGAACTCATCGTGATAACAATAATGAAATGTTCGACGTTAAACATATTGGCAACATAATAGTATCAATCAGCAGGGGCAGCAGTAATGTCAAAAATACACCATAGTTCACTATGATTACAACACTATCTAACAGAACAAATTTAAAGCAACAATTCAAGTCACAACTCTTCTATACCCAACTTGTTGTAGCAGTCTACAGTCCTCCACGACATTCCATCTCATCTGACGAATATGAAGAGTTCTTTAGATTTCTAGGAAAGAAGGCATAGCACACACCTACGCCAAGCAGAATCAAACCAAGATTTATCTACTGACCATTATCCAGTCATCACTACTCTTAGCATCACCATGATCGCTAAAGAACCGCCTCCAAGACTCTGCAGTAAATATACAGACTGGGATTAATTTACAAACTACCTAGATGAAAACCTCAACTTGGCTATTCGAATTCAGGACAGTTGGTATCTCGATGTCGCTGCTCAGTACTTAACCGCTATGCTCCAAGCAGCTGCCTGGCTAGCTACTCCTGCTCCTAAAACTACCAATACTGAAGCAAATAACATTCCTCGTCATATCCGAGACCTTGTAGTTAAAAAACGCAGAACTTGAAAATAGTGACAGCCAACAGAGAACGGAACACATAACAACCTATAACAGACTTGTCCACCGCTTACACAACGTCTTACTGGAAGTTCCCAATGACTCATTCAACGATTACCTATCTAAACTCTCCCCAGACAACCAAACTCTATGAAAGGCAACGAAGAAACTCAAACAACCGATAGCAGCACTAGCACCCATCAAAAGAGCCGACAATAGCTGAACCAGAACTGTTAAAGAGAAGACAGATACATTTGGAGCATATCTATCCGATGTATTTACGACTTCTTCTTCCCCAAGGGAATCACGACAGCAACGAAATCGACTCCTTCCTGGACGCCCCCTGCCACCTTCATTTACCCATCGCACCATTCTCTCCAGCTGAAGCCCGTCATAAACTCCTACACCCCAATAAACAAAAAGCTCCCGGATACGACCTTATAGTAGGAGAACTATTACACCACCTCCCATGCAAGACAATAGTACTTATCACCACCATCTATAATAACATACTACGCTTAACCTACTTTCCGATGCAATAGAAGTTCGCTAAAATCATAATTGCTAAGCCTGGAAAACCATCTCACTAATCCTCTTTCTATCGACCAATAAGTCTCTTTCCTCTCCTATCGAAAACATTTGAAAGGCTATTACTTAAACGAATCAAAGATACAGTTGATCTCGACCATATCATACCTTCTTATCAATTCGGCTTCCGCAAGCACCACTCGACGATACATCAAGGTCACCGAATCGTCACTCAAATAACGGAGTGCCTTGAAACCAAAAAGGTCGGTACGACTGCACTCCTAGACATAAACAGGCGTTCGATAAGGTATGGCACCAGACTGTGTACTTAACTGACTCGAAGCCAGTCATTGGGGCTATTAATTAATACCTGAATGATCCGCTCAAGTCAAAATCAACTACGGTCTACTACCACCAACATCGAGGAATCTGTCCACAAGCCAGATTCACATCGACCTACTACACTTCCCTGAACACAAAGATACAGTGATTCCACTTGCGGACGACACGGCTATCTCGACAGTAAAACTCAGCTTGGAGCGATCGCACATTAACCATCTGGACCAACAGGACAAAATCACCTTGAGGCGTATCAAGCTTACAATGAAAATGCAAATACTGGTTTAGAGGCAATCACAAGCCAGATTCTCAACTTTCCCTCACAAACTGAAGTAACTATATTAAGACTGCATCTCGACTAAAACCTACTATGAGCACCCATATGGGGTGCAACTTCAAAGGAACAACTCGACCTAACTCAAAATATGTACTGAGCTGGCTTCTCAACTCCTCACAAACAAACTGCTTCTATATAGACCATATTAAAACTATACGCGACCTATGGTAATGCAACTGACGCTCCACACAGATCTGACACAAATATTACCAACGGTTCCAATATAAAATTCTCAGAGACTCGCCACCACCTACCACGCAGCCTCGTGGTAATTCGAAAACGATACCTCCATCGATCAGATCTGTCCAACATTCCAACTGTTGCATATAAAATCCAGCAGACTTCAGCCACCACCTACGCACCACCAGCTCATGGCACGAAAACAACCTCATCGATCAGCTGTCCAACCACTTGCAATTATTCCGGCAGACTTCAGCGAAACTTGGCTAGGATCCCTCATCCATACGTAATATTTCACAACCATAACATTAATTATTCGGGAGAATAGCACTGGCTATATCCCCCCGCATGATACGTAATATTCTACCATTTACTTATTACTCAGTTAAAGAGTAAATTGTAAATAAGCATGAAATAAAATTTTAAAAATGGAAACTGACAACAAGAAATGCTAAAAAGAATATTCAAATACATGGAATTGTGAGCAATGTAATTGGTACAAGTGGTTCGAATCCGCTGACTTCAGCCTCAAAATTCAACCAGCAACTATCCGTTTTAGATGAAAGAGACTTGTAAGCTTCTTTTGAAGCCGAACTTCCATTAAGTACTTGCGACTTGTTGGCTGAACTTGGCGTTTCGCACGTAATTGTCTGTCACAATTTGGGTCAACTCTATTTTCACAAGAACTCAAGACGACATCCTTAAAAAAATTGAAGTACAAGCTAATAAGTAAATCGGAAATTGTTACCAACTGCTTAGAAACCCACAGAATAAACGGTATTAGAAGTGTACTGCCCCTTTTGATGAGAGCAAAAGTATTCCACTCTGATCAAGTACAAGCAAGACCTTCTTCAGCAAGGCAACGTGACCGTTCATAGTGCTATTGAATGGAAATTTGGTCGTACTAAGCTTACGGTTTCAATCTTGCACCTTCTAATTACGGCCTGTTTCGATCTTTTGCGTAGTTTGATCAAGTCGAAGAAGCATGCCAAGAATTGTTTGTTTAGAATTAGGCAGAGCGCTGGAAAAAGTTATGGATAATGATAGACCATCATTGAAGATAATTGTTTCTTACACGTATCGTAATCAAATTTTTCGCAAGTTTAAAGAAACTTTTTTACAATCCCATATTAGTAACGACTAAAAATATTATAAGCACTGACAAGTAGTTATGAATAACAAGGACAATAAAATTAGAGCTTTATGAATAAAACATAATCAAATACTTTTTTGGGAGACTAAATTTTTTTTTGGATATGAGACAATAGATCACACAACACTTTAACGAATAAAAAATTTATTGGGTAAATTTTGCAATCCTTATGACTAAGAAGAAACTCCAGAGGAAGAATAATCTGTGGCAAGGAAACTTGATTGTTACCCATAATTAGAGGGTAGACCCTTAATGTTAAAAAAGTGAAATAAGTAAAAAATTAATTTTAGGACAGGGTATGGTGACAGGACGTCAAAGTGAAGCAAAATACATTACCTGTACGAAGCAATCCTTTCAAGTGATAATACATTAGAAGAAAGAGCAAAAAGAGTGAAAAACACCAAACTGCTTGAATCAAAGAGGTCTGCAGCACCATATAATACTCAAGGTTCTTTGAATTAAAGGAACTTAAGAACATTTAGGGCTGTAATTACTTAAGTTTCTAAACGCGTTATTCAAACAAGGCAGCAACGGGTCTCGCCCAAATTGCCTTTTTTGTTTGCGCCTCGAATCTAAGTGCTCCCAGTAATCACAGGATGTTCCTTGTACACATAATGCGAGCGCCTCCACCGAAAGGATAATTTTGTTTGCTCAGCTAGCCGCTTAATGGCTCGGAACTAAAGAGACAACGAGTTTTTGCCGGGTCCAAGAAGCGCGAGGCGCGCCATTAATAATCCGGGCCCAATTCATCAGCCGCGTTTTGACAACGCGATAACAGGCGACAACCGAGACGCATCTCCTCATTAGCGCCGGGAGGAATTATTTCGGCTCCCTAATTGCAGCGGCCGAATTTCGGCGTGACTCAGCCGCTTCGGGGAAGCTGGAATTTGGGCGCTGCTCAGATGCGGCGGGCCCTGGTGCTATCTAGCGATCTGGCCGCGCCGCGGCGGCGAATTCCCTGAAACAGCGCCAGGTGGCCCCCGTATCGGTTGCGTGCCGCTAGGTGGTCCGGCGAGATGATTGATGTGCCGCGCGGGTGTTTTGCGGGCGCCTCGTCGCGGATAATGTAATTGTCCGGCAGATTGTTTACATTTGTTGAAATTTCACAGCGGCTCTGAAACCAAAGAGAAGCGAAAGGAATTCGGTTTTTTCTTCGGAAATGGCGTGCTGTTCCTACGTCAGTTAGAAATGTGCCTTCGCTAGGAGACTTCAGAGATGATTGATGTTGAGGAATTCTTAGTTGGATTTTAAAGTTGTCTGGTGTAGATTTTTTTGAATGCCATTAGTTTTGCTCGACACCATTCTATATGAACTATTTCGAGAGGTGAAAGATTATTAAATTGTAAATCTATTCGTTCAAGCGCCTTCCCCATTGCATCTTTGTCTTCCCAATCTTCTTCTTCCAATCTCCTTTTATTCATTGCTTCATTCACTTAATCTCTAAATTATTTTCAGGATTTTTCTTTTTTTCTTCTTCCTATTGAGCTCCAAACTGTTATCTTCTTTATCTGTCAATTTTCATCTGTTCTTCAAATGCGGCCATACTATATATACCTTTTTTCTATTACACTCAGTACATCTTTTTTATCCCGTTTGTTTTTTAATTCTTTCAGTCCTAATTTGACCTGTCCTTGTTACCATGCAACATCTCCACCGGTGCTCCGTTTCTATTGGTCTTGTGTTATTGTTGTTTTTATTATCTAGTTCTCTGCTCCATACATTGTGTTATGGATTCTCTGTTTCGTATTTTTTGTAATATGAGTATTTCAGAGGATTGGGTATAGTTGTTCAATACATGCTCTTATTTGCCCCATTCTATTGTTTATTTCTATTTTAGTTGTCTCTTTTTTCGATATAGTAAACCCCAAGTGCTTCAATTCATCCCTGCTCTTATTTTTAGGTTTTCGTTTACTTAACGTTATTTCTTCGTTTGCAATTGCTACATGCTTAGTTTTTTTTTAAAATTAATTTTCATGTCTACTTTAGTATACTCTTAGCTTTCTAACCATATAATTCAGATCTTTGTCGTCCAACGTCGGCGAAACTTAGTGTGTATAGATTTTCCTGACGAATTGGGATACCCATACCTTCACAGTATTGTTTACATATTGCAAATAAAACTTAAATATAGTTGGAGATGTTGAGCACTCTTATAAAAGTTCTTTTGATGTTCTAAAGTAGTTATTAGTATTATATTCTCTGCCGCTTTGTTACTCTTATATAGTTCCTGGACTGCTCGAATTATTTCCTTTGTTATTTCGATCTTACGCATGACGTTCTGTAGTTTTCTTCTCGGTGCAGAGTCGCATATTTTTTTCACACCTATAAAGACTAGGTGCACGTCTCTACTCTTACTAGTTTTTGGTATTAATAGTTGAATAGTATATATGCTATCTATACAGCATTATCCTGCTTGGTCCTTTCCTATTTTCCTTGTATTTTTGTTTCAATTTTATTTTTTATTATTGTTTCGCATATTTTTCCATTATCGTGGTCATACTTATGCCGCTACAGTTTTAGTTCATTCTACGATTGTCCTTTTTGAATATAAAAATAATGTAGATTGTTGTCCATACTTCTCGTTGTCTCCCCTCCGTAAGTTATTTTTGAACATATTGTGTTCGAAACAATTTTTGTGACCCGTAATTTACTAGTTCCTGGAAAATTCTTTTATTGCCCTGATTATTTCTTCTTGTTCTGTCGTGGTGTTACGTTCTCTTTCCTCTACAAATTTAGGTCTTTCTTCAGTCAATAGGTTTCGATAGCATTTTTCCTGTTGATCCATTGGTATGCATTGTATATGTGATTTTTAGACTTATATACATACAAAAATACAAGCCTATGGCGTACGGTCTGTCCGCCCGTTTGTCGGTCCGTCCATCTATATGTCGCTTTTTTCAGCTTTTTAAATTAAAAGTGGCTTGTCAGAAGTGAGATTCGAACCCACGCCCACAGAGTCAACTGCTCAGCCGTCTTAACACCTTGACAATTTCCTAATGAAAATTTATATGTATAAAAGCCCCAGATATTAATGGAACATTGTTTCACGTTCCCAACTTGTTTTGTATTTGTTATGAGTACTTTAATTAATCGTCACGATTCTGACCTTCTTGCCTCTTCAAAGTATTGGTCTACGTGTAAGCATGCTCTGTTTCATTCATAATTTTTTTAGCTTAGCCTTATTGGAGGGCTCCTTTTTTCTTGTATTATCTCTATTGTAAGTTCACTAAAGTTTACTTTATATTAGTTTTTTCTTTACTTACAATGTTTCAACCCGGCTTTTTATAAGTTCGTAGCTCTTATTAAAGTTGTCATACCTAAACTGTACCAAATTTTAATTTAATTTGCTCAGATCCGTTATTGTTTTATTCTGTAAGAGGTGTATTTTAAGTTTTTTGTCTTCAATTCTCTCTCTCTCTCTCTCCCCTCTCTCTCTCTCCCCTCTCTATCTCTCCCTTATTTTTATATAGCTTATGATCGGTTCCACACTCTGTTCCGCTCTTCACACGGAGGTTTTTTATTCTTATTGTATTGTTGCTCCTCATAATAATATAATCAAGGATTACAGATCTTTTGTCACTTGTGTCATTGAGCATTAATATGATTTACGAAAAAATTAAATGTTCTTTTTAAGCAGATATTTGATTACGACTCATATTGTTTAAAATTTCTATTTTTTGCATAACAATAATATATTATGTAACTATATTATATAAATGATTTCATTATCTCATAAAGACACAGATAAGGGTGGATAAAAACCACTTACAAATTTCAGCAGAGGAGCTGAAGTACCTGCGAAGAGTATTGGATAAAATTAGAAGAGATAGGATTAGAAGCAGTAATATACTAGTTGAACTGGACTAACAACGAATAGTGCAACGAAAATGGTTTGGACACCTTACCAAAATTTATATCAAAAAATACCCCAAATTAATATCTAAAACGAGAGTACACAAAATAGTAGTTAACATCAAGCAAGTACCTAGAAAAAGGAAAAATAATCAAAGAAGTGTGAACAATGGTACTAGAAGTGGATAGAGGACTCAATACCATAAGGTATAAAAGAAGAAGATTTAATTTATTTTATCAGCTAAATGCTTATTTGCAAACTGTTAATTCTGCTAGCATTTACTAGATGTTAAATATTTTAAAGGCAACTACGATAAAAAAATTCATATTGGAAAAACTTTTCTTCATTCAAAATTATAGCGATTAAAAATATATTTTGTTGCAATGATCAGAATTATAGCCATCTCTTACTGGGACCTACCCATTAAAAGCACCCACAATTAAAAATATCCTTGATATTAATTGAAATAGTATAAAATTTATGAGCGTAGACGAGTTACGTTTTTATAATTTTAAATATTAAAATAGAAAAAATTAATTTTTTGTCCGTTTTAGTCGAATATTTTGTCATGTGGGTGTAAGCCATATATTATATTGAGCAACACACGGAAACAATTTTGAAATTTAACTCCAAAAAAGAAAATTTTCTAAAATCTATTTAGAATACTATAGAAACGTCTTAAATAAAAGAGTGGTTTGCTGTCAATAAAGTCTATTTCAGCTGTCTTGTTTTTAAATTCTAATTTTAATTCAGCTTACTATCATTCACTAACTCAACTTGCTTATGCTATTCTTACGAATTGTTTCTGTCCGCCTGTTTGTCAACTATCTCATGCGTTGGAAGATTAAATACAAGAAAGTAGTCCTCAAAAAACTCCAGTGAAATTTATTTTTTCGGTCGATACAATTTACCTGCTGTATGGTAAGTACCAAAATAAATAGAGTAGATAATAGACTTTTAGGTTATGCGCAGTTCATTTCGGTATTGACAACACCACTATAAATGGCATCAGTAGAATTTCTCGTCAAATCAACTAACAGGCACAGTTTATACTTCGTTGAGTTATTGTACCTTGATTCTGTTATAATCTTTAGCAACAATGTTTTTTTAATTCTGATTTAGTAGGCGTTCTAGTAGCCGATTTTTCTCCTGGATTTGAATGAAATCTAAGCTGAAAAGGTGAACCACCATTTGTTACGCCGAAATATTCTACTGGCTCTATCGCCTTCATCATTACAACGATATAGTTTAATAAAATAGTGATTGATAGTAACTGCTGCAAATCTAGTGTCTTCGACATATATATATATATATATATATATATATATATATATATATATATATATATATATATATATATATATATATATACAAAGGATCTTCACAGCTGACGCTGTCTTCCTTCACTCAACCGTTTCTTCCACTCCTTCTTGTCTTCCCAATCTCCGTCTGCTAGCCCTCTTCTTTCCATGGCTTCGTCCACCTCATCTCTGAAAGATCTTCGGGGTCTTCCTCTCTTTCGTTTTCCTGGAGGACTCCACTCTGTTATTTTCTTTATCCATCGATTATTGTCCGTCCTTCTAACATGGCCGTACCATATTAATTTCTTTTCCTCGATGTAAGTCAGTGTGTCTTTTCTACATTCATTCTCCTCTCTATTTCTGTATTTCTAATTCTGTCCAGTCGTGTCACCTGGCAGCACCTTCTCCAAAATTCCATTTCTGTGGCTTTTATTTTTCCTCTATTTTTCTTATTAATTATCCAGTTTTCTGCCCCATATGTCATAATACTTCTGATAATTGTGTTATATATTCTGTGTTTTGTATTTTTGTAATGTGTTCCATAGAATGGGATGTAGTTGTCTGATACTTATTCTAGTTTGTCCTAACCTGTTCTTTATTTCTTCTTCTGTAGATGTATTTTTGATATAGTAAAGCCTAGGTATTTGAACTTATTTTTCCTCTTATTTCTACATTGTCGTCTATTTCTAAGTTTTTACCTCTTCTTCTGTAATCGCTAAATATTCTGTCTTGTCGAAGTTTATTTCCATACCGGCCTTAGTGTACTCGTCTTTTAGTTTTCGTAGCATATAACTCAGGTCCTCTTCATCTTGGGCTATTATCACTTGATCATCTGCGTAGCTTAGTGTATAAAGATGTTCATTGCGCACTGGTATCCCCATTCCCTCACATTTCCTTTTCCAATTCTTTAAGGTATCTTCTAAGAATATCTTGAATAGGGTTGGAGATGTGCAGCATCCTTGTAGGAGCCCTTTTGTTGTCTTAAAGTAATTACTGATCGTCTGCCCCACTTTCACTGCCACTTGGTTGTTTCCATAAAGTTGCTGTATTGCCCTGATTAGACTTTTGTTGATCCCTATATTACTCATCGCTTCCCACAGTTTTTTCCTGGGAACCGAGTCGTACGCTTTTCTGAGGTCTATGAAGGCCAAGTGAATGTCCCTATTTTTCGCTCTTTTCTTCGCTATAAGTTGTTGGATAGTATATATATGTTGTCTATACAGGATTTTCCGGCTGTGAATCCTGTTTGGTCTTCTCCTATTTTTCCATGAATATTGTCTTCTATTTTGTTTTTTACTATTTTTGCATAAATTCTTCCCATTAGAGAGATCACACTAATGCCTCTATAGTTGTCACATATTCTGCGATTACCTTTTTTAAATATCGACGTTATATACGCTTTTGTCCATTCATTCGGTAGTACATCCCCATTTAGTGCTTTACGAAACATATGTTGCATCATGCGTAGTAATTTCGGGGTTCCATACTTTACCATTTCGGGTACTATTCCTCCCGGTCCTCCTGATTTTCTATTTTTAATGATTGTGTGGCCTTTTGACTTCTCCAATTGTTATTTCTACTTCTTCGTGTTCTATTTGGTCATTTTGTTTATTTTCTATCGTTTGTCCTTTAAACTCTTCTCTATTTTCTGTTAGCAGATCCTGGTAGTATTGCTCCCATTTTTCTTGTTGTATGAACGGTATGTATGCCTTTTATTTTGAATTTGTTCTTAACGTTTTTAGTATTCGCCATGCTTCTGAACTCTTTGTTCCCCCTATGTATTGGTCAATGTTTGTGCACATGGTTTTCCACTGATCATTCTTTTCTCTTGTTACTAATCGTTTTACCTCTTTGTTCTTCTCTTTGTACTTTTGTTGATCTTCTTGCGTTTTGGTGCTTAGCCACCTATTATATTGTTCTTTCTTTTCCTGGATACTTTTTAGCGTATTTTCACCAAGGATTATCTTGTGATTATTGTTCTTTTTTATTATGACTCCCAGTACCTCCCGAGCTGTTTCTTTTATACTAGTTTTATATGTTCGTACATGTCTGTTATATTATCAAATGTGAATTCATTTAGTTTCTGATCCAATTTTCTTTGGTAGAGTTCTCTTATTTTTTCGTCTTGTAGCTGGTCGACTTGGTAGTGCTGATCCTCTATTTTTCCTGTGTTTGTTTGTAGGTTATTGTTGTTTTCCTATACCAAGGGAATTCCATCTTTGCGATTAATAATTTGTGGTCTGTGCCACATTCCGCCCCTCTTTAACTCGTACATCTTTTATTTTTATTTTGGTGTTGATTCTTATTATGATGTAATCGATAATTGATTTCAGATTTCTTGTCATCCGTTCCCAAGTATATTTGTGGATCATTTTATGCCGTTGAAACCATTCGTTATTCGGAGGTTATTTATTTCACATAATTCTATAATTCTCTCTCCATTATCATTTGTAACTTCCTCTCCGAATGGTCCTATTGTCTTGTTGTTAGCTTCCTTGCCTGTTCTACCATTAAGGTCACCTGCTACTATAATTTCTTGGAAGTCTCTTATTTTCTGGATTTCCTCCCCTAGCGTTTCCATAAAGCCCTTTTTTTCATTTTGAGTGCTATCGTCAGTTGGTCCATATACGCCGAGAATTGCTATCTCTTTTCCATATATTTCTATTTGTACTTTGATGATTCTCTCGCTTATTGGTTCCCAGGATTTGATTCTTTCTGCCAGTTTCTTTCTTATTATCATTCCTACTCCAGCTTGAGCTCGTTTTTCTTTGTTGACTCCACTCCAGCAATGAAAAACGTCTTGGATAATTTCCGTTCCGTTTCTATTTTCATTTTTTTAAATTCTTCTATGACTTCCAGATCTTTATTGTTCCATCCCTGTACGTTCCATGTTCCTACTGTGATCTCTCGTTTCTTCGTCTTTCCGTTTCGGTTGAGGTTAAGATTTGGGTTCAATAACGTTGACGCAGAACTGCCCCGTAACCGATGGGGCTCCCTCCACTGGAGGCGTGGATTGCCACCCGGGGAAATTTTACTTTAAGTTTCCTTTTTATTCTGCTTTCGTCTGAGCCCTTCTTTTGTTTTACGTGTGTTAGGCTGCTTACACCTAGCGCCACAACTTCTAAAGTTGAAGTTACTGAGGATATCATTTCCTATATCGTCGATTTAGGGTTATTCCGCCCATGTTCGGTCGTCAGAGCCTCGTTTGTTTTGAACAGACTTCACCGACTCGAAGGTGAGGTTGACATTTGAGTAGGCTAGGCTATGTATTGCGCTTCACTACCCCATTAGAAGTCTTCGACATGATAGAGAAATAATAGCATTGAAATTATCTGCAGGGATTTTAGTTTCAAATCTTATGCATTCGAGCTTACTTCGTATTCTTATGAAATTCACGATCAAGTACCTATATGTCATCTGGTTTGAAGAACTCTGTGACCAAACTGTTTGGAATGAATGCATCATCGATTAGGTCATATGTTATGGTAGCTATCATTGGTTTAACAAGGTTGTGATATTTATAGGGGCTTTATGTCTTCCTTTGGAATAGATTTAAGAACGTGTCATTCTTAACAGTCACAACTTTATCCTCACCAACGCTATATAATGCCTTCATGAATTCAGTTGTATTCTCAAGTAACATCAAGTTCTAAGAATTCTTTGTAAGTTTTTTACTATAGAAGTAGGACGTTATTGCGCTCAGATATACAGAGAATTGAAGCACTCGTGTATAACCTTATTAGGTATTAATAATCGTCACACAAGTCGAGAAGCCTTTACGTTACAAATACTGAAACTGCCCATGCGTTCATTTTGCTACGGCATAGTTCCTCGCTGTCATTAATTTGTTTGAACGATTCAGTGTTGTTATCGTTACCACAAAAGCGCAAGCTATCAATTATTTTTATATAAAATATACTAGAGGACATTAGTTATTCTATTGTCTTTAAGATCATATTTTTTAAAAATATGTACGTTCAAAAATATCTCAGAAAATCTGATTTTAGTGCTGATGATATAGCAGTTTGCATTGGTGTATTACAATCTTGTAAATAAGAGACACTCATTGTGATTTTCTAAAGTTTGTTTTGTTGACACATCAATTACTTGTCCTTATTTAAACAACTTATTGAGCAATTTCAAGAACAAATAATTGGTCGTGTTTGATTTACCGCTTCTTTAATTAATATTACGATAACAAAGCAAGATTTTTGTGATGGAAGACGCAAAACTACCAAAGATTTTGAAAAACTTAAGGCAAATTTTGTAGACAATGCTCTTAAGAAAGTTAAAATGTATGCGTTTTTGGGAAGAAGAGAAGCTAAAAATAAAAATGAATATTTGCCAACTAAAGGTTTCTAAAACTGCTTCTGAGTTGGAAATAAGTGACGGTAGTGACCAGGCAATCTAAGATCATAGGAAACATACACCTTGTATACCTTATTTGTGAATAAAGTTATCGTAAATAAAGCAAGACTATTCGAAACACCTTCGTAAAACCTTATTACTTTAGAAAAGGAATAACAAATATTTCTTAATCATGATAGTGCATTACCACTGTATTATCCGTTTATAGGACATCCTATTACTTTACTAAATAATTCAACTCGATTTCCCGACCACCTCCATCCCATCCTTCCCCAGAAACAATCTTAGGCCCGATCTCGTTTTTCGGACACCGCCAAAATCCCGAACGACTCATTTTCTTCCTCCTCGGCCATTAGCTCTCAAATCAAATTGAGCCTAATGCGGGGTCCAGAATTAAGCTCCAGACATCCCGCCCTGGTCGCGCTGCTCGGCACCTCGTAAAGAGCCGCTCAATCCGTTTCTATTTTATGGACTGTCCGGTGACGGCCGTAAAAAGTTTAACGGCCGCATTACGCCACAGGTTTCACGCGAACCCGCAGCTTTGGACAATCGAAATTTCGGCCAAACGGCCAGAATGCGAAAACTGCTGATTGAGACCGCTGCCGAAGCTGTTGTTTGGGATTCGGAGTGAGCGATCAGATGTGGTCAGCGGCTCTCGTTTGCGAGCTTTCTAATGCCGCCGGCTATAATGGGCAGAGTAAAGTTAGGATATTTAAATCGGTTATTTTAGGTCAGACTATTAATTGGACGTATGTTAAAGATACATTGCGGCGATTTTACCGAAAAGTTATGTAGGTGCTGTCCAGGCTTTTTTCCATTAACTAAAATGCGTTTTCTAAATATAAATTCCATTAATTAATACATAAAAATGTCAAAATAAGCTGCGTGTCTAAAAATAACTGTAGGTGTTTATATATAGACAATGCGTTTTTATTTTTCTGTGTAAATAGCAGACAGAAGTTTTACAACAAATGTTTTTTGAGTGCAACTCGGTAATCGCGAATTTTTGATTATTGGTCCTATTGAGTAACTACTGTAGGTACTTTTGTAAATAACATTGTTACTATAGTTACTGTTTAGTTCTTAAATGGGTCTCTGAAGTCTCTACTTAGGTAAGAATACGTCACAAATACTGTCAAAAATAAATACGTCAAAAATACTGAATACCTACCTCTCTATTGACCATTATTTGCATAGTTAACCGGTTCAAGATTGAAACCGAAGTTTGTAACCAATATTTTTCAATGAAGACGAGCTCGTATAATCATACATTCGTTTGAAAAACATTTCTATGAATTCTACGGAAGTAGTCCCGTCTATAATCATTATTAGTACCAAGAGTAAGATGGTTCCAATAAAGTTTGCATGACGTGGTTGTACTGGGCCGTAGATGACTAGAAGAGAATTTTGTTTAGGGATGAAGATAAATTTAATTTTCTTGGAAGTTGAGAGAAGGTATATTGGTCATTCAGTTGACAAAATATTTAACACAAAGTACACTTAAGTTACTATAAAATATGATACATTCCGCACAATGGGCTTTCTTAAGATAAACGATGAAGTGAAAAATCGTACAAAAATAGCTTTGCTAAAATATGCCTGGATAAGTACTTTTCTTAATCGAAGAAGGTATATTGGTCATTCAGTTGACAAAATATTTAACATAAAGTACACTTAAGTTACTATAAAATATGACACATTCCGGATACACGAATGGGCTTAATCTACTAAGATAAACGATGAAGTTAGATAATCGACATAAGACTAGCTTTGTTTCTAAAATACTCTTTGTGGTCTAGGCACTTTTATATCTATAACATTACCCAATAATCATTGTAAAGTTTTGATTTTAGGAAATGTCAATTAATTAACTGAAATACGTTTAAGAAAATAGATCGCTCGGTTCCGGAAACTGATTATAGCTAAAATTTGTCATGAGGCGTACATCCGATTGGAATAGTCACGCAACAAGTTTTGCTTATATGGACTTTGACCTATCTACAAGCAGCATCATAACCTTTATATACATACATAAGACTCTTTGTTTCATAATTTAATACTATTTCTATGTCTTGTATCCAGAATTATTATACTCAATGCTAGAATTATTCATTAGGCGTTCCGGCTAAAGTAATCGAACCTGTAGAAGTAACTTTGATTGTTAGAACAATTTATAATTTTAAATAAAATTACATCAATTTTTTATTTAAAAGGCGAAACATCTTATATGGCCTTAAATAATTAATTATGAGAAATTGTAATCTTTCAAGTTTTGGGAAAATCTTTTTTTTTAAATTTTTCTTGTTCAATAGTGGATATAGTCATTTCATTTTTCCTTCTTTCTCGGTTTTTTGCTAGCCTTCTTTATCGTTTTCCTGCTATGGTTTTTATGTGGCTTTTCCAACGTGTAAGTGGTCTATCTACATTCCTTTTCTTTAGTCTGGATTACCACTTTAAAAGTATATTCGCCCATCTCTCTTCGGTCCTTATTAAATACCACGCTCAGTTCTACTTTTGTTGTGCAATTTTCTTTACTACGTCTTTGACCTTCGTTTTTCTCTTAACCATTCGAATGGTTAAAGGAAACAAAACTATATAACCTGATTACTAAAATAAAAATTAGTCAGAAATAATTGAAAATAGTAAAGAAATGAAAATAAAATTATTATGAGTTATTTATTAACTACTTTATTGTGTGAAGATAGAAGAAGGTGATTATAGAAATTATTGTGGTTATTGTAGTATTTTCGGAAAGAACGACTCAGTAGAAGAAGGTCTTAGAATTCCCCAGTTATATATTAAAATGTCAGAGTAAAACAGAGACTAGGTGTAAAGAGATATGTGATTTAAAGTGTTAAAGTAATTTATGCAAGAAAGGGAAACTGTTGACAGTTAAATAACAATTTAAACATCTATTAATAGTTTAGTGTTGCTTGAACTATGTCACACTTGCCTAGATGCAAAGTTCCAGGTGATTTCAACTTCGGGAGTATCACAGCCCAAGCTGGTCATGGTATCACAACGAGAAATAAGTGCAGCTTAAAATTATATTTATCAACAGCAAATTAGCCTGGTACTGAATTTTAAAAAGTGATATGTGATCAGCTCTTTCAAGATGCGGTATCCCAGGATAACAAACAAAATTAGCGGTAAAAACATCTGTGAAAAACTGAAAATAGTGGTTCAATTGGCACGGATGTCAGGAAAAGGCAGCAGTAACGTTTAATGTTATTTTGTAATATTATTGGTAATAGAGGTACGTTCTTGATCAGATTGGTGGTTTGATATTTTTTCTGCTGTCAATTCTGTGAATGTGGTCTAATTTTGATATGAGAACGTTTGTCTAATTAAATAAATGATAAATTCCTCCATCAGACTTTAGAATATGGAGAAGCGTTCTGTGTAAAGTTTAATTTTGTATGATGGCACCGTAAATGTCATTAAGTACATTAAAATTTTTGTAATAGACTTCCACCTGAATTTAATAATATTATTGTTAGAAAAAAATGTTGCTTTTATATAGAATGGTTCTTCTTATCATCAAACGTGTACAAGTGCAGCGTGAAAAGAGGAGCAGTAAATTTGATTTTTGCTATGGCAAAGACAGTCTCCACAAAAGAGTTTGATTAAAAACTTGTGGCAAATTATTTAGCAAAACAAAAGCCATGAGAATAGTAAACCTGGAAAAAACCTGTTTACGGTAGCTACAGAAAATGTAATAGAAAACGATAGATCATTTTACCATACTATGCCCAAAGATCAAAAGGTTGTTCACTCAAGTACTAATTGCAAGTTTTACTTAAATGTGACTAAAGTATATATATATATATATATATATATATATTAGTATTAAGTTGCTAAAAATGTAAATTTTTAGTAGTTATATATAGGCTAGATAAAGGTTTTATTCACAACTAATTAACTGTGGATAACAATAATATTTTGCAATAAAACCTTTATCTGGCGCATTTTGGCTATTACTATTAAAAATATACATTTATAACAACTTAATAGTACCTTAAGATTTAGAATATCCTTTAAGGCGCTATATTAATACACTCTAGCATTCACGGACACTTTTGTAGCTTCCACAATTAAGAAATACTTCAAGATGTTTAAAAAGTTTACAATTAAGATTTGCCCTTTTTACCAACGAACATAAACAGTAAAAAAGGGGTATATCACAATCCTCAAAAGAACCAGAAAAATATTTATTTAATACTATAATGCGATTATGTTAGGGCAAGGAATAGATGCTCTCTACACTCCCAGTAGAGACAGATCTACTTCAAGAAAGCGATTCTGCCCACGTAAGCCTTGGTTTTTTCTCTCACGTCCTATCACTGAAAGGAATCTTAACCCTAATCCATCCTACGCTATTTTTATTTTTCCTATATCCTACCCTATTTTTCAACCCACTTGACCAGCAAGGAAGATTATGCCTCCCCTGCCGCCGCTCAATATGGGGAGTTTAAAAAAAGAAACTGATTCCCAAGCGGATAACCAAAATCCCATCCTACCAAGAAGGGCTGTCTCAAGAAATCTAGAGGAGGCAAAGATTTACTAACAACCCCAAAACACCCTCTTAATATAGTGAAATGGCATATCGCAACCTACAACACAAGATCATTACTAGCAGAACAACGAGTAACGAAATTTGAAAACGAACTACAAAACGTAAAATGGCACGTGATTGACCTCAGTAAAGTGAGAAGACGAGAAGAACAACTAATAAAATTAAAAATTAGTAACAACTTCTATGCGGGTGAAGATGGTAGTTTCATATGAGGAACCGGAATTATAATAAAAAAACGCCACAGTGAAAAAATTGCATGTGAAGAATGATAATGTTGTTTTAAGGTTACTTAAGAGACTGCATTACAATTATAAGGACCATACGGATGAGGAAGTGGATTTATTCTGTGGCGAAGTAGAAGCGGCTATCGCAGAAAAGAAAACGCATTACACTATTCTGCGCGGAAATTTTAATGCCCAAATAGGGATTAAGTCTGATGCTACGGAAACTTCATTACGAGGCTACAGTTTGGAAGGCAGAAATGACCGCGGAGAGACAGTGTTAGGCTTTTTGCTTTAGACTAATATGTTTTAGATAAACAGCCTCTTCTATAAAAAAACAAACAGGAAACGGATCTGGGCAAGTCCTGACAAGAAACACATAATCAAAGACATGTCAGTACTAAATATGTTTGGTATTAGAAGCAATCACAGGATGATGAGAGCAAAAATGTTAATTAATATCAGCAAAGATCGGTATAAAATAATAAATAAGAAGATTAATAGACCCATCAGATGCCGAAAAATTTTAGCGAAATATTAATAAAGTGCTAGAGAACAAAACATTAATAGCTTAAACAAAAAAATAATAAATGTAATACTGGAAAGTCAGATCAAATATCGCCCTAAAACAAAAAGAGAAGACGAAATCGATCCAGGGACAAAAACTTCATGCAGGAGAGAAGGGACCTCGAAGAGATAAAAGAGATAAACAAACGAATATTATAAGCTGTACAGAAAGATATAAGAAAATACAACACAAAAATAACAAAAAATCAACAAAAGCATGAAAGTGTCGGAAATGAAAAGAGACAAACAACTAAAGTTAAGAACAAAGAAGAAACTGTCACCAGAGAGAGAAGAGATATTGGAAACTAGTAGAAGATTTTATCAACTGCTGTATAAAAGCCAAAAAGAAACAGACTCGGCTGCAGATCAAGAAAGGGTATAATAAATCAAAAATCAGAATCACTACTAGACATTACCTTAGAAGAAATAGATTTAGCATTAAAAAGCAAATAACAATAAGATACCTAGAGAAGATAAGGTAATTACTGACACAATAAAGGTAAGCCTTGAATGAATGAAACATTGCTATTATGATATTGCTTCGCAAGAAGGTGATATAGCTGGACTAGAGAATTACAGACCTCTAAATCTTTTAATCTATCTGTACAAACTATTTACAAAGATTATAACACTGGAGAAGGGTCATTTTTGTGTCGGATTTGGAACCAATGACAATTTACAAAGCGTCAAAACAATAAATGAAAAGTTTATTGAGTACAACAGGCCACACGTTCTAGACTTTGTGGACTTCCAAAAGGCATTCGACAGAGTTGAGATTGAGGCAGTTACGGGGGCGTTGAAAGAATGGCGTGTCGACTGTTAGTACACAAGGTTAATATACAACATCTACAATAAATGACGATCAAGTTACACGAGTACACCAAACGCATACCAGTTGAAAGAGGAGTTAGACAAGAGGGTACAGTGATCCCCAAGTCGTTTACGGCAGTACTGGAATATGCTTTTAAAAAGCCAAACTGCAAAGGAAATGCCTTAACGTAGACGGGCAGGACCTAAAAAACCTTCGATTTGCGAATGACAGTTTTAATGTTAGACAATATAAAATATATTTTGTCAATGTTAACAGAACTTCAAGAGGTATGCAATGAAGTAGGTTTACAAATAAACAGCTTCGAGACAAAATTTATGATCAATTTGGTCCCGAATGAGAACTTAAAAATTGACAATAATGATAGATATACATATCATGGGAACGAAATATAAATCACTAGAGACAATTAAGTATGTGAATTAAAGAGAAGACTTACCCACGCCTGGGCTGCTTATGAAAGACTGCCAATATTTTTAAAAAGGCAAGTTTTCAATCAGTATGTGCTGCTGGTTATGACATATGGCGCCGAAATTTTAACTTTAACCAACGTATGTAACCCCTAAAAAGCTTAGAATAACATAGCGAAAATGTAAAGATTGATGCTTGGCATATCCTTAAGAGATTATATTAGGAACGAAGATTTGTACCAAAGAACAGACGTGACTAATATAATCACACAGATAGCAAAGCTCAAGTGGAACTAGAGCGGACATGTGACTTGGATGACGGACGGGAGATGGACGAAAGGCTGCTAGAGTGGAGGGCGAGAGCAGACAGAAAGAGTAGAGAAAGACCCCCTACCCGATAAACGGATGATATCAAAAGAATAGTCCGTAACTGGATTGAGATAGCCCAAAGTACAAAGGAACAGACGAAAATTATGTTTTTCATCTTAATACATATTTTTTGCCCAAATCTCGTAATTATTGCTAATTTGTTGGTAGTACAACTCAATTAGAAGTTTCTTGTAGCAGGTTATCGATTAAATAATAGATAAGTATCTAAAATGCACCTAGAACCAATTATTATTACCAATTTCATGAGTAGTGTAAGTATATAAGCGTTGCAATAGCCTTTAAAATTCATTTCACTAGTGAATTTTCTCATAAGTTGCGAAATGTCGCCTTAGAAGACAATGTAAAATATTAAATAAAATTCGGCAGAAATAATTTTTTGTCAAAAAGGTTTTTCTAGTTATAAAACAGTCGTCAAAGTTAAGTGTCGTAGGTCTTCAGTTGTCTGAATTATTAAAAAGTATGCTGAGATGAAAAAAATTAGCCATAAACTGCGTAGTGGGCATCTAAGAACTTCATTTCGAGATGATGCTGTCCTAAGAGTAAGCTTGGTCAACAAAAGTTTCACTTGGGCCCTACCATGGAATTAAGTAAACTATGATGCGAAGCTGTTAGTGTTCGTGTATGTTTTTTCTGTATGATAAATATAGTTTGGTTGATAATTAAGAGAATGTAAATTAAGAAATAAGCCACTTGTTTCCGAGCACCAGATGCTTTTGTCTACAATTAGCTAAAGAACATGGACCAGTGCAGTCTATTGATCTCAATCTCATAAAAAACTTATGGTGAAGAATGTCAAACACAAAAACCCACAGCAAAGGCAAAATTAAACAAGTTGCTAGTTCAAAATCGAGATCGTTGTATTTCAAAGGAAGAATTGGAAAAAGCAGTACTTTTATACTTAAAAGATGTAAATTACTCAAAAACAAGGGTTTTCCAATAAAATATGAGTTCTAGTACAATATAATACTGCAAAAAGCTTTGGCTATAATTTTTAAACTGTTGTCAATAAGTGAACGTGAGCGGAGCCTTTTTTTTGAATCCTGGTAATGTGTCTCTTGTTTCTTACACGGCTACTGCAGAGTACAACATAGACAAGTTATAACAATTTGAATATTGAAGACTACCTAAATTAAAAATTCATTTACTTAGAAATTAGGACAGTCCAAAACGGATTTGATATGGGAAAACAAATTTTAACATAATACTTGGTAGTGGTACCTTATAATGTTTAACTGACCCAGCGTGTCGGGCCGTATTGATTTTTTGAAAACAGGTGGGAGCGGAAAATTTCAATTTTTGAATTATTTGCTAGGGCTAACCAATAGGATAAATACAATTTAAATAGATTCCTGTATTGAGACCGCACAGGCCTAAAACATGGTCCATCCATACGCCATAAGTGCCAGCCATTGTTAAAAAACTAAATAGTAAATATTCAATTTTCTATAAAGTTATAAACGTCTTGTGCACGAGAAAATCTGGTCTTCTAAAAATTTCTAGGTATAGTCAGTAAACTATATAATGTATGATGTCTTTTCCTACAAAAGTTTATTATATAAGGCTATACACTCCTTGGAGTTGAAGCCGCCCTTTTTGGGCTCTATAGACTGGTTCTTTTTAAAAGCACAATGGGCCGTCACTCCACTACACTTTATTCTTCACAGGTTGGGGTTTTTCTTCGCTTCTTCCACTACTTCTCTCCATTCTTTCCTGTTCTTCATTTTGTCTGTCCACCTTGTAACTCTCATGCTACTGATATCCCCAATGACTTGATCTTCCCATCTCAGTTTTGGCCTTCCTCTTGATCTTGTTGATGGTTTTCATTTTGTTATCCTTTTAACTATCGATTCCTCACTCATTCGGTTTATGTGCCCGTACCATCTAATTCGTTTTGCTTTCATTGCGCTTACAATATTCTTCTGTTCTAATATTTTTTCTACTTCGTTATTTGTTAATCTTCTGTATTGCTCTTCATTTATTTTGTATCCTCCGTATATCTTCCTTATTGAATTAATTACTACATTTATATGGTTCTATAGGGTAGTTGGTAAGCTTTATATATTTTTACTTCTTCAGTGGCAAATGATTTTATAGGTAGATTCAGCTGATGTAATACCCCTAAAAAATCTTTTGTTTCGGTGTTGTAATTTGTTTGCTTAACCAATTAGTGGCACGTGGATCTGAGGTTGTTTAAACTTTTTACCATAGCGGAATAAATTGTTAATGCAGCTCTTAAATGATAAGTTTTGAATTTTTCCTTGTCACGTATTTAGCTGATCAGTTACGTCTTTGTTTACTGCTAAATTATTGTAGTACGACAATTTCTGTTATTAATTGTCGATTGTAAGCGATACATTATCGGCTGTTTCTATGATTATTATTTTCCTTGGAGTTGATTGCCATGCTGCTTCTTGTATCAACTGAGTAATATATTGTCTCTGCTTTCTGATTCACCTAACTCTTTATTTACTGTTATCCTTGTGTTGCAGTTTACAATTTCTTCAATATATTATCTAGATTTATCGAATTTCTTATGTTATGATTTTATGATTATTGGTGAATGTTTGAATAATAAGTCGTAATTAGATTCTACTAAACAACTGTTTGTAGGAATGCTACTTATTATAAAAAAGTCGAGAAGATCGAGAGCTTTCTTTGCTCCATTGGCCAGTAGATCGCAGTTATTGTAGACCTTAACAGATTTATACTCTTGGCAATAATTAGCACAGAATAATATTAAGGCTTATGTTCGCCATTCCAATTACCTCATAACAAATTTGTCATCAAGAGTTTGGCAGAATGTTTTATAACCGTCAGAAGTGATTATATGGTGTGATAAACAGTAAATAGCAATTATTTATATTAAAATGCATCTATTTAAATGTACGCTCCTTATATTTCAAGAAAAGGATATTTAGGTAGTTTGCGATAAGATATTTGAGGAGTATATTTGATTATAAGAATAGCCCTTTCGTGCATAGCACAGTTAGGGTGGATGGTGTCAATACAGGGTAGCGTGATATTTAAACATTTGCAAAGTTAGTCTTTTATTTTAGTAGAATGCTTATTTTGTTTCTATTTTAAAATGCAACTACTTCTTGCTTATTGTTAAGCAAATCGTTCGCATTCCATGTGATAGTTATAGCGAATTGATTCAGTTTATAACAGTTGTCAGCATATTTAATTTTCTACTTTGTAATTGAAAAAAAATCTTTAAATACGTTAACGAATGTTTTTAGATGTTCTATTTAATTGTGTTGTTATAACTTACTGGAGATAATACGTTTGGATAGGCTTTTTTTGTTTTTAAAATAGGATTAAGCGTAAAAAACTGTTTAAAAGGGTAAGACTGGGTAATTGTATTGGGTAGTTAAAAAATTCTAATTTCCTTTGCAGTTCTTTCTTCTCTTGTAGACCAATAACTTTTGTAATTTGACGGATGGGAATTTTTACTCTATTTATATCGTGTTGCCCACCCCATTTAATATGGTAATATATTTTAGTTTAGTACTCTTTTGAGTGTTCTTGCATTCGGAATTTAATAGATAAAACTGTTTCACGATTTTACTAGGTGGTTATTTTAGTATGGTAAATGTATTTTTGTTTGTAAATTTTCGTGCTGTTGTTGATTATTGGTGAAAGTTTTTTAGTTTAATTTTTATTATGTTTCGAACTTTATATCCCGCTATTTCTAATCCAGATTTGATACTATCTACTGCCATAAAGTAATGTATGTTTTCAGTACCAACCCAAATCTTTGATTTGATACGCGTGGTATGTTTTTTTTTGGTAGATTCCTGTGTTAGCGTCAATTTTAACTGTTTGATTTGCTAACACGTCATTACAGTGGTTTCCAAATTATTCTAAAGTAGGACTCCTTTTCGACAATAATTTGTTGGAAATCTTTTTTCAAATCCTTTTGGATTTATTATTAATAACAAGAAAGCGACAGCAAGACCAAATAAATGGGAATATTTGTTACTAGTCTAATTTGTTTTCTTTTTGGTACCGAATAGTGCTATTTTTCTTTCTAAAACTCTCAACATACTTAAGACAATATTAGATAGTACTTGAACCTTTTGAAAAATTCAGTTTGGCTTTATGTAAGCAGTGAAACGCATTTTCAATTTATACACTGTGCTGTTAGCTATTGAGTGCTATATCGAATATTGAACGGGATACGAGAGTCAATTATAAATTATAAATAAAATTGTCTTTGATTTTTAAGCTGGCATTTTTAAACAATTAAATATTTTTAAAAGTAGCTTGAAAAGCTGCAATGTTAATATAATAATAGCTACAGATCAAATTAAATGATTTATAAAAAAATGGATGTACGGTCAACTTGATTGAAAAAGAGAAGTTTACGATGAACTCTTAGCACATTATTGCAAGTCAGTTTTCACAACTTAAAATAAATGCTCTGTGACTATTTTCCAAAACAAATTCGAAACAGTCATGATAATTATGATGGATACTAAAATCATTTTTCGACAACTTATTTCTACATGTTGAGGTTCCAGCAAAAACATAGAAAAGTATTAAGTGATGGATTGTTGAAGCTGGACTTTCTTCGAGAACCCATATCAGCTTTAGACCAAAGAAATTTAAGAATACTCCGACTCGGCAAATAAAGCTCTCAAGTGGTTGGTTCCATTTGCAACATAATGCCTTCAAATAAAAATGAGAACTTGTCTCAAAGCTGAAAATGAGATCATTGTGTGTGCATCTAATATAGAAACTAGATTTGAGAAGCTATATAGTTTTTGAAAAGCAAGCCTCACTTAACATTAATATCTTGTAATTTGTTGTACCTTAAAGTTGAAGAATAGTTATGTTTAGGTTTCTGAATTTATATTATTTGTTGTGTTTATTAGTTAAATTGAGTATATTTTCATTTACGCTACAACAAATGGAAATTAATATTTTGGAAGGGGGTTACGACCCATATTTTGGATACCATTAGGTCTTTTCAGTTACTTGAGCTAGGTTATTATTCGACTTTAGAAGTTAGTGACTCTGTATATAAATATAAGTGGAGATCTAAAATTTTTTGTTTCGAAACTCTTTATAGTTGTGATTTTTGTTATTTTTATGATAATGGTTTGTGTGTATTTTCTGTTAGGATAATGTGTATTGTAATGTTTGTGATTGATTTGATTTTTTTGCTTTTTTGCTCTACAACTTGCAATGTGCCATTATTTTCTTCCATATAGGACTTTATCTCTATTACTAATAATACATATGCACATTTTAATAGAGAAACCTTAATAGGTATACAAATAATTACAAATGGGAGCTATCGAATTGAGAATTAAAGGTTGAAGAGCACCATTTACATTTACTGAGTTTAAAAGAATTATATTGCACTAAATATTAAACAAAAATAATAAATGTCTTCCAAAAAGAAACAAATATTGTCTAATGTAAGTTTACACTTACAAATATTCAATCTGTGCTCCTCTTGTCATATGACACACTTTTATGCAATAGTCCTATTAATTCAAAACGTATTTCAATGTTGCTACACCTAAATGCAGCCGTAATGTAGTCTCAGAGTTCATCCAACATGAATAATAAAAAATCTTTATACTTTTGTAGAATTTGCATGTTACTTTCTAAAATTGGTCTTTTGTATAATGTTGAAGGTCTACGGATCTTTTTTTAATAAAGAACTCTATTATGTACTTTAATATATGCAACAACAGTTATATCTCCAATTGAAAAAATATTCTGGCAACTTTATATTCCAACAAGATGGATCTTAGTATGTTAAAGTGGGTAGCTACCTGTACGAACTCCTCTGGTGTCGATGGTTTTGGTAACCTTCTAAGAATGACTTACTGCTTTGCAGATGCTCGCTCAGATCTCCTAATTTAAAACATTGTGATTTCTTTTTGGAAGGTATGTTAAAGATTCTGTTTACGTACTACCATTGTCAACAACATTGGATGAGGTCTAAAACCGCAAATCTCTCAAATCATAAAAGTAACATGAGAAACACTACACCCCAAGCTTTTTGCAAACTACTTTATCAATAGAAATCGAAACGCGTAAGATATTTAAAAAAAGGCATGTTAAAAATTATAAATAAAAAAACATAAAAATATTGGAAGTACTAGATTTATTATATATAAAAATACAAGGATATTATAAAACTAGGCGATAGTAAAGTAAGAAAAAAGTTAGTAGTAATAACTTATTAGGGAAAAGAAAAATATATGGATAAAATAAAAGAGATATGACTAAATTTAAGTGAAAATGTTAATAAAACTTTAGTAATTTAATAATTAATTAAAATTTGATTTTAAAGGAATAGTAATCCAGTTAATAAATACAGTTGCAAAAATATGTCATTATACAACGTTATGCACCTGCAGAATAAAAGAGTACCATAAAACATCAATACAGAGGACGTAGTACTACTAATAAAATATTTTAAAGATAAAATAGAGATTAATAATAATTAGAATAAAGAGGTTATGGGGGATGCATCATGATAGTTTTAACAACAATTTAGATAAAAGTATATTGCTTTTCATTTGTTGTAACTTAAAATTAGGAAAATACTTAACAACAATTTAACATTGGTCCTATTTAACTTTATTGTCCTACTTACCAGCAATTATTGTATTATTGTCTGAAAAATTAGATAGAATAAAATCCTTTCTAAATTGTGAATGTGTGAGGTTGATTAAAATGTTTGACATGACATTTTATATTCATGAATTTTTTTTTATTGACCCCACTTAAATACAATATGTCTGCATATACAGACAAAAAGTATTTTATCTTATCTTATGCAGTTACTTAACTTAATACTGTGAGCAGTCTCTATAAATTATTTTAAACAATAATACAATACAGGATTATATTTATATTTATAAATTTTTGTTTGAAATAAAGAGTTGTGATTGGATGTTTCGTTCAAGTGTAACGGTCGAATGGGTCTGCTGGTTTAAACCTCTTCAATCTTCTGGGCACATCTTCATCACACAGCGTCTTAGAAAGTGGGTTGGGGTGAGTTCAGAACCCTGTTTTTGGGCTTAGTATAATTTTTCCCGACTTATTTCCAGACTGTGGGTACCTCTAAATCAAAATGTAATATTGTGTTGGAAACATACCAAGGCGCGTTAACTGTAGCCTTGAGCACTTTGTTCTATGTTAGATAAACTTGCAGTTCCCCAGATTGGTAAACAGTATGTCCAGATAGGTTTAAGCATAGTTTTGTACATCAAAAGCTTATTGTCGGTTGATAACGCTGAGTTTCTTCCCAGTAACCGATATATTTAACTCAATTTTTTGCCTAGTTGTTTCATTTTGTTAAAGATATGGGTACGCCAAGTTAGTCTTCTATCTATGTAAAGGCCTAAATATTTATTTTCGTCCTTATGGTGGTATACGGGTACCGTTTAATGTTATACCGGGACAGTTTCTACGCATCATCGCAAATATGATGTGTGATAACTTGGCTTCATTAGCTTTAATTTTTCAGCGTTGTAGCCATTCTTCTAACTGGTTTATGTGTATTTGTAGGTTTCTAGATGCAACGAGATCTTCATGTGACGTTAAAATTATTGTGTTGTCAGCATACATAGCGATAGTTGTTAAAGTGGATTCTAGTAGATCAGCAGTTTATAGAGTGTATAACGTAGGTCCAAGAATACTTCCCTGTGGGACACCTGCCCGAATGGGGTATAGTTCAGTGTATGATTTTTGTTATTTAACTATAAAAGTTCTATTAGTGAGGTATGATTTTATTAATGAATATATCGGATGTGGAAAATACGTCTAATTTTATACAACAGCCCATTGTGCCACACCTTGTCAAATTCCTGACTTACATCGATACTGATGGCTGAGCAATATTTTTTATTCTCAAAGTCCTGATATATATGGTTTACTATACGGTGTATTTGTTCTGTTGTTCCATGTTTTTTTTCCTAAAACCGAATTGATGGGTAGATATGAGTAGTTGTTCCTCGATTATTATTTTTTAGATTATTTTTTCTAAAACATTAGATAGAATTGGCAAAAGCCTGATGGACCGGTATGATGTGATTTTACTTGAATTATTGCCTGTTTTTAAGATCATCATAGTCTCTGCAATTTTCCATTGGCAAGGAAAATATTCAAGTCGCATTGAAAATATATGTAAATATTTTGTAGCCATTCTCGGGTAGTTTCTGTAGTGATCAGATCATATCCCGGAGCCTTTTTTGTATTGACCCTATGTATAATTGATTTAACTTCCCGTTGATTCGTTTTCCGCACAGATAAGTCTATTTGATGTGGGATATTCAGTTGATTATTGATTTATTCTGCTGCGTATGGTGATTGAGACGAATTAGGTTGGAACACTACAGCTAAATGTTCGGGGAAAGTTTTTGCCTTTTGTTGGTTCTTCCTTCAAGAAATTTTTATATCAAATCATTTCTATGCTTAATAATAAGTTTTTAAGTTCTTTGGCGAGTTTATTGTATTTCTGTTTGTAAGATGCAAGGTTTGTTATTTGCCTTCGTTTCCTTACTTTCCTCTTTTCAGCCAGTTTGTCTCTTAAGTTTATAGGGCATTCCTCTTTGATGTGAGTCTCATTTATGTTCGGCGTGGCTTTTCCAAGCAGCCTATTGTATGACTTTAGTTAGGTATAAAAATGTAGCTTCTATATCTGATGCAGTTTTTAATGGTATTTCTAGATTCAACTGATTATCTAATTTTTTTCAAAAAAGATTTCAATCTGTCTTGATGGTCTTTTGGGTTTACCAGTAAATTAAAGTGAAAACTAGAATGGGCGTATGGTTAGAGGTTAATTCAAGACAGGAATCCACCACATTTTTTTTGGAGTCAAGTCCTTTTTTAATACAGAAATCAAGTAGATCCGGAATTTTGTTTGGATCCGAGAACCAATATGTCAGTTGTCTTGTTGTGAGAAATATAATAATTGTTGTTTTGAATAAATTTAAGTAGCTCTCTCCCTTTGGTTGTAGTAGTTCATGCATCCCAAATTAAGTGTTTTGCGTTAAAGTCTCCTCTGACCGAGAATCTATTTCGCAGTGTTTTAAAGAAAGCATTGAAATCGGCAAGTTTGTTGTTGTGCCTGGGTGGGCAATATATAGCTGATATTGTGATTATTCCAATAACGTCCTCTATATAAATATTATGTATTGTATGTTGGAAAGTCTACATTCTTTTCGCACATAGTATTTAATTGTTTGTTTTATAATTATCGCGCTACATCTATGTCCCCTATTGTCAGGATGATTAGTACTATGTACATTATACTTTGGTATTTTTAAATAGATCCGGTTAGTGAAGTGGGTTTCAGATACTAAAAGTATGTCTATATTTAAGTTTTGTAAAAATAGTTTTTCTGTGCATGTTGACATAGTCTATTGGCATTCTATACTGTGATTTTTAATAATGGAGCCATTATTTGGATTTGTCGACCAGGGATGTTATAAGGTTGATGAGAGTACCCACTTGATTAATCATAATTTTCATCATCGTATGAAATTCAGATATATCGTTGGTGAGTTGTGATGTAGCGATGTGTACTATTTGATTTTCTGAAGTTGTAGTTAAACTGGGATAGCCTTTTTTTACATTAGCAAATATTGTTCCTGGTTGTACTGATCTTATGGATATTTTACGTTCTGTTAGTACTGGATAGAATTTTTGTTGAAGTTGTTTGAGCACTATACATTCTTTATAATTTGCCGGATGTTGCTCGTTACAATTCACGCATGTGACATTTTTAATTTTTCTTGGATATTCTTCAGTTAAATGTTCGACTGTGCATTTAACACATCTAGGAACGTTTCTAAAAAAGTTTTTTGTGTGTCCAAATCTCTGGTAGCGTTTACATTGGTATTGAAAGCATCTGCATGGTGCGTGTAAGACTGTTGTATTCGCATTGGTTGTAAATAAGAGGAATTAACAACGGAATTTGCACGTACGTTATTGGTTAATTTATTCCTCCATAATTACTTGTATTTGGTTGGCTTGTTATAAATTGCCCGTAATTTGGCGTAGAAGACATTTAAACTGTGTTCTTACGGTTTTGTTTATCACGGAAATAAACTGAACTTAGTATAACCAAAGGTTTTCACTCGCCTCATAGTACCCAAAGTACTATTTTGGCTTTATCAAAAGACTCAAACAGAAGATTATAAAAAAAGTAATTTATTGATCGGAAAAGATCGTAGTCGGTCAGAGTAGCGTCTGGATTGTAGTCTTTTCAAACGTTTCTTTAGTTAAGCAACTGATTGCAAGTTTCGTTTCGCTTGTTGCTTTAAATTTTGGTGGGTTCATGCGAATCCTTTCGGAGCTTCTTGCGAACAAAGTCAAATTGATGCAAGTGAAACTCTAAAACTGAGGCCAGATCACGACTGCTTAATGAAGGCTTATCTTCCACCGCTGTCAATAAAACTTCATTGTTCAACTTTGACGGCCAATCAGTGCGAGGCTTGCCTTCAAGATTAGATCTCTTTCATTGAAGGCTTAAACCATTTGGTCACTATTCGTTGAGTAACTCTTCTGTCGCCTTCAATTTCATAAATTGCCTCGGCACCTTATTGTGATCAGGCCTTTCTTCTGGTAACCAGAAGGTCTCTGTAATTTCATAAATTTCTAAAAAGTAATTGAAATATGTTGATTACAAGTATCAATACTAAATATCATAAAAGAGCGAAACAAAAAAGTCATTTTTTATCTTGAGCACAAACTTTTTGAAATTAACATAATTACGTCCTCGTGTTAGTCAGTCAGCCTTCGAGCACCAAGGAAAGAAAGAAACTCAGTCCTTCCTAAACCAAAGAATTATGCGTGGCATTATTGCCTTCGCGATTTCCATGGCCCTATCCCGCCGGGGCAATTAAATTAGGAAAACCGTGGGAAAGCCGCCGCGGCCCGCACGTAAATAACGCTCCCGGGGCGCCTTTCGATGAATTTCAAGTAGGAGACATCGCGATTTTCCGGTCGGCTTCCCGGCGCGGTCTATCTGCCGGCGAGATTTACGAGGCGCCGAATTACCGAAGGAGGAAATTACGGCGGCATCGACCGCTGCGAAGTTTGGAAACGCTGCAGTTTTCCAGGCGCCCACTTGGACAGCAGTTTATTATTACTGCCGCCGGTGCAGAGACCGGGATCGCGCCGAAATCCGGCCGCTTGCGAGGAGAGTTCCGGGGCATGCTCGAAACGATTTGGAAATTGCCGCCGTAAAGTTCCGCTCGAGCCCTTAATTAGGGGCCTTACAATCATTTATAGGACCATTACACGAAACGCTACAATATCCCAAAATTAGGCTCGGGCTTAACGACTTTCGGGCTCGTTTTACTAGTTTAGTACATTTAATATGATTTAAACACAAACAACGTTTACTGTCGTTTTACTGGGATACGGTCTTATAAGATAATGATAAGGAATTTAAGACCGCTGGTACCGCAGTCTTAGCGTTTAGTCGTCATTTCACTTGAATTCATTAAAAATGGTCGGCATTGTTATTATCAAATCTTACTTAAAACACATCAAAAGCTGACTTTCTTAAGTAGATATCTAATGGTAAAAATCTTGCTACTTAAACACGATATGCGAGTTTGTTTTATTTTCGTCATTATATAGATTTTGCGCTGAGAACGCCTATTGTGTACATATGCTTGTGTAGCTTATAGCAACCGGTTGTCCATTCTATCATTAGCTTGACTTGATGTTAGTTTGGTAGCAGTATGCCATCTGTTAGTTCTTTAAATGGTGATCTTAGTACTACTTTGCTATGCATTAGTCCTTCCATAAGAGAGAATTTATCTGTTTGGCCGACTTCAAATTCAAATTTTGATTACTTGTAACGCCCGTTCATAAGCACTAAAAGTAGTTTCTGACCTTTTTTGGCAAGTGCATTAGCCTCTTAATTTCCTTATATACATTTCGTCCCCATCACCAGGGTCTAATTAACCTATAGGCTGAGTAAGCGTCAGGATTTTGGGGGTTTAAATTTTTGAGTTGAGTAAACGAGAGAACAGATTATAACTATAAAATTTTGAATTCGTACATTTATTGTTTACCAACTTATAATAATAGTTTTTAAAATCATTTATACTCTAAAATCTGTGTATTGCGGAATTGATCGAGATCGAATAAAATTTTCAGAATTGTCAGGTTTCCACTATGGATAAATTTATAAGTAAATTTGACTTAAAGAGTTAAACTAATTAGAATATATTATATATATATATATATATATATATATATATATATATATATATATATATATATATATAATCCAGCTCTGCAGGCTTTTATATTTTCTTTATTATCTCTTTTTACTTCTTCTTGTTCCTGGTTAGGTTTTGCTATCTTTCTATCCCCAGTGCTCTCAGGTCTTCGCATGCGTCCAGCCATTTCCTCCGTGGACGTCCTCTTCTTCCTTCTCTCCTCAATATCTTTTTTGCCCATCTGTTATCCGTCATTCTGGAAACGTGTCCAAACCATCTTAATATAGTTGCCCTGACTTTCTGGCTTATCGTTGGTTTCCGATATAGTTGTTTAACTTTTAAATTTGATCTTTTTCTCCATACATTTCTTGTTATTTGATGCCCCCACAGATTTTTCTTAACACTTTACGTTCCCAGGCGTTTAGTTTCTCCTCCTCTCTCTTGTTCATAATCCAGCACTCATGTCCATACGGTACTACGGGTTGTACTACCGATTGGTATAATCTAAGTTTCGCTGCCCATGAGATGTTTTTGGCTCTAAATAAGTTGTGAAGCGCTTCTACCGATCTACTTCATCTTGAAATTCTCTTGTCTGTTATTTTATCTCGCCTCCTTTACTAGTTACCGTTATGCCCAGGTACGCAAACTCTTCGACCTTTTCGAAAATGTATTCTTTCACGATTTTGATTTGCATTTATTCCCTGATTGCGTTGTCCCTCATCTCTTTGTATTTAGTTTTCTCCTCATTAACTTGGAGGCCACACTCTTTTGCTTTTTGTTCAAGAGCTTTGAACATTCTGGTAAGACCAATTTTTGATCCAGCCTTGACCACCATGCATAAACGAGTACTTGATCCTTTCTGTCATATATCATCCCCTGATTCCGCTCTCTCTAAATATCATTTCTAGTACACAGTTAAATATTATAACATCGTTGACAGGGAGTTCTTTTGTTTCAGCCCTTTTTTAACCTTGAATTTTTCAGATAGCCTTCCTTCTACCGCAACTATATTTTCCGTTGTTCTAAGCGTCATTTCTACTTGCTTAATAATGTTACTTGGTACTTGGATCATTCTGAGAGCATGATACAGCCATCCTCTTATAACCGAGTCGTAGGCCTGTCTAAAGTTGATGAATAATATAACTAGGTTCAGTTTTTGTTCATAGGTACTATTCTGAATCATTTTTAAAACAAAGATTTGATCCTTAGCAGACCATCCTTTCTTAAAGCCTTGGTATTCTCCTATCTGTATCTGTATCTAGTCTGATTTTGATGTTCCAGGCCATTACTTTATATACTCCCCCAGTAGTGTGATACTTCTGTAGTTAGCACAATGCACTTTGTCACCTTTTTTGTATATGGAGTGAATTACTTTTTCTTTTCATTCTTCATACCTGATTTACTAATGCACATATCCGGTTCCTTAATACCTCACCTCCTTGTTTAATAATCTCTGCTGTTATTCTGTTCATTCCGGCACTTTTATTATTCCTTAGGTTTTTATTGTTTCTTTTATTCCTTCGCTGGATGGCAGTTCTATCGCCTGTACTGTTTAAGTCCATTCCTTCCTCGAGTCAGTTATGGTGTTCATTTTCCATTCGGTGTCCGTCTTCGAACGCTTCGTCGTTCAGCAAGTCGTCAAAGTACTTACTCCATCTGTCTAATTTCCCCTTCTTGTCTCCTATTAAATGCTCTTCTTTACTCTTGTAAAACATTTGCCTTCCTGTGCTCTTCCTTCTTTTTGGCTTTTTGAAAAAATTTCAAACTTATTTCTCTACATAGTGTTCCTCCACTCTTTGCAGTTCGCTTTCTATGTATTGCCTCTTTTTTTGTCTGCATACTTTTTCATTTTTTTCCTCTCGTCTTTATATTTCCCTTTTTGTATCGTACGTCGGGGTGTTTATCATCTTGTTTCTTGTCTTGTTACTTCTTTCAATGACTTTCTTACAGCTATTATCGAACCAACACTTCCCTCGTTCTTTAACAACTCTTCCCAGGCATTCCTGTGCTACCTCTTTTGCTCTCTCTCCTGCTAGTTCCTTTCATTCCATATCTGTGCTACTTTGTTTCTGTCTATTCACCAACCTCTATCTTAAAAATTGCGATACAACAGGTTCCTGTTCTAATTTAAATATATCATACCTCTTCATATTTTTGGGCTTATCCGCTCTGTTAGTATTTTTTCCTTCAATTTTACAATTACCAAAATATGATCAGAGTTATTGTCCGCGCCTCTATAGTTTCTAACGCCTTTTACTGTTCGTGTCTCTTTCCTCTCTACGAGTACATGGTCAATCTGGTTCCTTGTTTTACCGTCTGGTGAAAGCCACGTTTCCTTATGTATCACTTTGTGGTCAAAGTACGTACTCATTATTCTAAGGTCATTCTGCTGTGCGAATCTTATGACCCTTGTCCTATTTTTATTACTATTTTTATGGTTGCTTTTACCTCCTGTTGTTTTCCTTGATATGTCTTCGTTGCCTACTTTTGCATTTAAATCCCCTGTGACCATCTTCAAATCGTATCTTGTTATGTTAGTATATATGTGTTCAATCTCATCATAAAATTTATCCTTTACTGCTGTATTCTTATCCTCTGAAGGATCATGCAAATTTAGTAAGCTTATTTTTCTAAATTTGCCTCTCAATCGTAGTTTACAGACCCTGTCAGATATGGCTTCAAAATCCATTGCCGATTTTACTATTCGTCTACTGATCATAAAACCCGTTCCCAGCATTCTATCTGCTCCTAGGCTATTGAAGAAAGTATAATCATCGACTTGTATAATTTCACTGTTTTTTGTTTAGTTTCCTGCATAGCCAGTAAGTTTATTTTATGTAACTTTATCACATTCACTATATTTTTTAACACCCCTACTCAAAGGTTCTTCTTGAATTACAAGTTCCTATCCTAATCACTTCCTCAAGCTGTTTTCGTCTACTTAATATAGTTTTTTGTGTTTCCTTATTTTGATAACCTTATCCTTAGGCTTTTCTTACTGTTTATTCCTGTTTCCCGCTGTATTCTACTCCACCGGTTGTTTCAGTTTCGCCTCGGTCCTGTTCCACTTCTACACTCTGCCATCTGTTGTCACTTTTCAAAACCCCATTTTGACCTCCTTTCCATTATCTTTTGGTTCTTGCACTTTTCTCTTTATCTCTTTCCATATTTTTCTCTCCATGACCTTGAAATCTTCATATGTAGAGCCTCTCCTTAAATGTCTTGAGTTTACTTTTGTTCTTCATAAGTTTCAATTTTGCTCGCTCGCGTTTTCCAGTTGTAACACATAGGTAGTCTCTCTGGGCTGTTTTAATTTTAACATCGATGATTTTTTTATTATTTTCTTTATATCCTCAATTATAATTTCTGGTTCCTGGGCATTAATTTTCATACCGGTGATCACCACATTATCTTTCCTGTTCTCCTTCTCTAGGTAATCAATTCTTTTACTTTCTTTTTTGTTATTTCGCTTTTTTTTGGCGTCTTCGTTTTCTTTTCTTAATTTTTCAATTTCTGCTCTTAGATATTTTAGTTCTTCTGCGTATACTCTTTGATCTCTTTTCATATTCTTCACATCAATGGCTAGTTGTACTAGAATTCCCATCATTTTTGAGGTTTTCCCACTTCTTTTGAACACGCCCTCGTCTTACGAATCATATTCCTCTCTTCTCCTCTTTCTTTCATCCGTTACATCGTTTGATGACATTTCACTATTTTTCGCTTTTCCCTTATATAAAATAATCGTTTAGGTAGCGAATAAGCCCCGTCTTTCTCGTTAATAAGTTATTCTCTTGTTTCCTAAGGATTGCTTTTTTTTTTTTGGCTTTATTAACATTTATTTACTTTTCAACACTTTGTTTATATAATAATAATCATTAATTAATATTTGTTTTTGAAACTTAAATTCTTTAGGAACTTTTTCATTTAGTTCTGTAAAAGCGGTTGATACTATATTATGTAGATATTTATACCCCTTTCCCTAGCATAAATAGTGTCTAATTTTAGGGCCTTCCAGACATCCTTTGTTTACATTTTATTTATGTCATCTTCTTCTACGTCTTCATGTTCCACCCTAGGGAGCTCGTCCGGAATGAAACTTTCATCTTAAACACATGTGGCTAAAATTTGGTCTATGCAAACTTAACTTCTAAAATTATCATCTTTCGGTTCCTCTTCCATTACTTGGTCCCCTAGAAGGACTGAAAAGCCTAACTTTACAAAACATTTTATGCCATTCTCATATAGGCAAATATAGCTTTTACTTTCACGATCGGCAGTTTTCGGATAGTAAAGGTTGCAATATATTGATTTGCCTCTCCTTTCTGCTGAAACCAAAGAAATTTTCCACAACTGACATATTGTCCCATTTCTCAGGTTTTACCGTATTGTAACAGAAATAACATAGCGCAAGGAAGTTCTTCAGGAAATTTTTAGAACGGTCTATTACCGTCCGCGCCATTTCTAGCAGTGCCCTTGAGTTCAAATTTCAGAACCTTCTGATTCGGATTCGTCCTAATGCAGTCAGACCGGCATTCGCGGCAGCTGAATAGGCGAAGTCATACAGTAAACAACAGTGGAGCAAATAAATTTATAGAAAATTTATCTTTCTTTTATAGAAATTGTTAACCGTTGCTTAATAGTATTAAAATTATAATTATTGTGTAGCAGTACAGTCATTATTAATTAAGTTTAGTTTTGAATTAAATTTCCATTCAATTTATAATTTATTTTTCATAAAGACTGAACAATGAGTGGCAAAGATGGTGGAGATTTGTTAAAAAAAAGTCGAGTAGAGTAGAATTTAGAAAACCTTCTAAAGAGTGTCTTGAACGACAACGACAAAATGCTGTGATCAAGAAGACATCAAAACGAAACACTTTGTTCATTTAGTTAGCCGCACTCACAATTGCCACATTTGAATTCAATGAATTTTACCCAAAATTCATGTGTATTAAATGTACAGCTCTAAAAAAAGGCTTCAAGCTCATAGAGCTCTGAAAATACTTCCAAAGAAGTAGAACTATTCACTTTTATTATGGCTCAGACAATTTTCGTAAAACTGCTTTTTAGCTGTAGTGCGAGACCACTTGTCAACAACCGACTGAAGTTTGTTTTTGAAGGAACCTTTTTACTATGTCTACTTCAAAAAGGGCGTAGTTACGTGGTTCAAGATCCGGCGAATATGGGGAGTGATGTAGCAGAGTGCACTTAAAAGCTTACAGAATGGCAACTATGTTGCGACTGATATGTGGCTGTGCATTTTTATGTTGAAACAACGCGTCGTGTTTCGATTTTTCATGTCTGCGTTGCTAAATATGTCAACAGAGTCAGTTCAGTGACTCGAAATATCCCTCATTTGTAAAATTTTTACAGGGACAGCCAATCCATCAGCAAAATTTCTCCAAACCAAAAAGATTATTTTTATATATTTTTTAGAAAAACAATCTAGACTGTGACTACTTAAAAGAAGGGTCGCTGTTGCATAGAATGGCGTTTCGTTTTCAGCGTCTCCAGAAGAGTTGCGGTTCTGACTAGGTGAGATAGAGCAAAAGTGGCTCATGTAGGGTACATTGCTGAGCGAGATAATAATAGATATATTTAATAAAAAGAGTTAAATAGCTGGCTGGCCTCTTATATTAGTGCTTGGTAATGCGGAGAGATAGTGGATGGTACTATTAGGGAGATGAGTAAAAATAAGCTGTGTCCTGACAGCAGGTTGAGTTTCTGCGTCAGTAAAACGCCTGCGTTTCAAATCGATAAACAAAAATTTTGCCTTCAAAGAGAGAAGCCCAATGTTCTCTTAGATTGGAAGACAAAGATAAGTATCTATGCTCTTGAACTTTTCACCGTAGCTGTTTACGGTAAAAACTGAAGAAGAGCTTTGCCACAAATTAAATCCTAATAAATGTGTGCTTCTGTGTCCGTTGAATCTGTTTGGTTGTTCTGCCTTTAATAAAGAAGCCACTAAAGGTATTACTGTTTATTACATATGAAGCTACATGAAGGCACCAGTAATACTAATGGAGTAATACCATTAGGACAGCAAAATGGTGCACGATTAAGATCTATGCCGACTAAAGTTGATAGTAGTCGAGAAACTTGAGGCTCTGAGATCTTTGAATATATGTCGAAGTAAATTAGAAATCAGATTCTAAAGTCAAAGTGATGTGGCAGGTGTGGTGTTACAGGGACGTGGATCTGACTTTGCTTATCCTATTCGTCATGTTTACCAAACTTATAACAAAAGTCACAACTTGGATGTAGCAAACGCTAAAGCCATAAATATTTGAGTGTCTTTTCATAATGAAAAAACTTTCACCGCTTTTGTAACCAATAAAACAACGCAATAAAAATTGTTAAATATAGATTTAATAGTTTAATTTCTAATATTTAAAAGCTCTTTGCCTCAATCATTTTAAAATATTTGTATAAAATGTAGTAGTCAAAGAATTAATTTTGCTACCATAAAAATTTCGTACCCATTACTTTTCAGACTGTATTTTATTTTCTAGTTCTAGAATTGTTAATCAAAAATCTTTATTGATTTTAGCCCGTACACATTTAAAATTTCTTGTAATCGATTTGTTAGTGATTTTTCAGAACATAGGCCCTATTCAAAATATCCCAGGTTTGTTTGTAAATCGTTCGTACCGTGTTTTTGTTTGTGCTGCTCTCATTACATCGCTTTGAAACATCCTAGTAGCATCTGAGAGCAAACGTTTCGGCTTCGTACAAAATTTGATTCCAAATTGCTGTCCTACTCATCCAGTTCTTGCAACTGCAACGATCACACACCACATGTGCTCACTTGCCCCTATCTAATTCCTATCTAACCCGGGCAGTAGAGTTGTCCTCATTGACGCATGCGTAATACAATTGAATCTTGTGGACTACCAAGTTGCATCACAACTGTGCATACTGATTTTCTTATATAGGGCGATCCAAATGAAACTTTAAGGTTTGAATTGGGCGCCGTTTGTGTTATGTGAATGTTGGAAGTTTGAATTTGTGTACTTGGTATCTAAACATATGGTAAAGTACTCATGATGCGGTATATTATGCAGCAACGTATCAAAGTCATTCCTGTTTATTATGAAGGCGATCAGTATGGTTACGTAAAGAAAACTTCGACCATTGTTTGAACATAATAATAAGCAATTAGTGATCTAATGCAAAAGTTTGAAGCAACTGGTATGCTTATTGACAAAGCAAGCATTTGCTTTCAACGAAACTGTTGTTCAGGTGACAATATCGTTCGAGCAAGTTATAATGTGTATGAAGAACTAATCACGTCAATGTGTCACTGTTCACAATAATTGAATATTTTATACGGCACTACGCAACGTATTTTAACTTTAACATTTTTACTTTAAAAAAATGCCTTCACAAGCGTATAAATTTCAATTGACTCAAAAACTAAAAAAAAAACGTAACATCAGAAATGACGTACATTTATTTGTCTATGCTAGGCATTTCATACCAATTAAAAAAAACACATTAAGCGACAAAGGTCATTTTTATTTAAAAACTTTCTGAATCATCAAAATTGTCTAATTGAGGGCAATAAAAAATGTACTCTTTATAAAAAACCAATGCAACCATATAAATGCAATATTTGGTGTGCATTGCGGGCTGAAAGAATCATTGTATTGTATTTTTGAAGACGAAGCTGGCAATGCAGTTACTGTCAATGGAATACGCTATTGGGAGATTTTTACTCAATGAAATCAACGATTGGAACTTGAGTGACATGTGGTTTCAACAAAATGGAGCCACATGCTATTCAGCACGTGAGACACTCGCTTCGTCGTGTTATCTCGCAAATGGTGACATTGATTGGTCACCGCGGTTCTGCTATCTAACCCCATTAGACTTTTTCTTTTGGGTCTATTTGAAGGAAAGGGTTTATGTCAACAATTCTGCTATAATTTCTTGCTTCAAAGAGAAGATCGTGTAATTGCTGCAACAGAGCAGCATTTACATGAGAGAGCATTATGGAAAACTTCTCTACAAGAATGGTCGTATATTAATTGAGTTGTGCAGGACATTTAGCCGACATCGTACTTATGCGTAACTGCTAAATCTGCGCTTTGCAGTGATAACAATAAAATCCTACAGTTCAATTTAGATTACCCTTTATTAACACTGGCTTGGTATTTCAGAACAGACCACGTATATTTTGCAAAAAATCTTGAAAAATTAGGAAGTGGTTAGATATAAGCAAAACACAAAACAAGATGATCCATTATCTTCTATCTTATTTGATGCCGTCTTCAAATAAACGTTTAAAAAGCTAAAATAAAAGAAGAAAGATATGAGTCTACTCACTTTCGATTTATTGATGATGTTTTGTTTGTAAATGCTGCTATTTAACTAAAGCCAATGCTAAATTATTTATGGAAGCAAGTTATAATAATCAAAAATGCCCATAAAAATAACAAAATTAGATAATATTGAAGTAAAGTATGTAACTAACTTATTGAACTAACTTAATTAAGTAAAAGTGTATAATTTAAAAGTAACAAGGAAAAAAACCGTAATACACAATATCATATGAAAGCTTTAGTTTACAAAGAACTCTAAAACTATTTTGATAAATTAAAATCAAAATGCAACTGATGCAATATAGTCGTGAGTTTTATGGGCATAGCGTAGAATAATGTTGAGAAAAACCCTAAAAGAAAAAAGGATGCAAAAAATAAAGATAGAAAGAGTAGCAATTGTCGAATAGAAATGCAGTATGCTAAAACGGAACTGAGTGGGATGATTCTTTAAGACTCTGACAAATGGATGACATTTACGTTGTTACTAAGTTTTGAGTGAGATTTGTTACTAGAAAATGTAAAGAATTTTCCCATGCGCGCGTTATGCTTAGTTATTATTTATTTGTCCATAAATATTTGAACGTGGTCCGACAGTTACTGCGAATCTCGTCGACTTTATTCAAGTAATTTGAAAATGCGGCTCCCCGGCCATAAAAATAAAAAGCGCGTTTTATTCCAATGTAAATGTCACTTCGGACTGGCTTTACGAAACAATCCGGTTCTGCTCGCGAAACGGCTGCTCGGCGACCAAAACAGACGTTACTAATAATAACGATTCAGTTTTGAAGCCAAAGCCAGGAATTTTAAGTGCCCTCAAATGGGCGTTTAGTTGTTTATTTGACAGCCGTAATCTCGACATCGTGTCCGAGATGTTTCCATTGTTATCTTCGTACGATTCCAGCGCGCTGTCGTATTTTATTGGGAGTTTGAATGGCACGACGAGAGCGTTAAAGCGCGTCATTTGTGTGGGCTTTGTTCCCTCCTGACGGTACAATTAGACGGAGGAGTATTTTGCCAGCTAATCGGAGCCGTTTGTTTTGAGGTGCAGTCCATTATATTGAGGTAGATACGAGGTAAGCGGCAAATGTTTCTGGCCCGACTATATTCTATACTCTGCATGTATTTCAAAACACTTATTACGTCTCGAAATTGGAAATAATCTCAAACTTTATCTTCAAAATAACCTCCAACTTTTTATCGTTAAATTTTCTACCTCTAAGGTCTTTTTTCAGTGTGGAGAATAGATAGTAACCACTGAGGGCAGTATGCCACTCCTCTTTTCCTTGATAACGTCTCACAATTTATATAGTAAGCTAGCGTAATGGCTGTTGCCGTTAGCTCAGTGGTCAAGATATTCGTTCCTCTGACCTCGAGCCGGCGCAGGTGAGTTCGAGTCTCGCTCAACCCATGGACGTATGTGATTGTCCTATTATTAAGTGCATGTTAGTAGGCACAATAAGCCCTTGAGGCTGCAGTGCTAGTAAGTGAGCAAAAAGCTAGCGTAATACTCTTCGTTTACTACTGTGATTCGTTCTTTAAAATTTATTAGCAAAATTTCCTTTCAAACCTAAAAGGCCGTTGTCATGATTCTTTTTGTCGATTGAGCCATTTTTGCTTTCCTTGATTGACTTTGGTTTGGCTAAAAAATCATAATGCAGAATCATTGAAGAACTTCTTCTTTGTTGTGGCAGAGATTTAAAAATTGTTTACAACAGGTCATACAGATATTGGACAAAATAATGGAAACACTTCTCAAAAGTGGAACATATTTTTACTCTGACTGGTAACACTGGGTATTGCGTAAATCAACCGTAACCTGTTTGTTGTAAGTAGTATCGATTATGTACTAATAATAGAGTGAAGCAGTGTCGTCGTGAACGTTGTGCAGATGTGATGAGTGACCAGTATGTCTGACCTGACGGGGTTTCAAAGAGGTTTAATTGTTGATGCCCGTTTAGTTGGAGCATCTGTGATCAAAATAGCCACGTTATGTGGTGTAACACAAGGCACGAACTCAAAAGTTATGACCGTATACACAGTGCACGGTAAAACAGTGTCATCCAACACAGTGAGGCGGAAACTGCATAAAATGGATATCCAAGGACGTGTTGATATTACGTTAATAACAGGCACAAATACTCAAAGGCGACGTGCATGTAGCAATATCCACAAAAAATGGACGTTGGAGGATTGGTAACGTATCATTTAGTCGTACGGGTCATCCTTTAGCCTCTACCCCACCACTGGACGCGTATGTCTCTGATTAGCACCCTTTGAAACATACGATATGGACTGTCTCTGCTCGACTGTCAAACATGGTGGTCTGGAACACTATATCATGGTATTCCGCAGCCCCTTGTTATATTACACGGTCGGGTCACAGCAGCAGTGTATAGAAAACTCTCGGGTAACCACCAAACGTGCAAACTTTATTTACAGACGGAATATCATATTCCAGAATGATAATGCCCCCATTCATACTGCTGGCCCTGTTCAAGAGTGGTTTTAAGAGCATGCTGATGAGGCTGAATATCCTTCCGACCTGAATATCATCGAATACAGGGTTCAGCGTCGATTTCCATTTTCTTCATTTCTGCCTGAGCTAGAGGCTGTGCTGCATGAAAAGGGGCTTCAAATTCCACCCTCCACTATTTATCCGTATAGGTCTATTTCGTCTGGAATTCAAGCTGTATTGCGTGCTAAAGGTAGGCCAACACCGTCTTAATACAAGACGTTTTATATATATAGTCTTGTGGCGAGTTTATTTACAGCTCAAAGCCGTCTCTCGCATCTAAAGCGCAAACAGTCTTTATCTTTCCAATCTTCATCGGTTAAGTTTTGGCTTTTCATTGCCTCACGTATTTCTTGATCCTAGCACCTAGGTGATTGTCCTCTTTTTCTTCCCTTTCTAGTTCCAAATATTTGCGGCCGTCTATACGGTGCCATTCTCCTTATATAGCCATACCACTTTAGTCTTTTTTCTTCAATTTCTCTTATGACTGTTTTTCCATTTTCATACTTTCTCTAATGTCTAATGTCTGTATGTTGCTATTTTTTAACGGCTAACGAAAGTCGGGGTGTCCACTTAACATTAAACTTATGCATATAACCTTGTTGATAATTACCGCAGCACCTTACGGTTTCTTCTGAAAGAATTTCAATTGAGTGACTTGCACGTGGTTCCTTCATACGAAATTGTTTTGCTAATTCATTTATCGTGGAATGCGAAGATAAATATTTCAATTATACAAAATTTTACTACATTTTTATGTAATGTTGCTACTATCTATTAAGTAGAATTACAATTGATACGCATCAATAAGTATCTAAATTAATCACAAAAGCAAAATGCGATTAAAAAAATAAAGAAATTTATGCCTATGCAAATCCAAGCCAATATAAACCAATAAAAAACTAGTTTTTGATAAAAATGAGTTGCATTAGACATACTCAATTAAAGTTACTATAAAGAATATCAAAAATATCCGTAGTATGTAAAAAAATCTGAAATTAGTATTATTGGTAAACCAAGGAAAAATTCAAGACAATTTACGTTCAACTAATATTACAAATATGTTAACAATAACACCTACTTTGCTTTTCTAAATAAACTTTATAATAGACTTTTAATTAAGTTGATACATAATCATTTATAATATGGTAAAATCAAGAACGATTAAGGCTACGTTCACTATATTACCATCGCTGGTAACAATAACACCGCACTTTGCTTTTATATAATAGCCAACTTAGTACATGAACTTTCTCAGATTGCAGTCAACCATGGGACCACATAATCATTTAGCGTTTCTTAAAATGACAAAAGCAGTTTAACATCAACGGTGGTGTTTATCTGGCCCATAAAAGTTAAAAGATTCCGCAAAAGAACTATATCATCATCTATAATAACAACGCCCGTCCCATATTGAACGTCGTATGGTCGAATTTATCGCCAACAAGAGATAAAATCTGCTCTCTCAACCATTTTACGTTTTTATCGTGGTTCCCACCGACTAAAATGTTAACTGCTCATCGAAACATTAAAAGTGGGTAGCGTTTATGATGTTTCGAACGAGTTGGTGGCTGACATCAAAGCGTAGCTCTGAAGTACCATCGTTTCTTTGCCCGAGGTATATTTTTACAACTGACGCTGTCTTCCTTTTATTAACCAATTTTACGTGTCTTTATCTTTCCGCTCTCTATTTTCCGTGTTCCTATCCTCTTTTTCCCAATACTTTATCTACTTTTGTCTTTAAGTGGTCTTAAGGGCCTTTCTTTTTTTCTTCTTCCATTGGGCTTCAATCTGTTTATTTATCAATTTTCGTCTGCTCTTCTGACATGACCGTATTATATTAAATCTTTTTTTCTATGACGCTCAGTACATCTTTTTCCCAAACCTAGCTAAATTAAACTGATTATATTGAAACTCAAAAAATTGTTTTCAATGCCAAATAAGAAAAAATTTTCTTTAATAGGAAAATTAATTAAAAACATAAAAGTAATAAATATAATGTAAAAATATGTTGACTTGATAAAAAAAATTGCTAGGCCTTGTTTGCGAAAAAAACAACGGTACTGTATATAGCACAGATCTAACGAAAAAAGCTGCATGTTTGATAAATAAATAAATAGGAACAATAAAATAGCTGCCTTATTTCTAGCTTTCAACGGTAGTATTCCAATTGCAGGACGAAATTTAACAAAATTATGATTAGTAACTCAATGCAATGTAATCGCATTTTTATAAGTAAAAATTAAATAGAAAAGCAATATTTTAAAAATAACCTACAGTATGTTAAGTACTAACAAATTTGTAAAATCCTTCACGTGCCTGTTTATAACTACCGTTAAAGCTTCACATTCTTTTCCCATGATATAATTAAAAAGCATTTATTAGAAGAAAAAAATGTAACTGATCGGAAAATGTAACCAAAGGGTGCATTGTAGCTCTCAATTTATATATAATATGTCTTGTTAGTAATTTAGACCCTCATGTTGCCATTATTGTTTTGTTTGTCGAGATGAAAGTGTACAGTCAGAACATATTAAGGCAAAGTGTCTATGTGATGGATGAAATATAGTCAAAAATGTATTTTACATAATTTTTTAGAAGAATAATGTATAATATTTTTGTAAGACGTGGGAATAATATTGAATTAAAAACAGAGAAAATACAAGGAGAAAAACTATTTTCAGTGCTTGTGAAAATCAATTGGAGTGAGCACCGAAACTTGCAAATAACTTTAAAGTTGCTAGGGGTACAAGCAGCCCCAATTTAAATAAAATCTGTCTCATACGATATTAAAATAATAAAATCTACGATGTACCGATAAACAGCTTGCAAAGTCTCTAAAAGTGTAGAACATTACGCCAAAAATTTCTAGAAGGTGATGTTGGTACCGTCATGAGGAGCGAAATATATTCTTAACTTTCAAATAGTACAATTTTATGTTCTCTACTAAAGACAAATCGACTACAACTTTTAATATGTAAAGGAAAAACATTAATACGGGTAGATATGTTTTAAAATGTCTACCGGAAGTTGGTTACTTTATGAACAGACATCACAAAAATGCAAAATTACTTTCTGGTATCGTGCCATTATGCCCGAAAGAATAGGGAATTTGCTAAAAGCTAAAAACACACATTTTGTGCCAAAGCATAAAATGTGTACCTCAATGAGAATTCTTTATGTTGACTGGTTTATGATAATAGCAGGGAGGCAACGTCGGCTGTGCAATTAAAACGGTGAATCATTTTTGTCTTACAAGAGTGACATTAATTTGATCGAACATGTGTTGAAAAGGGTTGTAATAAAATTATAAAACATAGAAGATAGACCTTTAGTAGTATAAAAACTTTATTATTACATATTTTGCATATATTACTCTTGAAATTAGGAATAACATTTGTACCACTACTTCTGATTCATACCTTAATAAGCAGAGAAGACCAAGTTTGACATAATAAAACGCCATGGTAAGTCTCCCCTGTAATTGTCTCTTTTTCATAATTAAATATTGATATGTAGCATTTATATAAAATCATGTAATATAGTATTTCTCTAGTTTGATAGTAACAGACTATAGATTAAAAATGCTAAGAGACATCTGTAATACGTCCGCTAATAATAGAAATTTTACTTCAGTAAGTATGTGGTAGAGATTTATACGAAAAATGATTTTACAAAGGCCACCACTGTGTACACATTGAGATTGTTAACATTATAAAAATTAATACAGCAGGTGCTATTTTAATTATTTTGGCCGATTTGATAAATGTGAAGTAATTCGTATTCTAAGTTTCACACGCTTTTATTTTGTTTTTAGAATAGTAGACAATGAGATTAGACGCCTTTACCAAATCAGTATAAACACACTCTACCTACTTAAATTTATCGAACGTAAAAATGAAAAACAGCAAATATTTGATTGAATTAGATATACAAAAAGTACAAACATCAAAAATAATGAAAATGGACTGATAGTTTTAATATCGGATTTGTCATCAGTTTTAATAAGTAAAATGTAGTTCACTTTCCAACTGATTAAAAGCACCAGAAAGAAGCAAAAATTAAAAAATATAAAAGTTACGGAAACGCCAAGGGCTGTGGCACATTTAAAAAATAATGTGAGAGAAACCAAAGTTTACAGGTTTGTTCAATTCGGCAAGATACTTTTTTTTCGACAAATAACTTACAATTCCAGCAGTTAAAGTTAGTTTACTATTATGCTCTACACTGACAGCTTTTGAATGCATTCGAAAGTTACCAAAAAATAATAGATTGCCTTGCCATATTTAATATGAATGTACTTGGCGTTCAAAGATTATTGGCACTGCAAATGTTTTTCTTCGTTAATTTTTATTAGGAAAAAACAATTACACATTTCATTAGAAATACTCTCTTTCAATATCTGTGCATGTTAATCATTACACTGCAAATTTCTGTAAAGCCGCTGTAACTCCAAGATCTGACAAACATGGAGGGTGAAAATTACAATGTACTGAGAACCAACAGGATCATGTTGAATCAAGACGTGGCGTTGGCGAAGTCGCTAGTGACTCGCAGCATCACTCGCTGATAATGACAAAAGGCAATCTCGGTTTATTTTGGAATAAATAATTCCGGCCGTGGCTTTTTGGAAGGACTGCTTTCTATTCCATAGTCTGAAGTCTCTTTTTCAACATCTTATGCCAAAATCATGATGTGCCTGTTATAATCAGATATTCAAATAAAGTCTCCGAATCTACTACTGCAGTAAAACGTATCTGCACACATTTCTGCTAAGCTGTAAGATTATGGAAACTCGTTATGCACAAACCTTTGTTTCCCGATAGATGATAACGTGCAAAATTCTGAAAGACAGACCTGTTGCATCCATCAGTTATTATTAATTTGGACTCTTGTTGGTTAATGTGTGACGTGCGCTCATTTTCCGGGCACCTGTTGCTTTTGTCGTTTTCAGCACGGTTGTTGTCGCCACTGAACTTTGATACTCAGCGAACACACAATTCTGCGACTTGGTGTTGCGTTTCCACAGACGGCTACTAATTTGGATGACCAAAATTCTTCAAAGAAACAGTTGTCTGCTTTTATGGTTTTCCGCTTTGTCAACAACTGCTTTTGCAGCAGTGTACAAATTACCCGCTACATTTTTTTCTTGTGTGTTCTAGCAAAGTATCTAGTGGCATTATAATCTGTTTTCACGCACGCACTGCGCGTACATTTTCTACCTTCTAAATAAACACAATTGAAAATTTTATTCACTAAGTGAGTTTAATTTACATAAGTCTAAATGAAAATACATTCTTTTAATAAATTATCCCCTGATTGTTTATTGAACTCGCGAAAACACAGCATACATTTTTTTTGCATGAAGATTTAAATTTTAAAAAGGTATTACAATTTTAAAACAATCCATTTGGTTTAAACTTTTTATGTACAATATGTATGTAACCTATTAAGAAAGTTAGTTACCAATTAAACGAACATATAGAGCTTTAAACATATTGCTTTTCGAGTATAAATTCATTGCTCTATACAAATTATTTTATTTACGTTACTTGATAAAATGAAATTCTAGTCCACGAGTATTAAATACATTAAAATAATTGAAAAATCAAAAAAGGATGTTATATTTTTGAGTATTTTAACAAACTTTATTATTATTGATAATGATAGATGATAACGATTTACATCCATCAAATCAAAATTAAAATCTTGAAATATTAGTGTTGTATGACATGTGGCAAATATTAGATTTAGCAAACCACTAAAATATTGTAGATACAATTCACTCGCTTAAGATATAGATAACATAATTAATATTTTCAGGAAAATTACCTTATAGTACTTTACTAATCAACGTCTTCTACATCAGCTGAACTCAAGCCTCGTATTTTGAGGTTGCTTGTGAAGATTTTCAAAAGGCAAACAGTGCAATGATACAATTCTAAATCGACATCAGAAGGAAGATAACTGTGGAGTACACTAAAATAAATAAATATTTTACATCTCCGCAAACATCAAAGATTAGCGATGCTATAATCGTTTTAACAACAATTAAAGCGTCCTTTTAAAATTTTTTTGAAATAGTCTAATACTACGTTCAGCTATATAGATTTAACAACCATGAAACTCAAGCTTCCAATCAAACATATTAAGACAAAGTTTTACTCAGAATAAGAAATTAAAAATTGTTGAGACTGTGGGCATTACAATTGTGCGTACAATCCGCAACATTTGCATTTCAGCACTTTAAAGCGAAAAAGATCAATAAAAGTATGCTTTCGATAACTATTTTGCATACTTTGACCAAAAATATTTGTTTGGTAGAGAGAAAAATTGGAAACCAAATAATTTAAGCATAAAATCCTCAACAGATATTATTCCCAGAAAAATTATTAACTTGCTTTTTCCTATTTTTTAAATAATTCTCTATATATTTCTTATGAAATGTTATCTGTACTACTTTACAAACATTGTCTTATTGTAATTGTTAAGGATACTTAAAAGATTTTTTTGCCAATTGATGTTTTACAACCTAAGGTAGTTTATTATTTAATAATAAGAGTAATGTGAAATTAAAAAACATTCTGTCAAATTTCACTAATTTATACAAAGTTTCATCCTTCTCTCTTTCTTCATTAAAAATTTATTCATATAGCTTCTGTCTTGTTTGCAAGATAAAAAATAGTCTACAGAGTAGTTTAGTAAAGATTTTAGCACAGAAGATTATTTACAAACTTTGAAGCGACTGATTGTGTTTACTGATTACAAAAGTCATTTGATACAATAGAGATGACCAAAATTGTCAATGACTTAGACAACTGAAAGAGTTATAGATATAGTATATAACATCAGAAACCATAAAAGTAAGGCGAGTATCTCCTCGTAGGAGCATACTCTTCCATTAAAGTTATTTACATTAACAAAATCTATTAAAATAGGCACTAATACAAAAGAAAAATACATAACAAAACAATTAACTGTCAAGAAATGGATATAGACAAGCCGATTGCTCATTCGGAAGAAAAATGGCCCAAACAATCTTATGGAGGAGACCTAGGAGAGAAGAATGAATGAGACTTGTAAGAGATAGGGACAAATAAAAGCACGAAGAGCAACATTTTCCAGTATCTATCAAACCTTCAGAAATCTTAAGAAAACTTTAAAAAAACTAATACTTAGTTTGAGGAATAAGCTAAAAATTAAAAAATATATATCAAGCTTGAATACAAAATGCACAAACTCTTCTATTTAGAGATAACAAACTGCTCCGCATGCTGCAAAAATGTCGCGCCTGCGAAATTACACTCACCCAATTTTTCGGATCCTGCAGCCCCGTCGGAGTTTATGTCTCTGGATAATCAGGGCACTTGCGTTTAATCTGCAATGAAACGCGCGATAAGAAAACTATAAACTGCGCGCAACAGGTCTATAAACGTGGCGTGCGCTTTTCGCGGTTTTCAATAAAAATTATGACTCATAAAACGTTATCCCCCGAATCCGCGGGCAGGTTGGAGAGCGATAAAGTTTAGCAAACAATTAAAGGAAATTACCGCGGCAATAAACTTACACTTCGGTTTGAGTTAGGGCATTTATGGAATGTTTACGGTTAGTGGTTCGCATTCTCGAGTGATTATTACAATTATACCAATAAAAAGTAATTTATTCTGGCTTTTATTGAAAGAGCAATAAAACGATTTACAAAAAATATAATATAAGTTACGTGCATATAAAAATACATAAGTGAGTTACACGTATGTATATTAGGGTGCCAAAATATGTTAATATAAAAAACATGCTCAAATGTATAAAAACAATTTTGCTTATTCACTTTTAAGTGAGTATATACGAGGGTAATTCAGAAGGAATCTTCCGTTTGCGCATACCCAAGAAATAGGCGGGGATAGTTGTTCAGTAGGTAGTGCCTAGTGGAAGAAGAACGTTATGCTGTCCGTTAAATCAATTGAAAATAAACTCTGGCATAGAAAAACCCATCATATATAAACTTTTTATACGCTTTTGCGTTTTGTAGGAATTAATAACATAAAATTTGAAATACTGCAACCCGTTGGTTTTTAAAATTCCTGTCTAAGGAGTATAAAACATCGAATGGGTTTTGCTTCGGACTTTCTGTCCCTATATGCCGAGGAAGGAGAACACGTATGTTACAGAGTGGCTTCCCAAACAGAAAAGTTCCTGGTTGAAAGATTTTAAAATCTTCTAAGACGCTATCACAACTGCAATTTTCTTGAGAAGCCGTTTACTGTTATAAGTTTTATATATAATTTTATATAATGAAAGTATGTCACTGATAACCGGAGGCTTCTTTCCGAATTGCCTCCGTATAAACTATGAACTGAGACAGAAAAGACCGAAAAAATGACATGATGATGATATTTAAATATTCAACTAAAATGTATAATTAATGGTTGCTTGAACCCCCTTTACTACTATTATAATGGTTTGGCCTTTGGGGAGCAATATCAATTAAATTATCTATCGTTTTCTAGGGCGTTTTCTGTCATTTGGCTAACACAATTGCCATTAACTTGGTTTTGTTGCAAGCTTTCATGACCTTTTAGCCATATTGATTGAGTTATGCCTAGAGATTTTTTTGGCCATGGCAAAAATAGAATTTGTTGCTTCTCTTTCGAGAACAAGGGTGACGTCTTCTATAAAAACAACCTTTTATTTAGCGACAGGGCTGCCACCATATTAAATGACATTCCACACTATTATAGAGTTTCTTCATACTGTATAATGTGGTAAGGATACTTATCATTTAAATGATTGAACAAATATTTCCATAACCAGGCCAGATTACTGTATTAAATTAGAATATTGGCTTTTGTGAGATAAATAAACCATCATAGTCAATACAAAGAGTGTTAACAAGGATTTTTTCTTAACGACGCATTTATACAGCTCAACACTACGCAAATGGCATTTAAAAATGCAACTACTTTTTTCTGATAAGTATTCTAGTTTTGCTTTTGCTTTACGAGGGTTTTTAACAGATGCACTCACCATTGGCCAGTTTGTTTTTTACTAGAGTCTTGCCAATTGTTTATCATTTTTTCAAAAATTAAATAATAACCCAATTCACTTTTAACAACAGATTTTTAAATACCCATTTATTTATCATCGAAAGGCATTATAATTACACTGGCCTATAATATGCTTGAAATACAGCTAAAATTGTCTAGATATTTGTATCCATGGTAGGGTTTACAAAACATTAAATTCTCCAAATATGTTTAAGAATGTTATTCAGCTAGAGGAGTTTACCTCTTTTTCGTAAAATTTACTTTACTACAACTGTCAGATAGTAATAAACAAAACAGAGACACAATAAGTCCATGAGGCTGCAGTGCTACCGGCTTTCCACAAAGAAAATAATGTTTGTCTCTAATGATGATTGCAAAATCAGTACAAAGGCTATTTTGCTTAAAACAAGTTTTAAAAGGTTTGCATCCATACTTTTTGTAAAAAATAAATGTTACTAGAATAAGTAAAAGCAACGTTTATTTGAAATCAGTCCTGATGTTGCCATTAGAGAGCCACATTTTTGAGTAAGTCATGTGAAATATTGCAAGATGGTTGTGGGGTAAAATCAACAAAATATTTGTTACTACATCTAAACCGACGGTTAATTTGCAAAACTTATGTCTTCACGAAACGGATTCAACTTGACTTCAAACTCAGGGAATTATGTTGGATAGTAGGAAAAAACTTATTAATATATAATATGGGCATAAGGGATCTTGTGGGAAATAGCCAGCAACACCAACGTGGAAATATTCAGACTTTTTACATAAAATAGCTAATCAATAAGTTAATGGTCAAAGACGATTAAGATCAACTTACATAAATATGTAGAACTAAGCGCCTATGTATAAACTTGATTAAGCTAAACAATAGAGTGAAATCACTAGAGCCTCATTCGACATGACTAGGAATATTGGCAGATTATCTACCACTTAGCTAAAAGTAAACAAAAAAGTACTCGTTGCCCTTCAAATAGGGTAGATTGCATGTAAGGGGACCGAGAAGTTTTATAAAGAGGGCTGAATATTCATAAGAAAAAACTAAACACACAACATGTAAAAGGAACCAATAACTTGAAAAAATATATTAATAAGTGTATACAACTTTGAACAACTGCAAATCTTTCAATATATGGAGATATAAAATTATTAGCGTAAGTGAGAGGAGCAAGGCTACAAAATATGGATATTAAGATTGTATACATTAAAATTCGGCCAGGCAAATGCTCTTCCTCCTTAAATTTTATGCATAGTTTATTTCACCTTTGAAGTTGAGGTACTTTTTGTTATGTTCTTCATATTTTAACACTCGAAAACTTTATAATTCAACAGTACCAAATATACGGTTATCAACAAACAAGATTGCGACACAATTTGTTAAATAATGTTGAATAGAAAATGCCAAAATTTTGGTTGGCATATGACAAGAAAAGTTAAGATTTTATCATCTTATACACAAAAAGTGAAGAAATCCCATCTACTATTTAAGACACCGAATCTTCTCCTCTCACTCATTTAAAGTGAAAGGTGAAATGTGAAAACTAAAACTTGTACTCCCAACATGCATAGATAAATTTTGAATGTATAGTAATTTATGGTGAAATACAATACAATTGGCAAAGTAATTATAAGAAAAATCTATTAGAGGAATGTAAGGGAAAATGATAGCTTTATTGTTCAAAAAAATATTTATATTAAGTGGTATATCAGGTACATTAAAGAAACTATTTTCATTTTTTTATTAGGGTTTTTTGACTGGATCTTCTCTTACACTACAATGCTAAATTTAAGTTAGAGGAGTACAAATGAAAACGGAGTTAGTTTGCTGATGAAAACTCCTGAAGACAATGATAAAACGTAAAAGCATTAAGCAAGAATGAAAAAATTTTAGGTTTTTAGGTTTTAACCTAAATCAAAACACTCGATAAACAGTGTTAACAAAAAGTGTGACAATTTATCCCTTTTGATGACAATGACTAATGTAATCTGAGAAAATGAGAATAATATTTTATGGGGACAGCAAAATGCAATGAACATTCACAATCTGATGTTATTTTTAATTCCTTTTGACCGTACATACTTTTTAGTTAAGATAAAGTCTGTACTACCGTGAAATAAATAGAAAGCAGCGCAGCTTTTTAGCATTGTACGTAAGGGTATCTGAAGGTGATTCTTTTTATAGGGTACTTCGCACTACTGCTCCTTTAGTTACTATTATAATATAAAAGATAATCTTGTATATTGTGCAACAGATTATTATCAAGGTTGTCGCGACAGCGGGCATAAAATTGTCGGAAATTATAAAAAATCTTAAGGGATAGTTAGGGAATAATACTCTTAAGGAGACTTACACGTATGAGCAACAGCTTTTTGGGGCGAAGAGAAGCAATTGAAAACGACAGTCACCGACGTCGTCAAGGATCAGCATGACTGAGGAGAATACTGGCATTGTTCGCCATTTTTGCTGACCTATGATTAAGTTACAACCGTATTCAGACAATTCGAGACGTTATCCTTCTTTACGACAGCACCTGGACCCGCGTAGCTTCAAAATTCGATAAAAACTATGGATCTGATCTGGACTACACTGAAATACTATTCCTACAATCCAGACTTATCGGCCGGCGATTATCATTTTTTTGTATCACTAAAGAAAGCGCTCGGAAAGCGGAGATTTAACGATGATGTTGCCGTCAAAGCTTATATGCGTGAAATAATACAGATATCAGAGAAATCATAGCAAGGAAAGTTATATGGTTACCACACAACAAAAGATGTGGCAGTTATAGAAGCATGTGAATAAAAAAGTTATTAAAAATTTGTTTGACTGTTGAAGTAATGAAAAGTAGAAGAAAACAACTAAATTCGCCAAGATGAATGACATAATATAAGAGCAGGGTGATCCAATGTCTTTCATCCTGTTAAAAATTTGGAAACTTGCTCGAAAAGAATAACAACATATAGGGGCATTACAACAAAAGTGACGATAATCCACATAAAAGTCAACACTGTCTAGTGACGATCTAACTCTAATACCAAGATCTCCAACAAAACTGGAAAAGATGATATAAAGGATGTAAAAAATTAAGCAAAGAAAAGAGGACGGCGTTTGAATGCCACAAAGGGCAAAGAAAAAAATGACAACGAAAATACTAACTATAAAATTATAAGTTAGCGAGGCTAGTTAAAGGTAAAATGTGTGATACATAGGATAATATTGCTAAAAGTAGTGTCACGCAGTCCTAAACTGATGATATCTAAGAAGATATTAAGACCTGAATGTGAGCCATGGGTATCCAATAAAAGCAAGAAAAGTAGAATAGAAGTTTTGGAGAAAACGTGGGAAATTGTTGAGAGAGAAAGGCAAACGAGAATGGGATGCATCTATACAATCAACCCAATATAACCAATACCATAAAGGGCAAAGAAAAAGCTGGATACGCCATGTATAAAGACTGGACCATCGCAACAGCTAATAAAGAGGGTACCTAAAGAGAAATGGTTACCAGTTGTCAAAGACCCAAAGGAGAACAGTATCGAAGAATGGTGGATAACAGCTATGAATGTTATAAACTTAATAGTCTGTTAATGCTTTGTATATATATCTTGTTGCTTTTACGGTCGTAAATAACTCCTAATATAAACCTGCACACTATTTATGTCAACACACAACTTTCACACTTGGATTTGCTAGCTGTCGTCATTTCGTAATTGGAATACTCTTGCCGCCTCGCTGCACGACGGATTGTAAAACATCAAGAGACGCTGGACTGGAACCTTCTGGAATGTTCGCAGCACACGTATGCGACAGCTAGATTTTAAGTTGAAATATGACCGGCGACATTTCACTTATTATTCTAAAAGAGCTTTATATAAATTTATAATAGTCAATACTTGGGTTTCATAAGTAGTCGTCGTTCCATCTACTGTTAAAGTGACAAAAATAAAATTCGGAATTTATTAGATTTTTGTATTATAAATGGACTATCATAAAATTACAGCAGGGAAAATTATTAGACCACAGTTCAACATCTGTCACTATAAGCAGAATAATTTTAGACGTAGCAAGACCATCATCCTTGTATAACCAATATGCGGATTGAACATGTTATGGGAAACAACTTACACCAACTTTAACTTTTAAACTTTTAAAAACTGAAAAATATGTATTAAAGCTATTGAATATTTAGTAAAATACACAACTTGCAACGGAAAATACAACAGCCGCATAGGTTGCACAAGAAAGAGCCAACACTTACATTTCTACGGACATTCTACACAAAACACGGCAGTGAACAAAGAATCTACGAGATAAGAATAAATTTTACTAAGATGCACAAAAGTGAAAAAATTACTAGGCAAACTCAAAGCGAATTTATCCAGAGATACCTACAAATTATGTCGGCTTCAAAAGATGGCGATTACTTAACTTGGAAGGAGATAAAGAAATTTTAACCGCACGCTTCACTCCACATCTTTGTACAAATCTATTTAAAGATATGAACACATTAATAGCTAAGCCCAATAAAGCGTCCTCTTCTAAAGAGATGCTTCACATCATCACTAAGAAATTCATTTTTAAGAAATATTCGGGATATGATCAAATGACCTGCAAGATACAGAGAGAACTTCTAATTTCAGGTATAGCTGACACCACAGAGATTTTCAATGCTACATTGAAAACAGGTTATTATCCATCACGATGGAAGTTAGACCATACAATTCTCATTCACAAACCGGGAAAGCCTCCTTATAAAGTAGAACTATACAGTCATTTCCCAATAATATCAAAGCTGTTTGAGAAGCTTCTGCTAAAAACTACCACCTATAAAATGAAAATTAATTTAACATTTCAACACAAGTTTGGTTTCAAACAAAAACTTGCAACTATAGAGCATATTTGCAGAGTAGAACAGAATTTACAACAGCAGAAATATCTTTCCGCCCCGTTTATCGATATATCACAGACCTTCGATAAGGTTTGGTATTACGCTCTAGATTAGATCTGTTGCATCCTTTTGTACCATCCTTTTAAATCGTAGTTAAGAGATGGCTCACACTAGAAGATGAAATTGGCTAGAAAAATATCCTAGGACAAATGCAACATGCTCGAGTTTTGAAGAGAATGTGTATTCACTCTGATAGTATTTCAGGTAAAGTTCAGTGTACTGTTTGAAAGCTTAAAAACTGTAGTTTCAAAATGATATCACTTTAATTGGAATGGGACCTGTTCTGGCAAAGTTATGGGCCTAAAAATATGTGTAACACAAAAAAATTGAAAAGAAAAAGATGATTATGGAAGAAAAAAATAAAATTCGCAGTTGAAATTAATTTAATGATTTTTTTAATACATGGTGTTGCCACCTCTACTCCTACTTGAACTTTCCAAGCCATTGCGAATGAATCCGATTAGATGACTTTTCCTATGTTGTCTTGCTTTCTACTCTTTAGTCAACGTTGCTTTCAGTTCCTCGGTGCAAGATTTCTGGCCCGGACTCTTCGCTTAAGCTCATCCCAAACAGGCTCAATTGGATTCAAGTCTGGGCTACACGGAGGTCAGTTTATTTATTATTTGCGGTGTGGCATTGCAAATTGTCGCATGAAGTTCTCACCAAAAATCTCCAAACGGAACAACATGTTCCTCTAGAATGTTCCTGATTAGCGGTCCGCTGCTAAGCTTCCTCCGCGTCCTCTATCAGGCACAAAAGCTAACTCAGTTGTTTCGTGCATGGAAATGTCCGCCCAGAACATGCAAGAGTCACCTCCATATGCGATAGTTCTATACCCGACATCTTCTGTCGTTGCCATGTAGGCACATCTTGGACTTGTCGTTGAATAATATCTGGCTTCAATGACCAACGTCCTAATTGAGATGTTTGCGAGCAAATTCCAGCCGCCTTTGCTTTTTGACTGCAGTCAGCTTTGAACCCGTAGCTGCCTTTTTTGGCGACACCTTTGACCGCACTCAGCTCTTGCTTGAGGTCAACGCTAGTCATATGATCGTCTCTCTCCGCTGTTACGCGTCTACGGCCACCTCCTTGCCGGCGGACGTAGTCACCGGTTTTCCGGTACCGACGCCACACAGCTTATTGACTCAGATTTACTCGATTTGCCATGCCCTTTGACTAAAGCCCTCTCTCAACAATACAACCGCCTGGGCTGATTGGGCACTCGAGCACTTACATCAGTTTCGTAAAACTCCGTTTATGATGCATATATTTTTAAATGCGTCATCCGATTAACGCAACAGCAACATTTTTTAAAACTCAATAATAAAGATACTCCTTGCACGTTATTTTTTTTCTTTCATTTTCCTTAGACTGAAACAGGAGACAAAAATGCACGTACAGCTAGTTAGTCGATTGTTTTGCTCTCAAGTGTAGAACATACTAAAACTTTTCTATTCTAGCCTCACACGAAAATCTTCAAGAAGAACAACTGAATGATGTAGAAGTTTAAGTAAAGCAATACCTTATCCAATAAGTTATAAAAATATGGTAATATTTACCATTAAATTTGAATAACAAATATTAAAAATATAGAAAAAAGTGCTTAAGTCTACTGAACTCATTAAAGTTCTCATAAAACAGAAGAGTAAACATCGAAAAGTATTTAGCAACAAAATCGAAAGGCGATTAAAGAGAAAACCTTCTTAGAAATTGAACTTCGCTGTTTCTTTGCACGGGCGGTCCTGGAAATTCATCTCATCCGCTCCAGAAATAAGCTTCCCTGCAGTTAAAAGCCTTCAAGCACGCACCAAAGGTTTCGCGAGCAATAACAGCCTCTCGCGGTTTTTTCCGTCAAAGGGCCCCAGCGACAAAGCAGCGGAAATTGCAACTCGACTCGCGGTTTCAATTACGGTTTCTTGTCGCGGGCATAAATTAGCCCCTCAGCCTTTAATTGCGCGCTCGCGGCCGGCGCCCGCTCGCGCGCCACTGTTGGCGTCGCCTTTCAGCCGCGCCGCTTCATGCAGTGACGCCGTCTCCATGCCGACCGCGACGCCGGAGTGGCAGCGGAGAATCTCGACGCGCTCAAAGGCTTTCCGCGACGCGACAAAAGGGAATTCTTCATGGCGCGCTTTGTTTCGCGCGGCGTCGGCGGCGTGCGCCGGCTGGCTGCACAATCGCTGGAAAGCGGGGTTAAATTTTTAATCCCATTTGCCGAGCGCGGGCGGCGCTGCATTTTTAATGGAGCCCTTCGAGGCGGCCGGGCGCTTTCCGCGCTCGTTAGTTTGGTTCAATTTTTGGCTGCGGATGTTGGGGTTGCGGAAATCCCCGCGCTTGTGCTTTTCCAGCGGACTTCCGCTTCGCTTTTTCCCTCCTTCGCTCTCAGCAGCCGGCGCGGCGACAGCAATTGATTTTCCATTGTGCTTCCCGTATGTGGGTTCGACTTGTCTTCGTTAATCTGCCTCGAGTTCATCGATACGCAATTTCCGTCTCATTTCACTTATTTATTGTCTTAACAAGCTTAAGATGGCTTTCTTACGGAGTGTGCATGCTTGTGGGGCTACAAATATTGTGTGACATGGGAACTGTATTGTAACATGTGGTTGCTATTCGTCGAATCATTTGAAAATTTGAAAGGGATTTACTCTTCATGATGGGAAAATACTTATAAAACTTCGAATTGCAAGAGAACATTGATGCTCTAAAAGATAGCCTTGCAGAGGCTCCAAATTTATCGATTTTTTATTGTGCTCAAGATTAGGGTTTAGAAGAACGATCACTTGGCACATTATGCGAAAATAATTGAGTTTACACCCGTATAATATTGTGTTAACTCGAGAACTGAAGGGACCATCATAAGCGCCGTGACGTTGCTGCTTGGACTTTACAATAACTTGAAACGGATCAAAAATTTGGGCAAAGATTATCTTCTCAGATAAAACTTATTACTGGTTAAATAGATACGTGAAGAAACAAAATTGTCGTTTTTGGTGTGAAAACAATCCACAAGAGATTCACAAAAGCCCTTGCATCCGCAAAAGGTCACTGTATGATGTGACTTATGGCAGAGTGGTATCATCGGATCATTCTTTCTCCAAAACGAGGTAGAGTTGAGTTTTATAGCTTAAAGTGCGCAGACGTCTGACGAGCTAGTGCACCTCAGGTGTCGATAACCTCGCCATATTTTCGGCCCCAGCTTTTATCTGGTGAAACTTTTAATGACTTAAAACATTAAAATCTGTAACAAATTATTTCCGTATGTGTAATAATAATGATAATTATTCAGCATATTTCAACCCATATTATTCTCAACAAGTCCTAAATTCTTATATTTAATAATTCTCAACAACAAATGCAATGGACGCAATTACAACCAGCGCAAATAATTGCCAATGGCAACAATTTTAACAATCATTTGCACCTCAATCTGCACTCCAGCAGAGTAATCATTCATAGTTTAGCCCTGTACTGCAGCCGTCACAAATGCAATATGTTCCTATGATGGGATTAAATCCCGTTTAACATAACCTGACTCGATCTGAATTTACGTCCCCAGAAATGGCAGCAGGGTACATTAACCTCTTATCTCAATGACAACATCACAAATAGATTATAGTCAAAATTCCACAATATCTCTTTTAGAGTTTTATAAACCCACCGAAAACAACATATCAGTTACTAGTGATAAAACGAAAATAATTGCCCTTAACGGCTTCCAAAAGGTAAGGTGATCAAAGAAAAAACGAACTCATATTGGCCCAGTCTCACAGAAAACTAAACAGACAACGTCTTAAACGCCAACTACTAACAGGTATGCGACTTTGATTGTTGCAGACACTTCAGTACAATTAAACACCAAACAAAATAAAAAAGAAAATGCCGTACAAGGACTTCCCATCATACTTCCCTACGTCACAGCAATTCAACCCTTGTTAAACTTAATGAACTCTCAAGTTGACAAAAACAATTCAAAAGACTCAAAGACTACAAAAGGATGGTTTGGACAGCTTGGAAGAGTTGTCTTAAAACACATGCATCATTCAACAGATTATCAAAGATAATCAAAGAAGTATTAGCAACAGATGGTCATGTAGTAGTAAATATTACTAACTTTATTAACAGAAAAACCAAACAAAAAAACTGTTTTTCATTGACGTTAAACGTACATGCAACGAAAAAATATTTAAAATCAAACACATCAAAAATGCTACAGTAGTATTCGAACAACCAATAAGAAAACCTCAGATTCCTCAATGCAAACACTATCAATACTATGGGCATACAAGAAACAGATGTAATCCCCCCTCCTGTTACTTAAAATGCGCAAAGCTCTACGATTAGTGCTCGAAAACCGTGCAGATGGTAAACTGGCAAATACCTATGCGTGTAGGCGTACACCCCGCCAACTATAAATATTGCAAAGTTTATTTGAATATTCTCCAATCAAGCTAGGTCAACCTATCCTACATTTAATCAACAGCAACTCACCCAAATGACAACACACCAGTTATTGGCTCATCAATCAACTATATATAGTAAAATCCCAGATCCAAGTCAAAGATGGGCAGAAACTATGAAGAGCAGACACACATCACATTCTGTCAACCAGCAAAAACCAACCTACCTACGTAACTCTTCAATCCTCTCAAAACCAAATTGCATTCCAAATGCATCAATTTCCGGAAACAAACAATAATATGCCCGGATAACAAACAGGAGGTTTAACCTCTATGATAGTGTCAATACAGCAAATTATTCAACAAAATAACAACCATTAATAATTTAACAGCCGCGATCAGACTCTTAAGAAAAAAACTGTTTAAATATAAAAATGGCCCCGATTTATCAGATAACTCTTTGGGATACCAATGGTCTCTCTAAACACAAACAGGAAGTTGCAACATTTCTCATATACAACAGCATTGACATCTAACTGATATCTGAAACTCACTTTTCTGGCAGAAGTCAGTTTACGATATCAAACTATATTGTGTACTTCACAAATCATCCAGAGGTAGAGAGGCAAGCGAGGGGTGGCACAGCCATAATAATTAAAGAATGAATCAAAGACCATGAGCTACCTCACTTCAAGCAAAACTATCTACAAGCAACGACCCTAGAGATTGGGACTGGTATGGTCCACTTACATTGTCCGCAGCCTACTGCCCTCCTAATTATCCTCTTAACAAGGAGGGTCTTATACCATACGTTCGGTCACTGAGTAACAAATTCATGGCTGTGGGAGACTACAACGCAAAGCATACTCACTGGAATTCTAGCCTTTCTCTCCCAGTCAAGGGCAGAGCTCTGTAACAAGCCATGCAAGAACTTCAATTAAACTATTTGTCTACGTATAAATCTACATACTGGACCACTGATCTTAACAAAATACCAGACTTATTAGAATTCTTTGTCACAAAAGGTATCGCTCCAGGATACCAAAATATCTGTTTATGTTCAGATTTACTTTCTGATCACACTCCTGTTATATCCACTATTAGTGCTACAATAACCGAAAAAAGCAGCCAGTTAAGCTATTCAACAATAGAACAGAATGACAATACTTCAGAAGCCTAGTGAACAACCAACTTAACATGAATATCCCACTTTATTTTGTGTGTTTAAATGTAGTACGTGACCACTCCAAGGTATTGTAGCTTTCCTCAATGTTTTGACCTCTATAGAACTCTTAAATAATGTTTACATTCGACAAAAATATCATAGAGCTTAAAACAATAAACAATGGCTTAAATACCAGACCTTATATTGTGCCAGATATATGAGCGCTCCATAGTCGTAAAAATAGAGAAATTCAACGTCTTTGTCAAAGTCTAATTATTTTGCTATTTTTTAAGAAACTTTGGGATTTCAGGGAATCATAATTGAGAAATCCTGAATTTATGGTACGAGTTGTTCAAAATATTTTCGACTCCCAGTTTAACCGCAAAGCAACTCTTTGTCATTATGAACTATTTAGACTTATTTTAAATCTATAAATTCAAAGCTCCACTATTTCCTGTTCCAAGTCAGGATGAGAAAGGAAGAGGGGGAGGAATAACAACGTTGTTAAAATATCAGAGTTCAACTGACCCTGTAAGGGTTCCTCCTTAGGGTTACAGGTGAAACAAGGTCAATTGCTATAGGGGCGGATGAGAGTATAACTCCAACGGTTTCAAGGGCAGAAGAATCAATTCTACCATAGGGCAGCTGTTATGGTACTACTGAATGTAGGTGGAAACAAGGTTATGTTGGTACAGCTACATGCCAGATACCAACAGGCGTTTATGGAAACCATTAATACGGTTGCTGTACTAAGATATGGAAGAAAAGGTGAAACCACCATATTATTTTCTCAACCGTAGCTAATTTAATGATGGCTCCTTCTAAAACCAAATGAAAAGATAGAGCGCTGCAAACTAATCTATGGATTGATAATAGGAGAAGAAGACATTCAAAACTAATTTTCTATTTAATACCTTGGTCATAGTAACTGATTTACGACTTGCGAGACTGTTTGTTGGTGTAAGATAGTTGTTAGTTTGAGTTGTCAACATTCTTGAATCCTTTAATAACGGTCTTCAGTACTGCATGCTACTTGTTTTGTTTATAATTTATACTCCTTAATGGCTTTCTGAAGCCGAATAAATACATTTTTTTGGGAATTATTACCAGCAGGCCAAATGATAAGTTGACTTGACCCCAGCAGTACGACGGAGATGTCTCATGAACAACGTAAAATAACACGATGGTATTGTGTTTTATTTCACTAACTAAACTTTACGGTAATATATCAGAGCAATTTTAAACATTTAGAAACATTACGAAACTAAGCGTGTTATGCACGATCAAAAGAAGTATCCGCTTGCAACATTTATGAGCAAAACTTTCAATAAAATAGATTAGTATAACCACGAATAGATGATTCTATTATTATATTATATAAACAATACCACTAAGAGAACTCATAACCGTTCTTAGTCTTCAAAGTAAATAAGACGCTGCTGTTACTGAAATTATTTTTCTCTAGAAAGCTAGAATCCTCAGAAGAACAAGAACAAAGAAAAAATTGTTTGGGTATAGTCCTAAAAGAAGAAGAAAAATACCAGTGAGTGTGCGTGCTTTGGTTTGGAAGAAAACTCTGCTGTTATTAAAAGATAAAAATGGAGATGCTGCCGGCTCCTACCGATCGTCTGCAAAACTTCTTTGCAACCATGCAAGTTGTGGAAGTGGAGGGCGCAATTTGCAATAATACGAGGCATGTTGGCAACTTTTGGAGATAATTGGTTAAGGAAAATTTGCCCAACTTTTTTATAACTTCGTCATATATCAATCAAGAGAAAACTGTTAAAATAATTAATTTAATCCATTTTAAGTTGTAATAGCTTATAAATTGCTTTTAATTTTAGTTTTGTTTAATTACTTACACACAAATTCTCTTAGTTCAACACATACTCAACTTTCTCTCTTTGATTTCTTTAGTCTTTAAAACAAGCCAAACTAAACTGCTGCTTCTGCTAAAGTCATAATTTGAAGTTCTCTGTTAGTATTTCCACCAAATATTTTGGGTTGTGGTTCTATCTTATTGGAGCCAGATATTTTTCAGTTGAAGTGCATCAAAATTAAATTACCTAAATTTATATTTCATTTTCACATATTTATTGGAAGTACTAGTAATATATTGGCCTTCCTGGCCAAAAATATAAAGGCTATAATGACTCTCAAACTTATTCATCGCACGCCAAATAGTGATATAGTATGTTGGTTGTGCAAAGGCCTCAATCCCTTCAATAACAAAGAAAGTGTGATTTGTTGGCAAATAAAACAATTGTGTCATGTGGCTTTCCAAGATGCTTTCGCACATTTTTAAGCGATTTTTTTCTAGTCACATTCGAAAAACTTTTATGTAACAACTATACTGTGTGGACAAAAACAATGGCTTTGTTGTAAAATCCGTCGTACAATAAAACAATACAAGTGAAGAGCAATAGTATGTTTGCACGTGAATTACTTTGAAGATTGCAAAATATTTTCCAATATTCGCACACTATTAGGTCTTAGAATAAGTACTTTTGGAGTTTTTACGCACAACATTGATTTTTGATTGGAAGTGAACACTCGAGGTGCAAGTTAAAAGCGCACCCCACAAGTACGTTGAGCAGCCACAACAAAATCACTGTTCCAAATGTTCGACAGCAAAAGCTTTCTATTTGTTCGTCTACGATATGTTGGCTACTAAGAGCCCCCACTTCAAATAAAATATTTTTTTCATTCTCGGATCACTATTCGTTTTATAACCCTTCTTTGAAATTATGGAGGAAGTTTTACCTACTCTGCATTATTAAACTTCACCAGGTCATTTTCATCTAGTTCTATCTCGAGTTTTTTGCATACATTTACTAAGAACAATTTTTTGACGTCATCTGTTTTTCTCTTTTTTCCTTAGGGTTTTTAAACCACTAACGTAAATGCACATTAGCCATTTATTGTTGTGTTTTTTGATAGATATGGTCTTCCTACTCCATTTCAATTAAAATATCTTTTAAAATATCTAACATTTTTGTCTTGTAATATCGCTGTTTTGTTGTTGTTACAAATATTCATTGTTGCTATGTGATACAGCTTTATTTTCTTCACCGTTGTATTAAATTATCCCTTGAATCGTTTTCTCCTAATGTTGTAAAAAAATGTTGTCATTAAATTTGGGATTGTTGGTTAGATTGTCATCGACGTTCGCTCCATTTACACTTCATTTTAATTTTTTAAGTATTATTTAGTACTAAAATGAAACACTTCCGATGTACCCATCTTTGGGATGTGGACATATATTTTTGATTAATGATGTGTATTTGAAGTTTCTCCTTGTATTGGTTGTTTAAGTTTTTATGTACTGTTTATATTTCTATTGTACCTAATGCATTTATAAACTTAGTTAGGTATAGATTGTATTCTTTAATCTTTCAGATTAAAGTTCTGAAAGTTAGCAGGTGAACGGTTGTGCTGTAGTCTTTGCTATAGTGCTTACGTTCGACAGATTTGTAACGGCTATGGTATTTGCCTTAAAATTGTTTATATAATTTATTGGTAATTATTACCTCAGTTTTGGTATTTTGGTAGTATTTTGTATTATATTTATATATATATATATATATATATATATATATATATATATATATATAAACTAAACAACAGGGAAGTGAGCAGTATATATAAAGAAATCATAAGCTGTAAAATAAGAGCACGACAAGAAAATATGAAAGAAGCAAAACTAGAACAATTATGAAGCTTTTTCAAAAATATTATGATTGAAGCAGCAATAGAAGTTTGTGGAACCCTCAAAACATCAAATAATAAGAAACAAACAGCATGGTGGAACGAAAACATTAAAAATGAAGTTAAGAACAAAAAGAAAATATGGAAGGGCTATTTAAGGAACAGGAAAGAAGAGACATATAAAAGATACAAAGAGCAAAGAATAAGAGTGAAAAACATGGTAATTAAAGCTAAACAGAAGAAGTGAGAAGAATTCGGAGAAAGATTAGAGAAAAATAGTAAAGATAACCAGAAACTATTCTATAGAATATTAAAAACACTAAGAAGTAAGAAACCACTGAACAATGATCGGATAAGGAATAAACAAGGGGAAATATTAGTAGAAGACAAAGAGATTATGGAAAGATGGCGAGAATACTTTGAGGAATTACTGAACCCAAAACAAGCAGAGGAAAATGTAGAAGAGAACCAAGGAGAAGAACAAAGAAAAGAAGAAAAACTAGAGGAAAGGAATGCAGAAGACATGGAAGAGGAAGATATAGAGGAAATAGAGCTACACGAGATGAGGCAAGCAATTAAAGATACCAAAAATGGCAAAGCACCTGGACACGACAAAATAAAGATAGAGATGATAAAATACATGGGAGAAGATGGAGAAAAAATACTACTATCAATTTACAATAAAGTGTGGAAGGAGAGGATAATCCCCAAAGACTGGGAAATAGGAAAAATACTGCCAATTTACAAAAGGGAGATAGTACAATTGTAACAACTATAGAGGAATCACGTTATTGAGTGTAGTACTGAAGATCTATGAGCGCATACTGGACAAAAAACTAAGGGGGAAAATTGAGAAATCGTTATCTGAAGCACAAAGTGGGTTTAGAAAAGGCTATAGTGTACAAGACCATATATTTTCAATAAAAGAAGTTGTAAATAAAACAGTGCGGTATAATAAAAAAGTGTTCTGTGCATTTTTAGACTTAAATAAAGCATACGACCGAGTCGATAGAAACATGGTATGGGAAAGCTTGATTAAAAGACAGGTCAATAAAAGATTGATAGCGGCCATCAAGAGCATATATAACAACAATGTCAACTACGTGATGAGCAGAAACAGGACATCAGAGAGCTTCAGGACAGAAGGACTGAAACAAGGAGGAGTCTTAAGCCCGGTGTTATTTACCGTACTAATAGACGACGTTATAAAAGAGTGCAATAAAAGAACGAAGAAGATAAAAGTGGGATATAGAAATCTGCAAGTGGTAGAAATAGCAGAATGCGCGTTTGCTGACGACGTAGTAATAATGGCTGCAAATGAGAGAGATCTACAAAAAAATCTAGAAATATGGAACGAAGTATTAACAACATATGATATGAAATTAAATACAGACAAGACAAAGGTGATGGTAATATCGAAGGAACAGTGTAAAATAAAAATACAAATTGAGGGAAAGGACATAGAACAAATAGACCACTTTGAATACCTAGGAGTCACAATAGAAGTAAAAGGAAAACAAGAACTAGACATCACAAAGAGAATAGAAAAGGCTAATAAAGTTTACTACGCCATGAAGGACAAGTTTATTAACAAAAGAGAAGTGACACGACAAACAAAAATGAATGTATTTAAGATAATATACAGACCTATACTAACCTTCGGGTGTGAGACATGGGTGTTATCAGCAAGAATGAAAAGTAAAATACAAGCGGCGGAGATGAGATATCTAAGGAGAGTAAAAGGGATAACCTTAAGAGATCGGATAAGGAACAGCGAAGTGAGACAAGAACTAAGAATCCAGACGATACTCAAATTTATAGAGAATAGACAACTGAGTTGCTGGGGACACCTACAACGCATGAATGAGACCAGACAGGCTAAACAAGTATGGAAAGCAAAGGTGGCAATAAATAGGGGAAGAGGAAGACCGCAACAAATATGGGATAACGTCGTGGGAAAGATATTAGCAGAGAGAGGGAAATCGTGGCAAGAAGCAAGCTTATTAGCTCAAAATAAAAAGGAGTGGAGTAAGTTTGTGTACCAAACAAGTGAGGGAAAGATAATGCAATAATAAAACACTCTAGAATTAAGTTAAGTATGTACGAGTTATTAGAAAATACATTTAGTTAACTTAGGTCTATAAGTAAATGTTAAATTACATGTAGAAATTTAACCCTACACCAATTGGTAAATGGGCATTCGATAATATATATATATAGTAGTGATAAATAGATTTTCTTTAGTGTCTTTCTTTTTTGGTGGTTAATTGACTCCCCCTCCCTCCCCATTAAGAATTCTCAAAACAGTCTATGTTTTAAGGTGTAAGATTTGTTATCCACCTATGGTTCACTTCTAGTAGTTTTGAAGCTTGTAAAATGTGCATCAGACATAGTCCTCCACGTTGGTTAAAAGGCTTAAAATACGACATACAATACAATGGGAATATTACATCGGGACTACTGAAGAGTTCCTAGTTACAATAAGAGCTTATAAATAAACAATTTCAAAATCAGTTTTCAACAATTTATAAGATTTAATGACTAAGCAAAACCTTAAAATAGATGTACCAGATTGATTAATCATTTGGCAGTTATGCTTTCAACTTTGATGTTTCAGAATATATCGCGTTGTTAAATAAGTTTGTTTAATTCTTAAAATTATTCTGAAGTTTTTTACCAAAAACTTTAATAAATTAGGTCTTTCTATGTTGTTGAGAATCTCTTTCCAACATTTCACTAGCTTATCAACCCCTCAATGATAAAAATCGCCAGGGTTCAACTTAAAACTCTACTCCAAATATTGTTTGTTTGTAAGGTCTCAGCCATGCTTTGCTTTACTTTATGTTGATGTACAAATATCATTTTATACCTTTAGCTGCTATGGAGCACAGAAATATCTGTAGGTATCTACAGGAAGACTAAAGTCGAGCAAGTAAATTGGCAGTGATAATAGAGTGCTGTAATTTGTCTATTATGTACCAATTTTTTCACATTAATCATTAGTTAGGATAATGGATATCCTACTAATAGCTAATTTTCTGGTAGATTGCGCGGACACTTGTAGACATAATTGTAAGGTCAAATTTCCCAACTTTAAAAACAAAAACCATTTTTGTATAGTTCGTTTGTAATGCTTTATATAAAATAAATTCAACCTACGAGAACCCGTATGTTATAGTCTATTATAAATTAGTTTAATGTTTCAATTATTACATTAGAGTTCTCAAAGGTAAAATGATTGTTAAAATTAATAAAGGCTAATTAAAAACAAATAGATAATTAGCTAATTCAATAATGAATAATAATAACATAAAACAAAATTCCTAACTGCACAAATCAAACATAACTTCTGAGATGTTTAAGTGAGTAGTCATCATCCGCATTTATATGTAAATAGCAAGTAGACGCCTTCAAAATACTTTTTTATATCTCCTTAGGTGGTAAACACAGATATGTGTAATCATTTAATAAACAAATATAAACCGTTATTCCTGGTAACTCTTACAAAATAGCCATAATTAGTCTTACAAGCGTAACTTCCATAAATAAACCATTTTATGGGAGAAAATTTCACGAACCGACCTTTTTATCAAGTTTGTTTTTATAAATACGTTGTTAACTGTCTGATTATATTTTAATATAAGCAGGAACGGGAACAGAAGCTGCCTATCGATAACAATTATTTACGAGATTTTTAGCTGCTAATTATTTATAAATACAGAGCAAGTTTTATTAATTATAACTGCCGCCCAGACAAACAGAGTGTTTGTGTTTTTTACATTTCAGATAAAAATAATAAATTACAGCGATAAATACACGATAATATATTGAAGCTCAAAATAATTAAAGCAGCGTTTTGTAGTTGTTTGTAGTAGCGGAGCTCTGCGAGTCCATTCCGACACAAGTTTATCAAAACAGTTTGCAGAAGATATCCATGCGGTCTTATTAAATTAAATATAGTTAAATTAGTAACAAAATTTATTAAATTAGATTTTTTATTCGGCTAGAACACTGAGAAAGAAACTACTTTATAAGAATATTAACAATTAATTAGTAACCATAAATTTAGTAATATACATCTTTCTTCCATTACAATTCCCAAAATGTTATTAATAATTAAAAAAATGATTGAATGCTTTGCTGATGATACTTAACGGAATGTTTGCTTGCGATAATTTAAAAATTTCCCTAAAATGCGTTGTTAATCTATTTTAAAGTAATAAATAAATTAATTTGAGCAAAGTTGTGTATTATATAAAATCCAATTTGGCCACAAAGATAAGTGCAAAAAATATTTTCATAGCTTAGGGGGGATTATGCTATTAGTTGTGGTATAGTAAAATTATAAGTTTAAAATTTTTGGGTAAAGATGCGTGTAACTGGGTTGCCCATAAAAATAACCCAAATCTAAAAACAACAGATTAGAACCTCGGAACCTAGACTAAACAACGCAACGACGAAAAAGGCAATAGAAAGGATAATAAATGGCAACGTGGCACCCTAAGGCATTAAAATTGAAGTGATCAATATAGTGCGCTAAATAAGGAAATTGGATATGTATATCGTAACTTTAATTGACAGAAAGAAGAAAAGTTGAGCTAACAAAGAAATAGGAAAATTTATATTTCTTTACAGTACAGCGCCAAAGACGGAACGTGTAAAAAGTAGTATAGCACTACTAATTAAGAACAAACTCAAAAAATATTTCTAATTTCCAAAGCATTAACAGTCGGATAGTAAATGTGTATATAAAATAATAAAAAAGCCGTTAGTAATTTTGGACTTATATGCTCTTCAGGTACAGAACTTTATGATAACATGCAAGCCACACTAGAGGACACGGGAGGTAACAGAGAAATAATTATAATTGGTGATTTTAATGCATGATTAGGGAGTAAAATAGAGAACTATCCAAATGGTAGTAGAGAAAAACTACTAGGCTTTTGTACCAAAACTATTTAAAATTGCAAATTAATTTTTTCAAGTATATGGATACCCATAATGCCAGCGTGGTCCCGTGATTGAGGGGCGGGCTGCGATGCTGACGGACCCGGGTTCAATTCCCGGTGCTCTCTGATGCCTGGAGGGTGTCCTACTCAGTCACTAAAAATAATTGAGTACCTACGTTCATTCGAACAAGGAGTAATAATAGCGGTCGTCTAAGGCGCAGTGCTTGCCACATCGCCCCGCATCAGATATGGTGCGTGACGACCAGGCACAGAGAGCGAACGTATGAGAGCCTTAACCTCTCAGTTCGCAAGCCATGTTCCCGCGCGGGGCGTAGGGCCTTACGATTATTATTATTATTATGGATACCCATAGATACATTGGATTTAAAATACAAGAAATTTTAAATCAATTATCGTCTCCATTTTAACACAGAAAATATCGTCAGTACAATTACTGGATACCATAGGGGTTGCCCGCAAAAAGATGTTTTTTGCGTCTTAGGCTGCCATTTTTTCACCCGCTTTTGTCAAATTTTTAGAAAGAGGGAAGGTATAAATTTTTAACTTTTTTGGCAAAGAGCGAGAACGGCCCCGACGGGCGTGCACGAAAGCACGGGCCTTCTTGTGTAAATCAAGAGCTAAGAGCTCGGCCATGCGCCATTCATATCAGCTATCTTTGTTTACTTTTCGTTCAAATATATAAGCTGTGTTTGTGTACTACGTATGGACCTTCTCGTTTAAATCAAGAGCTGAAGCCACACCACATCTCTTTGTTTAATTTCTGTTCAAATGTATAGATAGATAGGAAAAGCATCAGACAACATTGAATTAGAAAATCGTGAAAGAATAAAATATAAGAGCTATAAATGTTTAGGTGAAAGTAAAACATAAGGTAGGTAAAACAGTAAAGACACTAGAGAACACATAGTGCAAGAAAGCAATAAAAGGTTACCAGAATATAGTGTCACAAAGATATAAGTTTTAAAAGAAAACATAAATGATATCTACAATACAATAATAAAAAACAAATCATTATATGGTGTAGAAATGTGGAGATGAATTGAGGTGGAAAAATAACAACTAGCAGCTATGGAAACGCACTAAAATAATTTTGTAAAATACCCAGTGTATTAGTCCAAAATATACAAACGTAGAAAAAGTAGAAAAACGTAAACTTATCTAGTACGGACACGTTATGACAATGAGGAAAGATAGGTTACCAAAGACAACATGGAAATAGAGGCCCCTAGACAAACGAAAGTGTGAAAGACCCCAAATAACTTTGAAAAATAACATCAGATAAGTCTTTGCGATTAACTATATTTTAACAACTTAGTTCGCAAGTTAGAACGAGCCGTATTTAAGAAAATCTCTACGTTTTGAGATTTTCAAGAGAGCTTAGCTCTACGCTCGGGGTCTCGGTCTGTCTACTCCAGTATAAAGCTCCAAATATTTGAATTAAGACTGATCTTTTATGTGTCCTATTTTGCCATCTATAGAGCTAAAAGTGCAAGTATGGAGATGCATTGAGTCGAGAAAAGTTTGTTGGCTTAAAGGTATTGCATAATCTGTGGTACAAGAAAATAAGGAATTTTCTCATGACAGGTAAGCGTTGGCTATCGCCTCTTGTATTCAAGCATTGTAGACGTTTTTCTATTTCAACTGCCTTATGAACTATATCGGTAACTATCTTGAAAAGAAAACCCAAATCCTCATGACTAATTCAAATCTACCATTCGATACTAAAAAAACATCTCAGATACTGAAAAAAATTATCCAAATTTCCAAACTTATTTGGTTTTCCAAAAATTTATAAAGAAAACATTCCTTTACATCCTATAATTGCAGGAGCGAGCGAAGCGAGCGACTACTCTTATACAGTGGGTGAATGCGACAATTTCCGTCAGTCTGTTGCATCTGTAGCGCTTTTGCTACGAAATCGATCACTATGAAATTTCCAACAATGATAGAACTCGATGCGAGTGAGGTAACCTGATTAATTGTTTCGAAATCGGATAACAATAATACTCGCTCTTGCAACTTCTCAAACAGCGCGCGAGAACATTACTAGTTAGTGCATTCGATTCGTCCACCCACAATGCAGCCAAAATTTTCTAATCCCTTACAGAGCAAGCGTCATCCTACGCTCGAAACTTCTAATACTTTCTAGAAATACTCAAAAAATTCTCCATACGCAAAGATGATATAATGGCTACCTTTGGTGTCGCCTCTTTACCATATTTACCAATATCCCAGTTCCTAATGCCTCATAGTTATTAAAAACGACTTATAATATAAATAATATCATTTTTTAATTAACCGTTGCATATCCGATGCCTACTTTATTATTCTAAATATAATTCACCGTCAAATTAACGGTGGTCCTTTAGAAACTAATGGAGATGGTAAAAGTAATAAAAATAGTAAAATTAATGATAGTAATGCAGGTAATGACAGTAATAGAAATAATGATAAATTCCGAGGCTGTTCAAGCCAACTTCACCATAAGTACACGTAAGTTATTATGTGAAGTTGAAAAGTTAAACTAATATGTGCATCGCCATCACAATGCACTTGAAAAGATAGAAGAGCTACATAGTGGTATTGCAAGATGTAACTTAAGAAGAAGTACAAAGAAGAGTTATGGTTAGTCATAATCTCTCAAACAAATCGTTACGTGTATCAAGAAATGGACCTTTGCCTTAATTTAGTTATGAATAAGCAAAAATTAAATCCAGCCCTTATACTAAAATCTATTTCAAAACGTAACAAAACTGAACATAAATTAATATTAAGCACTTGGTAGAATTTTGAAAATTTAATATTCTGGCCAATTACAGAAAAGAAAAATTGGTGAATAGATAAATACAAACTATAGATAGTAATGAATCATATTTTATTTTTGAATGTTTAAAATGCGGAGAAGAATTTATTCAATTATATTATTGATAATATTACTTTTGATAAGCAAGAATTCAATCATAAACCAAAATACAATAAATATACTAAGGAATAAAAAGTTAAGGTTTTGTAACATATAGTAGTTATCAATATGTCAGCATCTGAATTATAATAATGATACAAACTGACTGTAAATATTTAATATGAATTCTAAAAAAATACCAAATTTAAATTCAACAATCACAAGTGTGTTTCTTAGTAGCCCTTGAGGCGACAATGCCGGCAAGTGCGGTTTAATAAAAAAAAGTAAAAATATATTTTTTTGTAAACCTCTAAAGGTTTTTTTATATGCAACATTTCTATTTGGAATCTGTAATATTTACAATTAGCAAAACTTATAATAGACACTATATAAAATATGGTGTGAAAACAATGACATGATGTTGCATCCAATGTTGAATAACATAGAGACAACTTAAAATATTATATTTAAGTATGAAAACTGTGTAAATAAGAACATTTAAAATCCATATGGCAAGTCTAATGGTTTATGTCTATTTAGTCTTTGTATTTGAGCACTATTGTCTAGTAAACTTAGGACCAACGCATTCGAATGAAATTCTAGTTTACTTAAATATATGTATTGTGCTTAGTAATCACATCTTACACTGATTCCACTTTTAAATCACTAAGTATGTCGGCGTTCTTCACAAAATAGAGGGCATTAGACGTAGGGCTTTAGACTGAAATATTTTAATTTTCTGTATGTTGGTGTTTGCCGCTGTGCCCCGTAGTTAGGTAGATGGTGTTGTAGACGAGGAGTTTCTTGGATAAGTTCTGCTAATAATGTTTTCTAAACAATTCGCTAAAATGTTTGCGGTTTTTCGAAATATGGGTGCTCTACGTCAGGCACTGATTTGCTTCTAACATCGGATCGTTGTCTGTTACCATAAGGACTTTGTCATCAGCGAAATAATCAGTGAGGAAATGTTGAATGATGGACATATCAGCTCTGTAGATTAGGTAGAGAAGCGGACCAAAGACGCTTCCCTGTAACACTCCTGATTTTTACTAAATGAAGTGCTGTTAAGTATTTACCAAACTTTACTTGAAAATAGCGTCCTGGCAGGTATGACTCAAGGATGATAAATGCACTAAGGAAGGATAACTATTTAGTTTGAAGAGAAGGCCTGTACACCACACTTTGTCAAATGCTCGATTCATTTCGAGAAAAACGGCTGTACAATATTTCTTTTCTTCAAAACTTAGTTGACAGCATCTACAACTCTATGAATTTGTTGTAAAGTAAAATAGGCTGTTCGAAAGGCAAACTGATGGTCTAGAATAATAGTTTTTTCTTTTATTAATGGAATTACTCGCTTAAGTAGAAGGCTAATAGGCGGTTTCCTATACCCGGACATGTGACTTCTCGGGATTGTAAGATAAGGGTTGATCTCTACTAATTAGGATACGCTGAACACAATGCCACCAAGCATTTTGACCTACGAGGTCGGGAATAGGTCAAAAAGTGACCTCGTGACATTTACATAGAGATATGCTGCAACACGTCGTAAAGCTTGCTTTAACGCAATTTTACGTAATTGCAATGTGCATTGATGCGTATTAAATGTACAATTTTTGCTCGCTACGCGCTAATGAGCACCAACATGTAATTATGAAAATAATATGCATAAACAAGGTCATTTTTTGAGATGTTGCCGACCTCGTAGGTCAAAATGCTTGGTGCCACTGTGTTCAGCTTGTTCTAATTACTAAAAATCAATCTTTATCTCATAATCTCGAGAAATCACATGTCCAGGTATAGGAAACCGCATATTAGCCTTTTTCTAGCAATTTGCCTAATATAGGAAGTAAACTATTTGGCCTAGAGGAACTGAAATTTTGTGAGAATTTTCCAGGTTTAGGAATCATGATCATATGCGCAACCTTTTATTGATCTGGGAAATACCCCAAGGGCAGAACGGCATTATACAACAAAGTCAACATTACGAGACCTTTGCGTGGAAGCTCTTTAATTAGTTTTCCTGTAATTAAATTATAGTCAGGTGCTTTTTCATACCTTAAATTGGCTCGGATGTAGCACTTCCAGAGCTTGTTGTATTTTAATTACTTCATCTATAGGAACCTACAATGAATTGTTCGAAATACTTTTTCTAAATATTGTACAACGATATCATTTTTCTCTTGCTCTGTGCTTACTCATGAGCCATCTTATTTTTTAAAAGGATGAATTGGCTTTTTGGGAATCTTGTATTCTTGGTCGGTTTCTACAGTGCGTGGTTTGCATCTTTGGTTGCACTAATATTTGTAAAGTATTCATTAAAGCTCGCGTTTTTCAACCTCGTAATGAGTTATTTTAATTTTGTTCTTGCTTGGTTATAGCGACATCTGCCTGAGGGGTATTTGGAGCGTTGCTAAATCCCTTTAAGTCGTCATTTTTCAGCAATATTTTCTTTAATTGCTCTGGGACAATGTACTTGCACACTATTGTTTGCGAATTGGGGTGTTGCTTTCCAAGCTGCATTTTAAAGTAATGTGGTAAAATTTTGAACAGCCATTTCAAGTTCCCCATTTGTTTTTTGTGATGAACTATATGCCTGAAGTGGCACCGATTTGTATTTTTTTTAATTTATATAGTCATAATGGCCTTTCCCCGGGGAGTGATCTGACGATAAGTCCCAGGACGATGTTATTTGAAGATAGTCGGTAGCAAAAAAGTCAAGGAAGTCTGGCAACTTATTTAGGTCGGTAGGTCAGTATGTGGATTTCTAGCTTAATAAGTGACCTACATGTAGCTCTTGCATTATCTAGTCTAGGGCTCTTTCTCTACCAAGTGGGGAGAGGCGAGAACCCCAGAAGGCGTGCTTAGAATTGTAGTCACTAAAAAGCAATTTTCTATAGAGTTGAAATATGCGACAAACCCTTGTTTGTTGGTTGGATAATTAGATGTGCAGTGTGCAGCTGATAGTACTAACAAACCATACCAGTCTTCAATTTCAAAAAAAGTACGCTTGTAGGTAATTTTCTTTGAGGATAGGTAGTTTATGGTGAGTGATATGCTTTTAATCAGTATTGCGGCACCACCTCTGGCTAGTCGGTGATTTGACGAGTACAATTGATAATTATAAATATTGAAATTAGTTGTGCTACTAAAATGGATTTTAGATATAAGAAATATATCAATGTTATTGTGATTTGCGAGGCCATCGGCCTTCCATAGGACAATTTCATAAATTGGAGCAATTTTTGTTTTTTTAATTCTCCTCTGAGTAGTCTAATTTGTGTGGTGAGTTTGCTGTTGTGTTAAGATGATCTGTGGTAGTAAAGTTGTAAGAAGTGTCAACTCATTTATGTTGGATCAATGCTTGATTGTACAGTTTTTGTTAAGAATGAGGATTTAACGTTTGATTGTTCCAGTTTCTTTGGCTTTGGTGTTGGAGAACAGAAAATTGCTGAGTCGTTTGGCTTGTAGCTTGGCGGTTTTGCTTTTTTTGTTGTTGCTGCTACTGTTGTAGTAGTGCTGTTATTGTTTTTATTGCTGCTGTTGTTGGCGCAGAGCGAAGCTAGGCTTTACGTGAAGTTGAGATCACATATATACAGTCCAACAACGAATTGAAAAAAATTGCTAAAAATAGATCACTACATCTTGCATTTATAGACCTAAAAAAGGAATATGACTTAATACTATAAAATACTATAAAACAATTTAACATTTCAAACACATTTACAACTGCAACTTATAACGAGACAACATTGTGTCTATTAAAATGGAAAATAGGATCGGATAACCATTTAAACCCTCCAAAGGGTTACTACAGGGCTGCTCAATAGCTTCTCCTTTTTTTTTAATATTTTTTGAAGTAATTCTAAAAACCTAGAAATAACAATGCGAAGGCGTAGGAGTCCCAGTTACAAAGGTACATCTATAAACTTCTGCTGTGAAGATCTAGATAAGTCCGACAGCCTTTATCGTTAGAGGAGTGTTTGCCTTGACATAAAAGACATTTGGATGCTTGGTCATCTTTACGGTTTTTTTGAAAGGTGTAGTAGTCATCCAGGCCGGCGCACGTATTTTACACAATAAGCTGGTCTAGTGCATCTATTTCTTGTATGTCCATAACGTTGATAATTTTTACATTGGTGTATCTATACTTTTTTTGGATTTCTCAAACACTATACGGCCTTTTCAATGTGCTTTACGTCGAAGATTTCTTTATTACTTTCTTTAAGTGTATGGTCAATAAACAAAAGATTTTTTCTGTCTAGTTTTCTTGTTTAGTACGTTTACAATGTTTACTACTTTATGACCATTCTGTTTAAGGGCTTTTTTGATAAGGTTTTTGTCAAAGGAGTGATGCATATTTCTTAAAACAACTTGAAACTTTTTTTCTTCTTCTAGGCTATACGTATGCCTCGTCACATTATTGGCATCTGACACATCCTTTATCTTCTTGTAGTCATTGTGCATATATGTAGTTTTAATTTGTTTCCTTACAATAAGTTGATAATGATAGTTTTTCTTAAGAATGTTATCTTCCACTAGTTTGATTGATGTTATGTAGTGTAGTACAAAAGGAGGATTGGTGTTTGTCTTTGGTTTGTGTCCTGTGTGTTGCTACTACTTGTATCGTTTACTAGAGGCTGGCATCAGTTTTCCGTAGTTATTTCGGGGTTTAAATTTTTAGTTTTGATAACAGATGGACTATTATCAGAGCGTTTTCTCATACTACGTTTTTAATTTCTTGAAAGTCATTCAATTTGAGTGTTAGGGAATGATTAGTTGCTATTGACATGTTATCAGTATCTGGTGGGCTGGAAAATCGAATTACTGACAAAAATAGACAATACTCTATTTGACGGTGGGTGGTGTGATCTAAAAATCTAGCAGGTGGTGCCGAGTTTTGTATTAGTACTTGTGAAAACGGAACCGGCAATGGCGAGAAATAAGGTGCTAGATGGATAAAAGCTTCCCCGAAATTAGTGTTGTGTTTGCATGCTACTTTGCCTTATCAATAATGGCATAAACGTTGATGGTCGCAAAGTACAAAGGTTGCGGAAGTCTTGTTGAATTTTGATGTTGATTTAATAGCTGAGACAGGTAATTTTGTTGTTGCATACCACGACCAGGATAGTAGCACTGATTTTAGGGAAAACAGCCATTAGTATTATGCATTGTGATTTTGTTTCTAGCGTTGCAGAAATAATTCTTAAAAATAAATATTAGATTTATTTATATTACAACGAGACGTCAATTGACCTCTCACAAATAATCACTCGCTGCACACGCTTGTGGATGATAGCACAACTTTACAGTGTAAAAATCTAACCATTAAGATATTTTAAAACAACGTACGATACAGAAAAAATGGAGGTAACTTGTAGTTACAGAAATCTATTTTTTTTTTTTGTTTTAAGAGCAAAGAATTTGTCAAACTAATATAAAAACTATTCTAAAATATTTTGCCTTTTCTGAAAAACAGATCAACGAGTGTTCATACCAGATCTTGGAGTCTGTCGCTTTTTAACAGTATTAACAAGTGACTTCAATATAATGACGTTAAATATGTTCTAGAATAGTACATTTGTTAGATTGTACTATTATAAAATAAATTTTGAAAAACCCAAGCAAAACTGATCTAAGTAAGAAAAACGTATATTTGATGTTAATAGAAATAAACGTGTAATTTTTGATAAATGAAAAACTTTTTATACTCAAACTAATAATGCATTATATTCAAATTAAGTAAACTATTTCTTTGTGTTTTGTTGAATTTAAATTTGATATTTTTATTTTAACTTAATCAACCTTTAAAGAACCAAATTAATTTTCTTTTATTAGAAGATCTTAAATTTAGAAAACGGAAAGGTAAAGATAAAAAATGTAAGCATTAAAAAATTTATAACATAAAGAAGCTGACAGATATTCACCAAAAGTATATAAAAAGCGTAAATAAATAGTTTAGTCAAATAAGATTACTAACGTCACATTATGGCTATTAAATTGGGGACTGCATAGAAAATAAAAATAAAAATAAAATAAATAAATAGTACTAGGTAAGAAAATAAATGATGCAATACAATTGTTCTGTATTCACTATTTTTTATTAGAAAGAAATGAGTGAATATTTTATTAAAGGTATTCTCCTAGTTATTTGTGCACTAACGCAATTGCTCCGGTAGTTTCTATAAAACTGTTGCAAATCATCCATTGGATATAGCATAGCATCGCCTGTACATAGCCAACTGAAACTCCTGTTTGGAGAACTTCTGACCGTGCACTGTTTTCTTAATTGCCTTAAACAAGACAGATTCACTCGGCGCAAGATTCGGTAAATACGAGGCGCGATAGACGACGGTGTACTTGATAATCAGAAGGGTGACAACACTGTGGTGACTGACATGTGGCCGCGTTGGCACTGCTAAGCACATCGGCGGAGTCCCATTAGTGGCTTGCAGTGTCGCTGACTGGTAATGCTTTTGAGTCTAAGAGACATACCCTGTTTGTTTTGGAATAAACAATGCTGGTCATGACAAGTGCGTCCACTGTGCTGCTATTTCATAGATGTTGGGTCAAAACAATGATTCATGACCAGATACTCAAATGATGTCTCCGAATCCATGCTCCAACAATTATTAACATACTTTCACTTTTGCGAACAGGCAAGAGTATGAGAAACTCATCGTGCACTGGTCTCTGTCAACTTCAAGTTTCTATGGATAATGATATAGAAAGCTTTATGAGACAACTTGTTGCATCTGTTAGAGCATCGAATGTAATTTGCTTTGTTATTGTCAAGTCGGACACACGTTGAACGTAGTTCTGCGATTGATGCTAGGTTTCTAACTACTTGAATGGATATCCAAAGCAATTACTTCCTCCTTCTAAAGAAACTATGCCATCTCCATGATTGTCCCCTTTGTCAACAATTGCACTTGCAGCTTTGCGTAAACGATTCACGATCTTTTATTCTGAGCATTCCAGTATCACCACCTGATGCAATCTTCATACATGCGCTAGGTGCGCATTTGAATCTGCATTAGAAGCGGAGTTTTAAAGGAAACCATTTTGGAATATTCTAGATATGATAAAAAGAAATAAAGCTATTTTTAAAGATGTAGAACATGTAACTGTATGGAACTGGAGTAAAGTATTAAAAGTATCAATGAACAGTCACATAAGTGTCTAGAATTTACATAATTGGAAAGACCAAACAAGAAGGCACATATAAAGGGGTGTTAAAGTGAGCAATAGATAATGGTAAAACATTTTTTTCATTAAAGGCTGAAACTTATTGCCATGATATAATCACAATAACTTAAGCTTTTTTGAGAATATTGCTAGTGCAAGATCCAAAAAATAATCATCTTCGGTAACTAAAAATCAACTTTGCTACCAGCAAAACAAATTAAAGCACCTTTTTTTGTTTCACTGTCTGTTGTATATAATTCTAGGAGTTGTACATACTGCTTTGGGAGCATTTGTTCTAGTTTTATTATGTCTTTTATGTCAGACTTTATCAAACGCCTGCACGATGTTCATTAACAATGCAGAGCAGGCTTATTTCTCCTAAGTTCTAAATCCAAATTTTTTGATGTCACTAGTCTGTTTGATTCGGGTTCGTTTGGTGGTTTCCCAGGTTTCAGAATCACGATGACATTTTTTAAAGTTATAGGTAACACAACCGATTATCGTTTATTCTATTAAAAGAGCATAACAATAAGACAAATAATTTTGCAGTCGTAATTTCTAGATGATGCTACAGGGAAAATAGAGAGAAAAACATGTAAAGAAGATAAACCACAGTGACAATAATCATTCTCTAACGAGACCTTTCATTTGCTTGATGTGGCAAATTAAATCTGAACACACCTCGTGCATGCAAAATTTGATACGTTGAATACTCGTTGGGCTGTCTAAATTAAGATCCAGACTTATTTACATTGTGCGTCATTAGCCCCTGTTATTCTCGAATATTCCGCTGATGTCCCGCGTTTCGCAATGCCAGATACGCCCGGTGGCTTCCTTAAAGTTCATTGCTATGCAGGCAGCTTCGTTTCCATTTAATTTATTTTTCTGGCGCGTCGCGATGCAGATAACCCTGCAGCAATTATGGCCCTCGTGCAAACGGGATATTTCTGAAGCAGCGCTCGGTTGAGTAATTAATTAGATAATATTCAATCATGCAAAAACAGCGTGAATAAATTGATTCTTATTGCTTGTTTTGCTGCCGTTGCTAGACGCGCGAGGATGCATGCTAATCAGTCAATTATACGCTATGAATATGCATTCTAGTATCGGCTGCAGTTTTTAAGGTTATTTAAAGATAGAGGCTCAGTATCAGAAACTAATTTACGTAACGTTATTTACTAAATTATTTTATGTTAGACCAGCTTAGTTCCTTACAAAATGCTGACTAAATAATGAGCATAGCATGAAAGGGTTACTAGAAAATGCTGTGCTGTATAAGCTCCAAGGCCAGTACAAAAAGGAGAGTTAAGTTTTAAAAGAAATAAAAACAAATATATTTTTACATAAGCAACTTTATTTTTATTGAAAATATTAATAAAACGAAAATAAACAAAATAAACCTATTTTAATTTTAATAATTGTCCGCCTCATGACTGCTCGGTACAAACATCATCTTCATTTCTGAATCCTTTTCATCATTTGCGTCTTCTGTCATCTTTAAAAAATCTGTAATTTTTGTTTGTTTTTGGTTTTCAGAAGGCGATTGTAGATATCCTGATATGGAGCTCTCTTTGAGAATGAGCTGCTTTGAGAAAAATAATTCCAGATTTTTAACTAAGCTTAATAATTTTAATGTTAATTTATTAATTTTACAATCTTCTTCCATGGCATTTTCTTTAGAATCGACTTACAGCTTCTGAAGTCATTTCTAGCAAATTCTCTGCGCCAGTTTCTTCTTCCATTAATAAATCTTGAAGGTCCTGAATAGGCATATTCTTAAAACCACCTTGTCCGATTGATTTATCAAGTTCTGATATAGCACCAATTTAATTTTTCGATAATTCAAGGCGATTATATTTCAATTGATGATGGTTAAATCTTCTTCCAATCATCCATTTAACGTTGATGCCTTAGGCAATGATAAGAATATTGTTTTGATGCAGTGTTTAATTAAAAAATACTTTCAAGCTTCTATTATACCAACTGATCTTGATGTTTAAAAGTGATGTAATAATTTTTTGATGTAGTAAATTTTAAAGGAGCAACAGAGTAGTGTTTGGTGGTAGAAAAACTACTTGGACGTTGGGATGATTTAAATTTGGTTGATGATCTGGAGCATTATTTAATAAAAACTTGAAGTCCAAATTCTTCTTCTATAAACAATTTTCAACCTCTGACTCAAAATAATTCTCTAGATAAAGCTCCAGTTCCCCAAGCTTTTAAATTTAGTTTTCAATACAGGGTTTGTATAAGAAGTACCGGAAAAAGTTTAGTAAAAATAGATTTAATTGAGATATTGCTACAATACCTTAAAAGTCTTAAAAGTACATCCCTTGAACGTCGACATACTTTTGCCAGCGTCTTTTCCGCGACTCGAAGACGCCCTGATAGACGAATTCCGGAACGTCCTTAAGGGTACGCGTGCAAGCTTTTTTGGCGGCACTTAGGGTCCCATGGTGGTGTCCTTTGAGAGAGGATTTCGCTTTTGGGAATAGAAAATAGTCTGATGGATTCGTCTTCCACGATTACGTTGTCCAAAAAGCCGGAGTGTTCTGCAACGCGTTGCAGAAGGTCTTCGAGACGAGTTTTTCGCTTCGCCAAATTTTCAGTGATAATACTGTGCACTGTTATCTTATCAATGCCATTTTCATCTGCGACCATGCGCACACTTAACCGACGGTCTGAATTCAGCACTTCACGCACATGTTGCACGTTGTCGTCGGTTCTTGAGGTCGACGACCATCCACCGCGGGGAGGAGGATACACTCTCTCAGCCATCTTTGAGAAACTTCAGTTTGTGACATGCTTTTATCCTTGAAAACTTGGCGAATCATGCTGAACGTCTCCGTACCCGATTTTCCCAGTCCAACACAAAATGTGATGGCGTACCGCTGTTCAATCGTTCACTGCATTTTGCGCTTGCACCGAGTCATTCGACAGTGGTCCATTAAAAACACGATTTAGCCTGAAAGAAAGCTCACAGGTGACTGGCGCTTGACACGTCTTGAGCATGCACGGTGTTTTTATTTACCCTTTAAGTGCATGAGTGTTTTAAGATCTATGAAGTAAGGGGTTTGTCATAAAGATTCCCGATACGTTGCTACACAAAAGCAGCGTTAAACGATCTTTAGATAACTTATATCCTGGTGTTTTTTTTTTGTTTTGATATAAAGGCCCTATTAGGAAATTTTTAACACTAATAATTTGATGAAGTGTTCATCGTTGTTTTTCATAATTTTTTAATTATTTTATAGGTATCTCTGACAGCCGAGATTCGCATTGAAATCTTATACTATGAATTGCAAAACGCTTTTTACCTTTTTCAAACTAACCTTTACTTGTTATAAACTCTGGACAGACCGAAGATTCTCCATTTTTTTAAAGTGGTAAATTTTAAGAGCTTTTTTGATGATATTGGCGTTCAGTGTAATTTTTTTTAACAATTACCACCAATCCAAATACTAAATGCTTTTTTCGTTTTCTTAATTATTGGCCACGAAGACGGTCATATTTTATAGATATCAAAGCTCCCACAGCAACATCACTTCTAATTTTCTTTTCATTTATTTTTCTAAAGTTTTAGACTGTTGCTGCATTTAAATTTGGAGTTTTTGAAATAACGATGCTTTTTTTCTTTTATAAGACAGTTTCAGTTTGTTATATATTTGTTATATATTATATATATATATATATATATATATATATATATATATATATATAGTTAAAAATAAAAAGATACTCTTTAACACATACCTAAAGTCGCTTAAGGTAAGTTTCTTCCGAAGCCACAAACAATAAAATTTCTTTAAATATTTTCTGCATTCTACGAGTTAAAACATTGTAAACATAAAATATGCAATTATGTGCACTTAACTTGAAGATCGTGTAAAAAAGGCAGATATCCCCTCCTTTGTTTTATTTTTACAGGTATGTTTACCTATGTATTGTCTACTCATAATGTGTAATTTCTAAATACATATATACATATATTAAACAGTGGTACAGTTTTATATGAAAGTTTTCGCCAATTTCTGATCATGTTAGAGCAAAACCGTGTTGTATGTCTGAATAGTTTTTATAATTTACTTGTTAGAATGTGTTGTAGGTTAAAGTGCTGTAAAATGGTTATTTGTAAATAATATTCCGAGTTGCCAACTGAGTTGTACAGGACATAATAGATACTTCTTATTACATGAAGGTCTCTATGTAAGTTTTTAATTAAATTATTGTGCTTTCTGGTCTAAATACTTGTATATCAAATATTTATGACATTATAATGTGACTGCTCATAGAATTTTAGAATGTCAACCATATGTAAACACATGATAGCCGTGTTCTATAAGGGTTGGAAAGTAATTTACCTAGTCAAATGCAAGCGTAGATAATTTGTGGTTCAAGTTCTACACATTGATTGCATTACTCAAGTCATTGTAGACGTCATGTTGCTAATTTAAATACTCTCACGTTTCTGCTAAAAGAAGGTTATAGAGATAGCTACACAATTTCTCATGTGAAAGCTTAAATGACTTCATATTTTTATTACAAAGCAGTTATTATTAGCTTTTTAAGCGACGAAAAAACTTTGATCAGCTAGTAAGGAATGAGGCATCCGTACAATAAATTGTTGGCTCTTAAGATACACCCTAACATTAGAAAATTCTCTGTCTAGAATGAAGATATCATTAGGTTGGCAGAACGCAAATTATTTTTCTCGTTCAATCAAGGGCAATGTCGCTGACTAAAGTTCTGTATAGTCGATTACAATCATTTGTCGTTGTGATATTAATCATCTTAATGAAGTAAATTGCTTGCTGAGAAATGTATATATCTCTTTGACCTTCTTTAGATACGGACTTCTTAGCGTAGGCATATATGGCTAAGTAACGTGCTACTTTTAGAGTTTAAACTATATAAAAATATCACGTTGATAGGTCTACTTCGGCATTGTTTAATTAAATTGATCTTAACTTATGTCTATATTCTTTCAAATAGACAGCTACTGCAAACTTTAAGAGCGTTAACCGATATATTAGATTTTGGTTAGTTCTCCCTTTTAAATTCTTTGAATTATGCAATCATATATTTTTTTGTTTAATATTATTAGTTCTTTAATTTTTTTGTGGCTATAAACTGAACTCGAATTCGGCCATAGGTTCAATCTGAATACTTATCAACTACACAATTAGTTACTTTTGCATTGGATAAATCGATTACAGCTTTATCTTCAGGTTTCAGCAGTTTTGAGGTTGAGACCTTAGGTAAATTGAATTTGTTTTTTAAATGTTGTCTACAAGTTCCACCAATTAATAAGTTAGGAACAGATCTCTTCCCACTCTAAATCATACGATCTCAGTAACAAAACTTTACTTTCTGTCGTTGAAATGAGCGATTAAAGGTGATGGGTTCATTGTTCGTAACAATATACAACAGAAGAGTTACTAATAAAATACATAATTAAAAAGTATACCCTTTAGTTAAGAACAAATATGGTTAATCAAATTTTAAATGACTGGTTTTATAGCAATTGAATATATTCATGAGAATAACCTCGTAAAATAGGATGCATATGTCCATTAAATCTTTAATTTTCGTCGATCAAATGCTTAAGTATTGAATATCAAGTATTAAACTTTAAGTTCTACGAGTAACGATCATAATGAGTACTTTCAATTCCTATTTATAAGTTTCTTTGATAATATTTTTTGGGCTTTATATAACACTGACTGTCAAATATGAGCAGACAAAAATGACCAATGCACTCATCATGATTTGGTCGAATAATCACGATTGAGTTTTGATCTCTGGGTGTGATATTCAATCAATTGGTTTATATGCATTTGTTTTTATTTGTATTTGATCATATATTCAGTGCAAAAATGTTTGAGTTAAATAAATTTTGTATTTAGCACTTTACTTGTCAGCAATAAAAAATAACTCTGGTTTTTCATTTTTAATTAAAAGCAACATTAATTAAGTTCAACGTTATTGGTCATTTTCCTTATTTTTGTTTTTATTATCAAACGAAGTTAATTTATACCAATATACTAAAGATATAGCTCACTGTATATGATTTAAATAAACTTTTTGGTTTTTTAAAATTATTTTTAGTATAATTTGTTTAAAATTTCCTTTTTTTGAGCAAGTTGTTTATATGCAATTTATGTAAAACATAAAAACTGGCTAATTTATTGCAAAAGCACAATTACGTCTAAAGAAGATATCAGAAAATTAATTTTGTTCCTAAAGTAAAACTGCAAAACAATTAAAGTTTTCCAAAAAGAAACAAAATGGAAATTGACATATTACATTAATACGTAATTGTCCAGCGTTTTTTAAATAAAAATTTTACTGAAAACCAATATGCGATATGATCATTCTGTAGCGCAATAACCATCAACTTTAATTACTGGTGCCCATTTACTTGCCAGACAGTCGATAACACGAGTAGAGATGCCGTTTCTTCGAACTCTGTTTTGACGTCGGCCACGAACTCATCTAAATTGTCATGGTCTTTAACAGCTTTTCAGTGAGATGTTGATGTGCTGGTCCATAGGATCATCGGTAAATGAAAGACTTGAAAAAGCAAGTCGCATCTGTCATTGGCAATAGATTTGATCACATTGTACGAAGACGGAAGTTTCAGTATTCTTTTTGCGTAATCTTTTGACTTGAACGCCAGCATAGAGACGACAAAAGTGGATTATAAAGGGAGTACAAATTGTACGTTATGGTTGAAATTGTCAGATGTAAAACGTCATATTGTAAGGTTGAACATCTGGTAACACCATAACTTTAAAATATTAGCGATTTTGCATCATAATTTTTTTCGTATGAAAATGTCGAGTTTTGCGTCATTTACGGGAACTTTCGATTTACTTCTTTAATTTGAAGAAACCTGCAGCTGAACCAAATTGATTGCTTGTAGAAGCATATGGTGAGGCTGCTTTAAGTGAGAGAAGTTGTCGTGAGTTGTTTTATAAGTTTAATAAAGGCGAGTGTGACGTCGAAGACAAAGAACGTAGCGGAATGCCAAAAGTGTACGAAGACGCGGAATTGGAAGCATAATTAAAGGAATATTCCTGCCAAACGCAAGAAGAACTTGCACTTACATTAGGAGTGACTCAACAAGCAATTTCAAATCGTTTAAATCGTTGGGAATTATTTAAAAGCAAGGAAATCGGGTTATATATAAACTGAAGCCGAGAAACTTTGAACACCGATTTTGCACATGTGAAGTGTTGCTTGCCAAGCACAAACAAAAGGGTTTTTTTGCATCCTATAGTCAGTGGTGATGAAAAATGGATCCACTACGATAACCCAAAGAAGAGAAAATCCTGAGGACCACGTGGCCATGCTTCAACATCGACAACCAAGCCGAATATTCATAGAAAAAAAAAATTATGTTGTGTATTTGATGGGATCAGCTTGATGTCGTGTATTATGAGTATTCAAACCGAACGAAATCATTACTGGGGCTCTCTACCAAACACAATTGATGAGAAAACGTGCCTACTACTACTCCAGACAACAAAATTATTCTCCTGCATGATATTGCTCGTCCACATATTAACGCGCCGGTCAAAACCCTACTTAGAAACACTCAATTGGAAAGTCCTACCTCATCCGTCGTATTCACCAGACATTGTCCCTTCCGATTATCACTTGTTCCGATCGATGGAACACGGCCTGTCTGAGCAGCGCTTCACATATGAAGATACTAAAAATTGGGTCAATTCGTGAATAGCCTCAAAAGATGAAGCGTTCTTCCGACGGTATGCTACCAGAAAGATAGGAACAAATAGTGGCTAGCGATGGACAATAGTTTCAATAAACCATAAGGTTCCGTTCTTTCACAATAAATGCCAAATTTTGATAAAAAACGACAGAGACTTATTTGTATTCCCTTGATAAACATCAATGTTTGTGTTGAACTACTTTTTTCTCTGTCTGCACAGACAATTATACATTTGTCTAATATCTAACAGAAATTCAAATTTTTCTATTAGAAATGCAACTAGAAAAATTTAGATTTTATCTTACGTTAGAATAATAAAATGTCAAACAAGACAATAAATCCTCTTAAACGCAATAAAAACAAAATGGTACGACTGAAATTTGTGTTAGCAAGCTATGTGGTCAAATTCTGAACGTATAGTAATGGGTGATAAAATATATGTGGTAACAGATTTCCAGTAACTATGAGACCAGAAAAATTTAATAAAATAATAAATTTCAAATGTTCTAAAAAGAATAGCAGGCTATCTGTTCCCTTGGGCTCAAAAAGCAAACTTTTGTAAGAATTGGTACGTAATCTATGTTAAAGAATATTCTTCTGCGGTTTCTTGGCTGTATTTTGTTACATAGCACTATATTAAATTTGCGCTAGACTAGCAGCAAAATTAGTAAATTTACCAAATTGGTGGTAGTCTATTGAAAACTTTAGATCAATGGTGAAAAGTAAGTTGAAGAGTCCTAAACAAGCATCAAATTATCTTAAGAATATTTTTGCCAGCAAATTTAATTACTCCACAAACTATACAATAATTTAATAAACCGTATTAATAGAAAAGTGTACCAGTTTATCCATTTTGATAACAATGACTAATGAAAACTTAACAAGTTTGAAATTAATTCTTTAAGAAGGCAGCAAGATATAAAAAAGGATTTTTTAATTTAACTCTTTTAATTTTTGTCTCTGTCGTCGGAATAAAATATTAAATTTACATTGCCAAATTTTTTCTTTAAGTGCCTTGATCTCCGAGAACATTGGCGATCAGTAACATAGTTTTTACTTTATCAACTGCTGTTTTAAATAGTGTCGTGGTGTTGAGTCCATACCACTGACGTAAATTTTTGAGCCATGATATTTGAGTCTTCCTGGGTCGCGTTTACTTTCAATTTTTCCTTAAATAATTATATGAAGTAGTTTTGGTATTTATCATTCCTCATAACATAACAAATATATAAGTTTTCTTCTTTTGATAGTATTAAGAATTTTACGTTGTTTGCTTAATGCGTTGTAGTACTTCCTCATTTGTGACCCTGTCCATCCATCAAAATCCTGACTGATAATTTATGACTAGGTTATATAATTGTCCATTCAACGTTTGACTTTCTTGTACATATTTGTTAATAGTATACTTTGCTTCAAGAATTTGACTCTTTCTATTTGGGCATACTTGCTGCACGTTTGATTCTCTGTACCATATTAAGTCTTTTGCTTCAAGTTCTTCTATCTCTTCATACTGTCTGAACCATTTCTTGCTTTTCTTTGTCTGATGTTTTTCTGAGTTTCGAGGAATTTCTTTGGTTGTTAGTTTTTGTAGGATCTTCTGAGATCTGTTAGTCTTAGTATTTCCTCGATCATCCATTTTTTGTGTTTGGATTTGTTGAATTGTAATAAATAATTGATTATCTCTTGTATTATTGTTTTCATTGAATTCCAGATAGCTTCAATATTATTATCGCTTGGGCTGATGTCGGGGGTCTATATTTTCAAAACGTGTATTAATTTGTTTCCGAATTTCTTTTGCTATTTCTAGGTCTTGTAGTTTCCTAGTATCTAATTACGATTGGTTTTCACTGATACTAAGTTTTTTAACTTAATCTTTATTTTTACTGATAAAAGTATGTGATCAGAAGTCTTTACGTTCTTTATAATGTTTCTGAATCTTTTATTGATAATCGATTTGGTTTTTCACGTTTCTGTCTGCATTTTATATCCGAGTATAGAGATCTGGAATGTTTATTAGGGAGTATTTTAAAATGGGTACTAGTCAGTATCATATTTTCTTCTTGACAAAACTGTACCAACCGGTGACCTCTGTCATTTAAGTTGCCTAAACCGTATCCGCCCACTGCATCTTCTCGACGACCTTTTCCGACTTTGGCGTTGAAGTCACCCATAACAATGTTTATGCGTTGCGGCTTTGTTACTTTCAGTACCTTTTTGATATCATTATAAAATTGTTCTACAGAGTCGTCAGGGGCAGTACATGTAAGAGCATATATCTATATAAAATTACATATGATAGGTGTTGCATTGATCTGGAGAAGATATACCCGATCCGACACCGGATTACTAACACTATTGACTGCTTTGTGTAAATTATTGCTAATTATGACACCAACGCTGTTAAAATGATCGGGTTTATTATTGCCTGAGTAATATATTGCATGTCCTTCGACTTGACACATTCCTAAATTGGGCCATCTTATCTCACTGACTCCGAGGAGATCAACCTTTAATCTTTTCATCTCCCTTATTGTATTATGAGTTTTACCACTTCCAAAAAGACTACGTGTATTCTAGGTTGCTACTTTTTTCATAGTTGACCCGGAAATACTTAGCACTCCCTTGACCATCTAAGAACTGCCGGAGACTATATTTTTATTGTACTCAACCATGTTAAAACTTTCATGGAAAAATAGGAAGTGATTTTCCGTTGTCTTCCTCGCGCAGTGTCACAGCCGGTTAAACTGGTATGGTCTGGTTTTGTTTATGAGACCTTTGAATGTAGAGCTTCTGGCTCTCTAGATGTTTTTGTATACAGAGCACCCCTTGTAATTTGCCAGATGTTGTTCATTGCATAAAGCACAAGTGGATGAACTGTTGGTTCTTTTGCATAAATGGGTTGCGTGACTATTACCGCATTTGACACAGACAAATGGTTTAATACAATATGCTTTCTTATGGTCGTACTCTTGACAACGGGTGCATTGAGGTATGGTTTGTGTCTTCCTAAGAGGTCCAATTGTAATAATCATATTACTTAGATGTTTTACATCAAAAATTGATTTATTATTTTCTTTAGGTTCTAGGTTTACCATAAACAATGATAAAGGTTGTTTAATAACTCTATGACGTATGTTAATAATGTGTATTATGTGGCCAAAATTCCCAACTTCTTTTATTACTTCTGACACTGGTATAGAGTGGTAAAGGTTTCGAATAGCTACCCTGTGTGCAGCTTTTTCTGTTAGCTGGTATGTGTGATAAAATATATTTTCATCTTTAAGGTGTTTGGTAAGTTTTCTGTGTAAGTCTGTTGTATTAGTATTGATTTTAATTTTATCGTTTGGCAAAGCTGTTGTGTAGTATTGTTTGTACTCTAGGATTTTATTAATATTGTTAATTGTAATTGTTTATTCCGTGGATATAAACTGGTGGTGTCTTCACGATTTTAATTTGTTGATTATTAGTTACTTGCTTTTGACTCGCATTGTTGGGTTGAGTTTGTATGAAGACCTCGTATTTGTATTATGTACTCTTAGGGATGGGCTGTTGTCGAATACAGTTTAGATTTGGATTGTATCTTTTTGAGTTTTTGATTGTTTGCCAACTCTGCTTTGGTTCTGTCGAGTTATTTTGCGTCCTGTTAATCTTGAATTTATGGGCGTTTGCAGTCTTTGGGATTTTGCACTGCTTGAAAAAAATACGGTGGTTGCGGATTAATTAAAAAGGGAGATGACTGGTAGGCTTGATAATGCGGGATATACGGACTGTGGATTAGGTTGTTTATTGTAATTATTTTGTTGAGTAAATTGATATCCTTGTGCAATAGGAATACTAAATGTAAAACCGTAATTTTCGCGGTCTGCTGGTCACCCCCGGAATCGTAGCCGTTTTTCATTGGAAACGTGAGTTAACACATATCTCTGTTACAGTAATAGATTTAAATTATACATACAATTTTGAAGTGGTATAAAGCTTCAAATATTTATAAATTATTTGATTTAGATGATAATGTTGTAAAATTTGTAATTGTTTAGCTTTTATTAATTGTAGTTATTTTAAAAAAATATTTGTTTTAATGATTTTTTTATTAAATATTATTTTCAAATTATTTTAGTTTTAATTTATTAAATAAAAATTAAAAAGCAAGCAGTCTCAAACTCACAACTATTGTGTTATGCGTCCTAAATTCTATTACTGCGCTATTGAGCACTGAACATTTGTCCTCTCTTAAATGTAACACTGCTTACTAATCTTTAAGATTTGATCCTAATTTTAAGCCTCTTAACATTTTCACAGATGATTTATTTTAGCATGATAATTAATTTTTAAAACTAATATTTGGAATATAAGATGAACAACTGAATACATTGCATCGTTAATGTCTGGTCCAAGGAAAATCACGCTACGTAATATAATTGCTGAGAGTCGAATCAACAGATATATAAATTTTAGCAATAATATGCTTACCACTTTGGTTTTGATTTTGTTATTAATTGATTAAGTTTCAGTAAGATAGATAGCGCTCATGTGCTCACTTTTAGTTTATTTAATTATTAAGTTTCAGAAATATTTAATTTTTTTAAGGTACTAGCGGACATCCTGGTGTCGTGCGGCTCATTTTGATATATAATGTTGCCATGAAAACCTTGTAGTTGCGACGTATAATTGATCACCGCAGAATTGTAATATATGAACGGATTACGTACCCATCTTGCTTTTCTGTGCACAACATTAGGGTTACAAAGTAAATCAAACCTCTATGTAACATATTTCACTTTTGATAATAAATGCTAAATAATCATTTCCAGAGATAACAGCGCAAAAGCATTATTCTCCATATAAATCCGCCCTACTCGTTAGGTGTCAGGAGCCCATTGTAAATGACGCCGAGAGCGACCTAAATATACAGAGCCCGAAATCGCAGTTAACAAAGAAAAACGGCGCGCTAAGGCCCGGCCAACAAAGTGGTGCCTAGCAGGATCTAATATATCTCCTGTTTCAACAATAATATTTCTCAATTCCCGCAGCTCCTGCGGGTAATATTTCCTGATAAAGCCGGTCGTCAGTTCCAGCGCAAATTCCGCACTTTATTCGGCGCGACTCGAGGCGGCCGCTTTGAGCCCCGCTCTCCTGAAAATGCGGGCGAACGGCGCCCCGCGGAAAATCTCCGCAGCGCCTTTGAGCGCCCTGCGCCGCCGCCGCTCGATAATGAGATGATTCGGTTTGGTCGGAGCCTTTGAATGTCCGCGATTTTCGGCGTCGCGGGCCCGTCCTCGTTAATTGGCACTCGAGAGCGTCCTTAAGCCCGGCGGAACTGCACCTCAGCCCCGGGAAGATTAATGTCAAAGGAATCGGGCCGCCAGTGGTGCTCGAGATGATGAGGGCTTGTGTGGGGTAATTGGAGCCATTGCGGGCGAAATGAAATGTTTTGGCGTTTGAAGATCTTGTAGAATGCTTTGTGAGGCTTGGCATTTATTTAACTCTCATTAGAATATTATAGGCTTATGTATATTGTGTCTGTATATGATATTAAGATGCAATTACTATACAAATAATTTTCAAAAAGCCTTAAAAAAACAATAAAGATTTTTCCTTTAAGACTTTAAAATAATTATGTCGTTGCTACCGTAACTATGTGTATTTTTTAGGATCCATTGGGAGTGACGTTAAAGTAGCCAATATATATTTTTAGTCTTCAGATTTACTTGCTGTCTTTTAGCTTTTATATAGGATTTTCCAGGTAAGTCGTTGGCCTAGTTAAAGTATTAAAGTATTTTATCTGAGTTTTTATTGGTATGAGCTGGTCATAAATGGTAATTTTAAGATAGATAGAGTGTTTAATGGTAAAGGTAATTGGAGATGATTTATTGCTATATGCTTCAATCAATCCGTCACCTATCGAGACTGCTTTGTAGGAGGTTTAGATGGGGCTGAAACTTTTCAGATGCATAATTTGGTATTGGATGACAAAATTGTAGTGCGGTCGGCAAATACAGCAATTAAAGTACTGTCTGTAGTAGGGATATCTAAATCTAAAGAAGATATAGGAAAGGATCGAGGGCACCAGAGTAGATAGGATGTTAGGTAGCGCACCTTGGAGGAGGAACTTTGATGGGCTAGCTTTCTTATTATTTTATATAACAATCCGTAGTACCATACCTTGTTGAAGACTTGCTGAATACCCGAGAAAACGGAGGCACATATTTTCTCCTTCAAGATTATCCTTAATGTAGTAGACCACTCTATGACATTGCTGGATGTTTGAGTGTTCTTTGTGGAAGCCAAACTGATGAGTGGTAATGAGCTCTTCAAAGGTGATATTTTGAGCACTCGGTATATAGTAAGCGTTCGAATATTTTGAAGGCAGTAGGTTTATCGGTGGAAGAAAACAAAGGAAGCATAACAATAAAAACGAGAAAATAGAGCAGGTAGAAGACTGCATCTACTTAGGACAAAGAATAACCAAAGAAAAGCTAAACCAGACGGCAGAACTAAAGAGAAAAATAAAACAAGAATGGAGTGCTTCCGGAAAGTTAAGTTACGTGCTTAGAAGTAAGTTCGAAAACTATCAAAAAGTCCACTTCTATAATCAGTGTATTATACCAGTAATGACGTATGGCACAGAGACGTGGCCATTAACGAGAGCAGTAGTAAACAAAATTAAAGCAGTTCAAAGAGGAATAGAGCAGGTAATGCTGGGTACATCGCTGCACAACAAAAAAGGAACATGTGGGTAAGACAGTAGAAGTCGTTGGTAAGAGAGAAGTGGAAATTGACGAAACACGTTCCTATAATGGGCGAAGAAAAGTGGGCAAAAATTGTACAATAAAGGCCCTAAAAGAAAAAAGAAAGAGGAGATGATCAAAGATGAGATTGATTGATGATATCAAAAAAATTACATGCCCAAAATAGATAAAGCAGGCACAGGATAGAGAACAGTGGAGGGCAATGGAGACGGCAAGGGTCGATTAAGGAAAGGCTCATCGGTCGATAAGAGTGTGTTCTTGCAGAGATTTTTCTGGGTTAGCGATGGTGGTTTCAGTACAAATTTCCATTAAGTAGAAAAGAGGCAAATGATAAACATACGATTAGAGATTGTTGTAATGAGTCCTATTGCTTTTTAGGGAAGATAAGGTAATGGCCAGGGGTTTTAAATAAATTGGTTACTTTTATTTATCTACATACTTTCGTAGGTAAAATTGGTCTCAGGGGCAGGGATAACTGTCTAGGAGAGTTAAAATGTTCCTCTACCTCTGTGTCAAAATTAATGAGGTGAAAACTTGTTCCAGATGGTCTCTGAATGTATTAGTTGTTTTTTTTCTTTAGATCAACCTCAGCTTCCATCTGATTTTCTCAGAGATGGTATTGGGGTAATAGTCTTTTTAAACTTTTTGGTCGCTTTTTAGATGGTATGGTTTTAGAGCGATATATTTAAAATGTAATAACTAAATGTTGCATTTCTGTTTTTTTAAATAACATTGCAAAGTGGGTAATAGTGTTTAATGCATTCTTATCTCGAGGGTTTCCCGAGGGTTCTTTATTTCTGCTACAAGCTGTCTAATATGTAGCGGTATATAAATTTTGCCATCTTGTTGTTGGTCGGAGTAACTTGCCAGGTAACTTTTTGTATGAACTTTGTGGTGTGTTCTACTGCTTCGCCAATTTCATTAAATGTGTGGAATTGATGTTGTCATTGGCATTGAGTTGCAGTCCATTTTAGCGGTACATAGCTTTGGTGGTACAGTTGTTCAATTAACTGTTGTGTTCGAGGTTATTATTATTGAAAAGTGATCTGAACTTAGGTCGAAATTGCTTTAAATTTTACGTCGGAAATATCTTTGGTAGTCGTAGTCGAACAGATCAAGTTATTCTGCTGGATAGTATGAAAAAGTGCTTGTACTTAGATAAAATTAGCATGGATCTCTAAGCGGTATGGTTGGTGTTCCAGTCACCTGCCACTAGAAAGCGAGGAGTAAGAATTTTTCATAAATAAAGGTGTGCCTAGGTGGCAAATAATCTCAAATATCTCCTACAATCAACGACCAGGAAAATAAGTTAATTTTTACTACAGTACATTGGATTTTATTAGTGGTATAAGATAGTAAACTGATTTAATCATCATTACCGGGCCTGCGTGAGCACTTCTATCAGGATGATTTGCATAGTAGATGTTATAGTGTGGTATTTTTATAACCGTATTGGATGTAGAATGGCTTTCGGAAATAAGATGTATATCAATTTTATTATAGTTTAAAAATAAGGTTACTTCATGGCTATGATTATTTAGCTAATTTGAGTTCTACGCCACTAGTCGTAGTGAGTTAAGCCATTATGTGTTAATCTGTTAAATAAGGTAGTAAGCATAGTTACTATCATGCTGTTGTGATTTAGTAGTTGAAAAAACATACTTTTGAATTCGTTCAGGAAGGAGATAAGTTTGTTTACAATATCATCATTGTTATTAGTTCTTCCAGCTGTTATTTGTGAGTCTGGGAATAATCATGCAAAAAATGATGATTAGGCGTTGGAAATGAGGATGGGTTTATTTTGTTGGGTATTTTGGTGCGTGACAGCCTTTGTAACTGGCGGGCTGGTCGCCATTATAGAGGGCGTACGAGTCAGGAGTATTCCTAGTGTTTTTACAAATTTTGCTGTCGTGAGGTTCTCTGCATTTGACACAGTTACAAAGCTTCATGAAATAGCTCTTGCAATGGCAGTAGTTTCGGCAACGTATACATACTATTATGTTATTCTATTTTGATTTTAGTGTTTTGTATACAATCCAGTTTATAAATTTCTTTATTGTAGAGCTGGTTTTCAAAGCCAATGAGAAAACATTGGTAGTGGATTTTTGCTTACCCTACATATAAGCTTTCGAAGAGGCCTTTAGGCCCATAGCTTGGATATTCTTCTCAAGGTTGCCTAGTCTGACATGTGCCTCCTCTCTTTAACCCCGTTTAGTTGTAGATCTTTCTCAACTGCCTTAATCCATCTCTGCCTAGGTTTGTCTCTTGTTCTTCTCCCATACACTCGCGCGTCATATATATTTTTGACTAGTCTATTGTTATGCATTCTACTGATATGGCCTAACCATCTAATCCTTTGTCCTTTTATATAGTTTGTTATATTCGTTTCTCCAAAAAGATTTGCAACTTCTTTATTACTTCTTCTTTCCCCTTCCATTTCTGCCCTTTTACCTCCAAATATTCTTCCAAGTATCTTAAGTTCCCATATTTCTAATTTATCACTTTTGCTTTTGTTTAGGACCCACGTTTCACAGACGTATGTTACAGTTGGTCTTAGCACAGATTTATATATATATATATATACACTTTCGTGTTTTACGAAATTTTCTTAGAACTTAGCATTGCTCTTAAGATACCCGCATTTCTATCATAAGTTTTGTCTCTATTTCACTCTCGTTCTTTCCGTCTTCTGTTACAACCACCCCTAGATGCTCGTAGTGTTCTATTCTTTCCAGTTCTATTGTTTCTTGATTGACTATCCATATCTTTAGGTCTTTTTCCTTCCATCTTTCTTCGCATTCATTTTTATGTATTTTAATTTTTCTAAGTTTATTTCTAGACCCATTTTCATTACTTCTATTGCTAAAGCTTTTATTATTTTACGTAACTCTTTTACTGATCTTGTCATTAATAATCTTCGCGTGTCATCTTCGCGTATGTCATGCATTGGTGTGACTTATTTAGTGTTGTCCACGTTCGATTTATTTTTGCTTTGTATACTATATTTTTCAGGGCTATATTAAACAGTATCATGGATATGGGGTCGCCTAGCCTCAGACCATTTTCTACGCTAAACTTTTATGATAATTTATTATTCACCCTTACTATACTAATCGAGTGCTCTAAGGTTATTTTTGTTAATTTTATTAGTTTACATGGGACTTTAATCACTCCCAATGCCTTGTATAGTTCATTCCTTAACAGTGTTTCATAAGCCCTATTAAAATCAATAAAAACTGCATGTACATCTACCTTTTTCTCAGAACATTCTGTTTGGAGTTCTTTAAGCGTAAAGATTTGGTCTATAGTTGATCTGTTCTTTTAGAATCCAGCTTGATATTTTCCTATTTGACTTTCAGTATATGCTTGCAACTTATCTCTGATTACAGCCACATCGGCCAGAGCTATTCCTCTATAATTTTTACACTGCATTTTGCCCCCTTTTTAAATAACGGTATTAATATTGCCTAGTGCCGTTCTTCTACCATGGTTTCAGGTTTTCACACCCCTACCATTATTTCATGTAGTTGTGTTATCACGGTCTCTCCCTCATACTTTGTAAGTTCCGCCTTGATGTTATTTTTACCTGAATTTTATCTATTTTTTCAAGTTTTGAATTATCTTGCTTATTTCTTCTTTTATTATTATTTTTTCTTTGGAAATACCTGATTTTTATTTTTTGGCAACGTTCTTCAATCTTCCGTAGTTCTGCGTTTCAAAATGCTCTCTTGACTGATCTATATATCTTCTTCGCCTCTCTTCTGTATCCAGCGTAATTTTGCTTCTTTCTTTTCTACAATTACTTCTCTACATTCCTCATTGAACCGTGCCTTTTTTCCCTGACATGCTCTTTTGCCTATCACTTCTAACGCAGTTCTTGCTATTACTGATTCTAATTTCTGCCACTTCTCTTGGATTGTTGTTGTATCATTTATTTACATGTATATTCGTTTTATTTTTTCTTGGTACTCTCTCTTGCTTACCCTAAGCCGGATGTTTATTAGGTGTCTTACAATGTTACCTAGTTTATGTAGCTTATCATTGATGTCTTGGAGAGGGATTGAGTGGTGAAGGTCGCGTATGACGATCCGGTAGGCCCTGACTTGTTTTATCTGATAAGTATGGTGTACAATGTTTTCTTAAACTAAATGGGAAATTAGCTTCCTGTATGCATGGATAGTGTATTTTTATCGTATTGTTAGATAACTACGTAGCATAAAATTTTTCATTTTAACCGACTTGGGTTAGATTGGTAGTCGTAGCTCTAAAATTAGAGTCTCCGTAAATTTATGGAGGGCTGGAGTCTACGGACTGGGTTTTTGTGTTAGTTTCATTGAGCATTGCGTTTAGTTTTTGTCAATATCTGGAATCTGCTTGTTGTGCTAATTGAAGATACGTTTTTATTTGATACTTGGACAATTGTTTTTCTTTTTCTTTTTGATAATAGTTTGTTAGAGATGCTTGGTATCAGTAGGTTTCTGTTATGCATTGATATTTTCATCTTCATCGGTGGTGTGGCGGCCTTTTCGCCCTTGAACCGCTTTATATCGCGGCGGCATGCGAGCCTTTTTGATATCAGCTACGTTTTGCCGTCGCACACGTACGGCATGGGCTTTTGTCCCACATTCAGACACTCATGCCCCGCGGCTCGGCCACTGAGGTCGTGTCTTACCCGGCATTAATTCGCATTCATGCCCCGCGGCTCGGCCACTAAGGTCGTGTCTTACCCCGCATTCATTCATATTCATGCCCCGCGGCTCGGCCACTAAGGTCGTGTCTTACTCCGCATTCATTCATATTCATGCCCGCGCTCGGCCACTAAGGTCGTGTCTTACCCGCATTCATTCATATTCATGCCCCGGCTCGGCCACTAAGGTCGTGTCTTACCCGCATACATTCGTATTCATGCCCCGGCTCGGCCACTAAGGTCGTGTCTTACCCGCATTCATTCATATTCATGCCCGCGGCTCGGCCACTAAGGTCGTGTCTTACCCGCATTCATTCAAATTCGTGCCCCGCAGCTCGGCCACTAAGGTCGTGTCTTAAACCCGCATTCATTCACATTCATAATTCATGCCCCGCAGCTCGGCCACTAAGGTCGTGTCTCAGTCCGCACAAATTCGCATTCATGCCCAGCTCGGCCACTAAGGTCGTGTCTTAACCCCGCATTCATTCATTTATATTCATGCCCGCAGCTCGGCCACTAAGGTCGTGTCTTACCCGCATATTCGTATTCATGCCCGCAGCTCGGCCACTAAGGTCGTGTCTTAGTCCGCATAAATTCATATTCGCATCCCCGCATACATTCATATTCATGCCCCGCAGCTCGGCCACTAAGGTCGTGTCTTAACCCGCATACATCAAATTCATATTCGCATCCCCGCATACATTCATATTCACGCCCGCAGCGCGCCATACGTCGTGTCTCAGTCCGCATAAATTCGCATTTCGCATCCCCGCAAATATTCACGCATCGCAGCTCGGCCACTAAGGTCGTGTCTCAGTCCGCATAAATTCGCATTTCGCATCCCCGCAAATATTCACGCATCGCAGCTCGGCCAATTTGGTCGTGTCTCAACATCCCGAAGATACCAGATCCGCAACGCAGAGGTGGCACCTTGGAATCGCCGACGAAGCCGAAGCCGAAGCCGATTCAGGTGAGCGATTTGGCAATTCTTTGGTTGATATCGGTAGCCGCCCCCATCCGCTAACGCGACGGCCGTTTAAGGGACGATTTGGCCTTATCGGCTGACCTTCCACTACGGGCCGTACTACGTTTTCACACCGCACCACGAGAGCGGCTATTTACACGCCTGCCTCTCCATTTTTTGGTCCTTACGAGCCGCATCGGTATCGTATCCAACACCGCATCCACGAGAGCGGCTATTTACACGCCTGCCTCTCCAATCGGTTTCATTGCTGCGACGACATGTTTAAAGTTGGGATTTAAGATAAGCTTTGATAAGATTGAGGTAATATAAGCTGATTGTGGTACGTTCGAGATAAGTAAAAAGTTAATTATGTCTGATTGATTTGGTTAATGTGGTTTGGAATTGGTGGTGGCTGTCTTTGAATTGGTCTAATTGGTTGAGTTAGAGAGAATTGTTAGATTATTCGGGTATAATTCCGACTGGAAACATTTTACTTCATAATAATCTGTATTTGTGCGGTAAAGGCAAACAAAATAAATTTAGGTTACAAGACTGTAACCATGATATCAGCTATATACACTCAATTGTAATCGACCGACCGACCCTCCAAGATAAGAGAGCGGCGATCTACACGTCTTTATACCGTGGAAATCAAGCGAGAAATCTCGTCGTACGATGATTACAATTGATTCAAAATTTGAAAAAAGTATAAGTGCGGTACATGTGTCTGGATGGAGATTTAGCACTTAAATTAAATGTTCAGTTAGTAGTGTAAAACAATTTCATGTCTCGCAAGCGGGAATGGGCGAGTAAGTCCCTAAACTCAAGCTGGGTGAAATTAGAACAAAATGCTAGTCCATTAATCATGTGTTGCTACAACCTGGGTTCCTAATTACAAACTTTAAGATTACCACTTCTTACAAGCAGCTGCATGAGTTTTTGTTTAGGAATGGTTACGGTTAACAATAAAGCCACTCATGCTAGTTATTGTTCGGCATCAATTAATGCAATTTGGACTTGTAACATACCGCCTCCTATTTCGTAACTTTTGATACTCATAACTAGAGATTGACATATGTACAAAATGCATATTTTAACTTTTTTATAAATGCACATGCAAAATATTATTTTTATATTTAAGGGAATTCTTGTTTATTTTATTCATTATCTTGATTTTAATGCAAAAAATAGTTAAAACCCTTATACTCGACTCTTAAGCTCCTGGGATGCTTTAATCAGTTTTATTTTCAGTAAATACCTATAGGAGTTAGTTCAAATACCTTTATAATAACTTTCAAGAAGGTTTATTTGATATCTGTATTTCGTTTTATTGTTAAGGAACTAGTAATTCCTTAAGCTAATCCCGGATTACTTTTCGACAAGTACCCATTTTAAAATGCATTTAGAAGCAATTAGAAAACTCAACTTTCTAACATATAGAAGTACAGAAACTATATATTTATAAGTCCAAATAATAATTCGATTTTATTTGACTTTAGACAGTTTGTGAAGAATATTCCTCTGATTTGCAGAGTTGATTTTATTTTGTAAAAATAGTATCTGTTTAAAAATGGCTAAATAAGCAGTCGCAAGAAGTGTTTTATTAAAAAAAATAGTGTCAAAATAATACGGGTTTGAAAATTATTGACTCCTCATATTTTTAGCATAGTTTGTGATAAAAAAGTTGTGGTAAAAGTTTTTTTATTGCTATTTGATGTTAAAATTATAGTATTAAAGTTCTCAAATTTACAATATACTTTTTTATATTGTTTTTGATTTAATATACAAGAAATTTTAAAATTAAAAATTAGATTGAATTTATAATTAAATATTGTTATAGATAACGTGCGATAAGAAATTTCAAATAAAAGAACATTTTGGAACAATTCTACATATACAAAAAGGGCTAATAGTTCAGAAATCATGGTGCAGCAGTTGTTAACATCAAATATCAACAATTCCATACAGGAGAAACAGACAAAATTTTCCAAAAAATTGTGTGGCTCATTTTTAGGTTGCGATATTCTAGTTTATAAGTATATAGTCCCTTATTTCAAAAATTTTATAAAAAATTCTAAACACACTGTTAATGTAGTTAGTTCTTTAAAATTAAAAAATGTATATCTGACATTAATTATTACGACGCAATAGCTGAAATTAAAAACCATATTGGCCGTAGATTTGTTTGGTTTTCAGTAGAGGAAACAATTGATGTTAAAGGTTGGAATATAGCTAATAATTGAGTATATTAAATAAAAATGAATCTGAAAGAGTGTAAAAGTTCTAGAAAAAAACAATAATGTAACAACGATAGCTTAATAAATCATTAAGTAATTTTCATTTGCCGAATTAAATGTCATCGGATAAAATAATATTAATGGTTAGAAATGCTGCACCATTTATGATAAAAGCATCACAAAATTTAAAAGTTTTTTCTTTTAATTTAATTCATTGTACTTGCTTAGCTCACGTTCTCGCGTTGCCGAAACTGCTAGACTCTAATATAATTTACTTAATAGTTTAGTTTCAAATGTTAAAACAATTTTTATTAAAACACCTTTTAGAGTTCGATTGTATAACGAAAAGTACCCTAAACTCTCTTTATCACCAGAGCCGATCTTAACAAGATGGGGAACATTTATTATAAATTCATACAACCCTTGCTTGTGCTTGTTATATACATAGCTAGCAGCATATTTCTTTGTGGACAAAATTTCGGTGAAATACTTCTGCAAAACAATACTGGCTTACATAGTCACCGACAATGTTTTAATGATATTTTTGAAAAGCAAAATATATCAATTTTCAATAGCCTGTACAATTTTTGCATTTTTTAAAACCGTATTAATGTATAATATGTTATTTATTGAGATATCCCGATATTTTGACAAGCGAAAACAATTTAAAGATTAAATTAGAACAAGTTTGGTATAGAACACGCTAACCCACTATCCAAACTCTATTCGACTGAATAAAATAATAAGTATAAGCCGTTATTTCTGCGTAGAGTGGATACATTCAATATTAATTTTGTTTTAACTAGGGGTTGTTTAGGTTAACCAGAATTTATTATAAATATTTTATTACCATTAGTAAATATTTCTTTCAAATCCCAAGGCTCTATTTTTATTTCTTCTGGGTGTTGCAGTTTTTTTGCCGTCAATGACTTAAGGATTTAAGTTTATTTCATTACAATCTTAAAAGACAAATCATTGGTATGCTGTAATGTGGTAGATGAAAGCCCTTAAACTTATTCTGTCAAATTTTTATCAGATTATTTTTTATTGCTACTGCTTTACTATAAGTCCTTTATTAATTATAGTACAATGTGAACGCAGAGTATTTATTCAATCATGAATAATTATAATACAAAAAAATAAAAGTAATGATACTGTACTGCCTTATTTATAGTTTTCTGTTTTTAGCATTGCCGTATACGGTAGCTAAATTTCATCTATGAATAAAGAAGAGCAGTGCGCCTCTTACAGTGGCAGAATGCTAAATATGTGCCCACGATTTTTTCGCAGATCGAGAAAATCGTTGTGTTATGTCTTACGTAAACTTGGTATACTTCAAAGTATTGGAGTAAAAATTTTGTACAAATCAACCCGCATAAAGTGAAGCTAGACAATCGTCTCCATGTACTAAATTTGTTGCAGAAACATTGGAAAGAAATTAAGGCAAATCTAATTTTCTAAAGGAGAAATATTTTGCACTTTGCAGCTTTGAATAAGAAACCCAAAAGTCAATATTATGGGTTATTTAATTTACAATAATGTTTTGGATCATAATTATTACACTGGATCGTTTTTATTATATTAATATATTTTCATAGTAGTTTACCTAGCCATATTTTTCTTCTCATTTGCTTTATAATTTGCAATTTAGTATTTAGTTTAATAAAGATATCTGTAATGTAGTGATGTACCAATTTTATATATAATTATAATTATTGTTGTTCTGCTAGCTTTATTGTTATTTTGAATGTTATTTTTTATATCAAACTGTTAGTAATATAATTGCTGTGTTGGTCACCTTAAAAACTTGTTTTAAATTAATCATTACTGACACAAAAACAGCTGTAGGTTTATGTGTGGCTTTAAAGAAATACTAATTGATTGTATTTTTTGAGATTTAGCTAATAACGTGCTACTAAATACAATAAAAGCAAAATTAAATAAATGTTGCGGGAGTTATGCAGAAAAACATGAACACTACTTTAAAAATTGATAATTGTAAGATTTTAAAATTAAAATTTCCCCACCTAAAAGTTGTTATAACTAACTCATGCATCACTTTGTAATATTAAAATGCAGAGTCTAACAAATGGAAAACACCAACGCAAAGAATATACTTCTAAGGCAAGAGTAATACTTGAATAAAATGATATAAAGGAACTATGTATTTTGTAAAGTAATGTAAATTTATGTGGTAACAGGCTGCTTACAGAATCTTAACAAAAAAGGGCGCGCGAGCCTTTAAAGTACGCCAAACAAAGAAAAGAATAAGGATACGACTCTTGTGGTATATGGTATATTTGCTCATTCAGGTTTTTTAATTTAGCAAAAGATGATCATAGACTAAGAAAGCCTAAGCTTTCCGATATAGTCTTCAAAGTTATTATACGCAATGATTTGACAACATAAAGATTTACCTATCAGCACAGTTGCATGTGTTTATTGAGTTTTTTCCAGTAACTAGACATATTGTGATAATTTTTGCAACCAATTTAATATATTATTGTCTTACCCAAGAAGGAGCACTTGCACTTGTGATTAAAGAGAATCAACTCCAAGATGAAGCTATTGACGAATTCAAGAAAAAATAATAAACATCCTCAGAAATTTTTATCATGTTAGCGCAAAGGTGTTTTATAATATTAAATAAAAATCTAAATAAAGCGTGGACACCTTACAATTCAGTTGTTTAACCCTTTGCCATTTCCTTAGACCATAATCCCTTAGACACTTGTACATTTTTTTATAAGCACTTGTTGGGCCAAAAATAGAAATAAAAAATATCATAATGATTTCATAATGAACTGTCACTCAACACTTTGAATCTTTTTTGTTTCTATCTCTTGTTTTAGATATTTCTTTGCATAAAAAAATTGTACACCGTCCGGAGCTCCAGCTTCCAAGCTCATCAGTTTATTATCAAATTTTGTGCAGCTTACTATGGTTCTTTGCCACGTCTCATTTTGAGTTTTTGCCTTCAATAGCCCATTTTAAACCCCTCTCTATAGAAACTCGTTCATATATTCTCACTTTACATCGAGAAAACATTCATTTGTGTTTCACAACGCTATAGAGAGGCAAAAACCCTTAGCGATCGCCATCACCCTGGGGAATTACTAGCAACATCTAATGCAAAGGATCAGTTCGTCAGACTAATGAGTAAGCGAAATAAAAAATTAATTTCCTCAGATATTGCTGCGTAGTATAACGGGGAACGTCGTAAAACAATATCAGTCAGCACAATAAAGCGGAGTTTTTAAGATGGTAATCTTCATGATTGTATTACAAACAAAAAGCTAAACGGCTTCAGCGGGCGCAAAAGCATCGTTCTTGGACAAGTGAACAGTGGCAAAACGTATTATGGACCAACGACTTTAAATTTACAATTTTCATTTAGAAACTGCGTTGATCTAAGACTGAAAATATGATCCAAGACTGTATTGTCCCGACTGTCAAGCACAGAGATGGGTCTGTTTTAGTGTGAGGCTCGTGTGGGGAATTTAGTAAAAGTCGATGGTATTATCAGGACAGAACAGTATAAAATATTTTAACGGGAAACGCTATACCATCTGTGTTGCGATTAATTGAGGAGGGATTTGTGATGATCCAAGACAACAATCCTAAGCATATTTCAAAGTTTTATAAGGACTATCTAGTAAACCAAGCAGAACAAAAAATTCTCAAAAAGACAATGACATGGCCACCACAGAACCCAAACCTCAACCCAATAGAATTGCTATAGGATGAGCTAGACAGAGCGCTAAAGCAGCGTTTTAAATCCAAAAATCATTTTGAAATCTTCTTCGAGGTACCTGTAGAGGATTTACCACTCGATAAATTAAAAAAATTAATCGAAAGAATCGTAAAAGCTGTATTAAATGTAAAGTGCGTTTTTTGATGAAGCAAATGTTTAATATTCAAGTTTATTGTTCCAGTGTTCTTGATGATTTTTGCTTGTTTTTTACGTGTTGTATAATAATGTAGTATATAATAAATTGCTTTCTTACTTTAAAGTGTTTGAAGTGTATAAATTCATTTTTCATTTAGTACCCATACTTCCGTAAGCGATAGTGTATAATGCAATATCTTGATATTTTGACAAACAAAAACGATGTCCAGATTAAGATATACAAACGCTGTTTTACTATTCCATGCTTATTTATTTAATTTTTCATTTTAGACGCCACCTTTTTTCTAACGTTGTATTTTTATCTGAACTTTTCTATATGATGACTACGAACAGTAGCGGCTTGAAAAGAGTTTATCAAAGTAGAACTTCTGATGTAATTGCAAGTTAAAATTTGGAAGCTACTTCACAGTTCTGTTTAGCTTATTAGGCTAACTTTTTCTCATAACATTTTTAAACATTCAAATATTTGCAATAATAGTTTGAACGCCGCTATATAATAACAGCCACAGGTGAAAATTAAAGTATTTATAAAAAGAAAACCGTTTAATAGTAGAAATCATTCAGAAAAAAATTTTATTTATTCCAGTATATTCAAAAATTTATGGAAGATTCAACTATGTATAATATGATGTTTTTGCAGGGATGCAAGTCGATTTGCATAATTAAAACAACAGCTATGTAATTATCTCCTCAAAAAATTCAAAACAGTAAAGATAATTACAAATAAAAATTTAATCCATTTTTAGGCAACCCCCTTTTGGTGTACAGAGAAGCCAATAAACAAGAAAAAAGTTTATTAAAATGTTAAGCGATGGAATATCGACATTATATTTTTTCAAGAAAAATCATTTTTGAACCAAGAGAACTTAAGAATACACCAACCTGAGAAACACAGCTGTCAAATATTTAGTTCTATTTGCAACATCATTTTTATATAAATTTCTCCTATATAACTGTCTTTAAAACAAAAATGAGAAATTTCCGTGGCTTTAAAAAGTATGTCATGTTTGCATCGAATAAAGGTGTTCAGTTTTTTTTAGAAGCTATACATTTTCTGAAAAACAGACATGTGCGTGGCATTAATATTTTGTTAATGGTTTATTTATGTTTTTCAAGGTAGAACAGTAATCATGATTGTATTCCCGAATTTATAACATATGTGTTTAGCCCCAAACTTTTCCAACCGCTGATATAGTCTAATCAAAATTTAAGCAACTATTTTATGTCATATTATATTTTAGAGTTAGCCTTGTGCATCAAAGCAGAGCAGACATGTATGGGTTGACTTTACCTGCGTCGTGGCAGTGCAGCTGCAGGCTTGCATAGGGTCAGGCCTATTATTTATCAATTTTAATTTTAAATTTTTCATTTACTTATTAATATAAGTAATCAACTCGCAAGCTATTAACATAGCATTTAACAACAGCAATGTCTATCACCAGGCAAACCAATCACCTATTCAATTGATGCCTCAGCCGCATTTTGAAATCACGCCAGTATATAGCACAATCTTCTATTCCATATTTATCCAACAATATATACCTAATATACAAATCCCGAATGTACTAACTCAGATACCTACCCAAGCACCCAATATTACTACACCATTGCAAACAAATACAGTGCCGGTCAATAACTCAACAAATAATATGAGCACGTCTGATTATGAAACTGATAATGAATCTTTTTCTACAATTCAAAATAATGAATGGCAAAGCCAAAGAGTGGGAGCCAGAAAAAGGCGGAGAACATCAAATCAGCCAATACAGAGCGATACAGAGCATGTCTCGCAAATAACAGATACTCTGTCCTCTAATCATAATGAAGATATTACTGACAACACAAATAATGCACAACAACAAACTAGGGTTCCTAAACCATCACCAATATTTGTAATAAATGCACTAACAACTATTGTAAAAGTAGTACAATACAAAACAAAAATATTGGCTGATAATGTAATTAAAATAACCTCTAATACTGCTGACACATATCGTAAACATCACATTTATGAAATACTCTAAAGTAATATATCACACATACCAAATGAAGGAAAATAAAACATATCGAATGGTAATCCGTAATCTACACCACACTGTAACCACAGAGGAAACAGCTGAGTCATTAGAAGAGAAGGGATTCAAAGTGAGAACTATAACAAACAGTAAGTACAGAATTATTAAAACGCCTCTCCCAATGTTCTTTGTGGACTTGGAACCTGCAGTAAATAATGACATTTATAATCTACAGTACTTAAATAATCAAGTAATAAAGATTGAATCGCCACACAGAAATACAACCATTGTACAGTGCATGAGGTGCCAACAATACAACCACACCAAAGCGTATTGTAATCACCCGTACGTATGCGTAAAATTTGGAGGTTTTCATGACACTAAAACCTGTAAGAAGACCAAAGAAACCCCAGCCATATGCGCATTATGTGGTGGTGATCATTCAAACTTCAAAACAAATTAAGATATACATATAAATACATTTCAACAACAACCACATCAAAGCAAAACAGTCACCGTATACTCGGCTTACATATAGTCAGGCTGCGCATAGAGACACAGAGCAAGTTCAAAACCAGGATGTAACATTACAAAAGTTCCTAGAAGAATTTAAAGTTATGTTTGTTCAATGGATGGAACAAAACAACATGGTAATAAATATGTTGTCCACAATTATAAGTAAACTAGTCCAATAATGTCTAAATCGTTACGTATATCTTTATGGAATGCGAATGGCATTCGATCAAAAATATATGAAGTCGAGTTATTTTTAAAACTGAATAATATACATATATTACTTATAGCTGAAGCACACTTTACTGACAAATCTTACTTAAGAATACTCTATTATACTAGTTATCATACGGAGCATCCTGGCGGTACAGCTCATGGAGACACAGCTATTCTAATAAGCAGTTCAATTGTCCATCATGAATTAGAAAAGCACGACGAACCATTTCTACAAGTCTAAATCATCTGTATACTGTCCACCCAAACATAAAATCACCACAGAAGATCTTAAACCAATCTTTTAGTCACTTGGTAGCAATTTTATATGTGGTGGCGACTACAACTGCAAACATACATACTGGGGTTCACGACTAATCACCACAAGAGGTCGAGTACTATATAAACTTTTACATGAAAACAACTATGGCTATCTATCAACTGGGGAGCCTATATATTGGCCCAAGGACCCTGATAAACTGCCAGACCTGTTGGACTTTTTTGTAACACATGGTATTTCATCTAACTATATGAGTGTAGCTAGTGGCTTTCACATGTCATTTCACCTAGAACCTAAAACCTAGGCCATTACTGTACAACACAAAAACAGACTGGGAAGCATATAAATGTTTTCTGCAAGGGGACTTACAAACCAATATTAATCTACATACTCCTCAAGAAATAGAGGATGCGACGAACCACTTTATCACAACTGTGCAATATGCAGCTTGGCACTCAACGCCGAAGATTACAAATATGGTACGTGAGGATGGAAATATTCCCAAAGCAATACTTGAGCTAATACGGCTAAAGCGTCAGGCAAGATCCAAATGGCACAGAACGCACAACCCTGTTGTTAAAAATATATATAACAAGTTAGCCAACACCATAAATAAAAAAATTAAAATGTTGAAGCAAGAAACTTTTCAACATTACTTAACTACACTCTCCCGCACAGATAATAGTATCTGGAAAATTTCTAAAGCAAATAAGAAGCCACAATTCGTGAATCCGCCAATAGGAAAACAAAATAATGAATGGGCAAGAACAGACCAGTAAAGGGCAGATCGTCTCGTGCAATATTTTACTGAAGTCTCTAGTCCCCATTCTAGTGAACGAGATGATGAGATTCAAACCTTTCTTCAGGCACCCCTACAATTGTCACTACCTATCAGAAAGATGCCCTAGTTTGACAGACATGCAGAAAAGTATTTGTACAATAACCAGGAAATTTATACCACGCTAAACAAATATCTTTCAGTGAGAAATTCTCTTTGGATATCCCACACCTTAACCTACTAGTAGATGGTACGTCGTATTTCGTTGTATAGTAACACAAACAAATAAGTTTTAAAACAAAATATTTTATTATCTCAAAAGCATCTTAAAAGATGGCGAAGCCTATCATTATTTTTGAAGATAAAAACAAATGGCTTCGGATGACGAGCATTCTGAGAACCAAAGTCGGTGCGAAGGATGTAGAAATTCATGGAATGTATTTTAAAAAGTTATAAAAATTAATAGTGTATTGCAAAATATTTCTAATACCCTATGTATAATTTGTGTTTTAATATATAACATAAACTATTGTATGACATACAAGAAAAAATTGTTGTAAAATTATAAACTATGTCCTACAATTTCTGAAATTTTATGGCTAGTAAGTGCCTATTAAATAATAGTAACAATAAATATCTTCCTTTTGACTATTAATAGCAGTTTATCTTGTTTAGACATTTAAGTTAACCATAATGTGCAATTTGTATGCGTATTGTAAGATGCTTCCAGCTATTGTCGTAAATAATATTTATTTTATAACTTGTAGGAATTTTATACATTCATTATACTGTTGTTTACTTGAATATTTAATATCTGGGTGTGGACGTGGCCACATTACGTAATTATTTTTAAGAAAACGCTCTTCTAATAAGTTTGCAGAAAATTACGCCTATAACTTATAGGTTATTAATTTTATTTGTACTTTTCGTTGCTAAAGCTCATAGACGCTTTTAAGGTAATGCAGTTGATTTTATGTGACGTTTTGCTAAGCCTTAATTAAATTGTTTAGGATATATTCTCTACATTAAATATCCTATTTACTATGCATGCATGCGTTTGTCTCCAACTGCAGTCAGGTTGGCGCTTTTATTGTCCCTGATATATACCTATAGTGTTAATTTAATTAAACCGAAAGCCTAAAGTTAAATTTTCATAAAAGATTTTGAAATATTATGTTTTCTTTGTTGGAGTTTTATGTATATAGAAAATGGTCCATTACTACAAAGAATTCCACTTAAGCTAATTCAAGCCAATACAATTATGCGTAGAGTGTCTTATTTTCAGTTGGCCCAAATATATAAGTTGAATTTTGTAAATTTGCAGTACTGACCGCGGTCGAGGTGATATTAACAGGATTCCAGTTGTTTCGTTTTAGTCTGAGTCCTCTTTGCATTGATTTAAAACTAAAGTTTTTGTAGAATTTCTTTCAATTCTTCTCTTATTGTCCTGCTATTAAATTAGATGCTACTTCAACAACAACTATCTTATATAAAGCATAACGGATGACATCTGTAAGACGTGTCTGTATAACTGTAAATAATGTAAGTAGGAATTAAAGGGAGAAGTGACAAGCTCGTAAAATATCACGCCACGAGGAAGCATGTCAAAACCAAATTTGACGAAGCACGAAAGCGTATTTTGATCTACTCTCTGCACTCGTGGGCTATTGATAGAAAACTGAAATTTAATGCTTTTAAAATTTGCGATCAGTGTGTGAAAAAACTTAAAGAGAGCTTGATATGACAAACAGATAGATGATAAAATATTTTAGGACAACACAATTTCAGTTAATGAAACTAAAGTAAAATTTGATTGGGTTGTCAAACAAGCTGTAAAGTAGTCAATTTGCTGACAGATATGTTAAGTTCATCTCAGTAGAATTACAACTTAAATGTGTTATTTATTTAGCCAATAAAAAAGCCTGGAGAGTGTACAGGACTATTTTATTCTTATATCATTTATATTAAGAAACCCACTTTTCTTTTTTGAATATTAATGGATCTAGCACGTTTTCGACAAGTTAGGATGCATTGATAATGCAATCAATAACTTTTACAGCTTGAAGGATATTCATTGTATTTACTCAGAAAATCAGTGTAAACTTAGATTTAAGTATTGCAGTCATTTTTAATAGTGACTTATTCCTATTATTAGTAGCAATTTTTGCATTAAAATTTTTAATAATTGTATTTTGTATAATTAGAACCGTCTGAAGAGCACAATTTATTTAAATAAATGATTTTAAAGTAGACTATGCGGAGAAGTAGAATGCCTATCAGATAAATTAGCAGAAAAAAATTAAAATCCGGATAAATATAACTCGCTATGGTTTTATTCATCAAAAGAATTTATTTTGCAACAAAAACTTGTGCTATTTTATTCACTTCTATATGAACTCTTAATACAACAGCTATGAACAAACTAGAAGCACTTGAGCTCTGTTTAAACCAAAAAAACTTAAAAATGTCGTTTACTGCACATATCAGTAATGAAGAAGTACTCTATTTGTACTGATAGAAAGTAGCTAAAGACAATCAAAACCAGGAAAGTTGGCTGCCTTGGTCACATAATGCTAAATAAAAAACACCAGCTTGAATAGTGAATTCTTTAGCGTAAGATAGGGAGAAGACCTTCGGTAAGATGTTGTCAAATTTCGTAGCTAAAAACATTGGGCAATGGATTGCTTTTGACACACTATTAGTATTTAATGTTGCAGCAGATAGGGGAGAATTGCTGAAGTAATCGCTAACACCCGAAGAATAGTTATAATTATCAAACTGTATATGTCAGCTTATAATGTTGTAAAGACGAGCAGCGCAAAGCTTATAAAATAAATGAGAGTATGCAATACACTCACGCCCTTTAAAATATATGAGAATAAAGCACTAGAAGTGTAGCGAAATAATTGTAGAAGCATGACATCATCCTCTATTCCTTACACTTTGCAGGCGACCAAGTTTCTATAGCGCAGAGTCAAGACAACATAAATACTACATGGTGCGAAAATCAGTTGAAAAATACAAAAAGTAGAAGCTAAAGGTAAATGTGAGTAAAATTAAAGACCTAGAAAAAGGTTGCAATTACACCTGAGGGTCCAAATAAATAAAGATAGAATAATTAAAAGAAAACACGTCCCAAGAGTGCTTAATTTGTTATTGTAAAATAAAAACATAAATAAAGAAAAAACAAATACACAACAGTACAGTGAAGAAGAAAAAAGAAGGTAGAAGGTAGAAAAAAGAGTTAAGAACATTGGAAATAAATTAATAGATTGCATTCAGATTAGATAGAGCTCAAAACAAAATAATGAGCATAATTAAAGTAGAGGAAGACTTATTGAAAGATGTAAAAAAATGCAATTGAGATAGTAGAAAAAGTTCAGAGAACAAAACGTATACTCTAAAGAAGGTAATAAAATGGATCCTTCAAGATCATAAAAACAGGGAAGCTGGAGGAAAAATATAGGAGAAATAATTAAAGAGGTGGTGTAGAGGAGAAACAACAAAGAAACAGAGAGAGGCAGGAGTAATTATTTGCAATTAGAAAGCGATAGATGCTGAAAAACCCGGAAGAAGAGGAAGCTTATAAAGTTAGCAAATATTTAAGTTTTTCGTTATATAGTTTTGGATAACATGTATGTTAAATTAGTTTTATTTTGTTTTTCTCAATGTTGAGGGGGTATATGTTTTTATCACTGTTTAATAATAATCACATATTTGCAGTTCTTGGCTGATACTTCTAAGAGATACACAATACTTATGCAAATTTGCTATAATACTGTTGACACTGTTTTTGCTGTTTTTCGAAATTATTATCATTATTATTATAAAATAATTTAAGATAACATTAAAAGTATAGTCTTTTTCTATTAAAAAACAGAGGATAATAATAAAAGTGGATAGATATAATTGTCAAAAAGATTAATGGAGTGAATTTCAAGTAGTGTCATTTAATTTAATTTTGACAGCACAAAGCTGTGAGAGTGTTACTTTTAAGTCCATATATTAAAGCTTCTGTGACTGTTAATACAAATATAAACTAGTGTAAACTGGTAACCTGGATCTCACTTTACCAAAATTTAAATTAGAAAACGTTTGGTTACAGATTCAGAAAACTTGTCTTAGCTTATGTGTGCTGTATCATTAAAAGCACCATTACCTTGCGATGTCGTAAATTGAAATTATTTAATATGCAGCTTGTGGCTCACCAGCGACACTCAGAATGACTGTATTGTATAATAATTACATATAGTATATAACTGTTTTAGGTTTTCACAACCGATTCCGCAAGGAGTCAATTTAGTTTTAGAATGGTGTCACCATCTCAGAATAATGTTTTTAGATATGACATAATACAAATTTTCTGATATATTTTCTAATCTTATTTAACCATTTGGCATTTATTGATCTTTTTAAAATATCTGTGTAATATGCAACCAAGGAATTATCATAAGTTCACTAAGTCGACTAAATTATGTGACGAAGCTATTAATGTTAGTGTGCATCATCACAGTAAGACGATGGTTGTTTGCTTGTGATTTAAGAAAATGTAAACCACGGAAAAAGCCACTTGTTTTTAAAAGTTAAAGTCGCTTTCGTTCGCATTGGGCTAAAGAAGAAACAAATTAAACCATAAAGCAGTAGCATAAATTACTATTTGGTGACGAAATATTTCATCAAAATATTTACTTCCTACAACTAAATATCCAATTTTGATTATAGTGTGGGGATGCATGTCTGTCCAAAGTGATTGACCGCATATCGTATTTGGAATAATGAATGCCACAAGGTACCTTAAAGTATTTTAAAATGACGTATTGATTAGTAGAAAAGATCTATTCAGAGGTGAAAATTTTAATTTTCGGGGCAATAATGCACTTTATCGTAGAAGATAATTTGTTTAACCTTGGATGACTACTAACAAAATTAGCCAACACAATTTTCAAATCTCAATTCCATAGAAAGCTAACGGAAAAAAATAGTCTAATTCAAATTCAGTATTAATGTATTTCAAAGAAAAAGTTGTATAAACTAGAAATATGAGAATTGGTTATCAAGAACAAAGGCTTGTTAATCAAATACTAATATTAGTTTATATTTAAGAGATATATTATTCTATTTTATTATTTTAATATTTAGTTTATAAAATTTTGTAATTGTACTAAATTATTATTTTTATTATAAAAAAAAACTTTGGCAGACGTAAAGTATATTCTCCTTCTTCTAACGGGTTAGACTAGCCACCTACCCGGGGTACGCCCAACATGGCCCATAGTACCGCACAACTGTGTGCAACAGGCTAGTAGTCTATATAAGAGTAGAAGAAGAAGAAGAACTAAATTTGCCTTTCAATTTATTTTTTTTAATTAAATAAATAACTACTTGCATAACATGGAGAACAAATATCAGAAATTTAGAAATAATGAATTATATGTTTAATTTTCCTTAGTGTTTAAAGTGATGCAAGACTGTTTTACACAGTCGTTAAGATAAATCCGAAATTTTTTCAGAGCCTAAAATACAATTGCAGAGCTACTTTAATCCCTTCACGTCGAAAATTTGCCGACATAAATTTTTGGGTAGCTTGACTATAGAGAGGCCAAGTTTACGACGTACTCAAGAAATCTGACTAACATGATAACTCACAGTAAGCGATTTGGTCATAGAAAAGTAATAAATTCTTCCTCGAATTGTACCCTGTACCCTGGAGCATGGCTAACCTGAGAAAAGGAATGGACTGTCAGTGTAGAAGCGCATTTGGACTTGCACTACAGGAATTTTATCCTAAGAAACTGTCAACTGTTAATTGAGAAAAACAAAATGGATAGAACTTTAGAGTTCCAAGCACTTCAAATGACATCAAGTACGATAGCGCAGGCTTTCTGATACTTTTTGTATGAAGAGAACTTCATCCAGAACAGAAAGATAAATATTCAAAATTAACGTTAGATCTGCCAAGATGCATGTGAAGTGCCTACCGTTATGCATGCAAAGCTTCCTGCCTCTGTAATGGTACTTGTAAGAAGTAAATGAAACATTATTACGCCCCACTTCTTTGAGGCAGGCTTGAAGGTGGCCACCGACAACTATATCAACCTGCTAGAGATAACTATCAAGTCCTGGATGGAGGAAATGGCCGCTGGGTGGGAATACGTGTTTAAGCAAGACTCCGCCTCAGTTCACAAGGCAAAGAAGGCTCAGACTATACAAAAATTTGTGATACTACTGGTCTCTCGACTTATGACTAGCTTCCAATCCCTAACGCAACCCCCTTGATCACTATGTGTGGGGCGTGGTTGAGGCGAAAATTAATGAGAGGCATCGTAATACCAAGTATAGCTTAAGGGACTTCACTATAAACGTAATGAATTTTATGAACAAGAAGGAAGTTGCATTGGTTTGCAGTAGACTTAGGTCCAAACTCGAAAAGGTCGTAGCTGTTGGTGAGGGCTACATCGAATGATATAATTCTCAGTGCAACTTCCTACTTCGTTGTTTATATTTTTCTGGATTCGCCACAGTGACTCTGTATACATTGGACCCGTTTAGACTAACTTAATATATGTATGAGGTTGCATAAAGAATTAAATATTTTCCGTGGAACACCATTACGTGTAGGACCTAAAATCTGAAGACCTTGATCGCAGATTAACCTGAAAACATCTTCTGGAGTGATGAGGCTATATGACATATTGGCGGTTTTGCTAATCGTTTTAACTACTATTACTGGAAGTCACGTAATAAAAACCCCAAAATGACGCTTGAGAGTATGTAAACTAGACCAAAAGTGACCTTGTAGTGTGAAATGATGGCACACATCTTGTGCGTGACACTATAAATTCGGATCATTAAATTCAGATGCTTGAAGATTACATGGGACTGGGATAACATTTATTCTCATGTAGAATGATACACATTCCATTTTGCTCTTACTGTATATGCAAGGTTAGATCAACATTTTTTAGGACTTTAGTTAAGATTAATAACAAGAAGCCCAGATTTCACTCCATGTGATTTTTACCTGTGAGGCTACGCAAAGCAAGATCTGTGCAGAACAAAGCCTTGTAATATTCCAAATGACTTTCAGAAAACTATGCAATTTATTAGAAATATGGACTTTGCTACCACTTCTTAACATACAGTTAGATACATTTCACCCATCCTGTAAATAACGGTGTAAGATAATTTGCTTATTAATTAATTAGACACCAATAAATACTATCTTAAGTTAGTATTTAAATACTTTCTTAATGGTAGTCGCAGAACATTTAAAAGAAAAAAACCATTATTAAACAAAGATTCCAAAACAAAACGCTATTTATAGGACAATAAGAAAATATTTAGGCCCAAGAGAAGGTTTAAGTCTCAACCAGTTTTTAAATTTTACTGGTAACACGGGGAATTGTAAGATTGATAGCTCTTGATGCGACTAGACGAATAGTTATTTTTGATATTTCTAAAAAATATTTCCAAAAAAAATGACGTAACAGAAGCGTACTAATCTCGTTTTTAAACAATTTTCGGTTTATGTTTTGAACCGGTTATGCCAATGGAATAATACAATGCTGGCTAAATAACAATTTTAATGTTAATTGTAGTCACAAAAACATTCTTGTAGCGGTGTGTCTTCTAATGAATTTATATTGTAAGCATGTCTCATCCCGTGACGGGTTTGGTAATTGAATTGACTAGATCGTGTATAAAAACTAATTACATTTATACATCTACAAAACCTTGATGCCAAATATGGCAGGCTTAAAAATTATTGTTTGTCGCTGTTTCAAGTTTTAAGTTTTTATTTATTATAAGTCTAAGTTTATATACTGAGGTTATGTATTAATCGGTTGACTGATAGATTCACCAATATAGCAAATAAACGCAATTTATTGTAAATTACATCTATATAATATAACGGATAAGTGCATGTTTTATAAAATTTTTATCAATTTTGTCAAATGCTTTTAGCTACATTTTATATTTTTCTATTGCAGATCTAGAATTGTATATAACATAAATCCTCCGTACCTTTTTATTGGTTTTATTTTTAGTATTATAAAATATACATTATAAGACACAGGAGCTAAATTCACTTAAAGCTGTTAATTTATAGTAAATCTAACTTAATCTTGCCAAAAAGTGCTCCAGACGTCCAGATGACAACTTTAACCAATTACTCATTTAATTTTACCACAAAGTATAACATCAAAAAATAAGTTATATAAATTTTTCCAGATTTATACGAAAAAAGTCGCACAAAAAGCCTCTTCAGTAATGCAACAATCTGTCACAAAATAAAATTTAAACATTTTTTTACAATCTTATAATGCAATATAGTCAGAACTTCGCTTCGCTGATAAGACGAGATATGCTAACTTAAATATAAGTCTACAAATTATGGCCACAGGTCTTGAGCAATTATTGGTAAGATATTTTACATTTAAAACAAATATAATATGTATCTCGACTTGCTTTTTAGTTAGCTGCCGCTAATTAGTTAATTACTCTTAATATATTCTTGAAAACATTGTTAATCAAGAGAAAAATATTTACTAAACTTTCTGAGTAAGAATTTAAATTTAAGGATATCAGAAGAAATTTGCTTATTAAGAATAATAAGTTTTTAGACATAAATATTAAGTAGGTTTACAACAATTTAATTATAGATTGTCAAAAGTAGACAGGTGATATCAATGCAAAAGCAAAAGAAAATTTAAGCTAAAAAAAAGAAAAAGAGTAGTCAGATAAAGAATGTCACAATGGTGTCGACTTTCAACTTTATAAAAAAGACTTTATATGTTTTCTTGTGTATTATTAGTTTAGATTGGGGGTTGTAAACTATCGGCATAGATAAACAACTTTATTAAGGTAATAACATGCAAAAAATCCCGTTAAAATTATGTGTTACTAATCATGGACAATAATTAATTTCACATTTTTGTGAATAATTTGAATTTCGTAGACAAATTATTTCTGGCATTTAAAATTAACATAACTTTTAAACTACTAATCAGTCGGACCTAAGAATCGAGACATTGGACTGAAAAGATCATAAAAAGTTTTATAAAGAGTGGTCTATATTAAAAATTTTAATTTACACTCAGTTTTTGCTTTGCAGTCGAAAGCTCTGATACTTTGACAAATGGCATTTACGATTTTTCTGATTAGTAAGTATAAAACGCTATACGAAGCAACAACGAGTTATTATTGTTAAAATACATTACAAATTCGGTGAAAATATTAGGGACTTGATGAGTTCGCAAATGCTCGCGTAACTCATAAAAACTCAGCACTGCGCATTAGCCAGATGACATAACAGACCTGCTCTTCTAAAAAAAAAAAATGGAAATTCTGAAACTGTGAATAATGATCGCTACGGTACAGCTCGGCAACGTGGATCAAGGACAAATTTGGTTCCAGCAAAACGGCGCCACTTGCCATACAGTTCGAGCAAGAGTCAATTTACTGCCCCAACAATTTCCTGGTCGTGTAATTTCAATAAACTGGCAACACCTGCCGAGCAAGATTTTGTGATTCAATACAGTGCCGGGTTATATGAAATCCGAAGTTTACGCCATCAATTCACAAATAGGTGACTTCAAGAACAAAATCTTATATATTATCGACAACATTGGTTAGAACATGTGTGGAATTCAATTCAAAGGACGTTTTATTTAAAATTTAAATTTGGATCACTCTTTAAATGCAACTGTCACGCGGACGAACATATTTTCATTTTTGTTAAGGGTAACAAAAAAAAACACGAAAAAATTGCCGAATTAAATATCAAATGCGTGCAAATTTCGTACTTTAAAGTTATGTTTTCCAACTTTTCATGCTAAGTAGAATGACTATTATTACATTTATAAGTTAATTGAATTGTAAAAACCAGCTGAAGAATTGTATTTAGACGCCATAAAATATATTATTTCATTTTACTTAGATATTCACAATAGGTAATAAAAAATGAGATACCTAGAGTATATTCTTTGTGTCTAGATAGTGCACCATACTAAAATAAACAATTGCATAGTTAAATATAATCATAAAAATATAACAAATCATGCAATAACTCACCCTAAAACCAAAGAAGGTTCAAGTTGTAATCTTCTTATAGGAACTGAAAGAAAAACAAGTATATTACAATGTTGAAATAGCACAACCACAATTTATACAGTTAATATGTTTATATACAAGAAAATGCAATAATAAATAAATAAAAGATAGAATGTTACTCTAGGCTAGCTAGGTCTTACAGTTTCTTTTTATAAAAACACAAAAATAAATAAAATTTTAGTAATATAAAACTCATTGTATTACTACAATTAACATTTAAAAAAATCAAAGCCAATAATATTGAATATTTGTCACAATTTGGCGTATTTTTTGTTTTTTCCATTTGTTTAAATGGATATACTTGGTCAAGAGAATTTCTTAATTTTCCAAGTGTTTCTTATAAAAGCCTTGTCATTAGAGTTGTATAGCGTTAAAATTATTTTATCTACATTTTCGTAATGACTATCATCTCCTCTTCTCTATGAGTAGATATAGTGATGAGATATTTAAAATTGGCCTTAGAGCTCCCCTGATGATTGACGACATCACACTCATGACTTAAAAATATGGTTAATTCAATTATTAATTAATGCAAAATTATCAAAAGGTCAACATGCTATTATGCCATGTTAATCTGATAGGCAACTGTCTCCTAAGCATGCAGACTATGCAGTTTGTGCCGTATTACGAGAAAGATGGCTGAAAGAACCATAGTGTAACCATAGTAAGCCGATGAACCTTGTCATATTGGTTCGAACGCTTTTCTGATGGAGACGTGAGCTTGGAAGACAAGGCGAATTAAGGCAGACTATCCATTTTGACTGAACAAGTTCTACATGCTACATTGAAGGGTAATCCCATGCTAACAGCTACAAATTGTCAGAAACATTAAAGCCTCTAAAAGACACTATTGTTTAACATTTGTATCTTTTGATTTCTGCATTAAACGTTTTAGAATTGATCCACATCAAGTTCAAGACTTAGATAGAGCGAAAGTTTAGTACAAATCAATTTTTTAAGGCGGATACTTAAACTATCTTGGCTGAATTTGCTATATACGAGGCATTTCAAATCACAGAAGTTTAAAGTACAGGGCCGTTGAGGTAAATCCGGAATTTTTAGGTTGTATTGCGGGTGATACAACAAGTTAATGTAATTAGCAACCTACGATTGTTGACAAAATGAGCCTAGAATACGGAACATCGCCGACGGAAATTGTTCTGTGGTTTGGTTACAAAAAGACCCCAGTTTACAACGTAGCCAAGAACTGCAGGAAATCTAACCACCAGGAGAATGTAACTGTTGACGGCAACTTACAGTAAACGATCTGATTGTAAGACACGTGATGAATTGAAAAAGAAAGTCGATTAAGATTCTGAGGTGACCGGGAAAAATAAATGATCGATGGTCAGTCTATGAGCACAATAGGACTTGAACTGTAAAAGATCATTGTCACAATGTTTTCACCGATGAACCTTTGCCTTTCTTGGCGATTCTATTGATTTTCACTTTGGTAGGTGGTAGTAGTACAGGATTGTTGTTCCATCTCCTGTAAAAATAGATTAAAGAACTTCTTTTTGGTGTTGCAATAGATTTTTAAAAATCGCTAATAAAAGCGGAGTGTTTTGGTGCTAACTCTATTCATATGAAGGTCCGTCGCACAATCGTATAATAAAACCTCAATATTGTTTAAAATTTCTTTACTTTTAGTCGTCTTGCAGCACCTCACAGTAGACGAAGTTTTTTTCCGAAAGCACTTCGATGTTCTCTCGGTCCAACGAAATTGTTTTGCTCATTCCTTTACAGTGAATTATTTTTACAGGTGAATATTTACCATCCACTATCCAAACTTTTTTTAATGTCACTAGAACTAAGACTTTTTTTAATACAAAATTTAATCATAGCGTGGTATTCAATTTCCAACATTGTGCAAAATGACGAGACACTACCAACTCATGTGACTTTTGCTATGCGACTTGGAGAAATCGGTTGTTGAAATTTTACAAACATTCTACCAATGTTTATGCTATGTAACACTATTGCTATTTTGTTTTTATTATTACAAAAACATAGTCAGACAGGAAACATTTAACGTTTATCTCATATGTCCTGTGATAACACGAATAATTGAACTTTTGGATGTAGGCAAAAGCACTGAATATTGCCATAACCTTCTGTAACAGCAATGTCTTGGGTTTCATCTTGAGTTAGTTTAAAAAGATCAAAACAAGAATTTCAGGATATCCTAAACAAGCACGGGATAAAGTTGCCAAAGTCAACGCATGTTGTACACCCCGCTCGACCGCTGGTATACGCGCCTCGGCGTGTAACTCGTCGCAATCGTTAAGAAGGTTAATATCTGACAGGATAGCATCAATAGGAAGCCCATCGACAGATATACAATGCACCAAAGAGCGATCCCGTGTCGTTCCTCCGAAGCCCCCGCTAGGATCCGCGCCGCGCAACAGGCGCAGCATGTAACTTATCCGCTGCCTAAGGTGTTATTTGTTTATACAGCGCGCTGGATGTCTGTTACGTCTGTTTCCATAAACATATAAATCCGTCGACAGCCCATTCGGGCCTGTGCTTTGTCTCTCTTCAGAAAGCAAATCGCTTGTCAGGCGGATGTGGAAATAACACTAATGGAGCCGTGTTCTCTAATCGTGTGAATCGCAGGGAGCGCGGCTCGACAGCGCATTCCAGCCACCCGAATGTGCGCTAGTAAATCCCCTGATTGCATCAATTAATTCCAAACAGCAAACTTTTAATTGCTCTGTGCGATGCAGATTAACGCGCTTTCGTTGCTGGAAAAGCTTTATAAATACCCAAAGGCAATCTTTTGAAAAAAATTCGACAAAGAGATGATATCCTTTGTTCAGCAGTTAATAAGTTGCTATAAACCAGACATATGTACTATAATAAGAAACATTCTAAACATCTGAACGTTCGCATAGCTGTATGCGCTCTTGTAAGCCCATTAATTTTTAAGAAATAAACGAACTAGTGTAAATTATAATTTGAGGTCATCTAAAAAAATTGTATCAACGGTAGATCTATTTACGAATTAAAACTATGCAAAAGCGAAGTATTCGTATATACAGCATCCGGCAGAATGATCTCACTTATTTATATTGGCCGCCGCGCGCAACGTATTGCTATACGGCGTTCGAGTCATGGGGTGGAATGATAAACATCATGCATTTGTGTTGGAGACTTATTTTAAAATGGTGGTTTTGTGATTATGACTCGGGCGCTGTTTCGTAGGCATTTTGACGTAGGTCGTCACCGAAATCACTCGGTAGACCTCGTAGCGTTCGAATACCCGAGAATAGCGCAGCAGTGAGGTAGCTTGTTGTCACATCTCTACAATATTCCGGCGCTAAACATTCTCTCGCCTTCGGAATATCTGACCTAAGCGTGCAGAGAATGCTACACTGAGATCTCACAGTCCATCCGTAAAAACTGATGACGTTCCAGGAACTTAAAGAATGTAATTGGTATGCTCGGCAAACTGCTTGCGAAGACATGTTAACAAATTTTCCAATTGATGCTGTTCTGTTAATTTTCATCTGTGTCAATAAGTATAATTTTTGTATTGGGCCCTACATAAACCTTGATAATTCCATGAGCAACCTCTCCACAGTCAGAGTATAACTGTCTGGTGTGTTGTTACGGATTTTGGTATCATAGGGGTTTTTGAAGAAACAGGACGCGCGATTACTGTCACATCTACATGCTACATTACAATGTTACGCAATTTCCCGAAGACACTGCTCAACGAATATAAAAATGCACTACTGTAGTTCCAACAAGATGGCGCTAACGCACATATGGCGAGAATTTCTCGAGAACTACCAGGCCTCCTCATCTCATTACATGGTGACACCCCATGGTCGGCTAGGTTACCAGAACTGTTTGCTTGCGATTTCTTTCTGCAGGGACACCTGAAGGCTAAAGTCTTCCAACGCAGGCCACATACTATAAAGGAGTTAAAGGATGCTATTCACAACGCGATCGCAGCAGTACTAGTTTAAAATAATTTGGCAAGCAATACGGAAGTATTAGATGAGGCTGCAAGAGCGTATCGCTTGTGTGACGATATTATCTTCAAGACTCGTTGATGACTAAATGGCAAGCATTGTTCTGTGTGATGGTACAATAAAACATTAAACAGAATCTACGTTGCTATTTCGAAAACGGCGGTCATTCTACTGGGCCCTATACAAATACATTTGTGGTAAACTTTTCAATTTTAGAAAATATGTTGTTCCATCTTTGAATATTTTATTTATTGAGCTTAATATTTTTATAGAAGAACTTGCGACGTAATGTAAAAAATAGAAAGAAAACAAAACGGGAAAGGTAGATGTGATAAAAAATTGACAATTTAATATGGCGCAACTTGGTTATAACAAACCCGCTTACAACAAACTCTCTGTTGTTACGCATGGTCAATGTAATAGGAATTGACTAGTGCCTTTAAGAACTTGCAGATAAAGCAACCAAACTTTGTGAATATTCAAAAGTTTGGTAATTCCGGAGTATCCAATGGTCTATACATATATTTAGGTAAACAAGTGTTCAAGAAAGTAAACACCCACTATCATGTGCAAATCAAAGCACATTATGTGCCTGCTAGAAATTGAACATAATCAAAATGTCAGAGAAAGATAAGAAGCAAATCTTTACAATTTAGGCAGCAAAAGAGATTGTTAACACAGAAAGTTAACCAAAGACAATCTAAACATAACTCCTAACAGCAGCAAAGCAAAACCAATAAGGATGTACACTAAATTTGAACACCAACACTGTGCAGCTGAGACAGATGTTGAAGGCATAGGAATATGAGTTCCAATCAAGCATAATACATTCAAGAAGCATAATGATACTGTTTTGTAGAAATCGTCGAAGATATGTTAAAACAAGCTAAAATTTTGTCTAAACAAAACGTAAAGAAATATTAATTCGCAGATTATTTAGGATTTGGATATACGCAAGCTTTTTCTTTAGCCACTTCATTAAAAATGGCTTAAAACTATACGTTAAGTTTTTTTCTTCCTTATGAGACGGTAATTGCTGTAAAGCAATGAAAGTATCATAGAAATCAAAGAATTTGGCAAATAAAAAAACCCACAAAAATTATAAATCAGACCTCCAACTTTGAAAGGTTTTTTTAGAGATATCAGAAAAGAACTAATTTAGAATAGTAAGTTAAAATGCTATTATATTATTGTATATTTGATGCTTGCTTAATGATCCTACCTAGCATATACATACCTCCTACGTGCATTTTAATAGAAAAAATTAATATAAAAACATCACATTATTGAACAATATATTGAAAACACTAAAATTGACAGGATAATTAAAAAGAAAAGAATAAAACCAATTTTTAATAAACAAAAAAATCGACAATTTGCCAAATTTTTATTAATAAGAAAAAGAAAATAACTATTACTAAAATGTCATAAAAATATTGGCGAAAAACAAATTAATTTTATAAAAGGCAATGTAAGAGTATGTACAATAGCTTGGGCACCTTTTTAATTGTTGAAAAGCCTCCATCTTTGATTTGAATTGCATTTTGGTTTCTAGCGAGCCGTTGCTCTACTTGTTTGTTGGGATGTATTGTGTTACCCCTTATTGAAACTATAGACCGATTTAACCATAGAATTTAACAAAGTTATAATCCAGCTGGTTGACCGCCTGTTTGATTAATCGCAATGTGTCATGTGTTATTTTCTTAAATAAAATTTTAGGTATCTTTTTAATGTTCTTAAGTCATCTATTTTCAATAGTTTTGGTAGAATTTACAAACTAATTTATGTAACTGCAAAATGAGGCTCTAGTTGTTGCAAACACTGGATCAGGTGTAGTAGAAGTAGTTCTTGATCTTTTTTTTTTTGACAGGACATAAGTACTTTATTTCTTAACGGGGTACACTATCCGAGAGTAGGTCTGTTGTGTTTATTCTAAGATGACTAAAGAAATAATTTGCATGTTAGCTTCCATGACATATTAACCTATAGGAAACAAGGATGGGGCTCCTATGATTGATTTTGAGTGCTTCCTATTGCACCTGTAATAGATAGGCGAGAAAATAATTGGAGTTTATCCAGCTTCTTTTTTTACTCCTGTTGTACTTTAAATCATCATTCGTAGATAAATAAAAGTCTAACCACACTAGAAAACAACTAGTGTACCATGCGTGGTTTAAACCACCATGTTTTACCTAATCTCTACTTAATTGGTATTTTTAGTGTTATTTTTCTTTTGTTTATAACTTTTTGTATATCTGGGTTTCAGGTTACATTATTCTAAAATAATTAGCCCCCGGTATGCTTGTACACTTGAAGGCAAAACAATCGACTCACTAGCTGTGTGCGTATTTTTGTCTCCTGTTTCAGTCTAAGAAAAATGAAAATAAAATCATTAACGTGCAAGAAGTATCTTTATTATTGAACAAACAAAGATGCATTACAAATGGGGTTTTACAAATCTTGCTAATTGGAACGCACGTGGGCGACGACTGTGATTAACCTACAGTGCGCTTACAATGCGGTAATTCATCTCAGTCATTTATAGGAAGTTGAGGTAAGTAAGTGACGTAAGTGCTTGAGTGATTTGCAAAAAATAGATACCACAACCGCCGAAGCAGCCCAGGCAATTGCATTGTTGAAAAAAGGCCTCAGTCAGAAATCTGAGTCAATCAGCTGTGTCGAGAATGTAGAGCGTCGGTACAGGAAAATCGGCGGCTACGTCCGCCGGCAAAGAATTTTACGCGTGTAACAACGGAGACAAACAATATTCCTCAGTAATCGACATATGACTGGCCTTGACCTAAAGCAAGAGTGCGATCAGAAGTGTGGTAGTCAGCGCTTGGACAATGAGAAGAAAACTGAAAGCAGACAACCTGACCCTAAAAAGGCAGCTACGGGTCCCAAGCTGACTGCAGTCCAAAAGCAAAGGCGACTGGAATTTGCTTGCGAACATCTCGATTGTGAGCTCGGACTTTGTAGTCAGATATTATTAACCGACAAATTCAGGATGTGCCTATATGGTAACCATAGGAGACGTCGAGTCTATAAAGGGGAACGATTTGCTTATTGCAGTATTCAAGAAACTGTCGCGGCGGGCATTTCCATGCAAGAAAAAACTGAGTTGCTTTCAATATCTAGTAAAGGACGCAGAGGAGGTTTAACAGCGTTCAGCTACACCAGGGACATTCTCGAGGAACACGTTTTGTTTGCGGGATTTGTTTATGAGGACTTCATGCCAATTGAGCATATTTGGGATGAACTTAAGCGAACTTGATTGAAGAGTGAGAAACATAGAAAGTCACTCGATCCATGCGTAATCGCTTGGAAAGTGCAATGAGGAGCAGAGGTGGGAACACCATGTATTAAAAAAATCATTAATTTAATTTTAACTGAGGATTTCATTTTTTCCTTTTATAATCACCTTTTGCCTTTCAATTCTTTTGTGTTACACATATTCTTAGGCCCGTGACTTTGTCAGAGCAGGTCCGATTTCAGTCAAAGTGGTATCATTAGAAACCACAGTTTTAAGCCTCCAAACAGTACACTGGACTTTACTTGAAATGTTATTGGAGTGGATACACTTTCTCTCAAAACTCAAGCATGTTGCTGAGTCGATTGTTTTGGTCTCAAGTGTAGTTGTTTTATTGAAAAGATGTGGAAGATTTAACTTGTTTTTTCATTGTTGGGAATTTACCCTTAATCAACTTTGGTATACCATCACTTCTATGGTTACAGTGTTCTGCATCATTTTGTTGTGTTATTGAAAAATTTTCTTGAGATAAATATTATAAAGTCGTCGATATGCTTATAGGCATAACAGCTTTGCCCATTTAATCCAATAAAAGTCTGTCTACTAAATTCTACAGCAAAAGTAACGGAATTTCCCTATCTTAAAATGATTTGGCAACAAATGTCTCTACTATTTTACTAGATAAGGTTGACTATATTGTTCTATTCTGCAACATATTACAAACAAAGGTTTGTTATCTTTGAGTGTATGATAAATACATGTATCTTGAGTTTTTTTTTTCTGTTAAGGCACCCTTTGTAGAGTTTGACAATATTTACTCTATTCTGTTTAGTTTATCTGAAAACAGAACGTTTTGTTAAATAGCAAGAAATATATTACAGATGATTTGACAAACTGGTAGTTGGTATCAAATTTTTTAAAGTTTGAGGTTGAATTAAGAATTGTATAATTTTCAAAACGCAGCTCTAGACGCGGAGTACACAAATCGAAAATGAGGACCGTTGTTTAACTCTTGCAACACAATGATCTTAATAAAACCGTCGTTATAGGCGAGTGGTCAAATGCGAATGCTCTGCTGTCCACGAACCCAGCAAGAGATCGAGTTCCAGTCTTGCTAAAAACTCATGGATGTATGTGATGTTCTAATTTGTGAGTAGTATATAAGGTTAAATGTTAGTAAGCACAATAAGCCTTTGAAGCTGCAATGTCAGTGAGTACACCCAACAAAAGAATGACCCTAATAAATTTAAATTTAAATTTTTTTTGTGACGTAAAAAAATATGCTCAACTCTTAAATTCAATAACAATTTAAGCCAAAAAGATTGCTTCGTTCCTTACATTAATGTTCTGTGTATCTAGCCTTATCCGGAAAATTTGATCAAGTTTATTAGATTTTAGTTAGTAAATTTACCCTACAAGCTCCAACAAATCTATTTACATGCTTAAAACTGATTTGTCCTAATAGTTAAACTAAAAACTAGATAGTAACTGAAAATACTATATTTAGTAAAGCAATACTTTATATTTGAACAAAATTAGCTACAAATGGTAGAAGGGAACTCGCTGTTGCTCATCACGGTCACAAAGCTTAAGCCAGATTTCAGATACCAATGGTATGTTATAATTAAAAACTGCACGAAGTCAAGTTGATATTTTGAAGTATTTAAAAGCTCATAAGTATTTATTGTATTTACTTTTAATTTGTCATCGGTAATTCTTTTATTTTATTTTTTTTGCTTAAGTTGCGGTACTATTATTCTTTGTCTTTAAAAAGAATAATAAAAAACCCTTATCTCACTTGCCAAAAAAAACTTTTCGAACTATATTTCTGATCTTTTTCACGTTCACTTCTTTATAATGTATAATAACTTCAAGCGTTGAGAACAATTCGTGTTGTAGAGCGTTTCTTAGAAGCACTATAGTTTAACATAAAGTACGTCAAATCTGAATCAAGTTTTGCATAATATTTACAGTTGTATCTGTTTTTGGCTCTAATATTAAATAATGATAGTCTGACCAAAAAACTTTGATAATAAAGGTCTCCGGTTATTTATATATTTTAATTTCAATGATTATCAAAGCAATATGAAAAGGAAATATAATTATCTGGAAAATATATATGTTAATATTAGAAGATGCTTTTAAGAACATTAAATGGATCAATTATCGAATTAATGCGGCAAAGAACTACAACAATTTTGCAATTTGTGCAAAATCAAACTAATAATCCGAATAAACGACATAAGGAAAGCAAGAAAAGAGGTTTACAATTAAATTACCAGATGGTTAAGCATATGGCAAATAAAGCTGATGTACAAGATAGTTTATATATAACCGGGACTAATTTGTGGGTAAATAAGCCGCACTGCGTAGCAGCTGTGCGACCTCCACTCTCCCTCCTGCTCGGGTTAGAAGCTGTTCAGTCGTATTTGGGAGTTGCTAGAGTAATAAGTGAACATAAGGTACCGCAGAGCACAGAATAACGCAGTGTCATCAAATTCCTTAATGGAGAAAACCCCTACAACAGTATGGGAAAGAGAGTCTCTCACAGATACGTGTGTTTGAGTGGTGTAAATGCTTCAGAAGGGGCATGGGGAATGAACTGTACGTGAATATCTGCGACTGAGCCAAACACTTATCCTGCAGACGGTTTTATTTGTGAGAATAGGCGCAGCACTATCAAGAACCTTGGAAAAATGCTGTTTATCTGTGTTGGTAATATATAAAACATCGTGAAAAACTATCTGCACTATAGCAAGGTGCAGACTTACCACAGTAGATACCACGCACTTTGACGGACATGAACAAAATGGTGCGCATGCAAGCTGCCAGTCGTCCCCTCCAGCAGTTTTAAGACAAAGGTGATACATTTTTAAACTCTATAGTATGCGGCATATCAGTTCTTCTAAACCCAAGAGAGTGTGGAGGAGCCGTTCGACAGTGAAAGCGAGACTGACAGGGGGTTATCCATGTAGAGTTTATGATGAATGCCAGAACAGTCAATGAAGCTTATTACTTAACCTCCCGATAACATGTGAAAAAAAAGATCCGATCAAAACAGAAGACAGATGGAAAGTGGGTAGTCTTTCTTTAAGACAATGTACGTCCCCATATGCCCAAAACAACAATGGAAACCATCCCAATATTGTAATGGAACGATCCGGCCCCAAGTGATTTCTACCTGTTAGAAAGTTACAAATCACACTTGCAAGGCATGCGGTTTACGGACAACGACGTGGTCATCCAGGCTGTTCGGAAGTAATTAGGCTATCAACCAAAAGCCTTTTTTGAAAAGGGCATCATAATGCTTCTATTATGTTGGAAAAAATGTGTTAACTCCATAAGGGGGCTGAAGACTGACATGTGCAAGCAAGTGTTTTTTTTTGTAAAAAAATCAGTCCTTGTCATATTTAAACCACCTTGTAGAAGAACAAATTATAATTTAACACAAGCATATTGAAAGAATAAACAAATGTAAATACTTAAGCCACAAAATTACGTTATGAAAATTAAGAATTAGAGATCGTCGAACTAATAAGGTTAACGTGGGTTGCTTGAAAGTTTATATTCGATATATATTCCCAATAACAACATATGGAGTAGAAAAACATATATTTATCAAATTTTAGAAATATCTCTAAAAGATTGAAGAAAAGATCAAGAAGAAATATTTAAGAAAATGTAAACTCAAAAGTAAAAAACTGGCTCATCAGCTCATCAGATTTATCAAATTGTAAATTTGAGAGTATAAGAAAGATATATGATGCCTTTAGATGAGGTGACATTAAAACCTGGACAGATGGATAAAGTGACATTTTACATGGAAGTACTTAAATGACCAAAGAAAAGAGTTGCGCGCCCACTCTAAGGTAGCCAGCATCTGGGTTCTTCACCACAACAAAGAGCTGCTGCTAGTAAAAAAGTTTCTAGCAAAACAAACCGTACCAACGCTGCCCAAATATTTCTAAAACCCATACTTAGTCTAGTCCGACTTCTTTTTGTTACCTCCGCACAAATTACGCTTAAAAGAACATTATCTTGAAATTGTTGAAAATGTTAATGAATCCCAGTTCAAGATTTCCAGACGAGCTACGACGCGTGACTGGTACATTGATACTCAAAGATATTCTTGTGATGGATGTTAAGTATATATAAACATATTCTTAATAAAACGTAACTTTTACATTAATCATTGAAATTACTACAAAAAGAACAATAAAAGTGTGGCGTGAAACAAGTTTATATTAGGCTAAACCTCATTAATGAAAATCACGTTTGTCCTTATCATCAATAACATTTCCTAAAACTTAGCAAATATCACTTAAGAAAAATTGGTTGTAATGCATATAGTCCAACTTATCTTTCATATACTTTAAAATAAATGATAAGGAACAAAGAAGATCCAGAAGGAAGTCCGCAACCACCCTAATCTAAAAGCAGATAAAATGTGAGAGCCAAAGATAATAGCGGAGGTTAACGTCGCGTCTGCGTATTACCCACAAATTTAGTACCGCGAAAATTGATAACACTAATCCAACTTTTTCCCGCCGCGGCCACGCCCCCCGACTACATTTCACCCGGAATTTCAATTTGATACCCACGGCGGCCCATTTGCTCCCCGCCCATTATCGTGCCTCCAAATTACTGGGGCTAAATCACTTTGATATTGCATACTCCCTGCGTCATCCCGCCGCCCGACTCCATTAATCGCGACGCGCACGCCACTGGCGCGTTGCCGTCGCGACGGGGTTGGGGCTAATGGTTTCCTGGAGACATGGGCGCGTTTCCAATATCATATTCCGGCGAACGTCTGCGGAAGTGCGTTTATCTGCGGAATTATCGTTTTGAATCTGGCATTACAATTTCGGCGGGATATCGGGGCACCCTCGAGATGTGGCGGCGCGAAATGGGAGGAGGGGAGCCTTACGCGGCGCCAAGGCGCTTAGGGGGTGTTTGCCGAGAAATTTGGCCCTTGACTGGTGCGCGTCTAAATTGAAGCGCATTTTAGCAGAGGAATATTAAAAAGATTTATCAATACGAAGGTGTATCTTTGAATTTTGATTATCACAATCGTAAAAGATTTTGTGTTTCATCTGCTGAAGATCAATATATTGACGTAAAAAATCTTTTTTTGTCCATTATCATCTAAGTATCTGATATGAATAATTGAATTATATTTTCTATTTTACTTTTCAAATTACTATTAATCTTTTGTAATACAAAGATGAATCAAAGAGAGATGGATTCTAAACTTTGTGGGTAGAAATACCTGTAGGGTATTTCTCCCATAAGGTACTTTGCAATATTGCTTTTTTAATTAATATCATGATGTTAGAGCTTGTCCGTTACAAAACGTATTATTATTATTATTAAGTTTCTTACGATAAAGGACGTAAAAATCGTTCGAAATTTTGTGAATATTTAAGGCACAAAAACACTCTTCATAAAACTCAATTATACGTTTTTGGAAAGATGAAAAACAATTAACGTCGTCCGAAGACTAACGTATTTTTGCATTGTTCGTTAGTTTTGCAACTGTTTTTCTATCTAATTTTTTTTACATCGATTTTGTCTATGATTGGTGTACTGAAAAATTTTGGACGCAAAGTTGTAATACATCTCAATATCCTGATTCACGCCTTGTACAGTCGTTCAAATTCGACAAGATCTTCAGTATTTGTTCTAGATTACAATGGAACACTCTTTCTTCAATCTGGATTTATTGTTTTTAGAGTATTATTTGTTTGGAATAATAGAAGAAGTACTTGGTGAACAGAGATATGGCAGCAATGTTACTGTCAAAGTATGTACGTGTCTGGCTGGTATTAAAACCAGATCCGTCAAAAAAATAGTAAAATAGAAATAAAAGCATTTTTTTTGGAAATTTTACAACTGATATTAAACCAAATTATCACTGTTTTGTGTTGCATTGCTTACAAATGAACAGAGAGTGAACAAAAGCTATCCACCCAAAATTAATATAGTGGAAACGGTTTACGCATCTGCGATATAATCTGTTAGCCAATAAGAGTGAGCTATAATGCGCATGCGTGAATGAGGACGACTTCACGGGCCGGATCAGTTAGGAGTTAGACGCCGGTGAGAGCACATGTACTCTATGATCATTGTATTTGCAACATCTGAGAGGTATAACAGCAAAATTGTATTAAATTTTGTTGGCAAAGGTGAAACATTCGTTCATGTAAATATTCGATTGGTTTAGAAAATTCTAGACAACAATCGAATGAATTCACCATGAATAAAGATATAAAACAAAGATTCAAAAATGGCTGATAATCTGTTAAAAAAATGGGCGGGTAGTAGCCGGGGCTACTAAGGTGAGGTTTTCAAGAAAATATCGCTTTGGCCAATGAAGCCAAGAATATTGTTCATAAGCTAGGTATTTAAGAAAAACGCTGATTCTGCTTCCACTTTTTTTCATGTACTGCTACATTTTCAACTTCAACGCTGCCCTACAAGTTGTCTTTCGTCTAGTAGTCTATGAGTATTAGTCGTTTCAAACTCGACTTAAAGACGTCAAAAGTGTTTACGTTTTCGCTAACTAGTAATGAGCATCAAAAATGTTAATCGTGTATGAGCTACAATGGACAAGGAGTTGCGATTAATAGTCCGATAGCCAGAAAATGAGCTGAGAGTTCCAAAACTAAAGTGTGTAACATTTTGAGAGGAATATCTTAGCATAATAAAACAATGGTTTATTCCGTGACTACCGTTATCAGACCAGAAAAAAACATTTTGTTCCAATTGGTAATGATTTTCTTCAAATTGTTAATAAAGCAGATTTTTTCATGACGTTATAAGCAGTTATAGAATATGAGTCTACAGTTACGATGTGGAAACAAAAGCTCAAACGAGCCAATAAAAGTTTTCTGATTCAGCACGCCCGAAGAAGTATGTGGCATCCCAAGATGTTTACTTTAAAGGAAATTGAGGCCACGTGCAGTGTTTCTTATATCTTGTAACATTTGTACTGGTTATATAAATATTTTCTTATTGTAGTTGTAATTTTTTGAATTATGTGGTTTAACATATATTTTCGGAATAAACCACGTATTTCATCTAGTGTTATTTCAGACTTTTTCTTCAGCGAAAATGTGATGAAAAAGATTGATACCAACCAGTTCTTTGAATATGCATATAATCAAATCACGGACTCCTGGAGCATTATTTAAAAAATAGGAATATTACTAATATAAAAAATATTATACTAAAACCGGCCTGGAAAATTCTACCTCCTCTTTCCCATTCTTTTAAAGAAACTGATTAAAACTACCTTCAACCTACAAGGGCAGTTTGCTAAGTCAGTGACTTTTTGAATAAAATATATTTTTCGGCAGAAAAGCGTTTTATTTCTCAACATAATCTCCTTTTTGCTTGATACATTTAGTCTAGTGCTTTTACAATTTCTTTATCTCTTCCAAATAATAGGTTTCCTCAAAGTCCTCAAAGTAAGCGTTTGTTTCAGTGATGAGCTCTCCATTCGACCCAAATCTCGTACAGCCAAGCTATTTCTTCAGGTTTGGAAGCAGGACATAGTCGCAAGGGGTTAAATCTGGAGAATATGCTGGATGAGGTAGCAGTTTGTAGCCCAATTTATAGATTTTTGCCATGGTGACTACACACTTGTGCACTCGTACATTGGCTTGGTGGAAGATCACATTTTTCTTCGCCAAATGCAGTCGTTTTTGCTTCAAATCAACAGCACTGAATAATATTCGCCGGTGATCGTTTTACCCTTTTCAAGGTAATCGATGTGAATGACATCACGTGCATCCCAAAAAAGTGTCGCCATGACCTTGTTGGCCGACAGGCCCACCTTGGCCTTCTTTGGTGCACGTTTACCCAGAGAAGTCCACCGTTTTGACTGTTCTTCGATCTCTGGTGTGTTGTGATAGATCCATGTTTAGTCCACGGTTACGAAACGGCGCAAGAACTCGTTCAGATTGCGGTTGAACATTGCCAAACACTCCTTTGAAGTGCTCACACGGTTGCGCTTATGGTCGAGTGTCAGCAATCGCGGAACCCATCGCGGGGGTAGCTTTTTCATGTGCAAATATTCATGTAAAATGTGATGTACCTGCTCAGTTGAGATGCCTACAGCCTCATCCACCTTCCATTCTCCAATCGTCCAATATTATTCCATGAAATTTATCGACGATTTCTGGCGTGACGACGTCTTTTGGGCGACCTGAACGTCCGGCGTCATTTGTGCTGGGGTACGACCACAACGGAATTTAGTAAACCACTTCTTAACCATTGCAGAGTCCCCATAGTATTTAACAAGCCCTTTCTTGGTATTGGTGATGGAAAAGATAAGAATATTGGCAAAACAACTTAAAAAAAGTGAAACTCTAGGAGACTTCACAATCACTTTTAATTTTTCAGCAAAATTAAATTCAGAATGGTGCTTTAAAACATCGAACGTTCGTGATAGACTAGTATTAAGATAAGATTTTAAATTAAATTAAGAATTAAAGATCTTTATTAGATGTAGTAGAAATGTTGCCTTAGGGAGTTTTAACAAAAGAATATACAGAAGTCGTTCCCTTATATATCTAAGTGGCGCTGTATCAAGATGCGTTTTATAGAATTTTAACTTTACTTATCTAACACTTAATGAAATAAATATTTAAAATTGGGAATTTGTCCTCTTTAGGCGAACATTTTTCTTTAATATTGATCCTACCGTATTTGATGTAATGAAACAGATTGATTGTACAAGTCCAACCTGCTAAATTAAAATATGTATAAACCACGTTAAAAAATGAATAGCCTCAGTACAAACACCAAGTTAGTAGCTTGTCAGCATGGTGTACAACAAGCGACTATTTTGAGTATCTTGCTATTCCTATTACTTGCAACGTGTGTAAGAACTAAGTGAGAATATTGCATTTTTTAAAAGAAAAGTTTTGCCACTGATTTATGTGAAAGCACTTTATTCTTATGAGATTTCTAATAATAAATCTTTTTACAGTTTGATAACACTTGATAACATCATTAACATAAACAGCAATTATCTATTGACTAGCAAAATTTCCATAAAGTGGCTGATATTTATTATCAACGATAGTTTATAATAACTGTCTATTACCTAATTAGGACAGTCTTCCTTCAATAACGTCCCAATGACTCAGCGTACTTACATTTCTTGAGGGACACTATCTTTTTTGATCGAAGATGTTAGACATGACAGATTTTTAACTCAATTCAGTGCTAATCTTTATTATTATCTTAGTAATATTCTTGACAGATAGAAATTTAAACCTCTTTGACTTTCAACTGTAGAGCCATTTGAAAAGCGTTGAGTGTGCTGAGCCACTTCTTAATGTTCAGCACATTGAACAGCGTCTTATTGTTGCACCCCGTGACGCTGTCGGAATATAGTTCCAAAGATTCAAGCGAATGCATCAATTTACAATGTAACGAATTTACACTTTGAAGATCGTAGAGAACACTTTAGATACCTACCCTAAGGTAGTGTAAATATTAGAAACTTACCTTCCATATTTATAAAGATTTCTCTTTTTTGTTCCTACCAAAAATCACCTCATAATTTTTTTTTATCATTTATTTAACATTTACCTTATATAACGAAAACAAAGGGCGAAAAGCATATTTATAGTTGTGCTATCGAAGGAGAATTAATCAAAATGAGACATACTAAAGTTAATCTATGTCAAAATAGTAAATACACAAAGAAGATAAATAAAATTAACTCCACTCTTATGTGTTTGAAAAGTCCAGAAAGGGGGAAAATAAAAATAGTGACATCTTAGTAAGCTTCTATCTAACATTGAATTAGCACCCAAAGAACTACTGTTGAGTTATTGCTAAAGGCAAAACCAGAAATTATAAGAGTATTTATTTAGAAAATACGTAACAATCTACAAAATGTGTGATTATAGATACATTTTTTACGTATCGCCAGTTGAAGTTTTTTAAAATTTTTAAAATTTTAGAAGTTGTGTGTAGTAAATATTCCAAATCAAGTGCAACTTGATATAGATCTTACTTTACCCCTTTCAAGGAACTAGTACGCTATTTCTGAAATTAGATATTTAGTACAAACTCGAAACCAAAACTATATAAACCTGACAATAGCAAACATCGTCATGGAAAATGTACAGTCATACAGATATCTAGGAACTTAGATAGAACAGTCGGGTGAACAAATAAAAGAGATAAGAACGAGAATAGAAATAACCAGATCAGCATTTCTGAAAATGCTATTCACCAATCGGAACATCAATATACGGCTTAGGATGAAGATGTTACGTTATTACATATTTTCGCTAATTATGTAGGAGTTAAACTTTAGACTTTAAAGATAGTTTATATAGACAAACTACAGGCCTTTGAAATGTGATGTTATCGCAGAATGTGACGAATCTTCTCGACAAACAGGATCACCAATACCAAAGCCCTAAATAAAATGCAAACAGAATGTAAAATTATTAACATCATAAAAAAGAAAAAGCTTCAATACCAAGACCATGTAATGACGAGCCCCAAATATACCCTTCTGCAGTTGAAAATGCAGGGAAAGATTAGTAGAAAGAGGAATAATATTGGCTCGAAAATCTAAGACTTGTTTGGTTATAACACTCAATTATTTTGAGCGCAGTTAATAAAGTCTGGCTAGCTGTGATGATAGGAGACGCCTTAGAAGAAGAAGAAAGAATTAGAAAAAATTACCTTATACAAATCAATGTCTTCTAAGTGATTTTTAATAAATTTTTAAAAACATTTTAAAAGTAATTCTAAATGAAAAACTTCAAACACCAGAACATCAGTTTGGTTCCGTAATAAACATAGAACTATAAAACATGCTCACAGGCTAGTCGATAAAACGAACCAAGAGCTTGATACAAAAAAGTACTGTTCAGTTGCATTTATAAATATATCTCAGGTATTTGATAAAGTAGGACACACTGGACTCCACCTCAAACTGAAAATTTACCAGGCACTTTTTTCTTTTTACTTTTTAAATCGTATCTCAAAAAGACTTTTTTATAAAACAAAGTAATAAATTCTCTTCATATGACTTGGTGTCCCGCAACCGTCTTAAATCTAGTATTATATCTTCACTATACTACAGATTTACTTATAATACTAATGACGACTATACTGCATGGTTATGATACAGTTTTGGCATCTCATTTAAATTAAACAAGATATTTATAGGTCAATTTAAATAAAATACAAAGCTGACTTAAAAAGTAGCTTATAAAAGGCAGAGATTTAAAGTCTGCGCGTGTTATATTTACAATTTAAAGAGAAACATGCCTACGAATTAAAAATAATAATTGCCAAATTCCAGAAACTAACGGTGCAAAATAATTTGATATGCATCTGGACAGGAGGCTCACCTGGATAAAGCATATCTTTTCTAAATGTATGCAATTAGAATTTAAATTTAATCAGATGTACCGGATTATTGAATGCAAAACGCAACTGACCCTAAAAAGGTACTATTAGATAAATATATATTTAAGCCTATATGAATATATGGCGTACAACTGTGGCATACTGTCAGTCAATCAAAGATTTTACAGAAGTTCCAAAACAACGCAATTCGTGCCATTGTCAACGTTTCTTAGTATGTACTCAAAACCAACCTTCAAAAAGACATATTAATTGTCCCAGTCAAGAAAGTGGTTACTCAGTTCAATAAAAAATGTAAAAGCAAGCCGTCCCAAAAGGGTTACTTTTGACTTAAAAGACAGATTACATAAATAATATAAGTGGACAGTCTGAAAGGTTTTGAGCCTCAATATGAAGATAGCCCTACTGGGCATAACCATTTTTCTATTACAATTTTACATACTGTGAAAGACACCTGAAACATTTCAGCCATTTTGGACGCTTGGTTGTTGTTTAAGAGTCGTTTGTACCAGTAGATGTCGGTGTTTTATAAAATGAAAAAAAAACCAAATACCGTGCCGTAATTAAGAAAGTACTTGCATTTGAAAGGCAATACGCCTACGAAAATTAAAGCCGAGTTTATCGGGACTCTAGTCTACAGGGTGGGTATCCAAAAGTAGTAGGACTGATTTAAAAAACAATTTATTGAACATTTTGGTACATCGACTTAATACTCTTCAAAATAGGTCTCTTGGGCATCCACACACTTGTGGTAGCGAGCCTTCTAGGTCGCGAAGGCCTTCTGGAAGTCGTCCTCCGGGATGCTGTTCAGCTTCCTCGTCGTTGCCGTTTGGCCTGCTTCCACCGAGTCGAAACGATGCCCTTGATCCGGGGGAACAGGAAGAAGTCCGGCGGAGCCACATCAGGGCTGTAGGGGGAGGGTGAGGCAACGTGGAAACGTCGAATTTGGCCAGGAGATCCCTCACAATCCACGCGCCGTGGCACGGCGCGTTGTCATGGTGGAGCTTCTACTTCCCCACCAGGTCTGGTCGCACGCGTGTGATCCGATTTCGCAGCCGTGTGAGCACTTCCACGTAAAATCTTGCATTTACAATCTGTCCAGGAGGTACAAACTCCTTATGGACAATGCCACGACGGTCAAAAAACGCAATCAACATCAATTTTACTTTCGATTTCGACATTCTGGCCTTCTTTTTACGGGGTGATTGTGCGGTGTGCCACTATTCGCTCTGACGTTTTGTTTTCGGGTCGTATTGGAAGACCCAGGTTTCATCTCCGATGATGACATTATCGAGAAAATGTTCGTCTTCTTCCAAACAGTTCAGTATTTCTTGGGAAATCTCAACACGCAGTTCTTTTTGCTCGTCACTCAAAACTTATGGCACCATTTTTGCGCACACTTTTCTCATCGACAAATCCTCTGTGATGATGCGTTGTACTGTCCCGTACGAAAGATTCAGCTCATCACTAATTAATTTAATGCTCAACTGTCGGCCAGAGTTCAAAAGTTGCTTAACTTTCAGCACATTGTCGTTTATTCGCGAGGTTGACGAACGCCCGGCGCGTTGGTCGTCATCGACAAGCTCCCCCCCTTACGAAACATCTAGTACTCAAATATCGAAGAACGGCTCATGGTATCCTTCTTGTAGGCCTGCGTAAGCATGTGCTTGGTTTCGGTCGCTGATTTTGATATCGTACCGCTGCTCCAAATTTCGCTCCATTGCAACTGACGACGAGGCGTCACAACAGGAGGTCACTAAAACAGTGGTCCGCACTCAACTAACGCACGCAGGCGATTACCGCAGGTCGAAACCTGTTCCCAAGGCTCCCCTCCATAACATCCGGCCTTGCAGACCCTCCTCCATCGCTCCGCGCGCGCGGAAAAAAAATCCTACTACTTCTGGATACAACCCTGTATCATTTGTCACCGTAAAAAGATAAGCAACTGAATTTAAATGTGGTCGTACTAGCTTGGCTGATGTTGAATTGTATTCTCTCTACCAATAACATCAAAAAGGTTTACCAAATGCTACTGGACGACTGTCTAATCAAGGTTAGAGAAATATCAGAGGCTGTAAATATATCGAAAAAACGCGTTTGTCATATATTGACTGAAAAATTGGTCATGAGAAAGCTATCCGCGCGTTAGGTCCAGCGCTTGCTCATTTTGCACCAAAAATTGATCTAAAAAACCTTTCCAAGGCTCTGCTTAAGCGGTTTCAGGGAAACGAACCGGACTTTTACGTCGATTTATCACTGTCGATAAAACTTAGGTCCACCATTACACTCTTGAGACAAAGAAACAGTCAAAGCAATGTACTGGGTGGATCTGCTCCAAAAAAGGCGAAGACGGTTTTATCGATCAGGAAAGTAATGGCGGTTATTTTTTGGAACAATTAGAAAATTCTGTTTATTGACTAATAAAACATGAAAACAATAAAGAGTCGTACTATGCATCATTATTGGACTAATTGAAGGCAGCAATTGCTGAAAAACAATTCCATTTGGTACGAAAAAAAGTGTTCCTCCATCAAGACAACGCACCGACTCACACTTCGGAAGTCGCTATAGCCAAAATTCACAAATTACAGTTTGAATTGACTAATCATCTAGTATATTCATCAGATCAGGCTTCTAGCGACTATTTGCTGTTTTCTAAGCTCATAATTTGGCTCAAAGAACAGAGATTTTCATCAAACGAATAAGTCATCTCAACAGTAAACAGCTATTTTGCAGAACAAAACGCCAACTACTATTTGGACGGGTTAAAGAGGTTGGAACATCGCTAAAAAAACTGTATCGATTTAAATTAATGGAGACTATGTCGAAAAATAAAACTGAATTTGACAAAAAAAAATACTTGTTTCTATGTTGGCTCAAAACTTTTCAGAATTCCTATGTATTGTAATAATTTACTTAAGCAGCAAGACACAGATTATTAATTGTAATTTAGTTTTTATGATTTACTGGAGCTCGAATCTACTCATTTCATTTTTGTCTAAACAAGTTTATTGCTGTTGGGCAGATTACTGACCAAAAAGAGTTAAAAATGTTTTTGTTAAAACATATTAAATTTAAATATGATTAAACATATGTTGCTTACAATATTATGCTGTACTAATTCTTACTTATTTAGTAAAGGCAAGTAAAAATAATTCTGCATTATTGGCTTACATATAATTAACAATTTTCAGTGTTATAATAATTATATTGTTTTTTTTGTACTGCTAATAAATAGATACAAAATTCTATGCGCATCTTATTACAAATAATTGTCATTAATTTATATAACATATAGAAAACAATTTATGTCGTTTAAGGGTACATAATATAGTTGTATATAAATCTACGTCTTAGTATAATTAGCCTGACCTTGTATCGAACGTTACAAAAAACAATTTTTGTGAATTATACCACGATAAATTTTTAAAATAATAACATAGTTATAAGTCGGCGTTAAAAGTATACCATTAAATTATTGGAAGGCTAAACATAATAAAAATTGTACTTTATCGTTTTACAACTTACATAAGCAAATTTACCTAACGTCAGTGTAACGCGATATTATTGCTATAGATTTGTTTGTTTACTGAGCGCGTAAACGGTTACGGTAATGGTGTGCATTGTTATTAAATTGTTTGTGTAGACTTTAAAGTACTTGTAGCAAAAGCGTAAATAACGCGCAAGCAGACTATATTTTCGTGCTCTTAAGGTTAATTTTCTTGGCATAGGACTACATAAAACGCAATTATAGATATAGGACGCTTCTTCAAATTATAGTTTCAGTATTTTTTACAAAATATGAAGATCGTTCTCATACTGAATATTTATTGTTGTTGGTCTAACTAAAAAAGTCGGAAACATCAAACGGAAGCTTTGGCAAAAGCTCAAAGTGCCAGTACAATAATATCGGAATACCAATAAGGTTTATTGACGTCTCCATTTCATGTAATTTACATACTATTCGGAGGAAATGTTGAGCTGGTAATAAGTTATGCACAAACAAGCTAAGAATTACTAAAATGTAAATTTAGAGTAAGCCGCAAAAGAAAACAATATTTTTATATTGGCAATGACTGTAACTTTTTAGATAAAAAATTGTGTGCTCCGCAAATAATGATAAGAATTACAAAATAACAAAATTATGTAAACTTGTTTAAACTCGTTACAGTTAATTAAAAGATAAAAATGGAAAAGTTGTGCATGAAGCTAAAAGTAAAAATAAATATTAGATTAATCGTTTAACTAAAATTTTAATGGAATTATGAAAATCTGAAATCATCTCAGATGCACCAAATTTAAGATAATGAATTGTCCTTTTAAATATACGTAGTTTAAATGCAAATAATTGAAAAACGTAAAGATGTATTTCAATCTGTCAAGTCTAGAGACATCACCATAGTTCTAAATGATTTTAATGCCTAAGTTGGCAAAGGAGAACACGTAGGAAGATTTGGAGTAAGAAATGAAAGAGGAGAACGTTTAATACAAATCTGCCAAGAAAAGAACTTAATTATAATGAACACCTTCTTCCAGCTACCAAAGCGTCGCTTATATACTTGGAAAACGCCTCAGGATAATCCGGATAAAATTGTAAGAAGCCAGATTGATTATATTCTTATTAATGAAAAATATAGAAACATAATAATGGCTGTAAAAACTTACCCAGGCACTAATGTGTCATCAGATCACAACCCGGTAATAGCTAAAATTAATATCGAACTAAAAACGCAAGAAGATAAAACAACAAATAAAAGAATAAACGTATCACAATTAAAAAATCAAGAGATAAGACCTGATGTAAAGAATAAAATAAACAATAATTTAAGAACCACAAAACTAAACCCATTAACAACCCAACAAGATATAACCAAAAACAAATGGGAAAATTTCAAGAATGCGCTGTTAGAATCTAGTCATGAAATAAAACACAAGACTGGATGACCCCTAAAATCCTTCAGCTCATGAACACACGACGAAATTATAAAACAACATCATAAGAAAATACAAAAGAAGGAAAGCAAAAGAGAAATTGTATACAACAGAATGTGATGAAATAGAAGAATTACAACTGAAACATGATAACTTTAATATTCACAAAAAAGTGAAAGAGCTAACAGGAACTCAAAAATGAAGAAAAGCAAATATACTAATAAACAAAAAAGGACAAATAATTATAAACATCGAAGAAAAATTAAATAAATGTAAAACATATATTGAAGAATATGTCAGACACAAAAGCGAAATAAGAAGTCATCAAGAAAATAACGGACCAAAAATAACTAAAGAAGAAGTAATTCAAACCATTCAAATAAAAAATGGAAGAGCACTAGGACTAGATGAGTTACCATCGGAAAGATCCAAGGAAAAAGAAGTGTTGAAAAAAGACGACACTCGTGGTTACGAAATTTAAGAGAATGGTTTAACTGTAACACAAACTAACTGTTTAAATCGGCTGTTTCAAAAATTCGTAAAGCAGTGGTGATTGCCAACCTTCGTAATGGAGGCGGCACCTGAAGAAGAAGAGATGTATATTCTTTTCCATATGATTATTAGTTGCTATTGAGTTGACTATAATAAAAAAGGTAGCCAGTGAAAAGTTGTAGCTTTCATATTTTGCAAAATAGAAAAGAAGATAACAATGTTAATGAGACCAATAAATATATGAAATAACTTCAAATTACAGCAAAAATTCAATAAACAAGAAATAAATATTATACAAAAAAAGAAGGAATAAGAAGAATCGCTAACGAAAGTAAATCTGTTTTACTATTATTTTTTATTTTATCTTTTATATCTGTAAAAAATGTGCGCAATTAAAATAGCACTTACATAAGATTTATTACTAATTTCTATGGTTGTCTTGTAAGTTATGTTATATCTGCTACACTTGATTGGGTTTTTTTTTCAAAGTAATATTATAAAATTATAATATTATAAATTTTACATATTGATTTATTATATAGAACTACATATATTTTTTATTTAAAATTGAATATAGTTTAACACTCTATATAGAGTAGGAGGAAGTAGATAAAGATGAAGAAGAAAAAAACTAAATTGAATATAACTAGATAGTTAATACATTTAAAGTCACGAAATAGAATTGTTAGACACTTAAAAGAACAGAAAAGAAACAAACTCATTGAAAAGTTAAAATTTGTATACCAAAAGTGAAATATTGTCTAAACTCCAACAAGTATCAGAAATGTGTTAAACCGAGTCAAAACTAAATAACATTAGAATAATAATAAAAAAATAAACCCAGGAGTCTTACTCAGATCAAGAACTAAAAACAAACCACTCTTTGTAGATCATCAAGGGAGATCGAGCTATTTTCACCGTAAAGTTAAACTAACCTTGCTGCAGAAGGACTTGGACGCAAAAACCCAACTAACTATAAGAAGACAGTCGCATTAAAGACGAAAACCAATTTAAACCTCAAAAAGTTTCTGGGACATCATCTCACAACTAAAAAGTTTTTAAAACAGCTTTATAGGGAAGTTGATTTATCTACTTGATGGTTTTTTTTTTAAATTGACTATGTGTCATTATATTGAAACCCGGAAGAAAAAGAAGATCAGGCACATTTTAATGTACATTATAGGCTAAATTAGAAACCAAATAGAGCAAACGGCCTTTTAAAGATTATAGCCTACCATTGAAATCTTCTTCTATTCGATACTACCTTCCATCGAAGACTGGTGACCACTTTTTTAAACGCTTGCTTCGTGAAATGTCTGACTGTTAGGTTGCTTCAGTCTCTGATGTTTCGTAGGCAAAACTTTCTTCCCGTCGATATCTATAGGGTGTCCCACGAGGATGTTTAAAAACTTCCTGCATAGGTTCTTTGAAACATTTTAAGTAAAAAATTTTCAATAAGCATGGGTCGACATCTTATCCGTTTTTGATATATCTATGAAGCTAGTTAGGGGTCTTTGAGAGTGCTTGGTCGTTCTAACATTTTAATATTCCTGTAGTGACATTGTTACTACCGGTTTAAAATAATAAATTTAGAACAAAAACTTTTACATTGGCCTGTAAATGCTAAAATTTGACTTATACTGATCTGAAAATCCTCCTCAATTTCTCTCGGTACTCCTTCTTCGACTCTCTTTTACGAAAATTACTTTTTCTACTTAAATATTCCATTTTCCCGGAAAGAAAGAAAAATACAAAGAACAACAATTCAGGTATCTAATCCTGTATTCTTCTGCTGCTACAGATAGTGACTGACAATGTTTTGACAATAAAAATTACACTAGATATTCTTGGTAGCTATAAAATTAGGTAAAATGATGATCAGTTGTAACGAAGAAGGAAGAGGTAGAATTTTGGAATTCAACTTTTTTGCTTAAAATGTTTAAAAAAATCTTGGAGCTTCCTCGGCGTTGCATAATATTCTAGAATAATAAGTATTCTTCATTTAGGAAATGTATTCTAAATAGGCGGTTTTTCTTATTTTAGTGATGTTCATAAGTTTTCAACTGCGTCCAATGCGTTTGAGAACCTCTTCATTTGTAACTCTAGCGGTAAAACCACATCTGAGATGGTTATTTTTTATTGTCTGTGCTTTATCGTCCAATTTTCTACTCCGTACAATAGCTGAGAAATGCTATGTATGATATAGCATTTCAAAAATCGTCACCTTATTGGCAATCTTAAGTTCTTATTTTAACAACATAAATTTTTCAAAGATTATACTATGAGAGAATGATAGTCGCAAGGTAAAGGCCTCGACCTGCCACACTTAACTTCCGGTTCAATAACAACAGTAAACATAAAATGTTCAACGGCCGTCTTTAGCGATAATGAAGTACGCATTATTCTTCTTCTAAATTAACGAGTTAGGCTACATGGCTCATAGTACCACAAGACAGTGCGGTTAGAAACAGGATAGTAGGCTTATTTAAAAAGAAGAAGAAGACGATGATGATTGTACTCTAAGTCAAATCAAACAAAGCAGGTATGCCATAAAAAATGTACTAAGTTTTCGCATTTGCCGTTGGCACAAAAATCTTTACAAGTCCAGCTGATAAGCCAGTATCTGATGTTATCTTGTAAAGAACAGTAAGTAGAGCTTGTGCATGAACGAAAAACTAGAGCATAAAATATACGTCGAATTTGTTTATCTCAATTTCAGTAACCGAAGGACTGAACACCTACTACTGACTACCAAGAATACGTTGTTTCACATGTCAATAAGCCGTTGCATCTAGATATGTTGGAAATAAAACTAAATAATGTAGACATCAAAAAGAAAGTGAAGAGTTTAACATACATTCAAGAAGATCGACTCACTGATAGACAGGAAGTCTAGGTTGTCAATACATAGTCAGCTAAGAGTTTACAATATATCACACTATATCAATAACAACATCCAAGTCATTTAAAGTTTTTAAAATAAACTGCTAAAAAGTATAGTTGGTGTTTCTTGGTACGTCAAGAACAAATATTAGTCTATTAAATCAATACATTAAAACGGTAGAAATTAGAAAGGCTTCAAATTCATCATCATATCAACAATAAAATAATCCAGTTGCTAGACCATTATGAAAAAATGCGTTGACTTAAAAAAAGTGAACGTTTTGAGTTGTTGATTTAATTAAAGTACTTTGTGCGTGCTTTCATGTCTGATGTATTAAAAGTAATTTGAAAAACTTCAACGAGAAGATAGTAATAAAGTAACTTACTAATTCCTTCGCATTCTAGACTAGTGGAAGTTGGAAAGAATAATAAAGGATTTCTAATCTAACAAATTGTAGAAAACGTTGTTCTACAAATGTTAAAACTGTTGGAATTAACAAATGATTTATTATGCTTACATGCAATATAATACAATTATCTTGATACTTTTTTATAAATGTTTTTTTAAATAAAACTGTACGTCAGCAATTTTCAGATTATGTGTTTCTTTGCCGTTTGAAATTGAAAGGCTATAGAGGAATATTATTTTTTCTAAATAAACATGACAGGATTCATTGCAAGACTAAATGTATAAATTATGAGGAATAAATTTGCTTATCTTTCTACAGCTATTTTGCCGATCAAGGTAAAAATTAAATAATATAATTATTTGGTATGTTATTGTGTGTTATCCCCCTCCCCCCCCCAAAAAAATTGTACAGAGTGGAAAGCGTGCAATAAATTGCGACAAAAGTGGTTTGGACAGTTTTAGGTTAAATACAGGATTGTATCTAGAAGTAGTAGGAATGTTTTTTTTTCGCGCGCGCGGAGCGGTGGAGGGGAGCCTTGGGAACAGGTTTCGACCTGCGACAGTTGCCTGCGTGCGTTTGTTGAGTGTGGACCACTGTTTTAGTGACCTCCTGTTGTGACGCGTCGTGGTCAGTTGCGATGGAGCGAAATTTGGAGCAGCAGTACGCCATCAAGTTTTGCTACAAACTTGGAAAATCAGCGACCGAAACCAAGGACATGCTTACGCAGGCCTACAGGAAGGATACCATGAGCCGTTCCTCGATATTTGAGTGGCACAAGTTGTTTCGCGAGAGGAGGGAGCTAGTCGAGGACGACCAACGCATCCGTCAACCTCGCGAACGGACGACAATGTGCTGAAAGTTAAGCAACTTTTGTACTCTGACCGACGGTTGGGCATTAAATTAATTAGTGATGAGCTGAATCTTTCGTACGGGACAGTCCAACGCATCATCACAGAGGATTTGTCGATGAGAAAAGTGCCACGGCGCGTGGATTGTGAGGGATCTCCTGGCCAAATTCGGCGTTTCCACGTTAACCCTAACCCCCCCCCCCCCTTAAGCCCTGATGTGGCACCATCGGACTTCTTCCTGTTCCCCCGGATTAAGAGGCAGCTTAAGAGGCAAGAGACTCGGTAGAAGCAGTCCAAGCGGCAACGACGAGGGCGCTGAACAGCACCCCGGAGGACGACTTTCAGAAGGCCTTCGCGACCTGGAAGGCTCGCTACCAGTCGATGTACCAAAATATTCACTACATTTTTTTTTAAATAATCAGTCCTACTACTTTTGGATACCATCCTGTGTATATTCGCACAAGATTTGATGTGCATATGTAAATAAAACATGCTTTTCTTAAACAAAATTATAACATACTATAATAAAAGGTGTATATTTTATGATCATGAGCAACAAAAATGATCGTGTTGAAAACCTTCTGATCATAAATAACCACATTAAGGTACATCTTTACCCTCAGAAGATAATATAGTGGGATTAGAAGGAAATTTTCTATTTCAAAACGTTTAATTATAAGAATAAACGTAAACTTCTATCAAGATCATCTTAACGATCAAGCTGATACAATCAGGATACTGCAACTTTGAAACAACTAAGCAAGCAAACCTGAGGATAAAAACATTCATCTTAGAAGCTCATGGAAGATCTTCTAAAGAGTAGTTCATATTTAATGTAAGATTTAAAATATGTGTTTTTTTTTTGCAGCCGACAATTATGATACTTTTTGACAGATATCATCTACTATTCTTCTGATTGATGAATATGGAACCCTATACGAAATATCAAATAGCGACTTATTGTTGTTGAAACACATTCAAATTTGGGGAAATAGTAGAAAATAATACAATAAACGAACAAAGTGTCCAAAGACAGTACAAGATTTGATGAAATCAGATCAGGAATTGATGCCAAATCTTATGTGTGTCAACATGGAGTTAAAACTCGTAAGACAGGGAGGGCACCATAGTTAGTCAAAGTGTCACTGCAAATTTAAAAATATTGATTCGCCATTATGCAGTCACCAAGTTCTCTTCTTGCACCCATACCTTCATGCGTATTCAACTATTACAACATCTTAAGGTTGCTGGCCATTCCCACGATCGACAATTCGCCAATTGATTTTTTAAATATCACGAATTAATAAAATATATCGAATTAACCCAATGGGTTTGTAAACAAAGTTTTCGCATTTGGTATTCAAACAATCTTCTTGTAATTTATCACAAATCAGTGTTTCGTGTAAATACTGTGCATGTGGTGTTATAGGCTCATATTTCTTCAAATATGATGTTGGAAATGTAACCGTGAATGGGAATCGTTACCGTCATATGACTACCGAGTTTTTAGCACCAACTGGGAAAAATAATTCTGTAATAAATTCCAGCAGGGCAGTGCCACCATCCATACAGTTCGAGCAAGGGTCAAATTACTGTACCAAAAATGTTCTCGTTGATAATTTTATGAAATAGAACATCAAATGGCTAACAAAATCTTGTAATTTAATACCATACGACTTGTTTTTGTTACCTAAAATCTAAGATCTACATAAACAGTTGACGACCTCGAGAACAAAATTAGACCTGTTATCAATAAAACTGTAAAAAATGTATAAAAAAACAAGATTTGCAGTCAAAGCCGAGGTATCAAACACAACTTTCTATACTTGTGTAGTCAAAAAATTATGTACTCAGTTTTAAAATCGATTTAAAAATATTACATCTAACATTTTAGGCGTTTTATTTGGCCTACTTTTTACAAGTGTACCTAATAAGCCTTATGGTTAGAAAATGTAATCCTGACAGATTTATTGCGCTTCTCTAACAAATTAGACTGTGTGCTATAACTCTCCAGTTTTAGTTTTTTCTTTTTGTTAACAGATTATTATGATTTTGCTGCACAAAGTTTGCTGTTAGATTAAGTAAAACTTCTTTTCTTATCTGGTGTGATAATCCATGCTGTTAGGTCTGTATTTGTCCCCTTGATTGTTCGTGACTCTTATTGTAGAATTATAGAGGTAGTAGAAAAAATAAGGATGAAAATAACCTAGAAATAATATTTTATAAGAAAGGGGATTCAATGGTAACACAATAGTTAACAAAAATATTTTAATAGGCGTCAAATTAGGACGTTATTATATTTAAAAAAGATTTCTTCGACTGTAAAAATTATAGAGCAATCTGCTTAACACTAACAACACTAAAATGTAGACTAATATTGGTGTGGCGGCCTTCTCGCCCTTGAACCGCTTGTATATCGTGGCGGCGCATGCTGGTGGCTTTGATATCTGACGTTACGTTTTGCTATCGCACACAAAACGGCATATGGACTTTTGCTCAGCCGGCAAGTCTGCATACGCCGGCGGCGGCACCCTTTGAGATGAAAAGTGCTGTCGAGTTAAAAATTTCCCGCAAAGACCTACCGCTAAGCCAGGCGCGAAGCCCAGCGAGATAATCACACCGCATCGCGTCCAGTACGGCAGCATTTAATCAACCCGCAATATACGCACACCGCATCGCGTCCAGTACGGCCGCATTTAACCATCCCGCAATATATACTCGCATCTTAACGCGGCCAGTGCGGTCGCATTTAACCAACCCGCAGATAACTACCCCACAAGACATACTCGATCCGCATCGCATCTCGGCCAGTGCGGTCGTGTTCCCGGCACGAAGACATCGCAACAAGGTGACCACCGTGAAACCATCGCCGCCGAAGCCGATTCAGGTGAGCGATTTGGCTTTACTTATCGGTTGATATCGGTAGCCGCCTCCATCCGCTTTCGCGCTGGCCGTTTAAGGGACGATTTGGGCCTTAGCGTTTTACATTTCATAACGGGCCGTACTTAGTTTGCCAGACCGCACCACGAGGGCACGGCTATTTACACGCCTGCCTCTCCAAATATATTAACAGAACAGAGAGAAGACTAAGAGCCGAAGTAGAGGAGAAAATGCACGATTGACGTGCAGTCTTTTCTGTGGAAAGATAAATACAAAACAACATATATACATTAAGAGCTACAATAAAGAATTTCATAATTAAAAATAAAAACCTATATCTAGCTTCCTTAAGCATAAAATCCGCTTTGACCTAGTGCATCGACAACATTCAAGAAATACATAGAACTTTAGGTGATTCTTAAATTGAGAAAACTAAAACAAAGCCTACTTAATAATATAAAAGATACTGTAAGACTACATGACTTCTACAAGAGCTACAAAACCAAGTTAAGAAAATAGCTATATAACATTACAATCTAAACCCTATACTTACACAAGAAATCCGCGACAAAAGTAAGCAAATATAGACGCATAAATAATACCATCTGAAAAAATAATTATTAAAAGTAAAACCATGAAAAAATATTCTGGAGAAAGCTGATACCTACACATATTTAGAAACTTTAATCAGCAAAGATGGGTGATTAGGTAGAAAAACAACAAATAAGATCAGCAAGGTCAACAAAATTTGTTATCTAGTTAAAACATACTAATAGGGAAAAATTACTAAGAACTAAAACAAAAATGCACTTAGATCACCTACACTCTAAGGTTATATTTATAAGTAATAATAATCACAGTTACAAACTAATAGCAGCTGAAATAAGATATCTAAGATCTAAGGGTAGTGGGAAAGATAAGTAGAGATAAAATACAAAATAGAAAAGACCTACAACAAGTTCTAGAACAAAAAGAAATAGAACGATCTGAGTGACTGCAAATATTTAAGATGGTATTTGAAAAGAGAGATGATGGTCAAAGATCAAAGAAAAGAGCTCTAATAGAACAGAAAGAGAATATCAAGGACGTCGCTAAAAGAAACGGAAACACTTGGTAACTACTGAGACTCCTAGCTAGAGAGAAGAAAATACAGAAAATGACTCAATACCCCAACACCGTGAAGTAAATGAGAGAAGAGAAAGTAAAGTAAAAAAATAAAACAAAAGAGTTTTAGATGTTCTTTCGAATCTCTGTTTAGTTAACCTGTCAGCTCCATCGTTGACTTGTTGCCCCGTGTGTCTTAGTAATTAAATTAATAATGGTTTATTATTTTGGGCTACGCCCATCAGAACTTTCCCATTGTTTTTGATTTTATTACCGCTGAAGCCAATGCTTTGAGTCCAGCTTGACTGTTTTCATAAGATCTAAATTTAGACTTTTTATGTCTTTAGCAAGATACTCTGTAGTCACACTTTCCCTCATATAATGTATACCAGATGTTATATCATGATGCGTCTTATTCTGCTTGAAGGTTTTTTACGAATTAACAATTAGAAGGCGTGGTTTTTGTAAATTTGCTTGAAAGCAGTGTGTTTGTTAGAGCTTGTCTATATTTAATTCGGTGCGTTGTAACTCTATACTTAGATTAAACATTATGTGGTAATAAAAGATTGAAATAGACCTCCAGAGTTGCAGTTCGTATTGTCCTAATTGCTTCAGCGACACTTAAACAGATAAGCCTGTGTATGCTATCGACACGTTTTCCCCCCTGTTTCTGCAAGCTTTTACTCTAACGAACTACAAACTACCACTGTAGTGTATATCCATAGAGTTATTTATGCGTTAAATCTTCCGTTTTTCCTAATCTTCTGCACCATCCCAGAAAAATTAGCGTTCTTCGTGTAACATTTTTGTGTTAATTCCATGTGAATGTTTAAAAGTTGATCACTATGTTCAAAAAGTTTGAAATTACTTATTGTGTTTATTTGACTTTGAGCCTTTCGATTTTCAATTATTTCAGATTATACAAAGCTGGAAGAGCAATATATATTATCAATATATTATTTAAAATTAAAAATTTATATTCTTTAAACAAAAAATCATAAGAACCCTTTCGCTAGTCCCTAATACACATATTTACTCTAGAAATGTTAAATTCCTTCATGCTTTCCAGTAAATTGCACCAACGGGATTACACCGCTTAAAGAACAAAGAAACCAGACAAACGCAAAACGTGCCGGCAAAGCAGCCGCAGAGCTCGTTGTTTAAAAAGTACTTTAAGCCCCTCTCGTTTGCGCGCCCAGGGTTTTAACATCTTAGCTTAAAAACACTTCATAAGGAGTCCATCCGCGCCACTTGAATTGCGCGCCGCGCAACAAGCCGGACGGTTTTCAGCAACTTCGTTAGCGGCCCGAGCCGCATAATCCGGCGTAATGCTAAATAACTGCCGAGTTCCGAGTGCCCCATAAAGGGGATAAGGAGGAAGCGCCGGAATCGTATCTTCGAGAGCATCTCCGAATTACATCTCTCCGGATGACAAAACGTCTGCGGCCATTCGAGCCGAAGTGTGCTGTAAACACGCACGCGGAACGAGGAGCATGGAGGTCGCGTCGTTGAGAGCTTAAATGCGAACTTCCAGTTGTTCTTTATATTTGGATAAAATAATTTGATGTTACTTTTTTGGTTCTTGTGAAAGTAGAAGTTATAAACTTTGATTGAGATTTGTTTGAAAGCGCGAAAGCATTAGTAACTGTTGCGACTGGCTTTTACAACTTGGCCTCAACTTTTTTACTTTGCTAAATTATGTTCCCTGTGGGTTGTATTATTCTTGGTAAGAACGTTCATTCCAATGTATTTTACAAGAAATACTTTTATAAGCGTGCTCTTCTATGTTCTCCTTTTGAGTAATAAAATTTGTGAGTTTCATATAGTCCTCCTCCTAGTTTCTAGAAGAACTCCATAACCTTTCTCATATATTATGTAACAATGACTAATTTTAAACCTTTTTATCGAAAGTTTGTAAGTAACCTTAATGTAAGTACAACAAATATATTCCACGTGACAAAATTATCAATTATTAGAGACACATTTCTAGTTGATGCCCATATTTGGGTAAAAGTTTAAAACTTGATAAGTTTTAGTAGACAGTCATCAGTTTAGTGCTAGTTAAGTTTATCAAAGTTACGACCAACATAGCTTTACTTTCCGAAAATGTTTATCTCTGATTAAAGTTGAAAAACAGAATTGAAATTTCTAGATTCAAGGTTAGTGAAAATAGCCAATAAAGTGGCAGCAGAAAATGTGTTTTAGGAGATCCAAAAAAATTAGAAACAATGGACTATCCCAGTCTCTCTCTGCAGATGCCGTCTAATTGATTGAAATTGGCTATCATTATGGCATAATTCTATCTATCTCTTGCTTTGTGTATCAAACTTTCTCTATTTAGTCAGGACCAACACCTCAAATTACTCATCCAGGAAGTTTTTCTTGGTCCACGACCCCTCTTTCCTTCAATTTTTCCTTCTATGATATATTGGAGCGTTATGTATTTATCGTAGCGCATCAGGTGTCCGAATTACGCTAATTTACGAACCTTACAGTCGATTCTAATTCTGTTTTCTTTCTAATCGATGGAGAAGTTCTTCATTCGTAGTTTTCTGTGTCCAGTCAATCCTCAACATTCTCCTACAGGTCCACACCTCAAAGACAGTTAAACGTTTTACCATATCCTTTTTGAGTGTCCACGTTTAGCATGCATAGAGGAGTGTTGAGTATACATAACACTTTAAAAACCGGATTCTTAGGCCAGTATTGAGCGAGCGATTGCAAAGAATTTTCCTATATTTAATAAAAGCTACTCTTACTCTTCCTGTCTTCCTTTTTATCTCAGTATTACTGTTTATATCGTCGTCAATATCTCTTACTAAGTAGTTATACTTTTTTATTTGTTCAATTCTATGGTTGCTATAATTAATGTTTAAATTAAGGTTATCTCTACTTATAATGATGACCTATATTTTATGTGTATTAACGGTTAATCCCACCTTTCTACTTTCTTCTGTTAGGCAGTTTAATGAGGATTGTAAATCTTCTTCGCTCCCAGAAATTAAAGCTGTGTCGTCAGCATAGCGTATGTTATTCAGCAGCACTCCATTAAGTTTTATCCCTTCCTGTCCATCTGCCAAAGCATTTTGTAGGATTTTTTCAGAATACATATTTACTACTTTAATTTTTGCAGTTTGGTTCCAATATAGGTTCTGAATAATTCTTATATCCTTCCCATCAAGACCGAGCTTCCGTATAATGTAAATAAATTGTTGGTGTTGGACTTTGTCGAATGCCTTTTCATAGTCTATATAGCAGATATGCAGGTCTTCTCACAAATCCAGACATTTTTCTTCAAGAACTGTTAAACTTAGTAGGGCTTCCCTAGTTCCCATCCCGGCTCTGAAGTCGAACTGTGTGTTGCTTAAGCTGTTTTCGCATTTTCCTTTTATCCTCTCACACACGATGCAAAGAAATATTTTTGTCAAATGGCTTATTAAGCTGATAGTTTTATAATCTTGGCAGAGTTTTGCATTTGGCTTTTTTGGTATTGGTATGAAAATTGACTGCACTACCCCAGTAGCAGTTGGAAATCACTCACTATGAAGTACCTATAGGAATGATGTATTGGTACAGACAAATAAAAAATGTAGGCTTTGAGAATCAGTTCTGCAAAGTTCAATTAGGAATACATTATGTGGTTATCATGGTGGAAATATCAAAAGGTTAACGAAGATAAAGGCTTGTCAGATAAGTTCCAGTAGTAATTGCAATTCTACAGAAAATATTTGGTAATAAGATAATACGAGGAAATGACTGGCCATGGTTGTGAAGTCAGCACAGGCAGAGAATAAGAACTTAAGTAAACTTTGGGAATTGAAACCGAGAAACCGAAAACTCAAGTTGGGCATGCATATTTCGAAAACATCTATGTTAACCAATAGTTGAAGGTACGTTTAAATAAATTCATAAAATTCTTTAGAAAGAGAATGGAGCTGATTACACAAAAATATATTTAAAATTCAGTATAAGAATGATGACACTTTTTTCTCAGGACAAGGAACCAAAGATGATAAGTCTAATTGTAAGTATCCAACTTGTGTACTCTATAATGGAAAGCATTGCTGTCAAGATTGCATAACATCAAATAATTGGACAGTAAAACTAAATAAAAAAAAGTTGAAACTAAGATATGCTATTTCTGATTGATACTTGAAACCAAATTATACTTCTTGTAACTGTAAGTTACAAATAAATTTTTCACACGCAACCACAAACATGATGCAGTCCTATTTGAAAGAATAGGAACCGTTAACTTCAAGTAAGCAATTTTGCAAACTTTGCAAGTTGAACTAACATACAACAAAACCTGTAAAGTTCAGGAATTACTTGCTGCAGCATCAAAAAGTTGTTGAACTCAAATCTTATAATAAAGAAGAACAGGTCCAGAAACTCATCCAATGATCCTAGTACTTTCCGTTGCCAAGCAGCACAAAAAATACAATATAGCAATCCAGGATTCAGAAAATAATTTCTTTATGGATGCAGATATACTAAAAAATAAGAACATTTGTTCATTTCAGAATGAATAGGATTAACCGACTAAAGAGAATATGGAAGCATACCACCATGATTAGATGTAAATGATAATCGTCACTGATTATCTTTCAGAACTTAGTGTAGACGACATCTACAACTAACAATCAGATAACAATATGGGGAATATAAGCAGTTTAATATTAAAGAATGTTGAGCAAAAGTTAATCAAAGATTTATGAAGTTTTAAAGTTCTTAATATTATAGATTCAAAGTTAAGAAGGTGACAATTGTGGAAACAGATAACAAAAAAATAATTGAGTAGCTACTAGCCAGGGTTGAAGAGTTATTGTTGGGTAAGATGGAATTGTTCGAGCTGACTGGATTTATTTTGCAAATGGTGGGCGAATACTTCGCCAAATTTGCACTCCTTAAAAGTTGGAAGTTCAAAATTCACTGGATACATCGAGATAGCTTTTCATATTCAAAAAGCTTTCTGAAACTGTAGTCAGTGAAGCCGTTGTTCAGAAAATTCTTAATAACCAAAGTTTTTGATAGCCGTAATCAAAACTGCTAGCAATTTAAGCATAGCACGACAGATTTTTTTTACACGGGGATAAACATGTACTGAAAAGTAAGAAAAAGTGAAAGCATAGAAAAGGAAAGGAGCACGTTTTAAACGAATTGATTTTATTCTTTCATTTATGATAAGCTTTTTTCCATCGATTGTTGGACGTAGGCCTTTCCCAAAATTTTCCATTTTTTTTGTCCATAGCTAACGTTATCTACTGTATTCCTACAACGTCTTGTATGCCATTTCGCTATCTTCTACTTGGTCTTCCTTTTCCTGTTTTGTAACTTTGCAGTCTCCATGTAGTGTAGTTTTAGTGCACCTATTATTGTGTCTACTTGCCAAATGGCCAGCCCATTGCCATTTTAGCTGTGCAATTCTTTCCATAATATCGTTAACTTTTGTTTGTTGGTTTCTTATCTATTGGTTTTATTCCGAGAATTTGCCTTTCATGTGCCCTTTGTGTTTTCCACTAAAGGTTTTTTGTGAGTTACCAGATTTTACAGCCATACGTGATTGCCGAGACAATACATTGGGTATAAACATTTGTCTTTAAATAATTTTGAACTTCTTGGTCTTTTAAAATGTAGCTGAGTTTTCGAAATTTAAACCTGTCTATCTGCATTCTTCTTATCTTTTCGTATATGTTTTTTATTTATTCAGATTTGTTGACATATATATATATATATATATATATATATATATATATATATACATATATATATTTCAACAATTTTCAACGATGTATCTTTTAAAATGATGTTTATATTTTCGCTTGCGTTTGTCATTATCTTAGTTCTTTCATTACAAAGGTAAAATTCAATATACTGATATTGGAAAATGTAAGTTATACATAGCTTTTACCAACTATTCCCATAGTATCAGCATAAATGTTAATTGCTACTAACCTTCAAACTACCAATGTGACACATATATTCCATGAAGCTACTGAAATTTGCGGCCATTCAAAATATGAGACGTTGTCCCATTAGTAGAGAAGTAAAATTGTGACATTTATGTAGTTCAGTATGGAAGATTCTTTGGAGAAAAGCAAGAAAACAAGTTGTCAAAATATTCTTTGGTATTTTATTATTTACAAGATTTACAGGTCAAACTGAAGGGTGAGATGATATCAAAGACGGTTATTGGCAAGAAAGATCACAGTAGACTTCAAATGAAAACAATGACTTGAGAGTATACAAAAGCTGTAATTAAATTTAAGGTTACAAACTAATAACTTAGTGTCGTTCATATCAAGAATATTAATCTTGCCAAGACACACTGCCAACCAAACAGCAGAGCAATTTTGTTGTCTTAAATAAATATATGATTTTTCTTTTCTTTTCAGCTTTATAACTTGATAATGTATACTAATAAACATCTAGAGATACGACACAAAAACAGAACAATCATTAAAAACATAAATAACGAGAAATAATGATGATGCTAAGTTATAATGAGCTAAAGTAATCCTAAGAACAAAAAAAAACGTTCTCTTTAGAATAATGATAAATCTGCACTCGAGCAACATCTATTACGCATAGGTTTTAACATGTCTGATAAATAATAATTGGGGCAAAGACATTTTCTAATGAAAAATGTAAGGGAAAGAGTAGTCTCGACTCTGATAAATTTTTTTCGAAGTGTTAATCTGCTAAATACTGACATTTTTATGGATTCAAGAAAAAATTAAGAGAAATAAAAGAAACTTTAAATTCTTTGTCAACCAAAAAAAAAATTATTAACCGCAAAGTTTCGGTGCAGGAGAAAATCTATTATTTTTAGCTACCTCCGCAGAAAAAACTACTTTAAAACAAATAGCTATTTGGAAATAGATGGTCTAGATTTTTATGCTATAACGAATATAAGCGCCGAACGGTTGAGGCGCTTAGCTGCGATGCTCAAATGATCAAATAACTAGGGAATGGCTTCCTCACCAACTAAAGAGTAATTAAGTATTTACGTTCATTTTTAACAAGGAGTAATGATGCGATCGAGTAAGGCGCGGTGCTTGCGAACAACCGGGCAGAGAGGGCAAAAATATGAGAAATAACTAACGAAGTGATGGAAATAAGCCTTTTATAAGCTGATTATGTTGGTTACTGTAAATGATAAGAATCTGCATACAAAACTACAAAGAGAACAACAAAATTGCGTAAGTACACTATATCGTTTGTTAAAAGTAAAAGTGAATGGCCTTGCAAAAGTAGGTCTTCAAAAGTAGCGATACTACTGGCTTATCGAAAAGCCAACCCATACATTGTACACCAGATATTGAAGAACGTGCCACGACGTATGATGCCCACAAGGCCAAGCCAAAAAACTGACGCCAAGAAAACATGGGCAGGAATTTGTAGTTTGTAAGTCAACTTTGTGTCATGTTGCGTTACTATATTTTTTTTGTGCTCAGAAAAAAAAAATTAATTTGGACGACCCAGACGAGTACGCGTATTACCGAAGTGATAAAAAGCTGCAATTTTGGTGGAAGTTCGGTGATGGTTTAGAGGTATTCTATAAAGATGACACAATGAATAGGGAAGACCTCCAAAAGATATTCTAAACCCATTAGAAACCGTTCTTCAATGCTCGCCACTAGAAAACCTCCGGTTTCAACAGAACAACGCCTTCATTTACAAAAATCGCAGCACTCAATAGTGGTTCTTGGCAAACAAGATCAAGGTCATCTCTTGGCTAGCTTGCTTGCCGAATTTTAACCCTATGAACAACTTGATCATCAGATTTTAACCCAATAAAGAATTTCTGGGGTGTCATCGTTCGAATTCCAATGCTGAAAACGCTAGTGGACAGTATGAAAAACAGCGTATTTTAAAAGATAAACCATGATTTTTATTATTTATTATGTGTAAAACTTGACTTCTTCGATAACAAATGGTTTGTTCCTATAATTTTAGAATTGCGCCCGTGCATTTCTATTGGCTGATGATTACGTAATTATGGGAACCAAAATTTGCAGAAAATTGCTGTGTATCATTTAACTGGGTATCAGAAATACGTTAGTAATAACATTTTGTAAAATTTTTTATTTAAAAAAAATAACACCCAAAAACTATTGTTATACTTTTAGGACAGCGTTTATAGAACCATAGTTTAGTCTGTATATTCTCTCCCTAATTATAGAAGTTAAACTGTAGTTTTGAGAAAATTTCCATTATCGCTGTTTTATCGGGTTTGCCCAAGACATTAATAAGTTGAAAACAATTTTTTCTTTAGTCTGATCGCGCTTTATAGTTAAAAAAAATTAAATTTAAGACACTAAAGTAACGCACTGAAGCTTTTTTGGAGTTGCTCTTAAGGTTTTTTTTTGGGCACACGGTTGGGAAAACAAATCGACTACCCTTAAAAAATTGTTAAGAAGCGAATCATCCGATGTTATAGTGCTGGGTGCTGTAGAGGTTCGAGCTAGCCACCATATCAATTTATGTTCAATAAAAAATAACTTTAACTAAAGTGTATTCGCTGGAAAATTTAACGCCAACTAAAAGTGCGAAAACATCTTCAAACTGCCAAAAAATAATTTTCATTGATCAAGCAGATCCAACTAAATTTGGCACGCAGTTAGTTACTTTCGAAGACTGACTTTTAGAGTTTCTTACATAAAAACATTTTTATCTTATTTGTCCCGACAATATGAGCTTTTACATTACGGACTAAAGAATTAGAACAAATAATGATGATGGCATCATATTTTTGCGTGCAGTTAGCATTTCGGGAAATTTGTTAATTAAAGTTAGTTTTGAACATTCCAATTGAAAGCATATGTCAAAAACGACTTGACTATGCAGCATGCATCATCTAAGAGCGTTTTGCCAAAGAAGTACTTCAACGAACGATTGATTTCCCAGAGTGCAGTCTAGATTTGAACTCAACCAAAAATATTTATAACGCGCTTCAAAACACAATCTATAAGATGTGACAATTTTAAAGTACAAGCAGTTATCAACGTAAATCAATCTCTCTGCCAAGAAAATCGAAGACAATCAGAAATCAGTTAGTTGTTGAACAAAGAGGTCCAATTAAAATGTTTTTTGTACCTTTTGTACCAATAAAATGTAAATTTTTGTAATATTTTTTCAAGGTGATTACCTTTTTGGGGATTCTGCTCTTTGACAGCGAGATCCAAGTCGGTTAATCATATCCCGAGGCCTGGGCTGGCACAAACTTTTGTTGCATGTTGTATATTGTGAAATATAGAACAAACATAATTGTTGTTTCGTATTAATATCTTTGCAGACTGTTTTCAAAATAATTTATTTCAGTTCTATGAATAGTTATCATTTTAAGTTTTTGAAAGAAATATGTTAGAAATTATTTAAAAGGAGCTTTTAAATCAATTAAATACATGAGCAAATATCTACCCAAAGCTTTAATACCAATCTAAAAATTCACATTTAATAGAGAGTTAAAATACTTTACATTTTTATGACAAGATAAAAAAAATCAAATTTTATTTTTAAGGAACTCTTAAAAGCCCTTTAAAAAGATCAAAACTTTTTTTCTTACCACCACTACAATAAGAAGGTTCTCTACAACAAAAGGGCACAGATACGAGCGCAAGCTAATAAAAGCTGCATGAAATGGTCAATACCTAATCATACCTGCTTCTCAATAGATGCGAAATAACTTGAGAGGACGTGAGCGGAATCGGCACGTGTGCCTTCCAGTTCCGCGGACGCCCTTAATCCGCAATTGTGCCACTTGGGTGGTTTTCGACGAAAACGTTTTATCCTATATCCGCAGCGGCGAGGGGCTAAAATTTGTAGCTTGCGCCCCGAATGTTCACATTGATAGCGGGTCTTACTGTAAGGAGGTTGTATGCTCTTTGTTGGCTACCCAAAACAATAAAGGAACAAAGTATTTATATTATTCCGAAAAATATTATGTACGTTATCCATTTATCTAAAGTGGTAAAGTTTTATTTGTAAATTTAAATATTGTTGAGTAAATAGAAAATTTGAATAAATAGCACTGAAATGTTGTCTATGCTAAAAGGTTCAAGTAGTTTGAAGATAGATGAATGATAAGGAAACTGTAACATAGAAACAAGTGCTTTCTTTTAAAATTGAAGTTGTACCCCCCGAAGTCTAAGTCACAATCGGTACATAAATTAAAACTTTGTGGTACGTTAAAAAAAAGATGTGTCAAAATGCATGCGCGAACATGTAATGAGTGTTTGATTTTTTGATTTACATTGGCTTTTGTCATTTTGTACCTATAGAAAGCGGCCAAACAAGTTTTTACGTAAAATTTCAGTCATGTGTAATTGAAAAACTGCACAAAATTAATCATTAAAGTGTAGAACCAATCTGTGAAACCATCACCTTTATTTGTGTAACTTTAGTAGCATCATGGAATTTAGTGCCCCTATTAAGCTGATTGTTATACTGTTATACTGTCTACTGTGATGAACATTTTGTAATTGAAAATGAGCATGATTTAAATTCAACAGAAGACAATGGCCGTTTTTGTGAAACTGTAAGAAATGAAAAACTAAAGAAAAAAGTAAGTTCGAATGTCGATAAACAACAAGAAAGAAAATATTATTTAAAAAAACAACTTTAAGTGATATGCAGAAATGTAAGTATTATAGAAACTTCTCGTACTAGAAATCACAATATTATTTTTACAGCCCATTGGTCTTAAGCTTTATCTAAAAGTTAACATGAGAAATGTTCTCCAAAAGATTTTAGCGTAAAATTTTAATTTTCCAATAATGTGTTCTAAATTATACTACGATAAAAAAAATAGAGAGATAAATAAAAGATATTGACATTTTATTCGAATTAGAGATATTGAATTAAAAGCTTCACTTAGGTTATTATTGTATACAATCGCCTTTGAAAGCAAGCACGAAAACATCGAAACTATATTTCCACATATGGTATAAGTAGATAAAAATTTAAACAGTTAATAATCTAACTGCTCCAATAAGCAAGGCGGTAATTCAATTTATAACCAAATGTCAGGAAGCTTATAGTTTAATTATTTCAAGATATATTAATGAAGCAGTTGTTGGTTTTAAAGAAAGGTGTAAAAATTAGCGTACAAAATAAATCCACAAATTATAATACAAATATAAAGTATTTGCAGATAGTAAAAGTGGTTAGTTTTAAAAGATGTAGACAAGTAAGTTCTTACTAAAGATGAAAAAAAATAGTCAAATTACTTTGCCTGACAAAATCGGTATATAAACCCAATAAGAACATTATAGGCGATTAATAGTGCAGTTCCATTTAAATAGTTAATTTATTAAAATAAAAGAGCCTTACATATGTAGAACATCTAAAGAAAGAAAACAGAAAAAGTTTGTTTTTCGTTATACGATTTTAAGAAAGATCTGATTTTAATGTCCTATACTTAAAAAAATCCGTATTATTCATTTTATCGATGATATTGCCGACAGTCAATAACAAAATTAGAATATGGGTTAGAACAGAGAGACAATAGTACAGAAGAAGCGAACTCATTGGAAGAAAAGACTGCTGAGTAGTGTTCGAAGCGCAGAACCTGCATATGATCTATAAAGGTCATTTTCCGGGTTCTGGACTTAGGTGGCTTAAATGTACTATATTAATTTTTAAAAAATTATTAATAGCTAAAATAATTTTCTAGGCATTGAGCAGTCTCTTCTCAAATGCAGCAATGTCTTACAAAAACTTTTACGGACTTGCAATTTTGTACTAAGCACATTATAGGCAAAAACAGGTTTTAATTTTAGTATAACTTTATAAAAACCAAGGTGCAAATTATACTATAAAAGTGCAAGAGTGAAACTTTGTGTCGGCATTTAAAGATATATATTTTTTGTAGTTTGCTGTATTTGTACCCCCCTTTCGAATAAATTTTTATAAAACTCTTATCTGATTTGTAAATATTTCGGTATCTATCTCAGTTTATTATTACTTATATGAAGTAATCAAGCCAGTAATTTTACGTAAAGATTGATTATGAACAAGCATACACCAAACTGAAACCACATGAAATACTTGGTGGTCTCATAGACCACCATCTTCAAAAGCAAAACGCAAATCATTCGTTTTCAATTATGGGTTAGAAAACATAAAATTTTATATCGTCCAATTATATACCCATTGAAAACCATAATATAAGAGTCACATAATCTATCCTTTTTTTTTGAAGCTATTATTTTAATTTAACAGTAATACCTATACAGTTATGCAGTAAGTACATGGGTTTTGAAAAGAAACCACAGCGAGTGGTTCACATAATTAACTAGTATAGCTCTTTTATTTACTAGGTCATTCATTAATTTTTTATTAAACTGCTGACCTCGTAAGAAATATACCATCAAACTAAATAATCTCACAAACCAACTTATTGCACGTTCTGAACTTTATTCTGCATCCGTGCGCTAGAACGTTATGTTTTGTTGCATGAAGCTGATCAAAATAAAATCTTGCATATATAGCTCGATTCTTAGATATAAGCTAAAAGTGTAAACCTTTTTTGAAATTCTACCAAATCCACGGCATTTTGTTACGACCGAAACGGCCTTGACGAAAGGAGCATTGTAAGATTTATATTTTTTGTTTGTTTCAATTATGAAAAAACATTCACTTTTCATTCCTAGATGAAGGTTCTTTTTAAGATATTTATAAACTCGACTCATTTCCCTCAAGTGCTAACCAATTGTGATTTTAAAAGAACTAATCCTTGCTGATAATTCCAATGCGCGTACATAGGGATTCAGATAACAAAAGCTATTTTGGAAGAGGACCTTTGCTCATTTCATGATTCCAATGTTGTCTGTCATAACTTTTCTTAACTGTTTTCATGAAACTCTAATCCAGTACATGTGTAAGTACAACTGATATGCCCTAAGATTTAGTGCAGCTGAAAAAATTGTGCGTCGAATAAACATAAGTAACAGGTTGAATATAGACACACAAAACTCCGTAATGACATATGGTGACTACATACAAAAATTAAAAACTTCAATCATCTGCGAAGAAGCCATCATGGTAGATCTAAGTCGTATTTTAGTAAACTTTAAAATAACATATAATTCAAAATAAATTATTTTAAATCATATTTAAATTTGCATTGTTATATGGGTATTTAATTTTTTAAAAATTAGTAAATATACTATAAAAAGAGAAAATAAGATTTTGGCGGAAATAAGGCATTACTAAGGCAGCTTTTGAACTCGGAAATCATTTAAAGTAAACTTTTAAATAACTATGCTCTATTTAAAAAACTGTCCTAGAGATATTCTGGCAAGACCATACACTTTTGTAAATATACATAATTATATAAATTAATTAGTTTCGACAATAAAAAGTACAAACATTTTCCTCTTCTTCTTTGTACCCTCTCTTATCTTCGGAGGTTAGCTACCAGAAGCCTAATTTGTACTTTAGATACTGCAACTCGGAAAAGGGTTGTAGTTGATTGATTGTACCATTTGCTAATATTTTTAAGCTAAGATTCTTTTCTACGACTAGGCTTCTTTTTCCATTTTCTTTACCCTGAATTATCAATTGCAACAGTTTATATTTTAAGTTTTGAATGACATGCAAACATCAATAAACCATACAAACGTTATAACAAATAAGATAAAAACATATATAAAAACAAATAAAAATTGTTTAATTAGAAATAATATATTTATTTTGGTAATTATTCTAGGAACAAATATCACGACGTTTAAAAAATTACTTGGAATATATTTTGGGTGTGAGTAAAATAGAGTCCAACAAGATGATGTACTAGGTTGTAAAAAAAGGTTCTCAACATTTACAAAAAAAATTGATTATTATATGTTTTTTTGTTTTTGTTTTTATGGTATAGTAAAAATTTATATTTGTATTTCAGATGACAATTCACAAAATTATTCTTTGAGTTTTAATTTGCTATTGTTGGAAACGAGAACTGCCAATGACAAATGCTGCATGACTATTTCGAAATAGTACAAGCGATTAGGTGACTTTAGTCTTGAAGTTCAATCACGTTTCAGCTAACCATCTGATTTAAATAAAAAGATTTGCAAGCTGCTTTGGAAGACAAACTTTTATCAACTACTTGTGATTTATCGGTCGCCTCGCACATTATTTACTGCAAAAAAAATAAAGACATAAATCCACAAACTAGTCGACATTTGTCGCAAACGGATTAAAAATTCTTTGGATAATTCTATATATTTGAGTTTTGAAGAACTACACAAATTAACTACGCAATGAACAAAATATTCGTTATGTTTAGATAGCTCAAGGTGTAAATTAGAGTTCAAAATTTTTGCTTATTTAGGTAAGCTTGAGAGATTTCCAATTTTCAAAGAAATGTAAGCAACATTGTGCTATTGTACAGGTTATATTTTTACCATGGTTCGGAACAAATATACACAGTTGCATCCTACATAAAGTATTCAAATAATTAAAAAAATTCTTTGTTGCAAAGTCTCCAACAGGTAAGCAGTTCTCCAAAGAGAACTATGAGTATTTAAATAAGAGACTTATTCAAACTCTCTTGAAAATGATGCAGATGCAAAATAAGTTGTCCAAATATATATTTAGAAGTAGAATACGAGCAGTGTAACAAACAGTGCAGGCATTCCTTGGTTTGCTTGATATCAGTGCGATACGTTTGAGCAAATAACGTAAGTAAATTTTATTTCACTTATTTTTTAACAAAATTAGCACAATCGCCTTTAATAAAATGAGTATGAGTTATGGAGCGCCGAACAAGCTCAAAATGGATAGTTTAACAGCACCTATTAAGGGTTTATATGTAATCAGGAGGCCGAAAAGAAAGTGATTTTTCAAGAATTTTTTTCGGGCAGGCAATTTGAAATGTTGTATGCATATAATAGACACTTTATACAATATTGTCATATTTTTTATTTGTAAAAATGATTTTCAAGGTCACGGCAGACACTTTTCGGAACCTCCTTAAAAAAAGTGTACTCTTCAGACTTAGAAAAAGCTGCTGCATTTTCAACTTATAACACATCTACTCATAACCTACAATTTATAAACGATATTGAAAGGAGAGTGCTAATACTACACCATATTAAGCCGATTTCACCTAATGAACTCATTGACATTATAGAACAACTCCCCCATAGAAAATTACCTGTCTATGACCTAATTACCTATACAATTCTTAAACACCTCACAAAGAAGGCAATATCTTATATATGTCCTACCTACAATGCCTGTATGAGACTATTTCTACAATCTTGGAAACACGCATATATATTAATGTTCAGAAAACCGGTCCAAAACAAAAACAAAATAGGCTCAGACCCATAAGTCTGCTGACGAAGCTATTAAAACTCCTTGTAAAAAAATGTTTACAATCCCTTCTTAGGACATATTGAAAATCTCAACATACTACTCAAAATCCAATTTGGCTTTAGAACAGACCATTCAACAAGCCATCAGCTTTAAAGAATCAGCTAGCTGATTAACAAACAATATACTGCGGTAATTTTTCTCCATGTGGCACAGGCATTTGACAAGGTGCGGATTAAAGGCCTTAAAAAGAAGATCCTGGATATTGCCATCCCAACATATCTAGAGGAAATCATTTACTCTTTTCTAGACAACAAAACCTTTATAGTTAAAGTCAATGCAACCTGTCTAAAACCAAAAAAACTTGAGCTGGTGTCCCACAAGGCAGCATTTTGAAACCAGCCCTCTTTAACATATGCAACTCAAACTTGCCAGATCTTAGAGCAACAGGAGCTACCTTTGCAAATGATATCACTGTGTTTGCTCAAGCGGATAATTCTAATGAAGCAGTTCTAAAACTGCAGAATGCAGCTAACACGATTTCGTCATGGTTCAAACGCTGGCACATTACAATAAATCCAGATAAATGTTAAACGAGAAACTTTACATTACAAAAACTTAACAATCCTCCCTGCATATGAATTGATGACAACCAAATACCTTGAAATACTAAAGACACTGCTGTTAAATTCCTGGGAATATATTTTGATACCCGATTAAGTTGGAAATACCACATAAACCAGAAGCTTACATAAAGCTATACTATACTAAAACTACTATATCGCAAATCAACCCTCAAAATTAAAAGCACCGTTCTACTGTATAAAACATTGCTACGACCTCTTGGTTTATACGCATCACCAGTTTGGTGCAATACCTCGAAAACCAACATACAGAAAATTCAACGCTTTCAAAATAAAGTGTTAAGAATTGCAGTGAACGCACCGTGGTATGTTCGTAATACATAGCTGCATGAAGAGCTAGGCATCCAATCCATCGATCAATTCATTAACTACACTTCTACCTACTACCTTCATATTAAGACTGATGGTCTCCCAAAAGAATTGTGTTTTGATGTTCCCGCCTGTCGCTTGTATGTATACTAACTCTGGTACTGATCAGCAAAGGCTTCAACTTTAGAAATAAAGGTTACTATTTTTTTGTGGAAGAGTGGTATGAAGGGCGACTAATCTCTAGATGAAATTAGCGGAAACATTGAGGATTTTCAAATTTTTCTCTTAATCTTCCGGCGGCAATTTAACTTTAACAACCGGGCTTTTGTATTTTTATTAATCAAAATATTGGGCGTGTTGCCGTATGGTCTTTCTAGATTTATTTTAAATCTGGACATAAAAAGCCTATTTAATTTTGAAATCGATAGCAAAGCGAATATAATCTGTATTAGACCTTCGTTAATGTAAATAATAAAGATTTATTAGACAGATTAATTTAAGTAGATTTAAAATTTAAAAATCAATGTAACCTCTCGAGTTGTGATCGTCCGTACAACGTAAGGGATATTTCTGAATTAAAAAAGCTTTTTTAATAGAACTGTTGTTGAAAGTCACTTGCAGTCATTATACCACTGCTCAAAAGAGATCTTAAAACAATAGTAGTTAGATGTAGTTGGCAATGATGTACATAGAGGTGGATAAGATCAATATTATACTTTGGTTTTGTAGAATTTAAATGTTTCATTCTTATTGGCAAAAGTTTTGATTAGTACGGCGTATCTCAAAAGATTGTAAAATGAGACCTTATAAAAATTGTTGTTAGCTAGTGAACTATCTACATATCACGATTTTTCGTTTTCATAATTGCAAAGGACAATAAAATTCTCTTTAAGCACTTATTGGGATTATTTTTTCTTCGCTAAAAAGCACTCTAAAATTATTAAAAATGGGGTTTTCAAAGAAAGGGAATTTTTGTTAACAGCAGAAGTACTTTTACTTTGACTCCCAAAGGCGCTGTACTAGGCTACATCCACATCGTACTAAACTAATTAGTTCAATTTGACAAATGACCGTCTCACCAGTCTCTTCTTAGTAATAAGAAAAATCAACAAAGATAATGAACTTAAGAAGACCATTGGAAAACACAATGTTATCCAAAACAAACAATTTCGACACAATTGATCACAATATTCCTCATTTTTAATATGCTTAAATGATCAAAAGTACAAAAATGGCACCATACGTAAATGACCTTACTAACCATAATCACATTTCAGAAGGTGATGAATTAATTTTAGGATTACTTTTGTATTTATAAATTTTAAATCAATTCAAGTAATTTATAGTATGCTATCCAGAAATTTGACATCGCATATTGCCCAGAGACTGAGCACGTCCCCAGATGGCGGATAGGAAAATGTCCCTCTTATAAGGCTTCTTCTAAGAGAGATAGGAGTGAAATCAAATAGCTCCTGCGAAACCAACAGGCTTTCACCAATTCGCAAGGCAAGCGTGATGAGGTAATGCCACAACTTTCTAAACCTAAACTTAAGCCAATTAAAAAATCCATAAACAACATATAAGCCCCCAGTCCTCTGGGATACTAAGTATTCGTCTTGATTACAACAGTAACTAGACAAGCAATGGCGCAAGGGGTACTAGGAATCACTGGGATATATTAGACTGTCATAGAAGAACATTGAATATAGCTACGCACAATACACAGTCACTGTTAGAAGAAAATATATTATCAGAATTGGAAGTAGAGCTTAAAGCTGTGAAATGGGATATCCTAGGTATGAGTTGAGAGGCGCAAGGATAAAAGATTGTTAACTCGAAAATCCGGACATCAATTATACCACAAAATGTAGTTGAAATAATCGCAGTCTCCTCAAGAGTAATATACATTATAACAGAGACGTCAAAAAGGTATCGGTTAAAGGTAATATAAGTATATGCGCCAACTTCATCACATCAGACGAGGAATAGAACAGTTATGCGACGATATAATTTGGCAATCTATATATAGCCAACATTTTATAAAGTGATAATAGGAAACTTTAACGGCAAAGTTGGAACGTGCCTAACAAAGATTGGTCTAATTTTTACAAGCCAATAATGTATATTTACTGAACTCGTTCTTTCAAAAGAAAGCACACAGATGATACGCATGGAAAAGTCCAGATAATATAACATAAAATAAAATAAACTTCATTATAACGGATAAGAAGTACACAATACAAGATGTTAATGTAATCAATGCTATACGCACAGATAGTGACCACCAGATGGTAAGAGGCAAAATTATAATTAATATAAAAATAAAAACCAAATCTTATACAGGATCATAAATATAGATTTAATGTTGAAAAATTAATCCAGGAAAGAGAAGTCTACCTAAAAAAATCAACATTTTATTACAAAATCCACGAACTAAATAAAGATAACATAAAGATACTTGGGAAAACAAAGACAAAAGTACTAAAATAAGTGAAAAATAAAAAGAAATTGTTAAAGAAAGAAAGAAACTTTTAAAGTTCTAAAGATATACCAAAAGTTAGTAAATATAAAATGAAATATGACTCAAACTCCATGCACAACAATAAGGCTCCAAGATATGGCGGTATAGTCGATGAACTTTTAAAACATGGAGAGGCACCTATCCTAGAAAGCGAAAAATATTTTTTAATAAATGTTTAGATGAGGAAAAAACACCGAAAACATGGAAAAACGCAATAGTAATACTAATACACAAAAATATTTATGACTTAGAAACTACAGATCGATTTCACTCCTATCTTAAATATATAAACTGTTTACGAAAGTAATCACAAATCCTATTTCTGCACGGCTCGATCAGTTCCAACCAATAGAACAAGTGGGATTCCGTAACAATTATAGCACAATGGATCACATACATTCAATAAAACAACTTGTACGGAAGTCCAATTAATACAATAAGACTTTATACTTAGCCTTTACAGACTTTCACAAAGTTTTTGATTCCGTCAAATCTTGGGAAATCATCGACGCCTTTCAAAAATGTAAAATTGACTACGGATATATAAAGTTTATCGCAGATCTATATGAAAATGTCAGAATTACTGCATAAACATTCTCTAGAATCCAAAAGGAATAAATGTGGTATAAGACAATTTCCCCAAAACTATTTACGAACGCCCTGGAAGACGCATTTAAAACATTAAATTAAGATAAAAGGCGTTAATATAGATGGTAAAAACATTTCAAACCTAAGATTCGTGGACGATATAATTATGACTTCCGAGGATCCCGAAGAATTACAAAAAATGATAAACAAAATTACAGAAGCCGTCCAAAAATAGGATTACAGATCAATAAAGCAAAAATAAAGATAACAACCAATTGTAACATACATTTGAAGGAACAAACATCGAAATTGTTAATGAATATGTGTATTTGGGACAAAATTTAGGATTTCACTTCGCTAGCCAGCAAAATGAAATAAAATGAGAATACGTTTAGCTTCGGCTACATTTGGAAAGCCAGTTTAAATGTTACGAACAGTACAACATGTCATAGAAAGAGGAATATTAAGCATTCGTCTCAGAGATTACAGAACAAACAAAGCCATACGAGAAAATACAAAAGTGGAGGAGGCCATGTTAAGCGTAGCAAAATTGAAATGGCAGTGGGATAGATACGTCATAAGAATAGACAATGAAAAATAGAAAGAATAAGTATGGAGACCGAGAGCAGGGAAGAATTAGATAGGAAGATGATTTAAAAGAAGGAACCGGAAGATTATAGTAAAAACAAGTTGTAGACAGAGAAAACGGAAAAGATAATAACCAATACTGAATACAAGAAAATTCTGAATAAGAGAGAGACAGTGACAGAGATTGCACTATCAAATTCTATGTAGCGCCTCCACCAATTTTAAATTAAACTGATGCGTCTCTAAAATATTGCATTCTGAGGTGACGTTCTCGTCGTCAAGGTTTTAGCGGTAACACAGTATACTGTCGAAAGAGCTTAATAATTTTAAAAGGACAATCTTTAATCCTGCTCTCCAATTATTTAAATTATGCATTCTCGAGACTTTTATAAACGTGGTTACATATAACTCATTAAGTATGTCTGTTACACAAATTTCGAAATCGCGTTCGACAAAGTCCGCCATGAAGAGCTACTTGAACTTTTTCTAAAGAAAGATATAGATAGCCGAGACATAAGAGTCATGGCTAACCTGTACTGGAAACAAACAACTAAAGTAAAAATTAAAAATAAATATATAGAAGGACTGCAGATATTGAGAGGAACAAGTCTACGTGTATGCATAGCTCGACTGGAGTCCCGCAGCTTATAAACAATATACGTCGATGACACGCTGTTGCTTTCAGATAACACGGTAAACCTGCAACGTCTTGATAAAATATTATTACCAATACAAACTAAATTAAAAAAAAAAAACAAAATGATAATGATATCGAAATCAAAAATTAGACCTACCTTTAATTTATCGGATACCCCAGTTGAAAGATTTGCAATAAATACTTGGGTGCTTGGTTAAATAAATCAAACTACCAAGAAATTGTTTTAATAAAATTAAGAACATATATACGTAATTGGGACTTAAACATCCAACTAAAAACTAGACCACCTTGTTGTAACATCTTATTATATGGTTCAAAATCATGGACTTTAAAACGAATAGACATAAAATGCCTTTTTGTAGTATTACTTAAAATTTCTACGAATACCTTAGACAAATAAAATCACAAATGATGAAGTACTACAACGAATGAACAAAACTTGCAAAATAATTAAAAGAAAAACATGGAATATTTTAGACACGTAGTACGGGGAGAAGCATACTAATTGTTACGTCTCCTAATGCAAGGAAAATTATGAACAAGAAAGATGCCTTGACTAAGAACCCTAAGTTAGTGGTTTGGCTGAAATGCAATAAAATTATTTAGAATAGCAATAAATAAAGTTAGAATTTTGCTGATGATCTTCCATCTTCATTCATCAAAACCAAGGAAAAAAGAGAAAAGCAATTTAATATCGATCTCTTCGTCCTTTTCCTTTTATCTTTTTATTGCTTATTGTACTCACAATCAGTTAAAATTTGTTATATAAGTATTATATCTTATCAATATGATTTGTCATATAAACGTGTTACAAAACATCGTGTAATGTATTTGTATAATAAAATAAAGTATATATTTCAGATTATTTTAAATATTGTTCGTTTAAATCTGAACAACAAGTAATGTAACATAATAAATTGGTAATTAAAAATTATTATTATTACTTAGGAACAGTTTCATGAGATTATACAAGTAAAATAACTTTTGATTATTTGTAATGATTATAATCAGTCACCTATAAAGACTTAAATAAATGCGGTGATATTTAGAAAAAATAAGGTAAATAACAATTTACTGTTCCGAAAAAAACTTGCAGCATTGAGTATTTTCATGGAAGACTAAATTAAAGTTTTTAAACGCATATATGCAGTACTTAAGGGGCACTAACGATATAAATGACAAAGATTTATTATTAAACTTATTTGTTGATTTTGGTAATTTCGGCGCTACGCAAAATGGTAAAAGAATTGTAAAAATGTCAAACAAATAAATACAACAATAAAGCTTAAGTTGTTATAAAGAGCATTAGCTCTCAAGTCATACTAAATGATTAAAAACTAGGGTTACTACAACTTGCATCGTAACCTTTTAACTAAACTGCATATCCTGTAATTAAGCTTAACAGCTTTCCTTGAGGATAAAGAACAGGCATCAGTTTGTGTTTAACTTCCATGATGAAATAAATCAATTACAAGCACTATGCGCCCTTTATATCGCAGGAAAGCTTAAAGTCTAACAGATTTGAATATCCTGTTACATGCTAGTGTTATCAATGAATTCCTTATTGGCAGCAGGAACGCAAAGTAATAGCTGGATTGGTAAAAATATATAAAGTTGTTCATATAAGCAAGGTGCGAGGAGACCTGCGGCCAATGCAAATAAACAATTTCGGTTGCTCTGATAACTAAGAGGATAAAACCTATAAACTAAATTAAATACTAACTTAGGAATATAATATTACACAAAACCTGAGTAAACAAGCTTAAGCAATTATCGTTGATGCTGTATCTTTATATCTTACTATAGCAGCGCAATCAATACAAATGTACATCATCATCATCATCATTAGCCATCTTCGGTCTATTTCTGAACATAGGCCTCTTTCATGTTTCTCCAGTGTTCACGATTTTGAGCCTCTCTGATCCATGCTAACCCGGCCGTTTTCTTAAGGTCGTCGGTCCAGCGCATTGGGGGTCGTCCTCTGTTTCTTCTTCCTAGGTATGGTCTCCATTTTAATAAAGTGTTAGACCATCTTCCATCTTGGTATCTAGCAACATGTCCTGCGTAACCCCACTTCAGTTCTGTCACTGCCTCCACAACATCTTTAACTTTCGTGATGCTTCGAATCCATGTATTCCTTCTACGATCTTTTAGGGATATTCCTAACATCTGACGCTCCACTGCTCTTTGCGTCACTTTCAATTGGCTCATTGACTGTTTGGTGAGGGTCCATGTTTGTGCTCCGTAGATCAACACCGGTAATATGCACTGATCAAATAGTCTGCTACGTAAACGCATAGGTTTTTTATTTTTTAGTGTTTTACTTAGTTTTCCGAACGCGCTCCATGCTAGTCTTTTCCTGCGGTTTCTTTCTATTTTTTGGTTAGGCCTTTCTAACGTTATCATATTTCCAAGATATATATACAAATGTACACTTGTTGGAAAATAGTTTCTAGCTAGAAGCATACCAATTGAAGTTTATGATGCATAATACTCAAAGGCAAACCTAAATCGGGTTCACTTTACTCACACCCACCTAGACTTGTATTTTCAAAAAGTAACTTTAGCAACACATTGTAGAATTCTAAATATTAAATATTAAATTAAGAAAACACAAAGAGATCGTTGAGTATTCAATTCAAGAACTATCTTGAACTAGTATACTATTCACAAATCCTAAATAAATAAGAAATAAACTGTTTACTTTTACAAATTCGACAGCTTATCGTGCGTGGACGTTAAATCAAGCCGCATTAAACAAACTCGACTCCTTCGAGATGTGGACTTACCGGAGGATTTTAAGAGTATCGTGGACGGATAGAATGACAAATCTGGAGGTACTGAGAAGAATGGAAAAGGAGAAGGAAATTACAAATACAGTCAAAGAAAGAAAACTCCAATATCTGGGACATATCATGCGTGGAGAACGGTACAACATACTACGACTTATACTACAGGGCAAGATCATGGGAAAAAGAAGACGAATGTCATGGCTGCGCAATCTACGAGAATGGTTTGGCTGCAGCTCTGGTCAACTGTTTCGAGTAGCAATATCAAAAATTAGAATAGCCAATATTATTGCCAACCTCCGAAGCGGAGATGGCACTTGAAGAAAAAGATCGTGCAAAAAAGTCTTATTATACAATATGTATGTAGTAAAAATTCGGATTTATAATGATTCAAATGCGCATACAACAGGCTAATAAGCTTACTTAAATCAACACTGCAGGTCAACATTTAAAACATATATAACTACTCTAATAATAGAAAATTACTGTGTGGAAAGCTACAAAACAATTCAAACAACTTACAAGTCACGTACCATAGGCGTGAAGGGATCAGAAGAAAGTAAATACTTTTTCAGAACATTCAACGTAAACTATTAGCGCTCCAGAACCCGATAGAAATATTAATGATGAGAATATTCAAACCCTTCTAGTTAAGCAATGTTTGCTATCAGAAATTCAACAAAAAATAATTCTGGCAACATTCACAAAGCTCTTGAATTTGACCTAATAACTAGATAAATTCTTAAAGAGCTACCAAAAAAGCAATAATACTTCTAACCACTATTTATAATAGTATAATCAGATTAGTCTATTTCCCCATATTCCAAAAATTTGCCAAAAACCATTTTGATAACCAAACCAATTATCTAATTATTCTTCCTCATAAATTTTGAAATAAGGAAGTCAAGTATAAGTTTTAATAAATTTATTATATAGTTAGTGGACCAAGTTAAGGTAGAAATGGTCCAAGAGATTGTAAATGTTAAGTATTTCTCCATAATTGTAGATTCACTGTCACATGTGTCGCAGATAGACCAACTAGTTGTTGTGGTATGCTATATGTTATGCGAGAACTTTTTGACATTTTTGCCCATAATAACGAATAGACGACAAATGGTGTAATAGATTTTATAAGTCATGATTTAAATAATTATAAAGAATAGATCCCGTGTTGCGTTACCAGTCCTCCATCGGGCGCCTTCCCAGGTGACGGATAGCAGTATGGTCACTAGATATGGTGGGTACCGGGAAAACCAGGGTGAACCAAAACTGACCAACGGCAGGCAGTAGTGTTGTCAGTACTGAGATAAGGCTACTGAATATTGTTTTCTTTAAAGGCTTATTATCGGGAACCCATGGGCAAAGCGCAATGACCTACCGACCATAGCACCACAGTGCAGAAAGCAACGGAAAACTACTGGGCTATTCTCTCTAAATATAACAATTATAGCAAAAAAATATATAAATATGGCTCCTAGTAGTAGCAGGATTTAAGTAGCCAATGGGTGCTAAGAATTTTTACGAAGAAAAATAAAACCTATAGGAATATAAATATAAAACAGTAAAATCCGTTCTAGAATAGGCACATGGAATCTAAAAAGCATGTACATAATGGGCAAAACTCATAATGTAGTCCAAGAAATAAATAGACTTAATGTAGACATCCTAGGGATATTAAAGACTAGATGGCCGGGATGTGATAGATGTAATACTGAAAATAACACCTTGTATTACTCAGAAAACAACGACGCAAACATCTAAATGGTGTCGCCATTAAGGTTAACAAATACACAGATAGATCTATAACTAACTTCGTATATTACTCAAATCGCGCTTATAGAGTTAAACAATCCCTCAAAAAATATAAACATCATTCAGATATGTGCCCCACAACTAAAAAACCAGATAATGAAGTGGCACGTTTCTGACACAAAGTTCTTGTAATGTCTCGAGAAATAAGTGGAAGACTTCAAGGACAACAAAGATTATTACTCTATATAGTACTTTAGAAGTTTTTATAATACATTCTAAACGTAGATGAACTTCTAGGCTAGAAACCGAAGCAAAATTGAAGTGTAAAACTGACGTCTGAAAAAGAAAATGTCAAAAGCTCCTTTTTGGTAAAAACAAAAATGGAAATTATGAGTGGAAAAATATGTTTTTGATTTAGATAAAACATTCCCCGGTGAATGTATGAATTTAACAGCATTTTTAAGAGTTAATAAACAAGTTGACAAAGAAGGTAAGAATATCAAACCAAAAACACAGTTAAAACTACAAAGACTCCTAGCAATATTGAAGTTATGGGACGTAAAGTCTATTTTTTCCAATACTACCATCGTTCTAAGCATTTTGTCGAAGTATGGCAGTTACTAACTGCACTGGAAAACAATCTTTTCTGCTCTTTCTGATCTAAAAAAAATAATGATTGGTTTTGCTTTTCTACTTATTGAACGTGAGCTTCTACAGAGGTTTTCTTTTGATACCGTAATTTAGATGATTTTAGATAAAATTAACATTTGCTTTTATTTTTGCTCATTGATATGTAAATGCATGTATTGAAGATGTTTTGTATTGAAGAGCATGTAAGTAACAAAAAATGAAAATGGAAACACGTTTTGTCTAAACAATTAATTGCTTTGTCATTTTTTTGATAGCGTCCAAAAGACACATAATTTTGAGGAAAGGTGAATGAAAATTATGAACCGAGGATCCCCAAACCTTAATCGGGTTCTAGGCATCAGGAATTATAGCAAATCTTAGTTTGGAAGACCCTCAGAGATCAGGATGCCTATCTTCGTCTGTCACGGAGAACACAACTACTATTAGAAAATTAAAATCCCACAGGCACATGATTTATAATCCAGAAGTATATGGACAATCCTCTAACGGTAATTTGTACTATTCTACAAAAACACTTTCTTTATTAAAAAATTTTTTGTTTTTTTTGGGTACCCTGCATAAATCTACGAGCAGCTGATAAAGCGCGTTTTGTGGTACCGCAAGATGGTATCATAATAGGTGACGAAGTTTTATGTAAAGAATATTTTAAAAGTGGGATGGCATTTTGATTCTCTAGGATAAGAGGTTACCTAGATTTTTGAGAACACGCGAAAAAGTTCGGGGACTTATTTTTAAGCATAAGGTAGTGCAGAGGATAGTACCCTATGTAGACACATTTATCCTCAAATCAGTTTCATTAAAAATGCTCACTATTAATAAATATAATAGCAGGAGTTTTATTGGATTTTCACAAATAAATGCAAAACAGAGCACACCATTGTGGCCTATATGTACCCGCCCATAAGTAAATTACTGTATATTTCAACCAGCGGTTATAACGTATAAAGAACAGGTTAAAAGGGTGCTGGTTTTCGACGACGAGAATCTTTAATATAAGATACATTTGTGGAGTGGCAACATCGCAAGTGTCAATTTGTAAATGTTTACGGATGACGGATTTAATTTTGTGGTTAGTCTCTATATACAAAATAATTTCGAAATTTTTCTAATTTGTAAGATGCTGAATTATTTTCATTGGGTTTGGGGTTAAAATAATTTACACCGATCCAGGCAATTGCCGGCTTAAATGGAAATGGTTAATTTAAGTCCAAAAGTTTTTGCAACCTAAAAGTTAAAAATCGTTTAGATTTAGTTTGGCCCACATTTAAATTATTTTCATATTGTTTGCCGTGTGCAGTACGAGTGTGGAGATTTGGTGAGCTTGGTGCGATGACTGATATTAATTTAGGTTAGGGCGCACAATACTTTAAGGTCTCCGCACAATAGAATATGGGTCACCATAGCGGGCTGAAATCAAGACCCAACTCCGAAAAGCTGTACAAGGAGCTAGAAGAGTCGCAGACAAGATATACAAGCAAACTAGGATACATAGCACACATTTACATAGCTATAAAACAACGCGAAAAACATTTGACGATCCTAAATTTTAAAGTACTGTGAGAAAGAGCCTAAGCCTGTCTTTACCATATTATAATTAACAAATTAATTCTTTAATAAAGCACACCAGCCGCTTATGAGAAAATTTACAAAAAAGTAGGTCTACAAAATACACACAACCAAAAATTATATTATTTTTCGCATGTAAATCGATTATTATCGAATATAGAAGCAAAAGGGCACTTTCAAAAAAGTACTGCATACGGAAAACGGGAAATATTTAAAAAATATTTAAGGGCTTACAGTGTGCTTTATGACCTATGAAAAAAGCGCTCTTGGGAATTTCAAAATGCCAAGAACTCTTCACGATAACCTTTGTGCGTAACACACGTTCCACCTCCTTCTCGCACCCATAGATGCTCTATGCCTCGGTACGACTATCGCAGTGGTTCTAAGCTGCATCTGAGTGAAATTTACAGAAGACTTTTGCTGCTCTGTTCGTTGTCTAACCTTGCTTCCAATGGACCGAGAATACAGCTTCTGTAATCAACGGAGGGCTCTAATTTAGAATAAAAATAAATTAGAAATAATTGAACATTGGTGTTCATGGAAAAACTGCTTTTCAAAAATAAATATAAAACATTTTATTATAAACAGAAAGGAATGCGCTTTACCCCAAATATAAAATTGAATTTCCAGTTTCGATGGCCTCAGAAGCATAGAACGTAAAACGGCTTACTTTCAAATTTTCCGGAAAAAGCAAAGCCATTTTCAAAATGAAGGCGCGACCCTAAGCCTCCCGCCGTTAGCCCTCTAGGGCACTTTCGGAATTAATGTGCGGTCGGTTTCAAATTTCCGCGCAGACCGGCGAGGAAGTCGTTCGCGCCGCAGTAAAATTTCATTGTCGAAGTTTTCCTGTTATCAGAAGTCCCTTAAAACGGCGTGCGGGGCGCGGCCGCGCGCACCTTGCACCGGGCGCATAGGGGCCATTTTCCTGGGCGGCGGCGCGAGGCGGCTTTGTGCGCCCGTCACGGCCGTCACTCCTGCGAGGATCAAAGCCTGCTTTGCATCTCAATGTCCGCCGGCCAAACAATGGCGCGAATTTACACCGGGGGATTCGAATTACGCGGGCTTTTTGTGGGCCCGCGCTCGGCGGCCGCGTTAAGCTTTCGCGATGCATGCGCCGGCATTCAAGATCGTTAATGGCTCTTATCGCGCTCGCATCGGAACAATGATTGATAGCAGCGTCTCGCAACTGCTTTCTTGCTGTCGGGAGACTAATTACCTCTTGAGAACGTCACGTTCGGAGCTCCAACGGCTTTGTGTTCCAGTAACATCGGTAATGTAGCGAAATTGTCCAGACAATCAGCACTTAGAATGTTCCATCATTTATTTTGATAAGGGTCTAGAATCATTAATATTATACGTTTATTTCGTGTGATCTAGAGAGAAGGTACACGTGTTTAAGACACACACACTCTAATGTTCATTGATGATAAAGGTCCTTTCTTTTCTAATACACATGACCGACATACACCGCGTCTTGAAAGGTTTCTTTCTTCTCTTCTTAGTTCAACAGCCCCACCGTAATTCATTTTGAGAAAAGCACATATCTTAAAGTAAATGTCTGACATTTGATCTGAAGATAAGGTGCTTTTTCATCAAGCTCAATGACAAATTTTTCAGGAAAATTCTTTGATGCTTAGCAGCCTTTGTTAGACAAGCAAATTTAAATAAAATTTGAGCATTTATACCGCCAATATTCATCAAAATGTAGAAATCTTTGTTGAAAACACAAGAACATCTCTTTGTTATTCTAGAAACAGAGTAAGCGGCACACATTTTGACGACAGTGTCTACTCCGCCTGCCTTTAGGTACGTTGTAGTCCAGGATAATTTGGGGCTTTCGGGTATCGGGGTTCCCATGTAATGTTGAGAGTAGTATTACAGATTTATTTTTCCAAGGCACATCCAAAATCAGCGTTTTGTCCAAAAGGGGAAGACTCTACATCACTGTTTTTGTTCGACAAGAATTCGTTGGGAATTTTAGCTTTGTTTTTCTTTATTGCGTCCAAAACTGTTATTTTTTATGAGCGAATATTCAGCGAGTGGTACGCTTATGTACCAATTATGGTTGGAGTTTTCTATTGGAATGACTAGACGCTTCACAATATCTTTAAGAAATTTGAGGCAACAAATGGCCCTTCTGATTATTTTCCGCAGTATATTTCTGTATAGGACGTTTAAAATCTTTTGGTATCACTTGAAGTAAAAATATTTATTCCGCAGTTTGCTGCTTTACTCGGAATATATTAAATAAAACTGCAACAACCCCTAAATGGATGCAGCATTTCGTCAATTGTAGTATATTCGCTCAAATTGAACACCGATCAGCAGTTGTTGACGAAAGCTGGAAAAAGTCACAAATCGCTGCCAGTTTGTCAACTTTCCTTCTTTCAACTGTTATATTTTTGTCATCATCTTGTAACTCGTAGCAGCTGTTGCAAGTTGAATTTTCTTACCATCGCCCCCAAAGATCTCTTTCACATTTACGTAGAGAGATTTTTTATACCGATCAAATATAGTAGAACCAAGTATGCCATAAACTCGTGTCTATCGAAATTTCTTTAATCACAATCTTTAGGATATTGGCGATGAACTCTCAACTGACCAATATATATATTTACGTACCGCAAAACATCGTCAATCATAGAAATGTCGTTAATTTATAACCACGCATCCTGTTCTTTTCAGTATGACGGGCTCGTTGAGTGACCCCAGTGGGTAGTTTGGCACGTTCAGTCTCCTGGTTTTTGAAAAAAACACAGCATTTTGTTTTACGGAATTTTCTTCATTTAGTTTTTCCAATGAAAAACTTCTCAGTGGCTAGCTCCTCTTCATTAGATTCTTCTGAAAAGTTCTCTTATTTGGTAGCACTGTCTTTAGTTTGTTGCTCAATTTCTCTTTCCGAAAACTCGCTGTCATTTGATAGAAAATAAGTCTCGTTTTCTTCCTTTAGCTCACCAAATAAATGTTCAACAATCTCTTTCAACTTTTTTTGCGTGAGCAGCTGCAAGCTATAATGCAAAATGTCTAAATATATTTAGCTATGAAGAAAACGATATAAATGTGAGAAAAATCAGAAAAAATAGTACATGTAACATATTTACAACTGTTCAACTGAAACTTCACAAAATATCTATAACAAACACTCCTATGCACAGCCGTAGGCCTGGAGTTTAAAGAAAAACTGATCTTGGAATGGCTGTGTAATAAGTATAGAGGGAGCAATTTTTAGCATTTGTTGTAATTCAATGCAGTTCAATAAAATTATGGTACAGAATTTAAAGGATATTTTATAAAAGGTGCCAAATTTGAACCAAGAAACATTTTTTGTTTTGAAGTTGGCAGGTCTGCTTTTATCAGTTTTGTTATCTATTATCGCTTTCTAATAATTTAGCATTGGCTGTTTGTCTAGTACATCAGTTCGTTTTGGTTCGTTTTCGTTCATTTCATGTTCTTATTATTAAAATATTTTTATAGGGCGGTGAAAGTGCCACACAAACAGTGCAAAAACTTCTTGCGATTGTTGGGAGAAATAAAAACCTAACGAATCTACAGTTCGAAGACTAATGAGGAAATTTGAGACAACTAGTTTAGTGAGAAAATCGCCTGGGCGGAATTAGTTTTGCCAACAAATCCTTGTTGTGCAAGACAATGTCACTGTAAATCCTGAAAAATCAATTTGGTGATGTTCGCAGCAGTAGAACAGTCAGACAAGTTGCATAAATATCTCCATATGTGCGCGTATAAAACCAACTGAAGCAACAACTTAAGTTTGCTAAACATGGGAAACAGAGTCGATTTACTGAATAGCTTGAGGATAAATTGCAGCAGACGAAAATTTCGGGAAAAAATAATTTTCAGGGACAAAGTTTACTTTCTCTTAAATTGATTCGTCAACAAACAAAACTGCTAAATTTAGGGAAATGGAAGTCCTCGAATAAAGTAGAAACGTACAATAGAACCACTAAGAACGATTGTGTGGTGTGTTTTTTTGGGAAGATATAGTGATAGGACCGTTTTTTTAAGATGATGAGGGGACTGCAGTTACCGCCAATAGAAAACGTTGCCGTAATCATGATATCCAATCGGTTGTGGCATAGCTTTGAAGATATGGAGATTGGCGATCTCTAATTTCAGTAGAATGGAGGGACTTACTATACTTTGTACAATATGGTTGCTTTACTCCAAGAAAAATTTTCGCAACAACTGATTTCTTTGCACGATGACTAGGAATGACTGGCAAAGTTCTGCGATCTCAGACCCTGTAATTTCTGCTTATGGAGGTTTGTGGAATCACAGGTATATCAGAAATTAGTATTATTAGTAATTATATTATTAGTAATTTTGAGGAACACATAAATGCATGCAGACTCAGTGCGGGTGGACATATGCCTGACATGTTTCATCGGAGTATGTTACTAATCACAAGTATCTCAAATGTAACCACTTTTGTAAAAATTCAAGGGATATATTAAATTTTTAAATTCTATGCCCTATATTTTGGTCTCAGATAATAATCAGATAAAAGAAAGATCTTTATTGTGCCTGGGCAGCAAGAAAACGGCCACATTTAGTCTTTGTATTTGACAATTAATAGTAGCTTTGTGGAATAGGAGCTAGAAGTTTTTAGGGTTTTGTTGTATTTACTTTTAGAGTACACAAAGCTACCCTGGGGGAGCCTGTAACCTCTATAAGGTGCATTTCCAGGTGGGAGATTGAAAAATCCCGCGGGTTTGGGGATAGGAGAAAATAAAATACTTTCCGCGGATCAACAGGCAAAATAGCATCTAACATATAGTAGGCGGCAATTACCAACGTCTGTTCCAAAGTGGATAACTGAATATATAAGCTCTCCTAAAAGGAGGTTATGACGTTAAACATAAGCATTCTAACTCATGTATAAAACGAAGGTGTTTGGATATGAATGACAAAATAAAAAATTTAATTATTAATACACGGGTGGTAATCCACACATCTACAAGAGGCAACTTAAATAGATTTTAGAGGGGGAGCGTTCTGCTAAAACTTTTTAAAAAATCAGCTATAACAATTGGTAAAAAAACAAGAAGAAGAGAAAAGAAACATAGAAACTTAGGTTATCCAAGTGGAATGCACGGGGTTGAAAAAAGAAGAATTCAAGAAGGTGGATCTTGATATATCGATTATAACTGAGAAGAAACGAAAAAAATATCCTACATATTTGGAGTGGCGGTAACAAACAGGAACGAGCCAGAGCCGGTGTAGGTGTTCTAATAAAGAAGATACACAGAAGGAACATTAAATTATAAAAATCAATAAATGAACGAGTGATATAAATAGACCTAACAATTTATGAAAAAAAGATAGTCATAGTAGGCGTATATGAACCAACGGATAACAGTCCCATAAAAGAGAAACAAAGATTCTTAGAAGTGAACGGAAGAAGAGGATCCAAAGAAAAGAACGACATGGTGGAAAGATACGGCGAAGAAATACTGAACAGCACTGGAGAAAAGATAATAGAGTTGTATCAGTTATTTAATCTGAAAATTACAAATGGTTTTGCCAGGAGAAAAACATTTACAAATACACATGAATACAATCGAAAAGGAACCTAAAGTCTATAATCGATTACTTAATAATAAGAAAACAATAAACTTAGGAATGTGAGAGTAAAACAAAGGCAAAATGTGAAAATGTTAGTAGCAAAAATTAAATTTCCATCGAAAAATAAAAAAAAAAACAGACCGAGGAGACAATAGAGAATATAAATAAAGAAATGAAATTGGAAATTCGTTTGTTAGAGGATGAATCGATAAGAGAGATATATAAGACTAGACTTAATCAAAAATTAATATAATTCAACTACGAGGTCGGTGTGAATAGGGGGTATATAAACACATTAAAGAATATATAAAGCACGCGGGGAAAGAAACAGAGAAAAAGCATCGAGCGTACAAATAGGACCTTTCTGAAAACAGAGAAATGGGATACGTAATCCAGAACGAATAAAACACTACATATAGTTGCTAACAGAACAAATCCTAGAGTTCACAGACAGTCTAGAAGAAAAAATAAGAAATTTAGAGGACGAAGTACTAGAAAGAACACTTTAGAAAACTCGCAATGCGATAATGTCGATAAAAACAAAAAAGGGAAGCCAAGAGATATCGCGTCAGAACTGGTCAAGTTCAGCACAGAGAAATTATGGAGAATGTTTCCACAGCTATATGAAAAAGTAATTAACGACAAAGACGCAGCACCAAATGAATAGAAGGGAGCATATTTCACATCTATTTTTAAAAAGGAAAAAAGAAATAAATGTGAAAACTATAGATAAATCAATGTAATTGCAACAGTGCGGGGCATTTATGGCAGAGTAATAAGAGACAAGCAAAAAAAAAAGTACGAGGAAAAATAGGAGAAGAACAAGTCAAGTTTTTAGCAGGTAAGTCTTATATAAACCACATCTACACTATATAACAACTGTCAGATAAAAAATTAAACAAACAAAAACTTGTACAAAGACAACACTATATATATATATATATATATATATATATATATATATATAAAGGTTGGGAATTAAGTCATCTCAAACTTCAAAACCTCTAAAAGATTATAACAAGATTGTCCAACAGTTTAAAGTATTTCTAGAAAATACTCTAAGAATGTGGAAACAAAAATGTCAGGAAATAAGAGTACTCCTGAGAAATAAATATTTATACACTTTGTTTTTGCGGTGTTTGAGGTGGAGACTTATTATGAAAAAGATCTTACCCACATTATAAAAAAGGTGAAAAAAGAATACGAAAGAGCTGGTATGAAAATAACCGAAAAAAATTTAATAACTAAAGAAGAAGAAGTAAAGGACCTCATAATTAAAGAAAATCTTGAAATAGAACATTTCAGTATCTAGCATTTACTATATCAAAGAACATACCAACAGAGAAAGAGATCAAAAACAGACAAAAATAGCTATCAGGTTTACCAGGTGCAGTTGGTAATATAAGACAGAAATATCCGAATAAAAACAAAGAAAACGTTAGTTAAAAATGTAGTTAAAAACATTATGATATATGCAGCAGAAATATGGAACATTAACAAGAAAAATAAAGAAAAAATACAATCAACTAATATGAAATATTGGAGGTATGATAAAAATTGCCCAAGAAAGGGAGTGAATTGTTTTGTCCTACTTCTATTGCAAACTTGATTTTGGTGTGAAGTATGTTTTATGCGGGTAAGCGTATTTTGTCTACAAAACTAGATAAAAAAGTATCAACGTGCTACATGCAATAGATACGCTTCAGAGAAAAGAAAGCAAGGGCTTTCAATTTCAAAATCAGATGAAAAGGTTACCTACGACAACTAAAAGTGAGAACTAATAAGACCACCATTATTTTGGCGGTAATATTTATTTTTTTCTTCCCTCGCTTCTTTATTTTACCCTTTTGGGTGCCGGATTAGTGTTAATTATCCTTCCCTTCGTTCATTTATTCCTTACGCTCCTTTCTGGATGTTGCCATTATCTGCAACTCCTCTACTGTTTTGTTTTTTTGTTTTCCCACTTGTATTATTTGCTGTATCAATTTTTTCTTTGATCTTCCTCTTTTTTGTGATTTTTTGCCCCCCATGTTCTTTTCATTAACTTATTAGCGCTCATCTTTGCCGAGTGACCGTACCAATTTAGTTGTTTCCTTTTTATTTTATTCATCATTGGCTCTTGTTTGATTGTTTTCCTTATTAATTTATTAGTGACTCTATCCCAACTTGTCTTACTAGCTATTTTCCTTATATGTTTCATTTCTATTGGATGTATTTTTCCAATGTGTTTCTTCGGTATCGTCCAATTTTCACTTACGTAAATTAGTGTTGGTAAGATTATGACATTCTAAATTCTCAGTTTGGTTTCAATATTCAATTCATTTTCGCAATATTCCCTTTAGTGTGTAGTGTTTTATTTATATTCTACATCTAGGTTTCCATCATTTGTTATTGTACTTCCTATATACTTGTATGTCCTTACCGTCTCAAGGTTTTTGTTTTTGCATTTTATTTGCGTGTCATCCAATTCTTTCTCATTTATAATCATTATTTAGCTTTTTCGTGTGTTTATTTCCATTTTCAGTAATTCAATCTTTTCCGCCCCCATATCCATTATTCTTTGATTCTTTCTTTTTGAATTCGCTATGGGTACAATATCATCTGTTTACATTAATGCGTCCATTTTTACCGGTTCTAGCCTTTGAATTCCTATTATAGTTTGTAGGTGTTCCGTTCTCTCCCTGGTATTTTTGTTTGTTTTATTCAAACTCTTCTGTTTTTTCTTGCTATCTGTATATTTCCTTCCACTCTCTGTTATGTGTGTTATGCACGATTTGAATAAGGGAATTTGAAATATTGATTTACTTCAAGCAGTTTCGTATTACTTTCTTTTCTATTGAGTCGAATGCTGCTTTTAAATCTATAAACACCAAGATAATTTTTTCTTTGCTCTTTAGAGTTCTCCCTATTAGACTTCTTATTATACAAATATTGTCATTCGTCTCTCTTCCCAGCACGAACGCCGCTTGTTCTCCTATCTCTTTTTCTACTGGTTGTCTTACCCTTTTCTCTATTATTTTTGTATAGATCTTTAAACTTGTAATTGCTACATATGGCTCTGTAGTTGTTACACCTTACTTGTTCTCTTTTCTTGTGAGTTGGTACTAATTAGTTCTTTTCTCACTCTAATTTTCTTCCCTTAAAAATTTAGTCATTCCGGATCTATTTCAATATTCGTTTTAGCTAAAATAAGTGTTGAATAGGCAACAGTAGATAAATAATAGTAGAGTAAGGCCGTGTGCTTGTGGATATTGTGCAAGTGAGGTGAGTGACCAGTGTGTCCGACATGACGCGCTTTCAGGAGGTCTAATTGTTGGTGCTTGTCTAGCTGAAGCTTCCGTGAGTAAGACAACGACGTTACGTGGTGTAACACAAGGCACGGTCTCAAAAGTCATGATCGCACACACAGTTCACGTTAAAATAGAGTCGCAAAGCATAATAGTGGTTGTAATACAAAGCTACAGGATAAAGACCGCTGGGCATTGAAGCGTATTGTGACGCCGCAGAAGAAAACAACGGCCAAGAAAGTGATTACAGAACTTAATCATCACCTAAACACCCCATTGTCATGCAAAACAGTAAAGTGGGAATTGTATAAAATGGGTATCTATGTATGCTCCTATTACCAAACCCCTAATAACAGACATGAATGCTCAAAAATAACATACATGGTGCAATATCTACAAAAACTGGATGTTGGAGAGCTGAGACCGTGTGTTTTGGTCGGACGAGTCACCCTTTATTCTCTTCCCAACCACTGGGCACGTGTTTGTCTGGCAGCACCTTCTGCGGTCATAGAATATGGACTGCCTCCGCCCGTCTGTCAAACATGGTGGCGTCTCTATTATGTCCTTAGCGCTATATTATGATATTAGGCACCCTCCCTTGTCACATTACATGATCGGGTCACAGCAACAGTGTCTAGAGAACTCTTGGGTAACCAGGTCCACTCAATGGTGCAAACTTTATTTCTAGAAGGAAAATAATGCCCCCATTTACACTACATGAAGAGCGGTTTCAAGAGCATGCTGATGATGTCCAGTATCTTCCTGGCCCGTCTAGTCCCAGACCTGAATATCATCGAGCCTTTGTGGACTGTTTTGGAAAACAGAGTTCAGCGTCGATTTCCACCTTCTTGTCTCTACCTGAGCTGGAGGCTGTGCTGCATGAAGAATGGCTTCAAATTCCACTCACCACTATTCAGAACTTGTATTCCGTCCAGAATTCAAGCTGTACTATGTGCTAAAGACGGAACAACACCGTATTAATGCAATATATTAATACACTTCTACAAGTGTTTCCATTATTTAGTCCAATACCTGGAGGTATCAGTTACACTTAGCCGAAACAAACAAGCGTTGGAACATGAGATTCGTCCATTAGTTTGAGCATTTTTAAGAGAAATCCATCTTATTCCAAGCAATAATAAGACATTAGATGCACATTTAATCAAAACAGTGGATTATGTACGGTGAATCTATTAGGATAGGCTCATTAGATTAGGATACCAAAAAAATTTACTGGTTGATTACCTAGAACAAGAAAAATCGGCTATTGGACAATATTGCAGTATTTTTGAGTAAGCTCTGGAATGACCAAAGAAAAAATTGCCTCATTGCACAAGTTTTGAGTTCCATAGTTCAGAAATAATGGCAGAAGTTAGAAGTCATTCTGTGTCTACCTCACTTGCCTGATTTGGCACAGTAAGACCTTCAGCTGTTTCTAAAATTCAACATATTTCTGCTTGGAAAAATATTTTACTCAAATGAAGATATGACTGAGTCTGTAAATAGTTATTTTGATAATTCCGAAGAAAGTCACATCCTTGGAGGATTTAAAAAGCTGCAGCAACATTAGACTACACTATTAGTAATTGGCTTTGCCTCTAAAAAATTTTAACCAACGAATGTTTGAAAAAGGCTTTTGGTGAGCTTTTGTATTTGCTAACAAAGCTTGTATACCCGAATGTTTCATTTCTTATATCAGATATAGTAGATATACTTGATGTCATTCTGCAGGAGTACTCATGGTTCTGCCGGATTAAGAAGCAAAAGAAATCTAATTTCTTTTTAACGGAACGGCTGAAAGAACTTCTCTCCGGGTTATACATAATGCAGACATTCGCTGGTTCCCTCCTGACAGCTTCCTCATTCAGGCATCGCTCATCCCGGCCTTTTCACCGCAGCGCGCGGGCTGGGGCGGCCGTTCTAATGAAAATTAGGGGGCGGCGCGTAGCGCCACAAAAAGCAACAACTGCAAATGTGCGGCGATAATTTATCACGCCGAATTTATACGCGAGATGAACGCCCGGCCGGATGATGGATGGACGCCTCGCATGCGACGCCGCGCGCGAGCCCGGCGTAGATGCGGCCGGCGGCCGGGCCCCGGGAGCGCCGCCGGCGCGCTTTGAGCCGCTTTAATTGCGCGAGCTTTTTCGGCGCGGCGCTTCTTTGAGCCGAACGGTGATTAATGAGCGGGATTTGGCGTCCGGGTGGATGGTAATGGATGTTCGCTCCTTTATTGGAAACTGTTACACAGGAACGGAGATTTCCTTCGGAAGCGCTAATGATTAGGGAGCTTCCCGATAATAAAGCTGATGGCTTCATCTCCTGAGGCGTTATTAAATTTCGCAAAAGTATAATTGGGCGCCGGGGATTTGGAGTTCTCCCAGCTCTTTTATTCGAATGGGGGTGGAAATGGGAAGTTCCGTAATGCGCATTTCAGTTATGCAGTCGTCTTAAATTGCAAATAACAGAAAATGTGCTAGAAAATAAAATCACCGAAAAGTATGCAGCAGCAAGATACCGCATAATAAAGAATTTAAGTAACTAGTGCACATAATTTATAAAAAAAATCATCCAAACTTATATACTTACTACAAGATTTTTCACAGTTTTCAATTTGTAGATCATGTTATTTATATACTAAAATTTATATTCTTCAATCCATGTTTTTTTTATATCAATCTGTAGAGTGTACTCACTCTTCAAATGAGTACACGTTTGATCATTGGTGAACGAAGACATGTACGGGTCTAATTTTCTTAGATACCAGTCAACATGTGAGCGAGGTGATCTGAGTTTATAAATATATTTAGTGGATATCGTAGTAAAACATTTTGAAAATATAAAACCTATTAAGATAAAGCAAAGAGTAAGTCGAGGTAACCCTTTCTCTCTCTCCTAAATTATTCACAAACTTACAAGAGGATGCTTTCAAAAAATTCAGTGGAGAACAAAATGGTTAAACATAAACGGCGAGTATCTATCTCAGTAACCTGAGATTTGCTGACAATATTTTGTTGTTTGCAAATGGTATGGAAAAGATCGAAACTGTGATAGAGAAACTACAAGAAACCACATAGGAGGTAGAACTCATAATCAATATGGTAAAACCAAAACTAGTGATAAATAGGAACGGTAAAAGAAAATTGACATATAAGGAGCCCACCCAAGTAGCGGATATTAATCAAAGAATTCAACTTGCAGTATGCTCAGCGTTTGACAAACTAAAAAACTTTTTTAAGAGGATATTCACGCAAATCCAAACACCAATTCATACTGTATCTCCATATGTTTCTGAGATTTGAGGGTCGACAAAAACCAACACAGAGAAACTGAAAGTGACACAAAAAAAATGGAAATGGCGATGTTAAGAATCAGGCTACTGGACATAAAAAGCAATGCGTAGGGTAAAGAAAAGAACGAAAGTCAACCAAGAGAGAATAGCCAAGCAAAAATAAAAATGAACAGAACATCTTGTGAGTAGAGAAAACGAAAAATACTCTGAACAGACAAGCAAGACAGAGGAAAGGTAAGAGCACATTAGAGGGATGACTTCGAAAAAAGGGTAAAACTCAACAGACCAAAAAGTTGAGTAGATTCTGACGCTGTTCTATGATGACGATGATGATCTTTGCATTTTTAGATAAAATAATATAATATAAATTAGTATTAACTAACCGACCCAAATGACAACTGAACTAACTAGTAATCAGCATCCAATTGAGTATTAACAACAATAAATATATTTGGTAGTCACCAAACTTTTAAGCCCCAATTATCCATCAACTCGCCTTCTATTCATGCCAGATAATGCACAGCTACCTACAGAACAAAAGTATTCAAAAGAAATACCAAATAATCACCATCATTGCTAAGACTTAGCATTATATCAATCAACTACTACCACCCAAAATAGATATGAACCTATAGCTGCTATGTTAAAGCATTTAGAAATAACTCAGCTATATGATGCATTCATACCAGATACATAAATAAAAATCATTAAATGCCTAAGAGATACAAAAAGTAAGTCATCATTCTTACGAACCTAAAGAAGAACGATCGTGTAGAGTAGTCATCAGGCATTCACGCCATTTTACACCTACCGAAGACATTAAAAACAAGTTAGAAAAAGAAGGAGATCAAATACGGAATATTATAAATATACATAAGATATCCCTATACGTAAGATACCCCTATAGGGTAAGGTAGAACAGGATTGGTTATCTATGTATATCCATGAGATAACAAAATCCTCCTTACTTTTTTTACATACATTTAAAGATCCATTAGAAACAACAAGAGAATATTTGAAACAAAATTTCCCTGTAACAATAGAATCAAACTGAAACCGCCTTATAAGAAGACATGGATTATTTAATGCACCAAATGCCAGAACTATGGAAGTTACTATGCTAAACAATATGTGTATATATTAAATGTAGTAAACAGCATGACCCAAAAGTCTGCAAAAAAACAAGAACAAGATACCAGCAGAGGGTACTTTATGTGAAGAAAACCAATCAGTGACATACGTTAATTACTATAATATCATAACGACCACCATACTGCGTATCGCTACTTAAAAAGCAAACGGGCTTGTAAACTAGAAACAAGGGTTAATAACCCTTCTAAATTAAAAAAATGTAAGATAATTTTACACATTTCAGAGTCAGAACTATAAATTTAAATCCAAATTACTCCACACATAGTACAAATTACCCTCATACTGCATTTTACGGAGAATGTGGAGTTATTGTCAAATCTTTATAACTTATCATAAGATAAGCCCATTTCAAATCAAAGAAATCTAAGCCTCAAACGTAGAAATAAATACATTTTCTTGATCTTTTACTGTCTTCCTAAAAGTACAATATCTATTAATAACTACAATGGTTTGTGAGTAGTGGCGCCTGGAATTTCAAACACACCCTAACTCATAATAACAAAACGCAAAATCTATTCAAAACACTTAGGACTAACAGCTACAATCATCACTATACTGATGATTAACTCAAATAATATTTTAGATTTATTGCTTTCTATATTTTAAAAAATCGCTACAAAGACAGTCATAACATACTCAAACAATAATTTATTATTGGATCATGTACCAGTGGTAATAAATTTAAGCACTTGGACCATTAACAGAGAATTATTTCCATGCTACCTATCGCAACAAACCGACTACATAAGATAAAGTAAATCTCAAAATTCATATAAAGAATCCCGAAGACTTAGATGAAACAGTACAGAACTTTGTTAAGTCTACCCAAGAAATAGCATAGAAAACTACGTGAAATCCCACTGTCAAAGTTAACCATTTAAATAGCATACCAATACACATTACACAATATAATTAATTTTCGAGAAAAGAAGAGCGAAAGCTAAACGGAAAAGATCTCGGAAGAGCAAGGATAAACTAAATTATAAAAGATTAACTCAAACTTCATATGATTCTGCAAAATTGCCGAAAATCTACTTTTAGCTATTGCTGATCTTAAACAAAAAGACAATACCATCTGGAGAGCAGCAAAAAACTTAAAAACCACAAGTATCCATATAATCCATAGGAAAAAGTAATGCAGAGCGAGAAGTCTAACGCATTTTTAGATTGGATAATTTTTAATCCTTCGAACCAACCGAAGCAGACGAAGCTATCGAAACGTACATTGGTGTTTACTTAATAAACATTTTCCATTACCGTAAGCTCAGAGCTACATAAATTAAATAAACATAAAGCGCGCCACGCTATGACCTCATAACAGTTCGAATACTAAAGATGTTTCCAAGAAAATCCATAATATTGTTAATAATAATCTATAATCAAACGATAACTGTTTTAATTAATCTTAGTATCCCGTCCTATGGAAGTATGCGCACATAATAATGGTGTCCAAGCTTAGAAGACCTCTAGCGGATATGATTTCTTATAAGCCAATTAGTCTTCTGCTCTTTCTAGACAAAGCATTTGAGAAATTGTTTCTCAAAAGCCTACCAGAAAATTCTAGCACGTTTGCCTTTATTTTAGTTATACAACTCAGCAAATTAATAGAATGTATATAATGCAGCCCAGGAGTTTGATTGAGTCTAGCATTCTGAGCTCTTGTACAAATTGAAAAAAGTGTTGTCAAGTATTTATTATATCAAGTTCTATTAACACACAAATTTTAGTCAGCTAAATATAATAATAAAATCTTCGAGCAATATCATATAAAATCTGGCGTCCTTTAGTTCTTTACTTTATTTAATATTTACTGCTGGCCTACCAAAAGACTAAAGTACTGTTGACGATACCGCCATCCTGCCTACATATGAAGACTCAATTGTGATATTTCAAAATTATCGTCCCCAAAACTTATTAAATGAATGGCTTGATAAATGTAAAGATATAATCAACCCAACTCAGTAAAAGTAACTGTTGCCATCTGTCCACCAGTCACTATAAATAACGTTCTCGTACCTGTCCAGACCGAAACAAAGAATTGGGTCTACATCTAGAACAGCTTATGGGAATCAAGCTCATCCAAACTAAGCGTCGGTAGCTTAATTTTAAATCCAGACAAATGTATTAGGCTTTTCGGAAAAAGGTCCAAATTGCTTAATATCTCCACGTAAATGTTTGACAAAGAAATACCTTTGCAGTCGTAGTACAACAGATACATTATGATCATTGTGTTAATCCCTCTTATACACCTTGTTGATCGCCCCACATAGCCAGGTATAATGTGATAGTTTTCACAAATGAACGGGACTTGATAAATTAATCTTAAAACTAATAAAGTTAAATATTTTGGGCTTTCAAATTTTTAAAATTCTGATTATTTCACATTATAAAATGTACACCTAGTATTTGTGTCAATATAAAGTTTAATATCACGTAATGTCACCGAATGATAATATTGGAAAGTACTGAAAAAAGACAATGAGCTATTCGTGTAGTGCTGCAAGTGCAGTTGTCGACAAACCGTAGAAGCAAACAATCGTGGATAGCTATGCATGGCTTGGTTTCTTTGGAAAAAAAGAGTAACGGTTTAGGACATCCCGTGTGGAGTTGCTCATCCCCCCATCGGACGCCTCCCCGGGTAATGGATAGGAAAAGGCCTCCCAGACCGGAACGATAAAATACCCGAGGCGAACCAAGACCAGCTTGGTGAATAGCAGCAGATTTACCAATATCAAGTGGTAGCCGAGAAGAAAGGCTTAGAAAAGTACAAAATTGAATACCGGAAAGCAAAATTGAACCAGTAGAAAGGTTTTTGCACTGCGGTAAGGAAGGCAACGAGAAACCATCTCTTTGTTACCTTCAGCACAATTATGATATGGCTAATAAATACAATGGCCCCGAATACGAGCGCCCCTTAAATAGGACAGGGGTGCTAAGAATTTTCCAATCAGTTGCTATCAAAATTGAGAAAATATCAAATATACACAAAATAGGTACTTGAAACATTTTAAGGATAGTACAAAGCAGGAAAAATACAAAACACCATACAAAAAATTAAGAAGTTAAACATCAGTATAATGGGACTTAGTGAAAAAAGATGGCCAGGATCCGGAATGTGCAGTGTAGATGAATATGTGGTGTATGACACCGGGAAGACAATACTCAGCATTATAATAGAGTGGCAATAATTGGCAATACCGAAAAGACGCCTTTATACGTGGAAATCTCCTGCGGATTCACAGGAAAGGATTGTTTGTAATCAAAGATTTAGGAATATTATAAATTCGGCTGAGCGATACCCTGGGGTAGATGTACCAACAAATCATAGTTTATTGTTGGTTTGTATTAGACTACAAAAAATACATAATAAACCATAAAAAAGGCATAAAAATTGAACAGAGAAAAATTAAAGGATCCGGAAGCTACACAACAAATAGAAGACAATCTCAATAATCAAAATGACAAAGAAGAATATATAGAAACACAGGTGAAATGGATAAAAAACATAGCCCTTAACATACAAGAAAGAATATTTAAAGAGAAACGCAATAAAAAACAACGATGGATGCCATAAGAAATTTTAGATTTCATAGATAAGAGAAGAAAATACGAAAATTCTCTCAAATAATGTACAATAGAATTCACAAAGAAATAAAAAAATAAAACATACAAATGCAAAATGGCATAATAAACAAGGTTTAGAAACAGAAGAATATGATAAAAACATAATATGTTTAACCTTCACAAAAAAAGCTGTTGGGAACAAAAAGAAGATGAACAGGAAAGGTATACAAAATAATAGAGGAACGTTAATAATAATACGAACAGAAAAAATTAAAATTATAGAAAAATATATTTTTAACCTATTTAATGATAATAGAAATACAGAACCGGAGAGTACAAAAACAAAGTAGAAAAAGCAATAAGAATAGCAAAGAGTGGCTAAGCTCCTGGGACAGTTGGACTAAAAAGTCAAATATTAAAAATGTTTGGGGAAACAGGAATGACAATGTTGACAAATTTATTCAATAAAATGTACACCTTCCAGAAAGTTGGCAGAAGTGCATAAACATTGTAATGAAACTGTAGTCACTTCTTTCTGATAAAAGAGTAGTGAGGAAAAATCAATTGTAGTGCCAACTGTTTTTGAACGCTTCAAGTAAGAATAAACAAAGAAATATTATGAGGCAAAATTAATAATGCGGTTGCAAACATTTTGAAGTAATTAAATAATAATTACAAATAAGCGAAAATTTTATAGAATCCTGGAGAAAAAGAAAGAATAAATCTTAATGAATAGGCCAGCGCAAATTTGTACAACAATAAAGAAAAATTCCGAAAAGTAATAAATTCCAGAATACAAGGCAAAGGTTAAATTATAAATAAAAAAATAAGTGTCTGCTAGCAAAAAACATACAAAAAATTCCACGTTGTATGAAACAGTAGGTAACGAATAAGAGTAAATTTTCCTTAAGATTTTGCGATGTTATCTATGCAGTGTGTTAACCCTTTCTGTTACAACTCTATATTGAGAAAAAGCAATATATTTGTAATATAAAAGGTTTAGCGTTAATAGTAATATTGTTGTAACATAGAACTGTATCAAAATCGCTGTAATTATTGTATACTACTTAAAGTCGGCAACATATCCCAAAATAAAAACAAACTTTGTTCAATTATTCATTCTCCTCCGTATAACTTAACTTTGAGTCATAGAACCTAATAAAAAAATTGCTACAAATATTGTCTGAAAAATAAGGATTAATTACAGTAGTTTGGCGACCAAGTACTTTATTATTGACCCTAGATTGGTATATTACGGTTGCCGAGTAATAAATTGCTCCCCCTAGTTTATTAAAGCATCATTGCACTGCGTCTACATTATATTTATTTCTTCATATACCGTCGTAACTGTTTTTATTGGGAGCTTGTCATAACCCTTCATTTATTGCTGTTCGTACTAATGAAATGAATGACAGTTGTGCTTACAAACAGTGGCGGCCTTTGCAACTTTTATATCTTGAGATATTGGCGGCTTGATTCCAATGTATTTTATTTGGAATATTCTATGTATTTCTCTTAAAAACAATTCTTAAAATATTTTGACGTTTCTAATTTCTTTATGCAGGCTAGCATTTAAAAAATAAGGAATGCATTGTTACTAATACTTCTATTTACCAATAAATTCTCATTTCCAATTGCCATTTTTCTAAATTTTATAAATGCTTGATAAATTTGATTTAAGAATTACTTAAATATCTTTCTTTGTTATACATTTAGAGGTTGATGTGCTTTTCCTAATGGTGATAGAGACACAAGTTATATGTTAACAACGATTTTCTACCTTCAGCTTCTGATTTTTAATTTGCGTTCGTACTTTTCTTAATCTCTTTCTCATAATTTTGAAATTTATTTTTTCTCGATTGCCTGTATTGATTTTTTATTTTTTCAAACACGCTATATGCAGTAAGCTTGTACGTAATACTTTAACTCATGCAAGTTCTTCTTTTCGTCCTTTCTAAGATCTTTTTGCTTTCGACCCACGTTGTAATGCTTAAATATCTGCTGCTCGGGATACTACCTTGCATGCAATAATTGTGGTTTTGTGGTTTGTTGTATGGTAACTTACTATAATGTATTTAATGCAACTGATTTAGATGATTTAGACCAACAGTAAATTGCAAGAAATGCATTATATACTAAAGATTATTTAAAATTGAAGAAACAAACAGTTTTCGTTATAACTGAAGACAAACTAATTATCTACTAAATAAAAACTGCTCTGTAATAGTATTTGAAAAATTCGGAAGTAGATCTTGTGGTTGGTCGCAACAAGAACAGACTGGGGTTCAAGATTATCGCTTCCATAAAGAGGTAGATTTCTTATTATACAGAATTAGCCATCGAATACAAAATAGAAATGTTTATTTATAACAAAAACACAGATTCTAGGAAAACCAAATTTTAAAAAATGTGAACAAGCTAAACTTCTAGAAGATAAGATAAAATTTAATTAAATATTGGAGAAGTTAAGAAGCTGATAAGAGAACATAACAACGAGTTATTTAATTATTACCTAGAAAGTCTCACACTTAATACAGATTATATATTATAAAAAGCTACAAGGATCTGAAACGATTACAAAATTAAATACTGCTTATTGTAGCAGAAGGCACTAATGTCTAAGGCTTAATTAAGAAGAAGCAGACAAGTTTGATAATTATTTAAAATGCGTTTTTCAGCCTCTACCAAATGAGATTAATTTAATAAATAATACATACATAAACGCATAAGTAATCCAACCTACATTAGCAACACTTTTTAAATGAAGTGACAAATGCAATTAAAATTCTCAACAAAAAATCACTTAGGCATGATCTTATAACTATAAAAATTATAAGTAATCTAGCTAGAGAAGACACCTTATTTCTAACACAGATTATTGACGAAATTTTAAGAAACTTTTATTTGACATTTGCATGTTTATAACTAACCTATTAGGCCAACAAGTAAATTTAATAACAATTATATGTGACATGTAAAAAGTATCACTCTAATGTGACCTCTTGCTTATAATTGAAGACGCCATATCTCTTTTTTAGAGAACAACTTCAACATAATTTTTTTTTATAAAGTATATTTTGTTTTGCAATCTGTTTGTACAATAATGAGCAAATTTTAGGTTGAGTTAAAGTGACATGAAGATTGAAACCCATCGGTTTACAATACAGAAGTTACTTAAGAATAAGTTTAGAACAATAATAACTTAATTAGTTAAATCTATGAGATAGGTAACTTCAAGATAATAAAATAAAGTCTTATATTGCAGGATTATGTTTATGCCATAAAAGTTTAACCTAAATAATCGGGAAAATAGTAAAAAATGGCCATACTTTTAACATGGGGTTCTATGGCGAAAATGGGTTTTCTTGCGCTACCTTAAAAACGATAAGAAGGGGGTGGCTTAACAATATCTCATATTAAAAGGCAGTAAAAGACCTTCTTTTATATTTATGACCCATCCGTATACACCAATGGAAAATGGTCGTTTTGTCAAAAGAAAAGACCATTTTATAGTTTTCGGCCTATATGTTACAAAATAAAGGTCATATTTATAAAAGTTGTGCTTTTCCTAAACCAGCATTTAATTTTTTTTTCTTAGCATCTGTCTCAGATAAATTATTTTCCACCATTTTTGGTAGTTTTTGGACATTTTGATAATGTTTGCAATGTTCACGGGATTATTTCCACCAACATTTTTGTTATACTCATTGATATCTACAAATTAACACGATAATTATTTGGGGGAGAGGTTTTTGAAAAATCCAAAAATCTCACAAAGATTATCTGACAATAGAGGTACGCGCGATTTTTTCGTTTAAAAACTTTTTCTTGTGCTGTCGTAAATGTCACTTACTGATGAGTATACAATACTCACCATGTATATAATACAAGACTAGATGTAATTTGTTTTAAGAATAGAGCTGCTGATTTTGTAATAAAAATTTGGACCACGTGACAAAAAGTCAACAGTTACAAATAGGAAAACCGGTTTGCAATATTACAAAATGTTAAAATTCACAGAAAGGGTCGGTTATGAAAGATGATGGAGATCAAAATCCACCTAATCGTTGGAACCCCTCGGCTTCATTATTCTTGAAGCTTCGTAACGCTCTAAATGATCACAGAGCGTGGGTGTTGCGATGTCCTGGTTCTCAAAACTAAACAATAAGATATGTGCGAAAAACGGCCAGACTTAAAGCACTTGTGTCTAAAAGTGTGTATATGGCAAATATGGCTTGTTGCACTAACTATTTGATCGAAGAGGATAACTCCAATGAAGAACTTCAGTTAATTGAGTGTATCCAAGGCACAAGATATCACGAATGCTATTGATAATTTTAATGAGGACAATAAAACAAGCGTTGAAAACCTTTTCAATAATTCTAAAGATAAGCATTTGAAATCCTTAACAGAATTGACACGCGAATGGTATAACAGAATTAGTGTCTTTAATGCCAGAAAAGCATTACGGTCGCCCAGTCTCTTTTTGAATTGAATACCAGTCTGTCTCACCGACAGATCGCTGCCTGTTTTCAAATATCTTGCTAAACAGTCAATAATTATATCAAAAATATTCGCAGAATATTACTTAAAAAGTTCGTTTCTAAACAATTGGTTTCAAATACTTTACACGTGTAAAGCTTTATTGAAAAAGTGATGGATTGTTGTTATAAACACAGAACTCTTTACAAGCCTTTTCTTATTATTGGCACAGAAGACAAATGAGATTTTTAAAAAGCCATTTAAAAGCATTTCAATAATCTTTTCGAAAGCAAAGATGTTTTTGTTGTTGATTGTGGATTTGTTCCATGTGTTCCTTTGATGAAACAAAAATAATTCACATTAAAAATGCCAACAATGAATCGAAAGCGAAAACAACTAACTGCGCTTGAGACTAATGATTCTCGATATGCAACAAAAGTTTTATATATTGTTGAAGTCATCAATGGCTGTTTACGCCAGTGTGAAAATAAAGTCTTTCTGTCGTATGATGACTGATCTGCAAATTGCTTGTGCAATTTTAAACACTTTCTTTGCACAAGACCAGTCAAACGGCACAGAAGATTGTAAACTGGTTTTGATAATGAAGTCTCGACATTTGACCCAAAACCAACTTAAAAAGATGGGGCCGGCGAAGAGATTGCTCTGTAAGCAATCCCAGAACGAACTTAAAAAAACCTTTCGATTTCGATTTCGAATTTCGGGAAAATTCGAAATCGAGTATCTGAAAATTATTCGACATAGAATTTTTCTTCATTTTCGAATTCAGCTAAAATTTCCTATAAGAGTCACATTTAAAATCGTAATGTCGAAAATTTTCCCGAAATTCGAAGTCGAATATCTCGAAAACTATTCGACATAGAATTTTTTCGATTTCATTATTGAAATCAGCGTAAAATTTACTTTAAGAATTACTCATAAAATCGCAATGTCGAAAAATTTCTCGAAATTCGAAGTCGAATATCTCGAAAACTATTCGAGATAGAAACTTTTTGATTTCGATTTTGAAATCAGCGTAAAATTTCCCATAAGAATCCATTTTAAAATTTTAAAAAATCCATAATTTTGTGACAGCGACAGACAGACCGACAGACATATAGAATTCAGTAACGAACTTTTTAAGTTCGTTGAAAATAGTTAAAGAATGCGGACTAATAAAAAAACGGACTATTTATGCAACAATTCCTCCATTAACTGAAGATGTTCTGAAAAGAATCGCATATGATACGGATCAGCTCAAACTCGTAACACATTATTGGACTGAATACGTTTCTAATGAAGGATCGTTCATTGTAGAGGTCGCTAAAGAGACCTCCCTCAGATTTGTAGATTTCAATCGTTTCGAAGTCGATGTACTGCCCCTATTCTTATACACGCTGCTATCCAATCACGTTATTCAAATAAGACGAAGTATAATCTTTTCGTTTTTATCGATTCGGCAAAAGCATCGCAAAATTCTGTTGTTGAAAAATACTGTCTATGCGCAAACGTACTGTTAACTGTTGTGCATATACACTGATGGTTATTTGGTTTCTAGGTGCAGGGAAAAACTTGCCCGCTATCTCTTAACTGATATAATGATATCAAAGACTTTCATCTCTGATGATAAAGTTTGAGACAAATGTTCTTATTTTATAAACAATTTAATGGTTTGTTTTGTATTTTTTATTTGTTCATTTTCTTTTTACATAATCAAATATTTTTCTATTATGGATTACTTCAAACAATTATCTATTTTCTACATTTCAATATTTAGGTATATTTCAATATATTTTTTATAATTAAACAGTTTATGAACATTATAAGTGTTTACTTTTTAATTATTTATGCTGTATATAATTATTATTAATTTATTGAAAGTATTCCAGGAGGGTGAAAAATGAAAGTTATTTGATTTATGTAAAACAAGTGTTAAAAAAATTAAATGCTGGATCGGGTAAAGTCTAACTTTTATAAATATAACCCTTGTTTTGTGACATATAGGCCGAAAACTTTTGACAAAATGACCATTTTCCCATTAGTATATACGGATGCGTCATAAATATATGTAAAGGTCTCTTGGTGCCCTTTAATATGAAATATTGGTAAGTCATCTCCTTATCCTTTTTAAGATAGACCAAAAATGCTTTTTTACTATTTTCCCGATAACTTGAGTTACAACTTTTATGGTATGAACAGAGTCCCCTAGTATAAAATTATGTTTACCAAAGAGAGATGATAGATAGTTCCTTGAGTCCTTTTTAAACGTCTTGGTGACTTGTCATTACTTAACACAATTGTCACTCGTGTATTAAGATAATTACGATTTGATTATTGTATCTGTTCCTAAGGTTTTTGGCGATATTATCGTAGATTATTTTGTTATTAATATACTAATCTGCATTTACTACTATACAAAGAGTTTTACTTTAAAAACGCTGTAAAATTTAAATGTTGGGTGTTTTGAGCACAACCCCAGAATTGGATAGCTTATTACTAAACTGGGAGTATTATTGTTCTATAAAGAAAGATTTTATTGTCAAGGGTTAACCTCGATTCCCATCTAATAACCAATACATCTACCTTGCTTCCGTATCGATCTGCTTTCGTTTGGATTTGATGTGTTTCTACGCGTTAAGTTGAAATTTAGATTGACGTTTAGGTACCTTTTTCTTCCTTTTTGTAAGTAATAGAACAGCTCCTTTAAGAGTTACATGAGGGGGGGGGGGCAGTATCTATTTTCAATGCTATAAAATTGTTTATTTTTATTGACTTAACTCGTCATGCTGCTGTCCATTTTGGAAAGACTTCCGGATTATTCTTCAATGGAAATCTGGTGAAATTATATTAAATTAAAAAACCTAAAGTAGCAGCGGATAATTAGTAGTGCCGGGCTTGTCGAAATTTACACAAAAGGTCATTGTAAATACACACATAGTAAAATAGCAAAGAACTCAAATAAACAGTTTGGTTTTAGATACAAACAACAAATATCTATTGCTGTAGGTAATATGCAAGCGGATTTTTCTTCAACGCAATTTTCCTGAACGTAAGCCATCTTTCTGTTAAAATCTGGTATTTTGTTAAACCTAAAAAATATATTTTTTTATTCATTTTACATCATTTTAGAATTTTACCTTTAAAACACTTATGTAACCTGTATACAGCAAATAATACTGGCATTTTGCAAGGTACTGTTCTAGACGCTACTTTTATACTCTTTTTACTACAGAATTTTCAACTAATACAAAATCTTCAAAGGTGGGTCATCCTGTTATCCTGGTTAAAAATTGTAATCCAGTCCAAGCAACTAAAATACCGCAAACCAACGTAGAAAAAGTAAAGAAATAGTGAAACAGATCAAGGGAATTGCCAAACATCTTTACAACTCATAAAAAGATTTATTATGCAAATACAGAATATTTAGAATTATATCTAGACAAAAATTTGCACAAAAATTCACATCTGGATGCAAAGAAAGCAATTTTAAATAAAACTGAAAAAATACCTCCAATGTCCACTTTGCCTTACAACTTTGTGCGCAGTTTAAGTGTTTATTAGTTTTGGTTTCTCTATTAGTTGTACTTATCGTACTATCCTATGATGATGCTCTTAGTATAATGCGTCTAACAGTATCGTAATAGGTGGCATTTCTTCTAAGCCAGAAACAAAATTTTCAATAGCAAAGGCCTTCTAATGGTGTAAAATGACAAAAGTGAATAGATTCCCAAGAAAACTTAAAATAGTTGATTGGACGACCGGTACCAAAGGATGCAAAAGTATAGGGCATGGTAGAAAGTATTTTGAGATCATTAAAATTTAAAGTGTACCCAAAACTATCTTAGTGCCTGTGTATATATATGTTCTTTACATTTAATACGTTAAGCGCAATATTGTTATTTAACAGTGGTATAGTGATATTCAGCATCAATTTAACGCTTAAAATAATTTTTCTATGCTTTAAATAAAATTTAGCTGCATCTTCTTGTATATGTTATAATATCTATTAAATAGAGGTTTTCTTTATATGTATCTTTCAAATATTTTTATAAATTTATATTTATAAGTTCCAAAAAGCAATATTACTGAACTATAACTATTTCTTGGGCAATACTACATCTAGCTGCTAATACAGCAAAGTTTTTGTTGACTTAATTAATTTTATAGATCTATGGTACGTAACAAATCTGTTCTCTTGAAAAATGATATCTTTAATTACACATTGAAGTTAAGGACTACCAGGATAGGGTAACTGTTTACAGGGCAACTCACAGGCACCAATTTAATTGCAAGAGAAATGATAACTTTGTCCGCAAACTGAAAAAGAAGATTAATCAGGATTCGGGTCGGAGCGTAACTGACTTTATAAAAGAAATGGGCGTGGTGAGGCCAATAGTTGTTAGTCTAGTAGTGCACCAATCTTTCGTCCTGAAGAACCGCTTGTTAATTAAGAAAAACAAGGTGGCGCAAGAATTACTGAACAACATCAAGCACGTCAGCGCTGGCTTTCTGAGATTCTTTTCGGAATAAAAGAACTTTATTCAGGATAGAAACGTAAATTGCAAATATTACAGGTGAGTTTACCAAGATGGATCTGAAATACCTAGCGTCATGCATATAAAGATGGCGAGCAGCAAAGGAGATCACTATTGGAGAAGGTCTGAAGATGATCGTCGATAGCTATATCAACGTGCTAAAAACAATTGTTAAGCCCCTAAACAAAGAAGGCGGCAGCTGGGTGAGAGTACCTGTTCCAGGAAGATTCCACTTCATCTCACAAAGCAAGAAAGATCCAAGCATGGCTATACAACAATTTATATTACCATTGGTCCTCCGAATGGTGACCACCCTCCAGTTCCAAATGCGATTCTGTTAACTATTACGTGTGAGGTATGGTCGAGGCGAAGGTTATTGTGAGAAATCATAACACTAAGACATCTTAAGAGCTTCTACAATGGAGGCAATGACAGATACGGACAAGGAGAAGGTTGTGGTGGCCTACAGCAAATTTAAGTCACGGTTGCTGATGGGGACTGCATTAAATAATATGATTCTCAGTAATATTTAATTGCTGTGTTTCTTGTAAATAAATTTAATTTTTCTTGTATTTTAATGTTACTTTCATTGTTTATTCATTTTCCAGATTTCTTCGACACCCCTGTGTAAAAGGTTAATTCAAATTACAAATTGTCAAGAGAACAAACAAATAAGTTTGCCTCCAATATATTTTGATTGTAGTTCTTATTTCTATTACTAAATAAATATTAGCCACTGAATAATAGCACTTATACACTTGTAAGTTTAACTTACTTCTGTATGTCGTTATAAAGACAACGAATTGTTCCTAGCAACGTCAAAGATTTTCTCTGTCGGCTGTGAACTGCCCCATTTCAAACTTCATATCTTTTACTTTCTCATTTGTCTGACAACTCAGCAGTTACTGCTACAGCAAAGCAAAAAACTATCCGCGGAATGACTAAGGCTTTTTTTCATAAACCTCCATCAATAGCTGGAATTCATGAATAATATATCTACATATATGTAGATAGAAAATATTTTCAAGTAGTTTTTTTGTTCGAGATCTGTTTGTTCTGCTGGAACACAGGTTATTGATTTTGCATTACATTTCTCAACATGACATTTGATGAGCTGTTTCAGTAAAATTATTTACATGCTTCTAAAGCACTTAGTGCGAGCGTAAATGTAAATAAATAATCTGTCTATAATAACACAAAATACGTAACATTTTGTAGTGAACAAATAGAATACATGCTATAAAAAACAGCCAAAACATCTTTTACTGAAATACAAACATTTTGTTAAACCCAACAATTATTTTATAATTGAAACAATTTTCCTTCGCAAATAAAAAAGAAATAAAGCCGTACGAGTCGATAAAAAAAAGGATTATAATTATATTTATTTAAAACATTTTTAACATACAGGTGAACTTTGTATGAAATGAAGAAAAAACACAAGGATATTAATCCTTCATCTTTTTCATGATCCTTATGCTCTTTACAGATCGTAGAAATGGATATTAATAACAAGGGATAATTATAATTTCATTCGCTTGTGTTGCAGTTTACTTAAAGACCAAATTCTCTTATGTGCTTTTTTTAAAAGGATAGAATTTTCAAGATATTAACTTAAGGTCAAAAGATAAATTCCAATTTGAAGTGGAAACATACCAGAGACCTTATAAACAAACACAGGCAAAGAAAAAAGCTGTTGAAGCATGTGGCTATGTCGATAATGAGAACAGATTTAATAAAAAAAGATCTCCAACATATTCAGCTACCATATAGGAGCCATACATCAAGAAAAATAAATAAAATTTTTGTTATTATATGTAACTATGTGTAAGACGTTGCAATAATATTTAACTGAGTGATACCGTAAATGGTAGAAACGGTCTAGATACTTTCCAAGTCGAAGAAAGCCAAATTGCTTTCTATTAGTCAGTTAAATGTTGCATCTGAAAACAGAATTGAGACTCTAAAAATAAAGCAAACGCTTTAAAATTTTCCTAGTCACTAATGCATTGACTTTTCGTCCAAATATACCTGTCGCCCTCCATCAATTTTAAGTTAAGAGTAATGCCGCCCAGGTCCTAGCGCTGACACTACTTTGGTGACAGCTTTCTTTATATTTAAAAAAACACAGTATAATAAAAAACATTAAATAACAAAATAAAAATTATATATGATAAGCAATTAGATTAATGTAAGAATAATAAATTGAATAAGTGTATAATTATTTTTAATAAATCAGTAAAAAATATTATAATTTTAATAAAACTTTTATTCCTTGTTTATAAAACAGCGTGTTCTAAAATTAAAAAATCACCTTATAGATTTTTCTCTAAATACGAGGGTAAATCAAATATAAGCCGAAATTTGTTATGGTCCGTAAGGTAAACACAGAATGGAGCAGCTTCTAAGCCTTATAGGAAAGGATGCCTTAAGAAGATTTCCCCATAGGATATCTTGCACTATCACTTGTTTAATCAGCATCACCATATCAGACCAAAAAGTACTTTTATACATTGCACAACGGATTATCATGTCCCACGACAAAGAATACAACCGTCCAAGATTTTAAGAAGATTTACGGTATACTTCGGGAACAACAACCTTAAGAAAAATTAAGTAAACGCATGCCATAAACAATTTTGGCGCTTGCTGAAATTACATCTGTCAACTTTTGAACAAAATAAACTTATATATAGCAGAATAAAATGCTAATTTTCAACCCAGCCTCATGCAGCTGCCTAAATTTGATAAAAAATTGAGGATTAATTCTAGACTACACTGGAATACCTCCCTACAATCCGAACATGTTGCGATTATTGTCTGAATCATTAAAAAAATACTTTGGAAGAAAAAACTTGATTACGAAGTTGCAGTCGAAGCGTTCATAAGTGACTGGTTGTAGTTACAACCATCTTCATTTTACAATAACGGAATAGAAGAACCACAGTCTGGTGCATAAAAAACGTTCAAAACTCTCTCAAACTCTTTCATTAGATCAATCCAAGCTTGATATGGTTTATATTATAGGTAGCTAACCTAGCTACACAAGATAAGCAAAATTAGGTACACACATAACTACATTGCGTCCAACAATCTGTCCAAAGAGCGACAAAAGAGGACAATATTCCAAATTTTCTTTAAACATAGGTTTCGGGTCGCCATAAAATTGGAAAAAAGGATAAAGTAGCCACTCAGCATCATATATGGGTATCTTAAAAAATAAAACTGTCAGAAAAACTAACTAACCAACGCACGTTTTGGTCCTGGATTGGCGTACGAACTCTTCTGGCCTTAAGCCCATTAAAAATGTGTTACAAATCCTCAAGTAAGTATTAAAAAGGCTGAGCCAAAACATATTGTGCACAGCAAGTCCGAAAATAAACATTTTTGAGATAACTCGCCACACGAAATTCTGGAGTCCTTCAGAAAAAGCACACCTAGCAGGATTAAAAAGGTCAGTGCGCCAAAATTTTTAAATAATTTAAAATTCTATTTTAAATTATATTAGATGATCAACAACATGAGATCAGGAAGGCAAAGGAAGACCACCTGATTATTTTCTTATAAGAACATTATGGATATGTATATAAACAAAGTTAGGCTAAATGCACTATGCGATCCGGCTAGCAACCGGCACTAATATGCCTCCAATTGGCGAAAAACGGCCTACCGGGCATGCGCATGCAAAATGGATGACTGGAAGACCGGAGCATTTACAGCTACCTAGAGCCACATGGAATGTGAGAGTCTTTTTACAGACCGGTAAGTTATATATGGTAAACGGTTAACTCAAAAGATAATATATAGCAGTTTGGAGAATATTTGAAACATATTGAAAAGGCCAGTGACATTTTGACACACTGCAGACTATACCATATAAATCTCGGATATAAAAAATACAGCTACTAATGGTATTTATTGTAGATAATTAGGTGACTGATATTGTAAAGAGATGAGTGACTTTAATGGCAAAAAGGGTAATATAGAAAACAATCATCAATTCTGAAGCCTTCTAAAGAGCTCAGTGAAAGAAATGAGAGAAAAGAGAGACTTATACAGTTTGCAGTTGATAACGGTTTATCAATCACGAATACAAGTTTTATTCACTAATTGGATTTCAGCAGCAGAAGAACATAAGAACCAAACGAACCGGAGAACAATTTGTTATTCTGACCATAAATAATTAAAAGCAGAAATAAAATAAAACTACACATAACAGAGAAACAAACATCTAATCGAAAAAGAGAAATATCTGGTGAAACTCTGGAACAAAAACACCGACACATTGATTCTCCAAATTTAATAAATGACCCAGAAGAACTATCGCGTAATACAGAGAAATAGGTAATGGAAGGAATAAAACAATGCAACAAATAGAGCCAAACAGAGAAAAAGAATTACTGGATAACAAATAATACCTGAGCCTTAATCAACAAACGAAAGAAATGAATTATGTCGACAAGAGACATAAATATTGAAACCTTAAGAAAGTTAAAGATATTTGAAAAATCAAAAAAGCATTTAGAAAAGACAAAAACAATCATATTAACAGAATATGCAATAAAATAGAAAATTATGCAAATAATGGAAGAACACAAAAGCTATATCATATTCTTAGGTAGCCTATCGGGAATTTTAAACTATGCATATAAACAATAAAAAATAAACATGACCAAATCATTATCGACCTAGAAGCCATAGCTGAGATTCAAAGTAAGTCCTATTTTTTAACTGTCAAGTGATATCATACGATAAACACAAAATTTTAGTATTGAAAAAGAATGAGCCTGAAACTCATGACCACACTTCTGCGTGGATGGAACTATCAAAAGAACCTTTATGAAAATTTACGGTAATGTCGTGTCCGAAAAGTCCGACTGCTCGTCATGCTCGGCATGCAAGCAGATGAAACAGCTGCCCCCGGTGCATGTCGACGTGAGGTGGTTTCAGACCATAGACACGCGCAACATTGGCAAGATCACCACCAAGAAACTGCATCGGGCATTCTAAACTTTCTAGAGTAAACACTTTTTGGACAAAGTCTACAAGTTTATTGTGCAGCTGTTTCATTTGGACAAAAACGGCGGCCTAAACATTCGCAAATTCGAGCAGCTCTACTTCTACATCAAAAACTAGGTCAACGCGTTTAATTCCTACGACCGAGGGAGGTTCGGCTTTCTGCACAAGAATGAGTTCGACTACGCCCTCAAGCAGATGGACATCAACCTTTTTCCCGAGTTCATCACGTTCTTGATCACCAGGAACGACCTTAGCGCCAAGAAAATCTCTCTGAATCAGTTCATCGTCACGTATGTGCAAATCCAAAATTTTCTGATGAGTTCAAAGTTAGGGACGAGAAGTATTTAAGGTCGATCACTTTGAAATAGGATTTTTTTAAAATAATCTTAAAATGTCTTCTAAACATATTAAGATGAAAAATAAAAATAGCAAAACCGTCCGGCACTACAAACTATAGAAAGTAAATTATAATATGGTTATTTTGAACTCTTAACAATACAATTGGAGGAAAGCTACAAGCAATTACCTCCATTATTTTTCCAAGAGAACCACAATATGGTCACCAACACCAAATAGAGTGAATAGGCAATTGAAGAAAAACTATATGAAACTTTATAAAAAGATTAAAATCAAATTAATTTTCAGAATAACATGTCAATCAAAAAAGGAATCACATATACTGAAATCAGAGATAGAAAGATCCATTAAAATATTAAAAACTTATAAAGCATTAGGATCAGGTAATGTAACACATCACTCAATATGTTCGTAGGATGACTGTTAGTCAGTGCCACTATTGACAAATCCATATGATTTTTAGGAAGTACTAACCTTCAAATGATAAGTGCTAAAATTTTATAACACTCTAACGTTCAGTTAACAAGTTACAGTGATTTTAGTGACGCTATTTGTGTCATTTTCAAAACAATGGAAAAATCTGAATTTTGTGTGTTGATAAAGTATTGCTTTAATGGAAAAAATATCGTTCAAGCAAAGCAATGGTTGACAAGGGTTATACGGATTCTGCTCTATATAAATACCAATGATGTTGAAAGCTCTGGTCACCTAAATTCGGCAGTTGTTCCAGAAAACATAAAAAAGTCCATAAAATAGTTTTGGCCGATCGTAAATTGAAGTTGGCGTTAGATAGCTGACATCTGAAAGAGAAAGCAGTGTATTTACCATTTTGCATAAATGTTTGTCCATAAGAAAGCTTTGTTTGAAGCGGGTATTGCGTTTGCTCACAGTCGATCAAAAACAACGCGTCGACGACGATTTAGAGTGCCGTTTGGAGCTGTTTCAGCGCTATAAAAAGATTTTTTTTATTCGGCATATGACAATAAATAATACGAGAAGCTATCACTATACTCTAGAGTTAAATCGGCAGTCAGCTGAGTGGACTCTTAAGTCAAAAGCCGCACAAAGCGACCAAAAACACAAATGTTAGCTGGTAAGGTTTTATTGATTACCTTAAGAAAGAAAGAACTATCAATAGCAAATATTATATGGCGTTATTGATGCGTTTGAAGAAAAGCATTGTGAAAAAAAGACCCCAAATGAAGAAGAATAAAATGCACTTTCACCAAGACGACACACCGTGTCACAAGTCGATCGCAACAATGGTAAAATTGCACAAATCGCACTTTAAATTGCTTCTCCATCCACCGTATTCTCCGGATCTGGCTCCCAGCGACTACTACCTGTTTGCAAAACTAAAAAGAATGCTTCAGATAGAGAGATTTGTCTCCAGTGAAAAAGTGATTGAAGAAAATAAATCCTATTTTGAGGCCAAAAATAAATCGTTCTACAAAAAACGGCATCGAAATGTTAGAGAAGCGTTGAAAAAAATGTATCACTCTTGAAGAAGACCATCTTAATGAATAAAATCAATTTTACCTAACAATTGTTGTTTTATTAGTCATCCTACAAACTTATCGAGTCATGTGTTTATTGCTAAAGTATTAAAAGTCATGGGAAAACTCCCTATTAACAACAACCATAAAATTTGCTTTTAAGTATGGGAGTCGATAAAATAGCAAAGTGAGTGGAGCGAATCGTCGTTTACAAGCCTTTGTAAAGAAAGCTGCCTCATAAGCTGCAATTACTGTAGGACTAATAATCAACAACCGACTATGATTATTTTTACTACCGAAAATATCCGAAAAGCAAATCATGGAAAGGTACACATGAACAAATATTAAACGTTAGACAAATTATCGAAAACACTTATGAGTTCAACATAAAACACTATTTATGTTTCGTCGACTACGTAAAGTAGCATCTGATAAAAAATTCTATACAAAAATAATCACACAAAGGTAAGATTCAACAAACTATTATCAGACAGGGTTATATACTTTCCCCATTACTATTCAACATATGCTCGGAGTACATCATAAGACAAATTTTGGATAATTGGGATGGAGGTGTTTTTGATGGTGGGCAGAAGATAAGCAATTTCAAATATGCGGATAATATTCTAATCATTGCAGCCAGTGATGCTAAACTTCAGAGCAACAGTCAGAAAGTCACAAAGTCAGACATTAAAAGATAAAAAAAATGGTAATTGATCGCACTCCTAATAGCATAAAAAAAGTAGTGGTGAAAGGATTCGTTCATCTGAGATCACTAATAACAAATAAAAGGGGATATAACAAAAAAATCAAATAAAGAAATGTGTAGCTCGAAACACAGTCGCAAAATTAAGTCGAATCTGAAATATCTCAGCGATATCTCAAAACAATAAACTCAAATTAATAAGAGCACCGGTGTTTTCCATGGCCATAGGCGCTGCCGATACCTGGACAATGAAAATGGCCGCACAAAGAAAAATCGATGCTTTTAAAATGTGGACGTGTAGACAAATGTTAAGAATACCTTAAACCCAACATCTAATCGATCTCGAATCAGCTTAAGATTACAACACGTTTCTCTACCAAGATCAATCAGGTATGTTTTCGATGTTTTGACTACGTTCATAGAAAAAATAAATTAGAAAAATTAAAGATGGAAGAAAAAATGAACGGAAAGCGCCCAATAGAAGATCTCCAAATCGCTGGACCGATCAAGAAAAACTACTATTGGGCTTGAGATGTGCTCGATATCTATTGCGTGTGCTAGGTACGATCTGATGTTTGTATTACACATTTTGTCATGCAAGCGCTATTTGTTTTGTTTTCATTGAGTTGCAAACATTTTCGTACGATAATTTTGTACGACTTCAGCGTGGATTATCTCAACAACATTGCGTCGATCTACTCATTTCAACTTTTGGTGATGAAGCCCCACACAAAGCCATTATATATCGTTGGTTCAATGAATTTAATCACGGTCGTATTTCACAGGCGGATGAATTTAAAGAAAGCCGTCCAAAATCAGCCGTGGTGCCAGCAAACGTCGATGCCGTGTACAAACTGATAAAGCAAGATCGTTATGCGACTAATCGTAAAATTTAGGCATCCTTAGTCATCAGTACGACTATCATGAACATTTAACCATGAAAAGCATATGACTCCGCATAAATTAAAGATCGCTCAAAAACAGACTTGTGTCGATTGGTCAAGAAATACAATCGGGGTGCTTCGAAAACCGTTTATAATATCGTCACGAATCTTGGATTTATATGTATGAGTCCGAAATTAAGCAGCATTCGACTGTATGAGACAAATCCAAAAGAAGTCGTTCGCGTTCGAAGCACTTCGAAGCAAATGGTCACCTGTTTTTTCTTGAACTAAACATGTCGCAATCGTAGTTTTAGAGGACCATAAAACGGTCAATTCTGAATAGTATACAACTATTTGTTTACCAGAAGTCTTTGCAGAAATAAAAAAAAACCAACGTGCGACGCCGGATTATTAAGTGGCGAAGCGAAGCGGAGTCACTTACTAACTTCATGTTGTCCGTCCGTTCGTCCGAGCAATAACTCGAGAACGGCTGGAAATTTCCAAATTCTGTTTTCACCAATCGACAGGTGACCAAAAAGGCTTGTTTGCTAGTGATTTTGAAACTGATTGGTCAAAGGTCAACAAGAAGGTTCTCAATTTTGGGAGACTGCTTCGCCACTTCGCTATGCGTTGCAAGCTTTGTAGGTTTATTCTCCACTATGGCAAAGCGAGCTCACACTCAAAACGTCGAATTGATAGTCCATCCGCCTTACAGCCTTATTTGGCCCCAAACGATTTTTTTTTGTACCCACATGTAAAGAACAAACTGCGCATACAAACGATTTTCGACGCCAGAAAAAGCAGTTGGTGGATTCAAAACTCATGTTTCGAAGATACTTAGTTCGTTATGGAAAAAATCAGTTTCAGAGAAAATATTTTGAAAAAAAAAATAAAAATGGTGCATCTTGTGGTTGGTTCTCGGGTTATAAGGCCATGGTCGGAGTTCAGAAACTCTTGACGTTTCGTCCACAACTGCAGCGGACATCTTTAGAAGAAAATATTCTAAAAATTACGTGACTGTTCCGTGTTTTTTCGCTTTTATACTCGTGCGAGTATAGTAGAGATGGTATTGGGGGGTCGTTGTTGACGTCAGCGTGATAGTAAATAACATAGCTAGCTGCTGACGTCAATCGGGTCGTTGCAGGAAATATTTTGACATTTTCTGACACCACTCGCTCTTTCACCATATCACAGTCTGTGTTTTGTCCCTTAAGAACAATAAACCAACATTTAGGTAGATTGAATCCGTCATCCCTGTTAAAATTGTTTTTATATTTATAAATTTCCACCGCTTCTTTATATAAACTCGGGTAATAATTTCGACAATTGAATAAAACTTGTGTTTGTCTAAATTCTCGTGATCAGGATTTTTCAAACCATGGTTAGCAACTGCTAATTTTTCGGGTTGATCGAGGCGTAGATGACGTTTGTGTTCCTTTATTCTAGTGGTAATCATTCGGGCCGTAGTCTCACTTGAACAATGTTTGCAGTATACTCCTGGTGTATCCTGTGCCTTTCTTGTATCTTTGGCTGGTCTATGCAAATCCCGTATCTTACTGGTAGTAGTTTCCACCTTGTGTTTATTGAGAATTTTCCCTATGCGACTCGTAACCCTGTTAATGTAAGTCAAAAAAGCTTTGCCTACCGTAGCCGATTTCTTGGTGTACTTCGTCCACGTTTGTTGGGTTTGATTGCTCTATTTATCTCCGTCCTCAAGTAAGCATTTCCTTGTAAGGCTGATCCAAAATGTTTTAATTCCTTGTCCAAATACTATGGTTGACATATACGACGTGCTCGGTCTAATAATGTTTTCACAACCATTCTTTTTTGACTTTGGTGGTGATTTGACTGCTTATAGAGGTATTTGTCCGTATGCGTGAGTTTTCTGTACACGATGTGTTGTAAATGTTTATTTTCTGATCTCAACACCTATCGTTCTATTCCAGTTGTGTGGTAAACTGTATGCTTGGGTGTGTGAAATTCAAGTGCATAAGAAATTGTGGCAGGGTCTCCTTTCCGTGTCTCCATATTACAAATATCGCGGGTTTTAATGGTGCTCTATTGATGGCGATCTATTCAAATTTCTCCATATAGTAATCGGCTATTACAGGGCTAAGTGGGTTACCCATTGTTATTCCGTGTGTTTGTTTGTAATATACGCCCTGCTGAGCAAAGTAACTGGACGTAAGGCACTGGTGAAATAGCTGTAAGATATCGTTATGAAAAATTTTCTTTAGGTGATCCAAGGCATCTTGAATCGGCACTTCGGTAAACAATAAAATTACATCGAAACGTCAAGAATTTCTGAACTCCGACTACGGCCTTACAACCCGAGAACCAACCACACGATGCACCATAACACCGGCCGTGAAAGCCTTCGCATTTATTTGAAGAATAAAAATGTTTAGAACATTAAACATTTGTTGTTGTTTTTTTATAGTAAGTATTGAGCAGCTCACGTTTGAAACAATTCAAGCATTACAAGCGGATGCATAGAGAACCACAATACATGCCATCGAGACATAATGTCACAAAACTCTTATTAGGACCTAGAGAGAATATTATATAGAGAACTTTAGTTGTATGTTTCTGTTTATATGATGCTTTAATAAATTTAAAAAACAATTCTGATTTATAATTGTAGCATAAACACGTATAACTGTTAACGTCTAGTTCAAACCTAATATTTTCATGTAATGTTTCATTCTGAAACAGCACAGGAGTTTTACCGAAATATCAGTTCCCACATGAATGAAAAAATTTCATTAACAAAGCAAACTGGAGCAGTGCAAAATATTTATTTAGGGGGAGAACAAAAGCTTTTACGACGCTATTCGCAACTGGTTGATAAACGCGCTCGGCACTTAAACTACAACATCTTTCAGATGTTCAGCAAGCGCCGACCTATTTCTCATTTTACAGCCGAAAATATTACGGCTACCCTTTATCACTCCGAATCGTCACATCGCGCACCGCACGCCATCCCGCTTCCGTGCGTACTCACTCCCCGTAATTCATTCATCCACGCTATGGTTTACCGTAGCGTGCCCTAGAAAAACATAGACCAGCTACAAATTGTACACACGCGGCTATTTATAGATGCCACCGGAGCAGCGTTCCTCCAGCATGCCGCGCCGTGCCGCAGCATACCGCATCGATTCGCCGCCTCCGAGCGGAGCGCTCCGGCAAAGGGTTGGCATACCCTTTGCTCTCCGCCGAGGGTCGCCTGGACGGAGCTGACGGCGCGTGATGGACGGAGGCGAGTCACGCGAATTGTTCATGCACCCTCGCGGTTCACCTCCTCCGATGCAACCGGCTCAGCCGCCCAAAATTGCCCGGCTAATTTCAATTAGAATGCGAATCCGCAGGCCGGGCCTCGTTAGGCTGCCTCGCGGGGATGATGCATTTTTAAAGCGCCGCCGGGGATGATTGATCGGATTGCGCCAGGCTCACGCTAGGGCGCCATTACGGGCCGGTGAAATTTTTATAACCACCGGTGGCCGCGCAGAACATGTGTAGGTGCTTAGAGGCGTGTAATAGCTACTGTTTAGGAGCACCGTTAGGGAGAACTTTGTGTATTAGGCGGCGGTGTAACTGAAACTTTTAATCCACTCTGAATAAGTTACGGGGGAAATTTTCCATTCTGACAGAAGACAAATGAGCCCAAGCAGATCGATACTTAGGGTGAGGAACCTGGAAAACCAGGGTGAACCATTGTACGTGAAATATGCCTGCAGTGGCTCGAAATGGTGTTTAACTCGTGTCCTATAAAAATCACCTTCCTTGTTTGTTCCCTGGTCAAATTTATTTGCATATGCTTACCTTAGCTGTTGTGTGCATTTTACTATATAAAAAGTGTTCTTTAAAGGGTGCCGAATTTAAAAATTCAATAATCAGTCACATTTCCACGAAAGCATTTATATTTAATATTCTTGAATAAGTAAAATCTCCCGTTTACGTATTAAACACAATGTCAGACATATGTCCATCCGCACAGAGTCTGCATGCATTTATGCGTTCCTTAAAATTACTGACAACTATCTTACAAATGTATGGTCCGATGCCTCTAATCACTTATATGATTTCCGTCTTAAATTCCAGAATTGTGCATGGTTTATTAGCGTGTATCTATAATTTTGCAACCCCCCATAAGAATAAATTATAAAGTGTAAGATTGCAGGACCTTGCCGATCATTTTTGATCACCATGGAAAGAAATCACTCGTTGCAGGAATTCTTCGTGGAGTAAAGCAACCGTCCCGCGCAGTGTGGCAGGTCGTTCCATTCTGCTGAAACCAGACATCGTCAATTTCCATATCTTCAAAGATAGGCCACAATCAATTGGATATCATATGACGGTAACTACAGTCCCCTCATCATTTTCGAAGAAAAACGGCCCTATCACTCCACCTGTTCAAGTATTATTCAAGGATTTTCTTTTTTTTTTCAAATCCTACAGTTCTGTTTGTTAACAAACTTACTCAGGTGAAAGCGGGCTTTGCCTCTGAAAATTATATTTTGCGAAATTTTCGCCGCTGCCAATCCCCACAAGCTGCTTAGCAAATCGCCTTCATTTCCCATTATTAACAGGCTTCAACTGTTGCGTCAGTTGGATTTTATACGCGTAAGAATTAAGATCTTTTTGCAAAATTCGATGTAATAGAGTTGTTGGAATGTCAAACTGTTGACGAATTGATTTTTCAAGTTTCATAGTGACATTACCTTGCACTGTGTTGCTCTGTTTGACTAGACTGATTCCGCCCAGGAGATTTCGGCGTTTCCATTGAACCAGGAGTCTCAAACTCTCGAACTATGAACTGTAGATTCGTCGAGTGTTTCATTTTTCCGAGAATGGCAGAAATTTTTCACACCATCTGCGTGACACTTTCAAATAAGAGCATACACTAACTGGTGAACTGGAAAAAACAACCAATGCTAAATTAATCGAAGTAATAATAAATAATGCAAATGATAAGAACAAGCCCACCAACTTTAAAATAAAAAAAATCGCCCTATAAATTCGGCGCCCTTTATGGAACATTCTCTAGCTATTAAGCCATTAACATTATCTAATTATTCTATTCGATTACAGCAATAAAGTAGGTGGGAAAATAAAGTGATAAGCTAAGAGCTAAGAAAAGTTACAAATATATAAAAAAATGAGCAACTTAATAATGGTTTAATTTCAGAATGGTCAAAAAAGAAACATTACTATTTATAAATCTAATAAAATTGTTACCACTGGGCTAAAAAAAATTTACAAAGTTTTTTTTATTTGTAGTCATCAATAAAGTCGATGTGCTACTGATATTAATAAGTCATGTTATGCAATTATAATTATACACACTCCCTAACAGAACAGCACACATATGTACAACAAACATAATCAGAACGAGTTAAATTCAGACAGCTAAAATAAATAAATTATTTTCCAAATCATTAACTACTCTAAATGTTTACAGTTGACCTGGATATAACCTCAATCGAAAAATAGAAAAATTTTTTTCTTCGCTTAGATTATTTCAAAAGTTTATGCCTCATTTTCATAATAAATGGAATTATCAAATGCCAGTACTGTTATTTGTTTTATATGCTAATGTAAATAACAAAATAGGCGCACTTACTGAACAGTATACGAGTTTCGAAAAGAATTACTTGTTAAAAGCACAACGGAAAATATTTGGCACATTTATAGGATTTATAGTTAATCTAACTCACTTTGGGTGCTCTTCTAGCATGAATGATGACATTGTCTGTTGTTTAATTTAAAATAACTCAGATTAATTCAATTAAAGAAACATGGATTTGATACAGTACGGTAGCGGGTAGACACTCTTCCACGATTCCGATGAAAGACAAACCTACTTCATGCTTACGTAAGTCTTCATTCTTTCTCTACTTCTATTCTAGGGAAAATTCAAGTTTTAACCAAAATATTTCTACTGTTTTTCATGCCCCAATCCCCTATATTCTAAAACCCACTTTCAACCTCTCAAGTCAACTAGCAGGATTACAGCTATTATACTTTCAAACCTTAGTGGATTTTAGAACAACTAAAAATGTACCTAAGATGAACATCAAATATCAACTACAAAAGAGTACGCACCAACAACTAAAAGCATTGATAAAGAGACTGTAAAGTTCTATGAAGATACAGAGAAGATACGAGTAAAAATAAATACAAATCTAGAGACAAGAAAATTAATTGAAGGAAGAACTAGAAATATAGATCATACAGAGGTGTGAAACAAAGGGGATGCCTACAGAAATATACTACAGAAAGCATTTTCCGATTACAAAGACCACAAATGTTAAAGATCTTTATAATTACATCATCAATAACATAAAAGGAATTGCAAATAGTATACTTAAAAAAATAATTAAAACCAAAAGACAAACTAAACTTAAAGAAGAATCAAGAAGACTAATAGACCACAGGAACAAAGAAAAACTAAATATGCGAGAAGAAGAGATAAAAGAAATTAACAAGGACATCAGAAAGCGAGTAAGATTAGACATAACAGAGTACAACGAAAAAACTATTAGAAAAACCACTGAAAGAAACAAAGGACCAACAATATTTAGGAGGAGAATACAAGAAAAATAAATAGTAGATATAATAGATGACAAACGAAACGCGCTGTGCAATCGCAGAGAAATCCTAGAATATTTTGAAAATCTTATGCGGCGAGAAGACGATAGGTGGAGGCCAATGACAAGAAGAAGAGAACGAGCAAGATCGAGAACCAGATGGAGAGACGACATCAACAAAATCGCAGGAACACAATTGATGGGAACGACGGCGGATTGAACAGCATGGCGATAGCTTGGGGAGGTGTATGTCCAGAAATGGAATATTTAAATGCTCTGGATAGAATACCAAATATGGCTATAAAAAGACTTAAATAAAGTTAAATGGGTTTTTAAAATGAGCAGAAGAAAAATGTGTAAAGTTAAAATCCGAGCATGTACTATATCAAAACAACAGAGAGAGAAACATATACGTAAGTGGTGTAAGTATCTTAATTCATAAAAACATAAAACACAAGATCCTCCAGCTAAACAAAAGATTCAAATCCTAAGTAATTCAGGGATCCAAGTAGAACAGCTGTGTGAAGATATTTAACTTGCACCTAGATCACATAAAACACAATTCACCATGATAATAGGTGACTTTAATGCTAAAGTAGGAAGCTCTAACGAAGGAAACATACCGAACAGAAAAAACTATGGACTTGCTCATGTAAACAAAAGAGGAGGTACGTTAATAAAATTTTCGAAAACTTCCGAAGAGAAAACGGACATGGAGGTTCTGTGATGGTCGAATTAAAATTAAGATCGATTACATTATATCAGATAAAGCATATAAAAGAAAAACAGTCACAGTTTTAAGCAAATTTAATAGTGGCAGTGACCTCAGACTTTTAAAGGCAAAAGTACTGATTAACACCAGATTATGCAGAAACAAGCTTCTAAGGTCACATAGACTTCAACAATTAAAAGAAAATATCGACTCTTATCAAAAGGAATAAATAGAAACATTAATATACTCGAAGCAAAAATAAAGAATTGCATAAAAATAGCCCTCTTTAAGAGGGAGAAACTATCAAATATACCAGAGGAAATACAAAATTAGATCCTTCAGAGTATTCAAAACTAAATAAAATTATTAGAAAAATAATAAGAGGAGATGTAAACAATCACAATATATAAAAAATAAAAAAGCTATTAAAAATAATAAGAAAATAAAAGTTTTGAAAAGGTACGTTAATAAGGAAGTGTAATAAATACAACATCTAATGCGTATGTAGATTTTGATAAAGCGTGTGATTCGGTGGAACTTTACGCAATTTAATGGCTATACAAAAGTAGATTCCGGCCATAAAAATACAACGAAATATTTCAATTGTTAAAAAAGGCACTAACATCGGAGTTCGATGCTTAAATTAACCATTTCGCAGCCGATATCATCATGATCAGTACCAGCTGCAAAGAATATATAAGGGATGTTAAGTAAACTTCGAACAGCATTCGAAGAAATAAATCTCTCCATGAATCTTGAAAAGACAAAAGTTATGTCTCTAGAAAACACAATACACAGAGTTGGTAATGACATCTTAAAAAATGTATTTAGGACAAGCGGTAAAAATTGGTAAATAAATTGAATTGGCGAAATAAGCAGACGAATTCGAATAACAAGAACAGGTACTGGTAAATTAGGATTCATACTTCAAAATTTGAAAATACTGGTATAGCTAAAGAGAGAAGTATTTGATGTACATATGCTATCGGTGTTAACGTATTTTCTTTATTTTTTTTTATATTACTCCAATATTTATACAATCTGCCAATTAGTATTAGGCTATAAGTATTCTATAGGACTAAATATAGGTAAATGAGTACAATAAGACATGTGGGGTAGAATTCCAGCGAAAACTCCCCTTACAATGTTTTAATATAATATTCATGAGAATGAAGAGTACAATGTTGTGAAAGATTAATATACAATGACAGTTAGAATCTAATAGGTAGATCAGATGGCTTAAAACGCTTGAGTCTTTTGGGTTCGTTGTTATATTCCATAAGATGCTGCACAGAAGGGTTGGGATAAGCGAACAGTCTGTCTTTATATCTCTCACTGAGCTTTTTAATTTCACTTTTCACTGTGGGAATTTGTAGGCAACTTAAAATCACATTATTGGGGACGTACCATGGCGCGTCAACGATGATTCTGAGTACCTTGCTTTGGAAGCTATCAAGCATAGCTAAGTTGGAGGTAGCTGCAGTACCCCACAAGGAGATCCCATAGGTCCAAATAGGTGTGAGAACTATTTTGTAAATTAAGAGTTTATTTTCTAATGATAACTTGGATTTTCTACCGATAAGCCAGTATAACTTTTGGAGTTGAAGTCCGAGTTGCTTGCGTTTGGTGAATATATGATTTCTCCAGGTCAGTCTCCTATCTAAATGCAGCCCCAAATATTTAACTGGCTCTGTATGTGGTAGTTGATGACCATTGAAAGTTACTGGAGAACAGTTATATTTTCTCATAGTGAAACTTGGTTGTCTAAAATTGGCATTAATATATTCAGAATCAGCTTTTCAAGGATTTTTACCAGAAGGGGGAGAAGACTTATGGGTCTGTATGACGTAATTTCCGTTAGTGGTTTACCGGGTTTCAAAATCATTATTATTTGTGCTGTTTTCCATTGACTAGGGAACTAGTGTTCACGTATAGCTTTGAGACCATGTTGATGTAACTAGAAAGTTAGTAAAAAACTAAGAACAACTCAACAGGAAATAAAACGTGTCTTGTTAGAGACATATTTACTGATAAAAATAAATTGAAAGGCAAATTCGATTACAAGATACCATAAAAAACTTAAATAAAGATAAATGGAGATGTGGAGAACCTAGAACCAGACAGAAAGAAACAACAATGGACAAACATGTTCTTAAATGGGGACCAAAATTGCAGAAACGTAGCTTGAGAAAGGGATATTAAGGAACAAACTGGGAGAGACAAACAGCAACAGGGTGAAAAAAAATGGGGAGGTATACGTTCAAGAGTGGACAATTAAATTATAAGAAAAAGAGAAAGAGAAGAATTTAACATAAACGTAAAACAAATCAAACTGCGGTTCTAGGTTCATTCCCCTACTTGCATATTATGAAAAAAGAGCTTTTTTAGATCGAGTCGTAACATATTGTAAAACATCGATTCTATACAAAAACATGCAACAAAATATACACAAAAAATGCAATTAAAAGTGTAGAACTTGTTCCTTTAGTAGAATTGTAAAAAAATTGTCTTTTAAAGCTTTTCTCAACTTGCAAAATAATCATAGCGAACCAAAACTGTAAGCAATTTGCTACACTCAATGTGAAAATTCAAGTAAAATGTCGGTTTCACCAATTAGCCAATGAATGAAAAATTCATAGGAAATCGATAAATCTGTAGAGAAGCCTCTAAGCTACTTCAATAAAACATACGATTTATCACTATATATAAAGCAATATATAGTGGCAAAACACATAATTCGAGGTAAACAGCAAAAGAGCAAAAAGACCACTCTAAACAGATTAAGTAAAAATTTAAATCAAACACTTCACCATAATATTATTATTATAAAAATCCCTTTAGAAAGGACCCAAAATGTTCAAAAAGTACTCTGCTCAAGTCTACATAACCTAAACTTATACTCAGAAATAAAAAGATGTCTGAGTTTTCTCATTTGAAATCATTCACTCCAGCTGAATCTTCTAAAAAATAAAACTAACCAACACAGACAAAGCAATGGGCCATAGGCTTATAGCAAAAACGTTTGAAACATCTTCTCAGAAGGAAATTATAGTTATTACATTTTCTTACAGAGGAAGAATATAACAAAATAAAACAACCACTGCAGGACCTTAAAAATTCTATAAGACAACAACTTATATACTTTTGTGTCCCATTTACCTAAATTATTTGAACGAATAATTTAATTTCGATCATACTGGCATGTATAGGACGTCACCACATTTTGCTAAAAATTCTTATATATGCAGCTGTACCAAAGAAAAAAACTTTTTGAATTGAGTGGAGATGTTTACTTAATCAAATAACCAAATATTAAGAATTGACGTACCCTAACAGGTAAAATCACGCCTTGTCAGAAAACTGCAATACTCGAGTGTCTAAAGCTAACTTCAGTAGCAAATATTTTCTAAAGAATGATACGTTGACTTACATTTGAGCGCAAATCATCACTACCTCGATCACATATTATAAAGTAATGTTTCTTACTAAATATATATGCGTCAAACTGCATCATAATATTTTCACTGATGTAATGCCAGATTGGATAGCAAATGGGACACACTGTAATAACTTTACATAATACAAGGTTTTTAGTTAGTGTCTATATTTTTGTTTGAGTTAATCTTGAAAGTCATTAGATAGATTCTATAGATTCTCTAAAATGGTTTTAAATGTAACATTATTTTGTGACGAGTTTAGTAACACAAACTAACAGAAATAGTAGTTAGAAGACTTTTAGGTTTCGCTGTCTGGATCGCTAAAATATATTAAAATAATATGAGAAAAATTAAAAACATTAAATTGTCCTACAATGAAATTGAATGTATCTTTAAGAGATAGCTCACTGCAAGGGTATTTCTTACAGTAAAAATTTAAACTTAGAAATATAAACAATTTATCTTATAAATTATTTCAATCTTATCAAAAAATTAAAAAGTGTTTTAGAGTACGAATTTGCATACACATTTTGAGAAACATTTGGTAATTAAAACATTCTTCTTCTTCTTTATGTTATTTATTTGTTACCTATAAATCAATTTATTTCGCTCCAATCTATTATCATCTAATTTTCTTCTTTGTCCTATCGTTTTTTCTCTTATCATTCGTATTTTTGTTATCATTTCTATTAATATCTTTCTTTTTTGGTCCCTATCAGCTTCCATTGCACTCTTAATAAGTCTGTTTTCTTAAATTTTAATCACACGTTCTAGCCATTGCAATTGATTGGACTTTATTTAACTCTGATAGTCAAGGAAGTTTAAAATCGTAAATTTTCACCACTTAAGCTTAGACAAAAGTCACGATAAGTACAACGAAGTATAATGCTATGCCCAAAAACTCCACAACTAACACCATGAATAGCAGAAAAAAATAAAACTTAAACTTATGAAGAGAATGGACAATAATCTACTCATTATAATAATTTTTAAATTGCCCTAATTACCCAATTTTAAATAACGCGTTATTAAATTTCAATTGTCTTACGTCAATAAATAAAACTATAACAAATAACGATGTTGATATAAAGATCTCATAAGTACATTTAATATGAAAATTAATCAAAACTATTTATTCCACATGATACGATGGCAATGACAGTAAAAAAGTCAATAGGATACTATGCAAATCGTTAGTATCAACGTGCGTTAAGTTGCAAATATTAATCCAATTATAACTTTTACAATAGTGTACTATTTTCCAAAATATTTAATTGAAAAAGAATATTTTGGAGACTTTTTTAATACTCTAGATTTTTATTTTATTTTTAAGAGCGACATATCTTTATCTATAGTTAAAAAAATGCTAATAGCTATGAATGAATATAACCCAATATTTGCATAAACTGATGAAACAGCTCACTGACTTTCAGATCCGCATAGAACTCTTGATCTAGAATTTTGTATTATAACAGAAATAGTCGCAAACAACACAAACACCATCTTGTTTCGAGATCTTGTCAGATCATTTACTTACAAATAACAAATACAGCAGCTTAGAGATAAAAACACTAAAACCTGTTCTCTTCACAATAGATATACTAACTGAAATTTATTTATGTATATATATATTATAAGAATCAAACATAATTCCAATTTTAGCCGCAGTATTGCAAAAACTAATTTTAAAAATAATAAAACCCACTCTTGTAGAAAAAATACCATATTAGACCAGCAGTATTGTTCTCGAGAAGCATACGCTACCATAACTATAACAGCTGACATGACAGTCGCAAAAATTACTGATTATCTTCAACTTCTGAACTGCTATTTAAAGTTAAAAAGATATTGCCAACTATCTAGACAAGAAAATTTTCACGTTAAGTATCATGAATAATGAACATTCCTTTACCCAATACAATTAGGGGTCCCACAGGGCTGCATATTCGGGATTTATTTTATACTATCTGCCTTCGCTCAACGACTAAGGGTGCATTTACATAGGCGACTTATTAGTTAAAATTCCCAACTGACAATAAAGAACAAAATTCTACTAAATGTATAATTACTTTGGTAAGAACCTAGAGATTTTACAAAGGTTTTAAAATGAAATTTTAAAAACAATTACCAAAGCATCAAAATATGCCTCAAAGTGACTAATCCAGCAAGATATTTCTGTGCTGGCCATAAGAGAAGCAATACAACGATTTAGAAACAAATATTAGAATTAGAACAGTCTCCAGACTCGCATCAAGAAGTTAATCGTGAATGTATTACTAAGATTAAATAATTAAAGCTACAAATATTTGATCCGTTAACTCTTACCAGTATTTGTGTATTGGTTAAAAAGACTTTCTTCATATACTTAAAATTTCTTCCACGCAAAATCGGGATGAATTGCGTCTTATCTAAGTGACATCTAAATCAAACCTAAAGGTTAATTTTTAAACATTATCTCATAAACTTTGTTTGAAAAGAAAACCTGATAGGACATTTTTATCTTTTTTATACCGCAGCTATTCCAACCGCAAACTTTTGCGGATAACGCTGCATAATGTCATCATCACATATAAATTTCCACAGAGAATATAAAACTAGAATACCCAAGTAGGCTAAAACTAGGCTCCAAATTAAACAGAAAGTAACAAATCAATAGCACAAATAAAATTATAGAGTTATAAAATAACACTGTGGGCAACAAAACATACCTACATACAAACGAAACAAATCAAAAAGCAATAACAGAAACATATTTTAGTTTTTAAGGTAATACAGATTAATAAAGAAAAGACATACAAAAACAAATAACAAAATACAAAACACAAAATAAAACTACAAATATTCAAGTTATGTTTAAAAAACCAGAAAAAGAAGATGTGACTACCCTTTTTCCCTCTCCTAGTTGTATCATATAGCTCTATTCTTCGCGATGTTTTCATACTTCTTTTACTTTAGTAATGTTTTTGATTATGTTGAACATCAGGTAACCAATAAAATTCCAAAGCTCTAACTCTAAAAAGTTTTGAATTGAGACACCAGATTAATACACGGAATAATTAATATTTACTCACTCAAAGTCTAAACAAATTTTACTTACTTTAGCATCGTTGGTATATTTGCGCGTTATTTTAAAGTTTAATTTTTAAATACTTTAACCAAACCGCTTGGGTACAGAACTATTTTTATTCAGTCATAAAATAGTGAATAATTAATCTACTCGTTTATAATTATCTGCCATAGCACTTCTCGAAGATGAGATTTTTATCAATAGAAAAAAAATTGTAGTTCAATAATTCTAAAACTAGTTATGTGCGGAGTATCCCGTAGCTCTTACATATATACCGTTAGAAGTGATCAAATCTATAAACTTCTCCCCATATATCGTCATTTATTATTATTCTGACTCGGGCTTTTGAAAGTTTTGATTTCAAAATCTAATTTAAATTTGCATGCCATCTCTGTATTCATAATTTTCAATGCTCATACCTAATCTTGCTAAGGGTTTTGGTTTCCTAACAATTTGAAACTCCAAAGGTTTCGAAACCGTTAAAAATTGTTTATAATCAGTTCGGGAAAGGAGCAACAGGTGGAATTGGCGCAGCAGGATTTTCAATAAATTTCCCTTTAGAGGAATAACTCATATAGACTCTCTTTTTCTTATTTCAGTTATATGATATTTAGAATTCCTATTTGTGCAATTTGGACACTGTTATTCGCGCTATCCCTGCTTCTTACCTATTGTAATTTTCTTTACGAACGCATAATGCTGTACCACTTTACCCTACAGTTGACATGCATTCACCACAGTTGCATGAAATTTTTAATTTTTTTTGCTGTTTTACTTTAATAAAATACAATAAAATATTTGTAGATAGTTTTAGCTGGACTTTCAAAATTCTTTTAACATAAATATCACTTACAGGTTATAACATACGGGTATACAATTGAAGTGACCAAATAACACAATAAACACATCTCTTACAAATAGGAAAAAACGCAAGTGAGGTCATTCATAATGTACATGAAAGTAAATTATTGTGCCGAAGACAGTTTGAGAAGTTTCCAGGTTAGTTTAGCTTGAAAAGGGGCGAGCCCTCCATATTCATGATTTGGTAGAAAATAATTCCTCCACTATAAACCAAAAACTGACTGAAGTAGTTAGATTTAACTAACTTATCTATTCAATGATATTTTAATCAACTGGAAAGCGCTACGGTTGAAAAAAGAGATAAAAAACAACTTCAACTTCTCATTGGTGCGTGCATATCGTTGCCTTTCCGACATAAATTGTTACAGCGGGTGAAAAACGAATGTAACATAAAAAGATCAAGGATAGGCATCAACGGTTTAACCCCAGAGATAAAATGTAACCCTAGTCTAAAGCTAAAAACCTTACTTAGTGTTTGGTGGTATTTTCAATGAGTAATTTGGAGCTATTGGAAAGGAACCGCACGATTACAAGCAAGATTTGTTGTTAACAACTGGATCGCTTGAAAAAGTTTTACAAAAACACCCAGCTGTTTTAACAAATGTGCGTTACATATACAAATTTAATCGTGTATTTAGCCCATTTTGGAGCACTCTCGCCGGATTCAATTGTATCTATGTTTCTAATATTTCTTCCCATAATTATTTTCAGATTTCTGAAAGTGTCCAACATTTAATACTCTCTGGTGATTTAAGAAAGTAAATGGACTCCTCCAAAAGAGCTAAGAGAGATGACAAAAATGGAAAAAGAATTGTCGAAGAGACTCAGAATCAGTGTTTGGTAAATTAAACAAAATTCCACTTTCAGGGCCTAAACAATAATCTTAACAATAATTTATAGAAAGCTGTAATATGTAATAAACACACTAAATACTACGGTGGCTTACTAGTAAGGACACAAACTAATTAACTAATGTCTTATAAGTCTATAAAAAAATTACATTTATAAATCTGACAATAAAAGAAACTTGAGATACTATATAATTAACCTTATCAAGAACTAAAGTATTTCAATAGACTTAGTTGTGTTGTGGCCACCGTACTACAGTCTCATTCTTAGAAACAAAAACACACGATATAAAATGTGTGATATAAACTTTGTATAAACATGTATTGGCAGTTATAAATTTTGTAAATTTTGTGATCGATGAGTCCCACGACTATTAAACGTAGCTCTAAAATCCATTGTGGAACTTCTCAGAAACATTTCAACTGATATTAAATGGAGGGAGATTGTGGTAACTCTTTGGTGTATCACTATGCCCCCATATCAAAGCATTCAGGTATGGAGTAGCGAAAAAAAATATTATTTAGTAAAATTAAAAACACGAATGTTCAGAAAAATCGTTTTGCTGAGATTTTAAAGGCATTATGCCTATTAGTTTTATTAGTCTTACTTTCATGTTAACTAAAAAATACAATATTGTTTTAAATTAGAAATGCAAGTGATGGTAGTGTTACAGGATCATAAAAAGGTTAAGTTAATTATATTTTAGTGCATAATAAATTAAATGGTCTATAATTCTTATTATTTAAATTGCTTTGGCCTTTATTTACTTACAGTTACATTAACAGTGTGAAGATTATTTGGCTCGCTGACCGTAACTAGAATTAGTAAGAGTTGTTAGTCAGCATCCCCGAAAGGTCGAATATTTCTTTGGTAATTACAGAAAATGTTAGGCGTGCTGGGAGCATTTGCAGTTGAGTTGAAGTTAATTATGCTCTACAACCGCCACAAAAATACGCAGTCAGTGGCTTTACATTTGCAAATTATAAAGCGTCTAAACGAAAAAGCAAATAAAAGTGCTAATAAGCTGTTAAATTAGCAAGTTGAATACATAAGTGGCTCTTAGAAAATCTAAAGCATGCTAAGCGGTAGAGATAATCTCGGAGTGTAATTTTTTGTATGCATTTTTATTATTCCTTGCGATTTTCTTTCACTTTGACTTCAAAATATTTCGAATGTTGACTTATACACAAGCTTTAGATTAACAATAAGCAGAACGATATTAAAAAAATTTAAACTACAAAATGGAGAATAAATTACTAAACCAAACAATATATTAACCTATAGCTATAATTGCACAGGTTCGAGTCCCCTTTACGTTCATGGAAGTTTATGATGACGTCGTTTCATAATCTTAAAATTAAATTTAATATATGAACTATAAGGGTGACTAATTTAAAAGAGACTTTTGCTCTTTTTTATTTTTTTTGTGGGTAGTTACAATTCATAATTAAAAAAAAATTATAATAGCAATGATTATTCTATTCAAACAACATCGCCACAAGACGAAACAAGGTCAAAATTTAACGCGCGTGCGTTGCGCTAGCATTTATAAACTTTTTATGGGACATCAGTTACTAATAATTGACAAAACATGTGCGAAAGTGAATATTAGCCATAGTACTACCCAGTTAATAATCTTGTCAAAATTACGAGAGATGTCCTCAATATGAGTCCCCCCCCGTAATGTTGAGCTGAAGGTTCCTCTCCTTTTATAAAAAGGACGAGATAATGAGATTTTACCCTCCAAGACCTAAATAGAATGATCTGTAGGTTCTGCAGCTCCTGCAAGTTCTAGCAACGGTGTATTGAAACAAAAATCAATGGTTGGTAGTGCCAAATAATCAAAATGCACCAAATATTAAATGTTCAAAAACGCACACATAAACTTGGAATTGAACACTGAATTGCGGAAAATTAAGATTTAATGATCATCATCTAATTATTGTAATGTACAATAACGCCATTGGTGCCGCCGCTCGGCTCCCAAGCGGAAGTCCGACTTTAATTACAATTTGAAGCAAAAGCATTAGTCATTCCGTCCCCTGCTCTACCTATCTGCACTAGATTACATATCTATGATTGTGTTTGTGCAGGTTATCTACAAATGCAGCGTGTTTGCGTATGGCACACAAACAGGAGTACGTAGGAAATTACAAAAATCAATTATGGAGGTATTCACGATTCGATTTGGTAACAAATCAATATTACAAAGAAAATACTTTTGGTTGTTTTAATTTTAATATATTTTTTTTATTTTAATCTAGATGTTACCGCTAAAAACATAAAATTTAATACGGTTAAATAATGTTCTTTAAATAATTTAAAATTTTTTCATGTTTTCTTCTTGTACTAACTACTAGTATTTTAATATAACTTTTATGTCCTTAGTAAAAACAGAATGTTAAGAAGCCTTTGCGTTTTTTTTTACAACAAAAATACTACTGTACTATCATAATAGCAATAAAACTAGCCAAAAGAGATATTCAAAAATGTTTCTAATAAAGAAAGGGTAAGTTTAAGTCCGCAGAATAAGACTTTATTTTTAAAACATTAGTTTTTGTAATACTTTTATTTGAAACAACAATTTATATAGAGAGTATTTTAAAGAACTGAGAGAATATTTCAATATGAACTAGTTCAGCGCCAAATTGGTTGGCATGAAGAAATGAGTTTAAATAGATAAAATCTAAATAAAGGCATAATTTAATTGAGATATCATATTGCGTGTATTAAATGGTGGAATTCAAAATAAGGTTGTTAAAATGCGATTTTTAATAAATAGAAATAAATTGGCTCGTAGTTAGGTACATCCTCAAATAGTTTTCTTGACATTGCATTTTTCTGCTAGTATGCCGACAAACTAAGTCAAAGGATACAACTTTAGTTACATAGTCACCTAATTAAGTCATCAAATCGTGATTTTTAAAAAGTGCACCACGAACTTTAAGGTAAATTTTTGAGTTTGATTAAAAACCACTTTTATTTCCCCATCGTGCTAATAATCATTAGTAACTTACAGTATGGTTCAAATAAAGGTTTATGGATAAAACATTGCCGAATAGGAAAACTAATTCGGTAAACAAACGGCTTCGGGACCGATAGTGGCATTGGAGCTGGGATAATCCGGAAATTTTCTCAGTTTAATGCACATGCATCTCTGGGGAAATATGTTACGGTATTCTAAACGGAAATTCGTGCTGTAGATGTGTGTCGGCGGAAGAATTTAAGTAGGAACTATTAAGGTGAATACATTCTTATGTCAGCTAGTTAGTTAGTTAACAAAGCACTTCTAAAATGATCTGGGAATGTCTGAAAAACTTATAACCCTTGCTAATCGCTATAAAAGTACTCTTGCGTGAGTGCTAGGAGATAAAACTCTATCAGAAAATAAAAAAGGGAATGCATTGTCAAAAAAAATCAAAATCTACTTTCATAGACCCGAAGTAGTGGTTAGAGTAACCAAAATTGCAATTTGCAATAGAATAATAGTGGTGGAAGAGCTAAAGTTCATTCTAATAAAATACAAATGACATCCTGTATTTAAATAAATTGCAAGATAGTCTAGTGATTAAGTTAATTTTTGGGCACTGTAATTTCATGTAAACATACGCACATTATTTTATTATCATTAATAAGATGGTTACTGGATCCAGCTCCTGACCTCAGTCCTCTTGATATGACCTGACGCTGTATGTTAGTAGGTCGTATAGGTTAACTTCGTATTAATAGAGAACACAAATAGCAAAGTTACCGTGGTTTTATACGCTCTCATAAAGATCCTAAGCACTGTGGCAGATGTACTCTTGGATTGTTGGATATCCGTGTCTCTGTGGAGGTCGTCGTTCCTTAAATACTTCGAAGCTTCAGAGATGGACCGTAAAAACCGGTTTTGTGTGACCTAGTGCTTGTTGATATGCGTTTTTGCGGCCCAGTCCCAAACTAAAACCATATACATCATTATAGAACAAATGATAGTCTTATAGACCGTTAGCCTAAATATTAGTGGTTGATAGTCGGCTCCTTAAGTGAAAGAGGAAGCCGATAGCCCTTTTAGCTGCCTTTGCCTTGTCCAGGTCGGTATCCGATCTAGGGTCACCTTAAAGTATATAGTTGCTTCCTTTCAGGATCTTTCTTCCAAATATCCTAAGGTTCGCCAAGTCGCTACATCTTGTTTGCCATGGAGGACAAATCTTTTAGGAGGTTGATGTTCGGGTCGCGAGAGATGATTGCAGCGAGCTGAACAGCAACCCCGTGTTGTCTGCGTATTAGCCCATTATAGTGGAATGATTCTGAATCTCCTTAGAAGAGGAAAATCCAGACAAGCCGGACCACCCACAACAAAAGACCATGTCCATGTCGAGAAAAACTAGGCTGGTAAATACTTAGTGGGTTTCTACAACGAAGAATCTATGTATTATTAAATAAATGCGAAGGGCGTTACAGCTGGTGTTTTAATGTTTTCGAGTTTTTAGACTGTGGCAGAAGTTTGAAAACTCTTGACGTTCAGATATCCGCCTTACTTCTGGAAGACGTCAGTTTCCAAATTCCGACTATGGTCTCAGAGTCAAAGAACGAATAAGATGGTGATCAATCCATTTGTACATTTTCCAGTGAAGAGAATAAAACAGGCTCATAGATTATCTTTAATTGCAAAGCCCAGCTCAATGGAGCCCAGCTCTGCAAAGATTCTAAACAGAAAAAAAACATGTTGTAAATGTAAAGACGGTGAACTTTGCCTCTCAATAAGTGAACAGATAAATAGTAGGATATGACTTAAAGTTGGAATATTAGGAATTTTCAATTTCTATGCACGTCTCACTCTCAATGCCATTGAAATATAAATGACATAAAATAAAATTAAGTAAGCAATATTGCAACAAATATGCACAGTGGATAAAGTAAAATAATGTAACTGTAACTGACAAACGCATACATACGTAAGGATTTAATGAGATCGAAACAATACATTTCAAATGGTATCATAAAGCTATCGATGTTAAAATAAAAACTAATAACCCAGTTTGCATAAGGTTTAAACTACTCTACTATAGAAAAATGTTATATCGCATTACAACATTTAATTAATTATTTGCATTTCCTGAAGCAACTTGAATATCAAATCAGATTATTGACAAAAATAAACGTATTATTGAAGATAACATATACACGAAAAAGGCTAAACAATTACGAAGTCTAAGTATAAGAATAGAAGATCGTATAGCGCAATTTTTGGGGAGTAAAATTTTGAGTTGAGTAAATAAAAATGTAAGTTCAATCAGAAAGACTTTGAATATGTTATAACTACTAAACTTTGAAATCGTACACCCATTGTCCATTTACGTATAATAAATTATTAAAAACATTTATATTGTAACAAAAATAACATATCCATCACCATTTCTAACGGCACCCTTGAGTTCAATCTGCAAAATCCTCTGATACGTTGCAGAAGTCTGCATTTGAATATAAGTCAAATATAAGAGGTCATAAAGCAACAAAAGCGATAAAAATAAATTGAAGTTGCTATACTAACTGCTGATTGCTGCGCTAATAGTATTATAGTCTATAATTATTGTTTAGTTACATCGTTTTCCCAATCACATTCAATTTATCATACAGGCTGAACAATGAGTGACAAAGGTGGTTAAGATTTATTAGAAACATCAAGGGGAAGAGATTTAGAAAACGTTCCAAAAAGGAAAATGACACTTTTGTCTCATGTGGTGTGCAGCACTCACAGTCGTCGCCATTAGCTTCAATAATTTCAATTCCAAATTGTAGTACAACTGCAAGATATTTCGAGCTCACAAAGCCCTAAAATACTCTCAAAGAACCAAACTCAAATATATCACTCGATGATCCGGCACTGTGGTGTAAATAATCAACTTTGCGAGATGTTTTATAAAAAGTCGATGAATGGAAGTCGTATCAAACGAAATTGTTTGGTTTATTCAAAATCTCCTCTGCGGAGAAACGACATTCCAAGCAACTGACTGATTTGATGACTGATAAAATAACCACATAAGAAACTATTATGACAATAAATATAAACACGGTTAATGCATTTTAAAATTTATTAGTAGAAGTCGAGTTTCATACAAAGTAGAGTTTAAACAGTAGAAGGAAGAAGCTTTGTATTGGTGAAATGTTCTCTTAAGAGTTGTTAAAGTTATGTAACTTTTGACTTTCCGTAGACTGCAAATTCTTAGCAATAATGAAATATTAAGCTTCATAAGAAATGGCAACTGATTTCAAAACTCAATCATTTTATGACCAAAATTTAAAAATAAAGGAAGAGGTGTTTCCTCATTCTTATAAAGTACGACTGTCAATAAATTCATTGTACAGTTAGCTGACCAAGTTGAGGCAAAGATTTTCTAAGAAATTGTAAATACTAATTATTACATCTAACTAGCTTTTGTAGTAGCTCTGCAGGAACTCCTGTTGAATGATTATGGATGTTTATTTGTAACAGTGGCCATAAAGGTGAAGAGCCGGCAAATGCTTTAATGTCAACCGTAGGTTTTGACATTAGATTTAAGTAACTCTAAAGAACAGAGCTACTGGAATGCCAGCAGCATGTCAGGATGCTACAAATGTCTTCAGGTTAGAATAAAAATCCTCTGACCAAGTAGGCTTCTCTACCACTACTTGGCTTTGCGACTGCAAAGAGCGCAGCAAGTACTCTATTAAATTATTTTCTTTAAAACAACAAATCTATAGTTTCATCGATTATTCATTCAAAAGATGAGAGCTCCTTTTCTGATGCCAGTCAAACATTTTATAAATGCTCTGATACACATTATCCATGACAGCAGACTAAAGACCTACAGTATAAAGCAAATGTAATATTGGTAAAACTTAAAAATCCTGAAATGGTATTGATGGCTTGTTTCCCAAACAATGAACATATAAAGTTTCAAGAAAAAAGTGGAAAGTTGGAAAAAGAAAGTTCAGATACAACAAAGGTCTTTGCTGTATACAGTACTTTAGAAGCTTTCAGCAACACTATTCAAAACAAACTGGCGTCTACAAAACGGACATTATAAGAAAAAGGAACTCAAAAGTTTCTTTTGATGAAAAAATATGGGAATTACGAGTTGTCTGGGCAATAATATTTCGTGATAAAAACATATCATCTTGCAGTTGATTCTCTAAAGCTCAACTTAGCACTAAAAGTAAATAAGGAGTTTGGATTTCTATGGTAAATAACTCAAATAGAAAAATGACAGAATACGACAGAGAGCAAATTAGCTATTAGAAAAGTATGCATATGATTCAGATAAAACATTCCCTGGCAAATGTGTGCATTTAGCAATATTTTTAAGGATCAATAAATGTGTTGGCAAAGAATACCAAACCAAATTAGAATCACAAAAACTCCTGGCATTATTGAAGTCGTGGGATTATTGTCTTGGTTCTAAATTTTTTTCTACGTATGGCAGTTGTTAACTGCACCGGAGAACGATCTTTTCCAACTCTTAAGAAAGTGAAAAACTTTGTGAAACTAACTATCTTCTGATGATATAGTTTAGAGGTTTGTTAATTCTAAACACAAAAAAAAGAACTTTTTTTAATAAAATTTTTTAGGTGAAATGAAAATTTGTTTAAATTTTTCAACAATATTGTATTGGAATTATGTATCTAACAAAAATTTAAAAAATAAAATAAACGTTTTATTCAAACACTCAATTTCTTTATAATTTTTTGATAGCGTCTCAAGCATGCAAAAATTTGAAGGAAGACTGTTTAAAGATTTTCTGCTTAGGGCGCTAGAAAACTCAATCAAACCTTATTTGATAATAACATTATCATTGAATAAAGAGAATATACTTAGGATAGTTTTCAATCTAATCGTATCGTTGCATGTTACTTGTCAAATGTGGGTTACAAAAATTGTTGATAAAACTCCAATAACCGACGCAGATAGCGCGACAATCCCATAACTGTATTATTGCAATTTTCCACTCGAAAACGATGAAAAATTTGAACGATACAGATACAGACAACACCGCCAAATGCGGGTCTGCAGTATTATCAGAGCGGACTTCGATTAGCAATCCGCTGCTAATGCAACAGCAAGTTTGCGCTGTAATGGCACCAATGCCACCGATTATCGCCGAGGACGCTAAAAACTGAAAGTGACCTACCTCGCGCCGCTGCCGAAAAACCGGTAGCGCTGCGATTAGATAGCCTGTAATCCTCCTCGGTGGCTGATATCGACGCGGATAAATCGCGGTGACCTCCGATAAGCCCCCTATTTATAGTCTGCCACCCGATATTTACGATGCCACCCGCTGCCGCGACTTCTGCCACTGCCTCAGCCGCCGGGCACTGCTCCGCACTGCCGGCGACACGCGCGCTCGGTCGATGCGGAAAGCTCTAGCAGTTGGACGTCGACTGGCGTCGCGGCGCTCGGCGCGCCGTTGTGCGAAGCCACGTACTCTGCACGTGCGATGCCGCGATAAGCTCCGCGATAAACTCGCAACGGCCACGCTCGACTGAACGCTTAGCCGGAGGGCCGATGGATTTTATCGGCCGATAAGCGCCCTGCGCGGGCGCGACGCCGTGAACGCCGGCGTCGCGCCCCCTCCCGCGGCGCAGCCCCGGGCGTCTCCCGTATCTGAATGAGCGGCGCTGGATTGCCGGCTACAAATCGAGCCCGCCGAAACAATGGGAGTTGGATGTTGCTTCAATTGTGATTTTTCCAGGAGACGCGGGTTTTCCGCCGGCTCGGGGCGTGATTGACTGCTCGATTAGAGCCGCCGCGATAGAGGCTGGAAGAAGTGCCCTTTCAGGCGTACAAAAGCTCTGCACTACTTTATGTCGAAAACAACTGTTGAATTCAATTCAATAGTTGATTTAACTATTCCTCCACTTTTCTTGTTTGTCACTTCCATTCGTTTTCAGATATCGTCCATTATTTTTTGTCGTTCATTTCTTACTTTAGATGGTTTTGATTGCCACTCTAAAGCTGCATCACGTCGAATTCTCTTCTTTTTGAGCAAAAGAACTGTTTTGTTTTACATCCTGTAGTCTTTTGTTGCCACACAACTGTGTTTTGTACCGCTTTCTTTGATCTAACGTGTAATACTTATTTCAGGCGTATTTTCAGTTACTTGTATGTATATATTTTTTTATTAACTCCCCTTACATATATATAATCTGCCCTATTAAAAGATACATTTAGGTAAGAGGCAAATAATCTATCAGTATTTCTAGTCACGTGGAGTAAAACCACTCCATTATATATATATATATATATATATATATATATATATATATATATATATATATATATATATATATAATCAAAAGCCATTTACCTTATTGGTGTTGGCTTATATGTACATTATACAATACTTATCTACATTCTTAACTTAATTAAACTGAAATAAACTGGATTGTCTGTGTTACGAACAAATTTATTCCATTCTTTTCTGTTGTTTGTCATTGCTTTCGCCTCCTCCACTGTTTTTCCTTTCCTTGTTAGTATTTTTCCTATAGTGTTATCCCATGTTTCCTGTGGTCTTCCCTTTTCTTTTGCCTACTTTTCTCGTTTCCCATATTCGTTTGACTTGTCTATCTTGATCCATCCGCTGTAAATGGCCCCACCACGCTAATTGTCTTTGTTCAATGAAGCTTGTTACTGGGTTAATTTCTAATTCTGCTCTAATCTGACTGCTTCTGATTTTATCCCTCAAGGAGACGCCTTTCACTCTTCTTAAGTATTTCATTTCTGTGGCTTCTAATCTTAGTTTCATTTTTGTGTCAATACCCATGATTCGCATCCATAAGTCATAATAGGCCTGAAGATTGTTTTATACACCGTAAGTTTGGTTTTTTGTGTCACCTCTCTTTTGTTTATAAAATTTGCGTTCATTGCGTAATATAGTTTATTACATTTCTCTATCCTTTCGGATATGTCTATTTCCTGTCTTCCGTTATTATCTATAGTGACCCTAGATACTTGAACTGTTTTATCTGTTTAATTTCCTCTCCATTTATTTGCATCTTTATCTTCTGGTGATCTTTCCCAATAAGCATCACTTGTGTTTTATTGGCGTTTATCTTCATACCATTATTTGTTAGTTCTTCGTTCCATATCAGTAGGTTTCGTTGTAGTTCTTCTTCGCTTCCTGCCATTACTATAATATCGTCTGCAAATGCACAGTTTCGTATGAATATAGGTTGTAATTTTCTATATCCTACATTTAACCCTCTGATCCTCTGGTGACATGTTCGTATTATTTCATCCATAAAGATGATAAATAATGCCGGACTCAATACCCTCCTTGCCTTAAACCTTCATTTGTAGTAAACTCCTCTGATGTTCTGTTATTGTTTATCACATAGTTCCTTGTCTTTTGGTACAGACTTTTAATTACTCTCGTTACTTTTGGGCTTATTCCTCTGTTGCTTAAATTTTGCCATACTCTCTCTCTGGGTGTTCTATCGAAAGCTTTCTCGAGGTCGATAAATGCAAAGGCGGCTTTCTCGTTGTATTGAAGTATTTTGTAATTATTTGTTTCACTGTAAATATATGGTCTTGTACGCTTCTACCCTTACGGAAACCACTCTGTTCTTCTGTTAGTGTTGGTTCTATGACAGTTCGGAGTTTACCTTCAATTATTTGTTCGAACAGCTTTAAAGGTATGCTCAGCAGCGTTATGCCTCTATAGTTGTTACATATTTTCCTATCTCCTTCTTAAATATTGGTACTATCTGTCCTATTTCCCAATCTTTTGGTATACTCTCTTCTTTCCATATTTTGTTAAACATTTTAAGAGCGCCTTTGTTCCTTGTTTTCCCATTTTTTCAACATTTCGCCAGTGATTCTGTCATGTCCTGGTGACTTTCCATTTTTAATTTTCTTTAGTGCTGTTGTCAATTCTTCTTCTGTTATACCTTCTTCTTCGTTTTCTATGCTGTTGTTTGTCTTCTGTCTGTGTATTTTCTTCATTATTCGTGCCTTGGGTCTGTAGGAGTTCTTGGAAGTATTGCTCCATCTGTTCATTATATCTATTGGGTTTGACAGTACCTTTCCATTATTATCCTTTATTACTGTGTTATCTGGTGTTTTCCTTTCCTTAAGTTTTTAAAACTTTATAGAATAGTTTTGGTTCTCTCTGCTGTTTTTCTAACTTTTTCCCAAAGTCTTGCCACGTTTTTCTTTCGCATCTGTCACCATATGTTTTACTATTATACGCTGTTCTTTGTATGTTTTATATGCCTCTTCTGTCTTTTCATTAAATATTCTGCCCACCTCTTCTTCTTTAATTTAACTTGGTCTTTTATTTCTTCACTCCACCAGGCGGTTCTCTTCATATGCTTATTTGTCTTAATTACACCACATGCGTATCTGGCTGCGTTTATTAGAGTGTTCTTTATCTTCTTCCACATCTCTTCCACATTCATCTGTTCTAGCTTTTCTTCATCTATTAGTAGTTCTCTTCTTATTATGTTCTCGTATTTCTTTGCTATTTCTGTTTCTTGTAGTTTATAAATACGTATTGTTTCTTTCTGAACTGCGTATTCTTCTCTTATTGCTTGTTTTTGATTTTCAGGTCTCTTTATCTTTCCCGTTAATAGGTAGTGGTCGCTGTATATCTCCGCTCCTCTTTGACTCTAACATCTTTCACCATCTGCCTGTTATTTTTTCTACTAGTATGTATTCTAATATAGATCTCTCATTTCTGCTTTTAACCTCTCTTGTAATTGTGTGTATCTTTTGTGCTGGAAGAATGAGTTTGTTATGATTAGGTTATTACGGGAGCAGTATTCTATTAATCTGTTTCCGTTGTTATTTCTTTTATCTTCGCCGAATTTTCCTATCACCGTTTCTGTGTTATTTTCTCTTCCCCACTCTACTGTTGAAGTCACCTGCTACAAATATTTTCCCTTTGCTTCTTTCTGTTATTAATGCTAAATCCTCCCAAAATTTATCTTTTATTTCCTTTTTCTCGTTTTCGTCAGGTCCGTAGACTGCAATTAACGTTATTTTTTCTTTTCTTGCATTTCTAATTCCACCGTGAGGATTCTTTCCGACCACCCTGTCCAGTTTGTGATCTTATCTTCCCAATTCTTGTTTATAATGCATCCCACGCCTTCTGCCGCTCTTGCATTTTCTTTCACTCCGGAGTGTATTAGTCTGTGTCCGTCCGTTAATATCTTTTCTCCTTTCCCTTTTTTCTTTGTCTCTGCAAGTACCAGTATTTCTGTTCCTATTCTGTTAAACACATATATAACTTCTTCTTCTTTATTCGTTAAACTTCTTATATTCCATACTCCAAGTTTCCAATCCTTTATGTCGTTTCCTTGTCCATTGCCAGTTTCGTTACCGTCATCCCCCTGCTTATCTGCACGTACTAGTTTTTTCGACCTGTTCGGGTTATTTTTCTTAATTGTTCCTCGAAATTTGTTCCCTCTGGTGATCTCTCTGTTGCAGTCCTTTTTATTGATGTGCTTTCAGTCCTATCTTCCTTTATCAGTTCTTCTTTATTTGCAAGATCATTTGCTCTGTATATTTCATCATTGATTATCAATTTATTATATTTTAGCTGTGCTCTATATCCTTTACTCCTTGCTTCTTTCATATGTGGGATTAACATTTTTCTTTCCTCTACTACCTCCTTGGTATAATCTTCATCAATCCATATATTTGTTCCTTTGAGCTTTCTCGCGTTTTGTAGGATTTGTATTTTTTTATTACCTCTAATTAACTTAACCAAGATTGGTCTTTTCTTGTCTGTCATATATTTTCCAATTCTTCTTATTTGTTCTAAATCCTCTTTTAAGTTTATGTCAATTCCTATCTTTTGCATTATATTAGCTACTTTTACCTCTGACCTGTTCGTGTTTTCATTTTCTTCGTCTACCACTCCTTTAATTATGATATTATTTTTCCTGGTTTCTCTTTCTAGGTAAGTAATTCTTCCCTTATGTTGTGCCACCTTCTCTTTTAGTTTCTTATTTTCGTCCTTGACTTGTTTCATTTCCAGCCCAAAAGCATCAAATTTATCATTCATTTGCTTCATGTTCATCTCTATTTGTTGGAACATCTTCTCAATTCTCTCCATTTCGCTCCTGTTTGGGTCTGCTGTTGGTTGCGTAAAGTGTCAAACCCCAGTCTACCCGTCGTAAGTCTGTCACTTATCCACCAACAGCCCCCTTCACGTTCCTTGATCTTACAATTCAATTTTATTTACACTACTCCTTGTATATTGCAATACTTCGGCGTTTAATGTGTTGCCTATCCAAAAAATTTTGATGTGGAGGTCATTCCAGTTTTATTTACTTCTCTTATCTATACTAGTTTCATGCGATTTTAGCTGTATTCACACAGTCCTTAACCTTACTTATCTATTATTTTCTTTAATTTACTCACTGTTTCGTCGTTATTTTGTTTTCCTGTTCTCCTACACCTTCCTCTATTTCCCTCTACTAGGTTCACTGCTTTACTCTGCCTCAGTTTTCTCAATACGGCCCTTTTGGACTTTAAATATTGGAGAACACATGCGGCATGTCACACTCAAACAAACAGCAATCCATTATATATATATATATATATATATATATATATATATATATATATATATATATATATATATATATATATATATATATATATATATATTATATATATATATATATATATATATATATATATATTATATATAACTAAAGTTTTGTATTTCACTTTCCACTGTAGGCAGATTCACTCACTTTGATTTTTTTTCTTGATTGAACATTGAACAGTATAGTCTCTCGGTATATGCTCTCGATGACCTTCCTGTTTACAAAAAAATCAAAAATAATAAAAACCAAATATGGTTCCATTTAATCAGCTATAACTTTTGTACAATATCAGGTTGATTTCTAAAATTTGGCACACATTTGCATAACATTACTAGTTTTGTTGTAACGAAATATAAGTCTAATAATTTACATTTTAGCAGAGTCGCAAGTAAGTTTGTCAAATATTTCATTTTTGGACTTTTTGTTAAGACAAAAGGAAGGAGTAGCACATTGATGTAATTACTAGTTGGTCATAATTATTATAGGTAATGTAGATGGTTGCAAAAAACCGGTGTCAAAAATGTTTACTTCTACCGAAGTTATTGCTGAAAATTAAAATTTATTATTTTCGACTTGGCGAGACGACTCACGTTGAAGCGCTGTATCTCCTGGCACATATGTCAGATATACTCATATGTTGTACAAAGCTTTTGCTTTGTTTAATATTACTACATGCAAAACATGGGCAATATTGAAGTGTAAGAGGAGTAAAGAGGCATTGTACAACTTATTCCCACTTTATCATTACCGAAAAAAATTTGTACTACTTAATATTCTGAAAATTGTAGATAAGACCATTCTAGCAAACTGCCTCAGCAACAAAATCCTCCAACACTTAATGAAATAATTAAGATTATAAGAAAATAGGATAATAAAATCCAAATGTCATTAAAAAAGTCTTTTTGAAGGCAACTGAAGTTTAAACTATTTCTAACCAAATTTTTCTATTTTGCCAGAAATGCAAATTACGCACCAAAACTGGCACTTCTTAGTTTATTTGTGTAAAATTACTGTTGAGGGTGTTCATTGTTGAGCTTTTATTAAGTTCCATGCAGTGTAGGAAAAACTCAAACCTAAAAATAAAACCTAAGGGGCTTTTGCACTGACTAATTGAGCCAAATACGTGTTCAAATCCACAACTGAAGGCAAAAAAGTGTTCCAATCCGTTAAAGCGACCAAGACATTTGTACCACTGTAGATCAGCGGTCAACGTAGTTCAGATTTTCAAGGAACTGGTAACGAAATTTAGTTAAGTTCGCAGTAGACTTTGTGTTGGTTTGTAGATTTGTAAATATTGTTGAAAGCAGCATAAAGTTTTAAGAGATCGCTAAAACGATTGCTGTAACTGCTTTATGATAATTTATGTTTTGACCTATAACAGTTAAACAGTGACCTAAATCTAAAAACTAAAACCTTTGGCAACAAACCGGTTTGAATGAGGCAATGACCTTTAAAATCGGTTCATAACTGTAGGAGTTGCAATATTAGTTTTTTTTTTGCAGTTTAATAGAGTAGATTTATTTTGTCTAAAGACTTAACCCGTAATAACCCGTAGATAAGTTAATTAGTAGGTTTTTAATTCGTCACTAACTATATAATTATGTGCAAAGTTCAATTATTAGAAAATACATAAAAACTGATTGGATTTAGCAAGATATTTTTATATTCCTTAAAAAATCTTTACTTCTATCAATTTAAATATTTATACTAGATTTAGACATTCAAGTTTTGCTTTCAGAGTAAAATAAGGAAAAAAGAAAACCAAAGAAATGGTTTATGAAATAAGATGCTGAGTCTATTTGAAGCGATTATATTGTAGTTATCTTAGTCGTGTGAAACGACGTATAAAGCCAAAACGGAATGAAGATGAATAAGTCAAAAACTAAAATAATGGTAGTAACAAACGAAAAGAAAAAAGTAAAGATCCAAATAGATGAAGAAAAGGTAGAACAAGTGAACAACTTCCAATACCTGGGAGTAACTATAGAAGAAACAGGAGAACAAAGTGTAGAGGTGAATAGAAGAATAGAGTCAGCCAACAAAGTTTATCATGCACTGTGTAAAGGCTTTATCAATAAAAAAGAAATATCAAGAGAAACAAAGATGAAGGTGTACAAGGCAGTATTCAGACCAATTCTTATCTTCGGATGCGAGTCATGGGTGCTAGCTGACCAAAATAGAAGTAAGATAAGAGCAGTTGATATGAAATATTTGAAAAGAGTAAAAGGTATAACCAAACTTGAATTATAAATAAAGCAATTAGAGAAGAACTAAAGATCAAACATGTAGAAGACTTTATTGAAAAAAGACAATTGGGATGGTGGGGACACCTACAAAGGATGGAGGAAAAAGCGCAGACACGAATGATCTGGGAATTCAAAACAATAAGTACAAGAAAGAGAAGAAGACCAAAACAAACTTGGAACAATGCAATTGAAAAAATACTGAAGAAGAAGGGAAAATCGTGGACAGAGGCCAAAAAGTTAGCAACAGATAGAAACAAGTGGAAAAAATGTGTATCGAACTGAAGGAGTTATTGTGTTTATGTGACAGCAATGTTTAGTGAAATATAAGATTGTGAAATGCTATTGTAAACAATTTAAGTCTAACTACACCCTTATGGGTAGATAGGTTTTTTGATTATATATATATATATATATATATATATATATATATATATATATATATATATATGTTCGGATAGGTTTCCGCGGTTAACTATGTTTAAACAACTTGGTTCACGGAATGAACTGCGTCTATTTTGAAGAAATTCTCGACGTTTTGGCATATATACGGCATATAATACTGAAAACCTTCCCTATACGCAAAGGTGACATCATGGTTAGCTTTAATGTCGTTTATTTGTTTACAAACATCCCAATTCCTGATACCCTACAGTTATTAAAGTCAACGTATCATATAAATAACAATATCCTCTCCCTAATAAACCATTGCCTATCCAATACTTACTTTACCTTCCAAAATAAATTTTACCGCCAAACTAATGGTGCTCCCATGGGTTCCCCACTCTCACCTGTCATTGCTAACCTTTTTATGGCCGATTTTGAAACAAAAGCCCTTGCCTCCTTTCACCTTAAGCCTACCTGCTGAATACGATATGTCGATGACACTTTTGTTATCTGGCCTCATGGACATGATACCCTTCCAGAATTCCTTTCCCACCTCAACCAAATCCACACCAATATCAAATTTACAAGAAACCCTTCTAATGACCGCTTTTATTACACTGTCTACAGAAAACCCACTCACACTAACCGCTATCTAAATGCCAAATCCCATCACTAGCGTGCCCAAATCCATTCGGTTGCAAAATCCTCATAACCAGATCCATCAGACTTTCCGATACGAAAAATCGCCAAACAGAAATTAAATCCATTACCACCACCCTTCTGCAAAATGGATATTCCAACAAATCCTTAACCAATATAATCAAAAATATAAATAAAAACACTAATTCTCAATCCCAAAACCCTCCTGACTAATAAAAAGCATTCCTACCTTACATCAGGGGCATTACCGATAGAATAAGCCGCATACTAATACGGCAAAATATCCGCACGGTCTTTACGACCAACAACCAAATATCTGGGCTTATTCGCTCAGCAAAGGATCACTGCCACAATGAATCCCAAGGACTGTATGAAATAATTTGTGGAGACTGCCAAAGGACCTACCTAGGTCAAACAAATCCGCAAATATCTAGCCGAATATACGAGCATTTTCTGGCCTTACGGAAAGGCGATAATGGTTCGGCACTTGCCAAACACAGCAAAGAAACAGACCACAAAATTAATTTTTCGGAGGCTAAAACCATTGCTCCCATTTCCCATTTTACCAGCAGAATAGTACGTGAGGCAATTGAAATAGAAAAACGCCCACAGTGCCTCAACACAAGAGATGACAACCAGCGTTTTCCTGTCATGTGGAAGTCCCTTATTGCTCCGCACCACCAATTACGCAACACCCTTAATCCTACAAACTTTCCCCAACCCAACGCATCTCCCGCCAAACAAACTTTCACTTCCAGCCCTATAAAAGATCAAGCAGGTCACACGAAAGCTCAGTCTTATTCAAAGACTCATAGCTCTCCTTGGGGAGTAGGCAGATTGAGACCCCGACTGAAGAGCTAACCTATCTTAGTCGATATTAGATAGATAGATAGACAGATAAATTCTTTATTTGTATCACTGCAACACGATAGAGGTACACTTTACAGAAAAAGTACATGCGTACATAATTACTATCACACACATGTCGTGCGTGATTAAGGGGACAAAACAGTTGAACAAAATACAGAAGACAATAATACAGACAAAGATTCGGAGTAAAGACAAAACCATGTAGCATGTGCCTAAGGGTGCTGCAGCGTTGCAAATGGGCCATAGCTCAGAGTATAGCATTACTCCAAGTATGGAGCAAAACTCTGATATTCTACTATAACGCATGGGCTTACGCGAACAAAAGTGTGGAATAAAATGGTGAGTATGTTTATGTGTGAGAATGTATGCGAGTGTAATTAATATAATATAATGTAATAATTTGATAATATAATTTCAGTACAATTTTATTAAGAAAACACGTTCAATAATAACAAAACGGAAACGTACAAAATTTGATTAAATTCGATTTGTCCAACATTAATAATTACTAGAATGCAAAGTATATATGCAAAATATATATATATATATATATATATATATATATATATATATATATATATATATATATGTATATATAGTTAAATTAAATTAAATTAAATTAAAGTATATAATTGAATTATAATAAATGATGAGAAAATGATTGACTTTAATTGACATTTTATAACAATTGAAATGAAATTTATATCACAGTTAATAAATGAAGATATGAAAGTCGCTGCTGCTATAGAACTAACAGGTACACCACTTTTTTGTTGCTCAATGAGAAAAGCTTTAAACTTCTTTCTGAAAGTAAAGCTGGAATTAAAGAACCTAAGGGGTAGAGGGATGTTGTTCCAGCAGCCCGTAGGTTGGTAACGAAAGCTGCCCTTAAATGCAACTGTTTTATGAGGATGCACTAATAAAATAAATCGTGAGGGTCTTGTTACATATCGGTTATGGAATGGGGAAAAACTAAACTTTGCGTTTTCCGTATTCCGGTTTCTTAAATTTCATCACATCAAACACCAAACCCGCAAGATATTGATGTCTTCGGTACGCCATATTTAAAGTGGAAGCATTATTCAGATATGGTGTTATGTGAGTGCGAGGAGGTATTTTGAAGCAAAAACGACAACATGCGTTTTGCACTCGTTGAATAAGACGTTGCGTTTTAGCATATAGGCAAGGGCCACATACAAGGTCGCCATAATTAAGCACGGATAACATTAATGACTCACATAAACTCACCAACTGTAGTATGTGAGTTTCAAAACAATGCCAAGGTTCTTAGCTTCATCCATTCGATTGATGTTGTGACCTTAAAGTGTGATAACAGGATTTGTATCCAAAACACATGTGATTAATTTTTTTGATCCCGGAACCATGTATTTCGATTTCAAGGGATTCAACACTAAGGCATTGTTTAATGACCAACGTGAAATACGTTCTAAATCGGCGTTGATTTTTGTCACAGCGTCACTGACCCTATCACGAGGTACAGAAATGTAAATTTGCACGTCGTCATCATAAAAATGATTATTGCAGTGCAGAATTTCCTTTGAGAGATCCGCAGAATATATGACAAAAAGTAAGGGACCCAGAAGGCTTCCCTGCGGCACGCCACGGTTGGTAGTTTCATAGTCTGACATAAAAATAGAACCATCTTCTTTCTCTAGTTTGACTGATTGCTCTCAATCTCTCAGATAGCTGTAAACCAGACAATACTTTGTCAACTTAAACCATAGTAAGAGAGCTTTGAAAGAAGAAGTGAGGTATTTAAACTATCAAAAGCACGTGATAAATCGAGTAGCGCTAGTATTGTAGGTTTACCAGAGTCCTGTTTTGTCAAAATATTATCTGCAACATCCAGGAGCGCAGTAACAGTGCCTCTGCCCTTACGGAATCCGGACTGATTATTATGTAAAATGCCTCGATCCTCCACATATTTACTCAGTTGAATATAAACTACTTTTTCAAGTACTTTGCTTATTGGCCACAACTCTTTAAAATCTGTAGGATTATTTACTTTGAGCATAGGTGTCACCACTGCAGCTTTCCACAGCGTGGGTACAATGCCCGTACATATTGCAAGAATACGAGGCAGAGTTAGAAGTATCATGTCTCGCGTAATACCATCCACACCACAAGCATTTGACGTATAGCCAACAAGCATTCAGAAATTTCAGTTTCGTCAACAGATTTTAGAGTGAATTCTGCATACAGTATACGATGATGTTCAAAAAGCGATAATTGAGATATAGGCACTGTAGTTGGACCCGGTACATCAAGAAAATGTTTATTAATGCTATTGGGATCATTAAACTGTGCTGGCAGCGAATCCTTTTTGTCGTTGGGTAAGATTTTTCCTTTCAGATTTTTCCAAAACGCCTTCGGATCATCATGTTTTGTATTAATGAAATAGTTATAGTATGCATGTTTCTCATAATATATACTATTACGCACCAATTTCTTAGTCTTTATAATATTTCTTATGACTATCTAAATTAGTACGCCGATACCTATTCAATGCAGAGTTACGATGCTCTATCACAAATTTAATGTTGTCAGTAATACAGGGCAGGGGCGGATTGCTCTTTGTCTTAAAAGTTTTTGTAGCCGCATTTCTATCAAGAAGGGACAAAATCAACTTGTTGAATGCGCCGACCATACAGTCAAAGGTGGAAAGACTAAGTATTCCCAATTTAATTTGTTTAAATCATCTGTAAATTTACTAAGGTTTATATCCCTAATGTTTCTATGGGTGATCCATCTCCTAAGTGGTTTGTCTTTCTTTATATTTAGTGTAACGTTCACTATAGCATGGCCGAGTGAACCCGTTATATTGGTGACAGATATGTCTCGAACACGGGCGTTGATACAAATGACATCGATAAGCGTTTCATTGTTAGTAGAAAAATGAGTCGGCTTATTTACTACTTGCTCAAGGCTAGTATATTGCAAAAATTGATTCAATTTAGTGCACTTAATATTATGTGAGTCCAAGAGATTGATATTAAAATCACCCATTAAAATTAACTAGTTACAGTTTGAGAAGTAGGAAACAGATTGAGTAAGCGCATCAAGGAATAAATCTACATTTATCCACTCAGGGCGATAAGCCGCGCCAACGATTATACGTAACCCATTAATATTAACAGATATCCACATTTGTTCTATGTCTGCTTGAGGGTGCTTAACGGTACGTGCGCGTACACAATTCTTTACATAGAAGGCTACCTCGCCACCTTGACCGCTACGCATCTGCAGCGGCAGAGGCATGTCCAACCTAACAACCTAACTAGTCAAGCTCCACTTGATTTATTTTTTAACGTTTTATCATTATTATTATCAACACTTTTTTAAAAGGACGGTTAGTTACCAACTATCTTAATGCACCAGAGCTTTTTCCATGTTTGATTTATTCTGTGTTGTATTTCTTTTTCATTTTTGTTGTCCTGGATACGCTGTTTCTCCTAACATACAGTGTTATTTCTTCTGTAATTACTCTTTTTTAGTAGTGGTTATAATATTTGCTTTAGAAAAAATTATTTTAAACACACATTTCCTTCTGCATCATTATTTAAAACTCCTTTTTGTTCGAAGCAAACACCACATCATCGTCACCACGTTATTTCCATTTTATTTTTTAATACTTTTTTCAATGTGGAAATAAATAATATTGCCGACCATAAATTTCAAAAGTTATTTGTAAAACTAGGCCCTGACTTTCCATTTTTGTGAATGCCCTTGCATTGAAGTAAATAGATCTTATTATGTTTATTTACTCATTTTGAACACCGTGTATTTTAAAGGTTTGGCAAATATATTGATGCTCCAATAAAACAAATGTCTTACTGTAACCACTTAGACCTATAAATATGATCTTATACTCAATATAATTTTTAATCAGTTGATTAAGACTTGCAAATACTGCTGCTTAATTATTTAAACTTGCAAACTGTACACTATAAATGAAATCAAAATAAAATGTGCCAAAAATGTCTATTGTGCAAAGTGTCAGTTTCTATGGATTACCGTTTTGTACCATCAGTACTCTTTTAACTCCTAGTTATATCTTTTTGCACAAAAATTGTAAGTCAAAAATATGAAAAGACATTACATAAAAATGTTTCCTGTTTAAGTTTTTTGTCTAGCTTAACTTAAAGTACTTTGTGGTCTATAATATATATTAACATAAAACCTTTAAGGTACAAATACTTAAAAAGGCTATTAATCGCGTTTACATTTCTGGAAAAGATATGTAGCTAAGTAATAGTTTTACTAAGCAGAATATAGCAGATAAATACTCACTCATATCTAAGGAAGGAGATACAAAAAGCATTAATAGATTATACAACCTACACAAATAATATGGAACATGCGAACAAGTTTTAACAATCCCTGAATATGAAATTATCTTACATCATAGAATGGTAACTGCAAATATACAAGCAAATATAGTAGAGAGAATATAGGATATAGACTATACGAAGATAAAAATCTACAAAATGAAACAAGAAGATATTGAAAGAATCTATCAATAAATAATAAACGAGATACAGAAAAAACCAAAATTAATTGAAATATGGATAAAAGATGTAAAACGCCCAAAAAAATCCAGTAAAAGAAAAAAAGAAGTTGTATACGAAAAAATAAAACTCCAATGAAAAATGTACAGAATAGTGGCCGTCAGAAACTAAGAAAAAAATTAAACAACAAGCTTAGAAGATGTACATAACAACTAGAGATCTCCTAGATAAAAATAAATAGCAAAAAAGGCAGTAAAAAGAGAAAAACCAATAAGCTGGCAAAACTGAAACACAGGTATAAGAAAACTATAAAAGTAGCAATAGGAAATTGTGGAACAGAATCATATAAGCAAAGGAAAGAAGAACAAAAGAATTAATAATAAACAAAAATAAAAATATCAAGTTAATAACTAATACAAAGAAAAGACGCCAAACACGGACAGATTATTACACAGAAAAATTTAATGATACAAAAAGTAAAGCTGATTTTGTTAAAATCAATAGAGAAAATAAAAAGAACGATATACTATCTGATGACAAAATAAGTGAAATAGAAATGGTCGAAATAGAAGAAGCGCTAAGAAACATAAAAACAGGAAAAGATGAAGGAGAAGATGAAATTGATCCGGAGATGATTAAATAGCTAAGCGAGGAGGGAAAAAATGGATACATAAAATTTGCAAAAAAGCCTGGGCAGAGGAAGTAATACCAGGAGGATTGGGAAAAAATCTTATTTTGTCACAAAAAAGAACACACGAAATGCGATAATTATAAAGCAATCTGCCTATCCACTGTAGGATATAAAGTGTATACGAGGATAATTGAAGAAAGACTCCATAAACAAATAGAACGAAAACTATAAAACAAACAAGCTGCATAGAGAACAAACAAGCAAACAATAGATAACATAATAATACTAAAAAATTTAGTAGAAAGAGCTACAGAACTCAATGACCCGTTATGTCTAACACACATAGACTTAACAGCCGCATTTAATAACATAAAAAGATATGTCATGTAGAAATATCTAAAATATCTGAAAATAAATAAAAAACTAATTAAAATAATACAAAGTGTATATAAAAACGAGCTAGCACAGTTTATAAATCAGAACTAACAACCATTGGATATCAAAACTTTATACCTACAAAAATACAGAGTTTGTTTTATGCAGACGATATAGTTCTGATTGCAAAAAGCCAAAAATATATGCAAAATTTCTGGACTCAAATAATAAATAAACATAAGGAAAAGTAAATTTATGTTAATAAATTAAATAAGAACAGAAGAAGATAAAATGAAGTGTGCTAACTGCAGTGGGAGCTTGTATTTAGAAATTTAAAAAAGAAAGCAAAAGGCCACAAACATACTTTATATCATAAACAAAACAGTACTAGGAAAAAAGAGATAGAGATGTAGACCAAATCACATGTTTATAATGCAGTAGCAATACCATCCATACTAAACGCAAGTAAAATCTGGGTGATGCTAAAAGATAAGGTAAAAATAAATACAATCAAATAGAAGTATCCAAAAAAAAATGGCGGAAAAAGAAAATATGGCAAAATATGAAACGAACAAATTAGAGGTATAACAAAACCAGAGCTAATTACATCATCTGAATGAAATCAGAAAGCGATGTTAAAAGATAACAAAATCAAGCAAATGGAAAAGGAAGAAAAGAGAAAAGCCAAAGAAATCATGGCTAAACAAAGTACAAGAAATACGAAAGAAAAGAGAAAAACAAATATATGAGATTACAGATTATCGTGAAGAAAAAGAAAATATATGTCATATATGTTTAAGAGTAAAACTAAGACTAAAACATAAATCTATTTAGCGAGTTTAAAATTGGTAAGCGTCTCTCTCGAAACTTCGACTGTCTGGCAAAATAAAATACGCGTCAATGGGTATGTGAAGTTAGACCAGAGTGAAACTTGATACCAACAGATGGTGCAGCTGGAACGCACAGAAGGAAAGATAGTAAGTAACTTATGGCAAATCAAAAAACCAGGGAAACAGAAAATAATTTCTTTAAAGGGAAGGAATGACTATTTCAGACATCCCTATGACGTCTTAGGATAGTGTTTTAGTGGCGGTAAAAACTGTGCTGAAAAAAATGCGCACATGTCAGGCATTGTCTAGAGACTGGATGATGGTAAACAGACAAATAAATTTTGTTGAACTGGCGAATGAAACTGATTTATATATAAAGACTCCAAGGTAATAAAGGTCTGTGCACAATAGTTTCTCCATACCCTCATTACTCAGCAGAAGCATAAACATGTGGAAGTACAGCAACAGTTGCTGCAGCTGGACAGCGTAGATTTAGAGACATTCTTGGTTTTGCAATGAGACGCCGGAAAGAAACGCCAATCTATAGAATGGCAGTACACTAGAAGACCTCGTTCCAAGAAATCACCACTTGGATTATTTACTTCAAAACAAATTGTGATTGTCTTTTGGGATCAGAAGCGAAGGTAATTTCGAGTGAGCGGTATTCAAGTAAATTAAGACACGGTGCATTGCTTTAACATAACTGCAACCTTTCTTTTACATCATATTACCCTACATCTCATATTTTCCTGGTCTGTTTGACTCAATGAAAGAAATTTTCCTTCAAAGACGACGAACTATTTACAAGTAATTTTACCACCCAAAATATGGTTTGTAGCAGCTTTACAGAAACTGCAGGGGCGATAGCAAAAGCACACAGACATTAAAGAAAAATACCACTAATAAAATGTGTACTTAATTCTTTCTAATAAAATACCAGTGAAGAAAAACCAATTGTAATACAGATTATTTTTGAACGCCCCAAGTACTTTCCATAAAATTTCGCTTTTTATATAACCTGGACAACATGTAGCGGTAATACCAATTAAATATGTATGAAGATGCTCCCATGTTGAGCGGTTTAAAATTTAATTCATTCATTGCCGTCCTATAATGACAACTTGCGTGCTTTCCAAAGCTGTCATTGCTGCAAACAGCGACTAAAATAATTAGTGTAATTTAAATGTGTTTAAAATGTACAGCGGAATAATAGGACTGATTAACAAGTTTCTGCCTTTGCAACGTCGCTAAAGTCGTGTTCTCACTTGTGCAAGAGCAATTTGACTAAAACAGTGTGAACAACGATTATCTCCGCGTTATGTGCAATTTATTATACAATAATAAGCGCCCAGCCGCTCTGCTCCTACTCTGAAGGTGGAAAGCGGAGTTTTGCAACGTGAATTAGCCGCGAAGATTATGTGTAATTTTCACGCTCGTGGTAAATGTTAGTGTGTTACACCTTTGCTTTTTGCAATGCCAGCTGTTTAAGGCACTTCGAGTTATTTTACTTCGTGGGTATTTAAATAATGCAGTTGCGCTTGGAAAGCATTTTAAGTAGAATAACGGCATCGCATGTTGGCCTATTTTTTATACCATGTTACCTCACATCGATTTATCAGCCCCAAAACAAATAATGATCAATCAAAAATGAAGTAACCTATAAATCACATCTGACGTTAAGCCTGTACTTCACCTACGCAATCCCAGTCGTTATTGAATTTTGATGTTAACATTAAAACCACTGCTGGGCCAGCTTAAATCATCAATTTATTTCACTTACTAAAAAAGGTGGAAATTTTGGAAGAAAAGTTAAATGTAGGAATTAAACTCGAGCCAGTCATCAACATTATTAACAAATATTGCGTAAGTACTACCGCGAGACTACAAGAAAATACCGAATTATTAAAAAACAAAAAAGAATTTAAATAAATAATAAGTCAGAGGCATGTATTTGTAAATAACAATTTTACAGTTCAAAAGAGGGAGATACATGATAAAATAAGAAAAGTAGCAACTGAAAAAATAAAGCAAAAGAATAAATAAATAAGAAAAATAAAATAAACGAAAAGAAAAACTGGTAAGAAATAGTATGAAAATATCCTATTTATTATTACACTTACTATTTAGTTATTTATTTTATTTATTTATAGAGCAATAATCCCAAAAAAATGATTTACGACTTATGAGGTGCGGCCAACAAACTTAATTTTGAATGTGGCAATACATAAAGATGAAGCGTGTAAGATTAAAGCATTACGCAGATTTGAATAAAAGAAATATTTAATAACAACAATAGCAATAAATTGAAAATCGTGATACAGAAACAGTAATAAGTAGAATTAAGAATAAAGTATAAGAAAATACAAGAACAAAGGGGATAAAAAGTAATAATCATTATAAAAGAAAAACTAATTCATCCCAATCAGTAAAGAATGCAACAGAATTTTAAAAGTTTAAACAACAAACAAGAACATTTAATTAAAAAGACAGAAAAAGGCAACATAAAATATTTGGGAGTTACTGAAACCAAAAGGAAAAACAAACAGGATATACACGAATTCATAAAAATTATTAGCTAATATGGCGTGGGCTAGTAATTAACATAAATGCAAGAGAACCATTTGGATTCACTATTAAGCATGATAAAAAATGTAACAGGAGAGATAAAATGTGTAAACAAAATAATTTTACTTGATAATATACTGTTGAAAGAATAACCAGATTATTGAAATGTAGGATTTCTAATGGGGTAATGAAGCGCAATACATAGCCTAGCCTACTCAAATGTCAACCTCACCTTCGAGTCGGTGAAGTCTGTTCAAAACAAACGAGGCTCTGACGACCGAACATGGGCGGAATAACCCTAAATCGACGATATAGGAAATGATATCCTCAGTAACTTCAACTTTAGAAGTTGTGGCGCTAGGTGTAAGCAGCCTAACACACGTAAAACAAAAAAAAGGGATCAAACGAAAGCAGAATGAAAAGGAAACTTAAAGTAAAATTTCCCTGGGTGGAAATCCACACCTCCAGTGGATGGAGCCCCATCGGTTACGGGGGGGGGGCAGTTCTGCGTCAACGTTATTGAACCCAAATCTTAACCTCAACCGAAACGGAAAGAAGAAGAAACGAGAGATCACAGTAGGAACATGGAACGTACAGGGATAGAACAATAAAGATCTGGAAGTCATAGAAGAATTTAAGAAAATGAAAATAGATATACTAATTACCAGCGAAACAAAGAAGAAGGGAAACGGAACGGAAATTATCCAAGACGTTTTTCATTGCTGGAGTGGAGTCAACAAAGAAAAACGAGCTCAAGCTGGAGTAGGAATGATAATAAGAAAGAAACTGGCAGAGAGAATCAAATTCTGGGAACCAATAAGCGAGAGAATCATCAAAGTACAAATAGAAATATATGGAAAAGAGATAGCAATTCTCGGCGTATATGGACCAACTGACGATAGCACTCAAAATGAAAAAGGACTTTATGGAAACGCTAGGGGAGGAAATCCAGAAAATAAGAGACTCCCAAGAAATTATAGTAGCAGGTGACCTTAATGGTAGAACAGGCAAGGAAGCTAACAACAAGACAATAGGACCATTCGGAGAGGAAGTTACAAATGATAATGGAGAGAGAATTATAGAATTATGTGAAATAAATAACCTCCGAATAACGAATGGGTTTCAACGGCATAAAATGATCCACAAATATACTTGGGAACGGATGACAAGAAATCTGAAATCAATTATCGATTACATCATAATAAGAATCAACACCAAAATAAAAATAAAAGATGTACGAGTTAAAAGAGGGGCGGAATGTGGCACAGACCACAAATTATTAATCGCAAAGATGGAATTCCCTTGGTATAGGAAAACAACAATAACCTACAAACAAACAGAGGAAAAAATAGAGGATCAGCACTACCAAGTCGACCAGCTACAAGACGAAAAAATAAGAGAACTCTACCAAAGAAAATTTGATCAGAAACTAAATGAACTCACATTTGATAATATAACAGACATGTACGAACATATAAAAACTAGTATAAAAGAAACAGCTCGGGAGGTACTGGGAGTCAGAATAAAAAAGAACAATAATCACAAGATAATCCTTGGTGAAAATACGCTAAAAAGTATCCAGGAAAAGAAAGAACAATATAATAGGTGGCTAAGCACCAAAACGGAAGAAGATCAACAATAGTACAAAGAGAAGAACAAAGAGGTAAAACGATTAGTAACAAGAGAAAAGAATGATCAGTGGAAAACCATGTGCACAAACATTGACCAATATATAGGAGGAACAAAGAGTTCAGAAGCATGGCGAATACTAAAAACGTTAAGAACAAATTCAAAAGAAAAGGCATACATACCGTTCATACAACAAGAAAAATGGGAACAATACTACCAGGACCTACTAACAGAAAATAGAGAAGAGTTTAAAGGACAAATGATAGAAAATAAACAAAATGACCAAATAGAACACGAAGAAGTAGAAATAACAATTGGAGAAGTCAAAAAGGCCACACAATCATTAAAAAATAGAAAATCAGGAGGACCGGGAGGACCGGGAGGAATAGTACCCGAAATGGTAAAGTATGGAACCCCGAAATTACTACGCATGATGCAACATATGTTTCGTAAAGCACTAAATGGGAATGTACTACCGAATGAATGGACAAAAGCGTATATAACGTCGATATTTAAAAAAGGTAATCGCAGAATATGTGACAACTATAGAGGCATTAGTGTGATCTCTCTAATGGGAAGAATTTATGCAAAAATAGTAAAAAACAAAATAGAAGACAATATTCATGGAAAAATAGGAGAAGACCAAACAGGATTCACAGCCGGAATCCTGGATAGACAACATATATACTATCCAACAACTTATAGCGAAGAAAAGAGCGAAAAACAGGAACATTCACTTGGCCTTCATAGACCTCAGAAAAGCGTACGACTCGGTTCCCAGAAAAAAACTGTGGGAAGCGATGAGTAATATAGGGATCAACAAAAGTCTAATCAGGGCAATACAGCAACTTTATGGAAACAACCAAGTGGCAGTGAAAGTGGGGCAGACGATCAGTAATTACTTTAAGACAACAAAAGGGCTCCTACAAGGATGCTGCACATCTCCAACCCTGTTCAAGATATTCTTAGAAGATACCTTAAAGAATTGGAAAAGGAAATGTGAGGGAATGGGGATACCAGTGCGCAATGATCAAGTGATAATAGCCCAAGATGAAGAGGACCTGAGTTATATGCTACGAAAACTAAAAGACGAGTACATTAAGGCCGGTATGGAAGTAAACTTCGACAAGACAGAATATTTAGCGATTACAGAAGAAGAGGTAAAAAACTTAGAAACAGACGACAATGTAGAAATACGAGGGAAAAATAAGTTCAAATACCTCGGATTTACTATATCAAAAAATACATCTACAGAAGAAGAAATAAAGAACAGGTTAGGACAAACTAGAATAAGTATCAGACAACTACATCCCATTCTATGAAACACACACATTACAAAAAATACAAAACACAGAATATATTACACAATTATCAGAAGTATTATGACATATGGGGCAGAAAACTGGATAATTAATAAGAAAAATAGAGGAAAAATAAAAGCCACAGAAATGGAATGTTGGAGAAGGTGCTGCCAGGTGACACGACTGGACAGAATTAGAAATACAGAAATAGAGAGGAGAATGAATGTAAAAAAGACACACTGACTTACATCGAGGAAAAGAAATTAATATGGTACGGCCATGTTAGAAGGACGGACAATAATCGATGGATAAAGAAAATAACAGAGTGGAGTCCTCCAGGAAAACGAAAGAGAGGAAGACCCCGAAGATCTTTCAGGGATGAGGTGGACGAAGCCATGGAAAGAAGAGGGCTAGCAGACGGAGATTGGGAAGACAAGAAGGAGTGGAAGAAACGGCTGAGTGAAGGAAGACAGCGTCAGCTGTGAAGATCCTTTTGTATATATATTGAAATGTAATAGTAGCGTACGGATCAAACAGATATTTAAAGAAGTTAGAAAAATAAAGGTTTTTTGAGAAATTATGGGAAAATAAAAAGAAAAAGAATTAAAAAATAAAATTGGGAAGAGAATAACAGAAATGTCTTAAAATATCAATCATTTATAAGATAAGTTGGAAAGGAAACAAAAGAAAGAAAAATCAAATGTAAACTTTATTAATCGATAAATAATTATAAAATAAATTAAAAGATGTGAAAGTGCATAAAGGACATACAATAGGAAACGATCACTACTTGCTAAAAGCAAAGTTAAATCTTAAAGTAAGAGAAAATAAAAAATATCATAGACAAAATTGTGGAACGACAAGACAAAGCAAAATTAAAGAAGATGTACTATTCGAGTACAAAAAAGATGTTATACAGAATACAAAACAAAAGGACAAAAAGTGGGAGCCAAAATACAAACAAATAGCACAGGTTAAAAGAATTGTACGAAGAAAATATCAACTTTATAATATATTAAAAATATAAAAAGCAAGAGAAGTTGATAAAAATGGTAAAATATTACTGAAAAAAAAGATACTATACACATGTAGAAAGTAATATTTTCAAGAACTAAATGAATTACCCCAAAGTTACAAAAAAAATTGAATTTAACAATAACACAAGAAACAAAAACATAATTATTGGAATAGAAAAACTTGAAGACGTAATCAAAAATCTAACAGTACGGAAATTATTAGGAATAGTTAATATCATCCCAAAAATGCTAAAATATGCAGGGAGAGTGGGAACAGATGCATTATAGCTAATATAGAAGTATGCATAAAAAATAAGGTACCTAAGGATATGCAAATTGGTATAACAGTGTCAATATATAAAAGAGAGCTACAATTCTTAAGCACAAATTAAAAAAACAAATTTATAAAACTATGGATGAAGCACAATCATAGGCAATTGGATGAAAAGACGGTAAATTGTATTAAAGAAATAATTGAAACAGTGAGGAGTTTATAGAAAAATAATAGTAGTATAGTTGGGAATAAAACAGAAATTCTAAAAAAATTAAAACAAAGAAAGGAATAAGGCAAGGATGTAACCTTATCCAATCATTAGTCACATTAGCAATGGATGATGTAATAAAGTCGAATAAGACAGATAGAATGTGTAATGGGATTACATAAATTAAAAACAATAGAAATTAATGAGAGGCGTTTGTATACAGTATGGTATTAATAGCAAAATTAGAATATAAAATAATTTAATTATATTTGCATAATAGAATTGGAAAAGGGAAGAATAAAACTGAATTTGAAATAAAACAAAAACAACGATTATAACAAAAACATCCACAAAATATTAATAAAAACAATGAAACTGGTAGTATAATAAATCAAGAAAGTAGCACTGAGGAAGAATTTAACGAAAAAAAAGAAGCACTTAGAATATCTATCAAGAGATAAGAGAAGCAAAGGTATTTTGAGCAATTGTAGCGTATAGGGGGAGAATGTAGTTGGTGAAAACTTTGCAAAATACTTCTGCATGTTTAAAAAAATATTAGCGTTAGAAAGTCACTAGAATTTAAGATCAGGACATTACTTTGACAAAGAATTTAAATGTGCTTTCATGCAAAATGATTTATGTTAATAAAATCAAGGTTTGTTCTATGCGCTCAGCTGTCACCATTTATTAGTTGTCACCCACAAAAATCAGAAATATGAGTTCTTCCTTGCTAAACTGTCATGCTTTATTGGTCAATCTTCACAATTTTTTCTCCAACTTTATTTGATTATAAAGAATTCGGGAAAAGAGAAATAAGTAAAGAAATAAAGTAGAAAATATACGATACAATAGTGAACCCATTAAAACGCTTAAAAATTATAAGAGCCAAGTGTCGTATGAGTTTTAGAAAACCAAAATAAAAACGACAATTTTTGACCATCTTTGGTGGTTACGTGAACTAGCAAAATTTTAGGACATTTGTACATCAAGAATCTAGTTTTCCATGAGAGATCAATGAATAAGCAACAAATCACTTTTTTGTGTGATATTTGAGTCTTATTTTGTTGGAGTTCATAAGGTAAAGCTGGTAGCCATCAAGAGTGTATTATAGCACCATGATAATCGTGTTCCTATTTCCTCACTTGGTATGTGTAAACTTTTATATGTGGTTTTAACAAAATGGTGCTACTTGTCACACTGCGAAAGCATGAATTGATTTTTTGCAACGTAAAGCGACGTCTTGACGATTTGACTTTTTTGTGAAATTTTTTAAAATCTCAGATTTGTGACATCAAGCAATAATTTTTGAGCTCGATGCTAAGAAATACAAGATTGGACCACATTTCCGCATAAAGTCGGCCAGAGTTTTTCCAAAAGGATAGTGTCAGGGGCATTATTTGGCAGACGTTTTGGTTGCAAATTAGTGGCAGCTTGAGATGAAATGTGGATTTTACTTCAAAATTAAACAGCGCTGAAAATTAAAATTAATTAGCAACACTGATGAGATGCCACTTGTAAAAAAATGTTATCTATCATGTCTTAAGTAAGGCAGCTTGAGTATTGCCTATAAGGTATTTTTTAAATTTTTGGTAACGATACTGCCAACGCTCAAATTTATAATAGAATTTTAAGTTATTTAATGTCTTCTGTTCGGATATTTGAAAAGTCAAAGGTTTTTTAAATTTTTTAATTTGTATGAATAACTTATAGTTTGAATAATGTTAACCACGTTCCAAACTACAAATCAGTTATAAGAAAGAATAACAAAGGCCAGCACAATATATATATTTAAAAATTACACAACTTAGTAAATAATGAGCGAATGTTATAGAGAAGATAAAATCAGTAAAGTTATTTTATAGAATAATTAGATATCGTTGAGGTTATAACAAAATAATAATTATTACTAGTGTTGCCTAAGTAAAAAATCTTCTATAATGGAAAGTAGAAATAAATTTTAGTTTTATTAGTATGTAACTATCTTTAACTGGATTTCTGGAAACACGAATTAATCAGATGTAAGATTTTATGACAAGCATCCTCCTGAGATGTTGAAAGATTTAAATGGTGCGGTTTATTCCAAATCCAAAAATGAGAATCTGATTAAACCAAATAGCTGCCGGCCGGTAAGCTTGCTACTTGTAGTCAATTACTTGATGCGGCAAAACGACAAGTATTATGACCAACAGTATAGTTTTTGTGTTGGTTATTCAATGATGGGCACGATCAGGCACGCCGTTTTAGAGATCAAGAACATGAAAGGTATGAAAGTATATATGCGTGTCAATAGCTTTAAATATCATGAAGAATATAAAGCAGGTCGAAACAGAAAACGGCATCGATACGCGGCAATAGTTTGTGCTCCGGACCGGTACAATTAAAAGTGATAAACAAAGTATAATGCAAAGTCCAGTTACCATGACGATGTTAAACAGTAGGGTTTACAGACACTATTTTAAAAATTTCAGAAAAAGACACACGTGGGCGTTTGTGACAAAGAAAATCAAATGTTTTATTTGACGGGAGCATCGGTGCGATTAACGTGGGGTTTTTGCGGTAAAGTTAAAGCGCATTCTTAAGAAGGCGGTATAGTAGCTAAAATTTGAGTGGAAGACTGCAAGGTCAGAAAGGTTAAAGACTTGTTTAATGTACAAACAATACTTACAATTTAGGCAGCAGGTGCTTACAACACCGCAGCCCTCAAAGCTGCGTTATGTCAGTTGTTTTTCATTTTATTTTACAGGAAGCGACAAATCGAAGGCGACTGACAACTGAACTGAGATAGAAAATGGGAAAGAGCTAGGGCTGTGACCAAACATGATCAAGCCAAAGTGGTTCATGGAAGAAACTGGTGCCCATCCGAGCGAGATGGCAATCGCATTCAGCAAGACGGAGTCAAAAGCACAACGTGTTTTGATAGAGACGGATCTCGAACGGACGACGGGAGAGCAAAAGTACGTTCGCGGTCATGAAAGAAAAATGGTAGATTTACCAGGAACAAACTAAGCTCCCTGACTGGAATACCATTTTTTAGTCCAGTATGGGGCACATAGCCAAATGTAGAGTAATCATTCCAGAAAACTGGTTCTTATTTGTTCCCAGAGGCATGAGAGCACCAACAGATTTTCTAGTTCATGTTTAAAGCCTTACAAAACGTTGTCTGTCGAGATTTAAAACCTGTTCCATTAGACGAAGATGCACGTCAGATCTCTGGGAAACTTGACTGAGGCAGAAGGAGCATCGATTTTCGAGGCAGTTCCAATGAGGTTCGTAAAAAATTGCTAATTGCTAGAACGAAAGCAAAATAAGAAAGTAGAAGGACTAATAACGGAAATGGGACAAAATGCTCAAATGTTTATCTTCGGCATAACATCCAACTTACCCCTAAACATGGTAATTTTTGATTTTACCTTGTTAGAATCTGGAATCTGAAAAGAACCAAAACAGACATTTATGTAGGAAAGTCGACGACGAAGAATAAAGAGCAAGACTTCTGGCTTAGCGAGCTTGGGACCTTTAAAACCATACTCAATAATAGTAAAGGTATTTTAATCTAAAATACCTCAAGATTAGACATTTCTTTGAGATTTGTATTAAATTAATTTTTTTAAATTAACTTTGACATTCCGTATATATAAAATGTTATTAAGTAAAAGGTTTTGTTATAATAGTTGAAGTTATACATATAAGATATTAAGACTTTGGTGTGGCGGCCTTTTCGCCCTTGAACCGCTTTATATCGCGGCGGCATGCGAGCCTTTGATATCAGCTACGTTTTGCCGTCGCACACAAACGGCATGGGCTTTTGCTCAGCCGACGCATTCATGCCCCGCAGCGCGGCACTACGGTCGTGTCTCAGTCCGCATAAATTCGCATTCACGCCCCGCAGCGCGGCTAGTACGGTCGTGTCTTAACCCGCATACATCAGAAACATTTCGCATCCCCGCATACATTCACGCATATTCAACACCCCGCAAATATTCACATCGCAGCTCAATTTCTCAACATCGAAGATACCAGATCCGCAACGCAGAGGTGGCCACCTTGGAATCGCCGACGAAGCCGAAGCCGAAGCCGATTCAGGTGAGCGATTTGGCAATTCATTGGTTGATATCGGTAGCCGCCCCCATCCGCTAACGCGACGGCCGTTTAAGGGACGATTTGGCCTTATCGGCTGACCTTCCACTACGGGCCGTACTACGTTTCCACACCGCACCACGAGAGCGGCTATTAGACGCCTGCCTCTCCATTTTTTGGTCCTTACGAGCCGCATCGGTATCGTATCCCACACCGCATCCACGAGAGCGGCTATTTATACGCCTGCCTCTCCAGACTTGCTAAAACACAATTCAGTAATTCACAAGTTTAGGGATGACAATTAGACCGCTGTCCTTAATCAATCATTATTAATTCTACTATACCAGTAAAATTGAAAAAATAAATTAATATATGAGTTGATTCTTATGGATTATGGAAAAAAACCTAAATTTTGCGTTATGAGAACGTTGGGAGTTTGCATTTGTACTATAGGTATGTAAACACATCATAAAGTCGTTACCGTAGCTTATACCATTCAAGTTTATAATGGAAACGAGTTGTTGAGCAATAAAGCTCTCTTTTATTTGAATAGCTTTATGAGTTATTAAAATTTTCGCATCTGGAGTAGCGGTAATCCACGAAAAACCAATGCATCACAAAAATGCACCGTTTGATGTGCATTGTGATATGGGAAAATCATTGACCTGTACTGATGCCAAAGAACTTTTTTTTAATGATATCAACAACTTAAACTTGATAATATGTAGTTTCAACAAGACAGAGCCACATATCACACGACATACGCTCACATTACTTAAATCCAAATTACCTGATCGTGTTATCTCGCAGAAGGATAACATCGATTAGCCACCTCGATCTAACCCCACTAGACTTTCTTCTCCGGGGGTACTTGAAGAAAATCGTTTATTTCAACAAATCTGCTACGATATCAGGGCTAATAGGGAACACCAAACAGTTGTCTGCTGAAATAGGGCCTCATTTGCAAAAAGGCGTAATGAAAAAATTTACTAAAGGACTGGTCGCATATCAGTATAGTCATGGAAGCCATGTGGGCGAGATCACAGTTCATACATATCTACGAAGACTCTATTTTACACTAATAGCAATAAAGTACGGATTGCTCCAATATTTTGTGTTTTACTCAGGAAAAGCATATTAAAGATCAGCCTATAGAATGAACCGAGTCATACAACGTTCCAAATTGACAATTAAACAACCTCATAGCAATTTTCAAATCTAAAGCAATAGAATAAGAGACCAACACAAATTTCATAGCTTTCTTTAATTTAATTTACAATAAAACAAGAAAGAAGAAACATAAAGTGGAAACGCACAGCCGCGGAAACGTTTATTTATCACGCAAACAGCACCTTATTCATCTTGTTAACTTCTGACAGCCTAACAGATGTAAAGCGTTTTGCTCCTGCAAACGCGCGAAATTCGTCCCATTTGGAGTTTCCGAGGCAGAGATGTCTCCCAGGTCGTTCCGCACGCTTTGATCTCAAAAGTTGCGCGCGTTATCCAAAAAGTTCGCACCCCGCTGACGACCTCGCCGTGCTGCTGCAATTCGCAGGCCGGGCCCCGAACGCGCCATCCGTCTGGAAGAGAAATGATCGCCTTCGCGCTCGGAGGAGTCTCCCGGCGCCTTTCAGAATATTTCAGCGGCAACGGCGCCGCCCTGCTCAGGTCGAGAGGTCCGGCGCGTTGGCAGGCGAATATGAATTTTCCGCCGGCATATGGAGGGTCGGCGATGATGAACCGAGTGCTGATAGCATAATGGTGGGTACCGAGTGGAGGACACTCCACATGTTGCGAGCAGACGGCTGCGGCATCCTGACACAGGCGCCGACTCTCAGAGATGTGGGGTTCCAAGCTGCAGCGGGCGATGGGCTGCTTTTTAGGGCCGGCGGGCGCGCGGCCGGCTCTGCTTTTGAAATTTCAGCACTCGATTAACCGCGTTGTTTGGTCCTAATGGACCGAAAAGCAATTTCTAAGCGGTGCGTCTGCTAATGAAATTATCTCTCACTTAATGTAGTTTTATATATAGTGATGGGCTTATTCTCAGTCGTTTCAAAAGTTCCATTTTTTTGTTTTAAACAAGTAATATTATCACCCATTATGTATTTATATATAAAAGATTAATATAAAAACGTCTTAGTCTGTGGTGTTAAGTATAAGGTGGTCTAAATTGGACTTTAGAAAGTTTTTCTTGAATGAAACAAAATATTGGAATAATCCGAATTTTATTGCTATTAGTGTAAAGTAGAGACTTGGTAGATATGAATGAACTGTGATGTCGGCCTCCACCACTACGCTGACATGCGACCATTCTTTTAGCAAATTTTTCCATAATGCTATCCCAGTTACACGTCTGGAATCATAGCATGTTTATTGAGATAAACCCTTTTCTTGAAATAGCTTCAAAGAAAAAGTCTAATGAGGTTAGATCGCAAGACGGCGATTGCCAACGATGTCATCTTTCTGCGATATAACTCGACCAGGAAGTATGGTTTGAAGTAAAGTGAGTGTTTACGTATTGTGCGATATATAACTCCATTTTGTTGAAACCACATGCAATTTAAATTTATTGAAAAAGGTGTCTATCATCTCTCGATAACGTACACCACTGACAATAACAACGTTCTTAAAAAAATATGGGTTAATCATTCCTCCAAGACACAATGCGTACCAAACAGTGTATTTTTGTGGATGCAGTGGTTTTTTGTGAATAACACGTGGATTTTCATTATCCCAGATGCAACAATTTTGCCGATTTACAAAGCTACAAAAATTCAGCTTTATCGCTCAATACAAGTTGCATGCAAAAACAAACATCAACTGCTACGTTTCCCCAAACCCATTTCACAAATGTAGAGCGTTTCGGTTGGTCTTTGAGAGCTTATATCGTTGAGGTACGAACTGTACAAATGCAAAATTGTAAGATTCAAATTATATTACCTTATATTTATTTTTCCTAGAATTTATTTATTATTTATTTTGTAATATTTTTTTATTTATTTAAAGTACATCAGCAATTAGAACTATGTACATGCATTAGGAATATAATACATATTGCTTCTATGAGCTGATTTAACCTATTGGTATTACCCTAGAGACGTTATTGGTTGAGCAGGTCACAAGGTCATGTCTTATGAGTCTTTTAAAGGCTGGAGCTTCAAGTAAAAGTTCAACTTATGAGTCAGAATTGTGCTAACAGATAGTCATGATGTGTCGTTGCACGTTGGTGGATTTCTTCTTTTACAGTGGGCATCTTTAAATCCGTATGTAGAGTGTGATTGTTAACATACCACAGAGCACCTGCTGTCTGTTTGAGGACCTCTCTGAATAATGCTTAAGTTGGACATACTAGAGTATCTTCACAGTTCCACTCAGTAGGTCCAAATTGATTTTAGTTTTATGTTATAGAGACGGCGTTTATTATCAAAAAAAAAGTAAAGATTTTCTACCAATTGTCCAAGTCATTTTTTAAGTTTACGGTTAATTTCTTTCCTTTTTTTTCGTTTTCTAAGTTAACGTGTTGTCTAGATTTATTTATTTAATCATAAAACCGTTTGTAGCGTTAGGTGTTGGTCTGTATATTTTACATTTACATAATATATTATTTACATTGATACATTACATTTACTTGATTGGATTACGTATTTCACTTTGCTCTTATAAGTCCTTGATTTTTCTTTTTCATATTTTCCTGTCCTTTGCCATTGTTCTTACTTCACCCCAACTTATTCCTCGATTTTTCGCCACTAGCCTGACTTGTTCTTCCCTTCTTTTTCGTGAGCGTACCACTCTATTTTTTCCTTGTGTTCTCGCTTCGTATACTTGCTTTGCTATGGTATCTTCCTTCATTTTATGTAAGTGTCCCAGCCAACTCAGTTGTCTTTCTTCTATTATTTTCTCTATGGGTTTTACCTTCAACTCTTCCACTATTTCTGAGTTTCTTATCTTATTCTCTCTAGTAATCCCTTGGATTTTTCTTAAAAATCTTATCTCAGAGGCCTTGATACGACTTTTATTTTTGTTTGTTAAAACCCAGGATTCGCTTCCATAGATTAGAGATTCCAAAAAATGATTTTCTAAGGGTGTTGCATAGTCTCCCTACTTTTCCTATTCTCTCAGATATTTCTTTTTCTATTTTTCCGTTGTTTTCTATTATTGTTCACAAATAGTTATAACTTGTGACTTGTTCTAGTGTTTGTCCGTTTAATTTTATCTTGTGTTTCTTTTCTTCGTGGGCCATTATCATCGTCTTTGTCTTACTTATATTTATTTCCATGTTTATTCGTTTTAGTTCTTTTTGATATTCATTTAGATTATGTTAGAGTTTTTCCTCTGATTCGGCCACTATCACCATATCGTCCGCGAATAACATTTCTTGGAGTTGGATTGGTTTCATTTTCCATGTTCCTATTTTCATATACAAGGGTAAGGTGAAAAGTTTACGGGGACTCTGCTCCTTCCATGTCAACTGTTAAAAAGTGGGCAGCTGAATTTAAACGGGGTCGCACATCCCTCGAATATGACCCATGAAGGACGGCCAAAAACCGCAACTACACCGGAAACCATAAAAAAAGTGCATGATATCGTGTTGGACGATAGGCGAGTGAAGGTGAGTGAGGTAGCTGAGGCTGTAGGAATATCGGAAGAAAGGGTGCGAAACATCTTGCGCGAAAAATTAGGGATGCGAAAGCTCTGCGCAAGATGGGTGCCGCATTTGCCGAATGCCGATCAAAAGCAAATGCGCAAACTATTTTCGCAGCAATCTTTGGACCGGTTCAACAAGGATCCGACCGATTTTGTGCGGCGATTTGTCACCATGGATGAGACATGGGTCCACCACTACACGCCAGAAACAAAACAGCAGTCCAAGCAGTGGGTGGAAGCCGGTGGTTCATCGTCAAAGAAAGCGAAGTCGATCACATCTGCCGGAAAGGTCATGGCCAGCGTGTTTTGGGATGCGAAAGGGATCCTGTTAATTGATTATCTTGCAAAAGGCGAATATTACTCAAACCTTCTTGACCAGCTGGATGCCAAAAATTCGCAAGAAGAGGCCTGACTTGAAGAAGAAAAAAATCATCTTTCACCAGGACGACGCACCTGCGTTGGGGATGGGAAAACTGCGGCATTTTGGGTATAATTTGCTTGTCCATCCCCCCTATTCTCCTGATTTGGCACCCTCAGACTTCCATCTGTTCCCAAACTTAAAAAAATTGTTTCTGGGAAGCGCTTCGCATCCAATGAAGAAGTTGAGAGAGCCGTTGATGAATATTTTCACAATCTTTCAGATTCTCACTTCCGAGAAGGAATACTGATGATGGACAGGCGGTGGATCAAGTGTGTTGAAGGGAAGGGAGGTTATATAGAAAAATAAAATTATTTTTCCTACTATCGTGAGCAAAGTTCGAGTTTGCGCACGTATTTGCGTGCGCAAAATACTACTTTCCCGCACGCTTTTATCCCTACAGCTGAGCGTGCGGGAAAGTAGATCAGCGTGCGGGAAAGTATAAGAAGGCGCTAGCTTGATCTTACTAAGTAGACGTGTCAAAACCTGCATCTATATTTTGTCTTCTCACTAGCTGTTTTTTTTTTAAAGTACAGCAGAGAACGTCAGGTCGCGAGGCAGGTCTCGTTTCATATATTTTTTTGAACGTGTACAGTGAAAAGTATGGCGTCTATAAATACTTGTAATAGTGACAGTGACGATGCATCCGAGGATATGATCGCTTCATATATTTTTTTGAACGTGTACAGTGAAAAGTATGGCGTCTATAAAAAAATATTGAAACAGCTTTTTACATTTTTTTTAATCGGGAGGGCTTCGCCCCCCCCCCCAAACCCCCCTTTCCTCCGCCCACGCAGTATCAAACTTTGCGCACTCAATAGGAAAAATAGTATACGACACTCGTGCGTTCGTAAGTCGCGCTCGTAGGTGCGCACTCACTTCGCTCGTGCGGGAACGACTTACTTTGCGCACTTGTATCGTAATGTACTATTTTAACTTTTTCATTGTCAGGCCGAGAACTTTTCACCTTACCCTCGTATGTGCATTTTTGTTTACATTTCCTGATGGCTTTATCTATTACAATTGAGAATAGTAGCTAGCACACATCTTTGTTTCAAGCCTATCTTTACTGTAAATTCTTTTGATTCGTCGTTGTGAGTTCTTACTTTGTTTATATTGTTCTTGTATAATACTTTAACTATTTCTATCATTTCTTCTTCTATTCCCCTTTCCCTTAGGCATTCCCATACATCATTTTTCTTATCTTGTCGAAAGCCTTCTTCAAGTCTATGAAAACAATATGTATGTCCTTTTTATTCCTTACTAGTTTTTCCTCTACTTGTCTTAATATGAATATTAAGTCTTGTGTGCTTCTTCCTCTTCTAAACCTGTGTTGTGCTATGTTGTCTAGATAAAGTCCTAAATAGCAAGTTTCGGTGACGTGATATTTCTTCGGTGTTAATGTAGACAGAGAACACTGTAATCTTCGTAATGTAAAAGTCACGTTTTCTACTGGTTCAGCCAATCTTCCAAAAGGTTCAGATAGTTTTGCAGTTGCTGTAATGCAAAATGAATCTTCATGTTCTGTTCACTATGTTGTTTTCAAACATTCCCACATCAACATACGGGGCTGTAGTTAGGTGTGCTGTGCAGATTAAATATAACAGTAGGCTTAAAACGCTACCTTGGGGGACGTCTGAGATGATAGAATAGATCTGTAATAACTCCTCACCATGATTGAGTTGGTATGTACGATATAGTAAATACGATCTCAGCAATTAGTAGTTGTTATGCAGACACATGCGCTTGAGTTTAAATAAGAAGCCTTAATGCCAAACATTGTCAATCGCTTGCTTCACATATAAGAAGACTGATGAGCAGTACTTCCTTTTCCAAAGGCTGTGTAAACAGCATTTGTCAAACAATAACACTGTTGTATGGTTGAGTGACTACGACAAAACCCAAACTGGTGATGAGGTATGCAATCCGCTAGGATATTATTTTTATTTAGTCTTTTTAACAACAACTTTTCTAAAAGCTTTATAGTACCGGTAAAAGGCTTATAGGCCGGTAAGAAGTTACTTCTGCTGGCGGTTTACCTGGATTTGGTATTAACGAGATTTATGCATTTTTAAATTGGTGGGCTGGTAGAGGAGTTTCAGGATTTAATTGAATAACGTTACAATAAACCGGAGTTGGGTAGTTTGGATAGGACTTCTCCAGTAATTAAGTCAAATCCCGGTGACTTATTATTTTTTAAATATTTTATTTTGTGTTCTGCTTCTTGTAGTTTGAATTCTTTAATTGGCAGGACAGCTGGTAAGGACTATCAAAGAAGTCTTGTATTTCTGGGTCTGGATCATTATTGTCCGATTGAAAAACTTATGCAAGATATTCAGCAAATGTCAAATCTGACTCAGATACCGTTAGGCTTCCGAAGTAGGAGAAATGTGGGTATGTGGGTTTACATCTTTTTGTTACTTTCCAGATTCCTTGGTAGCTAGAGTTTCCACATAGGCAGTGAAAGTTTCATTCTTAAACTCTCTTAATTTGGTCTTTAGTTTGTTCATAACTCTGTTAGGTATTTTTATCAACAGGCTGCTTTGCCATCTAGCTCGTACTTTTTTTTCTCAGATACCATTTTCATTATTTCCATTGGAATATTTTGTGGTTGTCATTCTTCTAGCTTATATGTAAAAGTACCATTTCAATCAGCTTATTAAACAGTAGTAATGAAAAAGTTGGTTGCATCCTCTTTATCCACTTCTGTAAAACTGAGGGTTGGAATATTTTCTGATCTATCAACTCTTGGAATAGTTCGCAGCCAGTAGTCTTATTGTATGGCGTTGGCTTGGGTTTCTTTTCAATTAAAGATGTACTGATGATGACAACAGTAGGTGTGTGACCCGAAGTTAGTACAAAGTTTGGTCTTACATCAGTGAAGTTAACTGAAATTCCATTTAGAATATAGAAGTCCAGTAAATCAGGTACTTTATGCCTGTAGGTAGCGTAAAATATTTTTCGTTAATAAGTTTGCAGAACTCCCGTCCCCTAATTCTTGTCCTTTTTAATCCCCAGTTAACGTGCTTGGCATTGAAGTCCACGCCAACAATAAACCATTAATCTAGAGATTCAAAGAACAGTTCGAGATGGTTCTAGGTGATGTTCTGCCTAGCAGGATATATCAGATATTGTCGGAATTTTTTTTGCATAGTCACTTGAATCGTAGTTGCTTGCAGAAAATCCCTGTCATATTTTGGTAGTTTATAATGGACGATGGTATCGTAAATGAGGATGTGCGGTCCCGTCTGGATGCTGTGAGTAATATAGTATGCAATTAGATATTTTCATATATGATCTACCAGTAAAGTTGGTTTCTGATACCAGTAATATGTCTGTGTTGTGTATTTTTAAGAATAACTAGAAAATCCAGCCAGCTACGTTTGGCTACTATAGAGAACCTAAGTGTTACAAACTTTCTGTAGCAATCATTACTATTGCTGCCCTCCAACGATTGTGCCAGTCACGAATTCCATCTCACTCTGGTGCACCGCCGTAATGGGCGTTGATGTTATGTTGACATTACGAAATATATACCAACGATCGTTTGTGTATTCGCGTGAGCCCAAACTAGCAACCAATGCTTCTCGGCCGAGGAGTGGGGACCTCCGCATTGTGCTTTAAAGACATTTGATTCAATTTCTGATTTTTTTGACTGGAGACCGTTAGCATTCCATAGAGTTATTAGGAACTTAGACATTATGCACTAAGACAACATGTTAAATATTATGTTGTTTTGGTTAAGTTGTTAATTAAACATTCCTTTAAAATCTTGCAAAAAATAGAAAAGGGTTATATCTGGGTTATCTTGAGATCTTGCATTATTTTTGTCACTTGCGCATACGTAGGCTGGTTATTGTATTGTTTGCGTTCAGTTATGTGTTTACTTGATGAACCTTGTCCCGTGCGATATTTATTTTAAAATTACGGTATATCTGACAGTTGACTGGATGTGCGCCATTGCATAAGATGCATTTTGCTGGGTATCATGTGCGCTACCGCACTACGACTGTAGTAGCTTTCAATATGATTGTATTATTGCCATCATGAGCATTGTACTAATCCAGTGCTTTTTTTGGTGGTTCTACAACAGCAAATTTATTATTTTCCGCCGGTTCTAGATCTGTCAAAAATCATTGGAAGTGGAGTTTTCGTAGTTCCTTATTTAATGTTAGTTATATTTCTGACGGAAAACCCTTCACGTCTTAGATCTTCTGTTATGTCTTGAATTGGAGTTGTAGGATGTAAATGTTTGATTCTAACTTAGTAGAGTTTTTTTTTAAATTGATATGTATGATGAATATTATTCCATTCCTGCATAAATTTAACAAGTTTTATGTATAGGTCAGTTATTTTTATCGAATTTTTTAGTACGTTGTTTGGATAAGCATTTAGTAATAAGACGTTCCTCTTCTGTTACATCAGCAAGAGTTCTTAGCATTTGGTCAAGATTAATCACTACATGTTCGAAGATAGGAGATGATTGAGGTGGTGTTATTGTTGGGACTATACTTAACTGTTGCGTACTGACAACGTTTGCTTGAGAAGGATTATTCTCTTCTAGGTGACTGAGAGGGGCATATCTATTTGTTTGATTATCTGTAGCATAATCGGGTTCAGTTAAGTATCTAGAGGTTCGCTTTTTTTTGTTATTACGAACAACTTGCCAGGAAAACTTATTATTGCTTGCTTCTTCATCGCTAGTTTCAGGTAAGTATGCATTTTGAGGTTAACGTTGGCGGATATAATTTTGGATTGCCGATAAATTTGAGAAAATGGCGAAAAATTTTATTGCATACCTGCATTGCAATAATTTTGCTAGAGAAGTGGCTGTTATTGCCATTAACATAAAAAGGTTGGAAGAGCGAAATTTAGCTGTGGTAGATAACTTATCGACTGTGAAGAGTGGCTGCTATGTCCCGTTCCACTAAGCATTATTTAACACCTGGCCTTACGCCCCACTTTTAATTTTAGTTCGTAACTTTGCGCACCGGGCAACCACAACGTTTTTCGTTGAAAGTCAAACGAGCACTTTTATGATAAATAATTTAAAAAAATATAACATTCGTACCTGACAGTTGTCACTACAATTAACGACTAACAGTTGCTAAAATTACATATAGGATCGGAATACGCTATGGTAGTGTTAGGGTCATCATTACCGATGACCTTAGATTTTAAAAGTAGCTGCAAAATAAAGCAGCGGAAACACTGAATGATCTACTATTTCGCATGTGATTGGCTGATGTGTCACAACCATCTTCAATTTACCACAGCAGGACAAAACACTACTTACCAGTGTGGTAAAACGTGTTTCCTAGTCAACAGATTATGTTGGAGAATAATTTTGTGTTTGTATTTTTATGACGCTTCAAGAAATTAAAAAGTGATTCCAGTTTGTTTGATTTACCTACTTGTAATTATATATTATTATTTCAATTAGTTTTTACCAATTGTACTCGACCGTTCAATTTTTCTCTTGTTATGTACGTATGTTTGTTGTAAATGTTATATTTAATTTTGAGTTTTTTAATATTTAAATTATGGTAGACATTTAATAACTTTAATATGCGACGTTTTTCCATCAAAATTTAATTAAGTTAAAGGCTTAACATCTATATTATACTTCTTAAGTTATCTTCACAAGAAAACTTTTTTATATCTTCTTGAAATATGGCATTACTAAAAATGTAGCTAAAGCGAATGAATTCTGGCTCAACCAAAGAGTTTAGCATAACAATACAGCGTTCAGGCGTTACAGTCATCTTGATATTATCATTGTATTTGTTCATGACACCATATGATAACACCATATGGTTATTTTTTGTTGTCCAAATAAGTTCCAAAGTTCAATAACAAAGTTTTTGAGAGCAAAATAAATTTGTTTGACTCATGCTGCCAAATGTTATCACGTCCCAGATTTAAAAAAATTGTCTCTTCCGAAGATATGCGATGTGTCGTCCAAAAATTGATAGAAACAATTCAGCAACTGTTAATTACCGGTCATCTTCGGGAGGGCGACGTCAGTGACTTTAATTTTCAATTGCTTTTTATTCTACCAAACATTGTTTATACCATTTGTACGTTTGAGTTCTTTTGAGACTATTGTTCTCGATCTGTGACTTAAATCTTTTCAAAAATTCGGACAGTCTTACGCGTTTATATATATTTGATTCACCCTCATAACTCCCAAAAACTAAACATTGCTTTCAGGTTGCTCTTCATAAAGCTCTTTTAGGGAAAATTGAGTTAATAGTAAATTTTTGGCTCGAATTTTTTTATTACCCACCATCTTATTGAATCCTACTACCAACAAAATTACCACAAAAGAATTTCACACTCAAGTAAATTAATGTCTTTATTTTAAGTACAGAGAAAAACTCTTCAGAAGTGAAAAATACTTTTTCACAAAAGTTAATTAAACGATAAATGAAAGTCGCTTAAATAAAAAACCGGTGTAAGACACGGTATTATTTCATTACCAACTTGAAGCTGCCGACAGCCCCATTTTACATCTAATGAAATTTCTTTGAGTCGCGCTCCGTCAAGGGCTTGCCTCAAGTGATGCCCGGCGCGGTACAACCCGAATTGAGAATTTAATGCGGCGACAACGTCGCATCCGCCGCGGAGATAAGGACTCCTTGCGCTTAAAATTTAATTAAAATGGAGTGTCACGCAATTAAATTTTTCATATTAACTGTTTGCTCGCCGACAAATCCAATTTAAAACTCGCGCGTCTCTGCAAACAACCTGAGGAAATTTCCGCGAAGACAAACAATTAAATTTCGATCAGCGCAAATTAGGAGGCGGAATTTAATTTCCCGGCCGCCGGTTATTGGAAAAACTTCTCTTTCGATTGTGGCCGGCGCGATTGGCGCGCAATTAGAAGGGCATGAATTTTAAGGCGCTTTTAATTAAGCGCTCTCGGGCGCGCCTTGCTCCGCGGCGCTCGCCGCCGCCGACCACCCCATTAATTTGCGGACCGGCTCCTGTCACCTGCACCCTCGCACTGCATGCCCCCTTTGTGATGAAGATGTCACCGGGAGCCCCGCTACCCATCAGCCGTCCGTACATGACGATAAAGATTACAATCCGCCCGAAATTAGGGGCCGGCTGCAATTCAAAAGCGTCCATTCGTACCGATTTCCGATTTGCTTCCCACCAGGGGTACCAAACAAGTTAGGGTTCATGGATTTCAATATTAAAAATCGTAAACCATGGAAATACCTATATTCGCGTAAATACTGGTTTAAAATCAAACCTACCCTTGCTTTACATAGTATCAAGACAACTATAATAAAATCGAGTTTTAAAGTTGTAACAATTTTGTTAATTTTGTTATTTACCAATAGAATGTTTAGTTCAGACTACTCACGTCTACTTTGATGTCTTGTATTATTAAGCAAGACCTAGGACTAGATGTTTGCAAAGTATATACAGGACATTTGCTTTTAAAAGCAGAAGCGAAAAAGAAAAGAAGTTGTTCACTGAGTATGTGCATGATGGCAACAGAAAAATGTTGTTTATGGATGAAAAAGCTTTACAGTTAAGGATGTTTCAACAAACAAAATGACAAGATATACGCTAGGTCGCCCAAAGTAGCATCTAGCTAGTGCCTTCTAGTAGCCCAGATCTAAATTATTACAGGGTGCGCCAAAAATATTGAAACACTCATTCCACACCACGCCATTAGCGTGCTTGCGCGTTTCAAGTTCTTCACTTATTTTATTTTCATCATTTCTTTGTTTTCTGTTTCCTCAAAGTTTCATGTAATTTATTTTGTATTTGAAGGCAATGGTGGTCGCAACAAAGCATCGTAGAGCGATTTTGGACTTGAAGCTGCAAGGAGTCTCGTGGAAGAGCTGCACCGTGTCGGTCGGGCAACTGTCTACCGGACCATCCAACTATACAAGGAAACTGGCGACATCAAGGACTATAAAAGGAGTGAAATACCGATTACTGTTTAACTTCACAGAAGGTGACGATCATCGAGAGCAAATACGTCAAAATCCTCATCTCTCGATGCGGAAGATGAGCCAGCATTTGAAGATCTCTTTAACTTCGATCAAGAGGATCATCAAAGAGAAGCTGAGACTTTTACTCTACTGTCAGAAAAGCAGCCACTCTATCCGAGCAGAATCGCCAGGCACGCCTCACCAAGTACCATGCCCTCTTTGCCCGCACGCGGTCCGAAGAGCACCTTTGCACCGTTTTCCCCGACGAGAACTTGTTTACCGTGGAGGTAAATTTCAACCCCCAAAATCACCGTGTGCTTTACCGGCAAGACCTTTCTATTTTTCGCCGACCGAGCGTCAAAGTCAACAAGGAATATCACTTGAAGGTTTTTTTAAGGAGCAGCTGATACCATGGGGTGAGTTTCACTTCGGCGCGGACCATTGAATCTTCCAACAAGACGGAGCACCTGCCCACAAAACGAAAATTGTCCAGGAATGTTGTCAGGCCAATCTCTCCGAGTTCATCTCAGGTGCAGAATGCCCTGCCTCCTCCCCCCGGCCCCAACTCTCTCGACTACGCCGTTTGGGAATATTTTGAGGAAAAGTCTGCGTTCATGTTCATCCTAATGTGGATTCCCTTAAGATATCTCTTCGCGAGGAGTGGGACAAGATCGACGTCAACTACCTCCGTGCCGTGATGGAGGTGTACCCCCGTCGTCTCCGTGATGTCATCAAGAATCGAGGAAGCAGAATCGAAAAGTGATCACATGCATTGATTGTTGACTGTTTATGAAAAATAAATTATACATTTCGTGCAGTTGCGGTTCTTTTTGAGAAAGATATTTCGAATTTTTCGTGTTTCAATACTTTTGGTGCACCCTTGTGCGTTTTAGAGGGTATAGTTTTTCGAAAGACACCCTAATGTTAATTTTTTAAGCGAGCCTTGGCGGCTGCAGTCAATACTTTTTCAATGAATGTAGTGCGTTCTGTCATATACAAGTGGCCTGGACTTCTTAAAACTTATATAGAAGTTAACTGTGGGCATTTTGAATAAAATCTTTTTAATTATTCTTATCAGTAAGCATTTAATAAATCCTGAAAATATTGTGCAAAAACAGTAAATCGTTTTATTTTGTCGTTCTAATCAGTGTGTAACAGTATTTATGGACACACTATGTATTTGTTATATTTATTAAAAAGCGCTGAGCTAATAGTTCTAAGATAAAGTTAAATTGATGAATTAATTTTTTTTAATCGATGTTGTAAACTTGAATAACCATACGTTTAATACACTAACGTTGGTACAGTAACTAGAAAGTGAAATAAAATAAATTGATAATCAAAATATTAGTCTTGCCGCAACTAAAAAGAAAACAATATAAACACACATCTAACATTTTCCAGTACAAAATATAAAACAGGCAGGGCCATCGAGGCCCGGGAAAATAATTTTTATCGGGCTCTCAAAATATTTTTTATACCTTTACGTGTTACCAAAATCAAAGTAAAGCTAGAATATTCGTTTGTAGAACGATGCAGCTAAAGCAGCACAAGTAAAGGGATGATACAAGCGATTCACAGGTGAGTGGAAATCTGTTGTAGGTGATTCCCGTTTTGGAAAACTAGCAACTAAGGCAACCAGAAAATGTTGACTTTGTACGGGCTACAATTAATAAGGATGGGAGGCTGTCAGACCAAGAACTAGAAGATGAGTTGGAAATTCCAAAAATTAAATTGTGTAAAAATTGACAGAACATGAAGATGTTGAACAAGATGGGGCTCAGTATACTCTCTTGTGGGACCTTTGCGTGTATAGTTTTAACAGTAGATAAACTTAAATGTACTTTGATGGCGAACATAGAAGTGTAATTTTGTATTTTAAGCCTTCTGTCCAGACGCGAACGAAGGCTTGAGCTATGTCTAAAAATAAGGTTGTAACGTATTGTTTACTTTCAAAATCTCGTTTAATGGTCTAGATCATACGCTGTAGTTAGTGACAGGTGGAGTGACCTTCTTTAAATCCAAATTAAAAAGTTGCGAGAATACTTCGTTTTATAATCTCTTTATTAAGTCGGAGATAAATGACCTTTTCGAAAAGCTTTGAGATAGTTATTAGTAAATTAATAAGGCGATAGAGATATTTGTTTTGTTTGGAAAAGGTTAGAATAATTGCATGTTTTCATACATTCGGAAAGTAGTCGGTTCTTAGACAAGTATCAAAAGTTGCTAATTATTTTTTGTGAGCTTCTTTAGTATTATGTTGGGTATTTTATCATATCCATGTGATTTACTTATTGGGGGAATTTTAATTATAGAAGCAAGATTTCTCGGTAATGTCGGTTTGAAGTTTAATTCTGCGATTGGCCGGTGTGTTTCTACGTAATTTGTTGCTATATATCTAAATATTGACTCTGTGTGGTTGTTGGAAGTGAACGTTTGTTCCAAGTGGTCTGCGAAAGTTCCACATTTTTCTTCATCGTTGTAATATGTTTGTGCTTCTGACGAAAGTTTGGTTGCTTATGTTTTTGGTGCCAAGTTCCTTTTTTGTACGATGCAATAGATTATTAACAAAATTTCTGGTGGAGGACTTCTAGTTCTCTGTCATTCCCTTTGCAATATGCTTTTTGATTAATTAGGTTTACTATATGTTTGGGTAAATAATGATCAACGTTTACTTTTTGTTTATGCGTGATCATTGTGATCGTGTCAATACTGTCAGAAATTGTTTCATCCATTCGGTTTGGGGTTTTAAGATCACTGGAATATTTAAGCCTTTAATTGAGTTCAGCATAAAAGATGTCTCAATTGACCAGTTTGTTTATTAATTGATAAATATTTATTGCTGGTGTTAGTACAAACGAGATTATAACGGTGGTCTGAATCAAGTTCAGTGGGCGCTTTTAAAAATAAGTTTGTTAAAGTTCTTGTGGGCAATTATGTCGAATATATTTAGTTAGGTCATAAAGTTTGTTTCCAACCGTCTCCTATAAGAAGCTTCTCTGCTATTAAATATAGTGAAAATTCCTTTATCGAGAAGTTGTTTTGTGGGTTGTTTATAAACGCATACTATGGTTAAAATAGTACAATTTCTTAGCTTGATTTTGGCTCTAACTGTTGACATCTGTGACATTGAAGAGTTTTAAAATTATCTTTTGTAACATTTGAGTGCAATATATTTCTGATATTACAAATTTTGTTTGCTGTTTCATTTGATTTAAGAAGTATTGCGCAAACGGGCACAGGCATTTTGTCTTTGTTTAAGAGCTTTGTAATTCGTGTTATAAGAAGGTCGTAAGCTGCAAGTTCTTTGTGTATGTTTTTTTCGATTAAAGAAATAGGAACTACCAAAAGAGGTTTGTTGTTAGGGTTTTGGTATATTTCGAATTTGATTTTGTTTGTCAAATAATGATTAGCTAAATGTTTAATGACGATGAGCTGAAGGCCGTTAGAAACTCTCCCTCAACAATGGTTTTGATATTATTTAGAATTTTTTTATGGTTAATTGGACCGCGCGATATTTTTATTTTAGAAGCCTCTACTTGAGGCAAAAAAAGCTTTTGATTATTGCTTAAGAAAAATAATCTCTGTTTTGTTACAAAAGCTAACGAAAGAAATATACAAAATTAAGGCTTTAATAAAGCAAAATAAAGAAAATAAAAAATTTAAATACTAAGAGCTATCACAACCAAAGACATGAGCACAGAAGATATTAATGCAAATAAGTCAGTATATAGAACAACACTTAGTCTTAAAGGACAAACAATACCAATAAGAACACAAATGTCTAAATATGCAACCCTATTATGAAATACCATGACTTACCATGCAGAGAACTGAATCATAAATAAATTAAATAAAAGTAAAATGACCGCCGTAGAGATGTTAGATGTTAGAATAAGAAACAAAGAGATTAGACAGAGAATTGAGGTATAGATAGACGTATTAAACTACATAAAAAGAAGAATATTACAGTAGTATGGACATGACAAAAGGGTAGTAGTAGTAAATAAATAAACATAATGGCAGGCTAAAGTCCAAAAGGAGAAGAAAAAGAGAAAAAGTAATGTGATCAGTGAAACATAAGCAATGGAGAATGGAAAGAGGAAAAATAGTGGATATTAAGGTTACTAGAGTATATTTCAAAAACAAAGAACCTAAATATTTAGTATTCATGTATATTTTAAATCTATGGCTACCAAGCGCTTAAATCAATCAGCATAGTGATAGAACTATTTGCTTTTGTAACCATATTCTAAGATACAAGTTACAGTTTGTAGTCCAGAGAGTTGGAGTAAAATCAAACAGTGGAAAAATACGATATTCTATATATTTATATCAATACGCTACTAAATTATTCTAACCTTATAAACTAAAAATTCCAGTTCTGATTGGTAAAAGGAGTAACCTTTATTTTTAGGATTATACTACTTTCCTGGTAAATTCGTGTCGATTTTTTGTTTATGTCTTTCAAAAGCAATTATTAGTGGTTATTTTTATTTTATTTCTTCAAACCTTATTCAAAGCAACCCCACATGTTCTACGATGCTTTGCATCCTTTTAGAAGCTTTTTATGAAACACATCTTATATTATTTTAAAAATCTTCAGTTTACTTCAGAGTAAACATGTTCATCGCTTTTCTTACTCTCCCGCAAGTTAATTTTATTGTGAAACGGTAGTTTCTCTTAACTAAAAAACATTGAAAATGTAGGCTTTCCAATTAGCGACTGTAAATATGACAATAAAAGCTTACCGAGTATAATATTGCTTTAATGTATTTACATAGGTATATTATGTAAACATAAGATGGGTTTAATTAAAACCGTAAGTTACGACACACAATAGCAAAAACAGCCGTAGGGCAAAAATTGGCTAGGACATTAAAAATGTCAAGTAAATGTATTAATCACCACAAACAAAAAATTTTCCGAGTTCAATGAATAACAAAAAATGTAATACAAAAATACAAAAGGCAATATAAATAAAGACAGTCTGCAAAACGAAACCCATTGAAGTAAACAACAAGCTAACACAAGTAGCCTAGAATCAAAAAATTTATTGCAAGCACTCAGTAACCTAGCAGAAAAACAGAAACTCTATGAAATCGTCAGACGCAGCAATAGAATAAAATTTAAAAAATACTATCATTTATGCTGTAAAGAAGAATTTTCTAGAACGGCTATTGCCTATATAATAAATTTTATTGACAGAAAAAAATAAAGACACAGACAGAGTGTCAAAAATGACAAAAAACTTAAAACACTATTAAACAACATAATTAAACGCACTTACAAACCACTAGAGAATAAATCTGAAAAAGTGATATTAAGAGACCTACATGACACAACAGCACATTATTAAATTAAAGAAACGCTGAAAAATAAAGACATAATGTTAAAAAAATAATGGCAGCGTTAGATAGAGTAAAGAGAACATTAAGAAACTTATTTTTCTCAGGAAAATATCCATACAAGATATCAATGCACTCTGCAGTTTTATTAGATGCAATCACTTTTTTACTAATATCTGCAACGACAAAAAAACAGGTGGCTAACCAGTCAAATGTGCACTGTGATAAGGAACACACTGCAGACTACAAGAGGCGTAAAGTTTTTCTAAAAATCATAAAGAAAAAATAAACGAAACAATATTAAATTAATCAAATACATAATGAAAACTATCAACAAATAAATTAGAGTTCCACAAAACACATACATATACTTCGCCAAACTCGACTAGGAATGAATTATGCTCACGTAGCAGCAAAACAACATCAACGAAACCAACATCTGCTATTATTCCAACAGCCAGATTACAATACTATAAACTTTCTTCATTAAGAAAATTAGTACTAACATCAACAAAATGTACAATTAAAAAGTAGATAGCAAAATAACGACAAGCTGTACTAGAATTTACATAATAAATCGGACAGCTCAAAATATTATTGTGGAAACACCAACAGTATGATAAACTACAAACACAAAATAGATTTATTGTAAGCCGTAAATAATATCATATTTAACAACAAATGTTAATTTTTAAATTCCACGTTATAAAACTTACAATGCTGTATATCCAGATACTGAGCGGCAAGTCAGTACGGACGTGACAATTATTATAAAAAAAACAGTATAAAGCACATGTTGTTAAAATATATATTTCTAGCTGGTGTTGCTTATAATTCACAAATTAAAGTAGTTAAGAAAACATATACCACCTGTAAGATCTGAAAATCAATATAGAGTGATCACAGCCACAATTGCAGATGATATCGCTATTTTAAAAGTTCATAAAAATTCAGTTGACGCAAGAAAACCATTCCAACACAATATCAATGAAATTAATAAATGGACTAAGTGGAAGAAAATAAATGAGGTTAAGCCTAACCACATCATCTTTACGCAATTTAGTGAAAATTTACCATAAATAACTACAAAAAACCAACCTATACTTAGCACAGCAAACGTAAAAAATATTTAAAAAACTAAAAATCCAGACAGTCTCTTAATATATCGTAAAAAATAATTTATAATTTACTGTACCTTTAATATGGAAGCAAAAACGAAACGTTTTATAATTTTTTTCCTTTATTCAAAAGCTATTCAAGTGATTTTACTATCCAAATTTAGACCTACAAGGGCTCCCGGTCGATATTTTTAGGCGGACGAGATAGTAGGCACTTAGCTTTCTCGAAATGCACTTTGTAAGTTGCAACTCAATTGCTTTCGTGCAAGCAAAGCATTTAGGATTGCCTCACAAAAAGAGGTGTATTCGTAAAGAGATTTGAAACTGTGTTTCGGTGTCACTACAAAGGTCGATAAACGAGTATTGTAGAGACGTTAAATGCGGAAGATATGTTTGGTATATGAGAAGTAGTTGCTATAGCCTATTCGAAAATTGTATGGAGACAATAAAAAAGAGTGGTTATTAACGAGAAGATACCATTATGGCTTACTGTGCTTACTATGACACAACAAAAAACCAAAAGAGTAAATTTACTATAACAGTCTCTTGACGCCAATCCAATAGAAAATGGCTGATTGTATACAGGTTTAATAATCATCTCTTTTCTAAATTAAAAAATCCTTGATAAACTAATTTTTAAAGTAACGATGAGAGAATAATAGCGGTTCATAAATAAATAATTAAAATTATAATACAGAATTTTTTATCAATAAAACATTTAGAAAGCTACTAAGAACATTGTTAAAGATTAAAAAAGACAACAAATCCATAGAAACATTCTTACAACAATATATCAAATAAAATAGTATTTGTACTTAGATCATACGAAGCGAAGAAGGAGATAAATAATAAGGGCAGCAATATACGAGAAAATGGGATTAACTACAATATGAGATATAGAACGTGACGCAGAAAATATTGATATAAAAGTAAAACGAATTGGAGACGAGAGAAGACTTCAAGATAGCTCGGGGGAAGAGAAACTTTTGGGGACCGCCGGCCGGCGCTGCAAATCGGGTCCAGCCCAATTTGTCTTGGGGAAATATATGGGAGTATAATTGAGTAAACATCCATATATGCGGCGGGGCATGTGGCTGCATTATGAGAGCGCATCCCCCTAGCAGTAGGCCATAAAACACGTCGTAAACTCGCGCCTGTAATCAAATAATTAAACGACAAAACAACCGGATAACCATTATGTTTCTATTTCGGGGGGTTTACGATTCCGTGGCGTGCCGGGCGCCCGCTGCTCGCTTTTATTGTCGCGATTAACAACAAATCATGCGCTGTCGTTTCGAGTATTTGAAAAGCGTCCTCGACGTTTACTGCGCGCTGATGATTTATTTGGGAACCGCTGGGTTAGACCTGGCTTTTCAACTAGTCGCGTCTGAACTACTTGTAGAAACATCGTTGATTCGCTTTTTGTATTCTCCAATTATGTTTTTGTAACTTAACTATTTTAAATCTCTTAGCAATCGCTATCGTTACGTTGCTTGGTATGTTCAAACATTGTGATTTTCAAAGTGATAAAGATTCTCGTGTCACCGCAAAATTGAATTCAATTTTAAATAACTTTGTCATTAATTATTTTCTGCTTACTATTTCTAAACTTTCTTTTAATTGCTCTTTCAAACAACATGAAAAATGGCAAATATCATTTTTATTCCATAGCAAGTTGTGCAATACAATATTTCTCCCAGTTTATTTGTTTACTTGTGAAACCTATTGTTGTATAAAACAATTAATATACATTGTAACATTTCATTTATTTACTTACATTCATTTTTAATTTTTAAGATAGTGAGATTGAGATATCGTAACAGCATTTTTTATGGTTAAGTAATAAAACTGGAAATAAACATAGTATCTATTTATTGTTCTGATTAACCAACTATCGTTCCTGAATCTACTTTTGGGTAAAAATTGTAGTCCAATGTACTCTAGTATGGTCATTAAAATGTTTGCTTACCATGGCAATGATAAATTTTTTATATATAGATTTTATTAGTGTATAAGTAGCATTTTATTCATACAGTAACAAACGGAATATATAACGGTAATAGATATCATTATGCTAGGGGAGGAAAAACCAAAATAACCTATGCACAAAAATGATTACCTTTTGCTCTAAAGCAACTTAAGTGCTTGAGCAGGCAACCGACCAATACTTAACGTAGAACAGTACAAAAATGAAAAGGAATGACGCTTAAGAGAACTTTGTACATATAACAAATTTAGAATAATATCTTATCATTACCTGCTTTATAAATACAAATCTTGAGCAAATAGAAGAAGCAAAGAGCTTTACCAAAACAATCTTCTGAATAGAATACAATGAATGCAGTAATAGTGGCGGAACCAACAGGTGATGACTTGGAGAAAGAGTGGAAAAATATTAAACAAATCATAAAACAAATAACTTATAAATACGTGAATAAAACCCACAAAGAGAAAAGGAAAAATCCCGAATTTAGACCAATAAATAAAACATTTAACACAATGAAAAACACGTTCCTCAGGAAAAAGGGAATTCCGGAACAAATAAAATCGGAAGTATACAAAAAAGTAGTAAGCCCTTCGTTAATCTATGGCAGCGAATCCTGGACGATCAAAAGAAAAAACGAGAGTAAAATTAGAGCAATGGAGATGAGATATTTGAGGAAAATTAAAGGAATAACAAGACTGGACAGAGTGAGAAATGAAAATATAACGGAACAACTGAAAGTGAAACCTATATTGACACTGGTAGAAGAGAGGCAATTAGGTTGGATGGGACATCTGCTCCGAATGGATGATAATAGCAAGAACAGAGGGGAAGAACGCAGTAGGTAGACCAAGAAGGAAGTGGGAGGAACAGGTAAAAGTAGCAGCGGAAGATAGGAACATACAATGGAGAGAAGAAAGGAACCTGACAAGAGACAGAAAGGCTTGGAATAAATTAATTAAGAATGTTAATTAAGTTTAATAAGTTTTATAAGTTATATTAGATATTATATTATAAGTACTGTAAACTGGGTTATAATCCGGCACCTAACGGTATGAGGATTTTTAGTTTAAATAAATAAAATAAATAAATAAAATAAAACAAGCAGTTAAAGAAAATTTTATAAAATATATACAAAACAAAACAAAGGAAAGCATGACCAAACAAAGAACAAAAAATCTACTGCAAAATCTTGTAGAGCACAACGAGATAGCTAGAATAGATCTATAGATAAGGTAAAAAGTGATGCATGGGTGAAGCAAGACTTTGTAAATAAATTAAAAGAACTCTTAACAGTGATGTTATATAAGTACTATAGAAGAAGACCAATGCATTAAATATTACAAACAACTGAGGTTATCCGAATGAAAGTTGTAATAGTTTTAAGTGGCTGCTGCTGCAGACTTTTACTTGCTAAGGAAGGGTGTATGATAACGGTGTTATGTTTTGCTTACATTCTTCAACATATGTATAGATGAAGACCTTCATAAATGGAAAGATAATAGCCCCGAAGGTATTCGGATGGACATAAATATATTAACTATCTACTTTTTGTTGGCGACTTAACCATATTCCGAGATAATGCAAATGTCCTTTAAAGAGTTTGTCACCACAGTCCAGCCACACAAGTCAAACAAGTTAATCACTTGAACTATTTGAGATGTGACGTAGAAACCAAAACGTATGCGCAAGTCTATTGAAAAATCCCACAAAAATGTTTTTTATGAAAATATAACAATTTCTCTCATGCTGTATGGTAGCGAAACTTGGATTTTAAAACAAAAGGAGCGTTTACACATCCAAATTTCGGAGATAAAATTCTCGAAAGCCGTTGAATACCAGGGATGATAGAGTAGAGAACAATCTGTCTTTGCAACAATTAAATCCAACAAACAAGACTGAAAACTATAGGATAGAACATTACCGGGTACCAAAGATGGCGTACATATATTGCCCTAGTGGGAGAAGAAACGTGAGTAGACCAAGAAAAAATGGCAGTGAATGAGATAGAACAGGTCTTGTAATTTAAAGTTTGGTGGAGGAACAAGAAGACTTTATTATAAAGTTACCTGAACTTAACCTATGTGCTAGGGTACTAACAACTACAAAAATGTACAGACTTAAAGAAATGAACAAAAATGAAGAAGGGGGAAGAATAACAGGAAAAAGTAAAAAAGAAAGATACAAAATCAAAACAAAAAATCAATGTGTGTACATAATATAAGTTTATAATTGAGAGAAAAAGGAAGAGTCTGGTTATTAAAAATGTATAAAAAATAATTTAAGACAAATCTATTAAAAATAAAAAAATAAAAATTAGCAAGCTATATGATTGTTTCGTTAGTTCAAGGTTATTACAAATAATTTATGGGTTTTCTAATAATACTATGGAGAAATTTTAAGTATGTTTCCACAAATGTCAACAAATCGTCTAGACCGTAAATTGTGTGTTTCACAGTCAGCTATTTAGAAAATTTCATAATAATTACGTTTAAAACCATACCGTCTGCAGCTCTTCGAACATTTGTAGTCGAATGACTACGTCAAATAATTTTCAGTGTCGTCTAGGATGCATTAGGGAATGACCATTTTCCTGTCAGATCGGTGCTGAAGCAACATTTAACTTGAATTTTTTTTTAAGTTTACAATGCAACTTGTTACAATATTAACAATAATTATTTTGATATGTTCCAATGAACAGTAGTTCCTATATGATAGTTATTGCAATTGTGTTATTAAAACAAAAAAAAAGCTAAATTAAATTTTACGAATTGATGTCCATTTCTTATATGCTGTCATGTGAGGTTTTGCTCTTCAGTTTTTATATCTGCTTACTGTTATCAAGAAAATTTATTACTCGCGTATTTGAATGATTTCCCAATCAATAAATGTACATTATACCGCACTGCACAATTGATGTACTCACTGTGATTACTATCAATTGTAAATGTCTTTATTTATTATAAACCAGGGGGTGTTCGCAATAGAATGCAGTACTTGGAACCTTCCGATAATAGTCATATTTGATATTGATTCCATCCCCAAAACTGAAAACTAAAAATCCAGAGCATTTTTATTGTTATGAATTTTTATGAACAGTACGGTATCAGCAGTAAACAAGAAATCCAATAACGGACCTACTGTTAACTCATTTTCATATCTTACTCGGGCGTAGCTCTCTCTCGCTCTCTCTTAGATATGATTTTGTGTTTATAGATAAGTTCCTGTTAAGTTAATATTTAGAAATAATTTTTGCCGTTTAAAGTTTTATTAGTGATGCTAATTACTTTTGTTCGATGGCAGATGGTCAGGTATCAGATTTCTTATTTATATATATTTACATCTTAGTTAACTTTTTGACTAACGGTTTTTTAACAATTTTATGTAAGATGGACAACAAACCAATTGACCAATAGAAATCATCGTAAAGAAATAGTTGCTAATTCACAGAATATAAAACACTTTTTAGCTTAGTAAAAAACCGCAGAAATACTACTACGTAAAAAAATTGGCAAACCACATTTTACTTAAATAGAAAAAAATAATCACAACGTCTGAATATAAGATATGAAGAATTTTTATGCATTTATGGAACTTGCACAGATAAATCGCATATCGATACATTGCAACAGTGGATGTTTCCACAATTGAAAGAAAATTATGACACCTCATTAGAATGCTGAAGTGAGTAGCTACCTGAACGAGAAACTCCCCTGTCACTAGATCAGGCGATTATCTCAAAATGCCTTAGTGCTATGTAGTTATCCGCCTAGGTATTCCGACTCAAGACTAGTGATTTCTTTTTTCAGAAGAATGTTAAACGACGCTGTTTCGTGTCACCTTTGTCAATAACATTGAATGAGCTTTAAGACTACATTAGTGCTGCATTTAGGTTAATCAAAGGGAAAATGGTACGAATTTTGAACGAATTGAACCACTGCATAGACGTATATCATGTAACAAGTAGAGCAAAACTTGAACAAAAACAAGAAACATAAAATCTATTAAACATTTGCCAAACACCAAACATAAATGCTTATTTACTTCAAAAATTATAAAGAACTACCCTTTCATTATTAGAAACAGAGAACGATTATTGACAAAGGTTACTTAAAACGCCATAAAAATGATGACAAAACATATTAAGCAAATTATGTATTGTAAGACAAAGAAATAACGTAAAAGGTAGTTCTTTAAAGATTTACTGGCGAGCGCGCTTAAAATATTGGTATTCTGAACGCAGCCCCAGTTCAATAATTGTCTTGTCTGTGAATACTAGTACCCCTTTTGACTTTGAAGTTGCTCAAGTTTAATTCAAGATAGGAGCTTGTCTTACCGGCACCCTATCTAAGCATAGTGTGCCTCTTATTAAGACTTAGTGATCTCTTGCAATTATTTTAGATATTATTAGTGTACCAACCAATATTTTACAATTATGTTCTAAAACTAGTTTATTTGGGAAAAGTCATTCGAGTTGTCATGAGAGTAATTTGTCTCGTTATTTCGAGTTCATTCTAAAATGTCAATGACCCAAAGAGACTTTACACTCTGCACTACCCAATTTAAGGGAGAAATAGAGAGTATTCGATGCTCACTTAGATGTTACGCTAAGTTTTCACTTAATTAACGCAGTAATAATTTGAAAACGAACTCAACTGAGATAATTTACAACCACAACTTTGAACAACTCCGGCACTTTGACAGGCAGCCGAACACGCATTTTATTTAATCAACAAGTAATTTTCTCTTAGAAACTCACGTTACATGCTACACCTGATAATACATAAAATTGAGTTTAAAGAAGTCTTGGACACTGTTAAGTAGGGAAATGAAACAGCTAAGGACAAAAAGCAACTAACTGAACTCAAATTTCAGTTCCAGGAAGGGGAAATCATCGAGAGAGACAAAAAAGAGAATACGTGATCAAATATGGTCAGAAACTCATCAGAAGAAATAGATAAGCCAGGCAAAAACGGTCCTGCAACAAAACTCAATAGCAAACGGATGAACATTTACCAAGAGCCCAATTGGTACGTGATCCAGACCTACAGCTCATACCCAACCTAATGAAGCAAACAAACGAAATTCTAAACCTTACCAAATGATGGCGATGAAAAATATAATTTAGTTTATTCAATCCAGCAACGACATGAAGAACTTTGTGGCTCGATAGATTGGAGTGAATAATCTCCTGGAGTTTTACGGCGATCCCAAAAATGGACCGATTTTCGAAGTACGATTGAGAACGTCTGATCGCTGACATCTCCGAAGAGTAAAATGCGATCAGGTCGCAGTGATGTCTGAAGAGAAAAGCAAAAAAATAACTTCAGTCAATTCTCACTTTAGGTAGTAATCTCACCGCGATTATGAGCGTCCTAAAAATGCGTTTTGGGTATTTGGACCAGAAATAATCGTCAAAAGGATGATAAAAAAAGCGAAAAATGTTGCACCACCATCAGAGGAGGATTTGCCATTCTATTGTGGATTTCTCAATTGGAGTAAAAAATCTGTGTTAGCAGCAGTTACTCGGACTTCCACTATACGTAAGAATCTCAGTTTGATGGACGGATTTAGGAAGAAACTACCATATCCCTTGCAACTGAAATAGGGATGATGCATTGTGATGTTGAAGAAGGATGCAGATCCCAGCAAACTTTCGGTTTTCCTAGATAAAGTCTTATCATCTGCTGTTGTATATGGTAATCCCGTAGCGCAGAAAATAAAGAACGGTGACCTCTGCTTGGTGGTTACGAATCGCAAATGTCCTATTGGGTGCAAGGACAGCCATCTCTTGGAACACTAGAAAATTTAAGAAGATGAAACTTGGAGAACTACTGAAGAAAAGCCGAATCTGCTTTATTAGTTTGGAGAAAGGCCATGAAAAGTCAAAATGTCCCCGTTTGGTTCTCTGGAATATGAAGGGATGTAGAAGAGACCATCTATTACATGATACTAACGGGTAGTCGAGAAACATGAAAGGTGGTAACAAAAAGAAAGATATGGTACCTGCTAACAAAGTATAAAAGGGAGAAAGTTCAACAGACAAGTAGGTATTAAATTCAAGATTCAAGATTTAGTTACATTCCTGGATATGTTCATGTATCAAGTACGTGCCCTCTTAGCGAAGGTGACAGGCTCACCTCGACCAAATTTTTTGTCTTTTACATCTCAATATTAGGCAGTACGCATGCACGAAGTTCACTTGCACATTTAGCGAAGTTTTTATAAAAACTAAGAGAGTGGCAAGGAATCATAATTTTTTTTGAACAAAGTTGTCCACAGTAAACAAAAGATATTTATAGAGAGAAGAAAAGAAGAAAGTCACAAAAGTTCGCATACAACTAATGCATGATTTATGAACGTAAATTAAATAAATTGCTTTAATTTTGGCTATCATTCGACATTTTACCTGCATCATTTATATAGAAAGAACATTAAAATAAGAAATATACTTCAAGCATATAGAAGACTAACAAATAAATAGTAATAATCCTAATAGCATCCGTACTGTTTAGGTAAATTATGGTTAAACCGGGTAGTTAATGGATCAATAATGACGCATCAGAAGGGTCAATAAATAAAACATAATATTTATATGTGCATTAACTCAAACAAAAGTGATAAAAATAGGAGACGCTAAAAAAGCCATAACGTAAATCAATACAGCAAGTAGAGGCCAACTGGCGTGTAGGTAATCACCTGTATTATTCCTAATCACAAGTTAAATAATGCACAGCATAACAGATAGCTAGAAAGCGTGAAAACAGCCGTTAAGTTTATGCAAATATTGTAATTTGCAAGGCTATACAAGCAAAAAATAATAAATCAAAGTTAATTCTTGAGAATTGTCCGTAACAAGCCATGCAGCGAAAACAAATAAGAAAAACAAAAAGACCGTTTACAAAAGACGATTAAAAAGCTTTCAATTTAAAAAGCCAACTAATAAGATAATCAGATGATAAAAAACAAATTAAAACAGAATATGACAAAAAATGGCAATTTAAAGTGAACTGAAACAATGTTACGTTATGAATACCAGAAATTAAAATTACGATACACATAATAAAAATTTAAATTAATACGCCGCTGAGTTTTATTAATGTGAAACTTTTTGTTCCACTGTCGGTATGAGAACGCCGCGATCCACTGGAGGTTGTTAGCTTCTGTATGTGTAGGCTAAATTGACATAAGTGGTTGTCCTTTCAGTTCGTTTCCTTAATAGCAACTCATTGACTGAATAGTCAATATCTGTCATTAATTTTTTAACAAGAATCAATGCTTGAAAACTAATGTTCCGTCTAGATTACGTTGGCAGTTCCACATTGAAAAGATAAATAGCATAAGATATTTGTTACCGGACAAAATATACGTCGAAATAAATCTGTTATAATAGCTGCTAGTCAATAATAAAATAATGTAAATAATGTCAATAGTAAAGTATGTTAATATTATTAATTATAAGGATTTTTACACTAAGGAGGCTGGAATCAATACATTCACCTGTTTCTGATGGTTTGCTGATGTACTGTTTATGAGACCACAAAACAAATCTTAGCTTACATCATGCTTAGAAGGTAGCTGAAGCTGCCGTGCAACCTGTAATTCGGAAGCAGGCTGTAGGAAGAACAGGTTGTTAGACAAATGAGAACAATGTCATAGATAATCCGTGATCACTTGCGACTGAATAAAATACCAATGACGTATGTCTCGAGAAAGAAGGATTCGAGGTGGGAAGTTTAGTTTGGCTCCACAATTTTCGGAAGTGCCGTGACTTTTGCCGAAGTATCAAAGATAATGCGAGCGCTCATATAGTCATCTATATATTAATAGCTTCGCGTCTTATACAATAATAAAGACTAGGTGTCCAAATAAACTAAGCATGATATTAGTAATCGGGGGGTTTGAAAAATTGGAAAAAAAATTGAAAACCTTATGAGCGAGTATAAAGCCCTATGTAGGATGATAGCCAAGGTACATTAAGATGTGTATAATGTCCCGGCCAATATATTCATAGCTCACTGTACATTTCAGGATATTCGTGGACAAGAAATAGTTTAGTTTCTAAAAAAAAAACTTTGGTTACTCTAAATGAGTTATGACAACATTATCCTGCAGCAGGTTCCATGACTACCAGACAAGAAAATATTTTATACTACTTACTGATCAGATAATTATTTTATTATAATCCGAACCATTTTAATATACAAAAGGTCTTATCTTGTCTAAAACGGAATATAGTGGTGTAATTGATATCAGAAGTACTCTTTCGAAAAATGAGAGTACAGATTACCGATTTTATTCGCGGTATACAAGAGTAAAAAACAACTTACGGCTATTTTTACCATAAGAGCATCTACAACCGCAGGAAAACATGTCTATTCGTTCAAGGCAAAGATAATTTTGGCTTTGAAACAGAAAAAGTGTTAATAAGAGGAATTTGCAGCAATCGATACTGCAAAATCGAGTTGTAACGTTAGAATAACGCGTCTGGTCTATCAGCAGCTAAAGCAGAGGAAAGTGTCAATAGCTAAGCCAGCTTTAACTCCAACACAAATGCCAACTAGCAATAAAGGAATATTGGCCCAAGTCGTGGCAAATAGATAATTTTCTTTTCATTTAAGGTATTGCAGACATCAAATATCGAAAATCTACCAACCATGATAGTAGAATTTACAGAGAATATAAAAATGAGGCTAAACCTACTCACAACCACAGTTTCCGAATCGAAATAATATCACTAACATTCAAAGTTATAAAATGAAATGCCAACGGCTTGTCAAACCACACTGTAGAATTAAGGGCATTTATTACAGCAGGATTTAGATAAAATTTTAATATTCCAAACACCTTACAAATAAAAATTACTTCAGAATACCTAATTATATTTATTTATCATCAAGGGTTATCATTCGAGCTACAAGCGTGTTCGTAGAAGACTGAACACAACTACCCATAGTCTGTGACTCTGGATAGTTGTTTTCAGTCTTCTACTGTGCTGTGGCACTATATAGATATTCAAAACACTACAGCCAGATTTTTGACATACTTGGAACACCCTTATCGCCGGGTAAGCCTACAACATTCAGCACCGAGATAGGGTGCTAGAACAACCACTACTAAAGACAAAGAACTACTAAAGTCGCTTACTGTTAACAATCTTAATTATTTTACCACCAGAAAGTCTACCCATAGGGCTACTAACAGACATAAAAATCCAAATTTGCTTGACTTTGCTTTTGCTTGCTTTGTCATGTTTATTACACTATCATACTCCGAATATAGTTAATCCAAGCACATAGATAATTAAAAGCTATACGAATTAGACTCAGTAAGAAAAAAACTGTCTAAGACTAATTTAGAAAACTAGTTGATGAGAAACTAGACTTACATATACCTCGCAAGACTCCTGATAAAGTTGATGCAGTAGAACACCTACTATATCGCACTATACAAAGCTTTGTATGAAAATTAATTCTTCAACTCTACGGTGGCAAAAAATAATTTAAAAAAACTTCACAGCATTTGGCAGTACACTAAATTAGAAATGACAAATAAAAAACTTAACAAATGAAACACACAATCGGAAACCAAAAGACACTAACTATACAATATTATTTTTCGACCTTCTTTGTTACCATAGCAGCAGACCACTCACTATAGATGGTCGGGGAGGTTAAAGCATATATAACAAGAAATTTACCAGTTACAAAAAATTGACCGAAATTGAACCAGAAACAAGCAAGAAAAAACAGATTTTAACGAACGTCCATCAACCATTTCCATCTAAACTAATCTTAGAAGGAGAAGCCGAAAAAAACTAACAGTACCACTTGAAAACGCCAGATAAACTAAGCCCACCAATAAAAAAATCCCGCTAGTCGAAGTTACATTCCTATAAAATTTAACAAAACCCAAAACAAGTAACAAGCTGTGGCCTGTTTAAAGGTAAAATCCTTGAAAATTATGAGAAAGGATTTATACTAATAACAACCATTTTAATTCTATTCTAAGATTGAAACTATTCATACCTAAACCAGGTAAACCTTAAAGGCAATTACCATATTACCATTGCATCATTTACTACCAATAACATCTAAAACTTTTGAGAAACTCTTAGAAGAATCAAAGTAATCCTAGAAGAACTTAATTTCATATTAGAACATCAGTTCGGGTTTTGAAAGAAATCATCGAACAAATTCACAGGATAGCAACTAAAGATGTACTGTTTTGCTGTGTTCTTAGACATAATCCAGATCTTCAAGAAGGTCTAAAATGCCGGACTATTGTTTAAGATTAAGATAAACTTTCTACATACCTATTATTAACTGATCAAATCCTGTCTAACAAACATTTTCAGGTGACGCCTCCATGCAAAACCAAAAACTAGACTCTATAAACCTTGTTGTACCACAAAGAAGCGCGCTAGAACCAGTTCCTTACTTATATACCCTCCAACTACCATACGTTCACAGTTATATTCGCAAAGAATACTGCAATTCTTGCAACTCTCAAAAGCTCTGTTATTGCATTACAAAATTTATAAATTTTGCTTAGTAAGGTACAAGACTGGTTACAAATTCAGAATGTAAAAAAAATAAAATTGCGTCTACGATTAGAAGGGAAACGCGTCTGTCAGTAACCTTAATAATGCACTACTTCCCCAAGCAAATGATGTTAGATAGCTTGGCTATAAACCTTAACGTAGATGAAACATACATTCAGTAAAAGAACACAATTGGACTCGAATTCCACCAAAACAAGATAATATTTTATAAAACCACATTGAAGCCCATATAAGCATTAGGTTGCAAGGATCGCAAGTAACTTTAATCTAGAGATTCTACAAACATTTCATTTTTCAATTCTGAGAAGAAAATCTGATGATCCGCGGTACATAAAAAAACGAAGTTATGCATCGCGACCTTTCTGTTAAATTAGTGAAAAAGAAGTGAAGTAAGTGAATATAAAGTATCTAATAGGTCTTGAAAGCCAGTTTCCGAGTTAACCTGTCTATTTACTTAAGAGCTTTTGTATAAAGGATTGCCCAAAAAATAATTTTTGGCGCTCTAGGCTGACAATTTTTCACCTACCTACCCTCAAATTTTTGCAAGGTGGTAGCGTGGTATTATTTATCTACAAACAATAACAGTGGGATAAGTCAGGGTGGTGACCTTACGAAAGTAAGATATGCAAAACGATCCTGAAGATAGGTAACCAAACGTACGCTCAGAGTTCCGCCACGCCACATTTCATATCAGCGTCTTTGTTTACTTTCTGTTCAAATGTATAGATAGATAGTCGGCTTTCACTTTGCCTCCGAAGAATCGGAACAAATAGCGTTTTACATTAAATATTAGGTTATGCTTTGACGTTAAATAAATTCTCGAAAAAATTATATTGTTTAACAAATTATGCATCTTATTAAAAAGCTTGGTTTGCAGATTATTACCTGTTATACTAAACGTCGTTTCTTAAAATTTTAACTAAGATAAAAAAGCAACTACAAAGCGAATGTCAAATTTTAGACGTTTTCAGCCTACTGGAAGTTAGAGCAAAGCGCTGCTGATATGGCTTGAATAACCTGCAAGGTTGAAGATCAAGATGTGATATCAAATCATGCGATCTAAAATTTGTTTAAAAGATTCGTTAGTGCTGATACATGTCTTCACCATACAAGTTTTCAAATGCGACCTCGAATCGGATGATGTTTCTTGGTAAATCAAGAAGTGTATTCGACAATTATCACAGAAGTTTCGACCATCCCGATGTATAGTAAGCTACGTCAAGTACTTTTAGCTTTATCGCAAGAGTAAGCTGAAGACAAGACTAATGTGCACAGATAACTTTGGCGAATTTTTTCCATTGACGAAAATTGGATCTGTAACATTTTGGCATACAGATCAAGGCAACGATTAAGTAGAGGTAAGCTTTAGGATTTATTGTAAAATGTAAGAGTTTTCAGGTCAAAATTATTTTTGCGTCTAGTTCAGTTATTTTGTTGGTTTCCGTAGGTCAGAAGTTCATCACCAAACGTCTTTGTCAATAGCTTGACATAATTTATGTTATTTCCAAACGAGAATGCGCCTAATATTCAATCGAAGATTAACATTGCTACAGATGGACAACGCTATACTAGATGTGGTTTAAAAAAAGCACATAAATTGAAGACATTTTATGAAATCAGATAATTACCCCACCCGCCTATAGTTTCAATTTACTATAGTAGGCTTATCATCAGTTCTGATCAATTTTAATAACTTTCAGAAAGTTAAAGAAATATGTCTCCACATCTTTGATTCCAAAGCACAAGAGTGGCGCTAACGGGCAAAATTGTCTTATAGATGGATGGATGCTGTACAACACAATGGCATATATTTTGATTTTTAATTATGTATCTCTTTTAAAATATTAAATAAATAATTTTCAATTGCAATTAAAATTTGCAGCTCTATTTTTTAATTAATTTGCCTAGTCAGCATATCCAGAGATGTAAGTTTAATTTTTTGTTAAGGTTAATGCATTTTATAAACTGGGAGAATAGCAATAGTTGCGAATTTAACAAAAACTAAGTATGCAATACAATTAAAGCCAAGCGGCTGCAGTATTTCGATCAGTACTACTAATTTTAATAAGAGCGTTATGTCATATTCCCATAATGTGCTGTAGGTAAGTAAAGCAAACTAGAGATAACGATACTCGTGTTCTTCTTCTACATAAACATGGTAGCAGATAATCCATGCAGAGCCTTTGAAGCTTTCGGCAGAAAGCCTACCGCCGCTTTTGGCGCTCGCCAGCGGCTTCTTTGCGGCACTTTCGCCGTTGCGCAACGTCTAATTGGAAGCCGCTTGTTTGCCTCGCCTTGTTTAGCTGGAGCCTTATCTTGTAGATTACGGCTCAAAATTAATATTCGGCAAGAGATCTGAAGGAGTGTGCTCACCGGTTTGCACGCTCTTTGTCAACAGCGCTGCAAACGACCCATTGATAACCCGCATCCGGAGCACCTGCGTCACTTGTTTATCAAACTTCGACGCCCGGAGATTCAATTAACTGGCAGGGAGGCGGTTCGAGTCAAAATTTAAGCTGGAGGAAATTGAGTGTTAGGCACACGTAGACGGAACCGGCGCCGTCTTCGGCAGTTAAAGACAATGTAAATAAAGGGTTTTCCAATAAAGACGATATGATGAAATAAAATAAAAACTATTTCAGATGCAACCAAATTTTTTATATTATTTTACATTATGTTTTGAATAACACGTCCTAAACTCAATTTTTGATGACTTTGTGCAATAACTCGGGTCTACTGTCATGAATACAGCGCTTTCGATGTTCAATCTTAATGGTTTGTAGTTTGTTTGCATAGACTTTAAATTTCAAATAACCCCACAAAAAGTAATCCAAACGAGTTAAATCACAATTTCCTGAAAGCAACTAACAGTTACATTTCTCAAAATTATTCTTCCATCAATTTTTTTGCAATATGTCAATAGTGGCATTAGCAGTGTGACATGTGGCATCAATTTATTTACATTTGGCCACAAAAAAATCTGTTAACATCAATCGGTACCGCTATCCAGTCGCTGTAACTGCATCTCCTACCTCGTTTTGGAAAAATAACTGTCCGATGATGCCACCATACCATAAATCGCACCACAGAGTTGCCTTTTATGAATGCAAGGGCTTTTTGTAAATCTCTTATAAATCATTTTTACTATAAAAACAATAATTTTGTTTGTTAACATTTTTACTTGATCAGAAATGAGGTTCATCTGAGAAGATAATTTTTTGCCCAAAATTATGATCCATTTCAAGTTGCTCTAAAGTGCAAGCAGCAAAAGTCACGGCGCTTACGATGGTCTAGTGGCTTTATGCCAACATAATCTGATACGGGTATAAACTCAAATCCTTTTCGTAACCTACGGCAAGTTATTCTTCTGAGCCCTAATTCTTGCACAGGACAAGAAATCGATACATTTGGTGCATCTGCAACGCTATCTCTGCAATGTTCTTTACATTTCTTGCATTTAGACGTCTTGTTATTTTCGCGGAAGAGCAATTTTTTTCAAATTTTTCAACGGTTTCAACAGTGAGCACAGAAGGACGATTATGTAGATTATAGGTATCGCGAAAAGCACGTTGAGTGATCACAGAAGAACGTTTATTTTCGTAAAATTCTTAGGCAATAACTAAATATTCTTGAACAGTGTATTTATACTTAATGAATTATCAGAGTATACTAAACACAAATGAAAACTAGTGGCCGTTATAACATTTTAAACATAATTGACAATTTATTTCAAAATAATATCATTTTTATTGGAAAATCCTTTATATGAATATTTTTACTAATTTTCATGTAGACTAAATTTTGGTTCAATGTCAAAATCGCTGGCGACAAAATAACAATTAAAATATAAAACATAACATTACATCTTCATATATAATAATGCAATATAATATTTCTTAATTCTATGTTCCATACGTTTGTCAAAGTTTTTTGGTCTTTATTTAAAAACATTGCAGTTGGTTTTAGACCAATTAGGTCAATTTAGTAACTTCGTAAAAATTTTAAGCTCTGCAGTTTTTTGATATAAAGAAATATCAAAGTCTACTTATTCAATTAGAATGCATTACTGCAAAATTAATTTAATTTTGTCAATTCTTATTTATCATTTTTTAAACAATAGACTGACAATTTTCTGCAACCATTTAGGTAAACTTTATAAAACATCACCTGTTTTGATATGGAAGATGACTATTCATTGATAAAGTATCACCTTGTTAAATTCTTACACTTGCAGAGCGTTGTTTAGTTCTCGGAAGAGTTCGTATTTTCTTTGGAGTAACATGGGGGCTATATAACGAGTAACAGGTTTCCCAACCAAGCCTAATCAATTCAGTTATAAATGGATGAGTAAATTAAATATTCAAATAGAACAAACACAAATCAAAAATTAAGCAAAAGAACTAAGGGACGGAAAAATATATGTAGTAGAGCATTAACTATTTCTGTTTTACATCGGTGCTAAAACTTACAAACGAAAGTTTTGTAGGTGTATCAAGCAATTTTAAATAAAGTAAAATTTATTCTTTTAGATGTTAAAGATTAACTACTTAAGAGTGATATTCGTCAATTTATTGGTTAAACAATAGAAAAGTAAAGCAAGAGGTCCTGGGCTGGAATCCCAGCTTCGTCATTTTTGTTTTCAGGTCAGAATAGCAGCGGAAACCATGTGCTGCGTTCGGTTAAATTAGGTTGTGCGCGCTGTGTTAGCTTAGTATGAGTTAGGATAGTTAGGGTACCTTTAATTAGGTGCTTTGACAGAGGTGTAATTGCAGTCATTAGTAAACAAAATATTAAGCGTCATGAATTGGAGAGGTTTAATAGAGATTACCTGCAAGACACAAGTCTAAAGATAGAAGGCTGAAATGGTTTTCTAAAAATATCAGAATACTATCTTTTCGATTGCAGAACAAATAAGAAAAGATTTGGGGAATACTTTGACTTTATAAATCAGATTTATTTTCCATACAATTACTAATACATTAAAGTCTCAGACTATGCTTCCAGGGAGGACCTGCTTATTAGCCTAATGTTACGTCGAAAATTCCAAACTCCCTATACTTCTTCATCACTAAGGATATTTAAATTTAAAGCTGCCGCATCTACACAGTCGTTTAACTTATTTCAATTACTTTGGAAAGATACTCTAAGAAAGCATTCTTTAAATATAAAACTAAAAGCAGCAGACGACATTGAAACGGCAGTAAAACATATCCTGATAGTAGTACAACACTCTTCTTAAAAGTCAACTGCACTACCAGACAAACCCAAGAAGAGAGGCTCCCCAGCTAACAAAATAGCAGATAAGAGAAAATTACGTCAAAGGGAGTGACAAAAAAATGTTATCCTAAAGAAAAGCAACGTTTCGGTGCTATAGTAAGAAAAATAAAGAAAATGTAATAAAAGATTGATCAATTACACAACTGAAACAAATTTTTTATTATAAAAAAACAAAACGGCTAAAACAACCACAAAACCCAATTCTTCCAATCCGTAGAGAAAACAGGAATTTAATTTCAAAGAAGCTGAGGTTCTTGCTGAACATCTGTCTTGTCTGAAAAGCTTTCTAACCACAACCTGAAATACCTGAAATTGACGAAAAAGATATAGACAGGCGGTGGTACAACTGCCACCGTCAATCTAAGCCATTAAAGCAAAAGTAAAAGATGCAATAAAGAATCACCCGAGTATGACTTAATAACAAGGCAAATTCTAAAAGAACTTGACTTAAGAGAATCACAGTGCTGTTATTTAATGCGATCTGAAAGAATGTTTATTTTTAAAAATTATCCTAATTCAAAAGCCTAGTAAGTCATCTAATTTAGAAGAGTTATACAGACCCATAAGTTTATTGTCCATAACTTCAAAGTTATTTTAAAACCATTATATATCTATCCAAAAAGAACACCTCATATCAGATTATAAATTCGGTTTTAAAAGACAACACTCCGCAATCGAGCAAGTTCATAGAGTAGTAGAAATCATTAATACCACATTTTAAACTAAAAAATGCCGTGTTGTCTTTTTAGAAGTTCAGGATTTGACAAAGTCTGATACAACGGCTTTTTACGTTAGAAAAGTGGCTGCATTATAACTTTTACCTGATATTCTGATCTTAACTGATTCTTCCGAATCAAATACAAAGAAAAATTTATCAGCCTCATCCCGATAGGAACTGGAATGCCCGAAGAAAGCGTTTTAGGACTAGTATCATACTTATTGCACACACAGTTCTACCAACCTGAGAGAAAGTGTCAATGCAATCTTTGCAGATAACATTCTTGGCCATAACAGAAAGATTTCAATTGAAAGCGCTTTAGACACTCTTAATACGCTATACTGCATAGGTAACGCAGATATCTACAATAATCTTAAAGTACATCTTGTGGAAATAAATAGTGAAATTCAGTAAATGTTACATCTCCGAGTTAGAACATCATCCTAATACCCTAACATTACATTTACTGGGTAGCAATATACACAACCGTGGAGTCAAGAAGCAGCACACTCTTAATTGGCCGTTTAGATTTTGAAAATCATTCTTTTTAGACTACATGATAAGTTTCATATTGTATAGCGTTGTGATGTGTTAATTGTCATTAAACACATGTTGAAGCTCCCATTGGTCACACATCCATTTTTTAACTATTTTATTTTTTTCTCTACGAACCAATCACGATAATAATCTGAAAATAAATAAAATACATTTTTTTTAGTTTTCACCATTTGAAACTCAAAGAAAGTGCTCTCAAGATTGAAAAAGTATTTTTAAATTTCCAACTTCGCTATTTTATGCGATGCAACTATAGTCGATAATATAGAATTTTTAGATTACTACATATTATAGTACGGCAGATAGAGAAGAGTCATCACCCAAGATAAAAAAAATAAGATACATTTTTAAATTTGAAATCAAGCAGACAGTTGTAGATGATTGGAGAAATTGGTATGACTGGCACTAATATGAAAAAAATAAAGTACAAAACGCTAAAAAATGAACAAAAGCTATGGGCACTAATAAAAAAGAGAGAAAAACGCATTATAAATTCAGCAGTGTGGAAAGGTTTAAGGCAGTTAAAGGTGTAGACTTACCAGTGTATGATCAAAGCTTGAAAGCATTAGGCTAGTAAAAAGAGCAGTTGCAACGGCAACGCATTTATAGAATCGGTCATGCAAGCACATAAATAATGTTGTGTTATTAATACTAATCCATCAGGCTTTTTAATTGTAAATTTCATTTAAAGCAAGCTCGCTACTATATGCGAAAAGAAAGTTTATCTCTCTGAAAAGATGCAAAAAAGATTATCAAGAAGTTTTAGATAAAATATATAAAACTATCAATCAGCGGTAAAAAGTTTATGCACAAATCATATTGTAGAGAGTTTCAGTAATGACTGTTTAGCTATGATAACCCCATCTAAGACAAGCAATCTCAATCAGCCAGTTGACGCCTGCTTTTTCAATGCGCAAAATATTAGTGTATGATTTGCTGTTTTAAATCAGTGGAAAATGCATCTGCACAACAGAATAAAAGATATCTTATAGATTCATTCATTTTCAATCTGTTGCAATCGATAAAATTAATATTTATAGATTAAAATTGGTTACACAGAATAGAGACCCCAACATTTTCAAAATGTAAACAACGCTTGCTGTAAAGAAGACAGTGGAAAATGTGAATAAGGTTACTATGTTAACTACAACTTTATAAAGTAGTGTACTTAGACTTATTCCATATTTTGACAGATAATGGACGGACCACAACCACAAGGTAAATGTTAATTAGAAAAACAAATTTTACGAGATAATTTCCCATAGGAACATAATTAGAAAAGTTCAGTAGAAACACTCATATCAGTTACGATGGGTTTATACGTTTTTATGCACTACAAGTCTATTTCTAAGTGAACGTATGTAAAATGCTGTTAGAATGCCTATTATTGAAACAAGAAAGACTATTAACTTTATATACATATATGTGAATTGTCGCTAGACAGTAGCAACTTACCAAGAAACCTACTTCTGCAGGTGGCAACCAAACCACAAAACGTTTGGTGGAAGAAATGAACACGGTGTACAGGCGTGTCGTGTTTGTACATCTACGTTGGAAGAACGTATTTTACAAGCTATTAAGAATAAGCTCACTAGAAGCTCCAGACAAGTGGTGTATGTCTAGTGTCAATATTCAGGTTGAAATTATTGGTAACCATATAGTTCTTTCACAACTCCTCAATTTCCCAACGAATTTGCAATTCCTGAAGGACACTCTTTATTGCATAAGCATGTGTCATTGGTAATACGACAAGTCATGTCACTGATGTGTGCTAGAATTTCAGTTCACTCCAATGTTAATATTTGCCAGTATCTCAATAATAACTTCTTCGATAGATGAATCAGACGAAGTGGTCCTACTGCATAGCCTGCTCGACCACCGGTCTACATATTGTTCTGATGCAGCCTAAAAGTTTTAAACGAGTGCGTCTAACAATCCTGTAACTCGTTCGAGCTTGAATGAAATTCCATAGATGTAGGGGAGGGGGCATTTCAAATGCCAGAATAAATGGCCCAATATCGTACAATGTGAGGTAATGTAATGATCCAATATAGTATATTTACAATACATTTGTACTTATTAGAACTTTTGTGTCTTTTTTCTATCACCTCTTAAAGTTTGTTGCGATAGTTAACTGTTACCTCATATATATAATAATTAATAAAAATTTTGTTGTCAAAAGTGTCTCTTTTAATATTCACAGCTGCAAAAAAAAGACTATCATTATTAGAGGTTTATTTCAACACTATTTATAAGTAAGATCAACTTATATTTACATTTAACACCTAAAAGCTTTTTCTTGTTGGCAACATTAGAAAATAAAAAATTGAATAATAAAAAATTGTCAAAAAACGAACTTCAAAAGTGTAACATAAATATGAAAATAGCGACATAAATAATTAATACAACATATAAAATAAATACAAAAAATCAAGAATTAACAGGTAAGTTTTTGCAAATGAAACAATAACAATAATTAAATCAAGGGGCAAATACAATTTAAAAATATGTAGGACTAATTAATTTATTAATTGTCACACATGGAAAATGATTGGAGTTACAATGTACGTTTTTAATATAGCGGCTTAAGTAATTGGCAAGGTGTTTGGGGATACTCTCCATACGAATGGTCACATGGAGCAGAACGTAAGATAGCTTCTGGTAACTAATCCCCGTATCTGCGTTAACTCGTAAGCTAAATTAGTGAAGGGTCCTGCTGAGGCCATTACACGATTTGTGAAGGAAAGGCTTAGTAGCATGAATACCTCTAGAAATGGGGAGATATGTTAGGAGCGGTGGCGGAGGAATCAAAGATCAACGGCAGCGACCACAGTCAAGGAATCTTACTACCAAACACTCGCCAACACGCAATGAAAAGAGAGGTGTTTTAAATGCATATTATCCTTTCAACTACTCTACGTCAAATGTTTTATTTAGAAACAAAAGTACCCAGGTGGGTAGCGCTTGAAGCTCAAAATCTCACGCTGATTCGTCAGTCACCCTCGGGGATTCTGGGAAAGGCACAAATTCGCCGAAATATCGAAATCAAAACCAAGGGCAAACACCATAAAAAAGTTTTCATCTGCACATATAACATACGCAAGATGAAAAGGGACGATCAATTAGAAGAACTTGAAAAAGAACCCCAACAAATCAATTGTGATATTCGTTGGATTTAAGAAACTAAGCAACCAAAAGAAAAATGTACTTAAGAAAATCAAGTCACGTTCTGTATTAAAACAACAGTGAGACAAACAAAACGGAGGTGTAGCTTTCCTCATTAACAAAAATATAAAACACTCGATCACAGAAATGTACCCAATATCAAATAGGGTAATAATATACATTACATTAAAATTAACGGGAAAATACAATTTATAATTATTTTAAATAGATACTCCTACCAATTCGTCTAGCAATGAAGATATAGAAAAGTTCTATGAGGACATTATACAAGCAAAACAGCTTGATAAAGCACACTTTTCAATTATCTTAGGAAACTTAAATGCAAAGGTCGGAAAGAAACAAGACGATAATATACATAACGTTAAACTTTTTAGTTTAGGGACCAGAAATACAATAGCGAAACGTTAGCAAACTATCTGCGATATGAAAATCTATACTCTATAAACACTTTTTTTAAAAAAGCAGCACAAAGGAAATGGACATGGAAAAGGCCTGATAACAACACAATAAACGAAATAGATTATGTGCTGACAAACAAACCAGAAATCACCACAGATGTATCAGTTCTAAATAAATCTTACACCGGTAGCGATCACAGACTAATAAGAGCCACCATTATGGTTAACATAAAGGCAGAAAGGAGCAGACTATTTTCAAAGAGTAACAACCACCTAATAACAGAGGATATTACAAAAAATAAAGACGAATACCGAAAAGAAATAAACTACCATCGTTACACGCTTTTAGAAACACAGAATTGAACTAAATATCCGAAAAAAGCTACTAAAATACGAACAAAAAAGCTCTACACTTGAAATAAGAAACAAAGACAAAGAAAGATAAATGAAAAATAATTAAACTCATAAAAATCGAAATGAATATAAGCAGCTAAACAAGTTTAAAAAACATAAAATCCCATAACACGCAAACGATAGAAGACAATTGCAACATGAAAGTCCTAAGGTCAAAAATGACAAGTGGGAAAACGTACATCATCAAAATAAAAAATCTTGAAGGTATTTTAATAACAATCAAAATAGAGATCGTTAGCTTTATTAAATATTCTACAGGAACCTATATATCTCAAGAATTCAAAGACCAGAAGATCAAAAAAACATTGTTTTAAACATAGGATCAGAAGAAATACCCGAAATAAACATTACAGAAATAAGGAACCCTACACTAACAAAATATCGAAAAGACCCAGAAGAAACCGTATCACCTGTAAAACGTTAAATATGTGTTGAAGAGAGAAAAATGCCAATAAACTGGCAAAATATTAAAGTCATCTTGTTGAACAGCAAGGTGATAAGTCAAAGAAAATTATCGAACAATAAGTTCGCTATTTTACTTATATAAAATATTAAGTAAAATAATAACTAACCCCCCCACCAAACACTTATAGAAAAATGGACCGAAAATAATATCCTCCTTCACCTAGTATTTGTTGACTACCACAAAACATTTAATGCGATCGAAACATGGGCGATCCTACAAGAAATGGATGGAGGAAGAAACAATTACAACATTATAAATTACATATACGAAGCCGCTTCATTCCATATAAAGATAAATGAGGTCATTGCCACAAATAATATTTACGTCAGAAAATGTGTACACCAAGAAGATACAATCTCACCAAAACTGTTTACCTTAGCAATAAAAGATGCATTTAACAAGCTTCCAAAGGCAACATCGACGGTGCCTACTTAAGTAACCTACACTACCCAGATAATGTAATCCTTATTAACAGATACATAAACAAACTGGAAAATATGTTACTAGACCTAAATGAATTATCAAAAACGGTCGGGTTAAAGATTAGCTTAAAAAAGATCAAAATAATGAGTCCAAACCAAGTTTACATGAATAACCATACTATCAAAAATGTATCCGAATATTTATATCTAGGGCATCTCATTGAATTGGGAAAAGAAAACCAAACCGTAAAGATAAACAGAAGAATAGGAAAGAGTTGGGCTGCTTTTGGAAAATTGGCACATATTGTTGAAAACTCAGATATTCCAATTAATCTAAAACGAAAGGCATATGAAACATGCGTTCTACCCGTCACCACATGTGGCTTAGAAGCAATACCACCCACGATTAAAAGCGCAAATGAGTTATGAACTACACAGAGATCAAAGGAACGGGCTATGCTTGGTATCACGTTAAGAGACAGGGTAAGAAACAACGAAATAGGCAGAAAAACAAGTCTCGAATTTTATGCAATTGAAATGAAACTGGGTTGAATACGTCGCGAGACAAGATCCAGGAAAATGGTCACACAAGATCGCACACTGGTCCCTGAAAACATTCAAGGAAGTGTAGGAAGACCACAAAAAAGATGGTTGGATGATATAAAGAAAACAGCGAGTAAAGACTGGTTTCAACAGACAGAGAGATATGGAATAAACTTTATATATAACAAGATACTAGAATCATTGTATGGAGCCTCACTTCCTTTTCACATGCCTTCGTCAGACGTGGCGAAACAGAAGTTCCATTGGGACGTTTGAGCCTTTGTTTTTGGAACGGAGACGTAAATTTATACTTTATATTTTTATTTTATATTTTTTTGAAAAGATTTGATTCTGAAATTTATCACTAGCAACTGCAGCACAATGTTCGAATTTTGCTGAGACACGTTTCGTACCAAGATCTTTCATTAAAATTTTATGCAATTTAGTTTTCGAAACTTCAAGCCCAGTTTTTACTTCTTGGATTGTCAGTCGCTGATTCTTCTTGATTGTAGTTCACACACATTTAATATTTTCTATTGTTCTAGGTCTTGCGGGTATTTTAGAACGTGGATTATTTTACAGATTCCAGGTCATCTTTAAATAGTTTGTTCCGTGCTTCCTTAATTGTATCGTTTCCTAAAATTTTTCAATCATCTAAATAGTTTATTACCTAATTTATTGCATATGTGACGATCACACACTATATGTGCTTACTCATCGGCATTTAATTCCTAATTGACAATCAGTCGTCCTTATTTACGTATGTGCATTTCAGTCCCCTTTTATCAACTTACAGGTGCGTTGCAGTCGCGCAAATTATTAAGTGGCGAAGCGAAGCGGAGTCACTTACTAACTTCATGTTGTCCGTCTGTTCGTCCGTCCGTCCGAGCAATAACTCGAGAACGGCTGGGAATTTCCAAATTCTGTTTTCACCAATTGACAGGTGATTAAAAAGGCTAGTAATTTTGAAACTGATTGGTCAAAGGTCAGCGTTAGTGATTTCAAATTTTCAAAATAGCAACATAGGACATGCAGCATATCATTCAACCCGTCTCTGACTGCTTCGCCACTTCGCTATGCGTTGCAAGCTTTGCAAGTTTATTTTCATTATTATATGGTCTTTTGGAAAAGGCCTTATATATTTGCCCTAATGGGAAATTCAATGGTGATCGACATCTTGAACCAATTTCAAAAGTTAGAAAATGTGGTATCAAGAATATGCTTCATGGTCGTTTGAAGAAGAATTAAACAGGGCACTATTAATAATGTGTAGAAAACTGACAATAGTTTGGAAATGTAAACCTAATAATCTAAGCCGGATTTGTGATCATAATATAAGTGATTGAAATGTGGTACTTGTAATTTTGCTTATTCATTACAAGTGTAATAAAAAATACCCAATGACTAACATGGAGCTTAAGAAAATGGCCTTGTCCCATTATTATCATTACGCAAAAATAAACTGGAACAGATTAAATAGACCACCCTAAAGAAAATAATAACCCCAAGCTTAGATTATCGAAAGACGACATTTACTTTAAATTGAATAGTAAAAAAATGTAGTGAGTGAAACAGTAAACCTCAACCAAAAAAAAAAAAAATATTTATTAGTATACAGATGGGCTTAAGACTGCTAAAAGTTTGAATTCTTGAGTAGGAAGGAGGCTAATTACCTAAAAAAGCATTGGCGCATGTCAGATAGTCAAACAGCAATCGAAGCGCTGTAGTCTCCGTTTGCATAAAATTTGAAACGAAACGTTTTACCAGATTTCTAACCTTATAAAAATAAATGGAAAGAAGAGATTTTATTTGGTACAAGAGTAGTAATATATTTTTGCAGAATTAGTCTGTATATGATCTAGAAAGTTTTCAGAATAGACATTAATAAAATAAAAAAAAAACAATAAAAACTCTACTTAAAATAAATTTAAGGCTTTATTCAGGATATTCGACAAAAAATTAAAGTTGAGAACAACAAACTGTGTAAACTTTGTGATGCGACAAAAGAAACTTTGATATACATTGAAACTGACTATATGATGGATCATATAGACACATAAAACATAGTTAGTAATGGAGAATATTGAGTTCAGTATTACAAAACAGTATCTTCTATATGTCTACAATATTTAATATCAAATAATTATTATGTTTGAATTTCTCACCGATGCACTACGCGCAAGTCACATAAAAAATGACTATAAACTAAAAAAAATTATTGTTTATAACCAACCACTGTAGGTTTACTCATTTTAATCGTGTTGAGGTTATTTCTGTCAAAGTAAAGGTTTATTACTGGCATTTTTTATTAAAAATAAATAAAAATGGCAAAAATTACCCATAAATAAATTTTAATTTCATTAAGATATCGATAAAAAATTCTAAAGAAAATAAAAGTTTATAAGTTAAAATTTGGAAAAGAGCGACAAAAGAAAGTTTTATTGATTATTAAAAAAGTAAAATGATAAGCACTAAATGTGCTCATTCATACGATAGTAATAATAAAAAAAATGATAGTGTCAGATATCATCTTTACAAGGATCTATACATTTTTGTGTATATAATCGAACGAATCGATAGTTAAAACCTCAATAGGGAACTATTATAGAGTAGCATTCCACACCCAGTGGGTGCAAAAGTTTTCAAAAAATCAAACATTTTTGACCCACCTCTGCAACTCACAAACCTCACAAAACCTTTTTTCTCTCATTCCACACTTTTGATTCTCTACTCAAGTCCACCCGTCAGTAAGGCGCATGATGTACTGGTAAGGTGCAGAACTGACAATATTTTGATCCTGGCTAAAGCCCTTTTGGGTGTAGAAAGTTTGGCCTCATTTTCGAGGAGTAAATTTACATGTTTGAACAGGAAAAGCCTTTCCTGTACGCGCCACATCGGGTGCCACATTCTTCAAAATACCGATTGATTGATTGGTTTTCGTTTTTCTCGCGATTGTTGCTTTGAATGTAATAGATATTGCAGAATGCGGCTGACAATGAAAGCCGTCACAGCCGCATTGGCGCTGAAGTACACAGATGAACCCAGTTCAAACAACGCCGCTGACAATGAACTGACCCGTGGCGAGAGAAAACTACTACATCGACTGCTCTGTGTCATCGAGTGCCACGTCGAAGATACTGATCAAGTAAAGGGAAGGAATGAGAGAGAAAAATGTACAGAACGTAAAAAACGTAAAAATCGACATTTGTGAAAACTTTTGTAAGAACAGAAAACGGAATATAGTCCGTTGTGGTGCTGACAAGAAAGTCCTAAACACCTTTCTCCATGAGCTTACCGAAAAATTTGTATATTTTTCCTAGTTAGTTAAACGTTCATTAAAAAAGCAGTCGATTTGTCTTAGTCTTGTAGTGACCGTTACTGGAATTAGTAGTACCGCGTCATTTTGCACAAAATTAGAAATCGAGTACCGAGCCGTGATTTTCATTAAAGAAGATATTAGTCCCAGTGACCAGAAGAAGGGTTGGATGGTGTGTAGGGTAAGTTAAAGTATTTTCTAAATAAAACGCCACTAGCGTGAGATGCTGCCAGATATGCTTTCAAAAGTAGAAGAATTATTAATAAGATCGTGGCTTTTGATACAGTCGTGCCATAAGTACCTTCATATAAATAAGGTTAGTTCAGATAAAACCGACAAAGAAAGAGAAAACTCAATCGATAAAAATGCCAATGATCTTTTGGTGTTCAAAGTAAATAGAGAGTATTACTACGTTAGCTTACTATATAAATTTGTGATGTTATCAAAGAAAACTGTTAAAATGTCCACTTTTTGCGAGATAACGACCCAACTCATAAGGAAGCGATTACCCAGATTATCCTACTTTGTAGCCAATCATTACTCTATATTTTTAAAGTTAAAAAACATCTTTACGATAAAAAAATATCAACAATGTAGAAAGCTATTTTGGGGCGTTTTTCAGATTAGACTTTGGATTACTTTTTCAAGTGTATTGAAATACTCGATTTAAGATATGATAATTGTATTGAAATATAATTTTAAAAATAACTCCATTGTTTTATTCTTAAAAATTTTTAGTGCTTACATTATAGCTATCAGTTTTATATTGTAATTGTATAAATTTTTGATATGTACCTAGCATGAACACAATTACTCTAGACTCTACAATTGTTACAAGTATATATTTGTTGCTTCTTCTCCATCCTAGTCCAGCTGATCTCTTAATGTCATCCGCCCATCTGGAGAAAAGCACACAGAACCGAGAAAATTGGCAACGAATGGGGGAGGCCTTCGTCCAACAATGGACGAATGAGGACTAGAAAGAAGAAGAAGAATATATTTGTTGAGACAAATTTAAATCTGTACTGCAACTAGTAAGGCTACATCTGGATGTTAGAAGTTCCTGAACTGTGACAGTAAAAAGAGATCATAATATTCATCTTGCTCAAAAACAATACACCAGGAATTTTGCCAAGAAACATTTTAAGAAATTTTCACACAGTTTGAGTGTTGGTCAGCGTTTAGAAAACACATCTCCTGTGCTGGAGATAGTTGATAGTTGTTCTTATTATAAAACCATATTCAGGTAGTATTGCAAGCTTAAAAAACTTCAGTCTAGAAGACGCTCCGAGGCAGAACGTTTGTCTTCATCTGTCACGAAGAAAAGCATCACTACTGTCAGGCATATAGAGGAACATTTGACAAAACTTGGCTTTACTTTTATAAGAGGCTTTTTAAAGTGCAACACAAAAAGGTATACCCAGATCCTGGAAAAGCTGATTTTACAACTGGTTAAAGAATACAAAAGTAAATAGAATATGGTGGAAAATTTTCTGGTTTACATTGTGGGCCTTAGAAAGATTGGTTTTGGGTGGATCTATAAATTATCGTTCTGGAATGCGTGTGCTGTATTATTTAAGAAAATGACAGTTTGAATTGTTATCATATAAAATAAAAACTGACAACTACATAAATATAAGAGTTTTAAGAATTTTACTGTAGCTAATAGTAACGAAATTATTTACTACGACGCGTTGCCTACAAAAAGCTATTTTTGGCGCCTTAGGCTGACAATTTTTTACCCCCATTTTTTTCAAGATGCGAACGTGAAACAATCTATTTACGAATTATGACAGCGGGATAAATCGGTGTGGTAACCTTACGAAAATAAAATATGCAAAACAATCTTGAAGGTAGGAAACCAAACGTACACTCAGAGTTCAGCCACGCCACATTCATATCAGCTGTCTTTGTTTGTATTAAAGTATTGGTACAAATATTTAATGTTGTTCTCAGACTTGAGTTCTTCCCATGCCATTGGAAATCAGCTCAAGTCTTAATGATCCTTAAACCTGGCAAAAATCCAAATGAAGCGACGTCCTACCGACCAATAAGTCTTCTTCCAGTCCTCTCCAAAGTACTCTAAAAGCTCATACTTAAACGACTGACCGACATCATAGAAGAACATGAACTTATACCCCCACACCAGTTTGGTTTTAGAGCACAACACGAAACTACGAAACAAGTCCATCGAATAACTAGGCAAATCCGTACTGATGTGGAATACCGCCGGTACTGCTCGGCAGCCTTTGTTGATATAAGCCAGGCATTTGATAAAATTTGGCACCTCGAACTGAAATACAAACTTAAACTCTTGCTCCCACATCTGTACTACTCACTCCTAGCATCCTACCTTTCCGACAGAACATTTTTTAAGCAAAGTATCAAGAAGCCTACACGAATCTGTATCCTGTGCAATCCGGAGTTCCTCAAGGAAGTATCTTAGGACCCACACTTTACTCACTGTACACAGCAGACCTACCTCAAACAAATTATACAATCACGGCTACATATGCAGATGACATGACTATTTTAGCATCACATCAGGACCCTATTTCTGCATCTAGAAATCTGCAAAGCCATCTGAATCTATTTAAAAACTGGTTAAAAAATGGAGAATGGAAGCTAATGCAACTAAATCTACTCATATCACCTTCACCCTTAGCAAAGAAACCTGCCCTGCAGTTACACTTAATGGAACTCCAATACCCCAAAATGATGTAGTCAAATACCTCGGACTACATTTAGATCGAAGATTAACTTGGCGTACTTACATTTTAACTAAGAGAAAACAACTGGGTTCTAGATTTCATCAAATGTACTGGATGCTTGGAAGGAAATCGAACTTATCTATCGAAAATAACTCTTATTGTACAAAATTATCCTAAAACCCATATGGAGATACGGGATCCCTATTTGGGGCTCCGCCTGCACCTCAAATATAGAGATTCTCCAGCGCTTCCAAAATAAAGTCCTTAGATCTATTGTCAACGCCCCATGGTACGTGCCTAATGCTTTACTCCATGCTGACTTAAAACTGCCAGTTCGTGAAGAAATCACTCGATTCAGCACTAATTATAGAAAGAAGCTGACCTTTCATCCCAATGAGCTAGCAAACAACCTCTTGCAAGAAAAAGACGAGCCAAGACGACTTAAACGATTCAAACCTTCTGATCTTCCCACCAGATTTTAGTCACTTGCCTAGAACTAAATTGCCATATCTCTAAAATACTACAGAGGATGTGCACTGGGACATTGCTCTACATGACATGTTATTCCTAGAATAGTCTTAGATTAAGCACACATCAATTGTATTTATAGTCTCCACCGAGACTGATTGTACAAATAAAAGGGGAAATAAAAAAAATTGTACAATTGATATGTTTAGACTATCGCAGGAACATGCCATCTAATTGATATTGCCCCACTTTTTAGAGGAGTGTATAAGAAAGACTAAAATATATTAATAGTTTAATTTGAAATAAGAAAACTCAACAATTATCGATTAAAACCGAGAAACCGGATAAATTATATTGTTTATACGGCAATATCACTTCTTCAGTAGGGCAGTCAGATTTTTTAATACTGTAAAAACGATATAGATATCATTAATGCTTTTGGACTTGGAGAATTGATGTAAACATTGATGTATACAACCTAATATTTGTTTTTCTATTTCTAAAAACTTTTTTCGCTATATATTTACTATATTTCTGTGTTGCTCGGTCTTAAGTTCAACTCATCCTCTATTTCGCCTTGGTTTTGCAGTGTAGCTTTTAAATATCAATAACTCTTAACCTCTTCGATCGCCTTGCTGTTTATTTTAAGGTCGAGGTTTTGCGGTATACATGGATATCAGCATACTTTTAGGCTTCTACACCTGAAACGAAAGCTTAATGAAATCGATGCGGAAGTCTGTCTGTCCGTCGTGATTTTCAACTTGAGAACTAGTGAAGACATGAGAGGGGTATCATTCGAAAGCCTATGGCCTAGCCGGTTCACATCCGCGAGCTGGCATAGGTGGGATGTCCTACAACAATGCAATAAAGGTTTTTTAGCGGACCCAGCTTCCAATATGTCATTCCTTATAACTTTTGATCAAGGCAGCTTCCACGCTGGAGACCGGCTTCTATTTCTGTTATTTCTCACATCTGTCGCACCTTATAATTTTTAATCTGTGATAGATAGAGACATAACGTTTTTAGTATTCAATTGAGGGCCATAAGTCAAGTCCAGGTGCCAAATATCAGCCTGATCGAAAAATCTCAAGACCGGTTTGACCGCAAATGGTCGCAAATTTTTGTTTATGTATAGAAGCCCCAGACATTTGTGGAAAAGAAATTCCACGTCCGTACTTGTTTGTTTTATCATAACTTACCTCCATTTCATGTTCTTGAAGGGATTTGTGCCATGCATCTAGATGCCACTGCAGACTATTTTGGTCGTTAGCTATCATCAGCAGTAAATTATCCGCAAAAGCGAACCCACTTATGTAGATGGGCTTAAGTTCCTGTAGCCTAGACAGAATTTTTTGTCTTATCTTTACATTTTTTCATGATTTCATCCACCACCGTAATAAATACTAATGGACTTAATAGAGCACCTTGTCTTCAGATTTTTCTGCCTTATTTTGATAGTATTTCTGGTGTTTCTATAAAAACTTTTTACTTCGTCTGTAAGATCTTCACTCAGTGTTTCTGGTGTAAGGCTTTCCAAATTTTTGGTCTTGGAAGTGAGTCGAAACACTTAGCGTAGATCAACAAATACCATAAACAAAACTTTGTATTTTGCTACTTGTTTTTCATTATATTTGCCTTGCCATAAATATTTGCTCTTAAGTGACTTCTAAACTCGCACTACTCTTCCGATAAAAACTAAAAACTTTACCATTTCAGAAGTTAACATGTCCACCTGATTTTTCCAGTTTGACTGTTTTAATAGCTTCTAACTCTTCTAATGCTACAATGCTTTTGTGATTAAAATTATTTTCATGTGCTTTAAGTGGTTTTTCATCTTGAGTTTTTTGTTTTAATTTGATTTAATGCTTTTTTCAGCAATAAACTAGAGCACAGCAGTGCAGGAAATAAAAACTGTTATATAGAACTATAAAAACTCTTAGTACTAAAGACAAAACTTTAAAGCAAAAAAAAATAAAAAATGTGTACAGAAAGAAAACGTAAGGTTGATGTGTCAAGTGTTACTCAGCAACAATGACTTTATCCAATAATGAGAAAACTAGGCTTTTTCGTTTAGTAATATAGTTAATATAATAATAGCATTTAAATGATATTTGACGCCATTCTTAGTATTTAATAAAGCTACGTCCCACCTGCCTTGAAAGGTATATCCACCTTTTCACGATTCTCCTTGCCATGTAAAATTAGATATATCGCGACTGATTTACTTCCGGCTCTTCAATTTCTCCTGCTTGAGTCTATAGAGGGAACGAAATTACAGTCTTAGCGCCCGCCCGCCCCGCACCCCGATGACACCGCCGCCGGCATGTCACATTTATAGCAGTCCATCTTATCGATCCCGCCTCCCTGACGGGGAATCAAACTCGCACGAGCCCAGCAGTACAAGGAGCACTTCCTGCGAGCGACGTGAGGAGCCTGGCGATTTTTTCCCGAAATTTAGTTAATTTTCGTCCCCCTCATAATGTATTCCGGCTCTCCTCAGCCAAGCTCCACTTGTTTATCAACCCTCGCGCAATCGTCTCATTCAAGCCCAGAGCAAATACGGGGGTGTCGCGCCTAATTCCGGCGCATTTAGCTGTTAGCCTCCAAAGGATTCGGCTTGAAGGACGAGCGGAAGCTGCAGCCGGCGGCGCGGTCCCACGCGCCGCACGACGAGCAGGAATTTGTTTGTTTTAAAATATTGCAAGCAAAACAAACGCCTGGGATCGGAGAGCGCTTCCGCCGGCGTCTCAGCCGCGTCCCTGCGCTGACAGCGAGGGCTGGAGAAGGTCAGGCGGCCCTACAGAATTTGTCACGAGCAACATGCTAAATGTCGCAGACAGATATATGAAGGCTCCTGAGGAAGCGCCCCGCAATAACGGGCGATACTGCTGCAATTTGATGCCCTTCCAGCCGGATTAAGTGACATCCGAGATGCATGACGACGCGCCGAGGAGGCAGAGAAAGGAGCTTACCATTTTTGGGCACTTCGTGTCTTTGTAGGCGGCGTATGGAATCTGGAATTATTTAATATCAGATTAATAATAATTCATTATTATTATGTCAAAATACATAGTTATGAATTAAATAGAATTCGTATAGCCCCCCCCCCCGCATTCAGTTCCAAAACAAAAATGTGAAAATAATTTTAGATTAGTTAGTAAACTATTATTACACACTCTTAACAGGAAATAAAATTCATGGGTAGTTTTACGAGATCACATCACGTAAGTATCACTCAAATAAAACCAGGCCGAAAACTGAAATAGATATTTTCTTTTTTTCACTAGTCTCTGGTACCCTTATGGGTGTCGGGTTTATCAGTCCATGCTACTATCTCTCACCCATTTTTTCTACTCTTTTCTATCTTTGGTGATTATTCTCATGTCTTGTATTGTCTTTCCCTTTCTTAGTCTTACTTTTTTACCTTTTTCATACATGTCTTCCTCGGTCTTTCTCTTTTTCCCTTTTTTTCCACTCCTGCTTTTATTATTCTTTTAATCAACCTATTCTGTTCCGTCTTTACTAGATGTCCAAACCAGTTTAACTGTCTGCTTTCTATTTTCCTTATTATTAGCACTTATTCTAAAGTCCTTCTAATTTCTTCGTTTCGTGTCTTATCATGTTTTGTAACTGCTGTTATTTTCTTCATATATTTAATCTCCATGGCATTTATTGACTATGCATGTTTTTGCTGCATTATCCATGTTTCACACCCAAACGTCATTATTGATATGATTAATCTATTATATACCTGCTGCTTAATTTTATTGCTTATTTCTTTCTTTTCTAGTATGGTTTTATTTATACTGTAATACATTGTAGTTACTTTTATAATCCTACTATTTTTATCTGCTTCCATTCACCGTCTTCTGTTATTAGTTTTCCAAGTATTCATAACAAGTCACTCGTTCTACCACTTCCTCGTTTATTTTAATTTTATTACTCCCATCTTTTGATTTATTATCATGTATTTAGTTTTGTTTACACTAATAATCATTTTTAGTTTGTCGATCTCCTCTTGCCATATATTTACTAGATTCTGCATCTTTTCGTTCGAGTCCGAGATTAGTACGATACCGTCGGCATATAAAAGAGAGTCTATTTTTACAAGTACTAAATGCTCAAGCATTTATTGCTTGGTTACGGAATTACTGCCTTGCTTTCTTATGTTCTTGATCAAGAGATCTATTATCTTTATAAGCAATAATGGACTCATACTGTCACCCTATTTTATTACTTTTTCTATGATGAACATTTCCGAGCTTTTTTCTTCTATCTGGAGTTTTACTAGGACTTCCTCATACATTCATTTTACTAAATTTATTAGCTTCCTTGATATTCTATATTCCTCTGGCATTTTTTATATTTCTTTATTAATCATACCAAAAGCTGCCTTGAGGTCTACTAACATCCGATGTAACTTTTCTCCTTTTCGCAGTTTCCTCTCAATTTATGTTTCTTAGTACATTATTGTTTGTGTCTCTTGCTGTTCGTGAACGCAGCTTGTTTGTTTTCTAAGCCTCCTTCAATTTCAGTCGTAATCCGTTTTTTCACTATTTTAGTGTAGATCTTAAAGCATACTGAGGAGAAACATGTTGGTCTGTAATTCTCACAGTTACTTTGTTCCCATTTTTATGTATGGCTATTTAAATGAAGATACTCATTAAGCCAAAAGTATTATGATTTGAGTTGAAATGTAAAACACTAGGTTTGCCTTTTATTTAAAAATGTAGAAGACATTAAATAAATCTACAATAGGTACATGGAGACTGTACACCATTGCTGAAAATTATTTCTCGATAAATGAACTTAAACGTTACCGAACTTACGCTAAAAATAAAGCCACTCTAGACACCCCATTAAAGTCACCAAGTTCTGATTAAAATTCTTGAAGCTCTACTAAACAATTCTTCACCCACCTTTACTCAAATTTTTACATGTTTGGGACGTCATCCAAAATTACAAAGAAGTTGGCTGTTTAAACCAAACATTTATTTAATTCTTCTTTTTCGTTATATACATACACTTTATTATAATGTTTACGTACTTGTATACATCACTGAGAAAACAAAAATTTTATCTCAAAAACAGTTATTTTCTTGGCTTTAGAACTAGCAAACATGTGAATTATGTCATCAACAGAAAGACTTTCTAGAAACTCACACCAATATATAAAAGTGCAAAGCCCGTCATTCTTTCTTGTTTTAACTTTGATCTCACTACGATCTGAAAAAGATCGTCTTTCATTATAGTTAGTAGAAAAATTCTTATAACAATGACCATATTGGGTAAAGTAGAATCTACGTCACATGACGTCAATAATGCTAGAAGTCTTTGTGGTTCTAATTGTGTTTTTGTTTGGAATTTTTATCTTTTTTCTTAATAATTTTCCATTCCTAGATAAATGGTTTATCAAAATCAGAAGTATACTTAGCCAATACCTGATTTTCCCCCTCCCGTATCCTATCATTTTCTACTTTGAGCAACAGAGAATCAATTGCAGCATAATATGATTCTATCACAAAAGATTTTCGACAAAAAATTCAAAATTTCCATTTTTATTTTTACCAAAAAATATCTGTTTTGTAGAAGTCGATTTCACACATCAATTTTACTTTGTCTGCTAACCTTCAGAATACATTTTCGTTCCGAAGAGTATTTATACTACTTCTAAGGTATTGTGTAAAGTAATGATCTTTGATTTGCCCTAAAACCTGTCAGTTACTTTTTGAGACTAAATTATTTCAGAAACATGCCATTAATACCATTTCAAGGCTCTTAACTTCTTCCACCATCATTTGCATCCTAAGTCTGATTACCATCAGAGGTACTATATGTCATAGCGTCAAAGACCTTTTGGTACAATATGTATAATGCTTGGCAGGTATCAGCATAAACACTCCATCGGGTTGTCGATGAAGTTTCTGATAATAAAAAGTTTTTTGTTAAAGTGGGACTAAAATGCATCCTATCTTTTGGTTAAAGAACTAAAAAAGTTATAAATTTGATATTCTAAAAAAATCTGCGCTCTGCAGCTGCAGAGTACAGAGCGGCCCGCCCAAGGAATGTCTGTGGTTAGATGATTTACTTCTTATACTTTAGCCTGAAGTCCTTGTAGTACAACAACATGTTGCTGGTATTGTTGTAGCTCTTTTTCTACAATTATTTATGTCAAGATCTACAAAATCTACGCTCGACGTTACAAATTTACCATGTCTCGCCTTTATGGCCACTGTTAAAAATTATTGTCAAAATCGTTTAACAGAAGTTTCGTAGATAGCCAATTAGTCTGTATGCGGCTTATTTGGTGCTGAGTTCACAATTATAAAATGATACTTGACATTTACAATTTCGAACTTGATCTTTTAACTGTATAGTAAATTTAGTGACGATTGTACTTGATAAATGTGAAGAAACACCCCTCTTTTATTTCCAAATTGTACTACGTGTTTGACCATAAAAGTATCAAATTTTAAAATCAGTTTTACATGGCCAAGAAAGTTATTATTTTTACAAAGTGTTATATTTCATTACTGCTATGAATTGTCAATCCACGGAAACTTCAACAATTCTTAATAGAATATTTTGCACATACAACTGTAGTACTATTTTACAATCCATTCTTTGTGAAACTTGAGCCCTACAAATAAATTTTGAAGTGTACCTTCTGTGTTTAGAGTTGTTTTCATGGATTATTTATTATATAGTTATTTTCCAATTATTAAACCCTTTAGTTGCCAGGAACGTCGTTCCTTCACAAAGTTTGCGTGATGCACAAAACAGTCGCCTGGTTGATTTTGAATAAACTAATTAATTTCGCTTGATATATTTTCCATTTATTAACTTTTTATAGAACAACTAATTGTCACAAGCTCATACTGTTTTTCAGATTTTTTAATATCGGAATCATAGTAATCATTTTGTTGAATGGCATTATAGACCACTACAATATACTAATATACAATGATTGGGTCTACCTATTTAAGAGTATTTTAAAGTTCTGTGAGCTTAAAGATTCTTGAAGCTGCACATTTGATGCACTACAATTGGCACTATAATTTTTTCTTCTCACTAACCTTCTATTAGTGGTATTCCCTTCAATGTTCATGTGCTTTTGTTTTCGCTTTGGCAATTTCTATAATGCTGCTGAAAACTATTTACTTGGTCACAGCAAAGTAAAACTAGTTTTTGAAGGAAAAGCGTCTATTATGTTAAATAGCAAATATAGAACATGAGTCTGCACGATGTACCAGAAAGCCTACAAGGTGGTAACACTGTAGTGACATTCTTGGCGATATTACTGAAAATTTGGTATAGTCGTGTGTCGCTCACAAGTGATGTCCAAGAAAAAAACAGTCAGTTTATCTGCTACGGCATTGTAAATACCTGCCACCTTAACCATCAATATCCTTTGTACTCTTAGCAGATTTTTTACTTGCTACCTTTCCGTTAATATTTCGGCTGCGTAAAACATTCCCAACCGTACCTCTGCCTCACATATACTTACAAAAGAGAACTTTCTACCTTGCATTGTATTTTTTATTAAGTCAAACAAATCCGGAAAATGTAGAGCGTAAGGCAGCTCAAAAGTCTGTGACAATGGTGTGTTACGTTAAAGCAATATGCTGTGTCGGTGTAGTCGCTTCCGTAATTTTTCTCTCATGTTCCCAAAAGGCAATCACCAGTTATTTTCGATTAAGCAATTGCGGTCCTGGCTATCTTGGGATAGGGTCTTTTCATGTACTGTTATTCCAGACACTGGCGTCACTTTTCTGGCATCTCAGTGCCAGAAATATGATTTGTTTGTCAGTCAATCAAAGAACGCTGTACACTTACAGCAACTATTGGCGTACCTCCACATACCTCTACTGAGAGATGAGATTATGAAAAATATAGTGCTGGCAGACCTTTGTAATTTTCAAGTTCTCCAAAGCGATTATATGAAGAGTTCTGTAAAACAGATTTGTTATATCCGCCAGTGCATTAAAAGCGATTTGTTTTGTATGCCATTATATAGTCAAGCCCATACTAGATAATATGTAGTTTAGGCACTTTTGCCGGACATCCACCGCTTTTGCCTTTTCAACGCATTTATTGTCATCTTTGAACTTTAATATCAAGTAAAACACTATTATGTGCCTGTTACGTTTCTATTTAAGGCTGCTAACTTGAAAATGAGTAATTGTTTAATACTTCGAACAAAGCACATTGTTTATTGCTACCTATAACTGTTTACTTATATGGTTTTTTGCTTTGTTTAGAAATACACTCCCAGCATTGCACGAATGACTTTCTACTTTCCCTTCTGTGCCACCACGTGGCAGTATAATTTATATTTACACATGCATTAGGTGTGTATTTCAATCTGTGACACAATCGGAGCTTTATAAAAAGTCCCAATCTATTTTCAATTCTTTATATATATTTTTTCAGATAATATGTGTGATCTACAAATCTATCGGCAGAATCTTCTCATAGCCCAAAAAAATAATTGCCATTTGTTTTGGCTTTTGCAATGAGAGATTACAATGTATTGCTATTTGATAAACCGGCGCTTATTTTGCATGATTTCTTTACTATGGTCAAATATTCAAAGAATATCTCGGAATCTATGGTGTACAACTGCAGCAACTGTTAACATACTTTCACACGCTTCTGTTTCAGCTGAGCAGTTCAAGTATGGGAAATCTATTGTGCACATATCTTTGCCACGTTTAAGTCCTTATGAATGAGATAATATAAAGTTCGCCAAAGTGACCTGTTACTAATACTATACATAAAATGTAATTCGCCGATTTTCCATTATCATGTGTCGCTGGGGCGGAGTTATTAAATGCCCACTGCTTTTGCCTGACTCAGCACAGTCCCTGTTATCTTTAAACTTTCATATTTAGCAAAACACAATTCTACAACTCGTATTCGATTTACAGACACTTAATGTTGTAGGATGTTCCAAGCAATATCTCCCTCTATCTAAAAATTCCAGGCCATCTATCGCTGCTCATGGTTGTTTGTTCCTGTGGTTTTCCGCTTTGGTTGACAACTGCTCTTACAGCACTGTAGGAATGATTTACTATAGTTTATCTTCACACAAGCATTGGGTGGACAATTAAATTTAGAGTATAGAGTTTCAAGGAGGAAAACCAAACGTTTTTCAACGCTTTAGATACGTAGTTGAAAAAGTCTATGATATCGTTATAAGAAACCGGCGAATAATAATAAATGAGATTTCTATCATAACATACATCTCATCTAAACGAGTGCCTATTATCTTGCATGAAAAGTAATTCATAAAAAACTGTGTGCAAAATGGTTGACACGTCTTGAACTATCGACTGAAAATGCATTATTTAGTAATATTTGATTACGATTCCAAGCATTTTTCACAATTAGTTACCGTAAACGAATATAAATCTACCACTACATGCTAGATACAGATCAGAGTGGTCGACGAGAGGTGAAAACGTATAAAAGAAGGCAAAGGATGTATTATCTTATGGGGGAAATAATGGCCACAGTTTTTTAAATTCTTCAAAAAGTAATTCTAATCTATCACTTGAAAAAAAGAATAACAGTAACGGCAGGAGGAAAAGGTTACTCCACCAAGAAAACACACTGCTGCTCAATTTCACCGCCGCCATAGCAGAATTAAACGACTTCAATTCCAACTAATTTTTCGTCCTTTTATTCTTTAGATATAACCTCGAGTACCTTCTTGCTCTTTTCCTATTTATGTAACTACTCCTATGTAATGCTCAATTAATTAGAAGTTTAGTGAAACTATTAATCTGATTTACTAAATTTATATTAGAATATTTTCAAATACATTCTCTCCCTTAAGTTCTTTAGATATGCTTTCAGAGTTTTTTTTTTAATTAGACGATAAATTTCTGTTTATAGGATTCTAGACTTTATTATAGTTATTTCTAGAAGCTTAATGTCAGTAAAGTTAACTAAATATAATTTTACAAGTTTTTATATTTTTTAACAAGCCTTTTTAGAACCAAAAAAGCGGGAGACCGTTTATTCCCGACGGGACAATCGCGAAGGTTGAACAACTCATGGTTAAAGATCGGAGGATCACTCTCGATCATCTCTGTATTTTGGTTCCCGAGGTTTCTCAAAGCACCATTCATAGAACTTTGACTGAAAAGTTAAAATATTGAGTGGTGTGCGCAAGATGCGTCTCGCGAATGCTTACAGAAGACCACTAATGGTAACGCGTTGACTCTTTCCACGAATTTATTTAACGCTATTCAGACGAAACGCGACAACCTTTTCGATTCCATTGTGGAATGTGGCAAAACCTGGGCGTTGCACTTCACATCTGAAACCAAACAGCAATCGCGTGAGTGGCGGCATTCCTCTTCACCCAAGCCTCGAAAATTCATACAGGCACATCTGCCGGCAAAGTCATGGCAATTGTGTTTTTGGATTAAAAGGAGGTATTGTTGGTTTACTTCATGGTTTGTGGGACCACAATAAACGCTGACAGGTATTGTGGGACACAAAAACCCAGACAAAAAATTCAGAACCGGAGAAAAGGAATGTTGGGCAAGGGCGTATGCCTTCTCCACGACAACGCTCGCCCCCAACTCTTCGTCGCTTTTCTGCACGTTTGAATAGAACATAATCAGCCCCCACCCTATAATCTAAACTTGGTACTTAATTACCTTATTTTTGGGATTACCTTCGTAATTCCTTAAACTCGACAAAAATTAGACTACACTGAAATATTTTCTCCAATCTGGACTTTATTATTGTTTAGCGATTAACGCACAATTGAACTACTAAATGAAGTTCGCGGAGGATTGGTTGTCCTTGTCAAATGCATGTTGTAATTTGAGAAGATTGTAAATCGCAAAAGAGAAGCCCGCCTGCGGTTTGCAGATTTGCATATGCCGGGACAGAGATTGGAAAAAGATAATGTTTATCGACGCAAAAAATTTGAATTTAAATGGAGCTGGTGGGTTCTGCTTTTATTAACGTTCTTTATTGGTAATAGAAAAGAAAACAAAAGGAATAGTAATTTTAGACAGTTTTTGCATAAGCAGCATTTTTGTGGAAAATTAAGACGACGGTATATTCAAATAATCAAATAAAAATTTAGCAGGATGGCTTAGTGCCAATGATTGAGAATATTATCTTGCATAGCCGTATTGTTCAAAATAAAAAAGCTTTTACAGTAAATACCGCGGCATTACATCGGCGCTATGTAATAGTTCAAATTTCGTGATAAAAAATTATGTATACTAAAAGTAAAATAAACGTCGACACAAAAAAATCATTCAAATACATTTTTGTATAGGGTGCGTTGTAAACATTGAAACATTGAATGCTGAGAGTTTACGAAGAAGTCAATTATAGAGTCTAAGGAATGACTTTAGTTCTGCATTCAATAATATGTTCAAAATTTTATCATACATATAAAAACTGTTGTGTTTAGACACATCCATCTCTTTATTTGACTTAGTGCTTATGCTTCATAATTTAAAATTATAGCATTTATTGTTCTAAATTTGTAAACTTTACATTGTGTTTACATGCGCTAAAGTTCTGAAAGTCTGAAAGTGGTTGAGATGATAATGATATCAAAAGCAGGAAAATCACCAGGTGAAATGTGGTTACACAGGCCAATATCGCCTCTTCCTGTTGCATCTAAAGTCTTTGAGAAACTATATCTAAAAATACTGAAGACTATAGTTCAAGAAGAAAAACTATTTTGGCGGCCTATCAGTTTGGATTCCACGCACAGCATTCAACTGTAGAATAAGTCCACAGACTAATAAACGTAACAAAAATACCCTTAAAGGGAAGAAGGTGTGTGCCGCGGTATTTGTAGACATTGCTATTTTGATTGCGTCAGAAACTATACAGAATTTTATCTAGTCAACATTGTGAACTTCTGAAATCTTATATATTATATAAAATGTTTTGAGTCAGACAAGAAGATCAATACTGAAAACTAAAACTTGTAGTTTACAAGGAAGAGTACCACAGGGCAGTGTCATCGGTCCACACTATACCTCTTCTATACATCTGACATTGTTGAAGTTATTATAACAACAGTAGCAAACGAAAACAAATCTGTCCACATAAATTTCACTAACAAAAAATAAAACAGGGCATGCCAAGAGTTATAAAATAAACGATCATCCCATACTCTTAACACAAAAAATATAAGAATATAATATAAGAAAATATACTAGATGATAGAGTGTATGTCAAAGTTAGCAGTATGTAACAAATTGGTGATTTAAAACTCGAATGGATACACGGAGCACCATTATGGAGGTGTACCAAACCAACGAACATAGACAGTATACATTGATGGCATTGGTTATGTTGACTTATTTGCATGGACCCATGATTTAACGTGACTCCACAAGAAAAAGTCTAATGGCATTGAATCACACGAACTCGGTGTCCAGTTGACGTCGCCGAAATGGTAAATAAATAAAAATGGTAAATGCTATCGAAGTTGTGCAGAAGATCCATTGTTGTGGAACGTAGCGCCGTTTTGTTAGAACCACATGTTGGTGAGAGACATATCTTCCAATTTAGGCAAAAAATGGTTACCATCGACCTGTATCTCTCACCGGCGACAGGCCAATGATCTCGCCAGACCAAAATCCACACCAAACAGTGACTTTTTCTAGATGAATTTGCCACTAATGGGTCTCATGTAAATTGCTATCTCCCAAAATGCAACAGTTTGGCTTGTTGACATAACCATTCATCCAAAAATGGGCCTCGTTGCTAAAAATGATTTTCAATTTGAGATCGGGGTCCACTTTCAACTGCTCCAGAGCCTAGTCAGAGAATGCTCGACGTCGTTTATCTTTAGTTCCTGGTTAATTAATTTTGTACAGATGCAGGCCTAAGTCCTGGCGTAAAATACGCTAAGTTGAAGTCTGCGGAACGCCAAGTTCTTGGGCGCGACAAGGAATTGGCTTGTTATCCTACACACTCTCGTTCACTGTAAGAATGTTTTCTGTAGATCTCAGGTTTCGACGACATACGAGTGTTGTTTGATGGCTTATTAAACCAGTTGATTCAAATTTGTCTACCAAACGACGAACAGTCGACTCAACAGGATGAGTGTGTGCACCGGAAAAATCACGGAACGTAGCTCGAACTGAGCACCCATTTAGAGCACTCATTTAGATAATTTGCTCAACATTAATCACGAATCGTTTAGTTTGAGCTTTAGCGTTGATCAATATGACTACACATTGTCAAGTGAATAACCTAGTGCTCTAAAACTTTTTGTAGTATGGCACAAATAAGGGCTACAGGTTGTAGTAAGTTTAAATTGTGCAATTTTGCACTACAACGTTGCACGCGACTTTAATGTTGATCAGTGTTTGGAGAATCGTATAATTATATTTAAGTGAAATTCTAGAGAAGAAATCTTACTTTAAAAGGAGCTTGTAGGTTAGGACTTATATATTTTATTAGGAAGATACTCGAGTCCAATAGACACGTGTCCTGTTACTACATTAGGTATAAGATTCCTAAGCACAGAGAATAAATGGCATACGTTTGATGATGCTGCTGGGTGTTCAGTAAGTTTGAAAATAAGACATCCCGTTGTATTAGCAATGTAACAAATGGCAAAAGGTGGTTGTTTTCTTACGTAAAAGCAGTCTAACATAGAGTCAATTATCTAAGAAAGAATACCTTATAATTATGTGAGATGGCGGGTGTGTTTAGATACTTGAGAAAATATAGAAGAGCTGATTCGATGACTGGTTTTAAGGGATATATTACAAAGTTTCCTAGTACTTAATAAAGACACATTAAGAAAACCAAAAACTTCTCTCTTCTCTGTGAAAACAGTGTACAAGTATAAACAATTAATGACTCAAACATTAATATTCTATAAAAATAAAAGCTTTCTGTAAACTGAAAACATTCAGCCTTTGATGTTGGATTCCATTGAAATGATGGATTGTACTTTTTCTCAAAGCAAAAAATAAAAGCGCACTACAGTGTAAAATAAGAGTAACAGCTGTAACCAAATCATAAAAATGTCAAAATAGCGCAAACAGACCAGCCGAAAATAATTCTGCGCAAACAGTGCAGGCGATAAAGCTTTAATTAAACCGTTAGACTGATTTCAGCCGCAACAAAGGCGCCATTAGGGCCAATCCCGAAATCAAATCGGATCGCGGAGTGTGCACGGCAATATGACCACCTTGCAATTCGAGCGTCCTATTAAAGCGGCTTATCGTGTGTTCAGGTAGCGGTTGCAAATAGCGGCCGGGCTTAGGCCGCTATAAATCACATAAATCTCCGGTTATTATTTAGGGACACGAGATAAATTTAGCCACAGAACACCGACAGGATATCGGACAATAAAGCTCGAGTATGTAAATACCGGCCGGTTTTACTGCGCTGCACGCGGCGCCGCCGGTGCCAAAATAGACGGAAATGCAGTGTGGCCATCATCTGCATTAGTGCAGAAGCAAAAAATGGCGTACATATGCCCTGTAAAGTTTCATTTTTTTATTTAATTAAATTAATCCTAAACTCCACCCCTCATAAAATTAATTAAAGCAAAAAATTATACAAAGTTAATAGGCCAATTTGAATGAAATCATTAATATATCGCTATTATCTGTTAAAAATTCAATTTACTTATTAACCACAATCTGTCTCTTAAAGACATTTAATTTTGAAAGTTTAATTCTTTTGAGTCTTCTTCTAGTAGTGGCTTAAAATTGAAAAGGCGTGTAAAATGCTGAATCTTCGTTTGGAACAAATTAAGGGGTGTCTATCACTGATCAGAATGCTTTAGAATTAAAGTGCCTTACAATGTCAATGTTGGAGTTCTTTTCACTTTCTCAAAGTAATATGATATAACATAAGATACAATAAATTAATAGTGAATAATGAAGAACATTAGGCATTGATAAGAGCAAAGGGCGAGAAAAACACGAAAAACGTGGGAGGTCAAGTGGAAACTATAAAAGAACAGTGGAAGAAAGGTAGCCGAAAATTACTACTTTTACGGAGCAAATGAGAAAGATAACGAAAATGATAAGGCATAAAAATTGATAGCTACAGATAAAGAAAGGAATAAAGATGACAGACATGGCAATACGACCCAAAAGTATTAACCAATAAAATAAATAGAAACAAAATAAACAATAGAAACAATGTAAGGAAGGGATGGAAAATAATAAAAATAGATATTTGGAATCTCAAAGTCATTAACGAAGAAGGAGCATTAAAAACCTTGTAAAGGAAATAAAAATATATGAGTAGGAAATAATAGCCTACAAAAATACACTTAAAAATATATTTATATATAATTACACACTGTTCAGAAACAGAAGTCAAAGTGAGCGCTTTAGTGTGGGTTTTCTGGTAAGTCCAAGGATGAAATAAGAAATAAAAAAAATTGTGTGCATCCTAACCATAAAGCATAAAAAAGAATATATCTATAATAAATATCCATATACCCACTGAAGAAAAAGAGAAAGAAAAAAGATATATCCTATGAGATACTAGAGGATAAAGTAAACAACATCCCAAAGAAGACATTTATAAGAAGATAACAGAGGGGGAAAGCAAGCACACAGATAGCAATGATAATGGTGTAAGCTGATCTCGCTAGCATAGAAAAAAGTACACATCCACGAAAAAGAGATTTATAAAGGGATGTGGACTATACCGGTAAGAAATAAATTAAACCAGATAGACCATGTCCCAATCCGAGCTAAGTATAAAAAAATAAAAGTCAAATCATATCGAGGAGCCGAATCAGATTCGGACAATTTTCCTGTGGGAGTGCAAATGAAATTAAAAGGCACAGAAATAGTAAAAGAAAAAAGAAGGAAAATGAGGAAAAGTAAAAGGCATAATTTCAGTTGTGCTCAAAAATGAGGAAGTAGCACAAAAATATAAGAGATATAGAAGACATACTCAACAAAGAACACAAAGAAATATCCAAAAACAAAAAACGCACGAAAAGAAAAATATGATTAGACATGGTGTGAAGAAGACCTAAAGTTTAAAAAAATGTTTAGACAAAAAATGTTACAAACACCGTCGGAAGAAATTTACCAAATATATATTAAGCAGAGAACAAAGATGAATATCCTAAAAGAAACGAACGCATTTTCAAAATTAAATAATGGAGATGGAGAACAAATTCCAAGCAAAAAAACTAGAAATTTGTATAAAAACATAAAGAACATTCAAACTGATTATGAAAATAACGTGCCATTCACTAAAGATGAATAAGACAATTTATTGGGAAGTGATGAAGAAAAACTAGAAAGGTGGAGATAATATTTTAAGCAAATACTAAATATACGATCCGGAAAAAACCAAGACCAAGAAAAGTAACAATAAAGTAGAAAACTATACGTGTTTGGGAGTCTTGGTGACCAATAAGTGCAAAGAAGATAGTGAAATTGGTCTAAGGATAACAAAAACTAACCACTAGTGCGAAAGGTCTAAACAAAAGAGCAAAAGAGGTATCCAGAAACACAAAACAGGATTTATGTCAGTGCTAAGGCCAACATTAACCTATGGATGCAAAACCCGGGTTATGAATCAGAAAAACCAACTGAAGACAGAAACATGGGAGAGGAAAAACAATAGTACTAGGACGGGAAAGAGAAACGACCATAAAATTATATGAACTGTATGGAGAAAAGTCCGTGGGGGAATTTGTTGAAAAATAGAAGATTACAATGGCTAGATTATCAGAGAAGGTATAGGAGAAGAAATGTTAAAGATGTGTTCTGGAGAGTACCAGAAGGAGAAAGTAAGAAAGGAAGGCCGGGAAAAAGATAAATACAAGCAGTGGAGCAAGACCTGATAGAAAAATAGATTAGAAACTGGAAAGAATTGCCAAGAGACAGAAAAAAGCGGAAAAAATTATACAGCTCAAGACCTCAATGATCTGTTTCAGCTGTTATATGTAATATGCTGTAACTCCAAAGTGTCTTAATGATGGCTTTATAGAGCAATATCCTACTTTCTATAGACAGTTGAGAAAGAGTTTTTGTATTTGACAACTTAGCTGCTTTTTTTTGTAAAAATGTGCTTCATCAAGTGTCAGTTTAAGTGATGTTTAACATTTTCTTTTTGAACTACTGGTGTACCATTAAGTTGGGTGACAACACGTATCCCTTCTTAGTAGAAAGGTGTAACATATACTCATTTACCTTCATTAACCTTTACACAGTTAATGAACCAGTTTTACTTATCATAAATGTTCTTCAAGATAGTGACTTGCCGTGAGGGTTCAGAGTCGAATAAAGATACTGCAATATTGAATTAATAGTGGAAAGATCGCTTGTAAAAAAATAGATCTATTATTAAGTCTAACATGCTGTTCTAAGCTACTTCTTTGTTTATGGAAAATGGAGACTTGATATTATCACCGTATTTGACGAGAAAGTACCTAACAGTTAGATATGACTTGTAGTTTGTAGTAATCTTATGATAGTACTTTTTTGACTTTGAATAATATCCTCTAATACCACACTTTATCAAAGGCTTGTGTGACATTAGTATTTATCAATGGACAGTCCTCAAATTTTTTTAAAGATTTCTTACAACGTTCATATGTAGCACAAAAAGACATATATACATATATATTGTATAGCTTGTAACACTAAAAGAACATTAAAAAAGTGGGAGTGTATTGGATGAAAGTTGCATCGCTTTTCTCTGCTTCTGCAGTCTCTAGTAAACTATATATTCTCACCACTCTTCTTTTATCTTGATTTTTTCCCTCTATTGTCACCAGCTGGCCGCTCTGCATATTCTGATTTTAATTTTAAAAATGTGTACGTTACAATAGATATGTATACAAAATGTAAAAAATGCATTGTTAAAAACTAGTTCTGAAACTGACATTAACCCTTAAAAATTAATTTGCTCTCCTGTGGTTGGTGTGATCCACGTGTGAAGCCACGGATTTAAAGTATATAAATGTGTACAAAAATATTAACCCAAAAGCAGCAGTCACAAACATCAAAATGAAAATACAAGTGAGATTCAAAACTAAAATTTAGGTCTTACAAGCATATTTGGGACGCCTTATGGACACCCTCGACTACTTGTTTTACAAGTCTTAGGCAGTCTTTTCTATCTCTTCTACAAACTTGACTATAATTTTCTTGATTATATATTGGAAAACATCTTTTTTCTAGCCACGTAAATATCTGTCTTAATTTCTCCCCGTTTTTCAATTCCCCTCTTGTCTTTCTATTCACTTTTTGGTTTCCCCTTTTTGTCTCCTCCACTCAATCCCTTTCTTCAATCTCTCTTTATTCCTACCTCCTGAATGTTACATATTTTTTCTCTTCTCTTTTATAATCCACTGCTGTTTCAAATGTTCTTTATTTTTTGTAAAGATTGGTTGTTTTCTAGTGTCATTAGCCATTTGAGAGCTTTTTTTATTTTATTATCACACGAAAAAAGCAAACTTTATAAATAACATCCGGCAATTTACTCCCTTATAAAATCACCAATTGCATGCATTTTAATGTTCAGGAATTCATTAACTTCGAAGGTTGAGTTTAATACTAAAAGCGAAAGAATTATTTCGTTATCAATTAAACATGCTGAAGTTTTCTATATAAGAATGTGCTACGCATTTTGAGTTTCTGGATTGTAATAATTCATCCTCACTTTTACCTTTTAGAAAGTGAATCAAGTGAGGATAGTTTGAATAACAACAGATATATTGTTCCGTTTCCTCAATTCTCTCAATGTTTAAGAACGTTCTAGGCAGTTTAATGACCATTGTAGGGAACACTGTTATGGCGGCTGGAAAACAATAAATTAACGAATCAGGTCTAGAAAACATTTGGCTTTAACGGCGCAAAGCTATAGCGTATAGTCAAAAAAATGTAGTATAGTTCTAGCAATGCCTTTTTAATAAGTTGTTCCCTTTCGAAAGGTTGAAAATTATAATATAACCTTTATAGATTTTAATAAAGAATCTACAAGTACAAGGTAATGGAACGTAATGAAAGATTTTTTTTGAAAACCGAATTTCTTCTCCTGTGATAAACGCTTTGGAAACAAGATTTTTGTCTGTGTATAATGAAATTACGGCTATGTGATTTACCACAAACTGATTATACTTTGTTAAGCCATAAACGCTGAATAATTTGAACGAATGTATAATACATTACGTAACAAATACTGAGTTTCAGTCAATCATAACGCACGTTTGTGTACTACAAAAAAATATAGCCAAAATACTTAATTTAACACAATCCAAGTGCTACTCTATTTGAATTATTACATATTTCGTTCAATGGAGCACCTTTTACGTACAATAAGAAGTGTTAATGTGTTAATTTGAATATTTTTTTAATCTAAAAGAAAAAATGGTTTGGTCGAGGGATCAAAGAGGTGGCTGAACAATATGCAAAGGCTTCAGAATATTACGGGTTGCGTTTTGGCTATTGAAATTTTTTTGTTGTTACTCAAACAAATAAGTTAATAATTTAACCTCTGTTGAGCTTAAAGGAAGATTAACGTATATCCAGTAAGAGAAGAAATCAGCGAGAAACTGTGGCAGAGGTAAAAACTATATTGGAGAGAAACGCGATTAAATAGACAGCAATATTAAAATAAAATTAGAGCAGTGATAATGAAATAAACGCTGTTAACAGATTGTCTAAAGGTTTGTCTAAATTTAAAGCAGTGTTTCTAAACCATATTTTAGTTGGTAAAAGAAAGGAGTGTTGCAAAAGAATAAGTAAGCTAGTACTTTTAAGAAAACAAGATCACACAGCATCTTAGGCACATCAAAAAATGCAATTGGTAAAAGAACGGTAAATAGAAATCTCAGAAGAATTCAAGAAGTGGAGAATTTGCTGGCGTTTTAGAAAGTACCAAAATCAAAAGATCGACAGAAAAACAACCAACAACAAAGAAGTAAATCACCAGAAGTAAAATAGTCACAGCAAGACATTGTGGAAGAAATGGAGGTAATATTGTGCAAGCTAGAAAAACTAAAAGAAGGGATAAAGGAAGAATACAACAAAAAACATGAGGAACTGAAAGGAGTTTAAGAGAGTTATGAAAAAATGGGATAGAAAACAGAAGAATGAAAAAAGGCACTGGAAAAATCACTAAAAAACTAGATAAAAATTTAGGAAAAAAGAAAGATAAGTAATATTACTATAATAAATGAGAAATTAAACCGATAATCTGTGAAGGATATAAGATAGAGAAAGTAAAGGCTAAAGAGGTAATAATAATTAAGATAGAGAATTAAGAGACAAAAAAGGAGTTGTGAAAGAAAAAAAAATGAAAGGGACCAAAATAGTAATAGAAAATTATCTAACTAATAAGAAAGAAAGGTAGGAGATAGAGAAAGAGGGAATACAGAGAAATAGAAAGAGAGATTCAAAAAATAATAAAAAAATCGCTAAAAAAGGAAAAGTGTAGGTAAAAGAGTTTGACTAAGGTATATGAGACAACAATAAAAATCAGCTGGAAAAATTGGAGTATATAAAAAGCCCAAAAACTGATGCAAATGAATTTTTGGAACAGTTAAAAAAATAACAAAAAAGCTATAAACCCGGTATACGAGAAGGAAGTAATAAAAAACAGACGTAAAACAGAAAAAAAAGTTAAATTTTTCAAGAGGCTGAAAACACCTACTACAAACTACGAGAAAATAAAATATTTATGGGAGATTTGAATACAAAAGTTGGAAATAAAGAGATATATAAATATATAACGGGATACCAAAGTAATCATAATGAAACTAATGATAATAGAGTTAGATTAATTATATTTTTAATAGAAAATAAAACGAAATAAAGAGTAGATTTTTCAAAAGAGAACAAATATACAAAGGCACTTAGATATGCTCATGTGGAGATTACACAAACCAAACCAACCACATACTAATTGAAGAAGATTTAATTTGGATAATTTCCTAGTAGGAATTTAAAAGAAGAAAATTGCCAAATAGATATGCAAAACAAGACAAAATAGCAAGAAAATATAAGAAAGCGATCCATTCCCAGAAAAACAAAATGGAACAACAGTTCTATAGAAGAAAAATGACAGAAAATAAAAGGGGTTGTAAAATAATTAACTATAGAAAGCGTACCCTTATGCACGAAAAAAAGAGTAAAGAATGAATAAATAACAAAGAAATAGAAAAAGCAGATATTTGAAAATAAAGATATTTAGGACAAATAAGAAACGGATAGAAAAGCGTATACAGCACAAAGACAAAAGATGAAACATATTTGTAGAAAGACAAAAAGAAAATGATAATGGTAGGAGTCTAATTTTTGTATTAATCTGGTTGTCATCAATACATTTTGCAATCATAAGGAAATACACCACAACTAAATAAAAAATAATTGTACCAAGAGAAGATAAGAAAAAGTAAATGATGTGAGAGTTAGAAAAGACACGAAAACGGCAGCAATCATTGTTCACTGAAAATTACAATCAAACACAAAGGAAAGTGACAAAATATATAAGAAGATAAGACACTACGAAAAGAATAACAAAAATTAAGAAAAAGATAGGTCAAACAAAAGTATGTGCAATTAACAAAAAAAATTTGAGGCAAGCGATAGAACAAAGAAACAATTTGAATATAGATAATTTATGATAGTAATTATAGACATTATAAAAAAAGGGTGAATAAAAGAAGTGAAGAAGAAGAAAAAAGAGTTGAAAATGCATTACAAAAAAAGGACGAGTTGCAATATACTGCTTACAAAGATCAAAAAACAAGGCCAAGATAACGATAAAAGAAGTAAAACAGAAATTGTGGAATAAGCTTGAAGACAAATTGCAATAAAGTAGTACAGATCGCCAAAAACTATTCTATAAAATATTAAAGAATTTGAGAAACAAAAGAAATACAACAAATAAAAGACAAAATTATGGAACAATAAAACCAATATTTTAATAAACTGCTAAATAATAAACAAAACCAGGTAAGTCTGAAAGATTTTAAGGAATGTAGGAGCAACATAAATACAGGATTAAGCAGCTTGGGACAATACGGAGAAACGACACAGAACAGAGACCGGAGAAAAATGATTGAATGAAACAACAGAAATATTACATGTATGGAAGGAATACTACGAGGAAAAATTTGAGGAAAACCGAAAGCAACAGGAAGAATAAGATGAATACGAAGATACGGATGAAGAACAACAAGAAAACGCAATAGAAATCGAAATGAAGGATGTAGAAGAGACAATTAATACACTTAAACTTGAAGGCAGGGGAGCAGATGGTGTCGAGGCAGAGATGATAAAAGTCATGGGCCCTGAAGGAAAGATATGGGTACATGAAATATTTAAGAAAGCATGGAAAGAAAACGGATACCGGAGGATTGGAAAACAACATAATTATACCAATCTACAAAAAGGAGAAACAGGAAAATGTAAAATTATAGAGCCATCTGCCTTTCCTTACAGTATTCAAAATGTATACGAAGATTCTGCAAAAGAAACTCATACTACATAGGACACAAGCATAGCGATGAACAAGCAGCATATAGACAAGGAAAACAAACAACAGACAAATACACATAATAAGAAATATAACGGAGAGAACAATAGAAAGAGGAGGAGAGCTGTTTGTGACACTCATAGATTTAAAAGCAGCGTTTGACAATATAAAGAGAAGTCACATATGGAGGTATTTGGCAGAATTACAAACACCAAGAAAACTCATCAGAAATATCAGGAACATGTACCAGAATGTCAAAGGAAAGTGCAGATAACGGAGAATCTTCAGACACGTTCCTCATGACAAAAGGAATAAAACAAGGAGATAGCCTTAGTCCACTGCTATTTATAACACTGATGGACAAAATCTTATTAAACACAAGAACAAAAACACAGCATCTGCAAACACAAATAGGACATTACCAACTAAGGCCAATCAAAGTAGACAATTTAATGTACGCAGATGACATAATACTCATAGCAGACACCCACAATAAAATGAAGGGACTGGTTAAAATATGGAGCGAAGAAATAGAGAACATGGTATGGAAGTAAACACTAACAAAACAAAATGATGATTATAAATAACAAAAATCAGAGATGGTAAGAAGAATAGAAATAAACGGGAATCAATAGAAGTAGTCACAGCAGTAGAATATCTTGGCTCCGTAATAACAGATGACGGAAGAATAGAAGTCGACAATAGCAAATAGAATGAAAAAGACGAGGAACTATATACGCAATAAACAAACCAATATTACAAAAACAAGAAATAGACAAGCAAGTGAAATTGAAAGTTTACAACACAATAGCAAGACCAACATTAACATATGGTAGTGAGACATGGACCATAAACAAAAAGCACGAAAGCAAGATCAATGCTGGTGAAATGCAGTTCCTAAGAAGAATCGAGGGGTAAACCAAATGGGATAGAGAGACGAACGAAAGAATCAGACACACTCTAAGACAAGAAGGAATAATGGACTTTATAGAAAGAAAGCAACTAAGATGGTATGGCCACATAAGAAGAAAAGATGAACAATCGCTATAAAAAATCACAGAGTCAACAGGAGAACGAAAGAGGAAAAGGGTAGACCCAGAAAGAGGTGGACACAAAGGATCGAAGAAATCGGTATCAAGAGGGGCAAAACATTGGCAGATATGAAAAGAATGGCAAAGAACCGGAAGGAGTGGAAGGACTGGACCTCATATCCGACACCCTGAAGGGGTATAAGGAAAAGAAGAAGAAGAAGAAGAAGAAGAAGACGTTAAAATAGATATGTATACAAAATGTAAAAAATGCATTGTTATTAACTAATTCTGCAATTGACATCCTTAAAAAGGTAGAAAATTATTTCATTTTCAATTAAACATGCTGGAGTTTTCTATATAAGAATGTGCTACGTGTCTTAAGTATCTGGATTGTAATAATTTATCCTCTTTTCCTTTTTAGAAAATGAATCAATCAAGTTTAAATAATAACAAGAGATACATTGTTCCATTTCCTCAATTCTCTCAATGTTTAAGAACGTTCTAGGGATTTTGATGACTACCGTAGAAAACGCTGTTATGGTGACTGGAGAACGGTAAATTAACGAATCAGGTCTAGAAAACATTTGGCTTTAACAGGGCAAAGCTATAGCGTATAGTCAAAAAAATATAGTATAGCTCTAGCAATGCTTTTTTTATAAGTTTTACCCTTTCAAAAGGTTGAAAATTATAATGTGGTCAACCAGGCTTAAATTTAAAAAGCTCATCCGAAATGGAAGGTAAGAAAGATTTGAAAACCAAATTTTTTTTCATAAACTGCTAAATAATAAACAAAACCAGGTAAGTCTGAAAGATTTTTAAGGAGAAGCACTACATAAGCTAGAAAATGGAAAAGCAACTGATCGTGACGAAATAGTGGCAGAACTGTTGAAATTCTTTGAACCTACCAAAGAAAAGTGTTGTACATTTAGATAATAGAAAAAAATAAAGATATACCGAAAAAATAGAATACTGCCATAAAATTACCTATGCATAAGGGTGGCGACATAAGATATTGCAGTAACTATAGGGGAATATCCTTGCTGTGCATAGCACTAAAAGAATACGAAATAATAATAAAACTTGCAGATGTGTAAAGTGTATTCAGACCAGCCCCTAGTAACTCAAGACCACCTATTTACCCTGCAAAATAATTGGAAAAGCAATAAAAAAGGCAAAATTATTTTCCTTGGTTTCATCGATATGAAAAAGCTTTCGATAGAGCTGTCAGAAAAGGAATATGAAGAGCCTAAAGAGTAAAAAAAGTAGACAACGATAGTCTAGAAACAATTGAAAGCTTGTATAATGCTACGATCAACCTAAAAAAAACCCAAAATAAAACCTCAAATACATTTTAAATTTCAAATCGCGTAAGACAAGGGGGGGGGGTCTTAAATCCACTACTCTTTATATATGTGTAATAGATAAAGTAATAACGAGATAAATGTAAAATCCGGAAAGTAAAGCAAATCATACATGTGACCTTGTAATCCCCATATCTCGGGTCAAATAAGAGCTATAGATCTGGAATACCAAGGAATATATTGACCTAAGGTATCTACTGACCAAGTATGAAGTAAATCGGCCAAGTAGTTCCAAAGATATCGAGTCGACAGACACACCCACATACACATAGACAGAAAGACAGATAATATCGTGATCGCATTAGCTTTTGCTTACGCTTAACAAGCTTTCGATAGTTAAAAATGGAAATTGGAGAACCAACAAAAAAGAAACACAGTGGATTGATCAAATTAAAGAAATAAGCCTAAAAAAAGAGAAACGATAGAAGAAGTGAGTACCCTAGCAAGAAACGGAAAGAACTATATATAGAATGCAAATCCCTCCTCCGACACCTGGAAAGGCAAACATATTTTGAGAAGAAAAAATATGGTTTTTATTTTTAAAACAGTCCATAGCAAAAAATACATTAGATCTGCGTTTTTAACCAAAAATTATATAGATTTGTCTTTAAATCCTCTTGATACGATAATAATAATATACAGAGCGAATACCAACTATAAGGATAAATTCTAGAAGATAATTCACGATATAAAAAGAAACAAAAATTTTCAATTAAATGTATCTTTGAAAATGCAGAATAAGTCGGCAACACTAGGTATTCGAAGTACTCTTATGAATGCGTTGCATTATGGATTCGGGCACCAATTAAAATATTCTGTGTTACATCCAAATAACATAAACTACTGAGAAAATATGTCAAGTAGTTCTGGAGGTATCATGTCGACAGACACAGACACAGACACAGACACAGACACAGACACAGACACAGACACAGACACAGACACAGACACAGACACAGACACAGACACAGACACAGACACAGACACAGACACAGACACAGACACAAACACAGACACAAGCACAGACACAGGCGCAGACACAGACACAGGCGCAGACACAGACACAGACACAGACACAGACACAGACACAGACACAGACACAGACACAGACACAGGCACAGGCACAGACACAGACACAGACACAGACGCAGACACAGACGCAGGCACAGACACAGACACAGAAATAGACAGACACAGACACAGGCACAGGCAAACACACAGGCAAGATCATAATCGCAACAGTGAATATGGGAAAATCAAAAGTAATAGCAATCTAAAAAAACGTCAACTGCCAGGTAGAAATTCAAGGAAAAAATCTGGAACAAGTTGAAACATACAAATATCTGAACATAATAAACATTTAGACGAAGAAGGTGAAATAGAATTAAAATGATAGCATAAACATACCATGCTATTAAAAGAAGTTTCCTCAAAAAGAAAGAGATAACAAACAAGACCAAAATAATAGTGTACCAAACAAGATATGTACTTATCCTCACCTATGGGACATAAAACTTGATTAAATGAAAGATTGTAAAGTCGATTACAAGATACTGATATGAAATACAGTTATAGGGGCTAATCTGAAGGAAAAAAAACGAAATAAAACATCAGGAAACAACTAATGACGGAATCACTAAAAGAGAAATAGAAAGAAATTAAAATGGACAGGACACATGATAGAGATGGACAAGTAGAAGGATTTGGGAGACAAGAAAAGGAAGAAAAATGCAATGGGAGACCGAGTAAATCCTATAACACAAACATAGCTGAAATATTATTAAAATATTATTACCCCCACGTTTACGGATATTGAAAGGTTACTGATTATGATAATAAATCCATTAGTTCTTCTCCGTCATAAACCATTATTGAGAGTTTACACAATCCTCAATGCCTTTGTTTGCTTTCTGGATTATAAATATCGAATCTGCTGTGGTACCGTACAACGTTTAGGAATGTAAATCAGTACTAGGTAAACTATACCTAATATAGCATGTCGCTTCGGATATCCAAAAATATTTGAGGCTTTGAATGTTAAACAAACTGTAGGCTGTTATCGACAAGTTTCCTGTTTGATTAGCATTTGCACTTTTGTTGACCCTTCAGCTGTCGACAGGCGCAACAGAAAAGCGTTATCTGTATAATGCGGGCCTCCCATTTTAACGAGGAGCCGCCGCGCGGCCGGGGCCACCCTCGGGCAGCCGCGAGCCGCTCCACTCCGACACCACCGAAGAAGTAACGACTGTTTGCGGACGCCCGTTTCACCTCTATTTACCGTGTCGCTACCGCGTATTTAAATAATCCAGGTGTCGCGGGAGCCTTGGCGCGCACAGTCCTCCGTTGTTCGAGCCCCGTTTCGTTAACGCCCGGCATGCCGTTTCGCCGCTTAATCGAAGCGGGAAGTAAACACCGGGGGCAGCGCCGCGGGGAGCTCCGCGGGAACGTCGGGAGCGGCGCAGGGGTTCCAGCTAAGCGGAAGCCGCTGCAATTCTGCGGGGACTCGCCTCCGACCTCGTTCGAATTCTACAAAGGGCTCGTGGGGCCTTATTTGCTCTCTTTTAATATCCGACTTTGTAACAAGGTCGCAGCACGGAGGATTTGCATAATGCAAACATTTAACAGTAAAATTTCACAGCCGCTGCTTGGAATAAAGAAACGATTCGTCTTGACATCCTACATATGTCTGCCATATGCTGAACGTAGGATACTTAGACCAATTCTGTTCTAATCATTCAATGTGTATAATAATTCATGTTAGACGCCTTAAGTTCATGTAATTGTCTTACATTAAACTATCAAATACTTCATTCAGATGTACGAGGGTGAATAAAATATAAACAACACTTATTTTCGCGCGCTAAGATGTAAATATAAAAAAGCGTGGCTTTTAAGCATGGTTCAAATATCACCAGGACTGATTTTTTTACAACAAAAACCAAATTGCCAAATACTTACTTGCACATGGCAGCTTTCAACATACTCCCCGGAATCAACACATTTTTTCCAACATTCTGAAAGCATCCTGATATCCTTTTCAAAGAAGGCTTTTGGTTGGCGGCGTATCCACTCCAGAACAGTCTGGATGACGGCGCCGGATGTGGCAGAAGGTTTCATTTTAATTTCCGGAGAGTTTTTATTGTTGTATGAAGAGGGGTGCATTGTCTTGAAAGAAAGCTATCCGCTTTTCGCTTGTTTTCCGCTTGGATAGGATCTTTTACCAGGTGTACAGGTATTAAGTGCGGATTTGAGACAACAGATGGTGCGCCAATGCAGTGTGGAGTATAAAAATTTGAAATTTTGTTGTGCCACCAACAAGACTCAACCCGCACAAGTGATAAGTTGAAAAAGTGTTTGCATAGTATTTTTTTGCTGTGTTCAATATGTCGAAATTTGTGCCAAATAAAGAGCATTCGCGGGCAGCATTAATTTTTGTTTTCATTTGAAGAAAACTGCTGCTGAATCATACCGATTGCTTCGAGAAGCTTATGGTGAACTTGCTCCATCGCAAGATATGTGTGAACGATGGTTTCGGCGTTTCAAAAGTGGTGATTTCGATGTTGCAGACAAGGAACACGGAAGTCGTTTTTGCATTGTATCGTTACTGGGAATAAAAAGTGGATATATTTTTTAGAATCTCAAGCGCAAAAAATTATGGGTAAACCGGGGCACAGCATCCATATCAACCGCAAGACCGAATCGCTTTGGCAGGAAAACGATACTCTGTATTTAGTGGGACCAGAAAGGTGTGGTCTATTATGAGCTGTGAAATCCTGGTGAAACGGTTAATACCAAACGCTACCAACAACAATTGATGGATTTGAACCGTTCGCTACTCGCAAAACGACCAGAATATCGAAAAAGGTAACGCAAGATCATTTTCCTCCATGACAATGCTCCATCACATACGGCAAAACTGGTTTGTGACGCGTTGGAAGCACTCAACTGGGAAGTGCTACCCCATGCGGGTTACTCACCAGGCTTGGCTCCTTCCGATCACCACGTGTCTGCATCGATGGGCCACGCACTTGGTGAGCAGCGCCTTGGTTCGTTCAAAGATGTAATAAAATGAATCGATGAATGGTTCGCGGTAAAAGGGGAAGATTTTTATTGGCATGTTATCCACAAATTACCCAAAAGATGGGAAAAATGTGTAACTAGCAATGGAGCATATTTTGAATAAACCACTTTTTGTCATTCTTCCTAATTTAACGTGTTTTTTTTTTTGAGGGAGGAAATTCGCATTTTATACTCGTACACTTGGAACTTTACGTCTGTTACCAAAAGGTCTGAGTAATAAACTGCACTGGCTGTTTTGATATCGGTCAGAAAGTCTACATGGATAACCCCCTGTCACTCGCAGAAGAATGTTGTCATCACTTTTCCTGCCTAACGGCTCCTCCGCACTCTCTTAGGTTTGGGAGAATTGGTATACCGCCACTTGTGTGATGACTGCTGGGTCTTGGAAATAAAGTAGTGCAACCACGTTTCATCGGTAGTTACTATAGATTTCAAAAATGCATCGCCTTCATCTTCAAAATGCTATAGGAGGCAACTGGCAGCTTGCATGCTACCATTTTGTTTACGTCCGTCAACGTGCGTGGTGTCCACCGTGCATTCGCCTTACGATGTAGTTTTTCCATAATGTTTTTGCACTATCATTGGTTGACAGTATTACTACAACTTTCTTAATAGTGCTGTGCCTATTCTTACAAATAAGCGCGCCTGCACGATCAATATTTGGCTTGGTGATGGATGTTCGCGGCCAACGATCATGCAATTTATTCTCCTCACACACGGGTCCGTGAGGACACTCTTCTCGATACTGTGGTGAATTTCAACAAACGGGACGTTTTCTTCAATGAAGAATTTGATCATAATGCGTTGTTTCACGCTTCGCGGTACCTTCTGTTCACTCATCACTCTAGCAACTCTCAAACAGAACTAAACAGATTCTAACCCGAGCAGGAGGAAAATGAAAGTTATGGCTGTACTTTTTTAAGGTCGCACAGCTGCTGCGCAGTGCGGCTTGTTTGCACACAAATCAGTCCCGGTGATATTCAAAACCACCTTGTATATAGGATAGCACAAAGACAATATTCTCCCGTAAGATACCTTACACTACCACTTCTTTAGTGAGTAACACGATACCAAAATAAAAGAAGTTTCGTCTATTATGCAACAAATTATCACGACAGAGGGCGTAATAACGTCCAAAATTATTAGAAGACTGAAAACACCATTTAAGCACAAGACCCTTACAAAGCCTCGAGTGTACTTGTGGCATAAACAGCTTCTCGGAGAATCATAGATAGTCGAACGTGAAGGTCCTCAACAGGGTTCGTTTAATATTTTTGGTGTGGTAGACTGTACATTTTCCATCCACTTTTTCACAAATTATTAGAGAGGTATTTAAAAAGGTAAATATAAATATCAGTTTGATGGTCGTTTCAGCAAGCTTTTTTTGAACCGCACCATCATAGATGGATAGTCGGACAAATGTAAAAAGAAAATCTTCTATGGCGACTGAAAATCGAAAACATTTTCCTGGATCTCGAAAATACTGCGAGTTAGAGGGGTGCAGTCTTTGCCTTTGGATAGCCTCAAGTGTTTCTAAAAAAGTGCCGTTAAGAGTCTTACCGGAAGAAATATGTGGTGCGCTAGAAATAGATTCAAATATAACTAATTTTTCTTTGTTAAGCTACCTCCTTAGATATGAGGAGCCTCTCTTAATTTTTAACAATGTAATTTTGAGCAGGTTTTTCTTTACAAAGTTTAATTAACCGTATGTGACTAATAACAACCAATCCGGGACTAGAAGGCGAAATCCATTTTTCCATATATTTATTTCTGACAAAAAAAAACAAAATACAGACCGCTATATTGGGAGTAAAAAGTGCTTAATATCATTTACTACATTTCTTCCTGATTAGAACCGACCCTACTATAAATGTTAAAAAATGTAGTAAATTTTAAATTTTTTTCCTATAACTTCGATAAAACAGGGGATAAAATATAAATATAAATACCTAATAGAAAAATAATTTTTTAAGCATTTTTATGCGAATTGTATAGGGTGGTCGAAAAAAGTACATTTCTGTATCCGGCAGTGATACATATTTTTTGTTAGTTTTATAATGGCAAAGGCATATAAAATAATATAATTCAAAAAAATCACATTTCTATTATTAGTTGTTCAATCAGTTTTCAGAAAAACATTTGAGCCGCTGCTAGACGGACGTTAATCTTGGGCGAATTTCGTTCTAGTGCGCTTTTATCTGTTTTGCGCGTCACGACTTGCGTTTCACTCTAGTGCATTGCTGTAATGCATATATAGCAGTCATCCGTGTATTTCAGCGTGGACCCGAACAGGCTCAAAGGACCAAATCGCAGCACACTTTCGAGCTAATAGCCACAGTTGCTTATGGGATCCGCAGCGAAAAGATTAACGTTTTGTAATTTGAACAACAAGTCACTTATAAATATTTCCTTCTAGTGGCCAAGGAAATTCAAAACCTAAATTTCTACCTCTAAGGCCTAAATAATTAAGTTCACAATTGGTTCAACCGCGTATATCCTAGTCCCAAAAAGTGAACCAAAAAGGTCCACAACCGCAACAGATAAACAGTCAACAACAAGTTCAAACATGGGATCAACAGCAAACAAATAACAAAATGAAAGCAATGATGATTAAATTAATGTGGAAAGAATGGATACTATGCTCAACTTGCTTAGTACCAGGATCTCTAAATTACCATAATGGCTCAATTCTTAAACATTTCACTCTGGATTGCCAATGTCCGACATAGAATAGCCAGCAAGTTAAAACTTTTATAACAAATAGTGATATTATTCTGATCTCAGAAACACATTTTACCCAACAGTCATATATAAAACACTCAAATATTCCATTTACACTGTAAACCACTCAGACAGTACGGCTCATAGAGGTACAGCAGTGATAGTGAAGAACTCAATAAGGCATTGTGTAAGCCACGAATATCAACATCAACAACTTCAAGCTACAAGTATTGTAGTTGCAGGAGCCAATAGAGAGATAACATTCACAGCACTGTACTACCCACCCAAGCACAAAATTAAAAAAAAAGATTTAATCACTTTTTCAATACCCTTGGATCACATTTCATCTCGGGTGGAAACTATAACGCAAAAAATAAACAAGGGGATCAAGATTAACTTTACCCCGAGATAAGAAGCTAATCAAAGCTATGAATTGTAATGAATGTAAAACATACACATCACTCATATCATACAAGCTTCTACTCGGCACGCAACCATTAACCACGAAAAACAAGTAAATATAGAAGACTGCCCACCGCTAGTTAAACATAAAACACGGAAAAAACTCTGAAGAACTTCACAAAATACAAGACAGGAATTGAAGTCTTTGCTAAACAATTTAATAAACCAGGCAATACAAGAATATCAGACTAAGGTAACTGATACTGAAGATACTAATTACTCGTTATGGAAAGCCATTAAAGAGTTTTCATTTATCAAACTAGCAAATGGAACATAGGCAAAAAGTGTTAGTGAAAAGGCAGCAGCACTTGCAGACCACTTGGCACAAATATTTCAACTATTTTCTAAGACGTGCACTTCAGAACAAGAAATGCAAATTTACGAATATGACGGAAAAAAGTCACACCGACACAGATCATCAAACCGTTTAAAGTCAAAGAAATCAAGGAAGTTATAAAAAAAGCTAAAGGTAAATAAAGCCACCAGGTACAATTTAATTACTGTAAAAACACAGAAAGAACTACCTGAAAAATATGTAAAAATTATAACATATATATTTAGTGCCATTCTGAGGATAAATTAGCGCACGTAATTCTAATTCCAAAGTCAGGAAATATTGTCAAATTAGTCTATTGACTAATCTCCAGGCCACAACTATAGCCATTGAAGACTGAATTATACCGTCAGTCATCTCAGCCGTATTACTGTCCCCTAAGGCACAATAATAAACGAGACCAGTACGAGCACTACCTGCAGTCACTAAAGAATAGATTTATATCTGGCAGATACTACAATGCCAAGCATTTAAATTAGGGTTCAAGGCTAAGTACCACTAAACAACGTGAACTTCTAAAAGCAACCAACACTACACGGTCGCAATATATATATCGTCATAGGAGCCAACCCACTAGCGCACAGATACAATAAAAATGGCTGACTTGTTAGATTTCTGCATTGTAAAAGGAATTAATCTTAAAGCTAAATCCTGCCTAAATCTTACAGGTTTATAGAAACAGTGTGCACACAAGTGTTGTCCAAAACGCGCCCTCCTACTCTCTATAATAAACACACTAAATGGAACTTATTCCGGGAAGTAATTGACAAAACCCTCACATCGGAACAGAAAAACAGCAGTAGAAAACTTCACCAACACAGTTCAGCAAGTCAACATCCAAGAAAGTTAATAACAATGAATATTTTAAATGTTCTATCATAGTGAAAAGAAAAATCGCAGAAAAACGCAAATTGCGCAAGAAATGGCAAAATGCTATTAAAAAGTCTTCTCAGTTCTATCAAGACTCAACCAATGCAAGATTTTCTGCTACACTTGACAGTTACGGAAGCCTCCGACTATTTACTATGGAAAGCCACTAAAAGGCCCAAATGACCAAAGCAGTATAATTCATCTATTCGGTTAGCGAACAATACTTGGGCCAGAAGTTGACCACAAAAAAGCTTCAGCATTCTCTAGTTATTTAACTGAAGTATTTAAACCATTTTTCCTAAGATTACTAAGAATGTTGAAAATGTAAAATCGGAATATCTACAAGAACCATTTCAAGTGACTCCACCTGCTAAGCTATGTAAACTTGGTGAAGTTAAAACCTTAATATTAAAAAATCTAAATGACGATAAAGCACCAGGTTACGACCTGATAACGGAAAAGTACTTAGGGAACTACCACAGAAAAGAGATGTAGGTATATAACCTATTTATTTAATGCAGTCTTACGGCTTCACTACTTTCCAGAAAAATGTAAAGTAGCTACGATTATAATAATATTCAAACCTGGAAAACCCATATAACATGTGACAGCCTACAGTCCCATTAGCTTGCTGCTAGTCTTATTAAAAGTCTTAGAAAAACTACTACTCCAAAAACTAATACCAGTGTTTACTGCTAACAATCGAATACCTGATCACCAGTTTGGCTTTCGAATACAACATTCCACAATTGAGCAGACACAATTGTTAAAGACTTTGAAACCAAACGAGAGTTTGGTCTACAAAATTAAAATTGTTCTGCCACCAGACCTCTAGCAAATACTTAAGTCATATCTTACTAACAGAAACTTTTTCGAAAATTTGGTAAATCTCAAATATCTTTACAACTAATCAATGCAGGACTCCCACAGAGCAGCGTTCTGGGCCCGATTTGGTATCTATTTTTCACGTCAGACACTTCCACATTGGAAACAACATTCGTCGCTACTTTTGCAGATGATACAGTCCTAATATCCTCACATGCAGATCCAAACATAGCATCCGTACGGCTGCTAAATCAGCTGAACCAGTTTAAACATTGATGTAAGGAATGGCGCATCGGAGTGAACGAAACGAAGTCAACACATGTAACCTTCACAACCAAAAGGGTAACTTGTCCTCCAACCAGCAGATACCTCAAACAGAAGATGTCAAATACCTAGGAATCCACCTGCACAGATGCTTGACTTAGAAGAAACACACCTAAATAAAAAGAAAGCAGTTAGGTATCAAAATACAAAAAAATCTATTGGCTCTTAAGGCGCAAATCTCAGGTGTTACTTGTCAATAAAATATTGTTATATAAAACCTTCATTAAACAAATATGGTCATATGATATACAGCCGTGGAGCACAGCTAGTACCTCAAACACTGACATACTGTCACATACTTACAGTCCAAAGTACTTCGATGCATAGTGGACGCACCGTGACATACATAGAGATCTGTATATTCTATCAGTCAACGCAAAAATCAAAAAAATTAGACCAAAAAAAAAACAAGCTTAGTACCCATTCAAACTTTTTAGTGGACCATCTAATAGAAGAAAAATCTTGAAGAACCACGAATAAAATGATTTAAGCTCAAAAATTTATTATCAAGATGTGTGTAATATAGTAACAGTACAAGGACAGTTTGATAAATCAGCGACCTTTTGAATTTACCGCGTAGTAATTTTAAATGCAACACTGCTTCTATCAACTACCATCTGTTAGTATACTACTGTCAAATTTTGGGCAAGTTGCGTCGTTTAGTTTGTGTTTGACAGTCATTGAAAGCAGACAACTTCGGCGAAAAATTTGGTGTGCTCATCAAACATTACTTTTTGCGTAAAAAAACCATCACCGAAACCAAGGAAAGGCTTGATAAATACTACGGGAACTCTGCACCATAAATTTCAATGGTTAAAAAGTGGTTTACTGAATTCTGTTGTGGTCGTACCAGCACAAGTAATGCCGGACATTCAGGTCGCCCAAAAGATGTCGTCAAGTCAGAAATCGTCGATAAAATCTATGGAATGATGTTAGACGATCGTAGAATAAAAGTGCGTGAGGTGGCTGAGGCTGTAGGCATCTCAACTGAGCGGGTACATCACATTTTACGTGAATATTTGCACATGAAAAAGCTATCCGCGCAATGGGTCCCGCGATTGCTGACACTCGACTATAAGCGCAACCGTGTGACCACTTCAAAGGAGTGTTTGGCGGTGTTCAATCGCAATCTCACAGAATTTTTGCGCCGTTTCGTAACCGTGGACGAAACATGGATCCATCACAACACACCAGAGAACGTGCACCAAAGAAAGCCAAGGTGTCTGTCGGCCAACAAGGTCATGGTCAGTTTTTTTGGGATGCACGCGGTGTCATTCACATCGATTACCTTAAGAAAATGTAAAACGGTCACCGGCGAATATTATTCGGAGCTGTTGGACAGATTCAACATTGATTTCAAGCAAAAACGATCGCATTTGGCGAAGAAAATAATGCTCTTCCACGAAGCCAATGCATTAGTGCACACGTGTGTAGTCGCTATGGCAAAAATCCATAAATTTGGCTACGAACTGCTACCCCATCCAGCATATTCTCCAGATTTAGCAAGAAGCTAAATCTGAAGAATATCTTCAGATTTAGCTTCTTGCGATTATTTTCTGTTTCCAAACCTGAAGAAATGGCTTGGCAGTAAGAGATTTGGGTCTTAAAGAGATCATCATTGAAACAAACGCCTATTTTGAGGACTTTGAGAAAATCAATTATTTGGAAGAAATAAAAAAATTGGAAAAACGCTGGACTAAATGTAGACTATGTTGATAAATAAAAAGCCTTTTTGCCGAAAAAATATCTTTTATTCAAAAAGTCACTGACATCAAACTGCCCTTGTGTACTAGACTAATGGTATTTTTTAGATTTTTAAAATAAGCAATTGTCATATCGGGGTTCAGAACGGGGTAGTGAAGCGCAATCAGATCCAGATTATGCCACATAACCTCTCCTACTCAATTCCTACTCTCACCTTCACGCAGTGAACCCTGTCAACCTGAGCAACCCTACTGGAGATCTCGTATTCAACCCGGGTGGAAGGTAGGGTCAGGATCGAACGAGAGAGGGAGAAATTGTCCTCCGAAAGGTTGGGCAGGGGTTAACTACCCTGGGGAGAAATCCTTCCCGGAAAAAAGCCCTAGTTAAAAACACTCAACATGAGCCTCGGATTGGACGGACTAATGGCAAACGACAAAAACGCCGAAAAAAGGACATTCTACTAGGAACATGGAACGTACTAAGCATATACAGGACAGGAGCACTACAACAATTGGCAAAGGAAATAACTAAGTACAAATTAGACATCACGGCAGTTCAAGAAACAAGATGGCCCAATACTGGAGATATTATACATGGGAAATACACGCTACTGTACAGCGGAAAAGAAGATGGACGCCATGAAAGTGGAACAGGCTTTGTGATTAGTAATAGAATCAAACAGCAACTTCATCAATTTAAGGCAATATCACACAGATTATGCGCAATTATAATTAAAGAGAAACTGTATAATATAACTATAACAAAAGCATACGCGACAACAGAAGCGGCAGAAGAAGAAGAAAAACAGGAATTCTACGAAGCCCTGGAAGGGAGCATCGATAGCACCCCAAAGAAAGACATCCTCATAGTACTGGGCGACTTCAATGCACAAATAGGAAGAGAAGAAACATATAAACCAACAATTGGGAACCATAGCCTACACCGAGAAAATAACGATAATGGATTAAAACTGATTGAACTAGCGGCAAGCAGGGGTTTAATAATAAGCAGCACCACCTTCCCGCATAAGACTGTACATAAGGGAACCTGGAAATCAAACGATGGAGTAACGGTGAACCAAATCGATCACGTACTAATCAACCTTACAAACCGCACTAATATAATAGACGTGAGAACAATGAGAGGCGCCGATTGTGACAGCGACCATTTTCTAGTACAAGCAAGATTACGACAAAAGATATCAAATATCAAACGTCAAAACACAACCATCAAAACAAAGAGAAACAATTTAGATAGGCTGAGGGACCCACAAACCGTAGAAAGATACCAAAGAACACTAACGGGGAGAATAGGAGAATAACTGGCAAGCGAAACGAAAACAGAAGAAGAAAACAGCGACAAACAATGGGATGTTATAAAGAAAGCGATTAACAAAACGGCTGAAGAAATCGTGGGTACAAAACAATTGCAAACACACGAATGGTTTGACGATGAGTGCAGACAAGCTATAGAAGATAGGAAGAAAGCGCGCATGCGAATGCTTCAACAAAATACAAGACAAGCCAACACAAACTTCGAAGAAACCAGGAAACTAGCCAGAACAATCCTAAGAAGGAAAAAGCGAGAACTAATAAACCGAAAACTATCGCAAATAGAGGAAAAGATGGGAGAAAACGAAATAAAGAAAGCGCACGAAGAAATAAGGTACTTTAGAAGAGGTTTCCAACCCAGTACAAACATGTGTAAAAATAAGGAAGGAACTATAATGATTAACAAGGACGATATTGACGAAAGGTGGAGGGAATACTTCGCTAATTTACTGAACACAGACAATGAAGAAGAAGAAGAAGAAAATGAACAAGAAAGCGAAAACATAGAGGTAAATAGAGACGAAAATGAAGAAATACAAGAGCCGGAACCCACATACGAGGAAATCAGGAACACTATCCGCAAAATGAAGATACATAAAGCACCAGGGGAAGATAACATACCAACAGAACTACTGAAATCCGGAGGTCAGGAGTTATGGAGAAAGATACATGAACTAATCCGAATAATATGGAAGAACGAAAAGATGCCGGGTGTATGGAATATAGGAATCATATGTCCCATACATAAGAAAGGGGACAAGACTGTATGCTCCAACTACAGAGGAATCTGCCTCCTCAACACAACATAAATCCTGTCACACATACTACTGGATAGACTGAAGCCACATATGGAGAGCAAACTGGAAAATTATCAAGCCGGCTTCAGAAAGGCGAAGTCAACAACAGACCAAATCTTCATACTGAGACAAATAATGGAAAAAGCAAGAAAGTTCGGAATCGACATACATAGCATCTTTGTAGATTACAAACAAGCATATGACAGGGTGAGACATAGAGCAGTAAAACAAGCCCTAGAGACCTTTGGCATACCACAGAAACTAAAAAGACTAATAATAATGACTATTAAGGATGCACAATATAAGATAAAGGTAAGAGGTCAGAAAACACAGGCCATCAGTAGCAATGTCGGATTGAGACAAGGAGACGCACTGTCCCCCATAAAATTTAACATGGTGCTAGATATCGCCGTACAAAAAAACCCTACATGGAATGATCATCTATTTAGGAACCAGAATCAGATATTGGCCTATGCTGATGATATAGTCATAATCAGCACTAACGAAAGGGACGTAACCCTAACGTATAGAACTCTAAAAGACAACACGGAAGAGATTGGACTCACAATAAATACAGAAAAAACAAAGTACTTACGAAAATCAAGACAAATTAAACAGACAGAACAAGTAACTACAACTACAGGAATAGACAGAGTCACTAAATTTAAATACCTGGGTACAGTGATCAATGAAACAAATGATATAACTGACAAGATAAAAACCCGAATCTTGACAACTAACAGGGCCTATTTCGCAATGAATGATATTTTCAAGACAAAATTAATATCCAAGAAAACAAAAGTACGACAATAATAAGACCAATACTAATATATGGATGCGAGTCGTGGACGTTAGTTAAAAAAGAGGAGCAGCGGTTAAGGATATTCGAGAGGAAAATACTGAGAAGAATTTTTGGACCAGTTAACGAAGGAGGAGAATGGCAACGACGACACAATGAAGAAATTAGGAATATAACGAACCCGACATAGTTAATGTCATTAAACGTATGCGAATATAATGGATAGGGCATGTGGCGCTAATGGCACCCAACACCCCAATACAGAGGATATTTAATAGCACGCCAATAACCACACGACCCAAAGGAAGGCCGCGCAGTAGGTGGATTGACAATGTGTTTCAAGACCTCCAAAAGCTCAATGTAAATAACTGGAGGAAAACTGCCAAAATAAAACAGACTGGGGGAAAATCGTTGAGTTGGTGAAGACCCTTGATGGGTGGTAAAAACCGAGAGACAATTGTCATATCATTAAAGTTCACCTAGGGAATACTCGATGGATTGTTTCTAACATGTCACACACATATATTGTCAAAATAGTTACTGAATGTTACTAAGTAACAAGTTGTAAAGTGCATTAATAAATTTAAAAAAAACTAAAAAGGAGCTGGAAGAAACTGCGTCATATAGGCCTATCAGTTTTCTTCAGTTATGACCAAAGTACTAGATAAACTAATTTTAGAAAAAATTAAAAAAAAAACCTTATACCAGATTACCAGTTTGGTTTCAGAGAAGGACACGCTACCGTAAAGCAAGTACACAGAATGGTGACAAAAATTAATCATTACCTACAGCTTAAGACATACTGCTCTGCGGTCTTTTTAGACATCAGCCGAGTGTTGCAAATCAAAAAAGGAACTCCCTAATTACTATAAAATCTTAAAATCATACATTAAAGAAATATTCCTTATAGGTCTACCCAATACCATCAGGAGTTCCGCAGGGTAGTATCCTGGGACCCTTACTGTACACCACAGACCTGCCATCCATAGGGAAAACAATGGTAGTCACTTATGCTGACTATGTTGCAATGTTAGCTTTGGATGACGACCCAAATACAACTTCTCAAATACTTCAAAAAACTTTACAGAAGGTGGAAGATTGCCTGAAGATTAGGTGCATAAATGTAAACGAAAGTTGATGTCACAACAGAAAGCGTTAAATACATCGGGATGCAGTTAGACCAACGACTTAACTGAAAAACCCACATCTGAAAAAAGGTTACAATCAGGATTAAAATTTCGACAATTATATTGTTTGATCGACAGCAACTCTCAGCTAACAATAGAAAATAAACTATTACTCAACAAATGCACAATTAAACCTATTTGGACGTACAGAATTCAGTTATGGGGTCAGCTAGTAATTCGAATCTGGTTATACTACAAATATTCTAAAATAAGATAACAGCAATCGTCAACGCTCCTTCGTATGCTCCAAATTAACTACTTCAACAAGATATTTCTGAACCGACCACCAAAGAAAAAATAAAAAGATGCACCATAAAATACCAAGATAAACTTTAACAAACTGAAACAAAATTACTACAGAGGGTAAACACTCAAAGATTTGATATAAAATATTAGTTAAATTTAATTATCTTAGGAAAGATTGTTATCATTGGAAAGCTCTTTTGCATATCACATTTCATTATCTATTTAGTAAGTGTTATTAATGTAACAGATTGTAAATTTTCATGGAAATAAATAAATAAATAAATATTTCCTTGAAAATAATAACTAATTTAAAAAAATTTTAAAAATTTTCATTTTACTTCTTAAAAACCTATTTAATAGAAAAATTTGATTTTTTAATAAATCGATAAATAAAAGCAATTTTATTTTTTTAAAACCTTTAGGCAACCATTTTGCCCAAAGCTTTTTCCATGTGCGATTTTTCATGCAAAATACATCTTACCAGTTAAAACATAATAAAAAAAGTGTTTACATACTATAAGAATGAAATTCAATATCAATATTTTAAATAAATTAAATATAATCCAGCGTTATTTGCAACGAGCTAAACATCATGGCAAAGGATTGTACAAATGGTACGAATCTATACAAAAAACGGCCAAAAATAAATTATTGTATTGTTTTCACTTTCAAAATATTAAAAAAGCTTTTACCAACTATGTATCTTGACAATGTCTTGTTAATTTTAAAACGATGTTAATAAGAAATAAATTTAATAAACTTTTGCAGCTATCAGAAAAAAACTCAATGCATGGACGATCATTCTAAGACCTGTCAAGCCACACATGAAAATATAAAAAAGCCTCTTTATTTACGTAATTAGTACTAATAGATTTTTTATCAATAAACTGTATATAATCTTTAAGGGCGACATTCTAAATCGATTTGATAGAGGCGTGATTCTTATCAAATTGTTCAATATACCGAAAATGTGTTTGGCAGATGTAAAAAACCCGTAGCCGCACGCATATAAAGTGGATATAACATTTTAAATGCAATAATTCTAATTAATAATTAAGAAGAAAATAAATCTTGTAGGTTTAGAATCTTAGTTGACCAAACCTCGTACAACGGTTTAATTTGAAATATGAAATGTCAAAATACTTTATATTTTTCCTTTAGAAAAAATCGTGCGTAACTTACTGGTTGCAGAATTTTTCTTCTATTTCCTCCTGCAATTTCGCACAAAATGTCTTTGCACTAATTGTTCAAAATTGCGCGCGCGCGCAGCCTCCCCCCCCTCCTTCCCGCGTTCAGGCACGGCTAAAGAAATCACCGCACACTTCGCGCGAGCGCGACTGATCGTAAACGGATACTAACATTGCAAAAAAGCCTTCAATGGTAAAATTCTGCAGAAACTGCCCGAACCGAACTATGAGCTTGCCCATCACCCGACTAACGCAGCACCAATCTGATAGGTGGAAATTGACGAACGTTCAGGTGGTCTGCAGACAGCTCCAATTTGATGCGATAAACTGGTGCAGGTGGCTTGCAGAATCGCTGTTTCGTGGACGCGAATGCAGGCCCGTTTCAACTTACTTTTTGTGAAACTGCTTTTTAAAATGCAATTCTTGCCATTTATTTATTTATGACAAACGCTGTCATAAACTCAGTTTTTAGCGCTAACAACGCTAAGTAGATTTTAAAGGGATGATACATACTAACAAACGCTCTCGTATCACGATTTAAAAAAAAATTCACTGCCCAAAATATTTAAAGAATGGCCAATCGGCCTTACAATTAAAATTTCTGTAGCTTCTGCAGTTTTCGCCAAATTTGTTTCCACATATATTCCTTAGATACAGTAAAAATTGGAGGGTTCGGGTGAAGGAGTGTAGAGATATAAACATTTTTTATTTCTTCGTGTAACTTGCACTAAATTCTGATTAGATTTACCTCAAATCGCCATATTACGAAATATACCTACCTTTTGGAAGCTTTGACACAAGGAACTTTTTAATCTTGGAATTAAATTGTACGAGGGTTATCTCAAAAGTAAATTTTCCAGTTTTAATAAAAATTGTGAAACGTATAGAGTTTGAGGTTCTAGTCACATAAACTGACTTAAAAGTATCGATCTGTAAGATAGGGTCTAAATATCAAAAAATAATGATATGGTAACACTTGTAATCAAGAAACTACAAAGAAATGTCCATTTCATATGAAAACTCATGTTTAAAAAACATTTCTTTCTGGCTTCGAAATTAACAAACATTTGCACTGTCTTTAAAAGAAAGGCACTGTAGAAACTCATCTTAATAAATAAAAAGGCATTTTATCTTTTTTTTTAAGTTAATTTTAAAATATTTTAACTCTCTTAAGAGCCGATGAGAATAATTCTACAGTGCAATTAGTAGTATTGAAAGCTTCAAAGAACACAAGCCTGCGATGGTTGTGTTTTTTAGTTTCTGATAATTGATTTTTATGTATTTTTTAGCGCTGAATCCAAAAATGTTCTTTACTTTTTACCAACACGTCAGGATTTTTGAAAAATAGCAAAAGTCTCAGAAAACGTTGGCAACTTACTAAAATGGACCTAGATAAGCAAGCCTTGAACAGAGCTAAGAAACAATTAAAAAACTTCTTTGCCAGCATACAAATCAAAAAATTCAGGACTACCTAAAAAACCTCAATGCAAATTAACGAACAAGCTACTCGGTATGGAAAGCAGCACAAAAATTAAAAAGACCAACCTTGCACATAGCCCCTATTAAAAAGGAAGATAGCGAATAGGATTGCAGCAACAAATAAAAGGTCAATGGCTTTGCCAAACATCTCACCAAAGTCTTTACACCTTTTTCTTGTCAACTTCCAGACGAAGAAACAGAAATTCTCGCATTTCTAGACTCACCGTTCTAAATGAGTCTACCCCTTAAACATTAACCATTAAAAAGGTAGAACAAAAAATAAATAAGGCCAACACAAAAATCTCCAGGCTACGATCTAATTACAGGAGTGATCGTCAAGCATTTACCAAGAAAAATTATACAAGCTTTTACACAAATGTACAATTTAATTCTCACAATTTGGAATTTTCCAAGTCAATGTAAAACAGCACAAATTATTATGCTACCAAAATCAGGTAACCACCAATAAAAATAACATTGTACAGCCCTATAAACCTACTCTCTGTCCTATTAAAGGTTTTTTGAAAAACTAATTTTACGTAGAATAATGCCAATCCTGGTCAACCAAGAATTAATCCCCAAACACCAATTTGGCTTTCAAAGTCAGCATGGCACTATCGAGCAGGTGCACAGGATGGTTTACAAAATATACAGAGATATGCTACAAACTAAAAACATACCGTAAAGAGAGGTGATATTGTGCCATTCTCGATTTTTTGATTCACGCCATCTACCGTCGGCTAGGATTAACTTTCCATTTTCGCACTTCCACCAATAGAGAGTGTAGCAAGTGGGTCTTTGGGGATATGGTTTATCTACGTGTTTATGAGCCCCTCGGGCATTCTAAAAATTATTGCCACTTGTTATGTGTTTGACGAAATCACGGTCTTGTTGGTCATGGTTACCCTACTTATTTGTTGTAAAAGGTAAGTTGATGTTTTGTTTCACATATTAAATTAAATTTCATTCCCAAAAGGAGGCCTCTATATCTTGTTTTATTTATGTTGACTGACGTAATTTCTAAGAAAAGTGCCTTTGATAGTCTGACTTTGTGTCACTTAATTTTTTGAAAGCAAAGAGGTTAGCAGAATTTTTTAATGTTGTTGTGTTGCGTGGTATACTTTCTTTTCTGCGCAAGGATGGCACGCAAAATCGTGATGCGTTCCACTTTTTTACTTGAACCTTAAAAGATACTGCACTGCTGTATTCCTCGACATTAGACAAGTCTTCGATAAGGTTTGGCACACGGGACTGATATATAAAATTAGAAGAGATCTTCCACAAATGTATGAACTTATGCGCTCATACCTAGAAGGACGAACTTTTCAAATCAAACTGAGGGAAGTATTGACTGACCTCTATCCAATATGTTCAGGAGCGCCACAGGGAAGTATATTAGGACCAGTTCTCTACCTTATATATACACCAGATTTGCCCACAATCCCCCAAACGCTCACAGTCACCTACGCCGATAATACAGCAGTGCTAGTATCACACCCAAACCCTCGTGTAGCTTCTAACTACCTCCAAATCATCCTTAATGAAATAGATACCTAGTTACAACAATTGCGTATGCAGGTTAACGAAAAAAAATCCGTACACACAACCTTCACACTACGAACAGAAACCTGCCCATCAGTGACACTTAATGGAGAACCTATTCCTCAACAGGATAAAGTCAAATACTTGGGAATCCATCTAGACAGACGTCTCACATGAAAAACTCACATAATGAAAAAACGAATGCAATTAGGGCTCAAATTCCTACAAATATATTGGTTAATTGGAAGAACATCCTCCTTATCCATAGAAAATAAGTTGCTACTGTATAAAACGATCATGAAACCGATATGGACATACGAACTCCAACTCTGGGGATCGGCCAGCAATTCCAACTTGGAAATCCTAAAACGGTTTCAAAATAAAGTCGTAAGGACGATAGCTAACGCTCCACGTTGTTTTCCCAATTGGGTTCTTCAACAGGATCTTGCTCTCCCAACCGTACACGAGGAAAAACGCAGAGCTAGTGCAACATATCTAAGAAAACTTAGTGTTCATCCCAACATCCTAGCAGCAAATTTGCTTGAAAAACTGTGACTAAACATTTAAAAAGATACGATCCATTAAACTTAGAGACACGATTTTAGTGATCAATGTAATTTGTGACCTCTTCAGCACCGACGCAGTTCTATCTTACTAAGCAAGAATGAAATCAGTAGATTTTATTGTTACAGTATATTGCATGTCTATTAGCCAAACTATTTACTTATTGTTGATGTTCAACAGATTGTAAATGTGCAGTATTTAAAATTAAAAAAAAATGTTACGTAGGTACATATTTATGTTCTTATTGCAGATATAATATACACAGAAACACGCATGTGGAATTATGCCAACCAAAACAAACATTTTTTTGTTTATACCATTTAGTAGCAAACATATTCAGCAACGTTGGGTAAAAATGTAAGGCATTTATTCACAAAAATAAAGAAGTTTCATTTAAAAAACGGAAAAAAAATGCTACAAAGTCACCCTACTTTAAGGTACTTGCTCTGTCAGTTCTATAAACTTTTGAGGTCTTACATATCAAATCGGCATTTCCTAATAAAATACAAAGACAAAACCACGATTATTCATTCCATTCCCTCAGGTATTCCACAGGGCAGTGCCATAGACCTACTCACATCTCGTCTAATAACATCAGCTACCTATGCAGATAATATAGCCATTTAGCTTCCCATGTAAATCAACAAGCTGCATCGAGGTACCTCCAAGTTTACCTCAACAAAATTCAACACTGGACTAACACATGGCGAATTAGAGTGAACGAATTTAAGTCCCACCAAGTTACTTTCACTAGGAAAGTTCACCCACACATAGTCAGTCAAACACCTGAGACTGCATCTCGATAGGAGACTAACCTGGACAACGTACATATTCAATAAGAGAAAACAATTTCGACTACAATTTCGTAAATTATATTAGTCGGGAAAAATCTAGACTATCACTGGAAAATAAGGTATTAATTTATAAAATAGTCCTCAAACTAATGTGAACTTATGGAGTTTCCTGTAAAACACTGCAGCTACATCACACTCGGAAATTGTTAAAAGATTTCAAAATAAAGTGCTACGAACGATCGTCAACGCACCATGTTACGTCCCCAATAGTGATTTTAAGTAATCCGAGTGAAATGCAAAATTCAAAATTACAGCACTCGATATAAAGACAGACCTAATAGACGATGAAAACGTAGCACCAAAAAGACTAAAAACGATTAACCTATCCGAGCTACTTACACGGTTTGAACTGCAATTAATTTATCCTATAAGTAGTGTTAAGGTAATGTAAGGTGAGGACATGCCTAATTATTAGGAGTGATACTGCATTTATACGTTAATCCTTATAAAATTATTACCCAATTCTATAGGGCAGATTGTATTATAATTAGAGAGATTAAAAAATAGACTATTCAATGCGCCCTTTTGGTTTTTTACACTTGAATATTTTCTTTTTATATGTATTAAAAATTAAAAAAAAGTTATTGTTTAGTTTCTCAAGAGTAGCACTATTTTTCATGAATTTGTAGAATCTGACCTTGCAATTTAAATAAACAAATTGAGGTTGCAAAATGTATTTGGTAGTTATGGATAAATTCAAAGTGGTATATACACTACATACTTTAACTTGGTTCTGGATTTTTTTTGCTTTGTCACTAATTCTAATTAGGGGATCTAATTAATAAAAAATTTTTATTCAAATCTTCACCTAAGTATTTCATTTGCAGCTCAGATGACTATGACAGTTGACTACGCACCAAAAAATCTTGTAATGCATTCCATGTACCTTACAATTTCATAATGATATAACTCGGTTATGCAATTTATTTTAATTTGATCGCCATCTCATATACTGAGGTATGGAGGATACTTTTCTAATTCCATTGCTTTACGAACGATTTCGCTGGTGGGTCGGATGATGAGGGCGAGTGTTTTTTATTCAGAAAAATTAATTTCGTAGCCGGTTTCTTTATTTAAGACCAAAATGTTCGTATACGCGGTTTGATATCTACCCCCTCGTTTGGCCCACGTACGTTCTTCTACATTCCTTTAGACGATATTTTATATAGCTTTGGAATTCATTGGGATAATAGTTTTAATCAAGAGAATAAGTCTGCTGCTTTATTATTGGTCGTAAAAATTGTTTGTGCGCTTTGTTTCTCAGATGCGCAGTGTATTTTGTAAGTAATGCCTCTAATAAAAATTAATAACTTCTATTTGGTCGGGAAAATCTCAAGTTTAATTGTGTTTTTATTATTATTTTTAATTATGTCGGTTTTTAGTAGCGGACATTTTGAAGTACCCGGTAATAAAGAATTTTGAAACTAAATAAATTTAAAAAATATGATATGAATTTATTATTTAAATAGCAGTTGGTATGGGTAGATTAAAAGTGTATTTAGAAGGATTTTTTCTCATCATGGTGTCCAGGAGCAGGATGTAATTGTTTTTTTCATGTTAATGTGAAAAATATAATAATTGCTTTTTACTCAGAGCTTACCTTACGTAAGTTTTGTCTTTTGTTTGATCTTGTGTTTTTAAAATAATTTAGAAACAAACAAGTTATACTTGTAGGGCCACTTCTGAAGCTACATTAAGAATTCTTTACTATTTCCCGTACAGTCCAAAAAACAAAGCTATCTATCTCTATTTAGACACTTTATTATTGACCTGAAAAGCCTTGATAAAACTAATTCTAAATTGTAAGACATTTTTTATCACCTTTGTTCGTCTTATATTTATTCCCTCAGTTTAGATTTTTTAATTGGGATAGTACATAATCATATATATATATAAAGAGAAAACCAAAATTAAAACGTAAATTTCCCAAATTTTGCCAAACAAGTTATCTGACATCTAACCATCATGACTTAACATTGCTGAACACAACATCTTTGACTGTCCTTTAAGTGAAACGGCTATCCAAGTTCTTCACAAAGACTTTTATTTTGCTATTACTCTACACTGCACCTTCATTGAATATATAATATCTAAGATAGAATTTATTCCATTATTTATCTCTAAAAATATAGCCATTTAGGTGAGGAATAAGCAAAGTGCTAGGCCTAAATCCTAAGTCCTAAAAACTATAATAAGATAAAAAGTTTAGATCTTCTTAACATATCAGACTATATTGCCAAGGCAAAAATTTATTAAAGTAACATCTAATAACCCAACAACGTAGCTAAAGGAGAAAATACCAACTCAAACTTATCTCCCAATATCAAGCAAAATTCTTACACCCCAAAAAAAGACTTTAAAAACTTTAAAATTATAGTCGGAGTCTTTGGTTTCCTCACTCTAGCTTCAGACAAATTGTCAGCTGATATTATTCAAGCACTTATAGGACAAGCTTATTTATACATTTAATTTCTTCTACTTTCTACAAGTTTTCAAATTCATTCTCATACGTAAACATAAGATAATCGCCAGTTTTAATGGTTTTTTTATCAATATTTCCATCCCTAGAACTTTGCAACTCTTAAAATCCACTCACAATGAAGAAGACAACCCTCTCTTATTAATTAACTATTGTGTCTAATATCTGGTTTAATTTTCAGAAGATTTTATCACAAAATTAATAATGTTCTTATAGATTTCCCAATTTTATCGATTGTAGCAAACCTTTATTGCCGGATTTTAACACAATAGCCCTTACTTTTTTTTTCCTAAAACTTTTTAAATAAGGTATATTGATGATACTTTTACTATTCAGCTCCATTGATAAGTTTTTCTAATTCCTTTACCAGTTAAATCAATTTTACATTAACATAACATTTGCAATAAAAGTAGTATATAATAATTCCCTTCCTTCCCTGCAGACAATCATAAAAAAAAACCTTCTAAAGACAGTTTCTATCACTACCTATAGAAAGCGTACGCATATCACCTGTTACTGAAATACTAAATCTCACCATCTTCTTGTTCAAATTTAGTCACCCCCAAAATTCTGATCCTAAATAAAGAGACCGACCATATAATTATTTTTCCGAATCAAAAACGCTTGCTTTCGTTTTCACTTTATCTGTATGAAACGGCAACTGTCAAGAGAAAATTGTGCTCTACAAAAAATATTATATTTTTATAATTTAAAGACCATTGTGTAAATACGTATAAAGAGCGCATACAAACCGCTTCATCAGTGAAAGCGTTTGTAACAAAAATAAAAAATTTGGCCAACACAACAAGCTTTATAAAACACATTGCACATCAGTGGTTGCAGACTTGCAGAACTTAATAGATACCTGTAATGCCAGCACGACTACTCCCGATGTAAAATACCACTAATCTCTAGCAGAGATTCTTCGGCACCTACTGCTACAAGCGTTTGACCTCTCAACCAAAACAGTTAAGACAATTTTTAAGTATAAATAAATAAAACTACTAATGTACAATTTGAAGACAATATCGAATAAGTTTGCTAATTTTAAATTAACAAAAAATGCAAAATAATAATCCGACTATGTATTATTCGCAACAATAATTTCCGTACATTCAACAAATAGTTCCAAACACCGTATTTAAACCGTTTACATAAAATACTAACTAAATGCCTGCATCACAGAATCACAATTATGTGGCAGCTTTTCCTAACCACCACTACTCACCTACATTTGCACCACTTCGAAATGAAAGTCAAACTTTAAATCCTCAAGAACAAAAATTAACGAGCCGATAATCGTCAATAAAAGTAAGAAAGAAAAAACAGAAAACCCACACAAGTGGCAACAAGTCAAATAGGGCCGAAAAAGTAATCTATTAACTTAAGATCACACCACACAAGAAAATCAGAACCTGTTGAACAATAATAGCTACAGAAAACTAATGATAAAACACCAAATATAAATAGCAACTACAAGCACAAAGTAGTTAAACCTTCCCTCATTTATTTATATAACATTACTGAATACAGAGAAATGATCGAAAAAAGAACAATCTACGACCAAAATGCTAACAAAATAATACAATAAAAATTTATTCTTTAAAGGAAATTAGTCACACACCTTAAAACTGAAAGTCCAGTTTATCATACCTACCAATTAAAGGAAGACAGAGCACATCGAATCGTTACAAGAAATATGCACTATTCTGTGGATATCAAAGAATTAAAAAAATAATTAGCTACCCTAGGCCATAAAGTGCACAACATTATCAACATTAGGCATAGAGTTACAAAAGCACCCTTATCTATGTTTTTCGTTGACGTAGAACCTGCTGTAATTAATAAAAATATACATGAAATAAAATACCTACAGAACCATCTCATATATGCCAACAGTATGGAAACACCACAAACTATTGCACGAAAACCTGTTTGTGTGTGAAATGTGGAGATAATCACAACACTACATTGCAAAAAAAAAATAAAAAATAATCTTTCCAAATTTGCGTTATGCCAAATCCCACATCCAACCAATTATAAAGGCTGCCAAGCTTATCAGAAATTACAATGTAATAAACGAAAACCCGCAGTTACTCAAAGAACTCACAATACGAATATACCAAAGACTATCCCACCAATTACTACAACAAGAGTTTCAAATAGCTATACTACAAATGCAAACAACAGAAGCTACGCAAATATTGTAGCAGCTCAACAAAACACTCGAACACAAGGAAACAACAATAACGACATCACACTATTCCAATTTGTAATCAAATTTAAAACAATGTTTACTCAACTTATGAATCAGAATAGTATGATGTTATTACGTGTATAAATAAGTTCTCAGCTTTAGATTTCACATGACGCAAATCACCGTTTACATGTAACGTATTAGTCTGCCCTCTTGAGGTTTTAAGGCAATGACATTTGGTCTTTCGAAACATCATGCGATTTGGCGTTTAATGCTTAAATAATCAGCTGTGTTCACGATGGCAATCACAAAAGAGCATATTCGATTTTCTATCCACTTCGCGTTTCATCTTAAGAAAAACGCTGTTGAAGCCACCGAAATGATTTGTGCTGCATATGGTGAGAATGCTGTAAGTCCTGCAACATGCAAAAAGTGGTACCAAAGATTTCACGGAGGAGAGTTTAGTCTTTGACACGGATGAGCTGCAGACGCGTTAGGCTGGGAACTTCTCCCACATGCGGCGCATAGCCCAGACATGGCCCCTTCCGATTATCATTTATTCCGGTCGTTACAACATCACTTGGCTGATACGCACTTCAAAACAAAAGAAGAAGTCCGAAAATGCATCGATAACTTTATCGTCTCGAAGCCGGTGAGCTTCTATCACCAGGGAATTCGCAAGCTACCCGAAAGAGGGTAAAAGGTCATCGATGCCAACGGAGAATACTTTGATACTTAAGCTTTTTTTGTTTTTAAATAAAATTTTAATTTTGCAGAAAAAAGCTAAGAACTTATTTGTACACCTATTAAATATACTAAACACGTTAATTAACAATTCTCAATAATACACGCCCTCTGAATATCAACTTGGAACGCCAATGGCCTTGCCCAGCGTCGTTTCGAAATTGAGCTATTTCTTCGAGAGCAAATATTGATACTTTATTGATTTCCAAAACACAATTTACAGATAACAGTTACTTTAAATAACCACAAGTATAAAACATATTACACAAACCATCCCGATGGAACCGTTCATGCTGGCTCTCCTATAATCATTAATGACAAATTATGCCATCATGAAATGGAAAAGATTATAACAAATTATCTACAAGCAACAATTATTAACATCAAGAGCAACATGGGATCTATAATGATAGCAGCATTCTACTCCCCATCCAGCCACCCCATTAAGCAATACCAATACGAAACATTCTTTCAATGCAAAGCATGCAGTATGGGGTTTCAGGCTAACCACACGAAAAGGAAGAGAACTGTACAAGACCATATTAGCAAATAACTATAACCAACTATCCACCGGTGAGCCTACTTGCTGGCCATCTAATATAAACAAAATACCCAATGCCGTAGATGTCTTTGTTACCAAACGATTACCGTCAAATTACTGCAAAGTGAACACTTGCATCGATCTCCGTTCCGATCACTATCCATAATAACCACACTCAGCACTTCCATAATAACAAAAGAAAGAAAATCATCACTTTATAACGGTCGCATAAATTGGAAAATGTTTAGAGAATACTTAATACAAATAATACAATGTTTAAAGTTTTGCTAAAAACTGAAAACAAACACTTGTAACATGCCAAATGAATTTTGGTTTTTAACTTCACTTAATCCTAAAAAAATGTCATTATTAATAATTATCTTTCAGACATCAAAACAAAACTAGCCGAGAAAAAAAGAGCCAGAAAAATCGTGCAGCAAACCAAGCATTCCAATGAAAAGAATAGATTAAATAGGTTAACCAGAGAACTGAACAATTTACTAAAATATCAGAAAAATAAAACGTTTAACAAATATGTAAGTAATCTATCACCGTCTTCACACAATGATTGTACTTTGTGGAGAGCAAAAAAAAACTAAAATGCCCTACAAAACCTATCCTCCTAATTAGGAAGGTCCATGGCACATGGGCAAGAACAAAAGAAGAGAAGGCAAAGCTCTTTGCTTAACACTTTTTTAATATTTTCCAACCATATCATTTAACAGCAACACCTCAAGAAAAAGAGGAAGCATTGAAACATCTAAATATATACAACACTTTACACAAGAAGAAATAAATTGGAAATTCAAAATCTGAATGATAAAAAGGCGCCGGGTTATGATCTCATTGCAGCCAAATCATTGAAAGAGCAGCTTTTATTAAATACAGAAAATTTTTTTGTAATCTCTCGCTCAATACTGGCTTAAGACTGGTTTTTAAAGTGTTATATATGGTCAACACTCCTCTATTCATGCGAAACGTGGACACTCAAGAAGGATATGGTAAAACGTCTAACTGCCTTTGACATGTGGACCTATAGGAGAATGTTGAGGATTGCCTGGACACAAAGAATTACAAGTGGAGAAGTTCTTTATCGTTTAAGAAAAGAAACGGATCGACTATGAAAGCTTGTAAATTGGCGTACTTCAGACACGTGATGTGCCACAATAAATACATAGCGCTCCAATGTATCATATAAGGAAAAATTAAAGGAAAAATGAATCGTGAGCAAAGAAAAACTTTCTGGATAGGTAATTTGAGGAGTTGGTCCGGAGTAAACAGAGAAAATTTAATACACAAGGCAACAGATAAATGAAGTTGTGCCGTAATGATAGCCAACCTCAATAAATAAGACGGCATTTGCAGAAGAAGAAGTTTGAAAGAACTACCTAAAAAGACATTAATGGAAATTCAAATCCAAATCCTAGTGTGTTAGTGACAAATCTTCTAGAAGATGGAAATACCACTCGACGTTTAAATAGACAAAAACACTAGATCTTACTAATGAGTAATTAGTAATTACAGGGGATCGCCGCTGCGCGATGTTCTGTTCTCATGTTATTATAGGAGTTCGTTTCCAACCGTTATCGAGAACAGACGTGTGAGAGCGACTTATTCGTTTTTCCATAATAAGGAAACGTGATAACAACAATATCGGATTAAACTGCAGTGTAACGTAGTGATAAAATACCGCAGCGTTCAAATTCATTAAATAAAACAAACAAGAAAATGTTGCCGGCATTTAACTGACCAGGTATGTTTTACAGCCAACCGGGAATGTCTTGTATTACCCAGTCCGCTCCGCCTTTTATTAATCAACAAATGAATCAAATGTACACAACCCAACAAATGAGTCAACCAATTATGATGGACATCAACAATTATTATTTGCCACAACATACACAATAAACAATAAACAAACAGCCAACAACACAATAACCAAATTTTAGAATGTTTTCTACTAGTGATGAGGAATACAAAACACATGTAGACGAACAATAATATAAAAATCCATGGCGAAAAGTGAAATACACAAAAAAAGAAAAATAAGTATAAACCTGGAAAATCAAACATCAACTATGCAATTAACTAATAGATATAACTGCAAATCCAAACAACCCTGACACCACTATTCCAAAAATTCCAAAACCACCGCCTATTTTTGTAATAAATGTAATAAATTTTCCCGAAATGGTAAAAGCATTACAATATATTGTAGAAAATGAACAATATACCACAAAAAGCATGGCAAACAATTCAGTGAAAATTACCTGTAATACTCCAGACACTTACCGAAAACTGGTCAAGCATATGAGGGACCACAAAATTATACATCATACCTATAAACCTAAAGAAGATCGGGCTTATAGAGTTGCCATAAAACACTTGCATCATACAGTTGATATCAAGGAAATTAAAGAAGAACTAACTGCAAATTGATACAAGCTACGAAATATAATCAATTCCAGACAAAGAACAACTAATTTACCATTAAATCTATTTTTTGTTAATCTGGAAGCATCAAGCAATAATAAGGATGTTTTCAAGATTCATAAAATCCTAAACAGTATAGTACAAGTAGAACCACCGAAAAGAGCCAAGAGTTTAATACAATGTACGAGTTGTCAGCAGTATGGACACACTAAAATGTATTGTGCCAGACCATTTGTTTGTGTAAAGTGTGGTAATCCACACAGCACTGCCAGCTGCAACAAACACAAAGATACTCCTGCAAAATGTGCCTTATGCGAAAGTCAGCACACGGTGAATTATAAAGGATGTAAATTTTATCACAGACCCCTAAATTCTCAAAATGCGAATAACAGACTGAACATCCAATCAACCCAAATAGTACCTAATCGCACACCAATTAGCCGTCCAGTTCCCACAATCCAAAGACCAGGACAAATACGACAAAATACCACATACGCAAATCAAACACGAAGTAAACCCAGAACCCACAAGTCACACAAGATCCATCCGTAATAATATTAAATAAATTTTTGGAAGAATTTAAATCAATGTTTAACCAATTAATCCAGCAAAATAGTATGGTTTTAAACATGCTATCAACGCTCATAAACAAAATTCACAATGGCTAAGTTTTTAAGAATAGGAACATGGAATGCAAATGGCGCTCAACAACATAAAGATGAAATCAAACTGTTTCCTCGACAACAATTCAGTTGATGTCTTCTTAACCAGTGAAACACATTTTACCAATTGATCTTATTTTAACCCACCTCATTATAAACTGCACTGCAGCAATCATCCAGATAACAACACACGTTGGTAGTGCAATTCTTATTAAAAACAGTATTAGTCACTAAGAACTTCCAAAATTTGACAGAGAACACTTGTACGGTACAGCAATTAAAGTAAAAATGTCACAATATAAATTAACAGTAGCATCAACATACTGTCCACCTCGACACAATATTAAAAAAGAAAATTTTTTCTGAATTCTTCCTAACTCTGAGATCTAAATTTATCGCAGGTAATAGTAAACACACACATTGGGGATCTCAATTGATAACTCAAAAAGGCAGAGAACTCTATTAAAGCATTATCAGAACAGCATTATTCTTACTTATCAACTGGGACCCCTACCTACTGACCCACAGACCCGAATAAGATTCCAGATCTTCTGGACTCTTTTGTCACAAATGAAATCTCCGATTCTCACCTGCACGTAATCCCAAGCCTTGATCTCTCATCGGACCACACACCGATAATCGCAACTGTCAGTATGTTTGCCATAAATAACTATATCACACCCAACCTACACAGCAGAAGAACGAATTGGGAAAACTATAGAGGCAAAGTAGAACAAATAGTAAAACTCAATATCAGATTTAAAACTCCTCAGCAGATCGATGAACCTCTTACAGATCTAACAAATATTCTTAAACAAGCCGTTCAAAGTGCCACACCGCAGAACGATGTATAACAGCCATCGAAAAACGTTCCTACAGAACTGAAACAACTTATAGCTGAAAAACGGAAAGCAAGGGCAAAATGGCAAATGAGTCATGCGCTTACCGACAAAACAGCATTTAATCGGGCTAGTAACAAACTTAAAGCAAAACTTAAAGACCTAAAAGATCAATCATTTCAAGAATACCTAACGGGTCTAAATCGATTCGACAACAGTATATGGAGGCCAATAAAATCGATAAAGAAACCTAAAACGCCTGTACACCTCTGCGAAATGAAAATGGGCTTATCACAGAACAATGGGCACGCAGTGATGCGGAAAAAGCAAAATTGTTTTCAAAACACCTAAGCACTGTATTTACACCACATGACAATCAACCTGATCTAGAAACCGAACAGGATATCACTATTCCTCCAGAGAATTTTCAACCGATCCGAATATTTACCCCAAAGGAAGTCAAAGAAGAAATAAAGTTTTTAAATGTCAAAAAAGCCCCTGGTATGGAACAACTGACACCAAAAATGATAAAAGAACTCTCAAGAAAGGGAATCATACTTTTATTTACATCAATTTGGATTTAAAAGTGGTCATTCGACTATGCAACAGACCCACCGAATTGTACGGTACAAGAAAACAATGAATTCTGCACAATCTTTTTGGACGTTAGCCAGGCTTTGATAAGGTCTGACATGAATGCCTATTATTTAAAATCAAACGCTACTTGCCTCCAAGTTACTTCCTAATACTTAAATCGTATTTAACTAATCGTATTTTTGAAACAAGAGTGAATCAAGCGGTATCTATGTGAAATAAAAACAGGTGTTTCACAGGGAAGCATACTCGGGTCAGTTTTGTATGTGCTTTATATATGTGACTTGCCAACAACTGTCAACACTACAACCGGAACGTTCGCAGACGACACAGTAATCCTAGACAGGGAACAAAACCCACAAGCAGCCGCCACTAAATTACAAAACCATCTAGATGAGCTACAAAGATGGTTAACAAAAAGGAAAATAATGAAAACAAGTCAGTGCATGACACTTTTAGGCTTAGGAAAGATCATTGTCCACCAGTCAACATCAGTGGCGTAAACATACCGCAGTCCAATACGGCCAGGTACTTAGGACTTCACTTGGATAGTAAACTTAATTGGAAATAACATATAACTAAAAAGCGCAAACATCTTGACTTAAAAACAAAAAATATGCACTGGCTGATTGGAAGAAACTCATGTTTGGCAATAGAGAACAAACTGCTGCTCTGTAAGACGGTCTTCTCACCTGTATGGCTATATGGAGCTAAATTTTGGAGGTGTGCAAGCAAAAGTAAGATAATCATAATCCAAAGGTACTAATCGAAAATTCTACGAATGATTGCAAATGCACCTTGATACGTCACTAACCAGACACTCTACGATGATTTAAAAGTACCCTACGTCACAGACGTCATCAAGAAACGAAGCATCCGCCACCATGACAAATTGGAAAGCCACAGTAACATTTTGCTACATCCATTACTTGAAGACCGTCCTAACAGACGTTTGAGAAGAAGCTGTCCAATAGACCTAATTGACGGTTGAAGAGGACACTTTGCTGGAAGTTAATTCTGATCGCTAATAAAACCTTTCATTATAAAAAAGGTGTTATTATAGCACTTCAAACTATCACATTTGTTTGTTAGTCCTAGGACTAATTGCAAATATAGCAATCAATAGAAAGAAATTCGATCCCACCAATAAAATTATTCTTGGGGTAATTGAAATAGAAAAGAATATTCAAAATACATCAATATAAAGGATAATTATTATACAAAATACCTCAATATTAAACGTCTTTGGTTACGCAATCTTTCTAAATAAACAAACTTTTCCGTACTTAATGTACTTCTCGTTTTAGTTAAACTTTCACTTTTGACTAATTAAGTAGTGAAGTAAAACACACAAAGAGTCATTTTTTCTATGACTCACGGTACTACTTAAGGAGCAGGCATGTTATTCCATTTTTTGATAATCGTATTAAACAAATGTCGGAAAGTACAGATTTTTCGAATAATCGATGCAGTTGAAGTCGTGAATCAAATCATATATATATCCTTCATGAGAATTAGTTGTTGAGCTTGTATTTTATTTATATTTTTAAACAACTTTGATGTTTTAATTACACTTATCGCAAGTTTATACCCAGTTAACGTCAATTTTATTTATCTAATTGCTGCTGGAATATAAATGAAGCTCGTTTCTGTTATGCTTTATTAACAGGATCCCATGATTTAATTCGCAGAAACTCCAATTAGCTAGCCCCGTATGGAAACAAGCTGTAACCACTTTTTATTGCCTACACCAGTTCAACTAGAGCTGAATATTAATTTTATATACATCTGCATAACTACAAACCAATTAAAAAACAGCGATAAATGATATTTTCTTAATTAAATTATGTATGTATCACGTTTCGTCATAACAAAATTCATTGCAATTACTTTGGTGTATTTGTCACTAATTAATCAAATGTGTTTACGAAGGGGGAACATTTGCGTTTAAATTTACATCCTAACACTAAGAATAGGTGAAATATTAATAACCATAATTAAATAAACTGCAAAAAGCAGCTACTTATTACATTTAAAAAATTGACTTATAATGCATATTACTAATATGGTACATCATTTTACAGAACTATTTATTTCTTTGCTTGACAGGGGTAAAACATAGAAATTTTAAATTTGTATGAATAATTTCCTATGATTATTCTAATTGAATTCGACAAAATTTAAAATAGCTAACTGTAACTTTTTAGGTTTATTTACACAACTAGACAGAATAATTTATTATAGAACATTTTATGATAGTTCTAGTAGCATAATTATGTAATAAATGTAAAAATTACAAATAGAGACAATTATCCTTTTTTTATAAACTAAAGTAAATTATTAAAGATAATAATAATAATAATAATATTAAGATATTTATAGGTCAAAATATTCAAATAAATAACCAGTCATTAGCAACTCATACATGGTTATAGCAGTGATAATACCCAGATGAGAAAAACCATTACCAGAGTATCTATCGTCGTCCTCGTTAAATTCCAAAATCAAGGTAAGCTCTAAAAAATAAGATTACTTACTGCTACCAACATGTCGCCTAGCCCAGTCATAACATAATTGTTTCATTGAAAACAAATATTAAAGGAATGGATAGAAAGACAAGAAAATACGTTACAATGGAAGGTATTCGTTATCCAAAAACTAACATCGTAAGATTCTATATCAAGAGATGTAACGGAGTAAGAGGAATAATTGAACCAATCACCATCGTCAGCCGAGTACTTAAAGCAGTGCATCAAGCTAGGTAAAGACAGATTGAATATGTAAATTAAAGACCAAAATGTCGGCAAAGTAAAGTACTCTCTCCAAAAAAGCCCCCAAATTAAACTAAAATATACGAGACTAATAACCGAAGTATCGAATTTAAAGTATCAACTAAAAACAAAGGTAAAATAGAAACAATGAAGATGAAACTCATGTACGAATGATTTTTTTAGAGACTATAAAAATCATTTGTCGTTGAGTATACTTCTATGCAGTGTTTTAGAGGAAAGACAGAAAGCATAATTACAAAAGGCCTACTCTTCTCGACCTAAGCATCCTAACTCATGTAAAAAACAAAGGTGATTGGAGATGAATGGCAGGATGACAAATTTATATATTAATCCCCAGGTGGTAATCCACACAATTACAAAAGGGAGTCCCAGTAGATACGAGGAGTGGAGCAGCTCTGCTCAGAATTTTCAAAAATCAGTCATGAAAATTAACCAAGAAAACGAAGAAAAAATGGCACATAAAAAACTTAAGTTAGCCATGTGAAACACACAAGGTTGGAAAAGAAGAAAGAAGTCATAGAATAATAATTATTTATGGGTTTGTTACAGATGTTGCTGCTTCCCTTTCTTCAACCAAATTCTCCATTCTTGCCTGTTTTCCATTCTCTCTCTTCTGATCTTCTTTTCCGCATAGCTTCATTCACTTTGTCCCTCTAGGATCTCCAAGGTCTTCTTTGCTTGTTTTTCCCTGCGGGAATAGTCTTTTATATTCTATAAACTTATTTACGTCTGATTCGACTTGGATTCTTCTTTTAATCTCCTTATTTGTTATTCCATCTAGCTTGGTCAGACCACAGCATCTCCTCCAATATTCTATTGTAGTTACTTGTATCTTTCTTGTTAATGATCTATATTTCTGCTGCATATGTCGTAATGTTTTTAACCGTGGTCTCATATATCATTTTCTTTGTTTTTACTCGAATGTTGGTGTCTTATATTACCGTGTATAGTTGCCTGATAGCTTTTCCTGTCTGACCAAGTTTGTTTTTGATCTCTTCTGTTGTGTTTTTTGATATAGTAAATCCTAGTATTTGAATGTAGGCGTTTCTTTTATTTTAAGATTTTCTTCGGTTTCGAGGTCCTTTGCTTCTTCTTATTCTTCTTTAGTTGTTAAGTATTCCGTTTTTTTAAATTGATTTCCATTTCAGCTTTTCCGTATTCTTCTTCCAGCTTTTTTATCATGTAACCAGAATCCTTTTCGTCCTGCAATACATGGAAGTACAGTTTGTTGGAAAATACTTATTTAAACCTTATGTTCCAACTAAATAAATTATGTACGAGTTCTTTAAGCAAAACACATGGTAGTCGCAACATAACAACTCAAAGTTGTACGGTAGACGTTCAACAGTTTTCTAGTAGAGATTTGCAAGATGTTGATACTTTGGTGCAGCAGTATATATTGTCTTGCAGCAGTAATATACAAGGTGCATTCAAGTTATAATACCTCAGATTCCTTTTCTCACAAACTAATAACACGAAAACTACAAAACTTGTGTTACTTCTCAACGTAATCTTCCTGCAGCCGTACAAATTTCTCATAACGTCGACGCCATGATTCCATAACTGTTGCAAACGCTTCTTTAAGAGTCTTCTTTGATCACTGAAAAATCGCTGATGCAATAGCGGCGCGACTAGTAAATTTGCGACCACGGACAGTGTCTTTCATCGTTGAAAACAGCCAAAAATCATTAGGAGCCTGGTCAGGCGAGTAAGGAGAATAAAAAATCACTTCAAAGTAGTCAGCATTCGTGGCACCCACCTGGACGACACATTTTGCATTTTCAGGTTTTTATGCAGGAGTATGTGCATAGATCCCACGGAAATGCTAATTTTGGAGGCGATGTGTTCCACACTCATTTGGCGATCCTCCAAAACAAGTTTCTCCACTCGCTTGATCATGTCGTCATACCGACTGGTGCGACGCCGAGATTGTCTTGGTTTTTCGTCACGTAAGAAGAGAAAACAAATGACTACACACTATTCTTGTAATGAAAATGTCGCCATTTTAGGTATCAAAAACAGTTCTCACTCTAGCCGCTGCCCGTAAAGTCCTATGTGCCAAGCAGTGCTGCCATCTCTGTCACGCATTCACAAAGAGTGTGAGCGTATTTTGAAACCAACTGAATGTTTCTATCTGTTACCAGCTCTGACAAAAAAATTCGGAGGTATTATAACTTCAATGCACCTCGTACTACAGAGTAAAATTTTCTATATTTTAAGAGGCGTGTAACTACCTTTTATGGGGATTTGCAATAGTAGGTGTCATTGATCGCGAGTTGTTGATGAAAACAATCGATAAGCACAACGATTTTGTAATCCTAAGAAGAAAGTTTTCTTATGGAGATTTCACTAAACAATATTTATTTTTCAAACATCACTACAAACTAAAACACTTAAATTTTGAAGTATAATAACAACTCAAGACATCACACGTTAAAATGGAATTCAAAAAACCATCTCCTGTTTGATAGAGATTTACAAGTTTCAGAAAAAATGTGGCTCATTGACCTGCATTCAAGAACTATCAAGCACAGAGTTTTTGAAGTTTTAAGTTTATCTGAGTTACCGAAGTTTGCATTAGGATGCCTCGGTCTGCATAAATAAGTTAGATTTTGCAATTCGGCGCCGTCCGCACAAAACAATTATACCATATAGAGAATATGGATCACACCAAACAATCAGTAGCGCCTTGTTCTACGCTAAATATAATTACTTCCATATGTAAATTATTTTTATGTAGTTGTTCGCGCTTTGTTTATACATTATATGCGACTAAAGAGCTCTTGTGTTATAAATATTTTAGAGATTTAAGAGATAGCCATAGAAAAGTTTTTACTACAATAGATAAAGTAAAAAGGCTACTCAGTCTAATGAGTATAGCGAGCATTTTCATTGACTATAGCTGTAGTTTTAGTGATTTTCACTTCTTACTTTTCTTTCTCCACAAAGAAAATTAAAAACAGACAATTTTTTCCTTGCGTTAATAATTATCCTTAAACTTACTTAGAATCAACATACATAAAGAACTTTAAAAAATAGATTTACTCAACTAATCTCAAGCCCGACGACAAAGGAGGAAGGAGATGCATAACCTGCTTTAAAAAACCTGGGTTCAGCTAACCCAGCTTACAGCACTCATTAAGAGTTTCTGCCTAGTATTATAAGTAAAAAAATGTAAAAGAGATTAAAGAATATCGTAATAGTAAACGAGGCAGAAGAGCTAAAATAGGGTAATAATTCCATAGTTGTAAAATAAGAGCGGATTAACATCCCATAATTAAAGTTTCTGGTCTTCCATATTGGTGGTTGGGAAAACAGAATACCGCATCGAAATTAAACCAACTATTAAAAGCTCAAAGCGCAAGCCTTGGATTACGAGTGTAAATTCTGATGGTAGAAAAATCAAAGAGAAGAAAACACGAAATGCATAAGGTACAAAACTTAAAAGCAAAAATTTTTAAACAACTTGCAAATATAAAATTAATGTGACTGGACGAACAAAAATGAAAAATGACAATGAAGAATGTACAAGCTATGTATAGCTTTATAGAGAAGTTCTTAAAAAGAGAAAAGCCTAAGTAGCTATTGTTATAATCAAAAAAATATATAAGATATATTGTATATTAAAAATAAATAATTAAAAGACTAATAACAATAAAACTGCAAATATTTGGACAAATAATATGTCCGTGCAGATAACGCAAACGATAATACAAGAGGAGTCTCTAAAAATAACGTAACTTGTATACTAACAAAACATAGTAAAAAATTAAAGGTTAGAAGATCTAATAAGACGCAAAGAACAAGATTTAGTTATAGAAAAATTTGGTGAAGAAGTAATTACTTATAACAAAAAATATTGATTGAAACGTGCAACATTTAGATAAGTACAAATAGCAATGTTCTTATCAGACCATATTCTACTTTGAGCAAGTAAGAAAAGACAACAGTAAAAATTGTTTCACGATAACTCAATATTATTTTATATAAAATAACACTTCAAATAGATTAATTGAAGAAACGTAAGGCAATGAATAAAACAGTTAAAATCAAATCAAACAAACAATACAAGAAGTCTCTTTGAATCTTCAGGAGATACGAATATTAAAATAAAAACAAATTATTGAGAAAGCACAGATATAAAAGAAAAATTGGAGAAAAGGAAAGAAAGTGTAAGGTCAAAAAGACAAAAAAGAATAACGGAACAAGAAGACAAAATGTAATCAGCAAAGAAAGTAAAGAACGAAATAACACATAAACAGAAGTGAGAAAGTCCATGAGAGAAGCAACAATTAAACAAGCCTGAAAGTCACTCAAATTTTTAGGTGGGGAGTTTACAAAAAACAACTTTTAAACATGACTCTTAGAAAAAGAAGAAATATCCATAAAATATAATAAGTAAATACATGATAGAAAGCATAACTCATACTGGAGAAGAACAATGGAGCTTTGTGGCTGATAGATCCTACATAGATGATATCTTTACTCTAAACCAAGTGATGCAATAAAAGAGAGAAAGATTCATATTCTTTTTATAGATTTGAAAAGAGCATCACACTATATCGGTTTTAAAATTAATATAGGTACTAAAATATATCAATTTGTTTAAAGTATATATCAGAAAGATAGAAAAAATGCGTAAATGTTCGCCATTATAGAACTTAAATTTTGACAAATCTAAATATGTACAAAATCAAAAAGCTTGGTACATGCATATAGATAGACTTCAATTAAAGCATGTGTCTTATAATAAATAATAGCCAATAAGAAATCGCATATACAGTAGTACAACCTAAAGAAGCCTTAGATAAATTAAACCTAATATTATGGTCACGATAAATCCATAAAGAGACAAAAATAGAATAAAATTGTTGAAAGCATTATTAGTTAAGTAGATAGTGCGGTTTGAGCGCTCAAGCCGAGCACGTCGTGCGCGTCACGTGTTACCGTAATCGCACAGTGAACCTTAAGCGCTGTTAAAACAGTGATTAACTGAAATAAATTATTTTTTTTTGTACATTGCTTATTGTAAATTGTATACATACAATTTCCCCCAGTGTATTGGCGGAGCTCCGCCGATATAACCTAGTTCGGCTGGCCTGCGGCCCCTTGCCGCTGTTGCTGCTACCGTTCCTGTCGCCGTTCCTGCTGCAGTTTCTGCCGTCGTCCCTGTCGCAGTTTCTGCCGTCGTTTCTATCGTCGTTTCTGCCGCCATTCCTGCCGCCGTTAGCCCAGTGCATCGAGGCAGAGTGGACGTTCGTGGTTTGAGTACATCCTTATTATAAAGCCATTATGGCCTATTATTATTCGTCTACCACAACACCAAACTCAGGACACCAGCCTTGCGCTATGCAAGTTGAACAAATTTAACAACCGCACCATGTACCACCCAACTATCATCCAATGCAGCAGCCAGTAAATAGCGCATACACGTCGTATCCTATGAATGATATTGTACAGCTCTCAAACATTAACCCTGTGCCTACAAATCCATCTTATCAAAACAACGTTATATATCAACAGCCTCAAACACAACAATTAAGCAAAGAGCTATGGATATTGGTAGAAAATAGAAAGCGTACTTGGAAAGAGTTTGTTGAAAAGTCCGCTCAACAGAATAAACAACCAAAAGCGGCAGAATACTGGTTGAATCCCAAAAACAGATTTGATCCACTAAGTGGCGACAATGCAGAAAAAGATCTCTGTGTCAAGAGTAAGAATAATTGAACCACTAATTCGTCTACTCGAAACAGCAGCTAAAAATGAATATTAGATAAAAGTGTTACATAATGAAAAAGTGAAAATCCTACCAAAATGAGAAATATACAGTCATAATTAAAGCCTTAGCGGAAAAAATACGGAATTTCACACATATCAAAGGACACAAGAGCGTTCCTTCATAGTAGTACTTAGAAATTTATACCCAACTACTAATGTAGAAAAACTAAAGGAATAACTGTTTGCCCAGTAATTGTTAAACAAAAAATCGCTGAAAAGCGGAGACTACGCACAAACGTATATTAAATTGAGCTGCTTCTGATCGTAAAAAGCTACTTTCCGACATCAGAAACCAGTCGATACAAAACTATCTAAAACAATTGTCACCAACCGAAGAGAGCGAATATTCTATCTGGAAAGCAACCAAAAAGCTGAAGCAACAGCAGCAACACAAATCGCCTCTTCGAGCCGACAATGAAACTTGGGCCCGAAGTGACTCAGATAAAGCGCTAGTTTTTGCAAATCACCTAGCCCAAGTATTGAAACCATTTCCATCAGCAATCTCAAACGTAGAATAGAATAAAATACAACAATTTCCTGAATCTCCTTTCCAGTTGAGCCTTCCAATAAAACAATTTTCCATAAATGAAGTCAAACTCGAAATCTTCTAATCTAAATCCTCGTAAAGCACCAGGCTATGATTTAATCACTGGAAAGGTTCTAAAGGAACTGACGCGTAAAAGCTATATATTTATAACGTATCTATTCAACGCTATACTAAGATTGCGTTTCTTCCCACCACAATAGAAAGTTGTTACCATTATCGTAATTCCGAAACCGGCCAAACCCCAAGAAAACGCCTCATCATATCGACCACTGATGTCTAAGATCTTTGAAAAATTGCTGTTGAAAAGAATACCACCGTTACTCTTAACCAACAAATTACTTTCTAATCATCAATTTGGGTTTAGGCAACACCATACCACAATTGAGCAATTTAACAGGGTTATAGATAAAATTCTTGGCGATTTTGAAGTCAAGAATTATTGCTCAGCCGTGTTTGTTGATGTTTTGCATAAAATCAAGCGTGCATTGCCTTCAGGCGCCATTTAAATTATCAAATCTTACCTTGCCGACAGGCACTTTATGGTCAAATATGGCGAGTCTTACACAAATTTATTTCCTATAAGTGCTGGCGTCCCCCAAGGACTCGTGTTAGATCCTTTATTGTACCTATTATTTACTGCAGACCTGCCAACAACAAGAGATACACTGACAGCTACGTTTGCGGACAATACCGCCGTCTTAGCTTCTCACTCTGACCCACAAATAGCATCGCGTATTCTTCAAAGCCACCTGAACACATTACAGCTATGGTTTACAAAATGGCGTATCAAAATCAACAAGACGAAATCTATTTATGTAACCTTCAGTACAAGAAGAGGCACCTGTCCCCCTGTCTGGCTTAATAATCAACAAGTTCCTATAGCAGAAAGCGCCAAATACTTAGGTATTCATTTAGATAGACGCCTTACTTAGAAAAAGCACATATGGACAAAACGTAAACAATTGGGGACTTTGTTCAGCAAAATGTATTGGCTTATTGGACGCAAATCCCAATTATCCTTGAAAAACAAAATACTATTGTATAGAGCCATACTTAAACCCGTGTGGTCATATGGACTACAGTTGTGGGGAACGGCCAGTAACTCCAACATAGACATTTTGAGAAGATTCCAAGCCAAAGTACTACGTTCAATAGTCAATGCTCCATGGTATATACCAAACGAGGTCATACGCCGCGACCTTGAAATTTCCACAATAGATGAAGAAATAAAAAGATTCAGTACCCGTTACCACGAGCGGCTCGCCGCCCATCCAAACACGCTAGTAGAGCATCTACTGGAAAGCGAGGAGGACGAACCTAGACTGAAGAGGTTTAAGCCATCGCAGCTGCCATACCGCTTTACATAACTAATGTGTGCGTGTATATATGTAAATGTACGTCAAAGTTCTATCCAGTCACTCTAGGGAAATTGTTATTGGACTATTTCCAGCAAGCTATATGTACATGTTAAGGATGTAATTATATGTGTGTTAAATTACTTACTGAATGTCAAATACTGACAGATTGTATAGTTTTGTTCAATAAAAAAAAAGTTACGCAGATAAAAAATTAATTGGAAGTAAAAGAAACAAAGAAAAAATGTAACCAGAGAAATGGATTTTTTGCGAAGCTGTAGAAGAATTTGATTAAAATAATATCAGAAATGAGGACAATAGAGAAAGCTTGAGAATAAAAAAACCATAATGAAAGAAAATGAATGTAAAATATTAAAATGGTTTGATCTTATGACAAAAATGGCACCAGACAAACAGCCAAAAATAGTTTGGACGACCAACTACAAAAAGTAGGAACTTAAATAATAAATATTAATAAGATTTGGTAAACCTTTGGCGCGTAGAAGCGAATAACGGCTTTAACCTGTAAATAAATCTTCATATACATGTATCTAATATATATGAGGCCGAAATAAAATATTTATTCCTCAGGGCAGATATTTATAACGAAAATAATATAAGTAGAATCAACATCTTCTGAGAGACAAATTCTAGAACGAATGCTTATAGTTTATTGAGCAAATCAAAACTAAGTTTCTTTTAAAAACAACACAACTGTTGTAACATTGCTTAATACAGTTAAATATAACAGTCTTAAAACGAGTTAACGTCCACAGCCTCAAGATAGGGCATGCCTCCCAGTGCAGCCGCGAGCTTTGGTTCCTTACCCCCATAAACCGTATTTACGGTTTGATCGAGCTGAATTTATGTCCCTTATTTCCTGAAATCGCGACTGAGTTGCAGCTGTAACAAAGTAGTTAAGTGCGCGACCGCCCCATTGCAATCACCGCCCATGCTCGACACGCCGCTGTTATCCTTAATCAGGACAAGTGTGGGAGCGCTCTGTAAGTAAACCAACACGCAAAATGGCACAAATATGAGTCAGCCCCTCAACTCATTATGCATATTGTCGCAAACGTCTGCGAGAGTGATCAGATGAGTGCGTCGCAGACGTGGCGGGCGCCTGCCGCCCCCGCGCCCTGCGCCATAAAGCCGACGACCAAAAGGCAGCCGCATTTGTGTAATTGCCAAAACAGCAAATGCTGGCGTTTCGACTTTCAATGTCGCGGCGCTGCCTAAAATTTAATATTTGTTGCAACTAACGCAAATAGACACAATTCTCTATTATTTCAACAAAAATAAAATATTCCAACTTACCACAAATGTTTTAACTAACAATATTTACAACACAAAGTTACTTAAAACACTGAGTCAAAATTAGAACAATAATTAAATAAGAAATTTAATTACCTCTAGTTTTAACAGCAGTTATATAAACTTCAAAAAAAGTAAAAATTGCTTTTCCTTTTTGAATTATAAAAACAGAAAGTAGCTGTTCTTTTTACAAAATACTCACTGCAGGATGTCCCAAAAAGGTACTCACTTTTTAAATAATAATAAATGCACTGTTTATTAAATTAAATCAAGAGCTTGTTTACAAACACAGTTAATTACACGAACTAATAGATTCAACAACGTCACGAATCATTCTATTTGAAACTGCGAAACATTGTTTTTTATTTTTCCTTTCATCTTATCTATTATTGCTAAGTTTGTGTGATGAACCTTATCTTTGAGGTATTTCCATAAAAATAGCTCCATTGGAGTGAGGTTTGGGAAACGCCCAAGGAATTTAAAACAACCTTTTTACTTATTCTATTTCTTCGAAAAAGTTGTATTGAAATAGACTTTCCATCTTGATGAAAGTAAGATTTCTTTGTCACCAAACACCTCTTCGAGGCCTGCACCGACAAATCCCTGCAGCTTGTTCAGGTAAATATCGTCTATAACAGATTGGTCAAAAATGACCCTAGAATGAGCAATGTTGACATCCCACACCATACTGTAACGCTTGTTAAGTTTAAATAGAGTTTCATAGTAACGCAGGAGTTTTGAGGAGCCCAACAGTTGCAAGTGAGTCATTTAACTTAAAGGTAGCCTCGTCGTACCATTTAATTTCGAATGGCAATGCTGCATCTTCTACGCATTTATTCAGATACTATTTACAAAATTGTTTCAAAGTCACTTAAAAAGTAATTGTATTTTTAAGACACTGTATATATACTATATTTAATTCTTTGATGAAAATGTTAAGTAATTGGATGGTGAAGTCACACATCTTACAAATATCTGATCAAAATTTTGATAAGATACATTCAATACGTTCTTCCTCAACAGTTAAGGTAGGAGAAGTATTTGTATAAAGAAAGTTTATTAAAAATAAAGACACTCATTTTTATCCTTAGTAAAAAAGAAAAATTTTTCCAATAAACTTATAGACTGATCATTTTACACTAGAAGACAAAGACTGTGGCGTTTTAGGTGGAAGAACCAATCAAATAAGTTAATCACGTCAACTATTTAGGATGTGACGTAGAATGCGATATAGAAACCAAAATGTGTAGATTCCCTCGCATGCGTAAAATTATTAAAAAAACACAAGGATAGAAAAAACATCGATACAGTTTCGTAAGACCATATTTAAACTTCAGAGAGGACATTTTTGAGAGCCGTTAAAGGATATATTTGAGCCTACAGTCAGAAACCATAATATAAGAGAAAATCTAGGAGTACAATATGTCCTAGCAGCAATTGAAGCTAACAAACAAGACTGAAAATTGTATGTCGAAAGAATGGAAAATCACCGACTACCAAAGATGGTATACTGGTGAAGACGTAGACAGACTAAGAAAAACATAGCAGTAGATGAGCCGGTCCGGTTAATTTATTGTCCCAACTTTATTATTGGTTCTAAAGAAATTTCCTGTATACTTTTACGTTTCTACCATCAACTGTTCATTATTTTCATTATATATATATTTTTACATCAAGCAGAATCTTTACCGTTCTCATTAATACCTTAGAGCCAATAAAAAAGCAAAAGCAAATTGGCAACGCACCCATAACTTTAAAGATCAATCATTTAAACAACAAACAAAAATTTTAAATGCAATTTTTCAAATCTATATCAAATCGATATCTGCATATCATAACTGAATTTAAAAAGCTGCTCAAATCTTTAAGAAACCTACAATGCATGCACCATCATTACAAGATCACACAAAAATATGCAAAAAAACTGATAAGAAAGGCAAGCGCATTTGCTCAACTTTTAAAAACCATTTTTAGGCCAAATTTAGAAGAAATTGGGAAAGAATCATTTTTAAATGCTGCACCACCAATTTCACTCTCAATTCGTAAATTGACTATTATGAAATTTGAGAAAAAATTAAATTTATAAAAAAAAACTCTTTGAGTTACGATGCTACCTAAAAAAACTAAAGCAAGTGAAAGTTGCTCAAATTTTCTTTATCCTCAAATTTGCCAAACCACTTAGTGCAGTGCAATTTTGTTGTCCCATCCCGAATCATCATTCGGTTTCCGCAACATTCCACAGTTGAAAAGAATGATTGAAAAATTAATAATACTCAAGTAGCGAATGAAGATAAATGGTACTGTTCTGAGGTATCCTTAGACGTCAACCAAGATTTAAATAAGAGATAGTTTTTGTTGTTTCAATCCTATCTAGAAAATAGCTACTTTTAAACAAAAGTTGAAGGAAAGACTTTTGAAATAAGATCATATAAAGCAAGAGTACCGTAACGAAGTATTCTGGAGCAAAATTTATTCTTCTTCGCTTGTCTCCGAGTACCATCCGTCTATTATGGATTTAAAATTCGGTTGAATTACAAAGAGTCTGCTAGGGCTGAGCTATAAGCTACTAGTGGGGCCACAGGTGGCGGATAGTGAACGGCCTCTATATATGGAGGTTAGAGCTGCAAATATATTGAATAAAAGCGGAGTTGCTGAAGAGCGTAGAAAAAACATTCCCCAAGAAATTCCACAATATTCAATGAAAGCAACGTGTAATGGTAAGTATTATGGCCAGTAAATAAGCATACTCAAATCCCCTGGGAGTGAGCAGCTGCATTTCTCAGTATTTACTAAAGGCGGAGAGCAAGCAGCTTGGTACAGTTACAGTAGAAGAAAAATAGAGACGTCGATAAAGATTACCAAGTACAGTAAAGAATCACCGAAAGATAAATAAACATAGCCACACGAAAAAATGTCAGAAAAATGTTTGCTTTAGGAAAGTTAACCAAAACGATTAAAGAAATGAAACAATTAAGTAGTGAAATTCTGAGAATATTCAAATAAGATGGCCACATGTAGGAAAATGTGAGTTTGACAATTATGTTGTATACCAATCAGTTAAAAACTTTACTCCACTCTATCTTTTTTTTAAATTTATTTAACCAGATCAGCAACGTCGTGCTATACATGGTTCTGTTAACTATTGATTACATGTAACACTATTGTCGCTTAGGGATTGCCTATTGGCTTACCCATTCACTGTTTAGTTTTATTGTTGTATTATTTTGGTTTTGTTACTACTCTACCCTTCATTATCACTACTATCATCAGTTGAAAGGAGATCTTGCGTAATGGGCTGCTCCTGCACAGTTGTTTAAATTTTTAAAGAAGGTTGTCGCCAATTTTTTAATGTGTTCTTCTATGGTTGGGATATTTGGTTCAGTGTGTAGTTGGTGGTTCCTTATATACCATGGAGAATTTGTGGCTATTCGAAGAATCTTATTTTGTAGTGTTTGTATTTTGCGGATGTGAGTCGGTGAAGCAGATCCCCATACACAGCATGCATACATTACCACTGGTCTAATTATTGATTTATAGATTAGCATTGTACAATCTATGTGAGAGAACTTTTTCTGTTTATTAGTGGGGATAGTAGGGCTAATCTGGTATAGCTTGGTCTAAATATACCCCTAGATACTTAACTGGGCTATTTTGCGTGTTCCTTGGCATTTTTTCATTATTTATGTGAATGTTGGGTATATCTCTGAGGCGTCATAAGGTAAACACTTGGGCTTGACATTTGGTTGAGTTAAGGTTTATGTGACATTTTCCCATCCAGCTTGATATTGTATTTAGGCTGGATTGTAGTTCGTTTGATGCTTCCAATAGTTCTTTGCTCTGGGTAAGTAGCGCAGTATCATCTGCGTACATAGTAATGGCTGCTTTGTCTATTTGAGGTATATCATGGACGTAGATATTAAATAGTATTGGGCTCAATATGGATCCCTGTGGGACGCCTGCATTGATAGGTCTAACTGTTGAGTATGTGGAATTGATTCTAACGGAGAAGGTGCGGTGTGTGAGAAATGATCGTATAATATGTATCAAATAATCTGGTATGTGGAGGCGCTGTAGTTTATAAAGTAGACCTTCTATCCAGACCCTGTCAAAAGCCTTAGTTATATCCAGGAATGCTGCTGTAGTATAAGCTTTATTTTCATAGCCTTTTTCTATGTATTCCACAATTCGTTGTAGCCGATGAGTCGTTGAGTGTTTGCATCTAAATCCAAATTGGAATGGAGGGAGTATGTTAAGCAAGTGTAGGTTTTGAAGTAGGCGCTTGTTCATTATTTTTTTCTAACAATTTGGATAAAGTTGAGAACAGGCTAATACATACAAGTATGGTTGCATGCTTCCAAGCAGCAGGGAAGTAACCAAGTCGCATGCAGGCATTGAAAACTGAGGCTAAGTAGACATGCATTTTAATTGTGAAGTTTTTAATTATTATGTTTGGTATGAGGTCGCTTTCTGGGGCTTTTTTCACTTTAAGTTTCTGTTTAAGTCTCTGGGCGATGTTGGTTTGAATTCACCCCTTGTTTTTGATTTATATTGTTGGAGATATTGTCTTACTTCTTCATCAAAAGCATTATTATTATTTGGTGCTGGAGTAAACACAGCTTCAAAATAGTCCGCAAATATATCGCAGATTTCTTCATCTGTTGTAAAGGTTGTTTTTCCATCTTTTAGTGGTCCAATTATCTGGGACTGTCGAATAATTTTCTTTGTAGCTTGCCACGTTGTAGGGTCATTAGGTTGTAACTCCTGGATGTAGCGTTGGTATGAGTTAAATCTGTATTCATCTAGTTCTGTTTTTACTCTGCGTATTAGTCTATTTAATTGCATTTTATATTGCTGCTGTCGAGTATTTTGCCAAAGTCTTCGAATTCTATGCTTTTCTTTTATTAATTGTAGAATTTACAGCGGTGGGTGCTGGTAGCTATTTGGTCTTCTTGTGTTAGTGCTGATTGTCGCTGCCTTAATGGATTCTTTTGTTGCTTGTAGGAGGTTGTTTATTACTTCATCAATTTGTTGTGTTGTCTGAATTTGGCTAGGAAATTTGATGTAGTCGCTCAATAGGTTTTGGAAGGTTTGCCAATCCACTTTACCATTGATGAGTTTCGGTAATGGGACTTCTTGTCGTATGGTAGTATTGAAAGACATTACAACTGGCAGGTGATCGGAATCCAATTCTGTCATTACATTTTGATAGATTGGTCTTGTAACATTCTTAAGTAGCACAATATCTAATATATCTGGGAGTCGATCTGTCTTGTATGGGTAGTACGTGTACTGACCCGGGGCTGATATTTGAATTGTATGTGTTTGTGCTGTAGTTGTTTAACCTTGTTCCATTCGGGTTGGTAGTTCTGCAGCCCCAATAGGTGTTCTTGCAGTTAAAGTCTCCAATAGCCATTGTTGGTTGATTGTCATTGAAAATAGATTGAAGATCATTTTCATTCAGTCTCCGATTTGGTTGTTTGTATATGCATGCTATTTTTATCTTGGAGTTATTTTCAGTTTTAGCTATTACAGTAACTGCTTCTAGGCTATTGAGGTCATCTAGATATATTTCTCAGATTTCCAGTTTACGTTTTGCTATAATTGCTACCCCTCCCGAAGCTATCATACCTGTTCGAACATTACTGTAAATGTTATAACCTGGGATTTTAAATATGCAGACTATATCTATGTTGTGTCGTGCTAAAAAATCAATTAATATACTGCGCAGTCTTTTGATGCCATCAGCATTCCAGTTCATTAAAGTAAAGTTATTAAATGTAATTTGTGTGGATATAGAATTGTTTTGTTTATTAGTCGCCATTTATAGCGCCTGTGAGTAGTGGTACGATAAGTGGTAACAGTTTATGTAAATGGGGTTTGAGTATATCTAAAATCGCATTAGTAATCGTTGTTATGAGGTCTGTTGAATTTTCTGGGTTTTTAGGGAAGTTTTGTTGCTGAGTTACTTCCGAGTAACTCGTTCTTCCATCTACATCTCTAATAGAGTAGCAGTACTACAATTATCAACAATACCAATAAATATAAATATAATGCAATGTTATGTATCAACCACCAAAGCAGGTGATGCAAAAGTGAAACAATTTTACGAACAAATAAGCCAAACACTTCAAGAGACAAAAAAAAACACGACATTAATGTAGTAATAAGAGATTTTTACTCAAAAGTAGGTTAAAGTAAATGCCTAGATATAGTTGGGAAATACTATTATGGAACACGAAATTAACGAGGCGACAAAATGATACAAATTTGTAAAGAACAGCTAGTTTTCTTAAATACGTTTTTTGCATTACCACCCCGACGCCTTTATACTTAAAACTATCCAATAGATAGTGCAAATAATGTGCTTATAAATTAAATTGCTTTATAATGATTAACAAGAAACACATAAATGGTACATTGTCGTTTAAAACTTATCCTGGTGTTAATATAAGATTGGACTACAATCTTGTATTACCAAAACTCCGATTACACCTAAAAATAGTAATAGAAGAAAAAGTATTAAAAAATAGAATACTAGAAAACTACAAAACAAAGTAATCAGACAGAAGTACAAAAAAACTAAAACATTGAGCAGAATTGGATGCAACTAAAAAACAATTATTAAAGTTCGAACAGGTAACTTAAAACCCAGTAAATCACAAGAAAAGCATGAATGGATGAATGAACAATATTATCGATAAAATACATAAAAAGTAACCAGAAAGGTCAAAGTTGCTAAGAAGACATAGCCTAGAGAAAAATGTTAAGAGATAGAAGCAAAAGACACGATAACTTAAATCTATACAAAAAAGTAAAAGAAAAGCAGAAACAAAACGGAACCGATATGAAGATAATGTGTTAGTAGATGAAAACAATTACATAATCATAGACTCCGAGCAAAAAATGCTGACTTGAAAAATTACCTTCAAAACTTGAAACACGCAATAATAATGAAGGCCCAGACATTCAGACAGATAAAGTTATGAAAGCTATACAATCATCAAAAGCAGAGGAAACGATAAACCCTGGTGAAGTACCAACAGAAATGTTGAAACTATTCGATAACGATGGATTGAAAAGGTTAACGAAATTACTTTATAATACATACTCAACAGAAATAATTTAAAAAAATGGTTAATGTCTAATTTTCTTACCTTGCCAAAAATGCAACAAATTTAAAACAACAAGTCTGATGAGCCAAGCTCTTAAAATACTACTGCGCTTTGTACACAAGAGGATATATAATAAATGCAAAGAAAACATTACGGATACGCAGTTTGGATTTAGAAGCAACTTGAGTACGAGAGAGGCGTTGTTTGGCATTAATGCTCTTCTACAACGGCGCAGACGTGTAAATAAAAACGTTTATTTGTGCTTTCTGGATTATACCATAATAAGGCGTTCAATACTGTAAAACATAAATAATTGTTATCTATATTAAATGATCTAAATATAGACAACAGAGATAGATATTAGATTAATTCAAAAATTGTATTCAATCAGAAGGCTAAGATTAAAATAGGAAACCAGTTATCAGAAGGATTCGACATAGTCAAATGTGTCTGGCAAGAAAGTGTAGCGTCACCGTTACTGTTTAGTCTACTCTGAAACAATATTTAAAAAGGCACTCGAACATTGCGATAAGGGAGTCGTGATCGGAGAAAAAAAATGAATAGCTTACAATACGTGAAAGACACAGTACTACTGACAAAAGAAAGGGTTGATATCCAGAAAATACTAAATTTAGTTGTTCAAAAAAGTAAAAAGTTTGGTTTGACTATAAACATTAAGAAAACCAAAACTATGGTTAACACAAAATAATAAGTAAATAATTCTCATGTAAATGTAGATAACCGTACCTTCAAAAATGTACCCGAATTCCAATTAATTTAAAACGAAAAGTATATGAAACATGCGTTCTACCCTTCACCACATATGGCTTAGAAACAATAATTCTCTCGGTTAAAAGCGCAAATAAGTTAAGAACTACACAGAGATCAATGGAACGGACTATGCTTAGTATCACGTTAAAAGATAGGGTAAAGAGCAACTCGTATCGCAACTGAAATGGAACTGCGTTGGACACGTCGCGCGACAAGATTCAGCAACATGGTCACACAAGATCGCACACTGGTGCCCGAGAACATATATAAGAAGTGTAGGAAAACTACAAAAAAGATGGCTGAATGATATAAAAAAGGCAGCAAGTAAATACTGGTTTCGGGAAGCAACGGACAGAGAAACATGGAAGAAACTGAGAGAGGCCTACATCGAAGAGTGGATAGATACAGGCCGATAAAGAAGAAGAAGTTCTAAAATGTATAAAAATGCAAAATTATTATTGTTTTCTAAACAAGTAATTAATGAAGGAACAGCAACTTTTTCGCCTATTTGTAATTTATAACTATTTTTCTACTAAAACGTCGGTCACTAGTAAGGGGTGACTTAGTTTCCACGATTTTCTGTTTAATATTTTTTTTAAATGTCTTAAACACGCCAACTTTGGTTTGCTATACTCTTCATATTTTTTTTAAATCCTAACCAATTTTGTAATTTCTAGAATAAAAAAATAAAGATTTGTTTTTATAAAAAAGACGAATTCTTTGGAGGTGAAATTGCCACGATTCTGTTCGTTTTTCAATAACAATTAATTTCTATTTGTTTTGTGAAGATATCTCAAATAGAATTTGAAGTAATCTCAAAAACAGTCCTTAGAAGGAAACTTTAGAGATGGCTTTTGCCCTTTTGAGGTGCTTACAGGAAGATAAAAAAATATTATTGGCTTCCTTCTACAACATATCTAAGTTCCATTGAAATCGGTGGCGGACACCTCAATAGTATTGCTTGTAAGAACAGGAAAACAGAAAAGAACTTCCAAAAAGCTTGCTAGATAAATGGAAAATTGTTCTCTTTTCTTTGATAAACCATATACACAAGATATTAAATAAAAAGAAACAAATGGAAACCTGAAATTATTCTAGCTTATAATAAAGTAAAAATTAATGTGGATTGTTTGGATAAACTAATACGAGTATATACAATAGACGCAGTAGAAGTATGCAAAAACGGTCATTTGTAATATATCTAAACTTTATAGATACTACATGTTACAATTTCTTTGCTATATGTAGACAATGGCGTTTCAAAAAAATAAAAACAAAGAAAAATATTTTTACCTAATGTAAGCGGATCGTTGGTTTTAGAGTAAATGCATCAAAAGCGATGGAAGAGGTATAGATCTAATTGTCAGGACAATAATAAACAATTCAAGAAAAAAAATAAAGTTCATTTTAATTTAAGTGTAAGAAGAAAAAGATGCTGTTAGTGCCCTAAAAATAATAAGTATGTAATAAAATTATATGTCCATGATATTGCAAAACAACAACACCACCATGTAAACAGAAGGGTTTGGCTTTGAGTATTGTTGGTGATGATGATTGAAGGTGATGCTTGCTGGTTCTCTATTCACTATCACATTGTTAGAGCAAGAGGTAACCGTGTTCGTTATTGAAAATAAGTCACCGACGTCACCCGGGGACTGGCCACTTTCTCAACGACAACCATCAATTAATGCAGCAGTGCTTAGGCAACCATTACTATCGATGTTTGGATTAGAAAAGTGTCCGCAACAGAGATCCTTCGTGTTCTCGCAGATCAAAAGCGGTGAAATGTATAAATAATTACTGACCCACTATTAGGCAAACGAGGGGCTTTTTGCACCTGTGACAAAACTTGGGTGCACCATTATAGTTTACAATCCAAACTAGACAGTATGGAATGGCGAGCAGTTTTTGCAACTGTATCTTTTTATCTACAAAGAGTTTTGCATATCTATTTTCTCTAAGGACGTCGCGTCCTATTTCAAACTTTTAGATGAAGTAGAACTTGTATATCGTTGGAAAAGACGCGAATTTCCAATCTGAGACCTTATCCTGCTTTGCTACAACGCACGTCTCGAAAACGCCGTAAAATTGGGGGTTTGTTCTGAATTATATATAAACGTATTCCAGAAACAAAGACTCAGTCACACGATAGAAGTTCCCCGGTTCACTACGCCCGATTGCCAGGCGGTTTCTTTTTCTGGACAATTAATATGCTCATCAATGCCAACCAGCTCTTTGAATTGCACGTAATCAAATTGGAAACTCCTGTGGCATTTTTAATAACAATTTTATTAATATAAAAAACAATATATTAGATCTTGATTAAGTCCCTTATAAATACGTGTCCGGGGAATTTTCCTTTCTTTCCCTCCCTCTCGACTGACCTATCAAAAGTATTTTAGTAAAGTTAATGTATTGTCGTCAATTTATTCTTCAATATTGCGCATTTCTACTTAATTCTGATACATTGCTTATGACAAACCCAACAACTCATTATTGCTAAAATTTAATATCTTTAAATCGCGATGCGGAGGTCCCCGATCTCCGGTCCCCCGGCCGCGGCCGTGTGAAAAGCATTGGCTACCAGAGTAACGCGTTCGGGGCCATGCGGAAATACACAAACGTCGTATATTTAAAGCATACTGCAATTTTTTAAACTTAAATTATAATTAAATAATTTATCCCACTGTTTTAGTTTTTCTGTTCCTTTTTTACAGATAAACATTCTATGGTATGGAACGGGTACAAACAGCTGAGCACCACAGAAATTATATGAAAAAACGAAGAAGTGACCAGACTGCGGATTAAAGGGCAGCAATAAATGAAGCGAGGCGACGTATGTGCCAAAAGAACTCCGGAGGAAATTGAAGTAGAAAAGCAAGCAAGACGACAACGATGTTCTCAAAGAACACCGGAAGAAATAGCTGCAGATAACGAAGCAAAGCGACAGCGAAGTTTACGAAGAGCCCAGGAAGAAATAGCAGCAAGAAACCAAGCAAAGCGAATGCGAAGTTTTCAAAGAACATTGTAAGAAATAGCTGCAGAATAGTAACGATTGCTACAAAAAGTTCGCAACACTTGCATTCTCTATAGCAGCCAAGCTGGATTTTTTGGTTTTTAATAGTGCCTTAATGACACCTACCAGGTACTAGTAAAAGAAAGAAAGGAAGAACCTTCTTTAGTAACAGTTTGTTAATACGCGACCGTAAGAAACGCGTAGTTGGAGCTGAGTGCAAAAGATAAAATGCGTTAAAAAAAAATTGATAGAGAAAAGGCAAACAAAGTCACACTGACCACTTATATTCATTAAAACTAGAGCTAACTATTCCTAACTTAATCTAACTTAACGCTACGATTTAGCCTATTGTCGGCGGCGGAGCGGCTGGTAGCACATAGACTAGCCGGCGGTGAAGAAGGCTACTAGCGAAAAAGAAGTAGTTAGCGGTGTAGCAGACATCCGGGCGGTAAAGGAGGCAGCCAAATTTGGCTGGTCGACTAGGCGGTTAGGCAAGAGGGTAGACGACAATGCTAGTAGTCCGGCAGCGTAGACGGACGAGCGACGAAGCCAGCGGCAGGACAGGGAAGCAACACTTTCCTCGTTCTTCCTCGCCCCCGGGCACAGCTTTTTCTTAATGGTATCCCCCAATTTCCCACAAACGTATCCGCTGATAGAGAAAAGGTAGGATACACACCTGTTGCTTGCATTCTTTACCGGTCAGTGGAAAAACCCGGGAGCGACTCACAGAAAGCGTCCTTCCTTTGGTCGTAGCGTTGATCTTAGACTCAGAAACAGCAGAATAAAAGCTTTGTCAAAGGGACATCCCAAGAATAAACAGATTAAACGAAAATGCGGTTTTACAGCGAAATGGTAGATCCCGTACAGAGCAGGTGAACGAGTCTATGCGGAAATGAATACTAGATGCAGTTTTAACTTTGCGAAGCAAGGACGTGCCAGCAGATCGTGCATGTTCCGCGTAATATCGCAGGCTGCATAAGACTAAATTTAAAAGTTATCTTATGTTTATATTTTCAAACAGAGAACGGGGAAAACTCCAATTTAAACTAAAATAGAAAAAGCATGATTTGGCCGTAACAGTTCTCATGTGTTAACCACATAGCCTGTTCTACTTTCTATTTCATACTCTAGTCGATAACAATACGTGTGGTGTTGTAGTGAAGGTGTTAACTCGCATTTAATGAATCTTTGGACTGAATTTTTTATTAGCATTGTGTATAACAAAACATTAAACAAATTTATCAAAATGTGATAAAACTATTACGGTCAGGGCAACTATCGCTATCTTCATAAAAATACTGCTGCAACACAATATATTTCTTTTAATTGTGGTTTCAGTTGTTCTCCGATTTATTTATTTTATAAATCTATATTTAAGAGTGTGTTTTTAAAGTTTGTTTTAAAATTTAATTTTGCGTTTTAGTTTTTTTTTTATGTTACTTAACACCTATATAGGGTAGTAGGGGATACATTGAAGAAGAAGAAAAAGGTTTTTTATTTTGATTATAAAACACACGTGATCTTTGTTTTACGAGACACTGCTCCTTTCAAACTAATACTCTTCTTCGTTCTTTGCTTTGTATTGGTTAAGGCATAAGAAACTGGTTGACGTTATCAATAGAGCTTCTTTCTAGATTCATCAATCTGCTTATTAGCATTTATATAATTTTATTTAGATTTTTAAATATCTATTTGTACGAGTTTTTCCGTATGTTGCTTTTTTATGTTAAAGTTTACATAATTTTATTTGTTATTATTTTTTTATAATAATTTTCTTCTAGTATCATTTCTTGTGAATTTGCTTATTTTTTCTAAAGTTTGCCTTGTTAGTATTTATTTTCAACGTTAGATGGAGGATTTATCTTTAAGATATCAGTAAAGCTATAAGTATTAACTTTGATATCAATAAGTCTAATTATTAAATAGAAAATTGTACAAAAAAATTTAACAGAAAAATTTTTCACACTTCATTGACTATTATTCTAAATTATTAACCATTTCTTGTAAATCGTTTTATTTTAGTGTCTTTTTATTGTTTAAAGGCTGATTTCTATACAAATTGGTATATTGCCGTACTCTCGTCATACATAATCATATTGACATATTGCAACGACAACCGCCCAGGCAACAATCAAGCACGTTTTTGTTGCCCGGGGAACCTAAACTGATTTTGCGCAACCGATGAATTCTTCGAATAACTTACTTTTGCCGACGTTATTTGTCCTGGCAATTCGGCAAAGTTCCCCTAATAGATATTAATGTGCGTAGACCAGGATATCATTCCACAGAAATTTATACTGGGCTCTGCCTAGATACATACATATATACATAATCCGTAGCCTATCTACCCTTTCGGGTGTAAGGCGAGATGATTTTAATTAAACTTGTCCACTGTAAATCCGCAAGATATCGCCGACGTATTTACTCCCAGTTGTACAAACGTCATTAAAACACAAAGCCAGTAATATGGGGAGTATGAAATGATATTTAGTGCGAACAGATCTTAATTAAAAATTGACCAAAATTAACATTAATAAATTAAAATTCGTTCTTCTCGTTAGTAAATACTTGGCAGTAATAAAAATTATGAGACTTTGCTTCAGTAATTCTAAAGCCTTGGCGTTTAAAGATTTTACAGCATTTTTGGTACGTAGTGCTATATATTGAATATATATTAAATAACCGTACTAAAGATTTCTAGTTTTATGAAATTTCTAAAAGTGGTGTTTAACTCTAGCCAATACATTTTTCGAGAGAACATGAAGATTTGCCACTAATGTTCAGTTTAGGTTTGAAATCACCCCCTGTCAGGTAAATGAGCGCTACAAAGGGTATGAAGCAAATGCAAAGCCTTTCCATCTAAATGTTATCCTCAACTTTTCGCAACGCTCCACATTTTCATAAATAAAGATATAGCAGCCAATTATTAGCGGCATAATCATAATACACATCAAAACCTGACGTAAAAAATGATTTTAGAGAAATGATTGATTGACTCACTATAGATCACTTCGTAAAAAGAAAGCAGTAAATAAGAATAGATAATTTTTCGCAGAGATGCGAAAAAAAATTCTAAGCTAAAATGTCCGCAAGTAAAATAATCTCACTTCAGATTTCCCATATAGGACAATTGGCAAAGCCAAAAATGAAAATAGTTTAAAACTCAAAAAAATTGGCACAGAATATTAGAACATTACTAAAGTGTGCAAAACTTGAGATCAAAGAAAAAGTGGAAATTAACAGACTTGATTTTCTAACCCTTTGTGAAATAAGGTGGCTACAAAAGCAGATTTATGGAGTGAAGACTATAGGATAATTAACACGACAACAGGTAACGTAAATTTTCAGGTGAGAATCATAATGAGGAAAGAAGCAGACGAAAAAGTAAAAGAGTATGTCGTACACAGCGAAAGAATTACCTAAATGAAAATAGCTATAGCACCGAAAGACATAGTCGTAGTAACCTCAGAATATTGGGAGCAGGAAATAGAAAAGGTTTTCAACAAAACAGAATAACTAATTAAATATGCCAAAGAAGATAAAAAATTAATATTTCTAGGAGATTTGAATGCAGCAATAGAAAAAAAAAATAGAAACAAATGTAGACAATTTTGGATTAAGCAGGAAAAATAATAAGAATTTTGTATCCATCAGGTCTAGTAGCAGCAAATATCTTATTTCATCACTATGTATAAAGAAGGTACACCTGCTAAGCATTAGGAGTCAAAAAAGATATCAGATAAATTACATTGCAGAAGCTACACAGTAGGAGATGCAGATAATGTAAATTTAAAATTCAAAAACTTAAAAAGATATACAAGGACAAAAAGACGGCAACTGGAGAAATTTCAAAGTTATATAAAAGAATTATACAATAACAAAAGCAAAAACTGACACTGTGACAATGACAAAATCAACAATACTGAGGAAGATATAAACACCACGAGAACAAAATACGACAGAGCAATTACGAATCTAAAAAAATGGAAAAACCACCTGTGTGGACTAGATACCAGCGGAAATAATTTAGAACATCGGAGAGAAAAAACTATAATGTAATATATGAACTAATCTCCACAACGTATAGAGCAGGGCTCAACGGAAATCACTATACCGATTCCAAAACGGAAAGAAATGAGAAATGTCAAGACTATAGGACAGTAAGCTTAAAATCGTATCCAACAAGAATACTTAGCAAAATATTTTATAGAAGAATAGAAAAAAGTATAGAAGAATACTTTACAGAAGATTGATTTGAATTTAGAAAAAACATAATTACCAATCTTGGTAATTAATTTGATTCGATACGGTATTTTTTCAATTTATTCGGCACTGCACTACACCTACTAATATAAAAAAGACAGAAAATTATGATAGACTTATACAGTATTTATACAAATGTAAAAGGCCTTCAACAACAAACGAATCTTAAAAATTCGGGTCATAAAGATAGACATAGAGATAATAGGTGTCTTTTATAAGGAACAGAGAAAACAAATCTCCAAAAGCCAATTACAGGAAGAAGAAAAAAATATTGTAAAGGTTCAACTAGTTTGTGCTCTGTTACCATTATAGTCTAATGCTTATATACAAGATGCGCTGAATCGATTTAGAGAAAGAGTGGGATTAAAAATACAAGGACAAAAATAGATAAGTTGAGACATGTAGATACGGAAATGAACAAGCACCTGAAAAACTACAACATAAAAATAAATAAATCAAAAGCTAAGGTGATAGTATACGATAAAACAGACAACATGCAATAATCTCTAAAACATTAATTTTTTTTCGATTTTAAGAAAGCGTAACAACAAAAGACAAAAGTTTTTACAAGAATGGGATTCTACTAATAAACAGATAACAATTTTTGAAGTTATTTGTATTGTACTATCTTCTTCTTCTTATAATCTTATATAGGCTATTAGCCTGTTTCTGACCACATATTTCGTGTAGTACTACGAGAGCCATGTTGGACGTACCCCGGACAGATGACTAGTCTAACCTGTTAGAAGAAGAAGAAGAAGAACATTTGATGTTTGCCGTTGCTTTTGACCTGAGAGTCAAACCCAAGGCTCACCACGCGTTAGTCTGGCAGCCCAAAGCCTTGCCTCGCGGCTGTCGTGCTTTCTAGTATAGTAATGTACGAGTGCCACACCTACACGGTATCCCAAACCGAACGAAGAAGGTTAGAAGCTTTTGAAATGTAGTGCTTCCAGTGAATGCTAAAGATCAAATGAATGAACCGAGTCAGTAATACACAAATACTAATAAGATTACGAAAAGAACCCTACCCCCGCCCCCATGCCCGAAAGAAAATAATGATAGCTAAATCGATTACTTTCATGATTTTAAGTGTTTACGTGTATGTTAAACGTCTTTAATAGGCCGTATTAAGTGAATGCAAATACGTAAAAGTGTTTAATAAATAGTGGCAATACCGTAAAAAGCTAAAGGAAAAAGAGTATACATGGTAAAGTAGTTAGAAACTAAACTGAAAATTAAATTAATAATTTAAAGATTATAGAAATAGTTTTTGCATAAAATACATGTAATAGTGATAATGACAATAAAATTATAGACAGACGAAATGTTAGTTTCGATGTTTTGGTGGATAGAAAGCACATACATCGCTCAAGACAGGAGTAGAACTGCACGCATACAATAAATATTATCGAAAAATATAAGCTAAATAAAAAAAAAGGAAAAAATCGAAATTTAATTTACTAAAGCAACATAATAATATTATTATTTAAATTATCTTAATGCAAGTATTAAAAAGTAAGTTTTTGACATTTATAAATAAGTTGACGATCGATAAAAGTCCGACTTACCTAGAGTTTGCCTTTTTCCGCGATTAAATAAAATATAATGGCTGATATGAAAAGATTGAAAAAGATGTTTAAAATTATAAAAGGACATTTAACTCAAATAAACAGAAAATTAGATTATCTTGTGGTAGAATAAGAAAGATAAAAAAGAAAATAAAAATTAAAATACAAATTATGAATAAAGTATAATAGTAGAGGGAGTGGTAGAAGGCAAAAATGAGAATGAGAGTAAAACAAAGGAAGTACAATAATACGGAAAATAGGGGTTAACATTAACGTAAAAGATGATTTGGATAAAATAAGAAGAATAATGAGTCCACAAGAGCAATTATTTTAAAAAGCAAAAGCACTGAAAGTCACGAATATATGGTTTGATGAGGATTGCCCCAAAGAAATACAAGCAGAAACGAAAAAAACTAATACCGGGCACTAATAAGATACAGCAAGCTTATAATAAATAATGAAATATATAAATTGAGTAATTTAGTACAGGAAGACAAAATAGAATGTCAAGATGGGAAGGAACGTAATAGCCAAAAGAGAAAATAGAGAACATTACTCTTTTCAAAAGTGGAAAAAATCAAACGTTAGGCGTAAGTTTTTTACTGGGAAAAACTCAAAAAAAAAGTGGTGAATTTTAACCCTATATCTGATAGAATGTGCTGCAGATTAAAAGGACAGGAGCGAAATATTAGTATTATTAATAACATACCTTATCGGAAGAAACAAAATGAAGAGAAAGAAATGTATTGCTGGAAAATAAGTATGAGAAACTACTTAATATAATGTAGAAATTTTTATAAAAGACTGAAACTTCAAGAAAGGAAATAATCATAAGCGCACAGACCCAAAGAAAAAAATCTATAATGGAATATGGTAGTCTGTAGATGGCAGAGTGGTAAACCAGATTGATCATGTTTTAATAGAAAGAAAGCACTTGAATAAAATTATGAGAGGGACTGAAGCCGACTTGAATTATTTACTAGTTAAAATCGCAAGTAAAAACTTAATTGAAAACTTGAAAACTGAAAGATGAAAAACCAAAAAGGAAAAAACAGTCCGATATGGAATAGTTAAAAAAACAAAAATAAACAGAAGATATATAAAAGGAATAGATAAAAAAAATAGGGATGGCTGAAGAAATTGACGAAATATAAAAACAATTAAAACAGATAATAGCAGATACAAACCAGGCATTAATACCAGTAGAAAAAATCAGCTAAGAAGAAAAGATTGGTATGAGAAAGACTACGAAAAGATAGCAAGAGAAAAGAAAAAGATACGAACACTAATAATGACGAATAATAGCGAATGAAATATCTTAAAATATACGAAAAAGGAAATAATTCAATAAATTGTATAGAAAATGAAAGACAATAAAATAAAATAAGACAAAGAAATAGAAAAAAAATTCCAAAAATAAAGAAATAAATTCGTTCTACAGGGGATTCGTATTTAAAACAAAACAGGAGTATTAACAACAGCACACAGGGAAATACTAGAAACATAAAGAGATAATTTTAAAAATTCACTCAGACAGGGAAAAGGTGAAAAAAGTGGAACGCTACCGACAAGAAAAGAGAGAATTCAGTACACAAGAAGCAATAAGCGAAAAAATTAAAATTTTATTAAAAGCCGTTGAAAATAATAAATACCCAAGAGAAAGCAATATAACGTCAAAAATTAAAAAACCAAATTAGTGAAATGATAAAATAAATCTAGATTAAAAAAGAAATGGCAATGGAACAGGAAAGCTTCCTTATATTCCATATATATAAAAAAGTATACCCATCACAAGTGGAAACTATAGGGACATTGCGCTGTTAAGACACTTGTTACAAGATTTTAGGGTGAACAATAAGAAGAAAACTAAATATATACACAGAAAAATATTGGGAAAGTATCAAGCAGGTTTTAGAAACAATAGAAGCGTGACGAATCTAATATTTATATCTAAAGAACTGCAAGTTCTTAGCTACGAATATAAAATATAACTGCACACATTATTCATGAACTTTAAGAAGCCTAGAACAGCATTAATAGAAGAAAGCTGTGTAAACAATCCATCAATTAGAAATTTTGGAAAAACTTACTAGACTAACGAAGATGACACTAGACAATACAATAAAAAAAACATGGAATGGGAAAGAATCATAGGAATTCAAGATAGGAAACAGAGTGAGACATCACTCTTCAACCTGAAGTAGTAATGAGAAACATTAAAATAAAGCAAGAACAAAAAAGCAAAGAAAAGTCTCAAGAAAACCAAAAGAAATCGAAAGCATGGGTGCTTGAAAACACTCATGAAGTCAAAGTATATTTCCAGATAGACAAAAGAAAGAATTTGCATTACAGTCATAAGGCCTACAGCTACTTATGCATGTGAAACGTGAGAAGGTGGGAAAGAAGGATGTTACGAGCTATATATGGAGGAATAAGACAAGATTAAAAGAGTTGTTAAAAATCCGAATATCAACTCAATTGCCAAAGCACAAAGAATAAGGTGGCTGGGGCACGTAAAAAGATTAAGTGGAGAGATAGTGCCAAAATTAGTCCTAAGCTGAGGACCGCTAGAAAAGAGAAGAAAGGGTAGACTTAGAAAAATGTAGAAACAAGATGAAAGAAAAGAGCAGCAGAACAGAAGAGAATAAAAAAAGACAGTACAAAAAATATTTAGAAAAAGATGGTTAAAAAGTAGGACTTACGTTAGATCAATTAAATATAAAATGTCTTTCTTGCTTTCTCCCTTTCCATATTACCCTCTCAGGTGTCGGAGTCGGGTTAGTTTTCTTTAGTTTCTTTCACCCATTTTTCCATTGCTTCCTGGATTGTGCTAATTGCTTCATTTTCTCCATATTTTTCCCATTTCTTTTCCCGCTTCTTCTATATGAGTTAAAATATAAAATGTAAAATTTAGAAATTTAAATTTAGAGGTAGTAAATTAAAATGTACGTAATGCTATATGCTCTAGGCCTTCACGGCTTGTGGAGTAAATAAACAAATATAATGATAGAAGGAAGAAATGCAGCAAGAAGGCCAAGATTATAGTATATTAATCAGATAATGAGAACTACGAATTTTCAACATATACAAGCTTAAAAAATTATTGCAGCATAGCAAAATTGGAAGATAATCAGGAAATAAACTAAAGGGGGTGATTGAAGACTAGAAAAGAGCGATAAATGAGTACGTATTGCTGATTGATAGTTTTGGACAAGAAACATCGAGTGCTGCTGTAACTACACAAACATATGGAAGAGCTATTTGAAATTTTATGTCAATTTTATTATATTTTAGTTATCTAATCCCATTTTGGATAAAATATCTGTGATTAGCTATATTTTCATAGAAAGCAAATTCCTCCTGAAAAGCATTTGGCACATAAAACTTCAAGCATTTTGCTTATATGGTGTAATATTACAAAGTGTAAGTATTAAAACAATGCATGTTGTAAATTTCCATATTCCTATACTGTGTGTCCCAGAATATTTTGGCTGACGGTTCACATTGGGAAAGGCGGAAATTAAATATAGACCGCGACCCGGCGCGGTTATAAAAGCAAAATCACCCCTAACGCGGGTATAAATAACCAGAGGTCAGGCCGGGCGGTAATGTGGCACACGTGCAGGTTCCGGTACGAGGTCAAAGTTCCGGGTGATTGATGCCGGTCTGGAAGATAAGAAACCGCCTATAACGGATTACTGGATGACTGGACGCATTCCCGGGCGAATCTGCACAGCCCGTCGTAGCATCCTGCCTCTTTTAATCCCATTACCGGCGTCCGCCCGTTTCTCCGCCGGGCTCGCTGAAAAATGCCCATCTGGGGATCTTCAGCGAGGAAGACGCGCTTCCGCGGCGAAGCGCCGCCCGATGCTATCGACTAATGCACTAGTTCATTTATACATTTCTAATAACGTAATTGCCTGTTTTTCGGGCACGCACAAAGTGAATTTGTCAGATCGCGTGCGCTGCGGAATTTTTAACTCGCCGGCGCTGGAGATTAGAGAGCGGCGATTGTACCGTGAAAATTTCCAGCGCTATCGCGCGGGGGCGAACCCGCCCGAATTAATCCCGCCGCCGGCGGGCGGCCGCCGGAGAGCGCCGCTAATCGCAAATATATGCAAATTGATATTACACGGGGCAGGAATTTTCCGATGCTTCCGCGCGCATCGCGAGGCGGCCCTGAATTGAATTCGGCGGAAACAAAACGCGAGACGCGAACTTCTTCAGGGAATCGGGCGAAGTTCTAATTGGGAGCATTAATAAGTTACATTCGAATTCTCCGGCCGCGGTATTCTCTCCGGGCAACGTGTAATTTAAATACTGCTATCGTGCGGGCTGCATCCAGATATGTCATCGATAATAAATTATTTCATGCATTTCCAATGCGACAGATCGATACTAACTACCAACAGAACGCTCACCTTACATTTGAGATGCTTTAAAGGTTACGACTACATAGACTAGTACGAAGTATTCATCGTAGAAAGTGAAGAGACAGTTTCACACATAGTGATAGCGTACTTAACACAGTTTTTTCGTATTTTGAAATTTTCTGCCCGCATCAGAAATGGTGCGCGACGATGTGGCAAGCACCACACCTTAGGCGACCGCCATTATTACCCCTTGTTTGAAATGAACGCAGATACTCAATTATTTTTAGTGACTGTCAGTGAGTAGGCCACCCTCCAAGCATCAGAGAGCTCCAGGAATGAACCCGGATCCGTCCGCACCGCAGTCCGAATCTCAACCTCGTGACCACGCTGGCAATTTCTTCTTCTCAGACGATCATTCGGGCTATTTGAATTTTATTCACAGCTGCTCTGATCAGTTGATTAGAATTGCAATTATACCAGTCTCTTAAATTACGCGGCCATGAGGTCCTTCTTCTACCTACGCTTCGTTTACCCTGTATTTTTCCTTGGATTATTAGTTGAAGCCACTGGTATGTCTGACCTCTCATTATGTGACCCAGGTATTTCAGTTTTCTTTTCTTGATAGTGAATATTAACTCTGTCTGTTTGCCTATTCTACGCAGAATATTTTCGTTTGTCTCTCTCTCTCTGTCCAGGGAACTTTTAAAATTCCTCGGTATAACCATAACTTACACGATTGTACTTTCGTTAGATGTGTTTCATATAAAAGTATTGAGAATACATAACATCTAAGTAATCTTATTCTTAATGCATTGTTTATATCTTGACTGCAGAAGAATTTTTTCATTTGCATGAGTCCACCTCTGGCTATTTCGATTCTACTTCTAATTTCTTCTGTTGAATCAACCGAACTATTTACCCAGATTACTAACTATTTGTATTTGTCTACTCTTTCTATTAACTTGTTATAAATTCTTAATTGGGCATCTACGTTTGGTGTTTTTGTAACAATCATGATTTGGGCTTCTTTAAATTTATGTTTAGACCGTATCTTTCGCTTACTTCTCGCACTCTTTCCACTATTTCCTGTAGGTCTTTTATGTTTTCAGCAAGTAAGACTGAGTCGTCGGCATATCTTATATTGTTTACTGATTACCATTTACTTTAACACCTGCTGTTTCTTCACGAAGTGTTATTTTTATGGTTTCTTCGAAATATATATTCAATAGAATGGGAGACAATATACATCCTTGTCGGACACCTCTTCTTATTTCGATCTCATCAAATACTTCGCTTTCTACTTTTACAGCTGCTTTTTGGTTGTAATAATATACATTTTGTATTATTTGTAGGTTCTTTTTATCAATTTCTTTTTCTCTTAAGATCTTCATTAGTTGTTGGTGTCGGATTCTATCGAATGCCTTCGCATAGTCTATGAAGCAAACATAGACATCTTTATTAACATCGATACTGCGTTGTATCAATATATTAAATCCAAAAAGTGCCTCTCGTGTACCAAAACCGTTTTAAATACAAATTGAGTTTCGCTAACTTCTTACTCTAATTTATTGTAAATTCTGTTGTGGATTATTCGTAATAAAATTTTTAGCATGTGGCTCATAAGGCTAATTGTCCTGTGATTCTCGCACTCTTGCGCATTCGGTTTTTTGCAGATCATTACGAAAGTTGATCTAAGCAATTTCTTAGGTATAACGCCAGTTATGTACACGGTATTAATGAGATCTAATAATGCGTCAGTTTGGTCGTCATCAATTAATTTTAAAAGTTCATTTTTTATTTCATCGGGTCCAGCAGCTTTTTTATTTTTTGCTTGTTTTCTTGCCTTGATCACTTCATCCTTGGTTATTCGAGGACTGTCTTCGTCTTCTGAAACGTAGTTTTGTCTCATTTCGCTGTCATCAAAGAGTTGTGTATATTCCTTCCACCTTTCTAGTTTGCGTTGTAGATCTACGATGATATTACCTTTACATTCTGAGAATACTTGTTTGCTTCTTCTTAAAAGTTCCAGTTAGTTCTTTTACTTTCTTATGAATGTTGAAGTCGTCGTGTTTCTATTGTAAAGTTTCTAATTCTTGACATTTTTCACTTAACCATTGTTCCTTCACTCTTCAGATCTTTATTCTTATTTCTATTTAAATATTTTTATATTTAGCAGTATTGGTGGTTTTGTATAATCTTCTTTCCTGCATTAATTTTAGAATTTGATCAGTCATCCATGCATTCTTCTTCTGGAGCATTTCGGGTTTCAGGCATTCTTTACTTGATTCTAATATAGTTCTTTTAATGTTAGTCCATTTCTCATTGACATAATTTCATTGTCTATTATCTTGTCTAGCTTTTTGAATGTTTTTATTAATTTCTTCCTGTTGTTGGCTTTTAGTGACGTCGTCTTGTAGTTTATCTATTTCAATCGTCTTTTGCCTTGACGTTATTTTAATTTTCTTTAGCCATACTTCCAAAGTAGCAACTATGGGATTGTGGTTAGAAGATACGTCGGCATCGGAGTAAGTCTTAACGGATTTCACGCTATTTCGAAATCTTTTTCTGATCATTATAAAATGTATTTGGTTCCTGACTGGCTTTTGTTTCGTGTCTTGTGGAGATTTACACGTATACAGACGTCTATTTGGTGTTTGTTACTATTAAGTTATTTTCTTGGACAAACTGTACCAGTCTTTCCCCTCGTTCATTTTTCGTTCCAAGTCCGTATTCCCCTATTAGATCTTGAGTCTTGCCTTTGTCCAATTTCGAATTGAAATCGCCCATTATTATTAGTATTTCGTGTTTCTTGGTTACTTTTAAAACTTCGTTTATATCTCTATAAAATTATTCTATTTCATGGACATCTTTATCTGCTGTTGGGGCGTAAACTTGAATAACATTCATTTTTCCTACAGAAGTTGCAAATTTTATTCATATGACCCGATACGAGAATAGAATAAAGCTCGTTACTGACTGACTAATTTTTGTTTCTACCATTTCTACTCCGTGACGATGGTGAGAGTTTATGTTTCCAGAGTAGAACATCTTATATTTGTCTGATGAGTATGTTCCCGAGCCTATCCATCTTTTTTCACTGATTTCACGCTGACAATTTAAAAATGCATTATCAAATGGAAAATATTAGATTTCCCAAAAGTCCTGCATTTTTTGTTTCTTCTTGCTTATAGTGTTGTAACAAACTTTATATTTGTATTCCAAATGAGTTTGCATAAAAATGAGCTGGTCTATTGCCATAGGAAACAGGAACTTTCAAAAAGAGATGCCGTAAAAGAGATTTGTGATGCTGAAGATGAAGGAACTGTAAGTCAGTCAAAAGTTTCAAGATGGTACAGACGCTTTACATGTAATGATTTCTGTTTTGCAAATTTTCCTCGTTCCAGCCGATCATTAAAGTTGGATGATGGTGATTTGCAAGCTGTTTTGGACGCCCAACCTTCATAAAGCACCCGAGATCTGAACGCTGATCTTGGAGTTGGCAAATCAAAGATTCATGGACACCTTCAGCAATTTAATTTTATCCGCCAAGATCCGCACAAACTCACCGAAGTACAGGCCACCGATAAAATAGACATTTGCCGTTAACTTTTCAGAAATCCATTGAACGATCGATTTTGAAAGCGAGTTTTGCCGTCAATGAGAAGTGGATCTTTTTGGTTAATCACAATCCACAGAAGAAGTGAGTCCCAAAAGTACAATTTGCTTTATCAGTTCCGCGTAAAGATTGTTTTGACAAGAAGTTCATGGTGAAACTTTGAGGGTGTACTTTATTTTGAGTGAGTTCCGAACAGTCATGTTGAAAGTTCCCGTTTCCAGCAATAGCAAATCAAAACTCAAAGCTTACTTTTTTGCATACTTATTTAGAATACAAAGATGAAGATTGTTACAACACTATAAGCACGAGGAAATAAAAAAATGCATAAAAGTTGAATTTTCGTAGGTGAGTCTGGACTTTTGGGGCAACCCAGTAAACGCGAATTAGACAATTTATCACCTTCGTGCAGAAACGGTGCGCATAAACCACACAAGATCTTTTAATCAACAACAAATATTACTCATCACCGCAGCTGAACTAACCAAGAAATGATCAATTATAAATGTAATCCACTTATATACTAAAGATCTCATAAAAAATAAACAAACCAAACATATCTTCTCACTAAACTCACTTTATCACTTAGTAATAATGGCGAACAACGTACCATACTGCAACAACTCCCAATAGTCATGCCATACTAAAAATCACTCCCACACCGACTGCTATAAGAAACTAATAAATCACCAACATGCGCAAATTGCAGAAATAACCCCAATGCAATTTACTATGGCTAAGACAACGAGCCAGAACCCAACCTGACACCACCAGAGACCTTTACAGTAGAAAATATTATACAAGCATCTCGCAATCTACAGAAAAACTTAAAAGTGGACTAACTACAAACAACATTACAGCCACCACAGTCAACAAACCAACAACATCAAATAATCTTATACAACTTTTCTTTCAACCAATAATATATTGACTAAGCCAAATTAAAATGTTTATCACAAAAATCTGTTTTAAAAAGAATGACTACCGAACCCGACTCCGACCTCCTTCCACTGCTCGTGTCCTTTGTAAATACCTTATCCCTCAAGCAACTAATCTCTAAAACTTATTAACGGAGTATTATGTTAATATGTGTATAAATAAGTTCTCAGCTTTAGATTTCACAGGACGCAAATCACCGTTTACATGTAACGTATTAGTCCGCCCTCTTGCAGTTTTAAAGCAACGACATTTGGTCTTTCGAAAGATCATGCGATTTGGCGTTTGATGCACATAACCTCAATAATCAGCTGTGATCACGATGGCAACCACAAAAGAGCATATTCGAATTTCTATCCACTTCGCGTTTCATCTTAAGAAAAATGCTGCTGAAGGCACCTAAATGATTTGTGCTGCATATGGTGAGAATGCTGTAAGTCATACAACGTACAAAAAGTGGTACCAAAGATTTCGCGGAGCAGAGTTTAGTCTTGAAGATCAACCGCGCTAGACACCCTCAAACATTTGACACGGATGAGCTGCAGACGCGTTAGGCTGGGAACTTCTCCCACATGCGGCGTATAGCCCAGACATGACCCCTTCCGATTATCATTTATCCCGGTCGTTACAGCATCACTTGACTGATACGCACTTCAAAACAGAAGAAGTCCGAAAATGAATCGATAACTTTATCGTCTCGAAGCCGGTGAGTTTCTATCACCAGGGAATTCGCAAGCTACCCGAAAGATGGCAAAAGGTCATCGATGCCAACGGAGAATACTTTGATATTTAAGCTTTTTTGTTTGCTTTTAAATAAAACTTTAATTTTGCAGAAAAAAGCTGAGAACTTATTTATACACCTATAGACTAAGACCGAGTTGCAAATTTACTGGATTCCAAATTATGCAATCCCATAAACCCATATTTATTCAGCGATTAACCACATCAATTCAAAGTAGTATAAAAATGGCCTGGAAACCATCAAAAAGGACCTTCTATATAAACTACAATCATCTTCCAAAATACAAATAGAGCTAAGAAGAACAAAAAGCTCTATTTGGCGCAAATGCCAAAGAATAATTAATTCAATAGTCAAAAATCGAATAAATAAATTACACATTAAATTGAAAGAGAACTGGACAACCTGTAAAGTAAATGCTTCTAAAAACATGATTTTAGTCCAGAGGCCATAGGATTGTGCAAAACAATAAGAAATATGCTAAAAAATAATAAATACCCACGTTGTCCTCAGAAATTGACAAAAAAAATTGTAGCTGAGACACGAAGAAAGCTGTCGCGTTTGCTTCTCCTGCTGAAAACACTTTTATGCCAACAATCGCCTGCACGCTAACTCATTTTATACACGTAATTAACACCAACTTCTCTAAAAGAATTAAAAGGCCTAATAAACTACCTCAAAAATATCCCGACTACGACCTTATTAGGAACCCCATCCTTCAGCACTTTGCATAAAAAGCACTCGCCTATTTAAGTACAATTTACAACGCTTGTTTAAGATAAGACTACTTCTCTTATTCATGGAAATATGCACAAATAATAATGTGTGCTAAACCTAGAAAGAACAGAAAGTAAACACTCAGAGACCTATTAACCTGCTAACTCATTATCCAAACTAAAAAAAATATATACCAACTACACTAAAAACCTCAACTTATTGCTCATATTTTGATTTGGCTTTCGAAAAATCACTCAAAATGACATTAGTTAGTAAGAATTAGTAAATTTATCAAACGCAGCTTTAAATGCAAACAATACGTTACATAAATTTTATTTGAACATTATGCAGATCTTCGAGCAAGTGTGGATTGAAGGTCTTAAAAGGAAGCCTCTAGATATCAGCATACCAACTTACATCAACGCAACTATCTTCTCCTTCTTGAAAAATCACAAGTTGGGAATCAAAGATAATTCAACATTGTCCAAAACCGAAAGTATTAGGGCCGGCATTCCACAAGGCTGCATACTTGAACTCATACCTTTTAACGTGAGGACGTCCGATCCTTCTGAAATAAATGCTACTTTGGCAACATTTGCCGAGCAACTAAATACAACAACACGGTGAGAGCGTTACATCACGTAAGTAATAAACTTTCCTCCGTTTGCATATGCGCGAAAAACACAAGGGACTATAGACGCCCATCCTGTGGCGCTATACGCATTAGTTTAGTAAGCAAAGCGCAGTGGAAAAAGGTGTATTCGTGGTTTACTCGCTCAGTAAATTAATTAAAAATGAACGATGGTATAGAAAATCCCGTCAAACGCAAAGTGCATGCAGTAATACGATTTCTGTGTGCACAAAAACTTTTAGCAGCTGCTATTTATGGCAAACTGTGTGATGTTTATGGATCAAACATGATGAGTAAATGCGTGTTACGTCAATGGAGTCGCATGTTTAGAGATGGATACACTAACATACATGACGGGATAAATAATTGCCGTCTATCTGTAGCCAGCAATAAACTTATGCAGGAAATCGACAAAAAGATCTGTGAAGTCGGTCGGATATCTAAGCTTTCTATAGACCTGCCTAACATTCTCAGACTGTTTTATATGAGGTAACAACAGAAAAATTGAGATATCACATGCTCTGTGCTCTTTTAGTACCAAAACTCCTATATGAGGAGCACAAAACACACCGACTGGGCTCTGATTTGGAATCTCTCCTATTATGTCAAACAAATTGTGACCGGCAAAGACACCTGGGTGATGTACAAGATGTGATTACAGGATGGTTTTCTTACCAGGTGCAGAGTTTTTTATATAAGAAATTTTAAACATTGTGACACTATAACGAGTGCCTTGATTTGCATGGCGATTATGTTGAAAAATAATGTATTTTGTGGGTTTCTAATGTGTATAATAAACGTTCTGGATTTACGCGTGTCTATCTTTGATAACCATACGGAGGTTTCTTTCGGAATGGTCCTCGTAGTTTGCATTAGTACGTTATTACAAAAGCTTCACAATGTGGTTAAAGTATATAAATAGCATTTTAGTAATACATAAACACGTTAAAAAATACTGTCATAGTTTCTAAACCATCTAATAGATATACAAAGATATTTTCATAAATAATTAAACCACACATCCGCAAAATTAATTTGTTGAAGGTCATCGGCAACTTATCTGTCTACTTACGCCTACATGTAGGTACTCTTTTAGTTACCAAAATGTAGAGCTGCCCGACAATTGTAAGTGATTGTTTAATTTATTATTTAATTGCAAATTATTTATTGGTGTGTTTTGTGCAGTTTTATAACCGATCGTATTTTGCGATTTCATTCATGTATTTACCATGTAATTCTATTATTTTCATTATAAATTAGCAAAAATGGAAACTAAAAAGTACTTATCAATCAAAAATATGTATATAGAATAAAACTGCAGTTATGGTTTGTATGCAAATTGTAAGGCGTCGGTGTTGAGCAAATATCAAGTTATTTTTAATGATGTTATGACAATGATGGTCGTGGATGGGGATTGCAAAAGCTTATTGCCATACGAGCTGATCGCAGAGCTATTCTGCAGATAATAGAATAAGTAACACTATTGCAATAAATCCACTACACGATCATTCAAACACAAATGTGATGTTAATCATCTTATGACAAGTACGACGTATTGCTAGTGAGTCTAACACCTCATTAATTTCTAAGCGTAAGTATGCTCGCTCAAGTGAATCATAACGTACCCATCTGCATTCTAGAATTGGGTGTAAAAGTGAGGAGCGCAAAGCAGGTGGCAGCAGTTCTGCAGCAATGAAGATAAGCTAATATACAACCGACTAAAACGAAGATTAGACCCTCTCCAAAGCCAACATAAGAACATTATATACCCACAATTTCTAAAAATGATTACACGATATGCAAGCTTACAAAAAGTTTTAAAATACCAAAGATAGAAGTACTTCCAATTATAAAACCGAATAGAGGCAGAAAACTGCGAAACATTTGCAGAACACCTTGTCCAAGTCTTGCACTACTCGGATTCAATATTAATTATGACAATACTGTTATTAGAGTTTTTCTTATCATACTTTGGCAAATTCCACCCCCTAAAAAATTGTCCCCGTTATTATTGTGCCAAAGCCAGAAAGGCCTGCTAATGAAACAAGCTCATATCGTCAAATTAGCCTTCTCTCTATTTTATCTAAGATTTTCGAAAAACTAACGAGGAACGAAAAGTATCAAATTGGTTTCTGTAAGCGCCGCTCAACTATACAGTTAACTCAAACAAATTGTTAATAGTATCATCAAGAGCTTCGAGAAAAATAAATTGTGTACTGCCATATTTCCAGACGTCGCCTAGACTTTTGGTAAAGTTTGGTGTACATTGGTGTGTTACATAAAATCAGAAGCATTTTTAGCCCGTATTGCCATCTCTTAAGATCGTACTTGTCAGAACGCTAGTTTCAACTAAAATACAACTCCAGATACCATTAAGTAAAATCATGATTACCCCAAGGAGGCCAGATTTACCAACACAAACATTAACTCTGTACTTGGATCACGGAACCTACAGCATCAGTTAGATATTTTACAGAACTGGTTTGGTAAATGGAAGATGAACGGAATAAAATCTACATCCTCTCTACAAAGCCTATAGCATATTTTCCTCTTTTCCTTATTAATACTCAAATGCCGGTAAATAATGCTTATAGTTACATCTTGACCAAAAACTTCGAAAAAGTACGTCAAAACAAAAAGTTAGAGAGATGTCATGGTTAACGGAAAGAAGATCCAAATTATCTATAAATAATAAACTATTATTATAAAATGTGTCCTTAAATCTATTTGAATTTGACATTGTACAAAACCTTGAAATACAAGAATAATTCAAAGGATACAATCTAAAATTTTAAGATCTATTACCAGTGCCCCTTGGTACGTATCAAACTTTACACAATGACCTAAATATTCTGTTTGTCATCCAAAAAATTAAAAGATTGTTGATGCTCTACTTCGGACAAATAGAATAACATGAAGATAATATAATGTCAGAAATAACTGATGTCCCACAAGTAAAGAGCAAATTTAGAAGATTGTGGCCCTCAAATCTAACAAGAACTGTATTGTGTGAATTAATCAAATACAACCTATCAGTGGTATTTTTAGAGAACGGACTTAGCTTATATTCTTGTTTATTATTTACTTATTACTTTGTACTTAGGATTAGATTGTAAATATAAAATTAGATAGAAAAAACTCGAGTGAAAAATTAATATTAGTAAACTTACCTCAATCTTCATCCAGAGACTGTATCTGCAAAAGAAGAATCAAGTGTTATTTTAGTCAAGAAATGTTGCATCATATTACAACTAAAACTAATGGTTACGCAAACGCACAGAGTGTTGTTACTATTGGACTACCACCCTTTTCCTTATGCAAGGCTGGATCCTAACGTACATGAATCACTAGTTCCAAATTGTCGTAACCGCTTTGACAAAATAGTGAGTTTTTTTATTTTGTTAACAGTCAAGCAAATAACGAATATGTAAAGTGATCCAAATTGGTCTTCAAGAAGTTCTTCCTGAATAAAACACAAAATATTGGAACAACCGGAATTTTATTGCTATCAGTTTGAAGTACAGACTGAGTAGTTACCTATGAAATACAACGTTTATCAAATGCTTTCCACGACTCCCTAGATTTGCGACTATTCTTCCAGCAAAGCTTTCCATAATTTTTTCTTATAAATTCGGCTTTATTTCAGCAATTACAAGTCTGATGTTCTCTTTTAGTCCTTTTCTTCTTGTTGACACAAGCTATTATCTTCAAATAACTTCTAAAAATATCTAATGGGGTTAGATTACAAGACTGCGGTAGCCCAACGATGTCACCCCTCTACGAGATACCACGATCAGGAAATTTAGTTTGAATGCTATGCGAAATATAGATACAAAGAAAAATTTTCTCTCGAATTGTCATTAAAAGCGTTGAATCACCCTTCTTACCACAAGTGCATAAGTTGTAAATTTTGGCACAACTTGGCATAGTTTCCCCTTCAAAAAGTTGGTGGGCCCATTTTTCTTTTGTTAAGTCTGTTACTAGTATTGTCTACCTAAGCTTCGAGGAAATAGTAGTTTCCTGTATTAGTACGCTGTATGCTAAAAATTTGTTCAACAAATAGAGCTCCTCTTGATAATTATAAAGATATGACCTTAATGCTACTTTCTTTAAGAGAATGATCGATACTTGCATTTCAATCCCCCAATTTAATCCCAACAAATTTTTTCTTTGAGATTTTCCCAATTAGCTTTCTTAATACTTTAATTCCGGGAATTTTATATAAATTTTTTTGTTTTTTTTTTGTACCTACACTCTTTTCTGCTGTATAAGTCAACGTAGTTGTTACTGTTTTGTAAATTTTTACTTTGGCTTCTTTTTACATAAACTAATTGTACCACATCATTCTATTTAGATAAAAAATATAATAAAAAAAAAATAAACAAAATTTTTTATTCTCATTTAATGCATGTATATGGCAAAAAAAGAGCCGCAGTATCCTGAGGGATAGGTCGCTAGACTACGAAACCTAAAAATGCAAGTTCAAGTCCCGCCCTCAACAATTCGATCACTGACATTTTTACGGTCCAGCTCGACTCAGGCTGCAATAAATGAGTACCTGGAGGTCAAACTCTGGGGTAATAATAGGCGGTCGGTACGTAGCGCTAGCCACGTTACCTACCCTTGTGTACCGTAGGCTCCTATAATGCGTTCAGCGAATACGTATACTAATATAACTGTTAAAAATTTCCGTTTATTTTAAATAACTGTCCATTATTGGCCGGGTATTTCAGTAGCTAACTACACATTGACCTATTTTTGGACACTTGTGTATTACTGCTGCGCCTAAGTTGTTGTGGTTAGAAGTGGCAATTTTATTTGTATTTTACTATTAATGATAGTGTGTATTGTAAAAATGAGTTCTTAAATTTGGATTCATCTGTTTAACGCAAAGGGGTAAATATAAAATATTAATATAAGTGAATGCTACATTGTAAACCTGGCTTCGGCGCACACCTTTCTGCGTTTCAAGGGCGGTTCAGAGGTGTGTCATGATGATTTATTACTACATGTATTCGCTGAACGTGTAATAGATTATAGCAGACTATCCTGTTACCACTTCGAAGGGCTTTTGTGGCCTATTACAAAGAACTATTATTATTATATGGCAAGAAATTTGTTCCCGTTAAAGCAAAATAATCTACCCTAAAGTTTCTTTGTCAGTACCATAGAAACTGTTTCTTACATAAACAGTCTAAACCATGTGGTTAAAAAGTTGTACCATTTCAAATAATGAAAGTTGGTCCATTTTACAAATCAATTATATATAATTAGTCCAAAATGAGTTTGTTAAAAAAATATAATACGAACATAGCATCTTATAATTGTACTTTAGATTACCCAAATGGCCTAACATATAGGACGTTTTTCAACTTTGATAATTAGTTTTAAGTTAAAATTTCGAACTCCAAGTTTTTCTGATATCTAACGAATAGTCCAAATATAATATTATTACACATAAGTGGTATATTTTTACAATATGGCCATTAATGAGAAACATTATTAAATTGCGAAATTTTAGAAAAGCTTAAGAATTACTTTAGTCATTTACAGTGTATGTGAAAACAGTACAATTGCTACAGCTGATTTGTTACAAGCAATTTTTTGTTAAACCTAAGCTAGTTCACGTGGCCACAAAAAAATCGACACTTTACAACATTTAAAATAAAATTACTTTAAAACGCACGTGTAAGGCAAAATTAAATTTTGCTTTTCCTAATTAGATAAAATATTTGGATCAAGATTTAGAAAGTTTTCCAAACAAAGTGTGATTTATTCTACAAGCATGTAACATTAAAATGCTAAAACGCAAAGTACGTAGCACTAACACTAAACTAGAACAAATAGAAATAAAAACAAGAAATTTTTTTTTAAATAAATACCTTCTCTTATATCCCATTTTTGTATAATGGTAATATTATGCCGGTATTCCAGTCTTGTAATACGTCTTTTGTTTTTATGATATTATTTAGTAGATCTTTAAATACTGCTTTTGCTTCGTCTTCCATGTATTGTCCTGCTGTTTTTTCTAGTTGGAATTTGCCATCGAGGCTTTAGTAATCTCCTTTTCTATTGTGGATTATATACTATTTCTTTCGTTATTTTCCACTTGTAATTGTTTTTCAATTTTTGTTTTTGTTAGTTTTTCTAAGTATTGTTTCCATCTATCCATGATATATTTTTTGTTTGTTAATATGTATATCTTTTTATCCTCTATGTTTAATGGTCTCGTTGGTTTCTTTTGTCTGATCTGTTTTACTGTACCATAGAATAATTTCTAGTTTTTTTGCGTAGTGTTTCTTTATTTTATTACCAAGATATGTCCGTGTTTGTTTATTTGCTTCCTGTGTATTTAACTTTCTTATTACTTATTTTTTTATAAGTTATAGTCTCTTTCTAGTTGTAATTTTAAAATTTTCTCCAGCTATGTTTCTCTTCCTTTATCTTCTGTTGTATTTCTGTCCTCCGCCATTTGCTTATTTTTGTGTTTAGGTTATTTGTTTTGACTATCCCACAATTTTCCTTGCCTGCTAGAATGATATTCTCCTTAAAACATTTTTATTTATTTTCTATTTCTATTTTTTTTGGCATCTTCTATGTTTAATCTAGTTTGTAGTTTATTTTGGTATATCGTTTTGATTTCTTCACCTTTTAAACTGTAGCTTTTAATTTTAATTTTTTTTGTCTGGTTTATTTTATTTCCTCTTTTTTCTTTATAACTTCCATCCTTACCAAGTAGTGGTCACTTCCAATTTCTGCATATTGTTGTATTTTTACATCTTTAATCGCTTTCCAATTTTCTATGCATTCTATGAAGTAGTCTATTACAATTTTTCTTTTCTTGAGTGTATTTCTATGGTAAATTTATGTATGTCCTTGTATTTGTCAGTATTAGATCGTTTATCACAAATTAACGTTTTTTGTTGTTTCCCCGTAGTCTTCAATATCTTTGAATATTTTTAATGTTGTCGTCTACTCTTCCATTCAAGTCTCCCATGATTATAGTGTTTCCTATTCCACTATCTATTTCTAATTGTAACATTTGGTAAAACTCATCCTATTTTTCTTTTTTTGCATTGTCATTTGGTCCATAGACCACTAGTATAGTACCCAAGTTTGGTTCAAAGATTAGCAATCTTTTATTCACATATTTTCTTTTTTTTATATTTTTTATTTATATTGCTATCAGTTCTACGCTTTTTGCCCCTCCCCCATTTCGTATTTTCCACTCTTGGCCATTATAGTATGTATCCCATTCTTCATTCTTGTATATTTTTATTTTTCTTTTTTGTTTCTGTTATTCCCAGGTACTACAATTTTCGGATTTTTGTCTCTTCAATAATCTCATATTTCTTACCACTGACTCCTCTAATGTTTCCAGTTTCTATTTTTATCACAGTTCTCATCATTTTCAGTTTTTTTTATTTTCATTCGTATTCTTGTAGTCTTCTTTGAGTTATCGTCTTTATCCGTGTCCCGTACTGTATTCCATTTCATTGCTCTATTCGTTGTTCCATTTTTCAGTCCAGTTTCAATCTTTTTTATTTAGTTTTTTGTGTGGTTGTTTGCATTATTTTTCTTATTTGCTCTTCAAGTAAGCTTTATACTTCTGTTCTCTGCTTACTGTGTTTGTCGTGTATATCTTATTGTTGATTATTAATTTGTTATATTTTAAGTATGGCCTATGTTATTTTTCCAAGCTTCTTTCAGTTGCGATATTAATTCTCTCCTTATTGTACATTTTTAGGGTAATCCTGGTCGATCCATATATGTTCTTTCAGTTTTTTTGCATTTCTTTATATCATTGCCCTTGTATTTTCTTTAGTAAATTTTACCAATATCGGTTTTTGGTTCGGTGAATTTCCTTTATCTTCTTATATCATCTGCATCTATCTTTCTGTTTAGGCTTCTACCTATCTTCCTATTATTCTACATACTTTTTTGTTTCGTTTTTATTTTCATTTACATCATCGCTAATTTCCTTTGCTATAAGGTTTTTCCTTTTATTTCTCTTTCTAACTTTTCTATTCCTCATATTGTTCTGCCATTTGACTTTTTAGTTTTGTATTTTTTCTTTTATCTGTTTTATTTCTAGTACAAGAATATCTAATTTTCCGTTTATTTGAATTATATTAGTAATTATTTTCTGAAACATCTCTATTCTTTCCATGTTTTTTACAACGTCCCTATATCAGTAGCTCGTTCCGCCGTTGTGTTATTTACCTACTGGCACCAGAGATCACCCCACGTCAACCATTCGTACGGTAACCTCTAACAAAAGATATTGAAGCACAAAGATTTTATTTCTTAAAATAATATGGTTTATTTATTCGCAATACTTTCCGGTCAAACCACGTACTATAGCAGTACGCCTACACATTTTAATTATAATAGAAAGGATGCCATTTTACGCATATTTTAAACGTAAAATATGAGCGTCACTTAGTGTTGTTTGTATAGATATGTAAAGCGGAACAATTGACATATTAATTGTACTATTAAAAGTAACGCCGATCATAAATAATCAAAGGACTTTAGAAGGATACACTCCTAATAATATAAAGTATTTAATATTAATAGATTGAGTGCATGACTTTCACAATTTTAATCACAACGATGTACTTCTTTGTGTAATATTATTTTTTGAACATACTGTTAGTTGTACAAGATAAGTCTAAAGACCAATAATTGGGGATATACTATAAATTACTAAGTTTCAGGAGGCCGTCTAGATTTGCTTATGGACGTAAAAGATGGTGTAAAGTAGTTCAACACATAATACAAAGAAATATATGTTGCAGAAACGTTTGAGAAAGCGTAATGTTAGAAAAAGTATCTACTTAATTAAGGTTGTTTAGAAATTTATTTTGTTCTTATTAAACTTTTAAACTTTTCATTCATTGCCGTCTTAGTACGATCTAGTTTGCGTTTAGTGTTCTGTAATTTGTTATGTATTTTTTTATACTTAGTATTTTCATTAGCACTGTTACACAATCAAACATACATTTAGTTTTTTGTTAGCTATGATTATTTACTAATGGAATGGAACGACAAAGACACCCGTATTAAGTGTTGAAATGAAAAAAATGTAATCGTTAAGACCCGGCAACCTCTCAGCATTAGCCATATGTTTGCGTATGGGGTTATAAATATTTTTAAAGTGGCTAGAGGTGTTAGAAATCGTTTAAGATCTGGAAGACCACGTTCAGTTGAGACTGTTCAGACAGTCAGCCGTAAATGCCCAAATTAAATAAAATTCTCCTCGTAAGCAGAAGATTATTTCTCGGGCGATATAAATTTCCAAAACATCGATATCTCATGTTATTAAGCAAAACCTAGAACTAACTGTTTACAAAAGATGTACGCGATTTTTGCTAACATATGCTTTAAAGAAAGATAGGAGAGAAAAAGCAAAGAGGTTGTGACTACAGAAAAATTATGTTTGTGGGTGAAATATTTTTATAGTGGAGCAATCTTTCAACAAAGAAAATTACATGCTATACGCTAGGTTATTCAAAGAAGTAGCTCAACTAATACAAAGGCCATCATCAAGCAGCTGTGATGTTTTGCTGGGGAGTCTGTTAAGATAAAGTGACCGATATTCATTTTTGTGAAGAGGGAGTCAAAACTTTAGGCATTGTGTATTAACAGGATATTTTGGAAGATGTAGTAAAACTTCTGGGTCACACGATTTTTTGAGGTGAGCCTTGGATCTTTCAGGGAGATTCCGCACCCGCTCACAAAGTTGGTCAACTCAAACTTGGCTGAGCAACAATGTGCCTCATTTTCTAACAGTGGGGGTTGGCCTTCTAGCAGGCCTACTAGAAGGGGATTGCCCAATCTCAATCCATTAGCAGTATTATAGACCATAGATTGCTCAAAAAGACACTCTAATGTTGATTCTTTGAAGCAAACTCTATGGGATGCAGTTAATACTTTTTCAATGAGTTTTAAAACTTGTGCAGAGGATAAGGGAGGGCAATTTGAGTAAAACTGTTGTAAGTATGCTCACCAATAACCATTTAATAAATCCCGAAAATGTTATGCAAAAGCAGTTAATCGTTTTATATTTTCGTTCCATCGTTCCAATCAGTGTGTAACAATATTTATGGGCATACTATGTACAACAATTTGTTGTCTTTATTATTGGTTTTCTTTTGTATTGCTTTTATTGTCTTATAATTATTTGTTCATGATTGCAGAATTTTGTTATAATGTTAATACAATATCGTTTCTTAAATATAAATATCAATTAGATTAAAAATAAATTTATTTAATATAGGCTGATTACTTATTTGTACTATTTAAAATTGTATAATATGCAGACACTATTTAAAATTACAAAACTCCTTTAAGTATAAGCAAACAAGGATTCACACGCCTATGTCTATGCAACACAGTTAACAGATAATTATGTAAATGTGTATATGTATTTAAATATACAAAATAAAAATTTATTGCAAAAAATAATTTAAATGTTTTTTAACATTTTTTTCTTTTCTGATTAAAGAATTAATAATTAACAAATTTTTAAAGCAATATATTTAAATGTTAAACTCTAAAAAGCTTGGTATTATTAATCTATGTGTATGCAACATAACATACTCATCTACAGTAGTAAGTACATACATTTAGTTTTTTAAGTTTGTCATTAAATTTTTCCTATTACTTTTTTAATAACTATTTGCATGTGGTTTATAACGTTATATGCCTCAAGTGAAAGAAATAAAATATAATAAAATTTTAGATTTTTATAGAATTAGCCATTACATTAATATTAATTATTTTTAATTACTAATTATAAAATAAAAATAATAAAGGAATAAAACAGGTAGGCAGTTGTATAGTTCATAATTATATAGCTACTTTTTACTCCTTAGGTATATAAGGGTAGCATCGAACGTTCTGCAAGTTAATAAAAAGTTTTGTAGTTTAAAGTTGCTAGGTAAGTAGGAAACTTTAGTCATTTTTGAAATTGAGAAAAAATAATTTATTGTTAAAGTTTTAAAACATTTTTAATTTTAAAAAGTGTAGAGACTTTCATTTTTAATTTTACTTTATTATTAAATTATTTGGCACGCATGTTATTGTTGAAAATAGGTCCTAATCCAATGGTGATATGACTGGGGCAGAATTATGAGCGACACCAAAATGCCCGAGTTTGAGATGACTAATACTCGAAGACTACTGGTCAGAGGACAACGAGAAGGGCACCATTCGACAGTAAAAGGTTGAAAGTAAACTGGCTTAAATTTTCCTCGCTTCCCCGTATGACGCAAGAAGGGGAGACTTAGTCGGCTAACAAAGCGACGTTTTTACGGAAGCCTCACGTTAGTAGCACTATTTTTTCTCTAATTTTTACTGTAGTTAGGTGTTATTATTATACAGCATACACAGGCCTCAAAGACCCAAGGATTAAAATAAAATTTACAAGTTTATTGGTTGCTTAATAATTCCTTTCAACTGGCTACTCTGTTTAGTTTTGGTTTCTCAGTTTTCTACCTGCAACTGTCGTAGATCTTCTTTTACCTCTTCTAAGCATTTCTTCCAAAGTCTCCCTCTGCGTCTTCGTCCTCCTTTTTTGACTACTTTACAGCTCTATTCTCAGGCAGTCCCTCCAAATGTCCCAACCATCGGATTCTCTGTGCTTTAATAAATGGAATTATCTCTTCTGGTTGTATAATTCCACAATTTCTTTGTTTGTTCATCTGCCCCACATATTTCCCCCTTTTACTCCAACTAAAACCGTTCTTAACATTTTCCCTCATATCTCTATTTTCTTTGTATCTTTTTGGGGTGGAGGGTCTATATTTCACTACGGTACATCAGTATTGGTTTTATCACCATCTGGTAGATTCTGATCTTAGTATTACTTCTCAACCTCTTCTAAGTTATAAATTCTCCATCCAGGATGATTATTTGTAAACTTTCTCTAACCTTTTTCACTCCTCTTTCCATTGCTGTGTGTTTGGCTTTTTTTCGTTCATCGTCGACATAGGGCAGACTACAATGCTTATGTTGATAAATGGTTCCTTTTCTATATATATTTGCTTTTTCCAATTTTTTTCTAATATTCTATTAAATAGTACCGTCGAGAATGGGTCTCCTCGTCGCACTCATCGGTTCACATTAAAACCGTTCGAGGATATGTCTGTTATCTCGACCTTACGTCTAGTTTTCTCTAGAGTCATCTGCACTAAATTTATCAATTTTCTAGGAACATCTAAGCTTACCATTGCTTCATAAAACTTTATCGGTCAGTGGTATTGTAGGCCTAACAAAAATCTAGAATAAAACTACATGTAAGGACAGCTTCTGATCGTAGCTGTTTTCTATTATATATTTTATAGTGGATATCGGGTCCATTACTGATCTATTACTTTTAAATCCACATTGGTAGTCTTATACCCCTTTTTCTACATACACATTTAGTTTATCTTGTATGGATAAAGCCAGTAGCTGATATACGACCTCTAGTAATGTTATTCCTCTATAATTTATGCATATATATTTATTCCCTTTTTGTTAATTGGTAACAATATTAGCATTTTCTCTTCATCCCTTGTTTTTATAAGTATTATTATATATCTTTACTTGTAATGTTGGAGTTCCTTTTTTATCAGTTCCATAATTATGCCACTTTTTCCGTGGCTCTTGTTGTTTTTCTGTTACTTTAGAATTTTCTGAAAATCTGTCCACATCGGCACTTCTACTTCTTCTAAAATATCTCGTGGCTCGGCCATTTTCCTATCCTCTTCTCTTATGGATGTTTCTCCATTCAACACTTTCAAAATGTTTCGCCCTTATTTTTAAACTTTCTTGCCTACGATTTGAGCCGTTTCTGTCTTATAATATAGCAGATTATAATTGTGACTGTTTTAATTCCCTAGTAGAATTTTTTAACTTTACTTTTCTGAAATTATTTTTATCTTTATCGAGTTTTTTGTTCCACCCTTGCCTTTTCGTTGCTCTACACTATTTTTTAGCTATTCTTCTCAATTTTTGTACCTTCGTTTGCCCTCTCTTGAATTATTTGTTAAGATATTTGAACTCAGATTTATTTCTTTCTAATATACTACTCTTGCATTCCTCATTAAACCACACCACTTTTTGACTTTCCTTTCCTTTTCGTAAAATCTCTGTCGCTTCTTGTATCACTTGTGGTATAAGGTCCCACTTATTCTCTATAGTTTCTGTTTATTACACGGTTATTCTATTATAACATGATCATTTTCTCTTTGTAGCTTTTCTTTGTCATATTTATTTCTATTGTTACTATTTTTGTTACTTACTTGATTGAAATTATTTCATTCTTGCAATTACCAACATATGACCAGAGTCACAGTCGGCTCCTCTGTAACTTCTTATTATTTGGATATACTTCTTACGGATGTTTTGTATCGTCATGTGATCTATTCGGTTTCTTGTTCTTCCGTACGGGGATATTCATGTTTCTAGATGGACATTTTTATGCTGAAAGTACGAACTCATAATACGTCAATCGTTTTCTACTGAAAATTCCACCATTTTTACCACCCTGTTTCTATAGCTTATGTTATGCCTGCTGAATTTTCTTATAAAAGGTCTGTATTTCTCTTCCTTCTGGTTATTAGGGTTAAAATCGCTTAACACTATTATATTTCTTAATAGTTTTAGAAACATTCTGTAGCTTCTCGTAGTAATCAGCCTTTTTCTCTTCATTCGCAGTTTTTGATGGTGCACACATTTATTATATTTAACTTTCTACACTTTTTCCTCGGGTTAAATTCTGCTATTGCAAAGTTATCCGGTTCTCCTTTTATTAATTTTTTTGTCTTGTTGCTTATTGTAATTTTTTTTAGTTGTTCTTGCATAGAATCTCCTAAAGAAGATTTCTCAGCCACCTTTCTTTTATTACCCTAGTTGGGTTCTCCATCACTTGGATCCCCTCCTCACTTGTGGTTGTACGTTATTTTGCAAAAATAAAACTTTCTTACAATTTCACAGTATTAGTTGTGTTTGTTGCAATGACAAATAATTAATTGTAAATCCTACCAAACACAGAGAAATTTCCGTAGTGTCAACTTTTATTTAGGATTGTGTGGCGTAAGATCCCTTGATGATAACTAATCGTGAGTATGCTTATAGTTGGCATCCAGAGTACGGCGCTTAAATACAAACAAATTTAAATTTGAATATCTCGTCATACTACCGTGATAAGTCGTTGTTGGCCTTCGTGAAAGCCATATGCTTCTAGGAAACAGTTATAAACTCGAAATGGGTAGCTGTTGCTAACAGGTGTGGAGTACAACCGAAGAGTTTCAATTATCGAAAGTCTTCGCGCTGACCGTTCGGCGACTAAAATTATCAACTGTGTACGACATTGTTCAGAAATATAATGCTTTCGAGGAGTCTGGGAAAAATTTTGTTAACTCGTCGCGAAAGAGTTATTCGAGAGAATGCGTGACACAGACTTCGTCAACCGTTGATTTTGGAAGACTCGGGGCAATCATTAAGTAAATTAGCATAAGTGTTGGGTATTATTGAGCGTACCAGGCTTCGGAATTGCAGAGAAAGACCGACATTAAAAGTCGTATACAGTAAAGGTACGTCAAATGCCCTTTGAGGCTGCTAGATCAAATCAAATTGCCCCCTGCAACGTGAAAAACGAAGCGGCGGGACAAATCAGATTATTTTCTGGTAGAATATTTTTTTACTGTTGACGCCAAGACCCCGAGGATGTCTCGATTATTGATAAAAAATTTCAGGTCAGCGTTTACGTGCTAGGTGTCGTGTCCAGTAAAGGTGACGTCATGCCACCGCAATTCTTTCAAAAGGAGGAAACTGCCATGAAAAGGTGTTCTGATGAACGTCAAATCGTGGATGACAACTGTGACCTTGGGAAGGCGATATGTATTTCAGCAGGATAATGAACCATTTAGTCTACAACTGGTTGTCGGGTAACGTGGACATGTTGTGGTCTAAAGAATTCTGGCCTTCCAATGGCCCTGATTTGAACCCCCTCGACTACTATGTTTGGAGCGTAGTCTAAAGGGTTACTAACAAGTTCAGATACCGCTATCGAAGCAGCATTTACCAGTATGGACAGCACTGCTTTACAGAGAGAGTGCTAGCGCTTTTGGCCAAGGACGGGGGCGATCAGTGCGACTTAGAGGGGTTACATCGAATAATTTTACTCTGGGAAAGTTATACAACTTACATGCAAAAAGATTTTTTGTAATTTTAACTTTTTATCAAATAAGATTTTATTTAAAAAAATGTTTAATTCATCCGGATTTATTAATATTTTTCATTTTTATCAGTGGTCAAAATTTAATCCAAAATATCTGATTTTGGTCGTGAAATAAGAGTTCTACAGATTATAAGACGCTGTAATTTATTATTGGGAGTTAGTACACATGATACCCATTTACTTAATTTCCACTTCTTCCTATTTTGTGTAAATGCATTCTGTTCACATATTAAAGTAGAATTTTGTCTAATCATCGCCTTCAATTCGTTGATATTTAAATTTGATGGTCTGTCTGATATAATTTCGTCTTCTAAGGATTCATCTATTGTAGAAAAGTTTTTAAATCATGTCTGAGTCGTTCCTTATGTAACTGGTTTTTCTCAAAACATAGTACAAAGATATTTTTAACATTGCTATCAAAATATTTGTCCTTAACCTTGATACATTTGATAAAACTTGTCAAAAAGCATAAGTTTGGTTCGAATACAAGGTTTTTGAAGAATTAAAAATTATCCTTTAGTTGAGGAAATTTATTTAATCCATTGCTTTGCAAAAATATTGTGCGGCATCTTCTTAATTATTGGTTTTATTTTTATTTTATTTAATTTTATTAATATTTATTGCTTGCTTTAATCCCAATTGCTTACTAATTCATTATGTGCAACATTTTTAAAATCTTTTATGTCCAAAGTATCTTGTAAACTGTAAACTATCATAATTGAGATTTTAAATACAACAAATTAAGTCTTAGTAGAATCCAACTTAAACAGAATAGACTAGATAAACAAAATATTGTATTTATATTATATGTGCATTCTTTATTATGTACATTAAGCTAGTTAAATTACTGCAATACTGAAACCACTGATGCTGAAAATGAATACTAAGATTCAACTAAACTGATACAAATATTTGGTATGTCATAAGGGCTAAATTGGTCAAAAGTCTATTGATTACATAAAAATTTCATCTAAAATAAATATGCTTTGCCTGAGGCACCTAGGCGTCTGAGTTATATTTATAGATTGAAAGTATTTGGTGTACTGATAGCGTGTGTTAGGAAACGTGGTGGAGCTGGATGAGAAATTGCAAAAATTGCCAAAGTCGGCGTTTTTTTTGACTTTCACCATCGTACCACTCGCCAAGTAGTTCAGCATCATCAATCTGTATCCCAGATATTGCGCTGTTGCAGGATCAACGAAGAAAGTATATTTCTGGTAGATCAAAGATCACCATTCGGCTGCCTGATAGGAACATTTTCTGTATCTCAAGCGACAACCCGCGCTAGACGGCCAGTGATATTTCCCACGAGTTAGGAGCTCTTGCAAGCCGTCTTCGTTTCACTCCCACTATCCGCCGTCGCCTCTAATCCGCTTGATTGAATGCCCGCCACCCCTGCAAGAAACTGTGGGTATCTGCGAAGAATAGAGTGGCCAGGGTCTCCTGGGAATGCGCGCACTTAAACTGGATTAGAGATAAGATGATTTGGAGCGATGAGTCAAAGTACACTATGTTCGGGACTGATAGAATCAAAGTCGTTCGACGTCCCGTGGGCTCTAGATTCGATCTTAAGCACATGCTGCCCATCCACAAGCACGGAGGAGGGTCGGTGTTTGTCTGAGAGAGTTTTTCTTCTGCTGGAATGGGCCCTATTGTCCATAATGGATAGATTCGTCTGCAAGCAGATCCTCAACGACCACATACTTTCATGGGCACGCTAAAAACATGAAAGGGGATTCACTTACCAGCAAGGTAATGACCCCAAACACGAGAGTAAGACAGTCATGGACTGATTCAAAAATCGTCGAATCGACTTGCTCGACTAGATTAACATAATCTAACACCTTTGAAATAAGGTGAAGCGTCGCTTGGTAGGGCAGAAGGCCAGTAATGCCGAGAAGTTCGCTCAACTGAAAACTGCCTGGGAAAGCAATCGACTATCGACACTTTGCTGGATTCCATGCCTCGTAGATGCCAAGCAGTCATTGATTCCAAAGATTATAAAACAAAGTATAAAGTGTCTTTGTTGTTGTTACATAGATTTCTTAGAGTATCTTTTATGATCATGTTCAATGGACCCGAAGAAATCGGTTGTGTTGAATTTGGAGCCAAAATTATATTTCAATTACAAAATGGTTCTGCAGCCATTCTTTACCTGCACCTTCAGAAAATGCAAAAAACACCTGATCAATAGACTTTTGAGTACTGTATATACTTATTTGATATATAAGGGCTTACTTTAATTGTCAAATAAATAGTAATGGCGCAATACCCCTGAGCCAAAAAGAAAAACAATTGGCGTGAACTACCCTAGGGAGATCAGAGAACTTGTCTCAGCGAAACGAAAAGCACGGAAGAAATGGCAACAAACCAGAGCTCCGGCAGACAAACAACTGCTAAACCGGCTAAGCCAACAACTCAAAGAAGAGATCCGTTCTGTTAAGAATGAAACGTTCACTGAATTCTTAAAGGGACTAACAGACGATAAAGATACGAATACTCTCTGAAGCACAGGAGATTAAAGCGGCCTCATAATCATAATCCACCCATTCGTAAAAATGATGGCGGATGGGCTAGAAAAGACGAGGAAAAAGCAGAAATATTTGCTGAACACTTAGCGAATACATTCCAACCACATCCACCTGATGACAATGAGAACCTACCAGAGATAAATAACAGGGAGGACAGGGCCATATTGCCAGTAACTCCAAAAGAAATTTACAATGAGATACAAAAGAATCTCAATGCCAAAAAAGCCCCCGGCTATGACTTAATAAGTGGACAACTGCTGAAGGAACCACCAGAAAAGGGTATAATGAAGCTTACGCATCTATTCAATGCTGCGCTACGACTACAGTACGTACCGCTGCAGTGGAAAGTTGCGGAAGTATTTATGATCCCCAAACCAGGAAGCCACCCAATGAGAAAGCATCTTACCGCCCGATTTCACTACTACCAAACATATCCAAACTGTTCGAAAAACTGCTTCTGAAACGCCTCAAGCCAATTATTGAAGAAAAGCAGCTCATTCAACTCACCAGTTTGGATTTCGGAACAAACATTCGAACATTGATCAAGTGCATCGAATCACTGATGTAATTGAAAGAACCCTAGAAGAAAAAGAAATATGCGCAGCGATATTTCTTGACGTAGCCCAAGCTTTTGACAAAGTATGGCACGAGGGCCTCGAATACAAAATAACTAAAAATCTGCCTAGGCAGATGAGCCACATTCTGATATCATACATCTCTGGCCGACAGTTCAGAGTGAGATATGGCGAAGAATACTCCGAACTAAAAGCTATTGCCGCAGGTGCACCGCAAGGAAGCGTCCTTGGGCCAGTTCTATACTTGCTTTATACTAGTGACATCCCCATGAGTATGGAGTGACGACAGCCACATTTGCTGACGACACTGCATTACTGGCCACAAGCAACGAAATAGAAGTAGCTACTAATAAACTACAATTAGCCGTCAACAACGTCACCAGGTGGACCACGAAGTGGCGAATTAAACTAAACAAGGCGAAGTCTACCCATATAAACTTCACCAATAAAAGAATTGATTACTTGCCTGTAGTGATCAATCAGCAAACAATTCCTTCCGCTAACACAGCTAAATACCTGGGTATGACACTAGATGCCAAGCTCAGGTGGAAAGCATATATAAAGAAAAAACGCGAAGAACTTTGCATTAGATTCAGAAAAATGTGGTGGTTGCTTGGACGACATTCTGAGCTGTCTCTGCATAACAAACTATTGTTGTATAAACAAATTCTAAAACCAATTTGGACTTACGGTGTGCAGCTGTGGGGATGCACAAAGAAATCTAATGTAAAAATTATTCAAACCTTTCAAAACAAAGTACTGCGCAGCATCGTCAACGCTCCATGGTACATTAGAAATGAAGACATCCACAGGGACCTAAAAGTGCCTATGGTCAGTGAGGAAATTAAACGGTTTGCGAAAAAACACGAAACAAGACTACAAGAACATGTGAATGTCGAAGTGCTACAATTACTCGACAACAGTGGACTTATACGTAGGCTAAAAAGGCAAAAACCTTTTGAACTAGTGTAAGTTAAGTTAAGTGAATTATGAGCAATTAAAACATGCGAACGAAGTGTTTTTAACATATGTGGAGTGCGCCAATAGGAGTATATCCACCAACTGCTAAGACTTACCTAGATTTAAGACTTTAAACTTGAATTTAAGTGAGAATTTATTAAGAACAAATTGCTAGATAGTATTTACTGGTTGCAATGTATACGCTTAGTGCGTGTTAAATAAAAAAAATATAAATAAATAGTCGAAGTAAAATAAAATTTTCTCACAACAATATAATTTAATATAAGCTAAAAACTTCCTAGTTCTTAATAAACAAACTCATTTTTTATATCTTTTCTGAGATATTCAAGAATTTGTTGCACCTAAAAAAATTATAAGAGAATGTGTAGTTTAATAGCATCAAAAATTAAACGTTTGTACAAATTAATGTCAATAGAAGCGGCGAAGAAGATATAATGTAAAAGTTAAAGATTCATATGGTTCAAAAGTAAGTACAAAAGTTCAATCTTGTGAAAACTAGCGTCAAAATTGATACGTGCTTCAGTCACCTAATTATAATACATTTCCGAGGCTCTTTGCGAAACCAGTCGAGGCGAATCTATTAACTACTTTTTAAAAGTTCATCTGGAATTCCACATAATTTATTCGGCATCTTCATGTTCTGGCTGGCAAGATCAGTTAATGTGGTGGTAAAATATTCCAGGAGTTGATTGATGTTCAAGCATAATAACTTGTACACATTTATCAAAAGCCACTTTAGAATCTTAAGAGTGCTGTAACTGGCGAATCGTAACCTATAATTGGATTTATTTTTTAAGTCGTTTTAAGTGTAACGGAGCTTTTAGTTAAATAAAATAAATTTGCCAACGCTACTAGACTGCACTTGATAAAAATTCAAAGTTACAATCCAATTCAATGACTTTATATATGCGGAATAAAGCAATAAATACTTGATTTTTTTTTTGAAAAAAAATAGCCTAATCTTTGTATTGTTTTTATGATTATTAGCTCTTGTTATGATGGTACAGCTTCATAAGAAGATTAATCTGAATTGCATCGTTTTATAATTTCTAATTTAAAGAGCAATTTCTATTTGTGGTGTTGTAATTAAGTTTAAAGTCTTACTAAAAAAAATTCCATAAGTTTTTTATATTTTTCTAAAGATATAGACAGACCGAAATGAAAGTCTTTGTGAATTGTAATTTTAACATGTTTCAAATGCTAACTTTTTGTTTGGTTTCAATATGGATGGTAAAAAATAAAAACTAATAAGAGAAATGCGCAAAATCTAGTATTAATAATTTAGGAAGGTAATAAAATTGACGTCTACAAAGGCCAATGATGCATGATCACGTTTATCATAGGACACACTCAAAAAAACAATTGCAAACAAGCTTTATATATAAACTGTATTATTGCTTTTGAAAAATGTTTATGTGCATTATTCCTTTACTAGATGTCGTTGTTATTGTTATTTATAGAAGTATATCACACTATAAACTGTGCATATCACTCACAGTAACATCACATTTACGAGAATACATCAAAGAAACATATATTTGAGAAGAAAAATGGAGGAAATCATAAAAAACATAGTCATCAAGATTTTCCATACACTTTCCATGCCGTATAAACACATTGATGATAGGACATGCGTAAAAATATCATCCGACTGATTATAAATAAACATAGACTTGCCAACATATAAAATTTTCAATTTACTTACATTTTTTTTTTATCTCTTAAAGCAGATCTAGCTGTTTCTTTTTAATTTAGATCATTGCACCATCGCTTTCTGAGGCGTCCTATCGCCGGTTCTATCAACTGGCGACTCTCATCACTCTGTCATCTGCTATTATTTCTATATATTTGTTTCATTCTGCTTTTCTTGCTTTTATCCAGTTCTTAACACTATATATCTTACATATACGCCTTACATCTTCACTTCTTATTCTATATCCCTTAATTTTTTATTTATGATAAAGTACTTTCATCTCCATCGTCTCTGACAGTCTTTGTGTTGTGCTAATGTCAGGTCGTCATAGTGTCATACTCGGTTTTGGTTTCTGTTGATAAGTATTTGATCTTATATATAGTGTTATTTAGACAACCTATTATTCTGCTTGCTTTATTAATTTGTTTCCTTACTTCTTCTTCTATTTTGCCGTCTCTGAACATGTTGATGACTAAATACACAACTTCTTTTATCTGTTCTTTACTTATTACTATTATTTTTGTTACTGGGTATTATCATGTTATATTTATATAAGGTAATTTGAAATTGTCACGGTAGCCTTTGAAGATCATCCTCGTTTGGCGCCGTCTGGATAACAGATAATCTTTAGCTTCTTATTTTCCATTCTGTATCCTCTTTTTTTTGACTTTTATGATGATCTTGTCTATTACCAGATTGAACAGCAAATAGTCAAGGAGTCTCCTTGTCTAATGCCGCTTTTATAGTTCCGACTTCTGTTCTATCTTTGTAAACATTCCCGGCGGTCTTTATTAATCTAACGTCCTTTATTATTATTAGCCACAGATATGTTAGTAAGTTATATTCTAGTGACTTTTTTTAGCTATTTTACTATAAATACGGCATCATTACATGATCGACTTGTTCTGAATCCCCTTATTAATTTTAGCATTGTATTTAGTAGGTTTATTTCTCTGTAGACATTGGGTTCTTTGGAATCAGCTTTCTTAAACATCAGTATAATTATTGATTTTCGCCATTTATCTAGTATTATCTTAAATCTTGAAATTTTTGGATGTATTTAGTGTTTCAATTTCTCTTGTATGTATTTACTATTGGTTTCACCTGGAGATGTTTTTAAATCAGTAATGTCTTTTTACTTCTTCTAGTTATTATTGTTTCTTTGTTTGTTGTTATGTTTGGTGTTTCTTGTAGAATACTATTTGACTCGTTTTTGTATAGATCTGTTAGGCAAATAACCTATGTTTCGTTTTTAATATGTTTGTATTCAATCAGTTCCCTCATTGCACTCCCCTCTTGTCTTATAAAGCGCCCTAGTTATCTTTGCTGCCTGTAGAAATTTAACTCTAGTTCTTTCAAAAATCTCTCCCAGTACTCTGCTTTTGTTTTCTTTACCAATTAATGGGTTTCTTTTTTATTCTTTTGTGTTCTATGTATTCCTTATTATTTTTGATGACAAATATTTCATATAAACATTTTCTTCTGGCGGCTTTTTTGCTTATTTCCTTTCTGAGCCATGGTGTTTTGATTGTTTATTTTTTATTTGTATTCTTAGTTTTAGTTCCGAGTGCTTCATAAGCTGTAGTTAATATGTTTTTATTTTATTTTGATCCAGTTGTTTTTTACGTTATCTTCGTCGTTTATTGGATTTGCTATTATTTTTGCCTTGTAAACTTTCTACCTTTATTTTTGTTTTCAGTTATTTAATTGATTGTTTATAAGGACATTTTATATTTATTCGTAATTTACAGATTAGTAAATAATATTCGCTCCCCATATTAGGTGATCTTAGAATTTTTACATCCAGTATTTGTTGATAGCGTACTTCTCTATTTGTTAGAACGTAATCTATTATAGATCTGTGACCTCGTGTATTTTCAAATGTATATTTATATTGTTTTTTGTGCAAGAATAATAATTGTTGACTATGTTTAGAGTTAAAGATTACCCAATACGCAATCCGTCGTTTTTTTCTCTTTGAACATTTGATTCCATTTCACGATAATGATGTGTGATATCCCTTTCTCACCACACATTTCAGTATAATTATAGTTTTTGTGTAGAATATTCGGACGACGAAACGCACTTAAATGTTAGGTAACATTTCTCTACTGAAACAGTAATTATATACTAAACCTGCTACAATGTTGCTACTTGTAGAGTATAAACTCAACATTACCAATAATAAAATTACTTTATATATTGAATTCAGAAATATAGTACTGATGTACCTTATTTTTTAAACTGTTATTGTATAAAAATACGTTATACAAATTCAACATTGTAAGTGAATTTCTCTTTCACAAGGTCTATAATAGTATACAAATTTTAATTACTGAATTTTTTACTATTATTGCATATATTAATATTACTGACTTATAAACTCTTTACAGGAACAGAGAGTGAAACGCATTACAAATACAAGCTTTTGCTAAGTTGCTATTTTGTTATTCGCAATGGACGAACTGTCAAATCTATGCTATGCTATTAATAAACAATCATAAATTGGGTACGTGATATAGTGACCCTTATCAGGAAAACAAACAAAACGAACCACCAGAAACCATACATTTCGCAACTTTAAACAAAGAAATATTTAGTGGGATCTAAGAATGCAAAAGAAGTTGGTATTAATTAAGAAACTGTTTTTTCATTTTCAAAGAAGAATCATCAATTGACTCCGCGCAAGTTTCAGAGAGGGTAGCATTTTACAAATGCGAACACACGTGTACGACTGAAAAGATGCTGACAATTGAAGCGCCTTGTTGCAGTTGATTAAGTGACCAATACTTTAGAAGGAAATATTTAGAGTTGAACAAGCCCACCATTACAGAAATGATAGCAAGCGATCTTATGGGCACGCAAGACGTTGTATTTCATCAGATTGTGTTATCTGTCATAGTGTGAGATTAGAATCTGTTTGACAAGAAAAATTTTTCTTATCTTTGTACGTACAAGGACTAACAATGAATTAAGATATGTAGCTAATAATATTTTAGACGCTGTTGAACGCAACCTTGGCCTAGATTTGGGTAATCAGCAGGATTCTAGCCTTACTCACAAGACAAAATTGGCGCAAGCTAAGTGCAGGAAAACTTTCTCGAGTTCAGTAGCATTAAAAATGGCCATCGAACTTGCCTTCCTGAAACTTTATGGTTACTTACTTAAACATATTTTAGCGAATGTGGTGAGGGGTATAATCAATTGTTTCCCGTGTTGTTTGGTGCTGTCTATTAAAGTCAAAGTTGATATTTTAAAATTTGGTAGCGTAATTACGCTAGTTGTTATATTGCAAAAATGTATTTAATTATTCTGTTTGATGCTATTTAATAATCTAAACTTCTTGTCCCTATAATTTATTGTCATCCCGTGTATACGACAATGATTGGATAATTAGGGTAATAAGGCGAGTACCATTTTTAGGAAAAACTAATTTTATTTTTAACATACCCTGCATTGAAAATGACATACTAAATCTCACTAGTTATAAAAAATACTCATTAATGGAGACGGTATATCCTCAGTGGCTGAAATTTTTCCCATTAAGCAAATTTCTCAGATTTGAAAACAGAAAAGATATTCCAGACTAAATCTATTCGATTGAACTGTTGCGATGATAGACTTTTTTGTTTTTATCCAGTTTGTCTTTCAAGCTGCCCTGTTATTGTTTTTTCTTTTTCCAAATAATTGATTTTGAAGATCTTAACCAATAAAAAGTATTTGCATTCTTTCATTAACAGTCTCTCAGCTCTCATTATCAAGACAAAGTTGCAGACAATGAAATTTTTCATGCAAGATGTTAAATATTAACTCATTCAGCTGAAATGCCCACCGTGTTAGCAATCTTGCTTAATTCAAGTAAAGTTACCGTAAACTTTTTCGACTATATTTAGTATGGCAACTTCGACCATAAGGGTTTAACCTCAAGTAAACGTTAGGCTACGTTTAAATTCATTTATCCAGAAATAAAAAGCTTGCAGCATCAATGTGGCCTCCGTGTACTTTGCTAACCCCACTTTCATCTGGATAGCCTTCTGTTTTTTTCAAATAAATGCCCTGTATCACTACACAAAAATTGTTGTAGCCAAATTTTTGAAAAAATGAGGTGTCTTAGGGATCTATAGGTTTATCCTTTATAATGCCTATATTGAAAAAAACAAGAGAATTTTGCAGTATGAAATCAATTCAAATATCTTTAAAGCACAATGCGGAAGTCCCCGGTCGCCGGACTTGTGAGAAGCATTGGTTGCCAGAGTAATGCGTTCGGAGCCACGCGGAAATACACAAACGATCGTTGCTGTATATTTCGTAATTTTAACATAACGTTAACGCCCATTACAGCAATGCACCAGAGTGAGACGAAATTCGTGACTGGCACAATCGTTGGAGGGCAGCAATAGTAACGATTGCTACAGAAAGTTCGTAACTCTTGCATTCTCTATAGTAGCCAAGCGCAGCTGGCTGGATTTTCTAGTATTTTAATATGAGGTGCTACATTTTGCTGTTTAAGTTTTTCAAAGTGTAACATAATAAATAGAATATTTAAGATTATTAAAATTATTTTCACCACTGTATCCCACGATAAACACTAAAATGACTCAAGGATATACTGTTCGATAATCGTCTACTATTACATTATAAAATTAGACAACATATATCCGTTCTTGACCGGACATCTGGCGGTCTTATACTACTTTCTATTTAGTGACAGTGGTTAAACTTGAGTAAGAAGGCGTTTGTCCAATCCTTCACCAAACTATAAAGTATTAGAAAGTAACGTGGTGGTGTAGTGTAGCAGATCATATTTAATTTTATATGACGGCGAGTAAATGTTGAAACATTAACTTTAAGAAAAATATTGTTTTTATGAAAGATAGTGACTAAACTCATATAGTACGTACAATTAACACTTGAAAAAAGTAGCAACAAATTTAACTACTGCTATAAACCAGGATAGACCCCAGATATTAGCCTGTTTGGAAACTTATGGCATATTATCCAACAAAATATGATTAAAAGATCATGAAGGATTGGCAAGAAACCTGAGTTTGGCAGCAGTGTCAGATGAATTACAGAAGATACTTCGGAAGAGATATTTTAGTTAAATATTTCAGCGAATTTGTATTGATAAAATTTATTATTCAAAATTTTTATCTGTTTTTATTAAACATACTGTTGCACGCATAAGAACCCTCCAGATAATGATTTCAGCTACACACCATTAAAAAATGTATCTATTCTTTTAACTTCGCGGTATACCTCGATTTATATAAGTTGTGGCCAGTGTTCATATCAACACCGGATACTATTTCGGAATTTTTTATTAACCATTATAAAATAAATTTGGTATCTTACAATTGTGTTTGCGTTATTTTGGAGAGATCTTAAGGTATACAACTTTCTATGTCATATGTTTTTCAATACAAAATTGGATTAATCTCTCCCCACGGTCATTTCTGTTACCTAATCCGTGATTGCTCACTATATCATTAACTGTACCTTCTATGATAATGTTGTATCTACTGTTGGTGCATATGTCAATATGATATTAATATTCCACTGATTTTGCTTTTATCGAAAGCATCCTAACTTAATCAGAGTACGTAATAAAGTTTAGCACAGATTTATTAATTTTGTTGTAAATTAATATCCCTACGCTGCTTTGATGGATATCATCATTTCTTCCAGAATAATATATAATAGTGTCGTCTAATTTAAATTTTTATAAGCATGTCAATTTATATTCGCCTAGTATGCGATTTGATATATTTTCTATTATTATGTATTTATTAGTTATGTTTTTTATCTTTTCTATTTGGACATACTCCGAACATTCAATGTTCCTTTCCTTTTAAAGCTTTTTTTTCTTGTATTTGCCCGGGGATTCTTAGCACCCCTATCCCATTCAAGGGACGCCGGAAACTCGGGGACTATATTTTCAGTTTGATTTTTTATGATGGTTATTCTTGGGATGACAGTATAGTAGTCTTCCCTTGCTTTCTACACTATAATACTTCAGCTTTTCTACTAATTTATCTCCGCCTGAAGAAATCTGTCATCGAGCCATATCGATGTCTTCATGTTTGCCATCGTTGTAGTATTGGTAGTTACTGCTGTCTTATACCAATTAATACAACAGCCGCTCACTATAAAACAGATGTAGTTGCTGGAAGTTACTATGGAAGGCATTAAATTTATTATTTGAAGGTTGTCTTCTATAGTCATTCATTTAGTTTAGCCTATGTTCCGGCACAGTTTCCGGGATGAGGCCGCTTATAAAGCTTCTAGGAGCTATAAATGAGAGTCCTTCCGGAGAACAATAACACAAAACGACGCAAGGGTCTGGCAAACCTGAGTATAGAAGTAGTACTCCTGGAACTCCCATAACAAACCATAATCTAGAAATTATAGTCAGCTTTTCTACTGCTAAAATTAGTAGAAGTTTTCTATTAGGATATAAATGTAATTACACTGGGTATTTCAAAAGAAAGCTTCAATTTGATTGTCTCACTTCGGGAATGTAGTCGCTATGGTGCGTTTCTTGGGAGCGGACCATGCGTTTCGTGTGCAAGAATTTGATGATTATTACAGAGAGAAAGTTGGTTCAGTAATCATTTGCGTAACGTAAATCAAGCGCCAAGTGTTTCTCTCTTTAGAGAACGAGTGTGTAAGTTCGAAGGAATCGGTTCAACTATGGATAAACCTAAGTTGGGATGGCTAAGGTAACCAAAAACTGAAAAAACGTAGAATTCACACGACAGTCCGTTTTCGAGACTCCTGACCTATCTATTTATAAATGGGCAAGTGTTTTGAATGTACCTATACCATAATTACACCACATTCGGTGTAAAAATTTGTGTTTTCACCCCTATACAATTAAATTGGTGCAAAAATTAAAGTCCAACGCTGCCAGTCAAAGACTTCAATTCGCTCATTGGGTAACTGAGCATTTCAATTCATTTAACATTTTGTTTTCGGATGAGGCACACTTTTACCTCAATAGCCATGTTAATAAGTAGAACTGCCGTTACTAAAGCGCTAGGAAACCACAATGCAAGCATTAGAAACCTCTTCACTCACTAAAATAATCGGTCCCTACTTCTTTGAAGATGAAAGGGGCCATGGGTTAACAGTGACTTTAGAATGTCGTGTGCAGATGCTGAATAATTTGGAACCTGACTGTAAAATTGAGCTGGTTACAATCAAAGAACTTCGCCCTCTCCTAACATGTCTCTATCTTGAATTCGTAAAATTTTCCACTAAAAATTGATTTCCAGGAGATGTGTCATAAAGTGGCCTCCGTGTATCCCTGATTTGACTATTTTCTTTTGGGTATATTTTAAATTACGAGTATACAGCAGTGATCGGGCTTTCTGGTTCAACTGAAAGAAAATATCCGTCAAGAAAAGACAGCCATTATGGGTACTAAGTGCCGCACAGTGCTTATAAATTTTGCTACCCGTTTAAAAGAGTGTAGCGAGTATGCAAGATCCCATTTAGAGGACGTTATTTTTAAAGTAAATTTCCCAAAATCTGTATTTTAATAGCAAATGGAAGTTTTTTTAATAGACGTCTCTTGTTTTTTTATAACTATCTTAAAAGAAACTTTCTTTTCAAACATTTTGTACAACTCTAAACTCTATGCATAAATTAACTCCCCCTCTTCATAAAACAAATTATATGCAACGACGTTAAATAGACCTTAACATTTACAAGACCATTCTCTGTCAATTTGACTATTGTGGGTCTACTTAATTGTAAAAAACATATCGTCAGCAAAAAAGTTGTTTTTCAGTAAACTAGCAGTCTGCTAATCGTATACATTGCTATCCTCTACATATTGCTCTCATCATAATTCATATTTAAGATATTTAAGATCTTTTTTATTATAAGGTGGACAGTATTTCAGATCACATTGTTTCTTAAATAAAAAATCTCTCTCCCTTTCCTCTACCTCTTTCCTTGAACGATTCTCCCTATGTTAGAATTACTAAAATCGCCCCAGTCTTCGAAATTCCCTAATGAGAAAGATTGAAGAAATATATAACGTCACATTAAGGTTTTCTACTTTTAAAATCCCGATTTAAATTTAAAATCGCGATTAAGTGACAGCTTTTACACCATGCCATTGTGTTACAAGTAATCAATACGATAAAATGACAGTAATAAGAAATTTGAATAAAACAAAGCATTATAGCATAGCGTTGCTCACATTAGTAAGTTCATGTTACTTTCTATACGACTCTTAAAGTTACAATTTTTAAAATGCATTAGAACAACATAATGATAAAAAGGTAACAAATTGAATTTAATTATTGGCTATTTATTCCAACTGGTATAAAAAATTGTAGCAGAGAGGCACAAGTTCTAATCAGGTATAGATAAACAGAGATACATAAATGATCAGCAATAATTGATAACAGTATACAGTTTGCTCAAGGAGATAAAGCGCTTTACAGTATTTGCTTTTTTAAATCACATCCGCTTGTTTTGAAATTGTTGCTGACGCAGTGCTTTATTCACAAGTTTTATTTTTTCTTATTTACAACCGTTAATTTCTCTAATTAATTTAAAGCAAATATTTGTGCATCACTGTCAATACTAATAATATTAAAAGCATATAACATTTACATAGAACGGAGATAACGTAATGATTAACCAACTTCCTTTCGATAAACTTTTAGTATATGCACCGCATACGATAAAAAATACAACATTAAAAATAAAACATTTATTTCTACAAAAGACTGACACTTATTTTATATATATACAATTATAAATACTTATACGGTAGCGGCAGTTATAGTCTTCTTGTTGGGGGACCTCACTCCAAAGCACATACACGGCGTGAAGTTGCACATGTTGCTGTTCTGGGGATCGAGAATCATCGTGTTGAAGTCCTTCAACACAGAGAACCCATACCCCAGATCGACGTCGGCTCCCAGCCATGTCATTCCCTCACACGAGCATTGCATCGTGTTGTAAGTGTACGATACTTCAGCAGCCACGTTCTTGTAGGCTACGATGTCGGGTCGAATACCGCCATCTCCCACCTGACTCGATCAGATTACTCTTGAAGTTATAGACGAACAGCAGCTTTCCAAAGTTGCGTTTGGAGTCGTGCAAGAGACCAGGTCCGATCTTCTGGAACGCTCCGGACTCGATGCTTTGGAAGCGGTTATCTATCATGTAGACTGACTTGACTAAAATGGCGATTGCACCGGACTGAATGTTAGCCACGGTGTTGTTGATAAACTCGAAGTTGTAAATGGTGCCGTTGATTGCGCTGCTGCCAATGTCGTTGAAATGGCTCCTCGTGATAGAAAGGCCATCCCCAATTAGTCGAAGCGCCATGGGCTCCAAAAAGTCTACATTAGATCTATCTATGCTAACGCCACATTCTCCGTCCTCGAAAGACATCTGAATGGCATTTACATTCGTTCTAATAACCGACACATTGTACCAACTGAAGTTTTTCATGTTGACAAGGTTCTTGAACGCCTCGGTTTCTATAGTGCCGATATTCACATTCTTGAAGAATACGCTCTCTAAATCGTTCACCGGATTGAAGCAACCAGGCTTGTAGGATTCCCTCTTGATTTGCACGAAAGTATGCCTAGGGATTGTTTCAATGTGGCTGACGTTTTCCAGGAAAATTTTAGGCGGGTTATGAGTTATGGTGGTAGGAACAAACTCCAATTTCTTGACGTTTCTGATTTTGAGCCATTGGATGGGCTTGTTTTCTCCGGTGCAGGTGAAAGATATTTGGACGGAATCGCAGTTCTGGATGGTAAATGATGTAATGGTGGCTGGAGAATTGAACTGCCATAAGTAGATCATGATATCCTGAAACAAAATTCTTGAAGGATTTTGAGCAGTTAAAAGGTGTGTTTTATTACCTGAGTGGTGACGTTGGTGTGGCACTGGAAGGTAATATCGTACTTGCCGGATATCTCCTTGCTGGCGTCGCAGGTGAACCCCTTGGCGCCGCACTTCTCGTAACTCACCCTCGTGGCCGCGGACGCGCACCCCCAGGCGAGCGCCGCGAAAAGTAGCAGGTGCGAAAGTGCCATGTTGAGCTGGTGGAGCAGTTCGCAAGTCTGGGGACGACGGGCCGCCGCCCGCCTTATATTGCCCTGGCTGATTCATGATCAAACAAAATCGCGAGATTAAGGTGTCGGGCGGAGAGCGGGAATACCCGCTGCCTCTCGGCCGCGTTAGTGACCTCACGTACCCCGGCTGGAAAATGGCGAAAAGGCAGGCCGCGGAGAAGCCGCTCTTCGGGGCTTTTTACTGCCTCAACAGTGTTGCTGATGGTTGCGAGGGCATTAGCACCGCGCCGCACTCGGAGGTCTTGCGGGTAACCCCGAGGATAACGGGCCGGCCGCCAAGGCCGTCCTTAGCCGTTTTTTTCAAAAAAGACCGAAGCGGCAACTGTCGGAAGCAAGAAGCTGAATTCCATGCACTGCTATGAAATGCTACCCAAATTAACGAAATGATTTTCTTTATGCTCTTTTTGAGAATACTAAGTGTGCTCATAAAACGGAAAATCGAATTAAAGAAGATAAATAACGCTTTAGATGTTTGGCATCTAAAAAAATTGAACTAAAATATATTTCTATACATTCTATAGGGTGATCCAAATTGGATTTAGAATGATTTTTCTTAATAAAACGTAAAATATTAGAACAATCTAAATGTTATTGCTATTAGTGTAAAGTACGACCTCAGCAGTTACCTAAGAAATATGATGTCGCTCAAATACCCTTTAAATATTCCTTTAGGGAAGTTTTCCATAATGCTTTTCCATAAGTGTGGCTCTATTTCAGCAATTACACGTCTGATATTCTCCTTAATCTGAAATCGTAGCAGTTTTATTGACATAAATCCTTTCCTTGAAATAACTCCAGAGGGAAAAGTCTAATAAGGCTAAAACGCAAGACCGAAGTGGCAAATGGATGTTACCTTTCTGCAAAATGACACGACCCGGAAATTTGGTACTGTGTGACTCCATTTTGTTAAAACCATATGTCATTTAAGTTCAAATTGTTGGTTTTGTTGAAAATAAAGTTGTTTAGCATCTCCTGATAGGCAGTAACAGCATTTTTCTGAAAATAGTACGGGCCAATAATTTCTCCGGCCCCAGTACACACCAAACAGTGCGTCTTTGTGAATGCATTGGTTTTTCTTAAGTAGCACGTGGATATTCACTACTCCAGATACGACAATTTTGACGATTTACATAGTCGTTTAAAGAAAAATGTGTTCCATGGCTCAATATATTTTTTTGCTAATACACACAAATGTACTGCATTTTTGGTGATCTTTGATGACCTGTGCCATGTGTTAGAGTTAATGTACAAATGCAAACTTCCAATGTTCACGGAACTCAAACGACGCACAATTCAAATTCTAAAGTTCAAAATGCTATCAGTACAGAACTGCAAAATTTAAATATAAAATTATTTATCTATCTTAAGAAAACTCAATATAAACTCCAGCAATTTAAAATAAGAATCTTAAATTTCTGCAATTTGATGGGTTTGGTTATTTCAGCATTAATTTGCATTTTTTATTATGATAAATTTGATCTCCTTTTAAATAATTTTCGGCAATTTTTTTACAATAAAAACCGCAAATCATACAAAGCAAAACAAGTATTTCCATGCGCTAGTTTTAATTCATTTTTTTAATTTGTTGGAAATGTCCTGAAACAAATTTTCAAATCTGAAAACTGTCGTGTTTTCAGCACATCAAAACCCAAGGTTATTAATAGCTTTCTTCGGAAGTAATCGACAAACAACAGGCTTTATCAGTGCATCGAGGTAAACCCCATTGTTTGTCGCCGGAATTAATTTTTCAGAAAATCAGGGCATGCGTCAGACCGCGCTCGCGGCCGCAAAAACTTAGTCCCTTATCTCGCGAGCACCTCCGCGTTATTCATGCACGTACGTGCTATCGCGATCGGCGCAAAGCAGCCGATCGTCAAATTTTCCGGCGTGCCTGAAAGCCTCGGACTGGACTTCATATCGCCTCGTGGAAACCCAATTAAATTCAAACATCGCGGCGTATCAGAGGAAGCGGATAGCAAAATCTGCGGCGATTGTCGAAGAGCCTACGCAGGTTGCTGTTGATTTTCCGCTGAAGTGCCTTGTGCAAACAGATAATAAGTGCCGACGGCTGAAATTCCCGGAACGAGAAAAGATAATTTCTTTCTCCTTGAATGAAAATGCAATTACGGCTTAAGATGCTAAAACTTGATTACGTGTAATTGTTGACAAAAGATTTGTTACAGAATTCGTTAATTAAAGGAAATTGTTGAGGTTTGTATCTGAACAAATCACTTAGAAGAATTAAACTTCAAGTGTGCTGAATCAATGGTGATTAAATACTTCAAAATTCCGATACATAATGTACACAAAATATGTCTGCGGTTAAGAGCTTTCTAAATGTTCCGTTGGTAGATCACATGATTAAAAAATAAAATTAAAAACTATATTAGTATATGTTATAAAGGATATTGATTATGGATAATACTAAAATTGTAATGTAGCACATAAATAGTTTTTATTCTAATTATAAGTATAGGGTGGTCGAACTTAAACTTTAGGATTTGAATTACGCGCCCTTTACATTCTGTAAACGTTGAAAGTTTGCTTTTGTATAGTTAGTATCTAAACACATGGAAATATCCACTAAAATACCGTACATTTGTAAACTGGGTTTTAAAGAACAGGGTAAGCGGTGGCGTCAACATTTAGACACCCAAATATCAACCTCACTTGCACTTGGTACTCTCTTCTAGATAACAAACCAGGCTCTGGCTACTCAGCATCGGGAGGTATAAACAAATACCACTTGTCTCGAGAAACGGGGCCTTCATCGTTGGGCCAATCATCCACATAAGGTAAGATGATTCAGAACAAAAATAGGATCAAAACCTCAACGCCGTGAGGCATAACTGGGTAGTAGAAAAAAAAGAAGATTAGTTTTAGAGAGCATAGCAGTTAATGCCGATTTTTGCTAAAAAATTGTATTGAACAATGAAAATTAAAAAATTCTTTAAGGGGCTTTATGAATCGTCAAAATTGTCGCATCTGGGCTAGTGAATATCCACGTGCTATTCACGAAAAGCCAATGCGTTCACAAAAAAGCACTGCTTGGTGTGCACTGTGGACTGGAGGAATCATTGGCCCGTACTTTTTCAAAGATTAGCCTAGCAACTCTGTTACTGTCAATAGTCTACGTTATCGTGAGACGTTAAACAACTTTTTTTTCAATTAAATTAACGATTTCAACTGAAATGACATATGGTTTCAACGATGGAGTCACAGAACGTAAAACATTCGTTTTGCTCAAACTAATTTTTTTGACCGTGTGGTCTCGCAGAGGTGTTGCATCACTTAGCCACCACAATCTTAGGATGTATGTCTAAAGTTATTTTTTTTAGCGCACTTACAGACACTGCATCCTCAAGGGCTTATTACGCCCACTAACATGCACTTAAATGCTAGGACATTCACACACGCCCATGGGTTGATCGAGACTCGAACTCGCGCGAGCCAGCTAGAAGACAGAGGCAACTGTTTGAACCTGCTGAGCCACCACGTCCCTAACTCTAGAGTTATTTGAAGGTTTATGTCAAATTCCAGGGCTTAAAAAACATCAAGCGTGTAATTGCTGAAATAGAGCCGTATTTATCAAAAAGCTTCATGGAACACTTTGCTAAAAGTATGTCATCGGAGTCGTAGAGGGCATTTGACAGCTATCATATATCGTATGTAATTAGTTGCTAAGTCTGTAATAAAATTCGGATTGTTCCAATATTTTGTGTTCAGGAATGAACATCCTGAAGTCTAGTACAATAAACAGCAATAATTTCACTTTCTTATTAAAGAAATTATTAAAAACATTAGTTTGTTGTCGTAATGGACACGACAGTTCCAAATATAGAGTTTTCATTAATTTGCCCTCATCAGTAGAACGATTTTTTTGTAGATAAAAACAAAGTTAAACTTCTGCTTTGAATGATATTTACATTATAAAAAACAAAAGTAAAACCTATTTTACAATCATTTATTAAACTCTGATAAATATTTATTGGAATTAAAAATTCAAACGTGATAAAATATTGTTTATTGGAGTAAATACAAACCGATATAGTTCAAAAAGGGTAGCTGCCCAAATACGTACCGATATATGTATCTAAAAAAATGAATATGTTAAAATGGTCAGATTTAGTCACCAGTACCGAATTATAAAAATAATCAACAATTTATTTAAATTACTGTGACGATGATAAAGCATTAATTTATGAAGGGTTTAATGAGAAATAATGACAAGTTACATTTTTTCTATTATTTTATATATTTGAACACTGCAATGATATAACAAACTTCTCAACTGATAGTTTAGCAATTGGTCAGTACATTCTGTCACAATCCAGAGATCATCTTGTTGCAGCTTTCAACTTTTCAGAGAATTATGTGTGTTAAATAGTGACAAAATGGCCGATCCTGATGATCTATGCTTAAATGTGCAACCATAAGCAGTTCTAGTCCTGAAATAGAATTTCCTATGGACGATAGTGATCTTAATAGTGACTATGCTCCTAGTGATGTTGAAATGCGACCCAATAATCAGCCGGTAAGATTTGTTTTTAATAGTGTGGCTTGTTATATTTTTGCACTTGAGGAGTCCAATATAAATATGAGTAGCTTGTTATATTATTGCATTGTTATTCCAGGAGTCTAATGTAAATGATGTAGAGAGTAATGGCCCATCTGTATCAAAAAGACCCAAACCGAATTCTCAAAAAAGTACTCCGAAAAGCAGGTAGAGGCAACAAAATATAGAATGTTATTCTCGACATAAAAGAAAATTTAGAAGAAATTTGGGCAGGAATATGTTAGTGCTAGGACAAACAAAACTGTTAGCACGCAAGAACTTGGACCGCCTTGTAGATGTAAGAAAAATTGCAGAGAAAAGCTGAAAGGTTCAGAAAAAGCCATTTTAATAAGTTCTGGGATTGAATTCTTGGTAGCTTCAAAATAGTTACATTTTTGGTTGCATCAAAATCGTTAACAAGAAGAGATTTACCAAAGAAGCAAAAACGGTAGCAGTCTACTAGGTCGTCAAATGCAGTCTACTCAGTAAACATAAATGGAAAAAATATCTGTATGTAAAAACGAGTTTTTAAATCTTCATGGATTTCAAGCATAGAAGTTCCTGAAAAAGATAAACGAGAGAAACATAAAAATAGACCCAACAAAATAAACGACCAACAGAAACAGAGCGTCAAGGACCACATAGATTTCATTCCTAAAAATCAGAGCCACTACAGCCGAAACCAAAATATGGGTAAAGTGTATCTCGATTGCGATATGAGTATATCAAAACTTTACACAGAAAAATTTGTGCCTTGGTGCCAAGAAAAAGGTATCACATCAGTTTTAGGACACACCTATAGAATGATTTTTCCTACAAAATACAATATTGGTTTCAAGTTACCCAAATCTGATACATGCAAGATGTGTGACGAGATTAACATTAAAATAAAAACTGCAAAATTGGCAAATAGCAAACTTGAAGCAACAAGACTGGCAACAGAACTCAACTTCCATAAAACTAAAGCTAAGGAAATGCAAGACCTTCTCAAACAAGAGACAAATCGTTTTAAAAACGATAATAGATGATATGTGATTTCTTTTGATTTGCAATAGGCTATGCCTATTTCGAAGTTGACAACTAGACACGCGTTTTATTGCCGAAAGATATGGATGTACAATCTTGGAGTACATGATTGCATTGAAGCCAGGGGATATATGTTTGTATGGACGGAGGACGTAATGAAGTAGCTTCCATCCTTCTGAAATTTTTGTGTAAAAAGTCTGAAATTGAAGATTTAGTTATATTTATGGACAACTGCCCTGGCCAAAATAAAAACTGGTTTCTTATGTCTTTGTGGCTGCAACCTGTTAAAGAAAAAAAATTTAAGACTATAACATATCACTTTCTTGTCAGCTGGCATACTCATCTGCCTTCGGATAGAAATTTTGTTCTCATTGAAAAGCGTCACAGAAAGTATGCCCCAATTATCTATCCTCCTAGTGATTATCGAATAAAAAACAGACCTTTACCTTGACTATTATGAATCAAAGTGATTTCCTGAATTTCCAACCTATCCTAAGCAACATAAAAAAAATCTGCGCACAGAAGACGATGAAAATCTTTATTTCTCTTCTGCATTTTTCTGTCATTTTAAATCTGATAACACTAAAATAATTTACGTGAAATATGCTGTCAATGACGAGTACAGAACAATCACCGTCACTAAGAAAGGACGTCCTAGCCAGGCCCTTCTTTCTGAACTACGTCCAAGATACTTGGAATCAATAAAAACATCCAAAAATAAACTAGATAATGTCAAATCGCTAATACACTACGTGCCTCCTGCTTTTTTCTGCCTTACAACACTCGGCTAATGAAAACCCTGAGATCCAAGACGAAGTTGAAATCATTGAATGACCAAGTCTTTCATTTCAACCAGACTTGTAGTTGTACCTTTATTTCCTTGCAGTGTTACTACATTCTTTACTTCTACTTCTACTCCCAATTTTTCTGCGAGGAATTGTTTTGTTTCTTCTTCTTTTCGATCTTCTACTAATTTTACACCCTTGATTATCAACCTACACTTTCGTTTTTCTTTTTCTATTTTTCAAACTTATCTTCCAGTTGTTCGATTCTTTTTTGGAGTTGTTTTTTTTCCGATTCCCATTTTATCTCCCGTTTTGCCATTTCCTCTCGTAGTTTCTGATTTTCTTCTGTACTTTTCTTAATTTCATCTCTCATAATTTTAATCATGTCTTTAATTTCTTTTAGATCTCCCATTTTTCTTTCACTTACTGTTATTTTTTCTGTTTTTAGTGTTGGTGATCTAATTACTATTTTACTTTTCTTAAAGATCTCTTCTTTTTCTTCGCTACTGTTTAGATCTCTATCTCTTTTGGATCCTGAACTCATTTATAATCCCCTTTTTGTCAATATTTTATCTGAATTTAGATTTTTGCACGTTTGGTAAATAAACTTTCCGTATCGTCCGGGTCGCGTTATCTCCCGTCTGCCGGCCGTGTAAGGCAGGGAACGTTTGGCCTTCGGGTTAAAAACTCTCTTCGTTTGTATTCTTGATTGTTCCTATTTACACTGCCCTATAATCGCTCCTTATTTATAATTAACTGTTCGCTCTTATTAAATTGCTAATAATTTTCACTTTCAGATTCAGTTAGCTACACTTCACGAAAAAGTCGGTGTGACAAAGCCCGTATTCGAGTATTTTATCGCCATCAGCCAATTTCGCGTCTATCCGCTTTCGCTCCACAAACTCAACTCCCCCACAAATTCAACTCCGACATTGTCTTTTAATTTCCTTTTTTTGGCTTATCGATTGTTGTTGGTTTTATTCAGTAAACCTCATCTTTGAAGCATCCTTACAAAAAAAGGTTATTAAGTGAAATTTAACACCATCTCTTCGACGAATCCATTTGTTTGAAAAAATTGCACCGAAATAGATCTTTATAACACGGTGATAATGGAAAGATGCCTCATTTTGCTGAAATTAAACCTTTTTTCGGTAAATAACTTCTTATCGTGTGAACCGATAGATTCTTGTAGCATGATCAGGTAAACATTATCAGTGACATGTTGGTAAAAAAAGAATAGCTCATATGCTACACTAGACAGTAACCTTTGGTTAGTTCAAGTGTGACTCTATAGTAACATGTTAATTTTGAAGAGCCTGATATGTATAATGTTAATTGAGTCATTTAACGTAAAGTTAGCTTCATTTCTCCGATAAATTTTGGATAAAAATAATGCATCTTTCACTAAACTGTTTTTAAGCTATTAAACAATCGGTTAAAAATGGGGTGCCTGTTTTAGCTCACCACATGTGTGCAGAATCCAAAAAAACCTGAATATGTTAAGCTGCTAGCAAAACAGTTGATCTCAATGTGATCTTGGGCAATTTTGTGCTATAATTTTGCACTAGAGTTAATATTGATCAATGTGTAGAGGAAATGGCTCCTGATTATGATATCTGACAGACGCTTGGAACACCTAACATCGTTTATCACAAAGGATAATATTGTTGTTGTTAGGAAGATACTCGAGCCCGAAAGACATACGATCTATTGTTAAATAGAGGAGTCTTTAAACATTTCTGTGACAATAATTCCAATCATTTTGCCTAACCACCTTAAAATAAAAGAGGTCTGTTTTCTTTGGATACTCGAAATGTTAAATCAGTTTGGAAAATGGGGTTTACTATAAAAGGCACCTATCACAAAACACACAATTTGTTTATGTATTAAATTATCATTGGTAGCAGCATTAATTCGTTGGTGCAACGTATTCAGAGTTTGTAGCAGCAATAGTAATATTCTTTCAAAGTTGTAAATTATACAATGTTGAGTTCAGCAATTATATAAGTTGGATCATATTAGATAGCATGTCCACTTTAATGTGACAAGTGCACCATCACGTATTTGCTGAAACAAGAATCAATCGTGCTGATCTTCTTCTAATTGCAAAAGTAAAGTAACTGTAAAATTAATGTAATTCATACTTGCAACACTTGCTATAACAAATTAATCTTTTTTCTGAGGGGGGAGGGGGGTAGTAAACATACAAAAGCATTTAGAATACATCTCAAAGACATTCAATAATAGCGTAAGAATTTGCGGATTTGTAAATATGCTGATGATGGTGATTTATGTTGTCCCATTACCTGCGTATGGAAGGAACTTTATTATTATTTAAATATACGTTATTCCTTCTAAAAATGTCAAGTTCATGTAAAAATAGTTTAGCGACAATCAGAGTTGATTTTAATGTGCCTTACTGACCGACTTAATTAAAAGTTAATCGTCTGTGGGTGAGTACCGTTGCATGTACAGTGACCGAACGAGAAAAATAAATAACTTGCGTTAGTTCACATTAAAAATTTGAAAGCGAAGAGGTTCTAAAGCGGCGACAAGATTCAGGCCAGAATATTTTGAACAGTAGAAATGACGATGAGAGAAGAGGTATTGTACCTTGTATGATTCTTATTAAACTATAGATGGTTTATTATTATTACTTTTCTACTATATGGCTCGATACTTTAGAAACCTACCACGTATGTCTTATGAATTAAATTTTTTTTACATTTAATTCTAAATTCCAGTAAACTGCAGTTGCATATGTACTTAATGGCAATCTTACTCTTCTTTTTTTCAATGTCAATAAGCAGTATGCATTAGCGCCACCTAAAACGTGAGTTTAAAAAGAAATTACAAGGCTTTACATTTGAATTAAAATAAAAGGTACGTGCCATCTTGGCCATCGCGGCCAGTATCTCGCTAGATTAAAATAATCGCAACTATAATGACATCATAGCTATATGTGCAAGATGTTTGCAAGTAGAGCAAATTACAAATTAAATAAACTGTAATAAAAACACAATAAGCTTACAAAAATCCACTTGATGTTTATAGCATAACCGTAATTAATGTACTGTTTCCCCCAAGCTACGTACATACGTGTCACCAGAGTCGGGGTTTAAAAATGTTATATCTCTGCCTCTGTCATAATGGCCGTCCAATCTTTTCTGCGACGTCCATCTTGTCGATTAAACATTAGCACTGATATTACTGAACTCTAAAGATAAATGATGTCGGAAAGGGCTGTTTATTACTAAGACTTCTACTAACTTCCAGATGGAATTGATGACCACGTTAAGAACTTCCAGTTTGCATTTTCAAAATTTTTCAACAGCGATCTTGACTTTGTTGGTCGCTTTTCTGTACTCTTTCTTAGGGTAAAAACTCTCTAGTGCTTATCTAAGGTTGTTTTTAACTTTGACAGTAGAAAGCCCCTGTCTGCGTGTACGTGAGATGAAAAATAGCTGAGATGCATGGATCACATCCTTAAATAAGTGACGAAGATTAATCCCCAGTACGTTTTCTTAAGTGATGATCACCTTCACACTCAACACATTGTAAAATGTAGTTACCTAAACATACAATGATTATTCTGCGCATTTTGACGAAACAACCATTAATTTTTCTGGGATACAATAGTTATCTCTAACAAAGTTGTTACTGAGAACCAGAAGTACTCCTTATAACTGTTTGTATAAGCTTTTCCAAGTGTTTATGTTATAGCAAATATGTGTTACTATATTACTATTTATCAAAAATCACCAAACGATAGATAGACCTTATAAAATTCATGAATGCCCTTGGTTCATACGCAACAGCCAAATACACCAAGAGTTAAGTGTTCCACTAATTACAGACTACATTCACAAACTAACTAGTAACTTCTTTAAAAAATTGGTGATGTGCTCAAGTACAACTAAATTAAACCTCAGTCAAAAGAACATACACTCAAGGATTAAGCGTAAGCTACCACAAGACCTACTATAAATTAACTAACCCCAATGCAATATTATAAACCAAATGTTATAAGTCAGAGGTGTGAATACGCTCACTTAATTTTCTCTCAAAAATTAATGCACTCCTACTTATAAGTTGTCCTTATACGAAAACCGTGTATTGCATTTTGTTTGCAGATCCAGCTAATCTATGGTAATAATAATAATAATATATATATATATATATATATATATATATATATATATATATATATATAAAGGGCACAAAGACATTTTAATCAGTTTTGCCCTGTCTACGATAAGGAATACGTTAGTGATGATAGTTGCCTGCATTAAAATGACTTAAATATCTTCATAAAGGATTTAAAACGCCAATTTTGCTTTAGATACTTTTGCATAGAATAGTTTACCATTTTTCTGAAGACGTTCCGATACCTGGCTCAAATCTCCATCAGAGTTAAAATTTGTATCAGAAGGTAAGCTTAATAACAATTCCGAGTAGTTGATATATTTCACGATATGAGTAGAGTGCAGTGAATATATTATGCATTTAGACAATCGTAAAGTGGATGGTTTTGTAATATGATATTATATCAGTTGAAATATTACTATATTACACTGAGAATCTTAAAAATGCTAACATATTGGATGATTTAAGTTAAAGTTCCAACAAGACGAAGCAGCGATCCATATTACCGTAATTTACATCATAAAAGAACATTCTGTGGCCGTAATGATAAATATTTTTCCATTTTCTTCCAAACCTATCCCAATAAATTATTGATTTGCAAAACCCTAAATTTTATTATTGTTTAGAAATAACTTTTAATATAAATAAATAAAAATAAATATGTGATAATAAAGTAGTAAATAAAATTTTAAATTAGCCTTTTATATATATTTGAAAATTTCCTTAAAAACTCATAAACATTTCTGTGACCCCATTACGTGCGTAATCAAATATGAATGCCTTGAATAATATATACGTAATGCCTGTCTATCATTGTTGCGGTTTGTTTGGATTTGTGTTTATATGTATTATTACAGTCGTAATTAGCAAAGCACCCCAAGTCGCCTAAAATTTATTTATAGCGATTATTGTAATTTATATCTAAGAACAGAAAATGCAATCAACAAAAAAATACTTTTAGCAATACACAAAAGTAGACAAGACTGTACAAATTATAGAAATGTATCCTTTACCAAGCTATATAAAAGCAAATAATTTAGAAATAGTGCAAAATAGAATCTAAACTAGTCGCAGTACTATCTATATAGACCAAAAAGCTTTTTTATATTTTACTGATTTACAAAAACAATTCGATACCATTGAGAAAAGCACTCTAAAAAATTGTTTAGAAAAAAAATATTGACGCCGCCCTATAGAAACAATAAAAAGTTCATACACCTAAACAAGCAATAGATTGAGAACTGGTAACGTGATTTCAAAGTTGTTTGATACCAGTAGAGATATAAGAATAGGAGAAATTCTCTCTACCTTTTTATATGTGTAATGAGTGAAATCATTAAAAGGTGCTAACAAAAAAATCAGAAAACTCATCGTTGGATATAGAACTTATAATCTGTAAGTATGTACTGTATGCTCCCAAAGAAGATCATCTGTAAGATAACCTAAATATATGAAAAGAAAAACGAAATTGGTAGTAATAGCTAACAGAGATATATTAACAAATATTAATATTGAAAACATAACCGTAGAATAAGTAAACCACTTTAAATATCTAAGTAGTATTGTCAATGTAGAAATATTCTTCTTCTACTCTTATATAGGCTATTAGATTTCTAAACAATTTAGTGTAGTACTATGAGCCATGTTGGGCGTACAGGTGGCTAGTCTGGCCCGTTAGAAGAAGGAGAATGTACTTTACGACCGCCAAAGGTGTTTGTATGATGGCCGGAGAGCGCTCGATGTTTTGCCGTTATTTTGACCTGGGAGTCGAACCACTTAGTCTGGCAGGCCGAAGTAGTTGTCGCGCTCTCATGTAGAAATATTAGAAGGACAAAAACGAAGATGGTTTGGACATGTAGTAAGAATTGATAAGTTTAGAAAGTAAGTCAGAAGACCAAGATGAATATAGAACACAAGTGTTGAAGAAATCCAGAAAAGAGGAATAGAATGGAAAGAGGCAACGGAACTGGCAATAGCCGGGAAGACACAGAACAACAAAAATACTAAATAATAAGGCACCTTCGGCTGCAAGACCGGATTATATATATGAATGTAAGAAACATACTTATTTAGTTTTAATAAATAAAAATGACTTGTAAACAGATATTTAGTCACTCTTTAGAATGACATGTTGATTACAAGATTACAAACAAAATAAAGATTTGACCACAAGAGATGCTGTCAAGGCAATTTACGATGTCAAAAACTAAGGAATAGTTGCTCAATAACAGTGGTTAAATGATTCAAAAGCTTTCATGAAGGAGTTCAGTCAAAGTTGAATACCAAACATTTATTGATAACTTTGAAAATTAGTCTTCATCGAGCAGTCGTGATCTGGCATCACTTGCAGCAACTTGACTTTGTTTACACAGAGCCCTTAGAGGATCCGCATAAACTCACAGAACAACAAGCCAATAAGTCAGTCTAGATCTGTCCTCACTTGTCCAACTAAGGAGAAGTTTTGAGGAGTTAGATGGCGTAGAGGTTTCAACTACGGTTTTTTCCAACTTCTTACTTGTCGGGCGTGGTATTTTAATAAAGTTGACGAATTGTGTTAAGAACTGTTTGATTCAAAGAACTCAGGACACTTTGATCAAATCGGATAACTTGTAAAACAGTGGCGAAAATCATGGAGAATGACGGCCTTTTTTTGAAGACTAGTGTTTGAATAAATTTATGCATACAAAATGTCATTTCTGATATTGAGCAATACTTATAATTCTTGTTGAAGCTACCTGAAAGAGTAAGGGAACAATTAGACACTTCAGTGATGCCCAAAATAATCTTTTACCATATAAAAGTAGACATTTCTTCTGTTAATTTCTATATAAAAAATAATTTTGATATTTACAAAAATTTAAAATTAAACAAAGCATCAAAGCTTTGAGTAACACTTAATTAATATCATAAATATGATTTATATAGATTTATTAGAAAACTTCAATATTGAGCAAATAGAAAATAAAAATAGTAAGACGTTAAATAAAAAAGGTATTTAAATTAAATTCCCACAGCAACTAAATTTGGCTGCGACCCAGTGCTCCGAGAGGCCAGTTTTTGCTATTTAATATTCAAAAATGGCGTAACTGTAAACGTCATCTGTACTAATCCAAACACACAAACAAAATGCTCACTAACCTACAGAGAAAAAAGCCGGCCGAAGCCGCGCAAATTAAATACCCATGAATATATTCAAGTTGATGAAATACCTGCTGCGTACACCGTTAATCGACTTTTTATGCGGCTTCGCGCTTGTTCGCTTAAAAAAAGCTTGCTGTAAACTGACCCGGTCGTAAGGACAAATTTTGCGTTTGCATTGACGGGCGCCTTAAAAGGCAAGAAGCAGACTATTACACAGCCATCCTCAAACTCGGCATTACTTTTCAGAGCTTTAGAAGCTGTCAGAACATGGAAAGCGGAGAGCTTCTCCAAGACGGCGAAATAATGGAAAAGAGGTGTTGAAGTCGATAGGGCGATAAAATAACAAAGGATTACAGTCTGTGCATGAAAATCTATGCATATGTGCACAGCAGTGCATAAGACGTTTGAAAACGCGACTCCCTCTATTTTCACTTATTGAAAAATGCACGTATACAGGAGTTGAACAAAATGACAAGAAAAATAAATAACGTATCACTAAGTAAATGCACAGAAAATATTAGTGCGTCAATAATATTCTAAGTATACAATTATCAATTTATAGTTACTGGAAATGATTCAAAGAAGACAATTGGGAAGGGCAAAATGTTTTGGCTAGTTTTGTAAAAATCAATTTATTTCAACCAATTTTTAATAAAGTGCTTATAGTTAATCTCATAAAATCGTATGATTTAGGCTTCTATACCTGAACAAAAAGCCTAATGAAATCGGTGCGGACGTCTGTCTGCTGCGACTTTCAACTCGAGAACTACTGAACCTAAAGTCATTCGAAAACCTATAGCCTACCGGGTTCACATCCGCGAGCTGACATAGGTAGGATGTCATAAAACAATGCAATAAGGGTTTTTAGCGGACCCAGCTTCCAATATGTCATCCCTTATAACTTTTGATCAAGGCAGTTTCAAGCTGGAGACCAGCTTTTATTTCTGCCATTTCTGACATCTATCATGCCTTATAATTTTTGATCTGTGATAGATAGAGCAATAACGTTATTAGTAATCAACTAAGGACCATAAGTCAAGTCAAGACGCCAAAAATCAGCCTGATCGAAAAATCTTGAGACCGGTTTGACCGAAAGTGGCCACAAATTTTTGTTTATGTATAGAAGCTCCGGACATTGGTGGAAAAAGAGTTCCACGTCCGCACTAGTGGCTAGGTCTACGGTGGCAGAAAATGACCCTCATGTCCAATAGTTAACATGTGGATAATTATTCCAGGTATGTGGGATTGCACATTTACAATCCTACAACAGTTACACGGACTGTTCCTTAGATTGAGACGGGGGAGGATGAGGTCAAACACTAACCAATACAAAACAAAGAAAAACGCGGCAGTGGGAAAACCAAATTACCTCAATGTAGTGTGCTATACATACAATGAGATCGAATGAAATGTTGGAAGAATTGGAGAAGGAACTAAAGAAAATTAATTTCGATATTATTAGATTACTGGATATTAAGAGGAAATCAAACATTAATTTTAGAAAATATCCTGTACTACAAAGGACAAAATGATGAACAAAATAATTAGGGAAAAATCAGATTCATAATAAACAATAAACAGAATATCACCCCAACCAATGATAGATGTTGAAATATTTTATGACGAAATAACATCAGTGGAAAACTATCCTTCTAAATATATTTTAACTATATGGGATTTCAATGATAAAATTGGCAAAAAGAAAAATTCAAGAAGATAAAATAGGCTTCATTGGATTAGGTAAAAAAATGACACAGGGCAAATACTTATTTATTATATAAAGCAACAGATCCTGTATGCAATGAATACATTCTTTAAAAAGCACACAAATATAGACTTAGATAAAACACATTTGACAGTTGTAACGACCACAGAATAAGAATTACAGATCACAGGGGATAATTAAAATACAAAAATAATTATGAAACACTGGAGAAATAATAGAGGAAAGAATCGATAAGACTTGAAAAAGATATATAGCATACAACAATATATAGAAAAGAAACAGGCAACGAATAGAGACGTATACCTAACCTTTACAAATATTAGAAAAGTATACAACTCAGTACTAAGAAGAAAACTATGGAACGCCTTGCGCAAGATAGGAGTAACAAAGGAACTAATTCAAGCAATCCATGAACTATACAAAAGTAACAAAGTAGCAGTAAAGATAGAGCACAACACTAGTACATACTACAGAACATCAAAGAACTTTTACAAGAGTGTTTAACATGACAAATTTTATTTAAGATTTATTTAGTGGACAATCTGAAAACCTAGAAAAGAAAGTGTAAATGTACGGAAATCCCAATTCGTTACGAAAATGTGTATACATTACGTTTCGCCGACAAAATTATAATCGCACAGAACAAAGAAGATGTGGATTATATAATTGGAAAGCTACAAGAGAAATATACTAAAGCAAGTATGGAAATTAATTTTTTAAAAAATTGAGTATGCAGCAATTACAAATAAAGGAATTAAAAACAGAGAAATTAACTAAAACTTGAAGGTAATCATAAATTTAAGTACTTGGGATTTACTATATCAAAAAAGAGACGACAGAAAAAATAAACAACAGAATAAGACAAACAAGAGCATATATTAAACAATTGCATTCAATCATATAGACTATCATATCACAAAAAATACGAAACAACAAAATACAGTAGTACAAAGTATAACGATCTGTAGAGCATAGAAGTGAGGTATAAATAAAAAAACAGCAATAAAATAAATGGGATGGAAATGGAATACTAACAAATGTGTTGTATAGTAACAAAGAGACATTAAATAGGAATGACAAAATTAAAAGCTGTATGGGGTAGAAAAAGATGTCATAGAAAAAAAAGTTAATATGACACGGCCACGTCAGAAAAACAAACAAAAATCACTGGTTAAGGAAAATAATCGATTGGATCCCCAAAGATCATTTAAAGATGAAGTAAATGAAGAAATAGAAAACAGAAGTCAGTTTTGTAGCTCTCCTTAGGGAGTAGGCAGATGGAGACCCCGAGTAACGAGCTGGCATTAAAGCTGATGCCAAAACGTCGAGAATTGTATTAAATAAAACGCAGTTCAACCCGTGGACTAAGTTGTTTAAATATATATATATATATATATATATATATATATATATATATATATATATATATATATATATATATAGATATAGAAGTAGAAATATAAAAACGAACATAAAAAATCACACGAAAATAAAAGATAACAACAAAGCCAAAATCAATGATAGAAATGGGATTCTAAAGATAGTAGAAGATATGTATAAACAAAACAAAAAACACCAGGAGTAAAAATACCAGTTTTGCCAGTACACCGAAAAGAGATAAAGGAGAAATAATGGCAACTTTAAAAAATATAAAACCGGAGTCATGAACGAATTATTATAAGAAAGGGAAAAATATAACTTAATATATTAAAAATATTATTAAATAAACGTCTAAAAGAAGTCAACACATAAAAAAGAGTAAAACGCCTTATTAACAGAACTACTATATAAGAAAAGTGATAAAGATATATTAAAAAATTAGTGTTTAACATATCTCTTGTTGCAACAACACAAATTCATAACTGGAATAATAATTACTAAATTTAACAACAATTTATAAAATGACCAACCAATCGAATAAGAAGATTTCTGTCGGGGGTGAAAAAGACGTTAATAAGAAAAAATCAAATAAACACAGCTTATTATTGTAAACGGCTTTTCTAGACTACTGATAATTATTTGATAGCATAGAATTATGGGCAGTAGAAAATCAATGTAGCATACTTGATTCGATTACAGATATGCTCAAATCATATATATCTAAAGGCTAAAATGTCTAGAAGAAGGTAACAGACAAAAGAGTAAAAGATCTTGCTAAAAAAAGACCGAGTAGAATAACAATCTATAGACTTAACAATGAAAAGAAAAGTCACCAATCAATCGAACATATTTTCATCAGAAATACAATGTACCTAGGAATATTAATAGAAAAATAAAATAAATACGAATTACCACTGTGTACGTTTTATACAGTACCAGAAGGAGGTTGAGAGTATATAATTACAGGCAATGAAAAAGGTAATGCACTATGGTTGAGTGGTTTACTCAAATAATTAATAATATGTATCTAACGACGGAAACGGTAGTACAATTGTTACAATGCAATCCATTCCAGTAAACAGACGAGTACAACAAAACTCAATGAGCCCAAAGCTATTCACAATTATTTTAAGGACATATTTAAAATAAATTTTAAAAATAATGACCAACCAAGAAGAAAAAATAAATATAGAAAAACACAATCACAAAATAGAATATGTAGATGAATGTATATACTCGGAAGATATGGTAAAATATGCAAAATATATCAGATAGCAAAAATTAAAGAAGGATAGGACTAGTATGTATTTTGTAGATGAAGCAAGATATCAAAGAATAAAATATACGGCTCCATTTAAGGAAAACAATTTAGAACCAATGCGTTCTTCTAGTACAAACATGTGGAGCACAAACATAAACCTTGATAAGAAATATTGTATATAAGCTAGATAGAACACAAATGAATATCTTAGGCAAATGTTGAACGTAAAGTTTAAAAACAAAATAATAACTGAAGATATCAAGCAAATAACTAAAGTAATATATGTAGAACATACAACACCTCTGAAATAGAGATTGGCTGATAACACTAAGCGACAAAGTAATAAGTGGCATAAAGAAATTAAAAACGTCGAATTTGGTTAGATAAGAAAAACCGCAGATCTAAAAAGCTGGAAGTACTTTGGGGAGATCTATATCCACTATTAGATGGAAGAGGTTAACCATAATAAATAAAATATTTTGGTACTACTCAATCTGCATTTGATGTAGGGCTAAACATTGAATTATTATTAAAATCCAATCGATTAACCCCACTTTCTTCTTTCCAAGTTATATATAGTAATCCGCTTTGTTTGGAATCTTTATTTCCTTGTAACAGCTAACCTAACTATCTGATTTTCATTATTTTCTAGTATACCATAATAACATATCTGTAAAGATATATAATATTTTAAATCCTCGCTCATTGGAGTAACTCTCAATAAACAGTTTAACGCACCGAAGTACTTTTTCTCACATATAAACCAAGATTACCTCAAAGAAGACCAAGCTCAAAAAGCGATTTATCACTAAATATGACACTATTCTGGAGTCTCTTTGCTCTTGAATGTTGTTCTTCTACGTGCTTTTCATTAACCAATAGCTTCATGGTCATACTTTGCCACACAATGTTGTAGACTTCTCAACACCATGATTGTCATGAACCCTTTTTGACAAACTTCAGGCGATCTGGGCACAATTTTAACTTTGTTTTTCAAATATTGAAATTTGCTTGGCTTTTTCCTCGATTGAGTAATTCATCGAAATATTTTATTTCCTCCTATCGCTTTATCTATTTTCGCATGAAATCAAAAGACTTGCGTAGATAACGCGATACAGCTGCATTCCTCGTTTGCGAACCTTTGGAGTAGCGTCACCGGATGAGTGATTCAAATATCTTTACAAAAATCACACACTGCAAAATAATAACGCTTGCTTTGTCTGCCGGATATCAGTTTGAATTGGAACTTCAAAGCATAATAGAGTGCATTTCAAGGAATTAATTTATTTACAGCACACGTGTACGTCATTCTATTTATATGAAATATCCACTCTTATCCCTCTTATGGGGCTAACTTTAATTTTTCTAATATTGGTTTCTATTCTTTATAGCTACCTGTCTTTGTAATTCAGCATAATGCATTCAAGTACTTTTTTGTTACTAAAGATTGAAGTTTGAAAAGCAACCAATAATTGCGTTTTAGTCTCTTATTGTCTCCCTTTTTGAATTAACCGCTGCGCAAAATGGTTTGGTAGGTGTCGATTGAGTCGTACACCCTTAAGCGTACAAGGTATGGCATTTTAATGGAGATCATGATGTGGAATGGTGAACACGACGTGTTAGTGTTGGAGACTTATTTTAAAAAGTTTATTCTTTAAATGTGTTGCAAGGCTTATTTCATAGATACTTCAGGGTACAATTTTCGATAGACTGATTTATCATCTGGTACCTGAGAACATCACAACAACGAGATAGGCTGTTCTTGGAAAATGTTCCAGCAGATGGTGTTGTGCTCAGTAATGAGAAAGCTTATTTATTTGACTACGACAATAAGCAGAATTTTTGGTAATGGGTCCAACAAAATCTTCGACCACTTCCTGAGCAACTTGTTTATACTCACTGTGTAACTGTTTGATGTGCTGTTACGGAATTTGACATCATAGAGACATATTTTTTATAAAAGAAAGGACGTGCAGTAACTGTAACATCTTCCGGATAAGTAATACGATTTTCTAGAGCCCAGACTCAACAAATATGAAAATGCACCATTTTGGTTTCAACAAGATGACGATATCGCACACACGACAATAATCTCCCAAAAAATTCTGGGACAAATGTTTCTAGGCCGCCTCATCTATTACATGGTGAAATCCCATGGCCAGATAGGCCACCAGACCTGCCACCTTAAAATTTTTCTGTAAAAACACCTAAAAGCTAAAGTTTTTTTTTAACGCAGTTGTGGACTGTTGAGGGAATTAAGGAATGTTATTCGCAACGCGGCCACTGCAGACTTTTAGTATCAAACAATCTAGAATTTTATGGTGATACTGCAGGAGTGTATCGCTCGTGCGGGCAAACATTTGGACTATATTATCATCAAAACTGGCTGATTGGCAAGCATTGTTCTGCGTTATGAAACAGAGTCTATGTTGTTTTTTTTTATTGCTTTTGAAAAGATAATTATTCTGTCGCAACCTGTACCCAAATAAAATATTGAAGATAGAGAAAACACAAGTTCAGTCGAAGCTGAGCAGTGCATGCGGACGGACGCGTTTCCCGTGTGCTGTAGAGTGCGTCATCGCATCAGTATCTGGCAGCCGGCCGCCGACTGGCAGTGACTAAGTGCGACAAATTCCGCGAGAACTTGGTCTGTGAGCGGTTCGCGAGATTACAAGTGCCGAGCGATAAAGCGACTTGAGGTCAACTTGTGATATCAACTTTAAAATATAATAAGTTGCCTATTATTATCTATAAACTGCAAGTTAGTTAAATTTAAAATTTAATTTGACTTGTATTCAATTACTCCGAGGCCAGTATGGCCTACTATTATCCAAATCAAACTGCAACGATGCCGAATGCTCAACATTACATTCCCATGCAAACTGATCAATCTCAACCGATGCAGATGGTTCAACAAAACTATCAATACGCTAGTAATTTTGCAAATCCAAACCAAACGGTCACACAACATATGACCGCGCAACACCCATTTAAACCTCCTAACATGGCACAGTATCAGCCATACATCCTACCGACTGTACCAATTTCCTTCACCGCCACACAATACTGAATGGCAACAAGTTAACCACAAAAAGCGCGTCCATGTAGATAGTGCTGATATTCAGGCTAATCAAGATAAGCAAACTAAGTCTTCAACCTACTGGCTGGACCCACAAAATCGTTTCAGCCCGCTTAATAACGAAGCTACACAAGGACAAGGAATCTCAAAAGCAGATCCAAAACCGCCTCCGATATTTGTCTCGGGTGTCAAGACCACCCAGCCGCTAATCCAATTCCTAGACTCGATAGCCAAAGATGAGTACTCATTAGAGGCCTTAACAACGAATGAAATTAAGATAATGCCGAAAACAACTGAAAAATATTCACTAATAACCAAAGGCTTAACAGATAAGAATACCGAATTTCACACTTATCAGATTAAACAAGAACGGAGCTTTAGTGTTTTTCTAAGGAATCTACACCCTTCCACGAGCATCATCGGAATAAAGGAAGAACTTCAAACGCTTGGTCACGAAGCTATCAATGTATGGAACGTAAAACAAGCAGGCACCAAAATAGAGCTACCCCTCTTTGTTTTAGATCTGAAACCATCCGATAAAAATAAAGAAATATATAAAGTTAACAAACTTATGCATACCATGGTAAAATTTGAATCCCCCCCCCCTTGCTAAACGCAACATACCCCAATGCTTCAGATGCCAGAAACATGGGCACACAAAAAATTTCTGCAACAAATCTTCACGATGTGTGAAGTGCACTGGATTGCACCACACGTTACAATGCCAACACAAAGAAAAATACCAAGATGTCACGTGCGTGAATTGCAACGGGAATCATCCTGCTAGTTATAAAGGGTGTCCCGTCTATAAAGAACTCCACCAAAGAATGTTTCCCCCACTACGACAAAAGACTCTACCAAATACAAAATTTTATCAACCAGGACTAGCATACGCTCAAGCTGTAAATAGCAGCAACAAACAATTCAACACAGCTATCCCCCTCCAACACAACACGGGACCGACAAACAGCTCAACAGATATTGCTGAACTAAAGCACACGCTAAAACAATTAATGGAACAGATGGGAAGAATGTTAAACCTTTTAACTACGATTGTAACTAGAACATCCAATGGATCATCACCTTAAAATAGCGATATGGAACGCCGACGGGCTGTCACAACATAAGGATGAACTCGTCGCCTTTATTACAAATCACTGTCTTAACATTGTACTAATCTCAGAAACCCTCTTCACGGATCGCTCGTATTTTTCAATCCCTAAATTCACAATCTATGGAACAAATCATCCGGATGGCTCTGCTCATGCGGGCTCTACAATAATAATCAAAAACTCAATTAAACATCATGTATTATCCAATTACAGTGAACCTCAATTACAAGCCACATCCATAGTCGTTGAAGACTGGCATGGCCCTCTCACAATATCAGCGGCCTATTGCCCACCCCGTCATAACAACAAGCAAGAAACATATGAACACTATTTCCGAACGTTAGGTAACAGATTTATCTCGGGCGGTGACTATAATACTAAGCACACCCATTGGGGCTGCAGAATAACTACCACCAAAGGAAGAGAAATGTTAAAAGCAGTAAATAACATGAATCTGTCGCCATTATCTACAGGAGAACCAACATACTGGCCCACTGACCCTAATAGACAGCCAGACCTACTTGACCTATGTTTTATAAAAGGAATTAACATTAATTTACTTACCGCAAATTCCTGTCTAGACCTCTCTACTGATCACTCTCGATTTTAATAACCTTAGGTACAAATATAATCATCAAAGACAAGCTGCCAACACTTATTAATAAATACACCAACCGGACATTTTCAAGGGCTGATTGACATATCTCTACGCACAGATCTACCTTTGAAAACTACCACGGATCTAGATTCACTCAAGTAATCGAAGAAGCAGCCCGCCAAGCTACCCCGATATCAATCCGACACATCAACCCAGTTCAATGTCCAATTTTAGTCAAACAGAAAATTGCCGAGAAACGTCGGTTAAGAAGGACCTGGCAGACAACACGACACCCGAACGATAAAAGAGCATTAAACCAGACCACCATAGAACTCAAGAACATACTTTCCACCATCAGAAACCAAAATGTCCAAAACTTTCTGAAACAACTCTCTCCAACCGAAGCAGATTACTATTCGCTCTGGAGGGCCACATAGTACCTCAAGCAACCACAACAACATAAAGCCCCGATTCGTACTGTCACAATGCTTGGACAAAAAGCGATCAGGAGAAAGCGCTGGCATTTGCTGACCATCTAGTTACGGTCTTCAAATCATTTCCGGCAGAACTCGACAATGAGGACGACATTCGGAACATTTTAAATATGCCGTACCAAATGAGCCTGCACCAAAAAAATTCAAAGTACACCAAGTGGAAAATACCATTCTCAAGCATGTAAACCCCCACAAAGCACCGGGTCATGACCAAATCACTGGCTTAATTCTTAAAAATCTGCCTCAAAAAGGCTTTCAGTTCATAACCCAACTATGCAATACTATCCTAAGGCTTCGCCATTTTCCTGAATTATGGAAAACTGCAGTGATAATCCTAATTCCAAAGCCCGGAAAACCTACTGATCAACCAGCTTCTTACAGACCTATCAGCCTATTACCAGCACTGTCCAAGGTCTTCGAAATTATGCTCCTACAGAAACTTTATATAATCCTTATAGAAAAACACTTTTTTCCCGACCACCAGTTTGGTTTTCGCAAGCAACACGCAACAACCGAGCAAGTACATCGCGTTGTGGACAAAATCACTAAGGACTTTGAAGAGCGTAGGTATTGTGCAGCGGTGTTCTTGGATGTAACACAGGCCTTTGACACGGTTTGGCTCGACGGCCTACTTTGTAAAATCAAAAAATCCCTACCCATGGATTATTTTGAACTCCTGAAGTCATATCTTTCCAACCGGCATTTTCTTGTAAGATATGGTAATGCCCTAACACCAACCTATCCCATCAACTCCGGTGTTCCACAAGAGAGTGTACTGGGACCTATTATATACTTTCTTTTTACGGCAGATCTTCCAACCACACCTGGTAATATAATTGCCACCTTCGCGAATGACACAGTAGTACTCTCATCGCATGTGGACCCAAACCTAGTTTCTAGTCACTTACAAACCCACTTAGACGCAATTCAGTTCTGGTGCAAAAAATGGAGAATCAAACTAAACGAAAGTAAATCCGTCCAAGTCACTTTCACGATTAGGAGAGGTACCTGCCCACCGTTGATGCTTAACAATCAGCAAATCCCCCAAGCAGATAGTGCCAAATATCTTGGCATACATTTAGACAAAAGATTGACCTGAAGGAAGCACATCTGGACAAAACGTAAACAAATGGGCCTCAAACTTCAAAAGATGTACTGGCTGATAGGGCGTCGTTCACAGCTTTCGTTGGAGAACAAGTTAATTCTCTATAAAACTATGCTCAAACCCATATGGACGTATCCAACTCTGAGGTACCGCCAGTTCTTCCAACATCGAAATTTTAAGAAGATTCCAGTCAAAAGTCCTAAGATCTATAGTAAACGCCCCATAGTACATTCCCAATGAAACCATTCGCAGAGATCTTGCAGTTCCTATAGTGTATCAAGAAATTCAACGGTATTGTGCGCGTTATCGAGATCGTATTAGCGACCACCCAAATACCTCAGTGGAGTGTCTTAAAAATCGTGACGATGTAGTCCAACCGCGCTTAAAACGTTTCAAACCTTTCGATCTTGTAAACAGATTTGAATAACATCAGAATGTTCTTCATGTTATTTATTGTAATTAGTACCGCTAAACTACTCAATGTGTAATATAGGGGTGCATCACTGGATGCTCCACCTTCATGTTTATCACTTTCATCGTGTTAAATAACCTACTGAATGTCAATTTATGACAGTTTGTAGTGTCTGTATTAAATAAAAAAAAGAGAAAACACAAGATGTCTCAAAATGCATTAACATTTATGTAGTTGATAATTTGTCATTACTTGTTCTTTAATTTTAAATTCTTCTAAAATATCAAAAGGCTGAGAATGTAAATAAAAAGCAATGTCTATTTAAAAGAGAAATTTAAATAGATCCACCTGTGTGATGAATTATTAATCAGAAGCAAGTTTGAAATAGATAAATTGTTCCAGAAAGAAACCAGCCAAGAAACGAATTTAACTTTCAAGATTCTATCAATGCGCACACATTAAAATTCCAAAATTGTGCATCTGTAGCAGTTTCAAGTCATTTGTTGGAAAAGTTTTATCACGGCAGTAACCTAGGCCTTTTATAAAAATGGCCAGGAACAGAGAGATGACTAATAATCATTAGATTCTCGTACTACGGTTAACTGTTAAGTACCTTCCACTTCCCCGGGATTAATATGATGCGAATTTATTACTCTTTGATGTAAGTAAACCGTTTTGCTTTTAAAAATTCACTTAATAAGAACTTTACGTAAATTTGTCGTTATGTTAGGCATCTAAATGAAGAAAAGTTATAATTTTTAGCAAGATGGGAGCTTTTAAAATTATTTAATGCAACTAAGAGTAGTCGATCAGTTTTAGATATTGTAAGTGCTTTAAGAAAATTAACACAAATTTATAAATCTGATAGACCAACTCATTCTCAATTTCTTGTTCAATTAGCGTGCACGTAAAAGAGTTAGTGTTTGAAAAACTATTTCAGGAAATTGTGAAACAAAATCAGAGTGCCCGGATATGACTACTTAATCCGTACTTCATACAAAAACAAAACAGATTTATCATGTGATATTACAAATACCGCAAATATGCCAAGTATATATCAACACACTTAATATTATTATATAACGTTTAAATAGGTTGAAACTTCATGGAATTTTTTACGCAGAACTGAATGAGACATCATCCATTTTAAAACACAACAGGTAAATTGCCGAATGAATGAATAACATATAAACAATATTTGCAATAATAAAACCGTTATAAATAATAATTAATTCGTTTCAATTATCATGTACCCCAGAAAAATATATATAGAATCTGCCAGAATAATCTCTCGTTTTCGGAACGGCAATAAAAATAAAAAGAAAGATATAGATTCTGTTCAATGTTTTATTCTACCATCGCAGTCATCAACCAATTTTGAAGATAACATCGTCTAAATGATTAAAATCTCACCTTAAAATTTTACGTTGCTTGCCGCGTCATTTCCACTGATACTGTTGTAACCACGTTGCGAATAATAATCTTTAATTCCTCCATAGTCCGCAGCTTACTGAAAAATTTCAGCCTTCATGTCTCCCCACAGAAAGAAAGCGCAAGTCTGGCCACTTAGCCGACCTTGGAATGTCAGCATGTAATGAGATGCGGTAGCCTAAAGATATTTGTCCCAGAATTTCTCGAGAAATTCTCGTCGTGTGTGTGGTAGCGCCATCTTGTTACAACCACACTGCTGCAGTTTCATGTTCGTTAAGTTTGAGCTCCAGAAAATTGCGTAACATTGCGACATAGTGGGTAGCTGTGACAGTCAAAAAAATGCTTTCTCAAAAAAGGATAAATTTTGCAACGGCAAACAAAACATTTATTGTTGACTGTAGAGAGGTCGCTTATGGAGTTGTCGAAGACTTCATAGGTTTCAATACCGAAAGTTCTGCTTACAATTAGTGAGCCAACTTCATTACTATTGAGCACAACAGCATCAGATCAAACCTATGCCAACATGTCTTTATAAGCCTGCCGTGCATAGCAATCTCATTTTTTAAATTCTTGGACCGCCGTTATTTTATGTGGATAGAAGATGAGATTACAGTGTAGAAATTTCTGCAAATTCTGGCCTGACATTCCTAAGTCGACAGGACATGCTTAGCAACAGAACGTTGTGGCAATTTGACAATAGCCTGCCTCACTGCTGTGATATTCTCGAATGCCCGAATGCTACGAGGTCTACCAGACAATTTCCGTTTTGATGCTGAATCCGTCTAGCAGAAATTGTGTGTACCCAAAACATTATTTGGAACTCTTCCGTAACGCCTACTCCGAAATGCCTATGAAATAGCCGCTACGGCACAATCTCTGGATCACCATTTTTAAAATAAATTTTCAACACAAATATACGGTATTACCACTCCACAATAAAATGGTATGTCTTGTGCTGGTTAAGAATGTACGACCTGAGCGCCGGCTACTAATATATTACACATGTTATAAATTGTATTGCAATTACAGAATTATCTGTTTGCGCCATATTTAAATTTTTAGTGTTTCTCTTTTAACTTAAAAAAATGTAACATATTACACCTATCCTTCTGAAGTCTATTCCAAAAGAAATACTGACTAAACTTGATCACAAAGTACATAATATTATAAACATTAAACAAAAAGTAATTCAAGAGTTATTTTTGCTTTTTATGGTAAACTTTGAATTAATTAAACCAATACATGATATTACACACTCCAATAAAGATAAAGATATTAATTGAAGTTTTTAGAAAGAAAAATGCAATACCACAATGTACATCTTTCCAAGTGTTAGGCTGTTTTTGGGGTAAATTGTAATTTTGGTAAATCAAGTTATAATTACAGCAGTTAATGGACTTCCTAACACTTTTGTTACTCTTGGTGAGACGACGTTTTGCACCAAACTTCAAAAAATTTGAAACCAACATGAACATAAAAAAGCGGCGTATAATAACATGAGAAAAAGAAAAGACGAACTTGGAAAGGTCAAGCCAGACATAAACTTACCAGAGAGCTTGCTTACTATGTTTGAATGTGTGAATACTAAACTTATTTCAGTCTACTAGACGTATTTTAAAAATATGTTGGAATCCAAGGAGAATCTAATTGATAAGGTTCTTAGAAAAATTGAACGCCAGAGAACCGTGCCAGCAGTGTGGGAGAAACATGCCAGAATGCAAGTTACCAAAGCGAGAACTGCCCAAGTTCTTGGGGAACTCCATTCTAGAGTCGATTCTTAAAGACGAACCAGAACAAAAAAATCAAAGTTACAAATCAGCATCCATATTTACTGAAGTATATGGAGAAAAAATTACAACTATAGGAGATTGATAAGTTGCCTCCTTACATCAGAGCACTACAAAAATATGATAAATGATTTAAAGGAAAGATATAGTCGAGAATGCCCCTTTACGTCTTCAATGTTTGGTGACAGACAATATTTATGATAGATTAATTTGACTAGAAAATTAAGAGCGTTGAAAACCTTAAACGTTATAAAAATAAATATGCTGACGTATATTCTCTCATAGAATCGTGTCTCCGTCTGGGAAAGACAAGAATTAGCTCGAGATAAAAACCAATGAGGATAATCTGGAGCAGCTCTTAAATTTCTTGCAATCCAAAATTAGCCAAGAAGATAATATAAAGCTAACCAACATAGTAGTTCACAATAAAGCACTAGAGTAAACGAGAAATAAACAAAAGCAAAAAATGAAAAAGTTGTTTACAAATCAAGCCCGAGCAGTGATAAGAAGGAAACACGTGGATTCTGCCAGTAGAATCATTTGACTCAAAAATATGGCAGAGAAAACAAGTTTTCATTAGCAGAAAATTGTTTTTACATGTATTTGTCGATGTAGTAAGAACGTATGTGCAACGATGATCTACATAAGATATCAAAAATAAAACACTGTGAACGTAATAGCTATAGCTCGTACCATACCTCAAAACAAAGTCCCTTTTTAATTGCATATTTAATTGGAACCGATTGGGAGATTATGTGCTTAGTGCTATGGGCAATCATCCTATTTGGTATTAGGCAGACTCAGCGGTGGCGCTTACATAGACAAAACGTGGGGAATAATAGAATGTCTTTGTCGACAATCGAGTTTAAGAGTTAAATAGACTCGCCAACGCGGAGAGCTGGAGCCCGATATCCCTTCCAAAGGAAGCTGCATGGTGGAAAGGACTCAGATGAATAAAACTAACCCCAAAATAGTCTGACATAACAACAAAGGTAGATAAGGATGTAAATATATAGAGAAAAAGAACCGTGACATTATTTATGTTAAATAAAAAATCTGTTACTTATATCAGATTTTATTGTTATATTTTTTTATAACTTTGATTTTAGAAAAATGCTTCAAGAAGTAGCATGGATACGATTTACAGCGTAGAAGTATTTAAGATTTACTTTCAGACGACAGAGGAAATAAAAATGTTTATCCTTATTTATAGCATGAGACGTTTCAAAGGATGAAGAATAAGAAAATAACTCCATTGTAACTATTTTTAGAAAAAAATAGATTAATTAGGAAAAAGACAACAATTCTTGAGCTCAAAGGCGAAGAATCATTTAAGATGCAGAACGTGAAATGGCCAAGTGCTCATGTGTGTCTACCACTGCCTCTACCCAAGTAATGTTAACAGTTTGAAATGGTAGACTTATCAGAGCTATTATTCAACAAAAACGCGTGAAAAAGTTTGGATAGTGCTTGCTGTTTACCGTACCGTTCATTTGGAGTTGACCAAAACCCTCTCAAATGGTGTATTTATATAAGTCTTCTAAATATTTTATAAGAGGAAAATATGATCACGTATAGACTATTCGAAGAACGGCACTGACTTTACGGAAACCTTCAACATGTTAAAAAAATAAGCAAAATTTTGTACTTGAACATGCGACCGTCAAACTACAACGTCAACTAAGTGGCGACTAAACCCTGTAACTGCTGTAACTTCCTTGAAAAAAAAAGAAGTGAATACGCGATGCAGTGGAAAGCGTAGTTCTAGAATGATTAAATTTATTACGCGGTTCTTATATTTTAAATAATAAAGCAATTGTAACATAAAGGTTATTTTAATTCAATTCCTCATTTATTAAACAATTCAAATTGAAAGTAAAGAAATGACGAGAATCGTATAAAAAAGAATCTAATAGTTTGCTATCTCTAATAATGTTTGAACGAAAAGTTCTGATAAATTGTAATTTAGATAAAGTTCGGTAAATAACGATTTAGTCAAGTTGGAATGACAAAGTTAGCAGATCTTCCAACAAACCGGTTGCAATAAGCTTTTACTCGCGTTGAGTCTAGTAGAGAACTCAAAACCTTCACATAAAAAAGGCCCAAATACAGCCACCAAGTGTGTTTTATATGGTCAATTGTAAACGCTGTACTTTTATTAAGACATTTAAAGAGCCACAAAACGCAATATTGGAGAAGCAGCAAGTCAAATCGTCCACAAAAGATATTTCAAGCATAAGCACATTTTGTTATTTAGAAACCAAATGCACAACAATAAAACTTAAGAACTTTCGCAAAAGTCCCCATGTAAAATCAAAAATATTCTTACAGAATTTCAAACGCTGTTTTTACAGTTAATTAATTAGAAAAATGTGATTCTAAACATAATAACAACAGTTCCAAGTAATAGGCCACAAAGTTCCTTTGGGGTTTTAACAGGCTAGGGCTGCTACACATTCAATGCAATAAGCAAATTATACATAAGAATGCTAAAAAAAAAACTAAGAAAACAATAAAGACTCACTACGAGGATGTTAGAGCAAGTAGAGTAACAAAAAGTGCAATTTTTGTTTTAAATATCCGAGAAGGCAATCAAAGAAGACAGCAAGATACATTTTTACATAAACATAGAGAAGCATTTGACGGGTAAATATAATGTACAAATAACTTTGAAAAGTCAGGCAAGAAAAGTCATTATATGTTTGAGACTAAAAAAAGGAGTCCGTCAGGGATGCACACTTAGCTCCTTGTTATTTTCAATCGTCTTAGATAAAGAATGCTAAAAAACATGTAAAACCGTATAAAGTTGGACACTGGGAGATAGATGATGCCAACTTCAAAAAGAGCCTACGTAGACAGTCACAATTGCAAAAGATGAGAAGACTGAACGAGAACCTAAAAACACACAACAGCTTGAAGAAAAAAGCACGAGAATAAACAAACAAACATAATAGTAATAGCTAAAAGTGAAAAGCTAGAACTAGTAAAAAATTCTAAGTATTTAAATTCGTTGATAGAACAAAATGGAAAACTGTATCAAATAGTAAAAGAAAGGGCAGAATATGCGAGTATTTAATGCTATCAAAACCCCATTCCCAACAAAAAAGAAATAACTAAAGAAACAATAGTGAAAATATTTTTAAAAGTGCCTGTTCCAAACTTAACACATGTTTCTAAGACATGGACTCTACCACAAAAACAAAAAAGCAAGATACAATTTATAGAAATGAGATTTCTCAGAAGCATAGAAGATAAAACAAAAAAAAGACAAATTAGGAATAAGACCCTTAGAGATAAACTGAGAAAGAAGTTAGTAGAACAAATCATAGAAATAAGACAATTAAGAGGGTTCGAACACGTAGCGAGGATGGAAGAGGACAGAACAATAAAGAAATAAAAGAAGAATTGAGAAAAATATGAACAAAAAATATAAAATCAGCAACAGAAAAAAAGTAAATAAGCGAGAAGTGTAAAGAGTACCCAGGGCAGCAAACAATGGAGAGCGATATGGAAAAAATCTAAGCAATAATACAACTCCTATAAGCTTTACATCCAAAAAAGTAGAAAGGCTTCGGCATTAAGTAAGTAAGTAGATAATAATTGTTTTGCAAAATATAACTGTTAATAAATAATTTAACCAAATCTCGAAGCATATAGTTCTTAAACTTTAATCGTTTTTTTTATTATTCCATATGTAATTAAATTGAAAGTTTCGATACAATATAATTTATTTATAATGATTTTGCAATTTTAATAAACAGTAGTGTACAATGGAACAACAAGATACAGATTTGTGCAGTGCTACATATAATCAGTGCTGATGTACGGTGTTGACGCTTGTACACTCAAGGCTAGTAGGTTCTGAAAAAAATTACAGGCTTTTGAGTTCTGGGTATTCAGAAGACTCTTACGCATATTTTGGACAGAACATGCTACAAATGAAGAAATGTTGAAAAGAATAAAATTAAAAAATAAAATAAAATACGGCACTCTAGGAAAAAGTACAATGGAAGAAAGAATTACGAATTTTTCCGACTCTAAATCAGAACAGTCAGTATTTGAGAATATTGATAATGCTTTTATGTGACTGCAGACACCAATATCTGATAAAGTAATTCTGTATAAAGTAATCGACGTATAACCCCTCAATATATAATTGTCACTAGACATTCTAAATTACTAGCCTAACCCTTCGAAAAAGATTTTAAACATAATTTTTATATAGTTTTATAAATTATAGCTTTAAGGAATACTAACGGCATTTCAAGCTATTTTTCGAAATTATTCACTTTTTACTTATATCAAAAACTCAGCAATATCCAAAAAGGGCCACAACAATACTTAAGTCTTAATGTACACAATATCCGATTAAATATGGAAAATTATGTTTGACACATAGACACTTCTGGTGCAAATCCTGCCGATCAATTTAAAAAAGACATAGTTGATGAGTCAATCAATTCGTTCAACCAGTTCATCTTCAACAACGCCGATTTCAATGTGAACATGCTGAATGAAAAAGGCGCATTCTACGCCATAAGAGGAATAATGGCAGTCACCCGTTCAAAATTGTTCATTAACTTGAAAATCATGTTGTTCCTTAAAAGCACTGTACATTGGTTAGTATTTGAATTGTAAGTTTAACGTGTCCAAATGATAGAAAATTGAATGGTCATATAGGAAAGGTCTATTTACTTGTTTTGGAATAAATTGACAAACTAGCTAAATGAAGAATAAAATGCAAATTATCACGTGAGGCACCTGGTCAGCGGACCAACCACCACCAGCCCCTTCCTCCACTCCACCCACGTAAAGTCGGCTGTGAGTAAAGAATTTAATTCTTTTTGGAATGGGAAGAGGGGCTGTAAGTATGTATATCTTGATAATTTGAGAAATTTGTTGCATCTTTGAACCACTGTATCTCGGTAACTATTGTGTTAAAAATACTTTTGACTAATGAAATTTGAAGTAAATTTAATGCTCTTTAAATTTGTAACTAAGTGTATTTTGCTAGAACGCATGGTTTAAATGTTATAACCAAAAAAAATGAAAATTTTCAGGTTTTTCAGCTTCCTCCAAGTTCACAAAAGATCCTTGACGTTGAAAACCACAGACTATACAAAAAACGACGTTCCAAAATACCATTAACGTCAGAATATTTTCCAGGTAGAAAGAAAATGGTAATGCAAAACTTGAAGAAGAGGCTGTAGAAATATATCGCTTGTGAAGCAAACATTTGGACCATATTATATTCATAGCTGGTTAACCACTAAATGATAACAACTGTTCTGTGTGATAGTAAAATAAAATATTAAACGTTTTGAAATTTAAGTGCTTCTTTTTATTATTGTTCCGAAAACGGGGAGCTTATTCTGCCAGACCCTATATAAAGTCTTATATTAAGGTAAAAAGCAAAGATTTTAAATAAAATTTACAATTTTGTTTAAAATTCATTATTCTTACAAACTAAATATAATTAATTTATTTACTTTTGACCTAAGTGTGAAATTACCACAAGCAAGGAAGGCACTAAAATTGTTAAAGCATGAATGAAATCAAATTAGAGGTAATATATTTACCCGATAATTACACTTGAAGCTGCTGTTCTAGGAGAATTACGGTAGTAATAAATACGAATATAATTCTAGAAGCTGCAGAAATATTAACGAGTCTAAAGGGGTTCTAAATTGGATTGAAACCTTTATATGTACATGTTAAAGCCGAAACAATACGGTCGTTAAGATTTAAGGAGTAATAAAAAATTTATCGTCATAAATATTGTAGTCAACGCTTTGGGTGTTGCGTGCTGGAACACTTCCGAGGCATTCTAACCTTACTTTTCCCCTATGGCCTACCCCTTTCGTTCGCATTTCTCTACTCGGCTACCTGTACTTCGCGCAAAAACGCCCAACAAAGCAGAGCCGGCTAAGCGATGGCAAGCAAAAACATACCGGTCGCCGGCGTCACATCAAGGCGCATGTCTTCCGCTTCTCATCCACGCGAACTGTCACATGTCATAAAGTACGGGCACACATTTCTGTCGGGAGTAAGTACACGCTTATCCAGTGCTCGCCACGCACCGCACGCTAATCGTAAACAAAGCAAATGGCCGCCCCGCGCCGTGCACGTCGCGACGCCGACGGATCGATACGCAGACGTATGGCCGATGCCGCCAGCTGAGCGGCCGGCCCTTTGCGCTCGAAGCTGAAAGAGTCGGCGGCAGGCCCCAGCTGGTCCGCTGTAAGGGACACATGCGTACAGGATTCCGCTCAGGTCGCGTTGCAGTTTTGCAGGAAATTTAAGGACTCCGGCGCTCGCGACTTTATTGGGTTGTAATGGGGAATTTTTCGCTCGCCGCCTCTTCCGATTCGTACCTTGTTACGGTCGCAATTCTTCCTTGAGAATATGGCATCCTCGTAGGGATGTTTGCGCGGCCTTTTCTTTGTTACCTGCAGGAACCCATTCGGCCTTACAAAGAGCATGTCGAAGCGCCTCCATTTGGAGGATAAATTTTTCAACAACCAAGACTAATCAAATTTTTACATGTGCTTTCCCCTAAATTGGATAACACTTTACCACTTCGCTATGTTGACATGCAGATAATGAGTTTTTCTATTTGCTATTTACATAAAGGTGTTTGCAATCATTTCTCACACCTTTCTTACTAGATTCTGTACATCCTTTACAACTGTTTATTACTCACTTTATTTATTTGAACAAATCTATATTAAAAATAAGTATACGTTTAAAGCAAACATTTTTAGCTTCTTACCATATTTTTTAATTTTATTTTAATAAAGACGAGGTCTGGCACAAGGAGAGTTGTCCAACTCCGACATGCTTGAGCCCCTTCGCATAGTAGTTTTAAAAATAAATAAAACACGATTACAAAGCTCTGTTTGACATAATTGACGTACGCCGTTGCCATGACAACGCATTTACCTATACCCAGTTAGAGGTGAACTTTGACCTTTGACCTGTGTGACAGCACTCATAATTTTTTTTTATATATAAGTGCTTTATTACCCCCTTTCAAACGAAAATTTTCCATCGCTTGCGGTTCCGGAAATATATTACCTCGGTCGCGCCTGCCACCGGGCCGAAATTTGTCCTTCAGGCGCTCGGGTGCAGGAAAGGCACGAACGATTTGACCTTTGACCTGTGTGACAGCAGCAGCAGCACTTATAATTTTTTTTATATATATAATTTACAATCTGCTTTACATAGCAATAAGTAAATTAGCTTAGCAAGTTGCAATGAAGGGAGAAGTAATCCAGTGATTACACCCCGAATTAATTATTACTTATGTAATTTGATTTACATAATTATAATAATTACTAAGTACTGTTATGGATCCACATCTGTAGGCCATCTTCTGTTTAGTCGTCTGCATAGTGGTGGGGGACCGTTTAAAGTACTGGCTTCTTCGTTTGAATGTCCAGGTAGGTTGTTTAAGTAGGTACTGGTTAGGTTGCGGATTACCTCTTCTACAAGGGGTATGCCCGAGTCATCATGTAAGGTTTTGCTCCTGACATACCAAGGGGCATCGAATATAATCCTTAGTATTTTGGATTGTAGCCTTTGGATGATTTTGGTATTTGAAGGTTTAGCACAACCCCAAAGTTGAACTCCGTATGTCCAAATAGGTCGGATTATACATTTGTACAGGAGAATTTTGCTGTCAGTTGTTAGTTTCGACTTTCGGCCGATTAACCAATTTATTTGTCGTAGCTTGAGATTGATGTGTGTTTTCTTGTTCATGATATGTGCTTTCCATGTTAGTATGTGATCCAGTGATAATTCTAGATATTTTATCTCATTTTTCACAGGAAGTCGGATACAGCTTATTGTTATTTCAGGGAATTCAATATGTCTATTTGTAAATGTGACTTGTACTGATTTCATTTGCTTCACTGTTACTCGCCACCTGCCGAGCCAGTCTTCGAGGAGGTTAAGGTGGTGCTGAAGGTTAACTGACGCCACTTGTGGGTTTTCGTTTGTAGCGATTAAGGCAGTATCGTCCGCAAAAGTCCCAGCACTCTACCTTGTGGCACTCCTGACTTGATGGGATGATATGTGGATGTTTCCAGATTTAGTTTTGTTTGGTATTAGCGGTCGGATAGATAGGATTTGAGTAATAGATAATAGGGTGTGGGTGCAGTAAGCTTTAATTTGTGTAATAGTCCGATATGCCACATGCGGTCGAAAGCTTGCTTTATGTCCAAGAAGGCGGCAGTGCATAACTTATTCTCCTCAAGACCATTAAGTACTTTATTTACTATTCTAAGCGTTTGTTGGATTGTTGAGTAATGCTCTCTGAAACCAAACTGGTGTGATGGTTCTACTTTATTTAGATCAACTGCCTGCGTGAGCCTTTTCAACAAGTCTTTCAAATATTTTGGACATAGTTGGAAGTAAGCTAATAGGTCGGTATGATTCAGCATCTTGTGGTGGTTTACCGGGTTTGTAGATCATAATTACTTGCGCAAACTCCCAAGTTACTGGGCAGTAAGCTAACCTCATCATGCCATTATAGATGGTGGTCAGTAACACTATTGCTTTCCTGGATACTTGTTTAAGTATTAGAGGCGAAATTAAGTCAAACCCAGGATATTTATAGTTTTTTCCTTTAGGTATTTTGTGTTTTACTTCCGCCGGGGAAAAAGGTTTAATAGGCAATGTCATTGGGCAAGGACTGTCCAAGAAGTTCTCGATTTCTTGATCGTTATTGTTGTTGTTTGCCTGAGGTGGACTAAATACTGTTGATAAATGCTGCGCGAAGATGGTTGCCTTTTCCTGTTCAGTTTTTCTCCAACAACCGTCTTGTTTTCTTAAAGGAGGGATATGGGTGACCGGTCTTTTGAGTTTTTTCGTCACTCTTCAGATTGAATGGTCCTCTTTTGATAACGCAGTAACATAGTTTTCAAACGTAGCATTTCGGATTTCTTGCGATGCTGACTTTAGTTCTCTTGTAAGTCTATTGTATGTGTTTCTATCAATAGGATTTTGACTTCTTTGCCATTTGCTTCTGGCTCTCCTTTTTTGCAACAAGTTCGCGAATATGCATGGGTGTGTTGTTTGTGGTATTCGCATCTCGACTTGTCACTGGGGTAGATGTCCAAGATGCTTTTTGTATTACACAAGTGATGTGGTTTGCCGCAGCATCTAGATTGTCAGGATGTTTCAGCTTGAAATTGGTATTGTTTTAGCTAAAACTATCTTAGGAGCGCCGGGTAGGCAACTGATATGCATACTTAGCGTAGCAGTTATGGGAGTGTGATCAGAAGAGAGATCCCAATTTGATGTTATTTTTTTTTTATTGGATTAATGCAAATTTACACTCTACTTAATAAAGTAATAAGTAAATGGGTTGAAAGAAGTTCACTTGAGTCAGGAGCCATCTATTGACGGCTCTCTGGATACACCTAGCTAGGTCTTCTGTCCATGTTCTGTTAAGTTTTCTATTTTCCATTGGTTGTCTGAACAGTTCACTGTGGGTTATGCTTCGATTTTTGTGTTTAACAGAGTAACCACTGATGACGTCATGTATAAACGGTATTTTGAGGTCGTCGTGTATGGTGTTGTTGGAGACATACCAAAGCGCATTTAGTAACATTCTGAGGGTTTTAGATTCAAAGGTTTGTAAAATTTTTGTATTAGACGGTTTGGTGCAGCCCCATAATTCGACACCATATGTCCATATATGAGGAGTTTGTTCTGTAGCGAGAGCTGAGATCTACGATTTAGTAACCAAGACATGTTCCTCACTTTTAAATCTAATTGACGTCTTTTTGCCTTAATGTGTGTTCTCCAAGTTAGTTTTGCGTCAAGATGAAGGCCGAGGTATTTAACTTTTTCTTTGACAGGAATGGGAGTGTTATTGAAGGTAAGAGGAGGACATTCGGCTCTTCGTGTTGTGAACGTGACTTGACACGACTTATCAACGTTTAGATTAATTTTCCAGTGCGTAAGCCAAGTTTGGAGTTGATCAAGATAAGCTTGCAATTTTGCAGAAGCTCGTATCGGATCGAGATCTGTAGAAAGGATGGCTGTATCATCAGCGAACGTTGCTAGTAGTGTATCCTCGCTGGCTGGTATATCAGCGGTAAACAGTAAGTACAAGAAAGGTCCCAGAACACTTCCTTGGGGTACACCAGAGTTGATAGTCTGGTAGTCAGATAATGAGTCTTCGAATTTAACTTGGAAGTAACGGTTGGACATGTATGACTTAAGGATGAGGAACAATTGATTTAGTAAGTGTTGTTTAAGTTTGAAAAGTAAGCCTGCATGCCACATCCTGTCAAACGCCTGTTTTACGTCTAAAAATGCTGATGTACACATTTGTTTTGCTTCTAAGCTTTCTTTGATTTTATTAAAGATTCTATGGCACTGTTGGATAGTGGAGTGATTGGGTCTGAAGCCGAATTGTTGGTTAGGGATTAAGGCATCTATATGTGTTACGTTTGCAATTCTGGCGAGGATAAGTTTTTCAAAAATTTTGGACATTACAGGAAGGAGGCTTATTGGCCTATATGAAGTGGCACCAGTTGGAGATTTTCCTGGCTTCAGTATCTTGATTATTATTGCATACTTCCATAGTATCGCATAGTAGCACAGACGTAGTATGCTGTTATATATGGTTGTGACTAACACAATAGCTTTTCTAGGGCAGTTTTTCACCTGTAATGAGATCATATCCAGGAGCTTTATGAGGATTTAAGAGACTTATTTCTTTCTTGACATCTGCAGGTGAAATAGGCTTGGGTGGAAGGGACATCTGACAAGGGGCGTTTAAGAATGTTTGTATTTCGATATCATCTTCATCACCGTTGAGGATATTAGGAGCGGAAAATACACTAGCAAGGTGTTCTGCGAATCTGTTGGATTTTTCAATATTCGTCCGCGCCCAGCTCCTATCAGCTTTTCGTAGAGGTGGAATAGATACGATGGGTCTTTTGAATTTCTTTGTCGCATTCCACAGGGAGTGACCATCAGTAGATAGATTGACGATGTAGTGTTCGAAGGATTCGTTTTTTGCTTCTTGGATAGCAATGTGGAGATTGTGCGTTATTCGATTTAAATAAGTTTTGTCAAGTGGATTCCTGGTAGTCTGCCACCTGCGCCGAGCTCGGCGCTTTACGATGACCAATTCTCTAATATGAAGCGAAATGTTCTGATTGTTGCGGGTGAGACCATGGGGTTCTGGAGTAGAGGTCCAGGAAGAGCTTTGTATTAACGTAGTTAGGTACTGCACAGCTTCATCTATGTCCTCCTTATCTTTTAAGCGGATATTTAGTAATATATTATCGTTGATGTGTTGACGGAATAGGTTCCAATCAGTCTTTTTGGAGGATAGTCTCTGTTGTGGCTTTTTCCATATAATACTGGTGCTTAGAGTTATTATTACACGACTGTGGTCAGAGTGCAGATCTAAATTAGATTCAATATCAGTATGTAGGTCTAAGATTCCCTTAGTTATGGCAAAGTTTAACAGGTCGGGGATTTTATTTCGATCGGTCAGCCAATAAGTTTACTCTCCAGTCGACAAATAGTTGAAATTATTTAGTTCTAAAACTCTCAATAATGTTCTGCCTTTAGGAGAAATCAGCCTAGATCCCCAGGCTGTATTTTTAGCATTCCAGTCTCCGGCAACTAAAAAGTGTGAGCCGAGTCGTTGGAAGAACTCGAGGTATACATCGCATGTTATAGAATAACGTGGTGGACAATATATTGAAGCAATTGTAATAGGTCGGGAGAAAGCATCTACTTTTATGATGGCACTTTGAATTTTGTGTGTTATGTATGGTTGGAGTACGTGATGTTTTATTGAAGTTCTGATTATAATTGCAGACCCTGCGTGAGCCGCATCATCAGGATGGTTAGCATAGTAAATGGAATAGTATGGTATTTTAAGAGTTGTCCTTTGTGTTGAATGACTTTCAGCGATTAGGAGGATATCAATTTTATTTATGTTAAGAAATAGCGTAAGTTCCTGAATATGGTTTGATAAGCTATTTGAGTTCCATTCTGCAATTATAAGTGCAGGGACCATTATTGAGTTAATTTATTGATAACTGTTGTCAGCATGGTTAGAATCATACTGTTCTGGTTAAGTAATTGATTGAACATATTCTTAAAATCATTAAGGAATATAGTAAATTTGCTAGTTAGGTCTGTTTCGGTGTTGTTAGATGGGATGTTAGGCTGTACTGCGGTCATTTGGGTAAAGTAGGGGTTGGGGTTGTTGGATGTAGTGTAGTATTAGTTGTAATATTTTGCGACAAAGGACTAGGCCTGGTTAGTCTTAGGTGATGGTTTCTGTTTATTAAGTCTTGATAAACTTTACAGCCTTTGTAGTTCGCTGGATGATTTTTCTGACATAGTGCACATGTTGCTGGTGTATTTTTAGATTTGCTGTAACTAGAGGTGTTATGTGGTCCTCCACATTTAACACACTTAAATGGTTTCCTACAATAGGTTTTCGTGTGTCCATAGTCTTGTCATCTTGTGCATTGTACGATCCCACCTTTATTTCTTGGCGCTTCTACTGGAATTTTAGAATGATATAAAAATTCTAATTTAAAGATGTCTTTATTATTGCTTTGTGGCTCGAGATCTACAAAGAATAGAGGTAAGGGCTCTTTAGTAACCCGATGCCTGACATTTGTAATATTACGAACTTTGTGTTCTTTTTTCTCGAGTTCTTGTGTAATATCTGGTAGGGGAATAGAAGGGTGGATGCCTCTTATGGCTACACGGTATGCTCTATCTTGTTTTAACTGATATGAATGGTGCAGAATTTCTTCTTCACGAACGTGACGGATGAGTTTTCTATAGGTTTCAGGAGTGTTGGGGTTTATTTTAACAGTATTGTTTGCTAATGTTTTGGTAGTGTAAGTTTCTTCTTCAACTACTTGTGCTAAGTTATCGATCATGTCTTTGTAATTTGAGATCCCGTATATAAAGATTGGTGGAGGTTTCGGTCTCTTTTTAGAGGAATTGAAGTATTAGACGTGTTGTTATTGCTTTCAGAGGAAAGTGAGAACTGATTAACAGTTTCTATTTGGGCATCAATTTCAGAAGAATTTTGTCGTTGTACTCTTTTTTTTTGGTTACTATTTGCCAGGCGTGTTTGGTTTGATTTTGTGTTTCATTGTAGTTAATTGTTTCATCATCACATACTAAGTTATCTTCTGTGGTTTTATAGTTTATATTGCTGCTAACAGAATTATCATAATTTGCACTAACCTGCTGTGCTGATAGTACAGGTGGAAATTGATTATAAGTTGGTGTGAATGAAGGTGCTATTTGACTTGGCTGTTGATTGAATCCTAGTAAAGGTGCTTGATTCGCTGGGGATCGGTTGGGGTTCATTAGTGGCATTTGTGCATTTACAAACGATTGTCCTGGTATGTTTGATGACTGCACAATAGGCTGATTAAAGTAATTACCATTTTGTCTGAATCTATTATTGGCTTGAGTGTTAAATTGTGGGGGCACAGGTCCTGTGTTACTGGTGAAAGGGAACATGTTCCCGATCCCGAATGTTTATCGTTTGCATGCAGTGTAATAGGATTCTTAATAATAATGCGAACTTTTAAATATTATGAAAACGTTTAAAAATATACACGAGTTTTCGAAATTAAATTAATAAATATATAAATTTGCCTGACCTTAAGCAAGGCTACGGCTGCGGCTCCGCCGTTGTGATAACTCAGGTATTGATGTTATATTAAAGTAGTTTGGTGAGATACCTTTCAGCACCAAAAGTCGATTAAATCCGGCAGCTTGTTTTGGTCTGTCGGCCAATAGGATGGTTCTCTAATAGAAAGATACGAGCAATTCTTGTTATTGATAGCCCGCAAGAGATTTCTACCCTTGGTGGTAGTAAGTCTTGACCCCCAGTCTGTGTGCTTGGCATTCCAATCGCCTCCTATTATAAATCTGTTACCCAGCTGCTGAAAAAGTGCTTCATATTCTTCAGCTGAAATTGTATGTCTGGGTGGACTATATAGCTGTGTCAAAAGACCACGGCTGTCCACTGATATGGATAATTGTTGCTTAGATTTTATTTGTTTCATTTGTAGGTATGTCATGGTGCTTTATGGTGTTCCGAATAATGATTGCAGCGCCACCATGGGCTGTTACATCAGGATCGGCAAATGGACCACGCAAATGGAGGAAACAGATGATTACACGCTGTTTTTGTAATGAAAACGTCGCCATTTAAAGTATCAAAAACGGTCCTCTCTCTGCCGCTAGTTCCGTGTGCCGTGCAGTGCTGCCATCTCTGCCACGCATTCACAAAGTGTGCGCGCGTATTGTGAAACAAACCGTATGTTTATATCTGTTTCCAGTCGTGAAAAAAAATTCGGAGATGTTATAACGTGAATGCACCTCTTAATTTTGCTAGTACATTAATTTTTGATTTCCCGACATACCTCTAGGTGGGCTAACCAAATAATTGAAATATTTTTTTTAATTCATTGAAAGTTCAGTAGGGCATGGAAATAGAATAGACGTGTAAGCCAACTATATCCGCGCTATCGCAATGGTAGAGCCGCAGCTTTGCTTAAGGTCAGGCGTATTCATTTCTCAATTTGATTTTAAATTTATTACTCAAGTCCTTTGTCCATTAACGTGTCCACGGCTACCTTATCGCCAACAGAGTTTAACGGGTCTTTTAATTTAGATAGTTCCACGGAACTACCAATATGTAGATATTTTCCTATTAAATTATCAGAACGTTGCCGGCAAGAAACGGACCGGGCTTCAATTGCACATTTTTCTAGCGACTAATTCAAAATGTACAGGGCCAATCCTAACCCAGTGTTCAAATGTTACCAATTTAAACGCCTTTCATTATCCAATCCTTTACAAATCCCGCTAAACTATAAACACATAAATAAGTCAAATTGTACTAGGACCCAGCAATTACTTCCTCCCAAATTAGCAACAATACATTGTACCGGAACCTTCGGTAGCCCATGCAATTCATAACCCTCATCAACTTTTTAGAGTAGTTTTTACTAGCAACGACAAACTAGAAAATACTATTCCATCTCAAGAATACTTTTAATAAACGGTTGTGTTCATAAAACACTGAAAAATAAAAAAAAATGTATAACGAAACCTAGGCTCTAGTGCAACACTAAACAATTCGCAAGAACGCAACTCCAATAATACTTCTAAAGAATCAGAGAAAATACCCAAACCTTCTCCATTATTTGTTTACGGAGTTACAAGCTTATCGCAAATGAAGGAAGACCTTGTCGAAGTAGCTGCCGATAAGCAATACGTCACCAAAAGCTTAGTAAATACTTTTAGTATAGTAAAAATTTTAATTAATACTCCGGATCCATTCAGAACAGGTTCTAACCTAAACACGGGGTGAAGGTGGAAGTTGTGGCTCTAATTTTTCAAAGTCCACAACTGCTGCGCGGTGCAGCTTTTATACACACAATTCAGCCCCGGTCATATTTAAACCACCTTCTAACAAGTGAAACACCCTTTACAGAAGAACGTTATTTTAAAATCCCTAACTATATAACTTATCACGCTAATCATTCCGATAAAACTGGACACGCAGGAACCACCATCTTGATAAAACAAAACATGAAACATTGCGCTCTCTCCAATTATGAGGAAGCTACACTCCAATACACATTTATTAAAGTGCTCACTTTACCATTCAAACTTACGCGGCGATCTATTGTCCTCTTCGACACAACATAAAAAAAGACTTATAAAAAATTTTCTACACTCTAGGACCGAAATTTATCAGTGAAGGCGACTCAATAGCAAACACTCCAGTTAGAGCTTTCAATTAACCATTACTGAAGGTAAAGAGCTGTTCACGGTTTTACAACAAAACAATTACGACTACCTGTCAAGGAAACCCCAATGTGTTGACCTAGAGAGCCCAAAGAAATACCCGACCTATTCGATATCTTTATCATCAACGGTATATCGAAATTTTATATTGACATCTCCATCTGTCTTGATTTAACCTTAGATCACACACCATCGTAACAACAATGAGTGCATCCATTATCCAAAAAAAAAACTATCAAAAGACTTCACAGCTTCAAAACAGATTGGAAACATTATCGTTATATTCTACATAAAAACATAGACCTGAAACTTAGCCACAAAAACCCAAAAGAAGTTAATGTCGCTGCCAATCAACTAAATACGCTACTAATAACAGCAGCTGAACTAGCCACGCTCCAGAGATTAAAAAAACTAATAATAATATCCCCCTTAAAGTTAAAAGTTAGTCGCTCAAAAACGAAAAGCCGGAGCCCAATGCAAACAAAACTCAATTCAAGAACCTACGAAAAGATTCATTCAAAACCTACTTATGAAACCAATCTGGATATCAATTAAATTCTCCTAAAATCTCAAACAACTTTTCCTCTCATAAAAAAATTACCACCAGCACTAGGATGAGTTAAAAATGCTAAGAATATAACAGACTTATTTGGTTACCATCTCTCTGGTGTTTTTCAACAACACGATTCAACGATTCAACGATACAATCTCAGAAAATCTCGTACCACTTTAAACTCCCTCACCCCCGTTCCGCCAGTCATACTTAAGGATATCAAATCTGAGCTACAACATCTAAATCCCAATAAAACTCTAGGGATACACCCGGAATATTACGAGAAGTCCCAAAAAAAAAGAAATCGTATCTTTACCTACATATTCAACGTTACTGTGGGACTTCAGTACAAACCTACAGAATTTTAAAAACTAAAATAAAAAAAAAAAAACAAGGTATCGTTTACTCCGTTTCAGATAAAGCTAAGTCTTTGCTAACGCCCTGAAGCAGCAGTGTGACCTCAGCTACGACGACGCCCACCTTGACCACCTACACCACGTCGACTGCTGCGTAGGCCGCCTTGGAGGCAGGATCCCCACGACTACATCAAACCTAGCGGACTACGAAGAGGTTCTTCGGTTGATTCGAGCTCAGCATCCCCGCAAAGCGCCCGGGGTAGATGGAATCCCGAACCGAGCGCTGAAAGCTCTTCCCAAAAGGTAATCGTCTGCGTGCTAACAATTGCCAATGCTGTCCTCCGATTCTGTCATTTTCCTAGCTCTTGGAAGGTAGCGGACGTTCCCATGTTCCCCAAACCTGAAAAATCTGGGACCTTTCCGCAAGTCTATTGGCCGATAAATCTACTATCGATCGTGGGAAAGCTTGTGGAACAGATCATTCACAAGCGCTTGAGGACAGCAGTCGAAGGCTCCAACTGATTCCGGAGAGTCAGTTTGGATTCCGATCTGGCCACTCAACTACCCTTCAATTTCTCAGGGTGGTCGAGCGCATCACTGAGGGATACACCAAGAAGGACACCACCAGTGTAGTCGATATGGCAAAGGCCTTCGACAAAGTGTGGCACCATGGGCTGGTGTTTAAAATAGCCTCCATCGCAATTTCGCTGCCCGTGGTTCAACTTGTTCGATTCTTTCCCTCCGGAAGGAAGTTCTGAGTCAAGTTCGGTGGCATGAAGTCGTCGGAGAGACGCCTCCAAACCAGCGTCTCACAAGTCTCCGTGCTGTCCCCGATGCTCTACAACCTATACGTCCGGGACATGCCAATGACGCCCTCCATCACACTTGCCCAGTACGCAGACGATATATCGGTGCTAACCAGCTCCATGAGATCATAGTTTGTTACGCGAAGACTGTAGGAGGATTGGACCACCTGGAAAACTGGTGTGACAGGTGGAGAGTTGGTATAAACGCAGAGAAGAACGCAGCGGTCCTATTCTCCATCAGAAAACTTCACTGGCAAGACGACCTGGCAAACCTCAGGATCTTTTGAAGGGAGACACCCTGGAAGGAAGAAACATCTTACCTCGGGGTGATTCTGGACAGGAAACTGACCTGGAGACCGCATGTAAAAAAGGCGGTTACCAAAACAAAAGCATCACGAGCGGCACTTGGATCCCTCCTTCACTCTAGGAACCACCTAGTTACAGAGAACAAGCTGATTTTGTACAATACCGTCACACGTCTTAAGGTCCACCTTTGGCGCCCCGTGGTTCGTAAGGAACCACGATTTACATATTCTCACGATCCAGGAATATATCTCCCAGGGCGCTCAAGACCTACAATCATCACCCAAAACCACGCAAATTTTACTATCCGTGGTTTATACAACTATGAGATCAACAAAGGTGCCCGTTGCAAGCTCTCAAAGATTCTGATTCCTCGGCACCGAAGCGACCTTTACGGCCATCCACGCTAGGTCTTAACAAGAGGTCAGAGGTTAAGGGCTCGATCCAGGGACCTCTACTTACGTCAGTGAAGTCAACGTGAATTGCCTGGACTCAAAATTGCACCTCGCTTGAGACTGGCATGAAAGAAAAGACTCGCGAGTGATAGTGTACGGGAAGTGAACTTGCTCGAGATTGCGTAATAGATAAGGACTCATAATCTCGGACTCGCAAGCGCACTGCAACTTGTAGAGGCTGCATAAAAGCTAGAGTCAGAATTGCGGACTCCAAGTGCATGTTAGAGTTAAAGTTGCATAGCACAGCATTAAGTTAAAATTGTAAACGTTGGGAGAGCAGCTTACTGTTTGAGGTCACCTGCTTGGACTCATATTTTTCCGTATCCTGCACTGAGGCGAATGCCGGGGCGTTTCTGTGCGAACCACGGTAGAAAGATAAGCAAACGGAAGTTGTTAAAAAAATGCATAATAGCACATCAATTCCATGCTGTCTAACCTCCCACATCAAGAAATGATCAAGAGACTCAAATTTTTCTGACGACATTTTTTTGTGATAGAAATATATTGTGCCGAAGCTCAACTTAATACGAAAGGAAAAACATATACAAATACGTAAGGAGTTTAGGATTTATTTAGAAAATTAATGAAATGGAAAATTACAGAATATGACAGAGGGCAAAAAAGCTATTGGAAAAGTATGCTTCTGATTTAAATAAGACATTCCCTGAGAAATATGTGCATTTAGCAACATTTTTAAAATTAATAAATGTATCTACAAAAAATAAAAAAATACCAAAAACCCAATTTGAATGCAAAGACTCTTCGAAAACCTTATTAAAGTCATGAGACGTACAGTCTACTTTTCTTAATACTGCCATGGTTGTAAGAATTTTTTAACTTTGGCAGTTACTAATTGCGCCGAAGAACAATCCTTTTCAACTCTTCAGAAGTGAATAACTTTTTGAGATTAAGACAAAAAAAATGACGAGGCTTGAATTTTTATTTGTCGAGAGAGAATTTTTACATACAACTAGTCTTTCTTTTGATGGCATAGTTCAGAGATTTGTAACTTTAAAGCCAGGAAAAAATATTTTTGAAATACAAGTTTTTAGATGAAATAGAGAATTGTTTTTAGTTTTCCTCATTGATGTATGTAAATACTCTAATGAAGTTTATGCATGTAACTAAGACTGAAAAATAAACTAAAGCCTTAATTTAAAAACTTTAACCAGATCCTGGTTGGCGGTTATTAGAATGCGATAGATAAAACTTGAGTGCAATCTCTTACTTGGAATTTAAAATTAAATCTTAATTACGTATAAAAAAATAAACTAACATACCGGTCTAGAAACCCTAGAAAAATATGACCTCATAAACAATGTATTAACTAAAGAAATATTTAATAATTTCATTAATATTTAATCCATACTTTTATGATCATCCATACTTTATGTTAACATTAACTTCAAATGTAATAATTAAAATACATACTCAAAGGCTTTCCTGTTGTAGCCTAGCGAATACTCGGAAAAATATTTTCTATAACGATCATATTTTTAATGGCTTATTATATAATTCCGTGCCAAATTAATTAGCCATTGGTTTTTTTAACTGCCAAAATGATAGAAAATATTTTCCTACATGTGAATTCTGTATCAGAGCCGATTTATTCCATGATGTTATTACCCGAGAATAACTTAGCCCATGTTTCAGGATACTTAAACTGCAATCTGAAACAGTTTATAAGATGAAACACCTCCCATTCCTTCATGTCAAAAAAGTTGGGACATCCTGAATAGGAACAGAATAATTCGAACCTTTAATTTCAGTTCTGAAAAAGATCAGGCGAGATATTTTGCCTCCACTAAACCCGAATCCGGTGCATGGGTAAATGCAGTTCCATGCACGAAACTTGGAACTTTCCTGAATGACAACACTTTCAGAATATCAGTTGGTCTTAAATTGGAATGTAACATTTGCGAGCTCCACAACTGCATCTGTGGAGATAAAGTGGACAAGTCAGAAACTCATAGTCTCTCATGTAAAAAAAGCAGTAGTCGACACTCTCGCCAAAAGGAACTAAATAAGGTCATTCAACAAGCCTTATCATCCATTAACATCCCGTCTAAATTGGAACCATGTGGATTCTTCTGTAATGATGGCAAAAGAGTGGATGGTTTAGCTTTAACCCCGTGGTCCTATGGTATGAACCTTATTTGGGATGCTACCTGAACTGATACCCTAGCCCTATCGAACATCAAACAATCTACTGTAACTGCTGGCCTTATCGCAAACAATGCTGCCAATAACTAGAAGAGGAAATACAAAGAGCTCGTCGACCAAGGATACATCTTCATTCCTTTTGCAGTAGAGACTTTGGGACCTTGGTGTGATGAAGCAACGGATTTTATCGCAAAGCTTGGAAACTACCTTCACCTACTAACTGGAGAATCCAGATCGAAATCATACCTAAGACAAAGAATTAGTTTAGCTATCCAACGTGGAAATGCAGCTAGCATTATTGGAAAATTGCCTAAAACTATTGATCTAAACAAAATTTTTATTTTATAAATTTGTTTTTCTTAACTTGTGATGTTATTAGCAAAGAAACAACATCTTACAGACCAGTAAGTCTCTATTTTTTTTTTAATTTAAAATATTGCCAGATCAACAAACATTTTTGTTATACATAGCATTGGCAATAGAAATGTTAATATAACACTAAACAAAACTTGTGTGACAAAATAATGGTCACAATAATTTAACTTGTTGGTATTGGTTTATTCGTTAATAGGATTTGTTAGCACTATATCCTGGGGTAATTTGCGTTGAAGCCTGGTATGAATGTTCGTTTTAAAGAGTTCATAATGAACCGCGCCACTACACGCACTTGAGTTTAAGATTAATTTTTCCGCACATCTTTTAACAAACTGATCGACGGGTAGGATGCCTAGCTCTTCGTGTAGCTGAGTGTTACGTATATACCACGGTGCGTTTATAGCAATTCTTAACACCTTGTTTTGAAAGCGTTGAATTTTTTGCAAGTGTGTTTCCGATGTATTGCACCACACTGGTGATGCGTATAATATAAGAGGTCGTAAGGTTTTATACAATAAAACTGTGCATTTAATTTTGAGACTAGACTTGCGATTAATGAGCGGGTATAGCTGCTTTAATCTAGTGTATCCTTGGGTAAGTTTTTGGTTTATGTGGTATTTCCAACTTAAACGGGTATCGAGATATACCCCTAGGTATTTGATTGCACCATCATTCGGATTCCAACAAATTCGCTGTATTGTCAATGCGTAAACAAGGAGGATTATTTATTCTTCGCAAAGTGAAGATTTTCGCTTGGCATTTGTCGGGGTTTATGGTGATGTTCCAGAGTTTGTACCAGGAAGATAACTTGTTAATTGCATTCTGCAGCATCGCAATTGCTTCAATGAGATTGTCCGCTTGGGTAAATACGGCAGTGTCGTCCGCAAAGGTAGCAATTGTTGCATTAAGCTCAGGTAGGTCAGAAGTAAATATATTGAAAAGCACTGGGCCCAGAATGCTTCCTTGTGGGACTCCTGCTCGACACATTTTGGTTTCGGACAGTGTTGTGTTAACTTTAACTGCAAAGGTTCTATTGTCTAGAAAGGAGAAAATAAGTGCTTTAAGGTATACAGGCATGGCTATGTCTAGGATCTTTTTGTTAAGGCCTTCGATCCACACCTTGTCGAATGCCTGTGCTATGTCAAGAAAAACTGCTGTAGTGTAATGTTTGTTATGAAATCCGAGTTAGATAAGCTCGCTGATTCTTTGTAGTTGATGGTTTGTTGAATGGTCTTTTCTAAAGACAAATTGAAATTTAGGCAAGATGTTGAGATTTTCAATGTGTTCTAGCAAGCGGTTGTAAGCAATTTTTTCAAGAATTTTTGATAACGACGTTAACAGACTTATGGGTCTGTAACTGCTTATTTTGTTTTTGTTTTTTCCTGGTTTTCTGAACATTAGAATGTGCGCAAGTTTCCAGGACTCTGGAAAGTACCCTAGTCTCATGCAGGCATTGTAGGTAGTACATAGATAAGCTATAGCCATCAATGTGAGGTGTTTAAGAATTGTATTGGTGATTAAGTCGTGGCCAGGAGATCTCCTTTCGGGGAGCTTTTCGATAATATCCTTCAGTTCGTTAGGTGAAGTTGGTTGAATTTCATCTGCAATTGGCACCCTTCGTTCAATATCATTTATGATTTGTGTGTTGTGAGTGGGCGTGCAAGTGATTGCAGGTGTGAATGTGTTTTCAAGATGATCAGCAAAGGCAGCTGCTTTTTCGGAGTCGGAAGTGTAAGTGACGTTATCAGATACAGATGATAGCGTTGGCAATTCTTCTTTTTGATTTAGAATTTTTCTAGTTGTTTTCCAAAGGCCCCAATCTCCTGGGCTGAAATCTGCTATGTGTTTTTGATATGTATTAATTCGTATGCTGTCCAGTTCTCTTTTAATTTGGTGCGTTAGGTTGTTTAATTTATTTTTAAGTTGAGGGTTCCTGTTTCTCTGCCATTCACGCCGAAGCTGGCTTTTGTTTTTGATTAAGTTAATGATGTATCTGGGGGGATAATTGTAATTTGTCGGATGAGTCCATCTAGTGGTTGTACAAGCTAATTTAGCACTATCTTGAATTGTTGATGTAAAGTGGTTCACGGCCGCATCAATGTCTTTGGTTGTTAGTAATCGTGTTGGGCAGTGGAGTTTACTATTGAGCTGAGTTTGAAATACGTTCCAATCGATTTTGCCATTAATTAATTTTGGAGTAGATTGTTTAGTGGTTAATGTGTTGGTGAATGACACCAGTACTGGGAGATGATCAGAATTTAGTTCTGGAATGACACTTTGAAAGATAGGTTTACCAAAGTTTTCAGGAGAACAATATCGAGTATGTCAGGCTGGTGGTCTTCTCGGTACGGGTAATAGGTGTAATCATCAGGTGCCAAAATTTGGAAGGTGTTTGCTATGGCAAGATTTTCCAGTTTAATACCTTCGGGGTTTGTGGCTCTGCATCCCCACAGGGTATTTTTAGAATTCATATCTCCTAAAACTAGTACTGATTCAGTAGTGTCAAAATTCTTTTATATCTTCCTCAGCAATTCTTGTGTTTGGCTGCCTGTAGACACAATTTAAAAAAATTTAAAAAACAGTAACAGAAAGATTATATAATTCTAAAATTACGGCAACAATAAAGATCAAAGTTATACAGGTATACGCCCTTCCTCCCACACGGACGAAGAGATGGAATTGTTCTACGAACATCTAAAAATAGCTATGCAAACGGATCCCTCAGGTTGGACCATCGTTATGGGGACTTTAATGCCAAATTAGGCAAAAACAAGAACCCGATGAAGAATACATGGGTAATTTTGGAATAGACCAAAGAAATGAAAGAGGAGACATGCTAATGAATTTCATGAACGAGCATAAACTATATGCTATGAATTCTTCTTTAAAAAAGACCCAGTCGAAAATGGACCTGGATATCACTATCCGGAAATACAAAAACAAAATAGATTATATTTTGACAAACAAAAACAAAAATAAATGACGTTACCGTACTAAACCTATTTAATACGGGAGTGACCACAGACTGCTAAGAGCTGTACTGACTATTAATAAAAGAACAGAAAGAAAACAATTAATCAGGAAAAATTCAATTAAACTGACAGCAGAAGAAATAAAAGAAAGGGAGAGGCGTATAGAAAATAATAAACAAACAGTTAGCTAATGATGATATTGATGACAAAATACTCACAATAGATGAAGTAAATAATAAAATAACTACAATAATTAACACTTCGATAAAAGAACTACGGAGAATTATACCACTCAAAAAGAACAGAGATATTATTAATGCAGATATCAAGAGTCTAATAGAAAAACGCAGACGACTAGCAAAGGAAAATAAAAGAATAACAGAAGAATTTAAGCAAGTGAATAAACAAATAAGAAAACAGATCAGAGTACATAGAAGACAAATACAAGAACAACAAATTAATGAAGTAATAAATAAAAACCAAGGAATCAAAATACTTCAACAAAAAATGAGAAAGAAAGAAACTTACGCATTACGTAACAAAGATGGTATAATAATCCACGACAGAGATGAAATTCAAAAAATTATAGAAGAGTTTTACACCGAATTATATGAATCCAAAGTACATCAAGAAATAGAAGACAATGAAGACATTAGAACTAGAAAGATTCAAAACGTGGGATCCGAAGAACAACCCGATATAACCATAGAAGAAGTGAAGAGCACTATGAGAGAATTCAAATTTAATAAAGCTACAGGAGATGACGAAATATCAATAGATATGATCAGAGAGGCTGGGGATAATTTAATATCAAAAATAGCAAAACTATTAAACACATGCTTAAAAACAACTCAAATACCCAAAACCTGGAAAAACTCAAACGTCATATTATTATACAAAAAAGGAGAAAACACAAAATTTGAAAATTATAGACCCATCAGTTTATTGTCACATTTGTACAAATTGCTAACAAAGATTATTACCAATAGACTAGGAAGAAAGCTGGATGAGTATCAACCCGGGAACAGGCGGGATTCAGGAAGGAGTACAGCACTAGAGACCACCTATTAACAATAAAATAATCAACGAAAAATCAAACGAATATGGATTCCGTATGCATGGCCTTTGTAGATTATGAAAAGGCGTTTGATACCATTGAACACTGGGCAATATATAGAGCATTAGCAAACAGTCGAATAGATCAAAGATACATACAACTCATACAATAACTAAACGAGGAGTCACAGCAACATATACATTACACGCGAAAACTAACCAATAACACTTGCAAGAGGAGTGCGACAGGGTGATACACTGTCGGCGAAACTCTTTACCCTAACACTGGAGGACGTGTTCAAGAAGATAGAATGGCCAGATAAAGGAATAAATGTAAACGGAGAGCGGCTTACTAACCTACGCTATGCTGATGATATGATACTACTCGCGGAAAATTTAGAAGACTTAAAAGAAATGATCATTGATCTAAATAGAGTCAAACAAAATAGGATTAAAAATGAATTTAAGAAAAACAAAAGTAATACACCCTGGTCCAGATGTAGAAATTAGAATTGACGATTCTCAAATTGAACGAGTAGAAGAATATATATACCTAGGCCAAAGAATAGAACTAGGACGAAGCAGTGAAAAGAAGGAAGTAAAAAGACTAATAAAAAGTGGATGGATTGCATTTGGAAGACTATCCTTCATTTTGAAAAACACAAAAATAGATCAACGCCGGAAAACAAAAGTATTCGAACAATGTATTTTACCGACCATGACATATGGAGTAGAGAATTGGGCAACAACAAAAAGCAACATAGAATCAATGAGAATAGCACAAAGGGGAATGGAGAGAGCAATGTTAAATATAACAAGGAGAGATAAAGTTAGGAATGACAGAATAAGATCAATTACAAAAGTGACAGACATTGGTATTAAGATTGCCCAATTAAAATGGAATTACACAGGACACGTGGCGAGAAGTGACAAAAATAGATGGAACCGTAAAATAATTGAATGGAGACCGTACGAACATAAGAGAGGAAGAGGACGACCACCTATGCGTTGGTATGATGATTTTAAACGTACAGCTGGACTAAATTGGATCCAAATCGTACAAAATCGTGATAGGTGGAAGGAGTTAGGGAAGGCCTACATCCAAAAATGGATTTAATTAATTACATAATTAATTCGGCTTAGGAGAAGAAGGAGAAGAAGACATTTATTAAAATATTTCTAAGTCAAGATCAATAATATAATTTCTGATCATTATATTACGTCTGGCGTACCACAAGGCAACATACTAGGTCAATGATTGAACTTGTTATATACAATACTGACATCCCAACTATAGAATAAATACTAAAATTCCAACATTTCTTAATGACACGACTACATCTAGCTATAGTATACCGAAAATGGACAGAGCGGGTGAACGAGTCAATGAGGAATATGACACTTGAATTCAAATGCGGTTTTACAGCAGGATGGTAGATCGGTACAGAGCGGGTGGACGAGTCGCCGCAGAATCAAAAACTCCAATGCGGTTTTAACTTCGCAAAGTAGGACGTGATAGCAATTACGCAATTGCAGACGTGCAACAATATATTGTCTCGTTAGAAGAACATTTTCTGCAAACCAATCTTCACCATGCTCCACTTCAAGAAGAAATTTTAAGAGACAATCGTTTTGTTTACTTCTCGTTATCCATTGTTTTTATTGCTGCTTTTATGGTGATCCTTAGTAGGTATGTAATTAATTTACGATAATAAATCATTAAAAAAGTCCAGATTGCGGTTAATGTTTCCAATCAATGCGTTTTTGTTCATAGTCAAGAATCTCCCATCTTACACATAGTTGGTAATTTTATGCAATATATGCGTTCGATTACATGAAATACTTACTATGTTAGCAATCTTGTCGGACTTCAATTATGATACCTTGGACTTTTTCAACTACATCAGTTGTGGTGCTTTTATTTGGTCATCAAAAGCAGGCGTCATCTTCGGTACACGTTCGTCGAAGTTTTAATTAGTTTATCTAGGAATAAATAATCTATGGTACTAAATTCCTATGTATTTTACCAAATTACATCTCAATTTTTGTAAGTGATTTTCCTTTATTTTTGTAGTAAGTTCTGCAACGTCCACTTCAAACGTATGTAAAATAAGTTAATATGTAGCTTTCGTATTATTAATATTTTCACCTTGTATGCTTTTAAACTTTTTTGCAATAAACAAAATCATATTAATAGACAGTCCTAATCTCATATTTAACATTTTTATTGTAACACCAAATTTATGTCCTTTTTAAAGCCTTGCCTCAATTCCTGTTTTTAAAGTTGTAGCATAGAGAAATAAAGTGCCCGCTTTGATTGTCAAATAATTAAATTGCCAGGAAACACTTTATCAAACAAATCCCTACAAGAAACGCAGCCCCTTTCCGATACTTTAAAATATGAGAAAACTTTGCCATCGTCTGGGTATTTGTTGGGCTAACTTTCCGAAACTTGTGTTAAGAATAAGGTCATGTAACATCTGCAGCCCGGTTGTTCGAAACAGGAAGAAAGTGCGTCGTATCCCTGCAAAATAAGCTTATAAATAACATTACATCACTTCTGTTTACTGGTAGAGAGAATAGTAGTATTTAAAGAGCTAACCGATTTTTTATTCAGTTAAAATTATTTATATATAATAGAGATATTTTCCTGGAACACATAAGGCTTTTACATAATAACATTAACATAAATGTAAAAACTAGACATAAAACGCGGATTACTGTTATTTAAAGCGAGTTGCAACTTATCACTCTGATATAAACATTTACAGTTATTCTCAGAGTCTATAATTCTATTTTTGAATTTTAACTGGACTTTGCAATTAAAGAAACGATAATTTCCAATATTATCGCAACACCATTATACGAGAGCGGAGGTTTATTGCTCAAGTTTACCGATTGAGCCAAATGTAGCACGAAGCGAATTTTAGTTCCTGTGCAATAAAAATAAAATTAATAAGAAAAAATTTGACCCATGATCTAGCCTAAAGTCTTTTAGCTCCGAAACAAAGCGTTAAAGCCTGGAAGATTTGACTACGCTTATTTGCCGGTATCAAGCTCGAAAAAACAAGAGGAAAGTGGTATCGGACCAGCCAGCTACCAAACAAAAAAATCCTAGTTAACTTTCCAACATTTCTGTAAAAAAAAATCAAACGGTAGTCATCCTCAAAAATCCTGGAGGCGAGATGGCAAAGATAAAAAACCCACGTGTGAACGGACAATCAAAAATCAACAAACAGAATATATAGCAACATAAATAAACCACAGCTACAGGAACTTGGAATATACAAGGTAAAAGCAAAAGTTAGTGAGACTAATAATAAGTGTATAGGCAAATAAAATATTGACAACCACTACCATATTTTAAAGCACCAACATGCCAAAAGTGGAGTATCTATACTAATAACAAGGACATGGGCATTTATAGACAACCGATAGCTATTGTAGAAATGCAAATAAAAAATGATAATGCTAGAAACGAGAAGAAAATGTTTTCTTTAAGAGTTTGATAGATATTGTAGAAGACTGTAAAATACTGACGTAGTGAAGTTTTTAGAGAAGAACTGTATGAAATTTTGCAAAGAACACGAATATACGATTGCGAACATAAAGAAACTTATAAGTATGCATGAATCTAAAATTTGTTATAGACCTGATAATAATCCTACCAACAACCAAAACCAGCAAGCAATCATCATATGGTAGTAGGACATCTTACATACACAAAAAGAAATATTAAAAGAACAGAAGAACATTGAGAATTAAAAACAATAAAAGAAGATAACTTCAGAACAAACAAACTAAAATAATGTAGTATAATAGCATAATTAGATACGGATAAAAAAGGGCCATCAAAGCTAAATATATAAAGAAATTCTTGAAAGATCTAGAAAAGGTAATTAAGGAAAGATAAAGCCTATATAATATAAATATCAAAAAGTACACCAGGACTTACGTGTAACTAAGAAACTTAATTGTAGTGAAACAATAAAAAGAATCAGAATTAACACACATAGCCGAAAAACTATACAAGTCACACAGCCAAAACGGTGAGTGACTCACTATACTAATCTCTTGCAAAAACAGAAAATTATATACGAAAGAGAAAAAGCTAATAAAAAATAATAACGAAATAAGATATTCGGATGCATTTTAAAAGATCAAAAGCGACAGAGTACTAGGATCAGCAGCATCCAAAAGGAACGAGAAAAAAGAGCAGATTGATTTCTTCTTGGGAAACAAAAAAATTATGAAGAAAACTACAAACCCTATAGGGCAAAAGCAAACAATAAGAGCAGAAGAGAAAAATGCATTGCTCAGGAGACTATTTAAAGCAAATAAAGCAAATTTAAATTTTAAATAATTTCACTTAGTAATAATTTTTGTAAATAAAGGCACATCTTGGCAGTCCTTTTTAAATTTTCATTTATTTGCAATCTATCTAAATTATAAAATAAGTAAATATTCTAATGGATGCATCTTTTAGCAGTTATCCAAGAGGCTGACGACAATGTAGTTCGGGTACATTTTAAGTTTTTCAGTACAGATTTTATTTTTAAATTGTAGGGTAACGGGGTTGTCCTCAAAAAGGTGTTTTTTGCGTCCTAGGCTGGCAATTTTTCATCTGACTTCCTTCAAATTTTTGCAAGCCGGAAACGTATACATTTTTAACTGAATCGTCTGCCCGGCTCCAGTGGTCCTCTCGGCATGGACCTCCTCGTGTAAATCAAGACCTCAGATCTCGGGCATGGTACCATTCATATCAGCTGTCTTTGTTTACTTGTCGTTTAAATCTGTAGGCTGTTTTTTTGTTTACTACGTACGGACCTCCTCGTGTAAATCAAGAGCAAAGACTACGCCACATTTCTTTGATTACTTTCTGATCAAATGTATAGATAGATGCTTGGGTTGTCTCAAAACAAGTATCACCAATGATAATGCTCTTCGATGTTGGAATCGTTAAAGAATTTTTATATTAGATACACTCGTGCTACTTTACAGATGTATGTCGTAATGCTACATCGCTTTAGGATTATTTTGTAAACGGCGAACTTGCTGACCAACGATAATTTCAATTTTCTGCCATCTAACCACTACAATTTGGATAGTTTAAAACCAAGTTGCTTGCTTTCAATAAAAATATATTTCTTTATAGTTTAGTTTTCGCTCAAGGTAGACAGGTATTTTGCACGGTGGGCTGGGGAGAATTGATGTTCATTAACTGTTACACTCGGACATAGTTTCTTCCTTAAAATGAATGCGACAAGCTGAGATTTCTCTTCGTTAACATTTAAAAGCCGCTTTTTCAGTTATTCTTTTATATTATTAAAAGCTACTTGAAGTTTATAGTGATTTTGTGTGGCTTTTTGAAATAAAAAAATGTTTTCGGTAAAAAGCGGTATAGTCTCCTGTTAGCTCGATATATTTAGTCTAGCGTTTTTCCAATTTTTTTATTCTTTCCAAATAATAGGTTTTCTCAAGGTCCTCAAAATAGGCGTTTGTTTCAGTGATAACCTCTTCATTCAACCCAAATCTCTTGCCGCCGAGCCATTTCTTCAGGTTTGGAAACAGGAAATAGTTGCAAGGGACTAAATCTGGAGAGTATGCTAAATGGGGTAGCAGTTCGTAGTCCAATTTATGGATTTTAGCCGTGGCGACGACACACGTGTGCACCCGTGCATTGGCTTGGTGAAAGAGCATCTTTTTCTTCGCCAAATGCGGTCGTTTTTGCTTCAAATCAATGTAAAATCTGTCTAACAGCTCTGAATAATATTCGCCGGTGACGGCTTTACCCTTTTCAAGTGCATCCCAAAAAAACTGTCGCCTTGACCTTATTGGCCGACAGACCCACCTTGGCCTTCTTTGGTGCAGGTTTACTCTAAGAAGTCTATTGCTTTGACTGTTCTTTGGTCTCTGGTATGTTGTGATGGATCCATGTTTCGTCCACGGTTACGAAACGGCGCAAAAACTCGTTTGGATTGCGATCGCCAAACACTCCTTTGAAGTGATCACACATTTATATAAAATGTGGTGTAGCCGCTCAGATGAGATGCCTACAGCCTCAGCTACCTCATGCACTTCATTCTCCGATCGTGCAATATTATTCCATGGGATTTCTGGGATGACGACGTCTTTTGGGCGACCTGAACGTCCAGCGTCACTTGTGCTGGTACGGTCACAACGGATTTCAGTAAACCACTTCTTAATCTTTGAAATTGATGGTGCAGAGTATCCTGAGCATTTATCAAGCCTTTCCTTGGTTTTGGTGATAGTTTTTTTTACGCAAAAAATAATGCTTAATGAGCACACGAAATTCACTTTTTTCAATTTTCGTCGAAATTTACGAGGCTGTCTCCTTTCAATGGCTTTAAAACACAAACTAAATAACGTAGCTTGCTCAAAATTAGACAATAGTCTATTAATAGATGGTAGTTGACAGAAGCAGTGTTGTATTTTAAGTTACTACGCGGGATATTCAAAAAGTCACTGACTTCACTTGACTTCAAACTGCCTTCGTACTATAAATATGTGTTGAGAAAACTAATAATTAACCCAATTATAAGGCCAAATCCTGGGTTTTCCTTTGAATTAAGATTTATACTGATTACATCCTTATCTTTATAAAGTTTTATAGTATTAATAAAAAGTGCCGTTTGGTGCTTCAAAGAATGAAGTTACGTCTTTCTCTTTTTCCTGTTATATTTATGTCGATAAAGACTGAAATACACTAGCTAGCTGTACTGCAAAATTTCCACCAGATCTGAGCGACAGTAGAATTTTTGTGAAAAAGCGGCGGTGCTAGTATTCGAGGGGGCAGTGCAACCAGCGGTGTTGTACGTAGCCGAGAATAATGCAATATTAGGGAGAGTAGGAACTTGCTTAGCGTAGGAGACAAGTATTTACAACTCTTGTAGCTACCGAAATAGTGTTAGATTGAGTCAGTTGCCGCATTTGTATTTTATTTTGTAGGAGGCGGTAGATAAAAAAATATCCAAATTTACTTCCAAAAATAAAGCAATCTATAAAGAAACCAAAAGTGAAGTAAAGAAGTTATGCAAAAATAGAAAAAGAATACAAATTGAACAACAGTTATAAAATATAAAATAAAATTTTATTAAGAATTTAGAATTAAAAAACTTTTACCAAGAGATTAAAAAAGAAAAGAGAGGTTACAAAGGTAAAGCTGTATTTTATAGAGATCTAAAAGATAATCTTATAAGAGAAAGTAATGAATTTGTAGATAAATGATTGAGACACTTTGAAAAAAATGGAAATGAAGTAAAAAAATACTAACTTTAGGAGAAAATAAAAATAAATTGACACTGATTCAGGAAGATGAAAGAGATAACTTAACAAAAGTGCTAAATCAAGACGCTAAGTTAAGAAGATCATTAACAAGTTAAAGAATAATAAAACTGAGAGAGAAAATAGCACCGTTATGGAATTACCAAAAACAAGTAAAGAAAGTCTGCTAAAGAAACTGACGATCATATAAAAAAATCTAGGAGGAAGAAATAATGCCTATAGGGTGATTGGAAGCGCTGTTATACCCATTTCACAAAAAAGAAGACGGAACGCGATGTTAGAATTATAGAGGCATTTATTGGATGTAGTGAATAAACTGCTAGCTAGTGCACTCAACCGCAGGCGGTTACCAATACAGACAATTCATTAAGTAGAAACAATTTATTTGAGGCAATAAAAATACTTGGAATACCAACAAAACCCATAAGGCAAACAAGAATGACTCTAGCATACTCTAAGAATAAAGTAGGATTTAATGGAAACCTGTCTGAACCGTTTGAACTTAACCGAGGTCTATGTGAAGACGGCCCTTTATCGATACTGTTGTTTAATCTTACCCTTGAATACGTGTTACGTAATTCCAAAATTTACACCGAAAACACTATCTTTAAGCACGCACCTCGGTGTGTAACATACGAGGTTTGGCAGAAAAGTAATGAGACTGGCAACAGTGCAAACGATCTGACAACGCTACGCTGTTGTCCTTGATAGAGCGCGTGTATAAACACCCTCCCATAGCTCAGTGCGAGTTTCAACTCGTTCTGTTAACTACGTGATTTTTGTGACTGCTATTAGTGAAGTTGTATTTTGGTTGTGCGTCACGCAAAATGGAACAGCGGAATTTGGAGCAACGTTGTGCCATTAAATTTTGTGTTAAGCTTGGAGAATCGGCAAGTGTGACTTTTAAAAAGTTAAAACAGGCCTATGAGGAACATTCTTTATCCCGAGCTCAAGTTTTTCGCTGACACAAATAATTTTTGGAAGGCAGAGAACACATTGAAGATGAACACCGTTCAGTGAAACATTTAACTTCGAAAACCGACGAAAACATGGAACGTGTAAACACGCTTGTGAGATCAGACCGTCGTTTAACATTAAGAATGTTGAGTGAACAATTAAATTTGAACAGATTTACCGTTCATTGAATTTTGACTGAACATTTGCACAAGCGAAAGGTCTGTGCCAAAAAGGTGCCAAAAAAAATCACAATTGAGCAGAAGGACATTCGAAAAAATAAGTGTCTTGACCTTCTTGACAGAATCGTTAATGAGCAAGATTTCTTTAGTCGTGTGATCACAGGTGATGAATCATGGATTTTTGAATACGATCCTGAGACCAAGAGGCAAAGTAAGGAGTGGCACACTGCAAATTCTCCTCGACCAAAGAAAGCTCGAATGAGCAAATCAAAGAACAAATCAATGCCGATTTGTTTTTTTAACAGAAGGGGAATCGTCCACAAAGAATTTGTTCCTCCAGGACAAAGTGTTAACCAAGTTTTTTTATAAAGACGTCCTTAAAAGGCTCAGAAAAAGAGTCATTCGCGTGAGACCAAACATTGCAGACAAATGGATGCTTTATCATGACAACGCCCCATGTTACACTGCCCTCTCCATAACAGAATTTTTGACCTCAAAAGGCATTCCTGTGGTTCCCCACCCCCTATTCACCTGACCTCAGTCCCTGTGACTTTTTTCTTTTTCATAGACTGAAAAATGTCCTCAAAGGACGTCATTTTGGGACTTAGAAAACATCTAAAAGAGTGTAACGGACATGCTGAAGACCATACCGGTTAAAGAGTTCCAGCGCTGCTACCAACAGTGGGAACAACGTCTCGATCGGTGTGTAACTGCCCAAGGTAACTACTTTGAAGGTGATAATATTGATGTTTGAAAAAATAAAACTTTGGTAAATAAAAAACCAGTCTCATTACTTTTCTGCCACATCTCGTATACAGATAATTTAGTATTGATCACAAAAACGAAAGTAAGGCTACAAGAATTACTACTAAAGCTGGAGAAAACGTTCGTATAAGGAAAATGGAATGTAATAGTGGTAGTTTAAAAATTAAAATTTTAGAATGCAGAAAATTAATTTGCTAAGATGCACAAATTTGACCTTTTAGGGATAATAATAACAAATCAAATAGGTGATAATGCAGAGGTGAATGCGTGCTTAACTAAAGCAAATAAAAGTGCGGGTAGTTGTTTAGATAAAACGTCTAGACGGGTGAAGTTGCATGTATACAAAACAATAACACGCTCAGTGGTGTGTGGGAGTGAGATACAAACTTTAACCGCGCAAATCACAACGCAATTAGAAGTGTGGGAGACGAAAATCCGCTTCGAGGCCTTGTTAAAGTATATTTCTATGCATGACATAGTAAAACTTTCGAGCGGTATGTGTTGAGGCGCTTCGCGCCTTGTAAGAAGTACGAGCCCTACCTTCTCCCCACTTAAATGTAGCCACTGACATACAAATGTAAAAGGGGCTATTTGTTAGCCCACTTGCTAGTTTTCTTGAATTGCGGATTAGGATTCTATGTCAAATTTAGCTGTCCATTTTGTTTTTTCCCGAGGGACCCGGCGGCTAGGAGATTTTATCTCTTATCCTTATATACAGAGATCGATTTGAAAACCACTCATAGGTATAGACTTATTAGGTGCACCTCATCTGGTGGCATTGCAAACACAACAACATTGTAGACAATCGTTTCGATATAAAGAGACTTCGACTATGTCACAATTTAACAGTTGCACAAAAACAACAGTGTGTTAGGTACATTTAAAGCAGTTTATATCATCATTGGTGATAAAAGTCAGATATATGCATTGGAACCGGAGCAGCCACGGTAATTGGCGCAACAAATGTTTTTAACGTACCGTAATAATAAGCGAACCTTAATACATTCAAAGCAAAGTATTGAGAAGAAAAACGACCATCAAAAGTCATTTAAAAAACTTTTATGGTGTCCTAAAAGTGAAATTGTTTTGTACTGCGATAAAATTTTGTTATACCGTAATCAAATAAAAGAAATGCTGATCTGTCATTTCCTGATTACTTCTTACTCTGTTTGCCAAAGAATAAAATGCTTTGTATACAATATGCAATTCAAAAGTATTTTTTTAAGACTCCAAGGAGAGTGAATTTATGTTTAAGGGCAAATATTTTGAACGACGACAATAAAAATATTTTACAGTTATAAAACTGTTTAGCCAATTAGTTTATTATAGCTTACCGAGAAATGAACTGTAAACATGACTGCGAACGTTTGTTAAATTATAAAATAGCAAAAAGTAGGCAGTTTGGCTTAGGGAGTTCCTTCATAACCGCGTAACTCGATCAGCTGTGATCAGTTGTACTTCTTCAATAGCGTTCAACTACCTTGCTGGTTTGCAAAAATTTTACATAGGCTGGCTGCTGAACCCAACCCGTTTGTAATTAATGCATAACGACATAAATACCTCCGTGCTAGGCGCTCTTAAGGCATGGAAATTGTTGATAAATCAGCAGCGCCGTTTACGGCGCTGCTCAGCATGCCCGTAATGAAGGATGATTTGTAGGTAATTCCTGCTGCAATAAGTAACGACAGCTTTTAGTAAGTCTTGTGTGTGTCGTGTCTGAACAAAACGGGAAAATTGTTTGAAAAGCAACTGTCATTCTTTCGGTGTATGCAATGGCGTGCAATTGGGTAATTTATTTCTTGCGTTTATTTCAAAAGTCATGCAGCTTGCTTAAAATTATTAACTGGACATACATTGTTTATTATGCATACACAAAAAGATATTAGTTATTTTTTCCTTACATTATTCTGCTTTTTGGATTGTTTTCTTTATTTTTGCTCTTTACTTACGTGGGTAGTCTGAAAAGTTTTGAGCCTAACAAAGTATTTTTTCCGTCAAATTCAATTTTATTTTCAAACATAGTCTTCTTTTAAGTCGATACACTTTTTCGGCGACGCTCCAACCTCTTTAACCAGTCCAAATAGCAGTTATCGTCTTGCTTTGCAAAATAGGCGTTTGCAGTTGCCATGACTTCGTTTGATAAATATCTATGTCCTCCGAGCCAAACTTTAAAGCTCAGGAAACAGAAAATTGTCGCTGGGGGCCAGATCTGGTAAATATGCTGGGTGGTCAATCAATTCAAACTGCAATTTGTAAATTTTGGCTATGGCGAAGTGTGAGCCGGTGCGATGTCTTCATGAAAGAGTACTTTCTTCCGTTTCAAATGGGGCCGTTTCCAGCAATTGCTGCTTCCAACTGCTCCAATAACGATGCGTAGTTATTGTTTTCTCTTTTTCTAAGTAGTCGATGAATAGAATTTCCTGACTATCCCAAAAAACAGTCGCCATCACCTTCCCGACTGATGAAACCGTCTTTGCCTTTTTTGGAGCAGGTTTATCCTTCGCAGTCCACTGTTTTGACTATTTTTTTATCTCAGGAGTATGATGGTGGGCCCAAGTTTCATCGACAGCGATAAATCAAAGAGGCCGACTCGTTAAGTTGACACCGCTCAAGCAAGTCTTTGGAAATGTTCATTCAATGAATTTTTGGTCGACGTGAGCAAGCGTGGGACCCAACGCTTTCTCATACCCAATTCTTCAGTCAATATATAACAAACGCGTTCTTTCGATATGCCCATAGCCTCGGTTATCTCTCTAACTTTAATTCAGCGGTCGTCCAATACCATTTGGTGAACTTTCTTGATGTTATCAGTGGAGGTCACAGTTGTTGGCTATTACTAACGCTCATCATCCAAGCTGGTACTACCACGTTTGAATTCAGCTGACCATCTTACACTTTGATAAATGATGGGTAGAATCGCCGTAAACGGCATCTAACTCGGATTTAATTTGCATGGACCTATTGGCTTTCAAATTCAAGAAATTAATTGCTGCACGTATTCGATTTTTCAATTTTTACAAAAGCACTGATATCGAATGGTACAAACGAGTGCCAAACGGCAAATAAGCGTCTAAAATGGCTGAAATGTTTACAAAAATCTTTCAAAGTATGTACGATTGTAGCAGCAGAGTGGTTTTAATGAGCAGGGCCATCTTCATGGTGTGGCTTTTTAGATTACCCAAGTATATAAGGTTAGCAAAATTAAACTTTAGAATGTTTTCCTAAATAAAACACAAAATAGTAGAACAATCCGAATTTTATTGCTATCAGTGTAAAGTACAAATCGACCAAATGGCCTCCACAACTCCGCTGACATGCGACTATTCCTTTAGCGGAGTTTTGTATAATACTTTTCTATAAATTTAGTTCTATTTTAACAATTGTGGCAGATTTGCCGACATAAACCCCTTCCTTCAAATAGTCAGAGAGGAAAAGTCTAATGAAGTTAGATCGCAAGACTGCGGTGGCCAATCAATGTCTCCCCTATGTGAAATAACACGACCAAGAAATTTGGTTTGAACTAAAGTCTTACACTCTTGACAGTAACAGCGTCGCCAGCTTCTCAAAAAAATATAGGCCAGTAATTCCTCCAATCCACAATAGACACTAAACAGTGCATTTTTGTAAATACATCAGTTTTTCGTGAATAGAACTTGGATTTTTACTACTTGAAATTGTGGCAATTTTTAGGATTCACAAAACTATTTAAAACAATTAAGTTTCATCGCTTTTATAAGATTTTTTTGTAAAAATCAGCATCAACTGTTGTGTTCTTTGAAACCCATTTTACAAATGTGCAGCGTTTCTGGTAGTTTTTAGTAGCCTTCGACATACGTTTACAAACCAACTGTACAAAGGTGAACTTCTAATATAAGCAAGACGCAATTCAAATCTTGAAGTTCAATTTGGATCACCCTATACATTCGCATTATTTAAAAGCAATATTACTTTTTTTAACTAAATAATTTGTCATCTGTATAATTAACAAAAGAATATTATTTACATATTACGATAACTTCAATATGCCTTTCATAAATTTATTCGGAAGTGTTTCAGTCAATTGCTTACATAGTTTTCTTGTTTAACTAACATGAGCATCATTTAGGATGTATATCTCCGATTTTGTTGATTCTGCAGTATCTTGTAAACATTAAACATATATTTTTTAGCAGAAAAGCATACAGCAGCACCCTTCTCTTTTAACGAACAATTTTTGAACACAATTGCTATTTTCAGGAATTTATACCCCCACACTAGGAGAATATGATTTAAACTGGTTATACAGAGTGTTTCAAAAAGAATAATACGATTTTAAAAATCATAATTATTCAGATTTTAACCCGTTTTGATCGATCAATGTACTGTTAGAAAAGGAATTCTCGAGTTTAACGCGGTTGTCGATAGGTAACACCAGCGCTTCGTTCACCTGCCACTTCAGAGTTTGTCAAGATGGCGACTAGACAATAGAAATCATTTTGTGTCTTAGGCTTTACGAAGTGCAAGTTCATAACAATTGTTTAACATGATTTTCCGCGACAATATGGTGTCGAACCTCCTCCGCTCAAAACATTAGGCGATAGTATAAACAATTCAAAGAGACTATCTGTGTAAATGAAAAATTGTTGAATGAAGGTGTGAAGCGCATCCGGCTGAGTTTCTCATGTAGTCGCTGGGGTAACTAAGTAAAGTAAAATTTATAGGACATGAGATGTATGAAGCAATCCAAATGGCACAAGACCGACAAGCATGGACAACTATAATTTACATGCTCGAAACAACCAAATTCTTGTTAGAGTAATACAACAGAGAAAGGCCTAAAAAGAAAAGCTTATCACAATAAACCAAAATTATAATCACCTTAGGAGCAAACATCACAAAAAAAATACTCAAGCAGTGTTGTAATGTTGCTAATAGTCTGATTTTGACCTGGTCTTTAACAAGGTTTGAGATAATATGCTGGCTTTCTCTCTTTTTTCTCAATAGTTTTCTCTCCTAGCGGGTATTTATCACTCAGTATTTTACAAGTTTGTTTTTATTCATCCGTGGGATAATGTTGGCATATTTTTTCTCTTTGGTTAATCTAATATTATTGGTTTTGTGTCGCTTATTTGTCTTACTTGTCTTGTGTCCTATCCTATTTGGTCAATTATATTTTTAATACCTTTATTTCGGCAATTTTCAATAGATTTTTAAGGTTTTTATATCCGCTTTAGTTTCTGTCGTGAGTTATTGTTTATGAGTTATCACGATTTTTAAAATTCTGGCTTTGTACCATATGGGTCCCTTTAGACAACTCACTATTTTATTTACTTTGAATATTTGTTGTTGTATCTCTTCTAAGGCGTTGCTTTAACTTACTACTTCCACATCTAAGAATTTTATTGACATTATCCCCTAGAGATAACTATGTGATCTGTTAAATTCTACTAGAAGCCTTTGTAAATTATTTATAGTTTCTGATGTTAGTACAGTATCATCGGTGTAATATACAACCTTTAAATAAATGTTTCCTATTCTCTGTCTGTTTTGATTATTCAGTTCTTTGATTATTTAATCCATTATAACGTTCAATGGTAATGGACCTAATGTTTTATTTAGTTGAATTACTTAGTTCACCATATGGTTTTACTATCACTTAGTTGTATGTCTTGAATCACACTAATCAAATTAATGGAAAGTTGTCTCTCATATAGTAGGTTAATTAATTATATCATTTAGCTAAATGCAGTCAAAGGCCTTTTCTATAAAAGATGGAAAGATTAGTGCATTGACTTCTAATGCTTTTTATACTGCCTGTTTTATCATAAACATTGCATCTGCCCCTTTGGAATTCTTATTATTTGTCAGCTAGAGTAATATAATTATTTAACTTATTAGCTACTATTTTTATTTTTAATTTTGACGTTGTGTTAAGCAAATTTATTGTAGTTTCTCAAGTTTATTCTATCCTTCTTGTTACGGTTCAAATTGGGTTGCAATATTTTTATACTATGAAAGCCTCGTATTATTTTTCTTAGATCTAATATAATCAGCAAGACTTGTTCAGTAGTGTCCTCATAAATATTTTTTTACTTGATTATAAAACGTCTGAAGAAAAGAAGTTATTTGAGATGACTGGAGTCTAACACATTTAAAAAATTTACCTTGTGCGTTGTAAAAAAGTAAAAATTGCTAAGATATATGTTATAGTTAACAATGCAATAAATGGTGTTTAAAAAAAGAATATCATCATCTTCTTTCCATATCTATCTATTGTGAGATATAGGCATCTCTAAGTATTTGCCATTGTTTTCTGGTTTCCGCTTTCTTTATATAATTATAATTAACTGTTCCTATTACGTCTTCTGTCTGCCTGAATGGAAGTTTTCTTCTGTTTATTTTCTTGGTCCAGCTAGTATCTTCTGTTCCTACAATATGCCCAGCTCACAGCCAATTTACTTTAAGTATTTTTTCAAATAAATCTACTTTGTGTTAAACATAACGTTTATGTTTGTGCTGCTCAAGTTATACTTTGTTCTTAGTTTTTGGTCAATTCTAATTTTTAAAATGTCTCTCCAGCTTCTAAATGCGACCCAACCTATTTTTGTTCTTCTATCTATTTCCTTTGCTTAACTATTTCAGTCAATGTAATAAGTTGCCCTAAATACAATTGCCAACTATTTCTATAGTTTTGTTGTCCAACTATATATCGATTTTTTGTTTTACTAAGTTATTTATCATTGCCTTGATTTTGTCCTTGTTTATATTTAAACCGATTTATTTTGCTCTTATTTTTTTGTGCCTGTTAACGTCACTTGTAAATTTTTAGGTTGTTGGAAATAGTAGAATTCCATCCGCGAATGTTTAAACCCTTTGCTTTCTATACACAGCATCTACTGAGTCAAACGCTTTTCATAATTTATGAAGGCAAGACACAAGAGTGAATTATATTGTCTAAATCTTTTCTATTAAGCTTCGTAATACTTGCAAGTGATCTTGAATACTGTAATCCACTACGAAAACCTGTCTGATATGGTAGTTGATAAGCATCCGTTGTGTTGGTCAATCTATTCGTTATAAGCTTTATGAGGAGTTGGTTTATTTATGATAAAAGACTAATCGGTCAGTAATTTTCTAATTAAGTTTTGTCACCTTTCGTAAAGAGTGATATTATGAATGCGTTGTTCAAATCTTGTGACTACTTTTATCATTTTCTTTAATATTTGATCTACTCCTGGTATTTTCTTTCCTTTTTTATTCGAGTGGTCTCTCTGGTTCATATATTTTAATTTTAGGAATATCTTCTAAATTTGCATTTGTTACCTTTCGTTCTACATATTTGATGTTGGTGTAGATTCTCTTGTGTAAAATCCGCAGAATTATTCTACTTTTGAAGATCTTATTTTGGTTTATAATAAAGGCGCCGCTTGCAATTCGTACTGATTTCCTAATCTTTTTTTCTTTTAACACGTTTTGCTTTTCCTTTGTTTTTAATTGCTTCTTTGAGTTTCACTTTATGTTACTTTTTTATGTCTTTTTTGTTTCTTTTTCCATTATCTTAATAAGATATCTAAGACCTTCTAGATCTTCTTCTTTGTTTTTAGTCAATTTTTTTTTCATTAATCTCTGTAATACTGAAAATCTTGATATCTTTGTGTGTCTTGCCGTTCTTGCCTAGACGCAGCATCTTTGATTGGTGTTATTATTTTTTTGTTCCGTTTTTCTTGATTATCTGCGTCTATTGTCACTTATATTGGTTGTTTCTCTAATTCATATTCTTTCTTGTTTGCTGTTATATAGTTTTCTTTTGTTCTGCTCTTTGGTTTTGGCATATTTTTATCATTTTATTTTTAATATTATTGGTATTACTTTTCTCTAACTTGCGATCGCTTTATGTATTTATTTTATTTTATTTAGTACTGATACATCTTTCACTATATATTAAAGCCCGACACTTTGTTCTTCGATCGGGACTTATCGTTCACTTATTTTTATTTTCTTTTTAAATAAAGCATTCATAGTACTCACAGCACGCATCTGCTGTTGTCCTAGAAAATTTATCAACATATTCCCTTTTTCATTTCGTTTTATTATCTTCATCAATCCAATCTTTTTCTTTCCGTTTTGTTCTACCCTCGCATTGAAATCTCCTGTTTGCTGTAGTAATGTACTTACTTATTTCTTCGTACCGTTGCTGTGCTTCTTCATCAGGGTAGTTTTTGAAAGATTCATGAACTTGCATTATTTTAAGCGTACATTTTGTCGATATCTGTGTTACTTTATATGTTATAACATGCGTAGCAGTCCTAAACTGCGTTATATTCCCACATATTTTTATTTATTAAGACACCTACCTCTTCTTGGCTTTTATTTTCTTGTCCTTATAAGACAGGATGTGTTCTGAATTAAATTTGAAAAGAATATAGGATTGTTAAATTATTTTTTACCTAAATAACTTACTAAAAGAGAATAAAACACGGAAGTATAAAGAAATATGCATAAAATGTTAATAATAATTTGTAAACAATGTACAGTCTTTTACCATGTTGTGTAAAGGAATCATGATTGTATATTCCAGATTTAAAACTAGATAAAAAAGCATGTAACTACTACCTAATTATCGATAACAAATATTAGTTAAGTAGGATTGGGCATTATATAACTGGCTAATTTGTTTTTGCATATTTTTGTCAAGTTTTTTATTTAAAGTATAAAACTTTATAATATCTGACCAATATCGACCGCGTAGTCTCGGGCTTTTTCGATAATATTCTACATTACTAGTTAAATTTGATGATCTGGGGAGATAAAATGAGAAACATTACACTGAGCATGCCCATGGTTTCTTTTACTATGTGACATATCATTTCATCTTTCTGAAACCATAAATTTTCCCAAGTTAACTTCAATTTTAAGAGCTATAAAGTGGTTTATAGTGTTACTGTAACTTTCTTCATTAGCGGTAAGATAAATTTTTGTTTTATTTAATTACACTGCTGTAAAAAATCTCCGATGCAGCTGTCATCGTTTGTGGATAACACTGGGGTTTTCCCCCCAAATAAGTCAAAATTCACTGCCTCATATGAGTTAATAAAAACGCTTATCTTTGATACTCGGTATTGCCTTTTTGTGCTCTCGACGTCTTTGATAGTTTTTAGGCTAAAGTTGTCGAGTTAACTAAATTCTTTGTGGCTTTAGTTGCAAGCCTTTCTTTAATAGTGACAGTCCGGTTTAAGAGAGTGATGCCTACTAGAGGTACTAACTAGGCTTCTCTTATACTCTTTGTTAGACTCTGTCAATATTTTTTAGTATACGAGCAGTACGAACGCAGCTAAACCTTAAAATTACTTTAACAGTACCAGTTTTTTTAAATTTTTTCTCTTAACACTGGCAGTTTATTACGACCAAAGTTATGCCTACATTTTTGTAAAGCAAGTTATTGACGTATTAATTTATTATAATGTTTTAACAATATGCTCTGTGTTCGCTGCATATCCTCCAAATTACAACTTATGGTAATCCAGAATGACAGGAAATTGAAATTAGTCAGCTATATATTGTCCACTCTGTATTTTTAGCTGTTCTATATCAACCCGTATATTTCTCCCTACATTAGACACTAAAATCTGTCGAAAATTCTGTGTGGGCTTGATGCTAAATTAAAAATACATTTCAGAGATATTGCTAAATTAATTTTTATATAATATAAATATCCCAGTGTTTCAGAGAGTGTAAGACTTGATATATTGTTATAAATAATTTCATGTCTCAAAAAAGTAGTAAGGATAATTTAAAAAAATATTGGGGGAGTTTAAACTTTAAGTAAATATTATTTTAACCTTAATATATATAGAATAAATAATTGCAGGTTCTTCCTATTACAATGGACTATTCCACAAAAAATGCATTGCTAATTAAATGAATTAGAATAAAAAAAAAAGGTAAAATTATATATTTAATTCAAGTTTATAATTTTGTTAGTCACGTAATAGGATAAGAGCGTGTATTATTGGTTGCAGCTGTTTGCTTATTAGCATTGCTTTTTTTCACTTATAGGGTGTATACCTTTTTATTCTATTGCGTCACTTCAGGCGGGAACACCCTTTTAAATTAGTTTCTTTAAAATGACAACTATTTTTCAGAAAATGCACAAATACGTGTCTTCTATTTTTTTAAGAACCTGTGTAGTGCAGGAATTTATTTTTTTGGATGGGAAAGTCTATTAAATAAGCTAATAAATCGGTGGTTTTGCACATTAAATCTTAAACAAATCTGAATCAGCTTTTAATTGATTCTAGGCCACCTTCTTTGGCATTCAATTTGCTGCAGAACCACAGCAAATCCGCGGCTCACCCCGGAACCTTGGCCACAATCTTACAGCCATAAACTTGATTACTGCATCAAACCCCAAGTAAAAGCCGCTTCGTTCCGCCCGACGCCGTTATAAAATTTTAACGGCCGGCGCCCTAATTGGGCTAAAGGGCCTGGCAGCCCGCAGGCCCCGAAGAGCCGGCTCGCATGCCGTTATCATATCAGCACTTAGCGGGCGCTAATTTAGAGCGCACGGGCAATTTCAGCGCCGATTGATTTACGGGCGTCGAGCGGCGCTTTACGGCCTGTCCGTCAATTAAATTTATTCGGCGCTTAAATGCAATTACGCTGATTTCGATCGGCACGCCCGCGCCGTTTATTTTTCATTTTCTACATCGTGCGCGTACTTAGGATATTAATTAATTGCGGCTCATGCCCTGCTGATGGTTATTTCGGTCTGTTTGCACAGGATCGGCTTGTCGTCTTTGAGCACGAGGGCGGAAACCTGGTATCTGCCTGGCAGGACCACCGGGAGCTTCACGTCCGTCGCTTCCGCCGTGAATCCGTCAACGCTGTAAGTACCCTAAAAGCACAAATAGAATCATTGTCTTGGCTTATTTTCTATTTTTGACCACGGTTACCCAAAAGTTCCTTTCGCGAGCTGCACGCAGCTACTTTTTCTGGAGGAGTTTATGTAAACACGCAATCTTATCTACTAGACGTCGTCTAGCTATCGTAGAATTCAATTATATAAGAGTTATACACGCCCTTTCGTCCACTTTTAAGTATATAAAATCAAAGGAAACGTTTGTGACATGTAATGTTGCATGGTTTAAAAAAGGCAACAAACTAACGATGCAGCAAAGGAAAGTTGAACCGTTTATGGGAGTTTTCAAACACTTTAGGAAGTTCAGACCTAGTAATTTTAATATCAAAGATTAAGGCCGTACGACCTATCTAATCAAAGCCATGTTTAAGAAAAATCTACGACAACTTGTGAATCAATTGATACTTTGAAACATTCCTAACAAGCATCTTACAAAGCTAGGCTCCGCCAAAAGCTCTGAAATATGAGCTTTGCGTCAATAAACACAGAATCACCTCTTTAACCATGTTTGTATGACAAGAAAGTGGTCGTCGTTTGGTAAGGAGGCACCACAACACCATCTATGTTAGTTTGTCTGATTCTTTATTTTTTACCTTTTTGGGCATAGTTTTGTTGAATTTGATGAATTCATTATCTTTGCAATGAGTGCAAAATTCTTGAAGCGATACGAGGCAATGGTTTTAGAGAATCATGGGAAAAGATCGAAACTGGCATAGAAAGCGGCTAGAAAATATATGCGAAAATCGGAAACATTCGTTAAGAAGTGGGTAAAACAATTTTTGAAGGTAAGAAATGCAGACAATCTGCCAAAGAGAGACATAGTGGTAGAACAACTAAGAGATAAAGGTATCTTGCTTCTCTTTAAAGATAAGCCAGCCTTTCGTTGACATGTGCTCAAATAAAACTCCGCGGGAAAGGAATTCAGATCTCTCTAAATACGATTCGAAGTCGTCTACGTGCAAAAAAAACGTTTATGTTCGATCACGTTTGAAAAAAAAACTTTAATATCAGAAAAACACGTGGAAAAATGACCGGGATGGACAAAAGCAAATTTGGATCAGTATTAGGGCAATGTTATCTTCACAGAGGAGTCTTTTCTGGGCGTAGTCTCAAAGTCTCAAAGAGTAATAGGATTCTTCCGATCATAATAAAACTCCCTTAAACATGCATATTTGGGGATAGTTCTGTAAACGTCATTTACATTGCTTCTTTCTGTTTACGGACTAAAAAGTGTTTTGGTTCTGACAGAACAAATTGAGTGATGTAGAAGACAATGACACGAAACATCGCAGCAAACCCTTGCAGTACATGAAAACGACAAAATAACATCACTACAATGACAATCTTCTTAGATGTTAATCCCATTGTGTGGTAGTACATAGTAATGAAGCTCAAAGGAAGATCAGTGTGTACGGTAAAGCAGCTATCATTTCAAATTAAGACGATATGGCAATTTTTGCCATATGATTATGCAGAAAACCTCGTCAAAAGCACGGAGAAAGGTATAAAGCTATAATCAGTAATGAAGGTGATTGGACACGTATTAGGTAATTGTGCAATCGTTTATAATGTACACAACAATAAAAGAAAATATTTATATTTTATTTTTTTTTAATATTACAGTAGCCACTTTTTGAACAGGCTGTGTGATTACTTTTTCTTCTTTTTTTTTGAAAAGATTAGTTACTAGAAGTGAGATTTTCAGCCTGTATGACAATATCAGCCTTATATGCTTTTGCTAAAGCACTAAGAATATTTTAACAATAGCAAAGTGCTAGCACAAACTTTTAATGTCTCTTTGGTGAAGTCACAAAGTGAAATTATTAGTCCAATCAAATATTGTTTCCATTTGGATAAAGTGAAATCGGCACAAAACTAACAGACGAAACGACGTTTTCTGTTACGATAACTCTACTTGAAATATTAGAAACAAATTGTTAACATTTAACTGATATGCCGTACCTCATTCTACATAGCTTCCCAATATTGACCCGTGTGATTATTATTTATTCTTTTTATTAAAAAATTCTCTTTGTAGTAAAGGTTTAATTCAATAAATGCACTTAGAACTGTATTTTCTGATAAACCATACATGATATCCGTAGAGATGGAGAAAGAGAACAGAGTAAAACAAGTCGTATACAGAGTGAGTTATAAAAATTAGACATTTGAAATTGGCAATATCACTAGAACCATAATAAAAGCAATCTCTAAATAACATATCCCGCCTTGATAGTACAGGCATCGACAGCTTCACTGTTTAGAAGCCAGCTAAAATATCAATAATTGAAGCTCAATACGTGCAAGAGCTAAAACCTAAAGACTGAGACCGCTGGATGAAGTCTGATGAGTTAATGCTGGTTTGGTATAAATATTGGCCTGAACTATTTGAAAACATTCTCTCGATTTACAAAGTCGTGTTGCAGACAGGTGATTTTATCAGTTATTATAACTGCCGTTACTATGTAAATGTCATATGATAGAGATCTCAAAATGATGATTAAAAGAATGCAAACTCAACCAAAAGTGACTCAAACTCCGTTATCTTGTGCGTGACACTATGAATTCATACCGCTACATTCTGATGGTTGAAGATTAAATGGTATCTGGGTGAGATAACATTGGCGACTTTATTTTCGTGCAGGATGGTGCGCCATGCCGTTTTTCTCTTGCTGTGCGTGCGTGGTTAGACTAGCACTTTTGACGGTGTTGACTGAGAGGACACAAACCTCACAAATAGCCTCCAAGAAATTTAATCTCACTCTATTTTATTTTTACCTGTGGGCCTATACAGATGAGGAGGTGTTCAGGACAAAGCCTTGTACACTAAATAAAAATGTGGACTTTATTAATATTTTTAATTTTTAGCCAACTTATACGTATAATTCAGTAATATAATATAAAACCTAAAATATTGCTCATGTATTACTTATAACGCAAAAGAAACTTTTGAGACAACCTTCTACAAAGTCTACATGAAAAGTGCCAGGAAATTTATCCCACAGTTTCAAAAAGGTTAATACTTACCTATATTGTAGAGTTTATGTTTGTGAATTTATGTTATCTAATTAAAAAATAGTGTACAATTAATAAACAGATAAAATACGTGTGTGAGTGGTGTTAACGGTTTGAGCAAAGATAAAAGTGACAATAAATATTACATAGACACACTATTATTTAACTTGTCTTTGCTCAGAAGTGCAGTGGCTTGAAATTCTCTTAAAGTAGATTGCAGCGGTTCAAGTGCTTACAGTAGCTTTCGGCGTTAATCGTCTCTCCAACCGACACGTCTCAGTGAATCGGTCGAATCTATCGGCTATAGCACTATCAAAAGTGATCATTGCAACTTGCTGTTCTATGAGTTGTAGCGAATGTCAATCGAGCAAACAGAGCCAACATTATCCACCAAGCAACTGCGTACCATTGCAACATTGATTTAGCTGGTCGGCCTCGCTCCAGACGTCTACATGAAGTAGATTAAGACGCAATGCTTGAGGCAAATGAAGAGGATCCGACGATGTCAACCAAAATATTCACCAAAGAATTTAAGTGCACTCCACAACATATCCGCAACATTCTGAAAGCCGTAGGCAAGAAGTGGAAGAAGGATCGATGGATTCCCCATCTACTCCGCCATCTTTGCGCTCCATTTCTGGCCAAGATTATCACCGACGAATGTAATGTGGTCAGGTCGATGGGGCATACTTTAAATAATGTTGTTGAATAATTATAATTACTTCTGATTCAATAATGTTAGTTTGTGACTCATTTGCAAAGCTTATTTTGCCACCTAATAAGTAATTCTTGAAAACTAATGGGTAACAGGGTAAATTATTACAACCAAGCTGAATATCATTGTTCGCACTGTAAGCTAATCATTTGCTGGTATTTATATATACCTTTATCTATGTAAGATTAGCTTTTCAACACACAGAAAATGTTAAGAAATGGACATAAAGAACTACATAATTAATCCGAAGCTGCTTGATGCGAATGTAAGGCGAACTACGAACAAAGTTATATCACCAAATATTTTGCTCAAGTAGATAATACTTATAAAGATTTTCACAGCAAATGTAGATAAATAATCAACAAATAAAAACAACATTGAGATTGTGGTTCTAATAAATAGAAAACAAAAGCTTATTTTTACACAAATGCGTATAAAAACCAATTAAAAACATTTAAATGCATTATAAATAATAAAATTGAACTCCGCCTACGGTAAATGATGATGCATGGATTGAGAAGTGCATCGATTGTACTAAAAACGCACTGGAACAAACATTATAATCTTGGATTACATCAGACAAAATGGTTTCGAAACATAGACTGTCCAAATGGTAACGACTGGGCGAGGAAATAAAAATAAATATGAAGTTAAATAGGTTAATGACTAAGGCGCAAATTAAAAACAGATAATGAAGAGCAAATAATACAAAAGTAACCACCTTAAACATAAATGGATTTAATACAAAAGTTCAGAAAGTTGTAATGGAACTTAAAAATTGACTTATGCATTTTAACAGAAACGAAAAAGATGGAACAAGCCACACACAATTCTGAGCTATAGCGATATTAATAAAGAAAGAGGTAAATAAGGACTTGCAATGTTGATACATAAAATATATCTAAATTATTAAAGAAATTAAATGTGTCATCAAGAGTACTAAAAGTTACCCTAGAAATCAAAAGAGAGAAGCTATTTATAATTGTGGTGTATGCACCTGAGAACGTAAAGCCTAAGCAAGAAAGAGAAGCTTTCTTTGAGGAATTAAGCAAAAAAATATCACATGCGACAAAAAATTAAAAAAATATCTTAATAGGGGATCTAAACGCCCGAGTAGGAAATCAAATAATAAATAGGATGGAACAAAGAGTTAATGAAGACGCAATCAATCAAAACGATGAACACATATTTTGACCTCCCAACTAAATACAAATATACTTGGTACAACACAACAGGCTTAGAGTCTATAATCGATTATATAATACGTAATAAAGCAATAAAACCAGAACATAAGAACCTTAAATACCGCGGTCGTAAGCAGTCGATACTAATTATTGCTAGGAGAATTAAGAATGCAAATACCAAAAAACAAATTGAGGATAGAGAACCAAGAAAAAACGTAACGTAGAACTTTTACAAGGTGAAGCAAGTCTAAATCTGTACCAAAACCACTGTTGAGCAACATTATAAATAACAACATATTAATAACAAACAATGTTGATGAGGCCTGCTATAAGTTAAAACAAATATATTAAAGAGTGCGAAAGAGGCACTGGGAACAAACATAAAAACTATTGAGAAAAGAAATGGAAAAACACCATGGTTTGCAAGAGAAGTCAAGAGGTGAGGGAAGAAAAAAGAAAAGCATTTATAGACTACAATATTAACAAAACGCCAGAAAACTACAATATAAAGCGATAAGAAATAAAGTCAACACCAATTTAGAAAAATAAGGAAGACTATTGGCAAAAAATTTTAAATAAATTAGAAAGCGATTTTTATAGCAATCAAAAGCAGCTGCGGGGAATGAAGGAGCAGTAAGGCCGATGTTAATGAACATGTAGTACCACAAGTGTCAAATAAAATTACAAAATTAGTCGAAAACACACACCGACAATAAAGTAACAATTAAGCTAAATGGAAAGTTTTTAGGACCTAAAGAAGCCACAGTTAGAATTCGACAAGGAAGCTCGTTAAGTCCGCTATTGTTTAACATATTTATAGAAGATGTAATAAAAGAGTGAAAGCATTAGGATACAAGATGTAGGACAAAAACATAACAATTGTATGCTACGCTGGTGATGCTGTCCTGGTAGCAGAAAGTGAAGACCAGCTTCAACAAATGAAGAGTGCAGAGATGTGTGAAAGATATAATATAAAGATATCAGCGCAAAAAACTAAATATATGACGATAAGCAAAGAGCCTATAAGATGTAAATTACAAATTCAAGACAAAATTATAGAACTTAATATAATCACTTATGAAAACCTTAAACAATAAGTAATGATACAAGTTGTAATGGCAACTAAAACATCTGGTGCATTAAATACCATAATATGGCTTAACAAATACATAAATACAAAGGTAAAAGATTAGATCTACAAGTCTACGATACGACCAATATTAACATATGGCGCAGAAACAAGGGGAGATGACTGAAACAGCGAAGATAAAAACTTTAAGAAAGATAGTAGGAAAAGAAATAAACATATAGAATAAGAAGCAAGGACATAGGAAACCAGTGCAACATAAAACTAGTAAATTAATGGATTTTAGAAAAAGAGAGTGGAACAATCATTCAAAGAATTAATGAAGAGCTATTAGTTCGAATAGCCATAGACAAAATGATAGGTAGAAAAACGATCGCCTGGAAGACCAACGAGAAGATGGATATAGTCATTATAATAGTAGTAAAGAATAATAGTAATCCTATAATAAAGAAAGAAGATAATGAAGTTTTTCTTTCTTTCCTTCTAATTTTATGGAAATTTTTCATGTACTGCAATGCGTTAATCAGTCTTAACCTTCATAAACTGTCTAATGACATTCTACGAACTATTACAACTCAAAAACGCTTTTGTCCAAACGAAATACCTACTAACAGTATGTTAAATACGTTATTACTTCTCTTGTCAATTAATTTGCTAGCTACTAGTCTGTTACAAAGTAGTTTATACAACAGTTGACAGTTTAGATTTAAGATGCCTTTGTGCAACCGAGCATAAGTGTTATAAGACTCAGATACAATGTATCAGTCAATAGCCAAAATAAACAGCATAAAGTAACAATGTAACGAAACTTTGTAACTGCAAAAAGAAAAGCTCAAGCATTTGTCGGTGAAACCTTCAAAACTGCCTCTAAGATATGCAAAGCATTATTCGTATGAATTAAAAAAAATTACGTTTAACATTTAACAATAACATGTGGCCAAAATTGAAAGCCGAGCATAATTTTTTTAATTGGTTTTATTATTAGAGTTTTATTGATAACTAAAGTAAGTAATTCCCGATTAAATATGGCTCATTTCGATTTTAATTTTTCGCATGAGGTCCTCAACTGCTTGTGGATGGAATCGCTGATGTAATCCTCGAATTCCAGGTAACTCGGTCAGTTTTTAACAAAATTTCGCGAGATTATGCATTCAAAAAATTATTGGTGCAGCAAACAGACGGCAGGTTAAGCTATATGGTAAGTGGCATCATCCCGTTAAAACCACATTTGTTCCAGATCCGTGTTGCTCAATGAGTGCCAAAAAAACTGAATTATAAAGTAACGGTGACAATCACCATTCAGTTACAGAATTTCCAGCATTATCTTTGAAAAGATTTGGGCTTATCACGCTACCTGACCAAAATCCCCACCAAACAACGATTCGTTGGAGGTGCATTTGCTTTTCATGAGTTGCGCAATGATTTTTCCAACTACAAATGCGACAATTTTGTTTTTTACGAATCTGTCTAATTAAAAAAGTGACTCATCGCTAAAAATCACTTCGTGACGCTATAAAAATCAATTTACGAATTATCGACGTTCAGAATGATCAGCAAGCTTAAGCTCAAATTTTGTGCGCATGCAGGTGCATATCTTTGATAAGCTGAAGAGAGCTTCTCAAAATGATGTTTCGGGTTTTGCAGTGAAACTTTGACTAACTATAGCAATATTCTCAAGAAACTTTGCCCACGCTGATACTCACTAGATCTTGCTTCAAAAAATTTTCATCAAATTTCCAATGCGTTTTAACAATAACTTACTGTTCTTTCGTATAGCGAACTAATGAGAAATAGATGGTATATCTCAGACTGTCAATGTTTCGGAATTTTTTTAGATTGTGATGCGGGAAAGCCAAAAGTCTGTCCGATACGCATGCGCGATCGCCGACAGAAATTATTGCGTGGTTTGACTACAAACAAGCCCAAGTTTACGATGTAAGAAGTACGGGCAATCTGACCACCAGGAAGAGGTAACTACTACAGAAGTGATGAATTCGTCCTTGAATTGAAAGAGAAGGTCGATCACAATCCTGGGCGGAACATGACTGACCTAACAAAAGAATTGGGCGAGATCGACGGTCAGTCTAGCAGTGCACCAGAATCTGTACTACAATTTCTTCGTCTTGAGAAACCGCCAACTGTTGAATGAGGAAAACAAAACAGACAGAAAGTTAAAGACTCAAGCAATGCTGATATTCTTTTCTAAAGAAAAGAACTTTATCCAGGACAAGAAGGTAAATCGGCAGAATGGTCGTTCCATCTGTCGAGATGTCCTACTGCCATATTGACAAAGTGTTCCGCCTCTGTGACGGTGCTACGGCTTGTGAACAGCGAAAGGAGTATTATACGTGCTGGAAACAGTTGTCAAACTCTGGATAGAGAAGATGGGCTCTGTGCTGGTGTACGTGTTCCAGCAAGTCTTTGCTCCAGTCCTCAAAACAAGGAAGAGTCAAACATAGCTATACAATTTGTATTATCACTAATCCCCGACTTGTGGCCCCACCAGCCCCGATTGAAATTCCCTTGACTACTACGTGTGGAGCGTGGTCAAGGCAAAGGTTAATGAAAGGCATCATTACACAAAAACAGCTTAAGAACCTTTATCATGTAGGTAATGACACATAAGGACAAGGACAATGGCCGCTGATGGGGGCGACATTGAATAACATGATGTTCAGTACCATTTACTTTAATTGTGATAAATTTCATATAAACAAATTTAGTTTTTCTTGTATTTTAATATTATTTTTATTATTTATTGATTTCCTGAATTCACTTCGACGACGCTATATAAGCGATCGTTGTAAGAAAGTGATTAGGCTATTAAAATTGCTCTTTTTGAGATATTAAATAAATAAAATTTATCAAACTTACAGCTTTAATGGGGCACTCGTTCGGAGCTCCAACCGCCTTGCTGAGCTTTTCCCAGAGACCTGGCAAATATTTAGGCACGTGCTCGCAAACTCCTCCCGCAAACGTCATCCCCAAGGGCTGCCACTTACCCTTGACAAACCTTTTAACATCTGCCTTGTACTAAAATTGCTCGCACTGTGTAATCACCTACTACAACTAACTTATATAATTTATAGGTAACCTTTATGGTTTCGTCGACATCAAAAGGCAGCGAAACTTTAGCATTTAGCGCTTTTGCACTTCCTTCGCCCACGAATTTTGCCTCTACTTCCAAACCTTCCGCGGTAGGCAGCTCTTGCTCCTCGCATTCTACTATATCGGAAATTTCAATTTTTGGTTCCTATAAATATCGGCATTGACTGTTACAGTTTTAGAATAAAACAAACTTACTCCAAGGGCGAGTTCGAGGCACAGAAGAAAAAACAGCAGCGGAGCTTCCATCTCGATTTATATGGAAATGCGTGTTATTCGTTTGCAAATGGGGGTTTTATACATTCATTTCGCATTGCAATTAACCTTGCATGTTTTGACATAATGCTCGGGAAGCGTAAGCTAACACAGGATTATTTTTTATAGAAATTTAATTTTTATGCAATGCTGCTGCTCATGTTTTTTGCTAAACTGATATTTATAACACGCCAACTACCATGATTATGAAATACAATAGAATTTTTTATCCACCTAACTATTATTATCGTTACTGTTATATTAGTTAATTATAAAAAAATGTTTGCGTAAAGTCAATTGTTAGGCGAATTGAGTACTTACCATTACCGGGAAAAAAGAGTTTGTGGAATATGTTAGCAATATTTAGTTCTTCTGGAGTTCCAAAACACACAAGATAAAAATAAAAAGTTAATTGTCAGAAATTTAAAAAAAAAATGATTAGGTAAAAACAAAGAATTGGAAGATACAAGGTATAATAAATTAAGACTAAGAAATTAAGAAATAGTAGAACTTTTTTGTACTTCAATTTTTACTCGAAAGGGTTTGCCGTTTTTGGTTTCTATTTTCTCTGTTCTTCTAGTCTGCTTCTTGTTGATCTCTTTTCTCCGTAGCTCCTTATACACTGGTTTCGCAAAAAGAGTCAGTTCATATCTTTTTTCTTCCATCTTGGAGACTACTGAGTCAATTTCTTGGGCTTCTTGTCGCCTGTCATCCGCCTCACATGTCCATACCAGTGGAGAGCTTTATTTTCTAACGTTTTTGTGATTGAGCACATAACATTCATTCTTCTCCAAACTTTTTCAACTTTGAGGCTTTTCTTATGTCTTGATTGATATATGTTATTCCACATAATCTGTGCAATGCTTTTATTTTTTTATAGAATATTTTTTGTCGATGTTTCTGTTGTATGTACCTGCAGAACTTAAAAGTGAGACCAAATATTTCGATGTTGTACAGGTTTTCATCTTTTTATCATCTACTTTGTTATCTTTTACACATATGTACATTATTATATTGCATTTTTTGGCAATTACGTTCAAAACCCCACTTCTTAAATTCTTTATTAAATGTTATTAGCATATATTCCATATTTTCCTCATCTTGAGCGAACACGCCTTGATAATCAGCGAATAGTAAAGAATATGAAGTGGGATTATTTATTTTAATTTCCATCCTTAAATATTTTATGTACCACATGTACAGTGTTTATTTAACAAATATACTAAATACTAGTGATAGACGACACCCTGTTTGGAAGATTTTGTTTTTTAATTGTCTATGAGCTTCCGTCTTGTAATTCATATTTTAAACTGTCTTTGTCCAATTTTTACGTATATTTAGTCTCCTCAAGGCTTTATACAATTTACATTTGAGTACATCATCTTGTCTTTTTAAGATTTTTAAAGGTATAGGCGCGTCTGATCCTTTTTGCTTATTTTCTTCTTTTTTGGGTGCACAATTATTTTTTTAAACATAATCTTTGTTAAACCACTTTGTTTTCACTTAACTTTACGCGTTTTTCTTCTAATTTACTCTCTTCTGGATTGGGCTTGTATAAGCTTTATTTTATTCCCAGAGAGATTTATCCTTTCTCTATTTTATTAAATATTTTCTGTATATCTTTTATATCTTTATCCTCGCCGTATTTAAGTAGTCCTATCCTTAGCTTTTCTGGTCTTAAAGTTTTATTGTTTTTGAGTTTTAATATGCTTACATATTATATTATTTCTTCTTCTATTACATATAACTTTCTATGTTCTTGCAGACAATTAGCATAATAAGCCGTCTATTGCCATCTTTTGACTTCCGACTATTTGTATTGTTTCTGATTGCTTCGTTGTTCTCCAGGCTATTATTGATTTATTATATCTAATAGAGTTATCAGTGTCTACGCATAGTTTGTTCTATTTTTATTAATTTTTAGTTTTATTAAATTTACAGTTACAAGTATTGCTCTCTTAAGTTCTGGTATGCCCTCCGATGTCTATTTTATATACATTTCCTTTTCTTTTCTTAATCATATTCAGCATATCTCCTAAAAACTTTTAATACCAAGAGCGTAAAAGTTGTTTAATAATTTTCATATATTTTTTTAGTGCCCCATCTTTTTTATATTGTTTTGGTGGTATAAAAATCATTATACTGTATTGTTTCCATAAATCTGTTTTGAAATTATTTTTATTGTTTTTATTTATCTGTGTTATTTTTTGCTTTTTAAATATTTCTCTTTGTGTATGTAAAATATTATACTACCATATGATGACTGATTCCTCTTACGTTTTTTTATTATTATCAACATCCATACTTATTTTGAGGCAATGTGTTTGCAATTATATGTTTGTATCTTTGTAAAAATAAACAAGTTAATTTCCAACAATACTTTTTCTTCCTGCTCTATTATAATTACTTTTTTATGGTTTGGTATACCTTCTACAATATCTATCAGTTTCCACCATTTTTATTTAATCCATATATTCCCAGAATAATTATTAGTTGTTTCTAAATTACTGTGTGGTGATATACTTCATCTATGTTCTTCCATATTTGAGATTTTGATGCATTGGTACTCTACTCCAAATATGGTAATAACTGTCAATTTTTCTTTACCTACGTCTTTCTTTTTGCTTTCGCTAAGAATCACTGTGTCCAACTATAATTTTTCGATCATTGCGACAACTTTTGGTCTGCTGCGTATAACTTGTATATTCCAAGTTCTTATAGGTATGTTTTCTTCTGTCGCCATATTTTATGTTTGTTAATTTTGGGTTGTCTCATATATTATGTAAATTTTTGGCTGACTGCTTTGACAGTGTTAGATTCAGAACTATCTACCCTACGCGCTTGGGATAGTATAGTTTTACAATTTAAAGACATATTAGAAGCACTTAGCTATAGTTTTGTCCATATATTGGAAAAGCTAATACACTATATTTGCAATGCGCAATTAGAAGAATTCAAAGTAAATGAAATACACATGTGAGCTATGAAGTGAAACAGAAAATGAAAGGACAATGAAAAATAGTTCCTGTTAATATATAGTGGTCTAATATAAAAATAATTAAAAGAATGACGAGAAGTAGGAATATAAATATTATATCAAAGGATGGAGACATATAACTGAAAGAATACTATTCATAAAAAAATGAATCAAAATAGAAGTATTGTAACTATATATATACATGCGACTACAAAACCGAGAAAAAACTTTTATGAGAAATATTATAGACTCAATACTAAAGAACAAAAAATACATTTATACTAAAAAACTTCAATGCGTCGATCGGTAATGAAATTTTCCCAAGAGTTAAACAGTGCTTTAACGAATAGAATTGAATTTTAGCTTAGAGAATGATTTTAGAGTTAATAATATTGTTTAAACAAAGAGAAACATAATGATTTATTATACATTAATCAACAGACCAATTCACTAATGTGAAACCTCTAAGTAATTTTTTGTATTTCTAGTAAATTTCCTTGGGTTCTTTGCTTAGTTTCCATTTCATTCATAGTTATATTTAAGGTGAGTAGATTATCAGCCTTTTCTTCTTGTTATTTTCTTTTAGTTGCACTGTTTTAATTATTTTTTGTTAGCTCGCGTTTTAGAAAAAATTTAGTCTTTTCCTCGTTAATCTGTTTTGTGTTGCCATGGTATATTCGTATCTTTAACATTTTCATTTGAGTATTCTGTTTAGTCTGATTTTATTCTGTTTTATTTTAATTTGACGTTATACTTTATATATGTATTACTCTATGAAATGTTTTTTTATTGATAATATTAATGCTTACCTTTTGTAGCTATTTATTGTTTATAACGTATGCTCTGACTACGAAACAGTTATGCATTTTTTGGCTGGTTTTATCAATTGCATTTGGAGAGTTTGATATACTCACCCCGTAGAGGTCAGTAATTTATTTTGAGTGTATGAGTTGCTTCATTTTTTTAAACATTAAAGCTTTGGATTTTACGAAAACAATTATATTATATTTTTCTTCATGGTACGTGATAAATCTCACTCTACATACTGTCTCCAGCACTCTATACGTTTGTGATGTAATTACAGAACGGGCAACCAGACACTACGAAAGTCTAACATACCATCTAAACGACATCATCGAACCACTAACGCTGCAACCGAATTTTCGGCGATAAAATGGGAAATGGCTTTGGGATCTACAAAATAACGTAAATACTTTAAAGTAAGTCTATCATTGCCAATGAAAACGAGGAGGAAGCGTTAGTAGCTGCCAACCTTAGCAAGCTAACCAACGTTTTTAACAAATTAGCTCATAGACTCCTTTGCTATTCTAATTGCTGATGTACTATATTTCAATAAAAAAATTATATTTTTTATGTAAAATAAGGCTTACAGTAACGCTCACAAAAGCCCTACTATAAAATTGCACGTAGCTGGGTATTCGCCTAAGTTGTGCAACTAAACATAACAAATAAACCCAAAAGGAGAACTAAACCGTAAATTAAGTGAATGAATTTTTAAAAAGAGACAAGAATGCCAGGTAGAATAAGTTAAAAAATAAATATTACACAAAATAAGAAAGTCATGATTACATTAATAGAAAATTTTAACTATAAGATCAAAAAATTATGTTTTTTAAAGGTAGTGTCTATAAACTATAATTACAATGCAGTTATTTAATTCTCATAACACTACATATTTTTAGTGCTCCTATAAGTTGTAACAACGCATTAATATATACTTTTGGGCAAATTTATGGGGTTAAATTCGACAATTGAACCATTTTTTCTTAATCAGTAAAATATAGTTTAAAAATAATAGAAACGTTTAGTCTACGGCAAATGGAGAGCACCTTTATAGAGTACTTTTAATTAGCACGTGCTTCTAACAAGGAGAGGGTAAGTTATCTTACCACAGTTAAGGAAAACTTACTAGTAAAGTAGACTACAATAGCTAGATAATATTTAACAGTTTGTTTCAGCAAAACATTTTGAATTTTTACCAAAAAAAACATTTTTTTATAGTCACCATTTTGCAAATAACTAGATTGAAACCTCATATAAATTAAAAATTGATTTCAATTTTTTCTGAGGGTTTAGAAGGAAGACATCTAAACATTATCTTGTTAAAAACTGTTCACTAGTTTTAAAGATTTTTACATTTGATTTGAAATGTATGGCACGTGTAGTAAAAACAAAATAACAAAATATTTTTATAATAATATAAAATTAATTTAAGCCAACAGAAAAATTAATTATAATTTTAATCTTTGTTAAGCAGAATAGAAAGAAAAAATTTAAAAATTGTAAAATATAGAATGCCCGACAGTGAATAGCTAAAAAAATAGAAACCTAAAATACTTTTACTGCTTAGGCAAGATCAAGAATTTTAAATTTACTAAAGTAATATGGGGTTAAGAGACCGCTAAAATTGAAAATACTTCAACAATAACAAGAAAAAGCAAAATTTCAACATAATCAGATATAAGAGAGAAAGCAAAAATAAAAATACTTTGATAGAAAGATCCAAAAGAATTTGAGAGGTAGAAAACGGAACTCTTAGCATTTTGTAAAATTGCAAAAGCTAACAAAAGTTCACTTATACCCAACCAAAAAATAATTCAAGCTCCAACAAAAATATAGTAAACAATAAATCACTCTACATTATAGAAAAACAACTTTAAGAATGGAGGAGATGGAATATAAAATTGAATGAAGAAAATTAAAATAAGAAACATAAAAATGGAGAAAAACAATAAAACAAAAAAGTAAAATACAGAAAAATAAGTGTTCTAATATAGAATTACACAACTTGAAGGCAAGTTAGAAAATTAGGAAAATAAAAGAAAAAACTAAACAATTATAAGTAATTTACAATATTAAAATAATAACATTAAAGAAACTGCAAAGAAGTTTTTAAATAAAGCTGCTTATCAGACTTTTTAAAGTAGGGACAGAACTATTGCAGTAATCCTGTGCACTAAGAGAAGAGGGGAGATCTAAACAAAAATAAAGAAAATAGCAGAAAAAAGATGAGGATAAACAAGTTTGAATAAGATATTAAAAATTGATGGGTCACAATACTTTTTGTAGATAGAATGAAGACAAACAACAAAATATTACAAACTAAAAGTACAAAAGAGTAATAGAAAATAGGCAGATCGGTCAAATAGCAATAACGGCAAATGAAAAGGTAGTAGAAACTTGGCATATAAAACGTGCTAGCCTTAAACTATGAAGAAGAATTGAAACAACTGTAGGGATAATATAAGATACATTAAATCAAACTTTTAGTATTTCAAAAAACAACTCCAAAAAATAATTATAATAAAGTCGTAAAACTGTATACTTTTAATGATGGTACACAATAAAATAAACTAAGAACGGGAATATAAAAACAAGGTTCAAGTCTTGATTAGTTTTAATACAAAAAAACGAAGTATTTAATTATTAGAATACAATGTTAAAATAATAATAGGATACTTTAATGCAAAAGTCCAGCCAAAACTGGAAAATTAATCTATGATAAGTGAAGCTAGCCTATATAAAAAAGGCTAAGAAATTGGAACAAAAATAAATTTGAAAATAATAAGCAAGATATAACAAGACTGTCAGCCAGATGTACAATTTTCTTAATAAACACAAAACATCAAAACATTGCAACAAACATCAAGAATTATAGAGATGCAAAGACATTATCAAATCACTATTTAGCAATAACGAAATGGATGTAAAACCCGGAAAGGCAACTTTTGAAAGGGATGTACCGCTATAAGTTATCTATTGGCCAAATATAAAGTGAATCGCTCAAGCAGTTCCCTCACTCATACACAAACAGATACACAAAGAGACAAACAGACAGAATCGTAATTGCATTAACTTTCACCTACAGGCTTTCGAAAGTTAATCATGATAAAGAGATTTGGGGCATATGTATACAAGAAGCAGAAGAAAAATTACATATGGAAGAATCAATAAAAATAGGACGCAAAAGGAATAAAAAAAAAAAAAAACTTAGAGAAAGACACCTAGAATAGATAGATAAACAAAAGAATATTAGAAGGGTTCGGTAATTTCTCAAAAATATAATTAAAACAACAGCGAAAAGAAAATCCTTCAAGCAATGAACCCTAAAAATAAGCGGTTTCAAAACAATTGTGGTGAGACTCTGAGTGAACTGAAAGTGGAGAAACTAAAATTCTAAACTACAGAATGTGAGGGAAAGAGTCAAGGCAAAACAAGTAAAACGTGCAGAGCAAATCACTACAAAACGTAAAACAAAGTTACAAGAAAAATCTAAAATAACTCTATAAGAAAATAAATATGTATATGGAGGTGCATTAACTATTACTATTAATATATAAACACAAATAAAATAAAAATAAAATATATAATAATAAATAAAAATTAAATAACAGTAAACCTACATTATATGTAATATAATATCTAATAAAAGATTAAAGAAAAAAAAGGAAGGAACGGCAGATTGACATAAAATAGAAATATTGCAGGAAACAAAACTTACTAAAATATTTTTAGAGAATAAGAAAAGTAACTAATAACAAATCCGGTCGTCACAAAAGTGTTCATAATAAGAAAAAAGTAATAAGATTTATTGCAATTTAAATACAAGAACAAATGGAAATATAGAAAAAAATAAAGTAAATAAAATGGCTGATACTAAACATGAAAAATAATCTACCCGAGTACTTAAAGGAGGATATCACAAATGAGAAAAATAAATGATTCAAGAATAAATACACTGGAAACCAATCTACAAATTTAAACGCAGTTATAATATAGTAGTGAAGGGGTTAAAAATAAAAGACTACTAATTAGCTGAACGATTGAAATAATTTATCAGTGATAAACTAGGAATCAATATAAAAGTAAAAAATAATTACATGCTGAAAGAAAGACCCTACAAACAGATTATAGTTGCAGAAATAAGCAAAAAAAAATAGAGGGGATTTGAGAAATATTACAGGAGAATAACGAGGAATATGTTATACCAAAATATGTAGATAGAAGGGGGAAGGTATGATTGAAGTGCTAGTCTGTAAAAAATAGAAAAAGTATATCTGGTAGATAGTAAAGAAAGCAAAAACCCAGAGCTGGGAAACATTCGGGAAAGAAATTCAAGAAAAATACAAAACAATAAAAGGAACTTCTGGAACATAATAAAATCATTGAAAACAAAGAGAAATAAAAACATAAAACTAGTTAAAGACCACACAGGAAAAATTAGTTCGAACCAGAAAGAAAATATAGAAACATGGAGAAAATACTTTGAAAACAAATTGCAAAACACACATCAAACACAAGAAGAAATGGAAGAACACGAAGAAGAAGTAGAAACAGAACAAGACGAAATAACATACATCGAAGTGTCAAATGCAATCAAAGAACTACGAACAGGAAAAGCTAATGGACCAGATGAGGTTGCGCCAGAAATGATAAAATGGGAGGAACAAAACTAACGGAATGGATGACAGACCTAATAAAAAGGATATGGAAAAACAACGAAATACCAAAAGACTGGGAGAGAAACACAATAATTCCAATACATAAGAAGGGAAAAGAAAACGATTGTGATAATTATAGAGCGATATGTCTGGCATCAGTTGCAATAAAAATATACAGTAAAATATTAGAAAAGCGACTAAGAGAAGAAATAGGAGACAAAATAGAAGACGAAGAAGGAGGCTTTAGAGCAGCTAGACAAACAACGGACCATATCAGTGTCATAAGAAAACTAATAGAAGATAGAATAGCAACAAATACACAACTATTCCTAACGTTCATGGATCTGAAAGCGGCTTTCGGCACGGTTAACCGAAACAAAATATGGCACTGCCTGGAACAGCTACAAGTCACAAAACAATTGAGGAGTGCAATAAAGAGCATATATAAAAACGTCACAGGAATCATCCAAATAAATGGGATGAAATCAGAACCATTCAAAATAGAAACAAGGTGATTCGCTAAGCCCGTTACTCTTTATTATATACATAGATCGAATAATGAAAAACTGTCTAGAAAAAAACCCAAAAACTATAATAGGATATAAAGACATGAATCCAATAAAAATAGAAGCACTCATATATGCAGATGATATCGTTCTGATAACAGATACAGCCACAAAATGCAAAAATCAATAGACATATGGACATCAGAACTGGAGAAGATGGAAATGAAGATTAACGAAAACAAAACAAAAGTAATGCAAGTCACAAGGAAAAAAGAAGAAAACATCCACCTAACATGTAAAGGAAATCAACTAGAAGAAGTAACGGTATTCGAATATCTAGGATCAATAATCAGTAACGATGACAAAATAGAAATGGAAGTGGCTAACAAAGCTAGAAAAGCGACCAACATGTATTATACAATAAACCAAACAATATTAGGAAAAAGGGAAGTAGGAATAATCACAAAACAAATGGTATACAACACAGTAGTAGCACCAACATTACTATACTCAATAGAGGCGCTAACAACTTTACCAGAACATAAAAGAAAATTAACTACTGTAGAAATGAAATTCCTCAGAAAAATACAAGGAGTTACTAGACTAGACAGAATAAAAAACGAAACGATATATAACGAACTCAAACAAGAAAAGATAACGAACAAAATAGAAAATAATCAATTAAATTGGCAAGCACATATTATAAGAATGGAGCCCGAAAGAACAACGAAAAAATATCTACAATCAAAAACAACACACAAGAAGGCACCGGGAAGACCACGGAAAACGTTAACTAACATAGTCCAAGATATAGCAAAAAAACATGACACTACACTTGAGGAACTACAAAAAATTGCAAGAAATCGAACTCAATGGAAAAAGTGGGTCCTAGAACACTACCCGACACCTTAATGGTACAAGGGATGATGAAAAAGAAGAAGAATATCTGGTAGAAAGCTCCGCTTTAGAAAAATATAGGAAAAAAGTAAAAGAATTACGATGATGAAGGGACCGGGCAGCTATTAAGAGTAAATTAACCGCAAATAAAAGAAAAATGAAAATAAAAATAAATAGCTACGTGATTAAATGACAATAAACTTGACGTAGTGGAAGAAATGATAAGATACGATACACAAATATTAGAAATAAGCGAAAAAAATATATATTTAATGAATATATATATATATATATATATATATATATATATATATATATATATATATAGGGCACAAATAAATATACATACAAAGGATTCGAAAAGATTAGGGACTACGTACGTAACTTTCGACAAGAATAACAAACCGAAGGTAAAAGACAGAAAAGTTGGTAACAAGCAAATAACAATTGGTATATTTAGATGGCAGCACTGGTCACAACAAATAAAAGAGAATTACAAGATAGGATAAGTATACGAAAATAAAAACTAAAACAGATGTGGTTGAAAATAAACACAAACAAAAGTAAAGTTATAAAAGTAAGCAAGAGAATGCAAGTTGAAGACAACAAAATTGATAAGATCTTTGAAATTTGAACACTCACTTATACGTATCTTTAAATAAATAAGAGAACCTGATATATCATATAATAAATGACACCTTATTTAGAAAAGAAGAATAAGTAATTAAATATAATGAAAAAGCACCTTTCTATTCTAATGTAGGGTGCAGAGATGGAAAAGCACAGATCTACAATAATGGAAACAGAAGTAAAATATCTGAGAAGAATAACTGGTAACATACAAAGAGAGCCGGCACAATGAGAGACTAATACAGAAACCACTAGCAACGAAGATACAAAAACAGCAATTAAAATGGATAGGACGCATGCGGGGAATGGGGGAGGATAAACTTTCTAGTAACAGAAATAAGAGTGGAAAGACAGATATCAAAAAACACCGAGCAGAAAATGGAAATAAACTCCACAAGATATAGTGAAGAAGAAGGAAAACAATGGCAGAAATGAAATGGAAGCATAGATAGAACAGCCAAGGTTCTAGTGACATTGAGATAGAAGAAAGTAAGTAAGCAATATTTTAGTGATGGGTAAAAAAACTTAGAGGAAGACTATATCCAAGAACCTTAAAGGTTGTATATGTTCAAAATGTGTAAATAATCTATGGAATAATTTTTGTATAAACATTTTTTATATGTAAAAAACCTAATTAAGACGAAAAGACCACAAACCAAAAACATTTTTTTGGAAACATTTAAATACGACCGTAGCGAAAAATTTTAAGGTATGTAAAAACAGGAATAGCAAAGAGATAGAAATGCTACTACGCTTTACATTGCAAACAATAAAGCGGCCTTCTGCTGTTTCGCGTTATATAAAATGCACATGATTTAAACAAGCAATAAATAAACATGCAATACATGTTTTGAAGCCTTAAATTGCACATTTCAGTCACGGTTGCTAACTTACTACAAGCACGTTATCTCTTTTTGTATGAATATATAAACTGACTGTCACACAAAGTAGTGTGACGTTCTTTTCAAAACCAACATGAAGCCATTTTCAAATAGCGCTGCTGTTATTTTTATTTTCTACTATACCCTACTTTATACTAAGGTGCTATTACGCTTCACTCTCGGTAGACTACTAATCCGACATATTTTAGGGAAATGCGGAAAAGTTTGTCCCTGTATCCGCAACCATGTGCGGCGGCAATACGAAGGAGCAGTTTCTAGACTACAGGGAGGTTGGTCCAAACGGCAAAAAGGCTTGGTTTGCTAACATTACCTTTCCATTTACCCTAGATGCAAATACTGAGGTAAGTGTACAAACAAGGCAACCGAAGCTTTAGTTTGCAATTTTCAGTTTACTTGGGAACTGCGATGGTGGAAGAATGAGGCCTGGGAGAAGAAAGCGCACACCTTTAAGGGTAGAGTCTGCTTTTACCTGCAAAAGTTTGCTGAAAAGGTGTGGAGGCAGATCCGGGAGGCTACAAAGCCGCCTATAAAATCCGACTGCCCCGTTCCTAAGGTACAGCAAAGCATCGTATAGTTGTCATATCATGCCGAAGCAATTTTCGCAGGACACTTATTTGTTGGAAAATTTCGAAACCGATTACAGTTCTATTCGCATTCCCTTGTTAGAGAAGGGGAGATGGCAAGGCAAGATTTCCGTAACAAAAGAAGGAAAGCCTTGTGCGTCATAGTGGTTGCTGACATGGTTTAAAAAACTATGTGTTTTAGACTAAGTATACTTTGTGGGCATGGTGGAATAATACTTAATAGCGCTATGTACTTTAATTCTTTAATACAATCTACAAAGCAAAAGTCTATACATCAATATTTTCTTTGGGCAATTTTCATAACAAATCCTTTTCATTAACAATAATAAGCAGTTTAGTTTTGCTTGCATAAAAAATATCTGTATTAAAAATAACGATAAAAATAAGTGTTAAACGAACGAATAATCAGTACAACAAACAAGAAAAAAATTGAATTCTCTTAAATTAATAAAAATATGTGCACAATTTAATTGCTGAAAATCATAAATCACATGTTAAAAAAAGTACAATATTTAATAACAATAAGCATCCTAATGCCCTTTTCAAAAAAGGCTTTTGGTTGGTGGCGTATTCACTCCCGAACAGTCTGAATGACAGCGTCGTTGTCCGCAAACCGCAAGGCTTGCAAGTCTGATTTCAGCCTTCTGAACAGGTAGAAATCACTTGGGGGCCAAATCGAAATCGTACGGCGGATGTGGCAGAAGGTTTCATTTTACTTTCCGGGGGGTTTTCATTGTTGTTTTGACCGTATGAGGGCATCCATTGTCTTGAAGTAAGGCTACCCGCTTTCCACCTGTTTTCGCTTGATCAGATCTTTTCCTTCATATCTGTTGCCAGAAGGTCTAATAAGCTGCATAAATTATTCTCTCAGAAAGTCTACATGGATAACCCTGGGTTTGGAAGAACTGGTATGCCGCCACTCGCGTGATAACTGCTGAAACTCAAGAATGAAGTAGTGCACCCACGTTTAATTGCTAGTCATCATAGACTTCAAAAATGCATCAATTTAGTCTTCGAACTGTTCTAGGAGACGACTGGCAGTTTGAATATGCACCATTTTGTTCACGTCCGTCAAAGTGCCTGGCTACCCACCGTGCATTCACCTTGCGATAGTGCAACATCTACGATGTTTTATACACTGCCAACACTAATCGGCAGCATTTCTTCAGGTTCATTAATAGTTCTGAGCCTATTCTCATAAATAAGGGGGTCTGCACGATCACTATTTGGCTCGGTGACGGATGTTTGCGGCCGAAGGTTATGCGGTTCATTCTCTAAGCGCTCTTTGAATCACATACACCACTCAAACATGAGAGACACTCTCCCCCATACTGTTATTGGTATCCGTGGTGAATATCAGCGGACGGGACCTTTTCTGAAATGACGAATTTGGTCGCAATGTGTCGTTCCACGCGCCGGTAGCTTTTATTCGCTCATAACTCTAAAAACTCCCAAATAGAACTAAACAGGTTCTAACCCGCGCAGGAAGGAGGGTAGAGGTTATGGTTTTAGTCTCTCAAGGTCGCACAGTTGCTACGCAGTGTAACTTCTTCACACACACAAATTAGTCCCGGTCATATTTGAACCACCTTGGATTAAGTGTATGCGTGGCCGCTTATATTACCCGATGAACGCAAGACTGCTGGCTTGCGTTTCTATTTTAAAAGGACATTTAACAAAATAAGATTAATTAACTTAAGTGCGAGCAAAAGCCTTCAGGACGGATCCAGTCCAATTTCACCCAAGTCAAATCGTTAGCTTTACGCCTGACTTACCTAACTTTCAAAATCCAATATGTTTTCAACACACCTTACGAATATTCGCCATTCCAGCCAGGAAATGGGTCTTTTAAAGTTAGATTCCTAATAAATTTAATACACAGCAAAGTTCATACGTTACAAATTTAAATACCCCACCTAATATGCAGAACATATCTACACCCTCAAATTATACCGTCACAAACATAGAAAACGACGACGAAATAGTCGGTAGCACAACAGAAACCAACAAATATGACTGGCAATCGGTTAAAAAACGTAAACGAAGCCATAATCTAGGAAATTAACACCCTGCTTAGGCTAAAACAAACGTCCAAAATCGATTCAAACCGGTTGAGACAAATGATAAAATGTTCATACTCAGTGGTGGCGATTTAGATGTTGAAAATGGTGGAACCTGCAAAATCTAAAACGCCACCGATATTTATATACAAAGTGAAAAACTATCTGGTCCTGATTAATAATCTAGTGACAAGCGCATTGAAATATACCATAATAAAAAGTGATAAAACGTTAAATACAAGATAACTAAAAAACCACTTTACTTTTTTATTGACCTTGAACCTCAAACAAATAATAAAGTAATATTTAATCTAAAGTGTATCTACAACACTAAAGTAGCGGTAGAAGCACCAAGAAAAGAGCGCGGCATAGTCCAATATTTATTATGTATTATAAGTATGGCCACTCTAAAACATATTGCAATAAACCACATACCTGAGTAAAATGTGGGGGTTAACACGATTCAAACAAGAGATACTTTTGCAAAATGAGCCTTATGTGAGGGTGATTATCTGGCAAACTACAAAACTTGCAGGGTCTACATAGACTTAATTGCACAAACACATGGCGCCAAACCCTATATAAACCATTGATCACATCCCTCTGTCACAGCAATGCTGTTTACAACGCATATATTCAACCTACATTAAAGTTGTGCTAAATAACAGAAATAACACACCTGCCCAATTTACAACAGACTTAGGAGAGCAACCAACATTATTCCCAAACGAATTCAAAAACATGCTCACCCAACTACTTAATGAAAATAGCACTTTTATGAGCAAACTAAACCCATAATGGTTAAAATACCCAGAATTGTAAGGTAGAATACCAATGGGCTCATAAATAATAGGCAATAGCTTCCCTACATTTCAACAAAATAAACATTTTTTTAATATCTAATAAACTCATTAATCAAACCGCTTTCTTCATACCACATTATTCCATCTATATCAGTATCTACCATGATGGCACAGCACATGATGGATTACCAATCATCATCAGAAACTTCATATCCCATAAATATCAAACTAACGAAATCCAAGCTACCAACGTAAAATTAAATACCAAAAAGTGAAACCTGACTTCCGTCTACTGCCTATCATGCCACACTATTCTTTCTGGCATATATAGAAAATTTTAAACTATTGGTAACCGTTTTACTATAGATGAGGACAAGAACGCCAAGAATTCCTTTTTACTACTAAGAAACGCAACTTCTTACGGTCATCGATAATAACTACACCCACCTATCTAGCGGAGAACCCATCTACCAACTAATAGATGCGGAAAAACTAACAGATCTTTTGAATTTCTTTATAACTAGTTGCATACCAACACAAAACTGTTTAGAGGATTCAAATTATGATCTGTCGTTAGACCACATAAAACGTTATCATACAAACTTACAGCTTAGTGCCCATTTTTTCCAAAATATTTGAAAAGCTGTTACTGAAAAGGATCCAGGAAGACTATCAACTAACAAATTTGCTGCCTAACTACTAGTTTAGATTTCGTAAAAATATGTCGACGATACACCAGGCCCATATAATATCAAATATCTAAAAGTATTGAGGAAAAGAAATATTGCAACAGAGTACTTTTAAAAGTGTCTCAAGAGTTTGACAAAGTATGGCATGCTATTACTATCTCTTCATAAAACACAACGACATAATTTCTTCCTACTATCCCGTACAATCTGGCGTCCCGCAGGGCAGCGTGCTCGGTTGACTTCTCTATCTGCTAACTTAGTCGTGAATGGAAATGACGTTGCCATCTCATTCTCAAATGATCCTGCAACATCTTCTAAAAACATGCAAACTCACCTAAATCTGTTTAACCAATAATACAAGTAGCAAATCGAAGTAAACTAATCTAAATCTGCCTAAGTAACATTTACTGCTCGTACTGAAATCTATCCACCTGTAACTATCAACGGAGTCCCTGAGCTTGCAAGAGACACATACAGGCGAAACGAATACGGCTGGGCCTCAAGCTCAAACTGGTTCATGAACCATAAATCAAAATTTTTTGCTAAGACTAAAATCCTGTTACATAAAATTATGCTAAAGCACTTATTATCTTATAACCTATATCTTTGAGGGTGACAAAACACAAACAAAACACTTTACGCGATTGTTAATACGCTATAATACACCAGCAATTTAGTGCTGCACCAAGACCTCCATATTCCATACATTATAGAATACCATCTCCAATAACTTATAGGACATCTAAACGCTCCGCTTCCCCCTCTTCTTCTAGGGGGATGTTGTTTAGATTTTCGTGCCAATGTCTACGGAAATTGACGCTTCCGGGGTCCCTAAATGTCATCTTTGCCAACCACTTTATAGTCCGAAGCGCTATGAGACTGCAGACCTTAGTTTTCTAAAGTAGGATCGAGACTGTTAGGGGCATAGGAGACCATTATGTTTATTTACATTTTATATTATTGTGTTTTACTAGATTGGGACCAGATGAGGTAGTTGCTTGTTGTCTTTTTGTCATCAATCTCAAAGCAAATCTACAAGATGTCGCTCGTGCACTTGGAAGAAAAAGTTTATTCTACCAATTAAAAAACCTCTAGCTTCAGTAGGGGTGGACCAACATATTGGGTTTCGCTACTTCCTCGGCCATGGATAGACGTGCTATACCTATGTACTGGGTATATAATCGGCTTTATGTGGTATTTTGGGAAACCGGATGAATCATAAATGAGGGCCTCCTGCACAGTATCACTGTGCACGGTATCCACCGATTTGCGGTGTTAACGTCCTCTTATGGGGCTTTGTGGCGGGTGGTGAGCTGTCAGGTGTTTATATTAAAATAATATTTGAATATAAATAATTATTTCTCCCCCTATTTTCACGAAAGTTAAACGGTTTCTGATCGACACTTCCAAGATTTGTTTTTGCACAAAATACAATAAAACGCACTGAAATGTATAGAATATTCATATGAAAGGACGGCACAACGTAAACAGTATAAGGAAACTACGAGATGGTACATTAAATCGTAAATTGGTTACATAAAAAATTTACCTTTTCTGTGTACCGCATCTCCGTTGTTCTACATCTTTAAGTTATTTTACATTGCGCTAGCATAATTTACGTTTTTATAGCACGCAATACTAACCGAACATATATCCGATATAGCAAATGATCTTTGTGTGGTAAAGCACACATCAAAATTCATCACCAATTGTGTGAGATATGCGGCGAAGGTGTTATGGATGTGAAAAATGTGCATTCGTGGATGCAAAAGTTTAAAGACGGTTAAGAGTTGTGTGAGAATAAATCTAAGCAGCCTCGGTAACGAACCAGCCGGACCGAAACCATACTTGCGCGAGTGGGGTAAGTTGTTATGAAAGACCGTCGATTAGGTATGCGTGATATCACCTCTAAACTTAGCATTTCCGTAGAATCTGTGGAGTCCATTTTCTGCGCAAAGTTTCTTCAAGGTGGGTCCCACGAATGCTGACCAACTAACTCAAAGTTCCGCGGGTGGTAATGTCTCAGAACATGTTACCGCCATGAACTTCCGATCATAAAGGACACTTTCCGTGGCTGCTCATTTTTCAATCAAGCCGCTATTGTATTAGGAATTTTCCAGTGGGCAAAACACACTTCTCAGCAGCCATAGTATCATGGCGGCGACGTTGTAAAAGATATGTACGCCTAGACAGAGATTACGTTGAGAAGTAACAGAAGTTTCAAATTTTTGGGTGAGTACGTTTTCAGACAAAAATTTGGAGACAGAACTAGAACGCGCCTCGTACCATAGTCATGTGTTTGTTGAATTTAATAACGTTGTTCTCCGGAAATTTTGCTAAAAGTTTTTATTTTTTATAAGACTGAGATGGTTACACCATTTTAACATTTTAGCAGTACCTTACCATATTTTATTAGGTTATACTTAAGTGCTTTTAGTGCTTTTTGTACATTGTTTGTTGTAAGAAATACTTTATCAATATTATTGTTTTAATATTCTTCGCACTGGGATGTATTTTTCTTCTTTATATAATTCTTAAAAGTAATTTTTCCATTGTTTATAATTTTTATTGTATTTATTTTGTTGGTTTCGTTTACATCCAGTTTTTCGTTTCCCAGTATTCTCCATATTTTCTTTTGTGACCTACATAGATCTTGTTATATATCGTTCAACTGCCTTATCTTTTGCGTAGCTGTGTTACGTTCTCGTACAAATTCTACATTATCTTTTAGGGTTCTCGTCCTCTTGTCCCCGCATTATTTGTAATTACTTCACTTCTTCCGTGAAACAAAGGGCTTTATTGAGTGGTGTGTATAACTTGACCCTTTTTTGCCGATAGCTTGCTAGCGATCTTATTGATATTGTTTCTTAGTTTTGTCCATGCTTCTTCTTGGTCGTCGTTGTTTATTAATTCTTTGCCTGCAGGTATTATATACAATCGCCTTGTAATGATTCTTTATTGAAAATTTATGCCTATTTTGTTGTTTTAGTTGATGTTTCATTCTGATCTTGGCGAGTAAAAATGAGTAACAATTCATATATTAATTGAGATAGATTTATTGTTAGTTATGATAAGTATATCATAACCCAAGATCATTAAGTATAATAATAGATTGTTGATCTTGTGCGTTGGCAAAAGCATATTTGTATTTGAAATCATTCTCAAATTGTTTTATGGACAAGTCAATCAGAAAGTCCGCATTGTCGTTAGTAACGAAAGTATTGTTTAACACGATTGAGTAGATCATTTCCTACTCTAGCATTAAAGTCGCCCGTTATAAAAACGTGATGGTTAACAAGAACGTCGTCAATCAAATTTTGCAATTCCTCAACATAATTTTCTAAGTATTTGAATTGTTTTATGATGGGTAGGTAACTAGAGTAACCCATAATTTTTCTTCCTTCATTCGGGCTTGAGACTGACAGGAAATGCCTCTCAGCTACTCATTTTACTCAACGAATAAAAAATAGACAAATGGGCATAGATATTTTGTAATTCCTCCGTTTTTGACACTAATAGCCAACCTTTTCAATGTGTTGAGCTACTTTGATAATTTTTGGAATAAACAGTGAGTTTATTTTACTAAATTAACTAATAAGTGCTAATAATAAACTAATAACAGAATAACTAATATTACTAATACATACTACATAACTACATCCATACCTACCAATCGTAATAATTAATTTTATGCGGTCACAATAGCATGTCACATACGGTTTAATGAAGGTGGATAAAAATAACAAAAAAGCATCGCATTATTTAAAAAAAAAAACATGCGCAGATAAAGATACATGTTTACTAAGAAGGGTGACACTCAGACTCATCGATAAGTCTTTTAATGTTTGCAGTACAGCTTGATACAGCAATCCAAATACAATTATCCAAATGTTCATCTGTAAGTCGATTGTGGTTTTGCTTGTTTTTAATAAACTTCATATTGAAGAAAACATTCACACAAATAGGTTGAACTAAATAACGCTTTCACTTTCAAGGCAACACGACATAGAACTGAATATTTTTCTTTACTTACTATAGGCCAGATACATTTTTCTGTAATTTCCACAAGAAAACCAAAATATCTAAGCCAGATTGAATTTTCCAGTTCCGGAATCGGTTCATCGCGTTGTTTGAAAAATCGAACTATGGCAGATAAGACATCATTGAAACGTTTCAGCACTCGTCCTCTACTTAATCATCGGACTTAATAATTAAGAAGTAGCTCCCTGTATTGATAAATTTCATCGACTAAGGTTTTGAATGATCTTTTTTGTAACGCTTGAGTTCTAATTTTGTTCACAATTTTTACTACCAATTTCATAACATTGTTTAGTTTTAGAGATTTTCCACATAATTTTTGCTAATGGATAATGCAGTAGTAACAGAGAAATTGCGGAAAACTTTCATCTTTACGACATAACGCCACCAGACCCTTAGCACAACCCACCATAGCTGGAGCGCTATTGGTAGGCTTGACAACCGTCTACTATTTTCGATATTGGAATTTTCTCAGAAGAAATAATAATTTTGAAATAAAAGAACAACTCCTGTCCAGTAGTATATTCTTTCAGTGAAAGATCTTTTATCGTAAAATCACTAAAAACCATCTTGACGAACACGGCCATCTGAGAGGTGTCAATCACACCTGTTGATTCATTCAGTTGCAGTGAAAAGTAAATACAGTTATCTAAGTCAGTTCTTAACTGTAAAAAACACCATTGCTTATTACTTCTACTCGTCTCATCACTGCATTAGCAGAAAATTGTATAAATTTTATAGTGAAACTATCTGGTCTTTATTTCTAAAGTTGGCAAATCACGAATCTGCAGCTTCAGTTTTACTTTCCAGTCTTCATAAGGTTCCTTCTTTTGGGCATTTATCTAGGACACACGGTATGACGCCTCAGTGGCAGCTTTATTTTTGTCGACTGTTTTTAAAAATATTGACTGTTGTTCAATCAATTAGTTTTTTAATTGTTTCAGTTGCAGAATGCAATGGAAATGATTTTTCAAAATTCAAATGTACAGTTTTATTATGCCTCTCAATATTTCCTTTTTAACAACGGAGACAGAAGTATTACGTAGCAAACATACATTTTTACTTTTAACTTCTGCAACCTTTTACAACTGTTTGCCATATTTTTTTTATTGTTCTTTACTTCTCTACTAACCCAACTGCTGGATGTTGATTATTCGCCGTTCAGTTTGAAACTGATCGTTCTCGAGTACCAGAGCGCTGGTTGGTTCTAGCCTATTCTAACATGGTGACGTTGGCGCTAGATTGCTCGCCGCAGTGTTGCCCTGTTTGTGTTTATTATGAGAATTTGGGAAATTTACAAAAGCTTCTATGATTTTTACAGCTTTGTATTTTTAAAATTTAAATTATGTTGTGGGCTACCAGAATTTCCTTTGCGAGCTACCGGTAGCTCACGGGTTGGCGACCACTGACATAAAGTATAGTCTATATTTAACTTATCAAAATACAGTGCTTTAAAAATCATTGTCAGCAGAGGAATCAATCCACCTTTAAGTTTGTGTTATTTTATTTTGATACAACTTTAGCTTTTGTTGTATGAAACACGATTTATAAGTATACTACCAATGAAAATCACAAGAAAATGAAAGAAACCAGTAAAAGTTAGCATTGCTAATAAACAATAAAAAAATTACAACAAATTAGAAAGTATGTAAATAAGCAAGAAGTCAGAAGCAAAAAGTAACACTCCACAAAATGCACTCACAACACATATTGTATATTCATTACAGCCTTTATATCAACAACATGTAAAACGAAAATTTCTTATAATCAGTGTAATAATTACATCGTTCAACATTCAAACCTACATTTTAGCTTATTGATTGAAACAAATAAGATCTACTAGACTTCCAGATATTTATTGTTTATTGCAGGTTGCAAATTAAACTCAAAACATTTAGACTTTGCAGCCATAGAAAGTGCTAATAAGTTTATAAAATATAAGTTAACAAGATTGTTTAACAAAAATCAAATTTAACTACAAAATTTTATAAGATAAACAGCTTGACATACAAATTTCATTAAATTGAATTATTAAAACAAAAATTTGGTAATACGTCTTCCGATCTAATGTCTTATGATTTCTTTTTTTGAAATTACATAAAAAACTGTTTTTTATACCATTATTGCCAAAAATGGTAGATTTAGGTTCGTCAACGCTGAAAGAGATAATCGCATGTGTCGTGTGGTATGAGAGACACTCATTAAACCTTTGTAATATTATGATTTAAAATTGGATGATTTTTTTTATATGACATGTACTATTTCTTATAAAAAAAAACTGATGAATCATTTGTAGTAACCCTATATAATTGTGGCAATTTTGAATTATGAATTAGATTAAATCTGTTTTCTTCTTTTTAAATATAAGGTTTGCATTATTTGCTATAAGTTTTCCATTACATTAAAATTTAGAAATTATGCGGAACAGTTCATTTTGTTAGTTTTGTTGCTGATACAGGTATTTTGTAGCCGTCCTCCAGCTACGACAGCAATCCTTTTGTCCACTACGTGTATGGTTAAGACCATTGAGAAGCGTTGTAATACCAAGGATAGTTTAAAGGCCTCCATCATGGAGATAATGATACATACACATAGACAAAGTTGTATTGTCCTGCAGCAAGTTTAAGTCTAGATTCAAAAAGGGTTTAGTTTGCATTAAATAGTATGATTCTTAATACTATTTAATTGTCCTTTTATTTTAATATTATTTTTATTGTTTATTTGTTTTCTGGATATGTCATAACAACTTGTGTAATATCATATAAGAAGAATAAATTGTTTAACTATTATAGCCTGTAACTGCAGACAGCCTTAGGTTTGGAATGGCACCTTAGAACTGTTATTATCTACTTACTTACCATAATCACAAAAGGAGGCAAGATTCATAAATAAAATACTCTAAGAATTTTAAAATAGCAATTTCTAATTAACATTAAAAAATTGATGTGGCGTTACGTACATCAGAATTAAATTCAGTTGTTTAAACACAAAATGTTTTGTATACTATATCTTAGTCACTTTTAGGAGACGGCAGTATTCCGAGGAGATTTTTAGAACCACCTGTAAAGACTGCCATGCTTTACAACGGCTAAAACAGGCAGTTGCCAATCTTTTCTCCCTGTGGGATGAAGCTATTCTGGACGTCGTGCGGGCGGATCGGCTGTCTAAGTTGAAGAAGACGGCTCTGTGGATTCCAGGAAAATTTGAGTCTACGGGAACCGTCATTCGTAGGCTGGCAGTGCAGAACCCCTGGGCCAAGATTCGAGAATAGTAAATCTTTTACAATGCTAAAAAGGAGGAACCTATGGGTAGACTCTTAGTGTTTGGCATAAGCGATGAGGCAGTGCCTTCCATTAATAACAAAGGAAAAAATTGTTTTATTAGTTTTCGGGTTTAAATATTAAAATCAAAGAAAATACAACAACCAAAGAAAGGGGGTCTTTGAATACCCCTCAAATTCAAGAACAGCCAACGCAAAAGCAGTAGCCTCTGCAACGTTACCAGCAGGACATGGTTGCGACAATCCCTTTCATGATGAATGTAACTTCTACCACTATGACAGAGGTAACTCTAGAAAAAGGACGAGACAACAAAGCACTTTTGGAAATGTCCTGCTTTTGCTCCAATTACGGATATCCTCAAGTTCATCTAAAAGATTGGTTGACATGACTAATGAGCGTACTGGGAGAGGCGGCGGCGGAGGTAGTACAATAGGCTCAATTGGGACCTAAGTGCGCGTAACTTTGTTACTCTCCACTTCACATCCAGAATCCAGAACGTACTATACCTAACACATTTGCCAAAGTTTCAAATCATTCACTTAATTTCTCTTATAAAGTTTTCTTTTTAATAGATAACATTTCTATTTAAAGATAATCCCAGAAGTTTCTATTTGTCCAGCCGATCCTACGTCCGCGTTTGTATTTTAAAATCCACCTTTGAAGTGCCTTTACATTAATGCTCGAAATCGAGTCCTACACATAATCGGAATTGCTCTATTTTAACCAAATTAGTATCGCAATCTATTGGCAGAAAAAGTGTTGTTTCCTTAAAAATCTTTAAAAATTGCAAGACTAGAAGACAGTTAGCGGTAGCTTGTGTACATCGTTTGAAAAATAAAAAAAAGCAAAAAGTTCTGCTTTAAACATGATAAAAGTGACAAATGACTAATAATTATAGATAATTTAGCATTGCAGGCGTCGTTAAACGAGCTCTAAAAACAAAAAGGATTGTAACTGGTGAAGAGACGTGGTGTTTTCAATGAGATAGAAATCCAGTCTCAAAATGTTGAATGGCAGTCACTAGATGAATAAGACTCACTGACATTTTTGGTTCTGTTAAAAATCACAAAAATGTTTATTGTTTTCTACGATTCCAAAGAAATTATTTCAACTGGTGCAGAGGTTAATGCCTAATATAATAAGCGTTTGATGGGACGTATTTGCTCTGAATTTCGAAAATCAGGGAATCGGCTATAGTTGCACAATTCTGCATATCTCATTGTTTTTTTAACTCGAAACCACTTATTTTGTTTTTTATCTCTGGCGTTATACTATTTGGTTCTTTATTACTATTTTTTATTTTAAAGCTGCATTTGGCAATGTAAGTAAACTGTTTTGCTTCACTTGAAGACATCAAGAGTCAATGACATGTAGACTTAGCACATTTCAATCAAACAAAAAATGCAAACCGTTACTGAAGAATAGCTCGAATAAATAAAATGATTTTGTCAACATCTCTTAACTATATTTATTTTTTATTTATTATTTATTACGATTGCCTTTGAGATAAAGAATGTATAGGACCTCCAAGAATAAACCTTGTAATAATAGGGTATCCCAACATGCCGGCTACAAATATGAAAACTTTGTGTTTTGTTTTAAAATTATATTTCCAAATTTTTAACAGGCAACTAAGCTAGACTTTTATGTACAATATTTGTAACAGCTATAATCAATGCCTCGTTATTATCAATTATTAAAACGGTGCTTGCGAGTCTCCTTCTCCTTGTACGCATACGAGCATTTCATTTTTTAAAAATAGCTGTAACTTTACCTGAAATTTTCCATAAAAGATAGCCGGAATATTCAGATCTTTGCTACTGGCCGTAAATCTGTCAAGAATGTAAGTACCCTGAAAAGAGAAAACAAGTACTAATTTAATGCTAAGACCAACAATATTTACTGCTTTTATCGGACAAACAACGTCAATTGGCGGCTTGGCCGCTGCTCTAACTTTCTGCCATAGTTTACCGATCATTTTCTGCACGTCCGCGCAGAAGTGTCCTTTTACATTGTAAAATTTCTTCCAGCCGCCATTTTCACTTTTGAGGACCTCTATATAGTACTGAAGCATAAAGTTGTGTGTGCGTTTTCTAGCCGGTACAGGAAAAGTAAAAATTTACCTCAATTTTGTCATCTAGTGGAATTTTGTTAACAAGCTTAGACATCATGACCTTGTTGCCCTTATCGTCGATGTTTTTCAATTCCGCCGACAAAACGAACTTGTCCCCTGCTGGCTTTTCCTTGCATGGGAATATGGAATATGCAATTATGTTTCCAACAGGGCCCATCTATAATGTGGCCGTGAGACTCATTTCATACCTTCCTGTACTAACTTTACCGTCTTTGCTGCTTGCAAAGCTGCAAACACTGCGGCCAAACTGTGAAGCAACAAGCACCTCTTCATTGTGATATGAATTTAATCCAATGGAATTAATATTTCTATTTATACTAACATAAATGTAAGGAAAAAACAACCAGTTTTTTTCAGTAGTGCGCCGGCTAATTACCTTGTTACATCAAATAAATTGACAGGCAACATACAGGAAGTTGAACTGATCACGGTTTAATTAGAAACTCCCGCTGACGCTTTAAGCAGAAATGCACGAAAGGTTTTTCACTTCACTTGTATTGCATGTAAACGAAGTCATATAACATCGAATTATATAACTATGTATTTAATATGTTTTTAAATTATACCCCTTCGAATTATGCAAACATAGTTTTATGTATGTTAATTTGGTATCTAATAACCAAATTTGAGAAACTACAAAACAATATTAACTTACTTCTTGGTATTATTTAAAAAAATTAAGTTAGCAAAATTAAACAAAATTTTACAATAATTTGAAAAGTTTGTGCATCCTAATGCAAAACAAGACAAAGTGTTAAAAGATTATAGTCAAAATTCAAATATGAATCACTTTTTGGGAGTTAAAAATGACTATTTAAATATTAATTTGTTCATATCTGCATCACGTGACACCCGACGCCTGAAAGCTGGAGCCCGTGTATGCGAACCTTCCACAAGGTTTGAGTGCGGCGTTTTCTCGAAGATTCGCGGCTATTCGAGTATATCGATGGAGTAGAAATAAATATCGCGCGGCGAACCGCCAGTGAAGATTCCAAATTCAGACTCCAATTCTGGTTTTTAAGTGTGAGTACATAAATAATATGTAATTTGTTGTATGTAGTATCGGTATACGAAATAATATTATATATTTCTAATTGTAAGTACAATAAATAAGTAATGTTAAGTAAATTAGTACAGTTTATTTACCACTGCAAAAACGTTACAATAAGACATTTCTCTTAGCAGTGACTGATTAATTTTCGTATGACGTCTAATCTTCTTGATTACTTTCGCTGACTTTTTCTCTTTAAACAAATTTTGCATCTTTTTATATTCATCGCTTGTGGATTTTTCTCTATTTTCTTTATTATCTTACCATTGGTCTGCTTCTACTTCTCTGTTCCAGTAATTTTGGTATTGTCACAGCTATTTTAATCTCTGTGCTATTATGTATTTTATTATATTTTCAGTTCTAATTTATCTGATTTATTTCTACTTTTGGTGTTCTAACACCTTTTCGCAGTTATTTTTAGTATTAATTTAATTGCTTTTTTATGATTCTTAGTTTTTACTCCTTTTTAGTTTATGTGGTAATTACATAGCATGCGTAATGATGCACCTTATTATTGTATTATAAATTTAATTTTTGCTATTTTACGCTACTTTTTTATGAATATTATTTTACGTGCAACGATATTCCAGTTATCATCGTGGGACTTGTTTCCATTAGAAGTGAGAAAAGTTTGCCGTTGCTGTAATTCAGAAGTGTTGCAACGTAATGAAGAAATAAAATATCTTCTATTGTAAAAAATAGATCAGGTCATTCAGGTTGGAGTTTAAATCATTGGACATCCCAATACACGTAAAGAAAACCTTTAATACCCCTGTAATTTTGAATCGACAATAAACAAAACTGTAAAAGAAAACTATAAAAATGAGGAATGCCCAAGGTTAAATAAAAAATAAAAGAAATTAGGATAGAAGCAGAAAAAAGAAACAGAAGAGAGAAAAATAAGACAACGTGGGTCCCATATATAACAGCATAATGATTTTTCTAAAACGTAATCAAATAGATATAACTCATTGTTCATATAGATAAAACGATGAAAAGAATACTACCAAAGACTTGTTCAAAAAATAGAACACACTTGCAAGTAGAGAAAAAAACTCCAATATAAGGGAGGTTGTAAGACATTTAAAAACGATAAATTCCTTAGTCCAGGAAATATTCCGACAGTTAATAAAACAAAGCACCAACAAACTTTTCAAATTAATAGCAAGAGTAATAACTAAAATAATAAATGGAGATGCACCAACAAATGTATAGAAAGAAGCATTAAAAAACACTGAAATTTAGAAAAATATTAGTAACAAGAGCACTAAGTACAATCTACAATTGTATATTACGAAATAAAATAGAAAAATGTGGATTTAGAGAAGAAGGATAACGCATGGACATTACATCACTTTATATCAAATCATATAAAAGCCATATATCAAGGTTGCTCAATATCACTTCATCTCTTTAAAATATATATAAACAAAATTGTAAAAGCATGGAGAAATAAATGTAGAGAGATGAAAATAGAAATAATGACAACCTATATTCGTTATACTTTGACGACCAAGACGATATATAACACATGATAGGAAAATGAGTCTATAGAGTACGAAAATTTGTGAAATGGAATATTTGGTAATCGGGCGAAAAATGTAAATCTAGAAATATAAAATGAGATAAAGATAAAAGGATGCTATCATTGTGTATGCTTGGTGGTTTACATAAATAAGAATGAAATGATTGACACTATATGAAAGAATAGAATAATAAAAGAAAAATCAACCGTGAGAGTATAGTAACAAGATATGGAAATTAATGAAAAAAAAGTTTAGAAACATTGGATTGACGGAGAGATTCAACAAGAATCTCAAAATTAAGTATAATTCGAAACAAAACAACAAAGAACATAATATGGTACAAACATGTTCAAAACAAGAAGAGAAAGGCATAGAAAATGAAGAGTGGAGAAATAGGGAGAAATAGGAGAATTTTTCAGAAACCAGAAAATGATAGATGCCCAAAAACCCAAAAGAAGGTAAATATTATTTTAATTGCGATTAAAAAATTTTCTCTATTCTTTGTTTTTCCTTATAATCATCACTAGGCAGCTAAACGTTAATATATTTTTAATATAACTTAAGATGGTTAGAAGACTGTCTGTGCAAGTGTTTTTTATTCTAAAACCTATATGTTACGTCTTTTGCGTATTTAGTTCTGGTTCAAACAGTTTTTCTCTTATGTATAATTGTTTTAAGACTCTGGTTAAATTAACTTTTATACTGAAATTTGTGAACGAGTGTTATAATAATTTCTACTTTTTATTTTTCTGGTATTTTCTTTTACTTTCTGTGGTCTTTTTTGCTAATTTTCAAGCTTTTATTTATTTATTCTATCTATTTTGCTCCTCAGTTTATTTTTCTTCTTGTAATATTCTTTGCTACTTTTTATAATTTAGTATTAAATTTCTCTTTTGGTGTTTTTGTCGTAGAATTTATTTTTATCACTTCGCATTTTTTGTACAGTTAGTTTGTAATTTATGTTCCAGTTCATTTTTATGTTATTACATGTCTACATTATCTTTTTTATGCTGGTTTCATATTGTTTACATTTGCTTTATATTCCATACTAAATTATTACTCTTTCTTTGGTTTTTGTTGGCTTTGCATTTGCTTTCTTTCATTTCTTGATTTTCTTTTTGTAATAGCTCTATATGTTTTCACTTTTTTGTATAATTTGACTTACTACTTTCATTAAATTCCATTTAAATCACTTAAAACGTTTGAAAATCATCATACAGATCAAGCTTTCTTATGCGTTCTACTCTTACTTCTCCCAAATTTGTATTAGCTATTGGTTTATAATATTTTTACTTTCCTTATCCTATAATAAGGAAAGTAATGTAATCGGCGGAAATTTGACCTACCCAGTTTTTCACATTTCTGGGCGAATTATAGCCTCAGGACACCAAAAAAGTTAGTTTGAGCCATTGGTTCGTGTGTGTGTATGTGTGTGTGTGTGTGTGTGTCTGTCGGTCTGTCAGTAAACAGGATATCTCGAGAACCGTAAGCTAGAGACTTGAAATTTGGTATGCATGTTAGTTATAGGTAGGGGACGCAGTGCGAAGCTTTTTTAATATACCGGGTGTTCATAAAATGTTTCGGGAAATTTATATTACCGGATAGATCAGACCGAGACAAACAAAAAATTACAATGAAATTTTTTGATCCGAGGTTAAATAAATAAGTTATAGCCGATTAAAAATTAATTAAACGAACCAATCACAGCGCGCTCAGAGAGCTTCCCAGCCGACTGCGAGAGGACGGGGGGGGGGGAGCGCTTGGTCGCTAGGAGGGAGCACGCAGCCGATAATGGGGAAGGCCGTGCGGCCGAGCTCGCCCGGTATCTTCAGTGACGTAGCAAAATTTTAAGTACTAGTCAATTATTGTCTTGTACTGTCTATTTTAATCAGCTTCCGAGTGTTGGACTCGAGCCTCGTCCTTTTTTAAAATAACAAGTTCCGGGACGGGAGCAGCGCAGAGCCGAGACGATGGACCCGGTATAATATATAATAATAGGTTAAGGAAAGTCGTGTGATGTTCACACCAGATTTTTTAATATATGTGCATTTTCAGAACTACTTTATAGACATGCCGACTTATGACACGTTAGAATCTACTTCTACAATATAAAATATTGAGTTTATAAGTTAATTCTATTTATCAATAATCAAATTGTTTTTAATAACAATTTACAATAAAAATATTATTTACTTTTTTATTTCTAGACTGTTTATAATATGCTTTTTAAAAGACTCTATATTACCATAATTTTTTTTTATTTGTTTATTTAATATATAATCAGTAAACCCTGTATACCTTTCGGTGTAGGGTGATTAACCTATCTACTAAAGCTATTAATTGTCTTGTTTAATTTTTATCTACTTAAACTAATTTGTTCTTAATATTTTCTTCAAACAATACGCGTTCTTAAACCTAGCTTAGCAGAAATTCCTTTAGCACTAATTTTCCACACCTCACTATTTGTCTTATGTCTCACTGTGCACAAATTTTGCCCACTCATTTTTATTTTGCGTCAGTGCTTTCGCTTCTTGCCAGCTTCTGTTTCTTTTTCTTAGGATTTCAGCTATTACCTCATCCCATTTTTTCCTTGGTCTTGCTCTTGTTCTCTTTACGATTGTTCTAGCTTGCCATATAGTTTTGGTTTGTCTGTTGTTTTCCATCCTATTCAGGTGACCGAACCATCGTAGTTGTTGTCGTTCTATGGTGTTCTTGATTGGCTCTACTCCTAGTATTTCCCGTATTTCTTCATTTCTTAACCTATCCATTTTCGTTACTCCCAGGATTCCCCTTACAAATTTCATTTCACTGGCTTGAATTTTATTTTCTTGCTGCTTAGTAATCATCCAGTTTTCGCACCCAAACGTTGGTATAGGTTTATAGACTGAGTTATGTACTGTTAGCTTGGTCTTTTTAGTAACTTCTTTTTTCCTAATGAAGGAATTACTTAGAGCGTAGTATAATTTATTGGCACTCACTATTCTGTTATTAACTTCGGCTTCATTTCTCCCATCCTTCTGTATCGTGATCCCCAGGTATTTAAAGCTGTCTATTTATTCTATTCGTTTATCATTTAGTTGTATATTTGTTTGTATATTGTTTTTTCCTATTACCATTATTTTCGTCTTATCTGTATTTACTTTTAGTTTGCGTGTTTGTAGAGCACTATTCCATATTTTTAAGTTTTCCTCTAAATCCTTCTCGTTTTTGGCATATATCAAGTCATCCGCAAACGCACACTCTGTTTTATATATTGGCTCTAAATATCTATACCCCACATACACCTTCTTGCTGCGCTCTTTAACTTCTTTTGTCACATCGTCCAGTATTATGTTATAGAGTGTAGGGCTTAGGACTCCTCCCTGCCTCAATCCTTCTTTTGTCACAAATTCTTCTGATTCTGTGTTATTTGTCCTGACATAGTTCCTGGTGTTTTGTACAAACTGATTATGTTTTTCCTCAATTTTTCCTCTATTCCTGTTTTCTTTAGGCTATCCCATAGTAATTGTCTTGGTACACTGTCAAAAGCCTTCTGTAGGTCAATAAATGCCACATATATATTCGTATTAGGGTGCTTTTCTATCATTTGTTTGACAGTGAATATGTGATCTTGTATTCCTCTCCCTTTCCTGAATACACTTTGTGATTCCTCCATTTGTGTCTCTATTTTTGCTTGCAATCTTTTATTTAGTAACCTCTCATAAACTTTATATACATTACTTAAAATTGTGATCCCTCTATAATTGTTGCAGTCCCGTTTGTTGCCCTTCTTATATATTGGTAATATCGCTCCCAGTTCCCACTCCGTTGGTGTTACACATTCCTTCGAGATTTTGCTCAACAATATTGTTAGCGTCTCTATTCCATTAGTCCCTAATAATTTTAGCATTTCAGTGGTTATGTCATCGTGTCCTGCCGCTTTGCCTCTTTTAAGTTCTTTTGTGGCTTCTCTTACTTCCTCTGGTCTATATTCTTCTTCTTGTTCGTTGTCCTCCTCCTCCCCATTTATATTTCCCTCCCCCTTACCTTAGTCTTCGTTTAGTTCAGTGTTTAGTAAGTTCTCGAAATATTCTTTCTAGCGTTTCATTATGTCAGCTTTCTCTGTTAATATTTCACCTTCCTTCGTTGTGATGTACTGACATTTGTTTTCTTTACCTGTCCTCAACATTTTCAACATCTTGTAGAACAGTTTCTGGTTCCCCACACTATCTTTTTCGATTTTCTCACCGAATTCTATCCAAGATTGTTGTTTTGCATTTTTCACCAGCTCCTTGGCTCTTGTTCTCTGTTCTTTATACTCTGCATAATGTTCATTGCTTCTACTTCTTAGGTATTTTTACCATTTTATTTTCTTTATTTTTATTTCTGTTTTTATATCCTCGTTACACCAGTGTGTATTCTTTTATTTTTGTTGCTGTTTGTTACTCCGCATATTGATTTGGCTGTTCTCACTATTGCTTCTTTAAATTGCGTCCATATTTTTTCTATTTTGTGGATGTTTACCTTTCGATTTATTTTCCTCATTTCTTGCTCTATCTCTTCTGTATATTGGTTTACAGTTTCTTCTTCTCTCAGCTTGTAAGTTCTTAATGTTATTTTCTTCTGTATGTCCATTTGTGCTTCCTTTTTGTTATCTTTTGTTTCCATTTGTTTTCAATTTTGATACTACTAGATAGTGGTCGGTGTACAATTCCGCTCCTTTTCTTACTCGTGTATCTTGTATCTCTTTTCTGTATTTTTTATTTATTATTACGTAATCTATGATCGATTTCTCATTTCTACTCAGTACTTCTCTGGTATACTTGTGTATATTTTTATGTTTGTAGAACGAGTTTGTTATGACTAAGTTGTTAATTATACAGAAATCGATTAGTCTTCTTCCGTTGTTGTTTCGTGTTTCTTCTCCATGTTCACCTATTGTTTCTCCTGTTTCTTCATCTTTCCTCCCTATTCTTCCGTTCAGGTCACCCATTATTATTATTCTTCCTGTTATATTTTCTATTATCTCTGTTAATTGTTCCCAAAACTGATCTTTTAGTTGCGTTCTGTCATCTTCTCCTGGACCATAAACTATTACTAAGGTTGTTTTGGTTGACTTATGTAGTTGCATTTCTATCTTGAGTATTCTTTCTGTAACAGCTACCCATTTTTTAAGATGTTCATAGTTTTCTCTTTTTATTAAGCATCCCACTCCCTCTCTTGCCATCTGATCCTGTTCCATTTCTGCGTATATTAGCACGTTTCCACTTTGTAGCATTTCTTCTCCTTTACTTTACTTTTTGGTCTCCGTTATTCCCAATATATCTAATTTTGCCTTGTTAAATTCTTCATCTAGTTCCTGTTCCTTTCCTGCTATACTTCGTATATTCCATATCCCTATCTTCCATGTTATACTTTTTTGTTTAATTTGCGTTTGTTGTTTTAGTAATTCATATCAATTATCTTTGCCATTTTCGTCTTTACTAGTGTTATTTGTTACGTCTGCCCTTAGTAGTTTTTCGTTGTACGTGTTATTTTACTTAGTTTCCCCTCCAGCTCGCCGTTTGGTGACCTTTCACTTACCGTTCTTTTGCTACTGCTGCTGGTCCCCAGTTGCAAGCTTCCTTTCTCTCTTTCTATTTTATCTTCTCCTTATTCTTTTACCTCATATATTTCATTGTTGATTACCAGTGTGTTATATTTCAGATGTGCTCTGTGTCCCTGTTTTCTGGCCTCTTTCATTGTTGGAATCAGCTTTTTCCTTTCTTTTATCGTTTCCTTCGTATAGTCCTCATCTATCCATATGCTGGTTCCTTTCAGTTTGTTGGTCTTGCTAAGTATTTCGCTTTTCTTGTTTGCCGTAGTTAACTTCACTAATATTGGTCTTTGTCTATCTGCTTTGTACTTTTCTATTCTCTTCATTTCGTCTATATCTTCCTTGTTGATTTATATACCTAATTTTTGAGTTACTGTTGTTAGCGCCTGTTTTGTTTCTTCACCATTTTCTTTTTCCTTGTCTTCTACTCCTCTAATTATAATATTTTTCCTTCTTACCTCGCGTTCCAGCCATTCTATCTTTCGGTCTCGAACCTGTACATGTTTCTTTACCACAGCGTTTTCTTGTCTCACTTCTTCGTTTTCTTTTATTAGATGCTCCAGTTTGTCATTCATCTTTAATAGGTTTCCGCTTATAGCTTCAAACATATCTTCTATTTTCTTCATTTGTTTGTTGTCTATCTCCTCTGGTTCCATTTTTTTGCCTTTGTCTTAGTAGCTTTACCCGCTATTGTGCTCTTCCCACCTTCACTTCTTCTGTGCTATGTTTATTTCAGCTGCTTATTCATTTCTTGGTGTCCCGACGATTGCTGATTGCGGCGTATGATGGGTTGCCTATCCTAACGACTTTGGCAAGCCGCCCGTTGAACGTAGCTATTTCCTCTTATCTATTCCTTAGCATGCAATTTTGTTCCTTATTGTTTTCCTTAACCTATAAATTTGCTCTTATTTATATCTGTTTTACTCACTATTCTACTTCCTGTCTTATTTCTGTATCTCTCCTATTTTGAAGTTCAGGCTTCCTCCTCTGCTCCTCTAACTTCTGTATTCTGAAGGCTCGATTACTCTCGATTTGGACTTTAATTTATCGGAGCGCTCAAAACACATGTAGTTCACTTCAATGGGTGAATACATTTACCTTGTTTATTTAAACAGCAACAAAAAAACTGTCTCTTCAATACATAATTTGCAAATATAAAGCTTTTTTCTTGTACTGTTCGACTATTTGAAGATTCACTCTTGGTGAAACTCAACTTCCATTAATAGATTTTATAATGCACTGTCTGTGTACAGAATTGTCGTCATAATCGTTTATTATATGGTTAGTTTTCCAATTATCAAATTCCTGAGTTGTGAGAAACGTCGTTCCTTCGTGGAGTTTGGACGGAGCAACTAATTTCGCTTGATGGGTTACACCTTCTTTCAAGTTTTCTAAAATTATAGTTGTCATTTTGTTGCATGTCATTATAGACCACCAGCTTACCGAGTTTATCATATACACATCACCAACACCAGGTCATCAAGTGATATAAATGGATCTACCTCTTCGACAGTATTTTCAGAGTTCTGTGAGTTTGATAGCTTTTGCAGCTGTACATTTGGTGCACTACACTTTGAATTTAAAGTATTTTTTTATCATACCATCCTGCCGTTAGAATCGCTCTTTGGAATGTTTTCTAAACTCTAAAACATCTTGCCACTCATTGTTTGCTTTTAAATTCTGGCGCTTCAGTCTACATTTTAGTGAGCTTATAGGTTAATCAGACCCTAAGAACAGTAACCACAAAACAAATTTTACTGTGACAGGATTTATGATTCGAGAGTTTTGGTTATGACTGGTGTGATTGTTGAGTGTAATTTACAAAAACCAAATTGATAGTTTGGTATCCAGTTTGTTAATTTATGGTCAAAAGTTCGTAGCACTAGCCTTTCGAGGAGTTTGAAGGTCACCGATAGCAGGATTACCGGACTTTACCTGGCTTAAGAATAAGAATTGTTTCAGCTTTTTTGAATTTTGTAGACCAGTACTAAAGTATCAGGATAACGTTGGAAGATGTAGGATTCTTTTTTTTTGGAATTCATGTAACATTCTAGGTGTAATTTGATTCATTCCTGGCGTTTTCTTGGGATTTAGTTGTTGTATCTCGGATTTGATGTCCCTGGAGGGAGGGAAATTGTGAAAATTTCGAGTGGTATTAAGTTTCCCCGATTTGGATTGTTAAGTGTGTCTTCGCGTGGTTAAAAAACACTAGACAGATGGTAAGCAAATAAGTCCGCTTTTTCGTTGGCCCTTTTATCCCACCCTAGTGCTGATGGAAGATTTCTTATGAGTGGAAAGGTTGTTTGGGTTTTAGGAAGGATTTAGTTAGTTTCTAGATTTTCAAAGAAGTTTTCTCATAGGTTCTTGAGTTTTGTTTTTAATTGATACTTAGATTATTGGTTTTGTCTGATGGATGTGCATAAATAAAAAATAGCGAAAGAAACATAAATATCGAATACAAGGTCAAAATCCTAGAGGAAGTAAACTATTATAAATATCTAGGAATAATTATAAGTCAAGATGAAACAATTGAGCAAGAAACTCGCAACCCAATATCCAAGAATATATTATCAAATTATACTACGCTAATTAGCAAGAAAGAATTAATTAACGATACCAAATTACACGTATACAAAACAAACATAACATATGATACAGCTCCAGGACAAGTATTAAAACAGTATAATGGCAGCAAAAATATAATACCTTACAAGAATAGTAAGGAGAACCCAAAGAGACAGAGTAAGAAATGTAACAAGAAAAGATCTAGAAACAGAAAAACACAGAAAAAATAACTGGGGTGGTATGGGCATGTGGTGAGAATGGGGGTTACCAAGAAAAGACATAGAAGCAAGAAGAGAAGGAAAGAGAAGACGATAAAGGTCTATGTCAACATTAATAGACACGATCGAGGACATGGCAGAAAAAAAAATTAAAGAAGAAGCAAAATGGTTAACAAAGAGCAGGAGCGAAGACAAAGGGCACGACACCTCAGAGTACAAAGAAAAGCAACAGAAGAAAAACAAGTCTGATGAATAGTGAGTTTTTTGCTATTTGGCCCTGGCTTTCCGTTTTTGAGCGACTAACTTTTTTTTGTGGTCGGTGGAGGGCGTGACCAGATAAGCTGTTAATGTTAGTTGATGGACAAAGTCGTTTACTTGCTTTGAGCTCTTGACGCTGAGTTTCAGGTCTGTTTTGATGTAGGATATAACGATAATATCTGTTTTGGAGTTATGTGGTTTTTTGAGGAACTCTTTGTAGACAATGGATTCACTCATTGTTGTTTCGATAAGTGTGTGATATGAGGTTAAATTAATATGTCAGTATGTGATTTAGATATAGCATTGATGATTGAGTGGATCGGGTATTTTTTGGGTACCATAGACCAGTATAAAGTTTCCGTTGTAATTGTTTTTTTGTAAAACCTTGAGCAGATCTCTACCTTTGGTAGTGGTTAATAGATAGCGCCATGTGGTCTGTTTACTATTGATGTTGCCTACATAGATGAATTTTGCTCCGAAAATGTGGAAGAATTTTTTGAAGTCTTCTTTTTTTATTCTACCGTAATAGATGTGATCTGGAGTGCAGCTTCCTCATAATTTGAGAGAATGTAACGTTTGATGCTTTGTTTTATTAAGATGAAGGTTTTCTGCGTGTCTAGTTTTATCGGGATGATTAGTGTGATAAGTTATATAATTTAGATTTTTCTATGAAGCGTGTTTTACTTATTAGCATTACATCAGTGAAGTTTCGTTTAAAAAACAGAATAAGTTTGGCTTTATCTTAATAGGCCATTGCCGTTTTATTGCTTGTTTAAGGCCATGTTGTTCTGTTGAAGCATGGATTTAAAATCATCTGGGAAACTACTGAGATTGAAACTAAGTGACTGTTCGGTAGTGTTTGCAGGTTTGGCTTCTGCAGTTCGGATTATATTAACCTAGCTCATGAGATGGTAAAAGTTTGGGAACTGACTTTTAAAGTTTTATGATGGGACTTGAGGTTTTTAGTTATTGGTTTTGAATTGTAGTTGGCTGGATAGTTTTCTTTACATAAGGTGCAAGTTGCTTTTCTTGCAGCTTGCTGTGCTGTGTTTGCTTCCACATTTGACACAAACAAATGGTCGAGAACAGTATGTCTCAGTATGGCTATAAAGTGGGCAGCGCATGCATTGTACTGGGGTTTTGCTAATATGCGGTGGTTCTATGAATATACGGTTGTATTGAAGGTATTTGGTTTGTAGATGTCTTTTTTGTTTTTGGATGGATTCAGGATCTACGAAGAACAGATTCATTGGTTCTTTTGTGGTCCTGTGTCTTGTATATTTCTGACTGTGTGTTCGGTGAGTTCTGATTTTATCTATTGAAATTAAATGATGTAGGTATTTAATAACCATCCTATACGACCGTTGATTTTTCGGTTGGTATGTATGTGAATTATTTGGTTGTCATGTAGAAATTGCGCTAATTTTCTGAATGTATCCGGAGTACTACTTCTGGTGACGTATTGCTCATCGGTTACTACTTCACCAACGTTATCCTTCATTTTAGGTAAGTTTTCTAACTCCGTAAACTAATATTGAAGGAGCTTTGTGGTATAATTGGAGTTGTGTTCTTTTGAATTATTTAGTATATCATATTTGTTAGAGTTTGGGTTTTCTTGCACATTTTTCTTATTTTTCTGCGTTTTGTGGGCGTAACCGTTTGCTAAGAGTTTGCTCTTGTGGTATAATAGTATTTTCTAGTTTGTCGTCGCTTGTAGCAACCATTCTAAGAAATTGATGAGCGTTATGTGTTGGGTGGGTCACCGAAGGTTGCGTACGACGTTTGGAGGGAAATAATTGGTGGATTCTGGTTGACTCATTTGTGTGATATAGATCGGTTATGAAAAGGGTTTGGAATTAGTAACATTTGTATACTAGGTTAGGATTGACTCTATAGATCTTGAGTTAGTAGCTGGTCAAATGTGCAGTTGAAGCCCGGTCCGTTTCCTGCCGGTAACATTATGATAATTTAATAGAAACATACTTGTGATTTAAAGGTTCCGTAGACTATTTAAATTAAAAGCCCTATTAAACGCTTTAGCGGCGATAAGGCAGCTGCGGTCGCGTTATCGGGCAAAGCACTTGAACTTTAATTCACTGTACGTCTATCGCCAACGATGTTTACGCTGTGAAATTCAAGCGAGAGCCAAATTTACTTTAAAATGTTTCAACTTCAAACGCCCATATGTATTTTTATTCAACGCAACAAATTCAAACAATTTACTGTGTAACGTATTTTCCACATAACATTGTAGCTGCTGATAAAATTCGTAATAAACGTGCAGACATTTCTGGTTTTTCAGTATTACGTTTGAATAAGCACCCGTATCCCACAATAAGCCAAAGGGGAAATAAATATCAGCGCTTTAGAATTTCTCTGGGCTCCTTTAAAACGTCGTTTGTGAGAAGCGCTCAGATTTCCCCTTTTGTACAACATCCCCGAATGTTATTGTACCGCTGTTTTCCCCAGCATCGCGTGCTGCAGCGGCGCAGTTACAGCAAAGATAAATTTAATGCGCGCCGAAAGCCGAATGAATCACCTCTAATGTACCTCTCGCCTGGCATAGCAGTGTTCGGGACGTTTTGTAAAGTGTAATGTAACACGTGTCGGCCATAAAGGTATCCGATATCTGCTAATGGATGCGTGCGAGATGTCCCACAAGTATCCTTGGCGTCCTGCCGCAGCCGAAAGCTCGCTTCGCGGCCAAGCGCCGCAGGAATCAAAAACGGAAGTTGAAGTCGCCCGGCCGCGGCGCGAATGGAGTTATTACCCGAAATGCATGCGTGATCGGCAGGGTCGCGCCTTAGGGAAGGTCCGTCAGGTCTCATTACCTCCCCGCACGTGACCTGCCGGCTCCGACATGGAAACTCGACCATGACTAATACCTCAATCTTTAATACTGCAGAGACTGAGGCGGCGAGGGTAGCTCCGGTCGGTGTCTTGGCAAACAAAGCCCGCGGCTCCTGCTGCGAGACGCGGAATACCCCAAGGAATCAAATCCAATACCTAAGTGATACGAAATGAACGATTGCTCGAGGATCAAACAAGCGGGCCCCGATAGGTTTTGTAATAGGAATTTTAGGCCATACACTGAGCACGATTTACATTTGCACCGCTGGGAAGATAATAATTCAAATTGCATCCCGTGGGCTTTATAGGGAAACAATTTTTGTCAAATTTGAAGTCCTAAGGAAACAAATTTTCAAACATATCAAATGCTTATTGCGATAACAAAACAATAGTTTAAACTTAAATTATAATGATAAGACTGTTGTTGAGAAATTATGAGTTGCACTCAACCGGCCGTAATGTTTTTCTAATTGTAGCACCACACTTTATTATAGTATTTTCGAACAAACAGCAAACACTTCTTATATACTTTAACTATATTTTCTACATTTAACCTAAGCTTATTTACACATGCCAAAGAGGATGTTTTGTCAAAATATGCAATTCACACAATCCCTCACTAAATACTTTTCTGCTCCCTCGTTCTTCCAAGCTTTAAGATAGTACTTTACCAACTAAATTATGAGTTTCGTTTGATTATCATAAGCCCTACTTAACACAATGTTTAACAAAATGTTGTTTGGATTTTTTCAAATAATCATTTGATCCTCCTTTGCTGAGGTTTCTTGAGTAATTTATTCAAAACTGGTATCGATGTATCTACTTTTATACTAAATATATTTTATACGAAGTACTTCTGCAGGTAACGCACTGCCGTTGCAATACTTATTTGCAGTAATGTAAGGTGGTGAGCACTGCACACTCGATGTAAGACAATAGTGTAACGTTTTTGCTCTCCACAGTGGTGAACAACTACTTGTTACTTTACTTAATGCTATTCTACAACTTTATTTATTTGTACTAGTATAGAATAGATATTTAAGCATCTCGGAATCGGTTCCAAGACGTACATGAAGCTTTTAATAAACATTTGGCAATTTCATTATTCGAGTCTGCAGGGACGCGCCTGCTTTCCTTAAAGGCATTATGTCAGTCGTCCCACTGTGACGGGGCGGTGGCTGCTACGGGGGCGTTCGGAAAGTCGTTACAACAGCGTGTGTTTCATCTGTATCAGAACAACTGAGTTGCTACTTTCAAATCGTGCTATAATGCATTTTATAGAGCAAGCGCTCTTGTAGAACTAATTATACTACCCCCTACTAATAAAATAACACAATACAATCACTAGATTTTTAAACGAATTTAAGATCATTCACTTTTGTTGTTTTTGCCATTTACAATGTAAATTAGAAAAATAAAGAATTTTTTTATTGATAGATCCGCTAATTTACAATCTACTCTAGTATATGCATTAGAGTATTAAGTAAATGTGTTGACTGTAGTGACATGCAGCAGTCCTTGTCTAGCGATGGTGCTCCTGGATTTTATTGGGATAGTTGGGATTGGATTCTTTGTCATTTCAAGTTAATGGAAATTTGTTTATTCAGTTTTCGAATGATAGATGGGTGTAAGAGTTGAATTGGATTGTTTTTATGTTCGGGTAGTCTTAAAAAGTACAATTCCGCTGACTTTTCTATTACAACGGCCACAAAAGATATATAAATATCAACGTGTAAGGTTCGCTTTCTGTTAAACTAAGGTGCATTTGAGGTATCGGAAAATTTTGAATTGAGCGCGTTGTATAATATTTATCCTAGTTTTTATGGAAAGCCCCAAAACTAGTTTCCCTCTTTCAATTTTATACAACAACACTTTACTTTTGGTTGATAATTTAGATTTAGGTCTAAAAAGGATTTTGATTTCAGCTGAGGATACCAGGTTAGCTGTATGTCGAAATGGAGTTATAGATACTTCATTTCCGTAGTATTGGAGAGGTATATATGGTTCTTCTTGTCGTAAATGTAATTTGTGTAGATTTGATTTCGTTTATTTTGATTTGTCATAGGTCAATTCAGTCACTTAGATTGTTTAGGTGTGCTTGTAAATGTCGTGAAACTTCTGTTTTGTGGTTGTATATGGAGAGTACTGTAGCATTATCAACGAATGTAGTGATTGTAGTATTTTCCGACCAAAGAATATCAAAGATGTAAAGCAGATAAAGAAAAGGATTCCAGACGCTACCCTGTGGAGCACCGATTTTTATTTGGTGGTATTCAGAAACTTGACAGTAAGAAACGGTCGCTGAGTTATGATTTTATTAAAAGTTAATACGTGTTTGGCATAAATTGCCTTAATTTATATGATATATCAATGTGCTCCAGCTTATCAAACTTTTACTGTAGAATGGCTTCTCTAATCCGAATTGGTGGTTTGTAATTCGGATAGTTGTGTCTTGAAGTTTTAAATACGGAGGATTTTTAAAAAGTTTTTCTAGTAGGGAAGACAGGTTAAACACAATTGTTTGCACGGTTTGAGTATCATAAAGACCTGAGTATATTTTCATTGTGCAGGAAAATACGATTGTCAGAGTATTCAGTTAAAAATAGTGGTTAAGACGATAGCTTTTCTCAGGAGATACTTTAGTATTTGTGCTGTGATTAAATCGTACTGTAGTACTTTGTGACTTTTTAATGCTTTAGTACCAGTACTTATTATTGCGGTCGAATTGTGTCTTTTCCATTTGGTTGAAATCGGGTAAAATAATTTTTAAATTTAGCCTTAAAATGTTTGACCTGAGGCCAGCTCGCACCTGCATTATCACACGGAATAGGCGCGACCTACTGATACGTCCTTGCTTTGCAAAATTAAAACAACATTTAAGGGTTCCATTACACATCGAATTGTTCACCCGCTCTGTACTGGAACTAACATTCCGCTATAAAACCAAATTTTGTTTAACCCGTGTCTTTGACAGAGCCGTCCGTTTGTTGCCTTGGAGCCTAAAATCAACTACGCGACCAAGGAAGAACGCTTTTCACAAGTCGCTCCCTGGTCTTCCCATTTACCGGTAAATAACGCAAGTAACGGGTGTCTTTCCTACCTTTTCTCTATTAGCGGATCTGTTTGTGACAAATTGGGGGTATTATTAAGAAAAAGCTGTACCCGGAGGCGAGGAAGACCGACAAAAGCGTTATTTTTCTACTTCGCCGCTTGCTTCGCAGACTGGCCGTCTATGCTGCCGGACCACCAGCATTGTTGCCCCGCCTTTTGTCCCACCGCCTGCATGCCCGCCTGACCACCGCTTCTGACACAAACTCTGCTCACTTGCCCAACTCGGCTGCGCGCTCGGCCGACGACGTTAAGGCGGTTTTACACGACGCTAGTACCTCGTACGAGTCACTAAAACTGAGTACTCACTTTTAGTACTCTCCTTGTGTAAATTGGTGTTCTGTATTCTAGTAGAGTACTCGCTTCGAGTGTCCATGCCAGTCGAGTGAATCTTATTTACTGGAACGAGTTGGTTCCCCCACCAATACTTGCCCCACCAATGCTTCTCCCACATAATACTCGACTGTATGACGTACTAGCACGTTGGAGACCGATTACACGATTCGAGTAACACGTACGAGTGGATAGTTTAGTGCTACTAAAATCGTTAATAGTGCGTACCACGTATTTTGTATAATAATAGTTGATCGTTGCGTGTAGTTTTTTCAAAATGGCTAGTGGGGTGAAGATACCTCTTTAAAATTTATAAATATAAAGAAGAAGAATGTTTATGGAATACGAGCCTGAATAATTTATTAAGATTTGTGAAAGAAATGTATATATTTAATTTTGATGATGAGTCGAGAGCTTGTTAAAATTAAGAAATCCGAATACTGTGAAATGGACATCCAAGAACTTTACTATCCAAAAATTACGTGGTTTGTGGTTATGCACTCATTTATGAAAATCGCTACAATAATATGGTAATATATTTATTTTTTAAATTTTACTTTATAATTCGGTTCACAACTAACATAATACTTTAATAAATTATTCGGTTTTGCCAAGAAACTAATCCCTTATTCATGAAGTACAGCATGTATTTGTCTCTTAATTGTCTTGCGATCTGAGATGAGTGGTTACTTCCTATGCGTTAAATAGACTGCAAACTATTTATTTCCTCCCTTCATGCTCCCGGAATAATGAAACCATGCAGAACATTTTCTTGATCTACTGATCCTCTAGGTAAATAAACATTTGTGGTCGTACATCTTAACCAGTTGTGTAAAACGCAGCAAGTACGAACAATCTTGTCAACAGTGGTAAGTTCACAACCTATTGGTTTCTCAAAGACTCTAAATCTGCTGGCTAGTATGCCGAAGGCGTTTTCAATTAGTCTAGCGCGGATAATTTATAGTTAGATATTTTTTATTCAATTTCACAACTGAACGCTCAAAAATAGTTTGAGTAAATAGGATTTTAGTGAGAAGTCATCGTCCCAGCAATAAATCCTTCATCCGGCAATATGTTCTTCTCCAAAGCTGTATAAACAGGACTATGAGGAAAAACCCCTTCATCCGATGCTTTTCCACTACATGCTACGTCAATGAATCAAAACGATAATTTCCATCAACAACAGCCAGTAAGATAATGGTGTTTTGCTTTTTATAGTTAAAGTATTCGGTACCGCAATGGGAAGGAGGGGGCCCGAATGTTGATATGTTTCCCCTTGATTGCTCCATAGCATAGTGGAAAATTCCAACGAGTATTGAAATCGTGTTCTATAGTTTTCCATTCCTCTCAGGTCTCTGACACCTGTAAGAAATGTCATATGAAATTGAATTTAATACTATTAATAAATTTAATTTAGTTATAAGTATAATTATTATTTTTCAGAATGATGGAGAAGCACACGATGAGGAAAATTCCCAAATGCATCAAGAGGTATCTCGATTGGAAGAATCTCAACCCCAAGAGGACTCTCTAGTTCAAGAGAAACAAGACATGCAAGAGGATTCAAGGAGAGGGAGAAAAATAGTCTGTGTGAATTGTGTCAATTGAACAAACAGACTCATGCTACAAGTCCCGGACCTGCACCAAAGCGTAGGAAGTTATTAAATACCAGAGTGAAAGAAGTTGCTTTATGTGTCAGTAATCTTCAGAACTTGGCCGTGTCTCTTATGAAGGTTGTAGACGAACGATATGATAAATTCAAACTTTTTAGCCTCAGCGTTGGAGCCCCCTTGAAGATGCTGTATTGACGCAGGGTGAAATACAGGCGCTATTAACAAGATACAAACTAAAAAGTATGAAACAAAGTAACTTGCGACAGAAATTCTTTTGTCGAGCAGCAGCACGAACAACAGTATTTTTTCTTCTTTGATGAGATGTTTTAAATTAATATTTCCCTGGATATAGCTTTGGAATTTCTCTCAATCTCTCAAATAGATGACTAAGATAATATTTAGTGATTTTGAATATTACTTTAGTGATAAAGGTAATTATAACAAGAGACTGATCTTAAAAAGTATTATAATTGTTTTCGACAAGGAAATAGTTTGCAGAGATGCCTGCAAGTGTGAAAACATCCAACAGATCAGGGATTTTTTTTAGTATCATTGGACCAGTAGGTGTATATAGTTGTATATAGGTTACGACCAGTACGTATGCTTCATATTGCAATCACCATCAGCAACAAACTTTTGACTCAGCGTCTGGAAGAAAGTTTATATTGCTCTATCAAGTGTTAATTTCGATATACCAGCTGTTACTTGCATATATGTAATATTTTTGTTTTTAGTTGATCTGTTGCTTATAGTTTCTGGGGTGGTAATGAAAAGGGTGACTATGATTTTAAGAGGGGTGTTGAAGTTTGAACATATGGTATTACGATTATATTGAAGTATATTATTGCAGCAACTCTTCATTAATTTAAAGCCTTTATAGTTGTCTGTGTAGTTGCCGCCTTAAAGAATGCATTTTGTTGGTACTTGTCTTGATGTAGTACATGCGGATGTGTTGTGGAGTCTTCCCGTTTCATACGATACATTTCGATTACAATTTTATACATGCTCTGATCAATTTTATCGATAACACGTCTGATTTTATTAATTGTTTGTAGATCAATAGCGTAGACTTTGGAGTTCAGGTAAACCCACAGTTAATGTCAGCATTTTGTGAAGTTAGGTAACTAAGAAATAGTTGATGCAGTAAATCTACTATTCTTTGTACTGTATGGCGATTTCTTTCAGATTAATGTTGCTCAGTTGGTATTAATGATTACTCTTCACTGTTGCTGCGATTTTATTATTATCCTCGAAGAAATGTAGGCCTATTTCGCTACCTCCCCAAAATCTACATAGTGACTTGGGGGTGCAAAAGCTTTTGATGAGTTATGCGAGAATTTTTCGAACCCCGTATGTGACAATTGATATTTGTTTACGAACCCATCGAGTTTAAAATATATCTTAAAGATGATTTTTTAACTGAAAATCCACTTTACAATGCTCTAACAATAAAGTGACGAACTGCCGACGTGAGAATGGTAAACAACTTTAAGCCCTTGCGTAAGTTGCACTTTTTACACGGTCTTAAGTGAATATTTATTGAAGAGAGCTCGAAAAGTCCAACTGTTGTACATGTTGTCAAAAGAACTAACTCTACGTTACTTGCGATGTTTTGTATCCATTATTGATCTTCGAACAATTGATTTATTTGTTATATTATTTTGATCAAAACGCTACGGAGTTGTTAATCGTCTCCACAACATTACTAATCGAAAGAATCGTAGATAACATCTGTAAAAGTATCAAAGTTGCCGATCTCAAAACAAAAAAGGTGCAAAGTTTAAATTTATCGGTTTAAAAAAAGTTTGTTTTTAACCGCTTTGCATAAAGCAGAAATGATGCATTCTTTCGTTGAAAAATACTAAATGTGCTTATCTTTACGATTTTGAAATATCCTAACTTTGTCTCTTTGTCCAGTACATTCCAATGCTGTGATCCCAGCAGTTCAGCTTGACTTTTAGATAGATTAAGGTCTCTAACCAGGTCGTTTAACTCCTTTTGTGAGATCATATGGGGTTCATTGACGTTACAGGGATTAAAATCGTTATTTTATCTTTACCTCTCCTTCTTCTTGTTTGTCATCGTGTTCTAAAACGTAAGATTTAGGGGAAACAGGAACAGGAAGACCTGTACTTTGTGTAACAGGCCACATAGCAGAAGGTAAAATGGGATAAACGATTGATTTCTTGCTTTTTGCAGAGAAACATACTATTTTGTTGACTCAGAAATAACAATCCTTTAAATTATCCTGCTGTTCTCTCCAAATTATTAGTAAAGCAAAGACCTAGATGGACAAGAACCTCTAAACTATTGGCGCAACCTGTTTTCACATATGATTGCAAATATGAGATACTCATTTCTTATCTCGATCACAAACACCGACTCAAAATAAAGGTGATAAGCTTATACGAGAGGTAATGCACTTTCTTTGACGCTTCGCAGTGAACTCGCCACATCCTCAACAGAAATTGTCTGGGGCATTTATACGTTTACGTGTCATGCTTCTAAGTTATCTGTTCATTCGTGGTTTTACTTATACCTGCACTACAGATTAAAAATTCAGTTTGGACATACACTATACACACAAGTCAACGACAATCACTAAAATACGCATAATACATAGTTCACATTACTTCAAGAAAGTCAATAATAAATCAGAACTGCTATTTAGTTGCTTTCAACCGTTTACATTAAATAGTTGCCCGCCAAAAGGTATTTTTCTGGCGTCCTAGGCTGATAATTTTTCACCCGCCTTCCCTCAAATTTTTGATCCATTTTATGTTTGTCAAAACTGCAACACTATTTGCACTGGCGTCTTCTCTCTTATAATATAATATGTTTGCTGTTTTCAGAACCATCGTTTCTTTTCTTCTTCACTTGACTTTTTTCAGTCCAACAATGTGCCACTTAATATGTATCAGTTTTTCGTCCAATTGTGCTAATCTGTCTTCTGTATCAAGTGATCTTACATTTAGAGTTCCAATGTTTATCTTGACACGACGGTCTATTCATTTGTCTTTTATTTTTGAATTTTTGCCCCCTACAGAATCCTCGAGGCAGACCAGATTGTGGCCGATTAACCCTACCCATCTGGAATTGAGTTTTAAAATTCTTCTTTATGTTGAGTTACTTAAAGATAATTTGGCATTAAAACGCTACGCTTGCTAAGCGGGTTGACGAGTTTTTAATCAGCCGCTCCTCTGGAGTCAGATGCTGTGTGCGGCCTCCCAATATGAGCACACACGCCTCTATTGAAGTCTGCTTTACCCCCTCTTTTATCGTTGTGACTTTATTTGTCATCCTCCGACTTCAGAGCTGTTGGCATTCTTTCCCTGTAACCCTGGGTAAGAGCCCTTGCAGGGTACTAGCTGAACCCTGTTTTTTAGCGAAGTTGTTACTCCTCCCACTACTCCTTTATCCTGTCTGTACGTCGAGAAAAAAACTTTTTTTTGAAAATAAAATATTATTTGAAAAAAAATTAAATTTTCTAAAAAAATCCTTTTGTATATCAATTGTGTGGCCTGTCTAGAATAAAATTATTTCCTTTCGACTACACTCCAGACGTAGTAGTCGAGGGAGTTCAAATCAGGGTTATTGTGGGAGAGGGGCAGAATTCTCTAAACCACAACATATTTATGGTTACCCGATAATCAGTTTTGGGCCAAATGATTGACATGTGCTGGTGCACCATCCTGCTAAAATACATATTGCCTCCCCGAGATTACAGTTTTCATTTTCATTCACCCAACACTGACTCCCGTTGGTTTAATGATTGCCCTGGGTCCTCCAAAATCAGTCCTTTCTGCGACTCTTGGAGCCCGTATCCTAGGTTCTCTCAAATGACTCTTTCACAACTGGCTAGCGGAGACCTTCTCCGGAAAGCATTATATTTCACAACAATGTCGTACATAGTTGATTTCGGAAATCTAAATCATTTCAATCGCCGAACGCCCAGCGAGAAGACTTTCGATTATCGCAGCTCTTTGGTTGTACCCCGCACTTGATCGCAACATCACGTCAATTTGAAGGTTATAATTATTTCCTAAGAGCATACGGCTTTCACGAGCGCCGACAACGACTTATCGCAGCACATTTCAAGTTAAATTTGTCCGGATTTAAGTGCTATACCCGCTATTCATTAAAGATGTCACCATTGTCCAAATGATTTTAGATAAGATTTAAGAGAACTTATTTATTTCAGCTTTTTATAAATTGACAACAGCAGTTCTTCAAAGTAAAGCACATTTGTAGATCTTCTAAACGATACCATAAAATAAATCAATTTTAGTAGCAATAACTGTCGGGTACTTTATAAACAAACGGCGTGAAGTACAGTTATCCGTTGATTTAAGCGGACCTCGGCAGTTACTATTTATCGCGAGCTCTCCACCGTTGAGGATGTTTCGGGGTGGTGCAATAAAACCGCGAGCGAGCCGGGCGCGGTGCAGCCCCGTTATTTATGCACCCTGCACCGGCCGCCAAAATTGCGTATTTCTGCAGCGAGAGTGAATAATGCTCGGCGAGCCGCCGCGCGCTATTCCCAGAGCGTTGCAGGCGCGCGCCTGGATCACAATTCGTTCCTCTGAAATTCAAATGCGCGGTAGGCCCAATTTGCCCGCCGGGGCGGCCCTGATTTGCATTTTAAGCCGCGCTGCGCTAAAAACGGCGCCTCCTTCGCCGGTCGATGGAATTTGACAATCAGGCCCCAATTAGCAGCCGCGCTCCGGCAGGACTGTACTGGAACAGTCACAGGAGTTACCTCGGGCGATGGTTAGATCAATATACACTGCTCGCATCGCATTTCCCGCATACCAATGGCGCTAGATGGAAGTAGTGACCAATGGTAGTTTTATTGAGGTTAAAATAATATGAGGGAAAAGAAGTGTGATCTTGTAAGAACCAAATCAATCTCAAGCATGTACAGGTTCATAATTAGATTTTGCAACTATTAAATTGTAGTAACGTATTGAAGTAACCACAGCAACACTGGAAGACAGAGTACATAAATATGGGAATTTTCAGAATAGTTTATTGTGAATGTATGATATCTTCTTCTTTACCACATGCTCCTACAACGTCAGGCCGATTGGCTCGATCTACTTCTTCCAGTCTTTTCGATCTCAAATCAGGCTATTCATTTATTTTTTCTCCATTCCCCTTTCTCTTGTCCTTTTTTTCTCCTTGGTCTTGCTTTGAGTACTTGTTTGGGAATTCTTTCTGCATTCATTCTAAGCACATGTCCGTACCAACCAAACTGCCTGTTCTCTATTCTTCCATTCAGGGGTATTTGCTGCACTTGCTTTCTGATCTAGTGTTTTTTACTCTTTTCTTGTTTTGTTGATCATTTTTCTTAAAAATTTTATTTTGTGTTGCTCCACCATAGTCCAGCTTCTGTTCCGTATGTCAGGATAGGTAAAAATACTGCATTATCTGCACTATCTCCATTCCTTTCGCTTCTATTTGTTGTGTCCGCACGTTTATCGTTTATTGTAGTTTTGGTTGAGAGTCTGTTATTATGAGGATATCATCTGCATCATTGCTTGTATGTATATCGGTGCTAGATTCCTGTGCCGACTATGACCTTTCTTGTATGTTTACATCTTTTTATCACGTTCATCGGTATATTAAAGAGTAGGGTACTCGCCCTGTTTTACGCCCAATTCCATGCAAATATTTCTGAATATTCTCCGCCTATTCGTACCCTTCCATATAGTTCTTTGTATAGATTTTTAATGGCTGTTCTGAGATTTAATGTGACTTCTAATTCTTCTAGGGCTCTCCAGAGTTGTTCGCTTGGGACTGTATCGAAAGAGACTTTGAGGTCCTATAAAAACCAGATATAATTTTCCATTGGGTGCTCTTATTTTTCGATGTGGTCTTGGGTTTGTCGGTTTGGTCTGAATGCTGCTTGTTCTTCTTCCAGTTTTCCTTCTATTTTCTGTCTTAATCTTTTTTCCAGTACTCTAAAATATATTTTAAGTTTTACTGAGGACATGCATATAACTGTAGTTTTCCATAATATTTGTGCTTCCCTTTTTGTGTTTTGGGTTAATTATGTTTATTTTCCAATTTTATAGTATTTATCCTCCCTTCTAGGCTAGCTAGTAAAGTTTTTACTTTTTCGCCCCCAAATTTAATGATTTCAGGACTTATTTCCTCAGTTTTTATATTTTTGATGGCTTCAATTATTTCCTTTATGATAATAGGATTTTTATTAATGCCGTTCTCATATCTTTCCATATTTTCTAACTCTTCTTGTTGTTTGAATTTAACCTTATAATATGCCCTCCAGGCCTGCAGTATTTCTGTCGTTACTAGGGTATTGCCTGCTTTCTAAACGTTTTTAATTTTATTTCCGTATTGTCCTCTTAGCCTTTTGATGATCCCCAGAAGTGTTTCCTATTTTCCTAGAATTTTGTTTCAATATTATTTCCGAATTTTCCCCATGATCTTTGTTCCGCCTCTTTACTGTTTTCTTTGCTTTATTTCTTTTTTGTATATAGTAGGCGTTTCTTGTTTCATAATTTCCATTCCTTGTGTATGATACCGACACAGTAAATAGGGTGCAGCAGTGCATCTCTTAGATACAAAACACAAGACCCATTGACATTAATAATACATTTTATTGATCAGTAATTAGTATTTTCGCCATTTTTTTTATATATATATTTCTTTTAAATTGTTATCTCTAACTCCTGATCACAAATCCCCTGAAAAAGGTCTTGTAAAATTAAATACAGAAGAAAGTTGTAATAAACTATGTTCTCTTAAAAGTTATTTTGTATTTATTGTTAGTGCAGTTTAGTTAGATTTTAAAAAAGTTAGGTTTATTTTCTTAGATTTTATGTATAATAAGAAAGTACATCATAGAACACAAAATCTTAATTTTTCTGACGTACGATGCCCGGTTGAAACTGTTTATTAGTTTAAGAAGTTTGGTAACCAATTTTCTTTGGAGAATATAACTGTTAAAAGTTAAAAGTAAAACTGTTCAGTATGTTCATGATGTTTTCATAATTATCTTTAACAAGTACAAATTTTTTTTAAGGAATGGAAGTGTTCTGGACGATATTGAGGAAATGAAGACAAAATAAAATACAGTTAGAACCAGTGAAAACATCCACAAAGTTGAAAAGTTTGTGAAAGATAAGCAAGGAATGAGAGCGAACCGAAAGGCTTGCCAAGAGTTGAACATTAGCAGATTATCGTTCCAAAGGATTATGAAGAATGACATACAAGTGCAGCCATGTAAGATACAGAGAAATCAGCTACATAATTAGCGAAAACGCAACTCAGATAAAATTTCCATTTGCTAATTTAATTATTGAGATAATAGAAAAAGGATCAATAAACCCGAAAAAGATTTTATTTACGGACGAAGCCTATTTTTAGCTTAAGGATTATGTAAACAAACAGAACTGGAGAATATAGAAAAACGAAAATCGATACTTTTAATAGCAAAATTCGTACATTCGAAACGAGTAGATTAGACAAAAACATAACTGACGATCGCTACATTAAAATGCTCAAAAAAGAAATTTTTTCATACTTAATAGGCCTGGGAAGGGTTAACGCTAACTAATTCATGCAGAACGATGCGCGACCACATCACACCGAAATATCTTTAATCTTCTGAAAGAGTACTTTGGTCAAAGGGCGCCCTACTCACCGGTTCTAAATCCCTGTAACAACGTGTACAGATAACAAATTTGGCCAATAGCGGATCTCAAAGAAACAATCACGAAACAAATGGCATCAATAACACCAGAAATGCTATCAAGAGTAGTAGGAAATTTTGAAGCCCATTTAAGCTTGGTATCGCACTCTAAAAATTTAATTTACTAAATACGTGCGACCATAAACTAGGTTTAACCTTTGTAGTAAGCAACGAGGTAAAGATTTTCAAAGCCATCAAAAAAATGTATGTACTGCGGTTAAAATAAAATTCTTCATCTTAACGATAGTAAATTTGCATGCCAAAATGAAAGAACAACAGGAATATAACATGGACGCGTTCTGCCAAATGATGGGAAGAACTTACGACACAATCCTTCTGAACAACACAAACTTCATTATTGATAATGGGAAAAACTGATCAAGTTCGCTAGCAAAAGTACGTCTATCAGCTCAACACTTTTTACACATCTTAACAACCGAAAGAAGATGGAAAAATATTCAGTCAAATGATGATGAGCTAGTTATCGAAAGAAGATGTGCGTCAAGTAGACTGGCTCCCAAATCGTATTGTGACAAAGAGTTTGACCGCGACTTATTGAAAAGCATCTTTAAAAACTCCATTAGCTGCAAGAGGGTGGCAAGAAATCAGACCACAGAGAAATATAATATATAATAAAAGAAAATGAGACACTAATAATATATTAAAGAAAAATAAGGAAAAACCTAAACCGAAGATGACAGAAATATAAAATAGCCATGTGACGATAAAGAAATGTAAAACGAAACTACATCACATATAATATATAACAAGATTTATAAGAGTTTAATAGACTACATATAAAAAAGCCACATAAACGACGAACAAGCTCTTTAAGAGAAAGAAAAAAGCCTCTATCAATGGAACTGGAACAATGCTTAGCTTACAAAAGAAAAAAAAATTGAAAGTGACAATATCAGGAAGGCATGCGAGCAAATTAACAGCTGTAAAAGTGAACACCAACCCAATAGCAATCCATGGCGAGACAAGACAGACTAAATGATCGGCAGCAAAAATGAAATCAATGAAAGATGGAGAAAATACTCAGAAGAGCTGCTAACTACCCTAGAAAACAAAGAATCTTCTGAACCACCCACACAAAAAGAAATTGTGATTGCATTAAAGTCATTAACCAGTAATAAAGCACTTGGCATCGACAATATATCATCCAAGCTATTAAAAAAATTAAAGGTGGATAAACAATATTAGAAAGTGCTAAAAGTTCAACGTAGACATGTGCCAACTGTATGTAAATTTTAAACAAGCATGCAATAACACCAACAGAGCAAAACTTAATAACATCACGATGGATTTTAACAGTCCAACCAAATAAATCAAATTAACTTCCCTGACAGAGTGTTTTGGTATTGCACGGCACTATTTCAGGAATGTGTTCTCCAGCACGGAATAAACCAAAAAGTTTATATAGGTATACGTTTCAAATTAATTTATTGCCCATTTTATTTAACAATAAAACATTCAGAGTAACTGTTTAAAGTGCACTCCGTCTTGTTGAATCCTGCTGAATAGCAGCACTAATCAATGCTTTTCTGGTAAATTTTTATAGCATTAGGACGACCCAGAACAGTTGCTTCAGCTTCTACGATGCAGTTCCTTAGCTTTTCTTATATACCAATAAACGAAGAACGGCGTTAGATCAGGAGATTGTAGTGGCCATTTAACAGGTCCATTTCGGCCAATCCATCGATTGGCATATGTTCTGTTTAAATAATCAATATGAGAAAAGTGAGCAGGGGTACCGTCATGCAAAGCCACATCCCTTGCCTATTGGCTATCTGAATATCTTCTAGAAGCTAGTGCAGATTATTTTGAAAAAATGCAAGTAAGATATTTGTGAAACCATTGTTTGAAGAATTTTATTTTAACCGCAGTACATAAATTTTTTTGATGGCTTTGAAAATCTTTACCTCGATGCTTATTACAAAGGTTAAACCTAGTTTATGGTCGCACGTATTTAGTAAATTAAATTTTTAGAGTGCGATACCAAGCTTAAATGGGCTTCAAAATTTCCTACTACTCTTGATAGCATTTCTGGTGTTATTGATGCCATTTGTTTCGTGATTGTTTCTTTGAGATCCGCTATTGGCCAAATTTGTTTTCTGTACACGTTGTTACAGGGATTTAGATCCGGTAAGCAGGGCGCCCTTTGACCAAAGTACTCTTTCAGAAGATTAAAGATATTTCGGTGTGATGTGGTCGCGCATCGTTCTGCATGAATTAGTTAGCGTTAACCCTTCCCAGGCCTATTAAGTATGAAAAAATTTCTTTTTTGAGCATTTTAATGTAGCGATCGTCAGTTATGTTTTTGTCTCATCTACTCGTTTCGAATGTACGAGTTTTGCTAATAAAAGTATCGATTTTCGTTTTTCTATATTCTCCAGTTCTGTTTGTTTACATAATCCTTAAGCTAAAAATAGGCTTCGTCCGTAAATAAAATCTTTTTCGGGTTTATTGATCCTTTTTCTATTATCTCAATAATTAAATTAAAGAGAAAGGATCGATGAAATTGTCACCAAGAATATCATACCAGGGCATATTGATAATACGTAGTAGCAGTCGTATGAATTTTTTTCGTTTCAAGTATGTGTTTCGAAAATTAATAATCCAATTTTTGGTAAAGCAAGATTCATCGGTAACTAGCAGGCAGGTCAGAAAGTTAGGATCTCATGTGTATTATTAAATTAGCTACAGGCAGAAGTATCTACGCTTGTTATATTTCGGTAATAAATTTTGCACACGCGTAACATGAAATTGGACGCGGTGGCTCAGATGATTTAACCAGTTGGCTCTGTTCTCTAACGAGCGCGCACGAGTTCCAGTCTCGCTCAACCCATGGGTGTGTGTGAATTTCCTAGAATACCGAAACACCGAAACGAAGTAACAGTCTTATGATGCTAGTACTAAAACGCCTTGCAATGGCTTCAAACGTTTTACGATTTGGTATCCTTCTAGTGGAAAATGTTTTATATCTTCGAACAACAGCAGCGCCAGTTTTATGTATCTCTCTATAAATCAAAAGCATGTTATAGATATATTAATAATGTTATAGATATTTATCTTCCACTTTCAATATCTTGGTAATAAATTAATTTGAAACAAATGTCTATATGAATTTTTTGTTTATTTTGTGCTAGAGAACACATTCCTAAAATAGTGTCGTGCAATTCCGAAACATCCTGTATAACTCAGAAATCAGATTAAAAATAAATGGAATACTAACGACATCATTTGAATAAAACAGGAGCTAAAACAATGAGATGGATTAGCCTGTCTTTTATTCAACATAACACTAAAATATACCACATTGGTAAGGAATATTATAGTAGACGTCCATAATTACGTCGAGCCGTGTCTACTGAGACCAATACTGTGTTATGGACGCGAGACATGAATATTGCCACGAACAGCAAAAGCAATCAATCGAAGCATTCTGAAGAAAATATATGAACCGATTAAAAAGGGCGACTAGTGGAGAATTAAATATAACCATGAGATATATCAACTGCTCAAAAAAGCTTCCATCAAACTTTAGAAGCTGGACATGTTCAATAAGTAACTAAAAAATAGTAAAGAAGATGTTCCAAGAAAAATCAGAAAACTCACGACTAATAAAAAGACTACGGACCCGTAAGCGAGATAAAATAAAAAAAAGATGTATAGACCATACGGTCAACCAACAACTGGAAAGTGGTAGCTTTAAAAAGGAAAAATTAGGTTAATACTTAATTTGAACTATAGCACCAATTAATGTATAGATAGATAAAAAACTGGATTGAGGTGCAACAGCAAATTATAAACTCGCCCAGGCAGAAAGAAAGTTTAAGTTTTTCTTCTCCTCATCTCTTGCCAGTTGCTTATGTTATGAGCTGCGTAACTTTTCTCCATTAGTTGTAATACCTGTATCTGATTTAGCCTTCGAAGCACTACTTCTCAAGAATCTAGAATTTAGACTTATATGGTGCACCAATAACCAGGAAAACCCTTAGTACTACAAGTTTAGCTAAATTTCATACTAAAATGTATTTAGTAGGAGCTGTTACATCATTTAATTGTGATAATAAATCTGGTTAGAAGTTGTGACAATATTTAAGTCTCCTAGATGAGAAAACAGCAAATAGTGATAACAGTGTTGTAATTTTAGATTTTTGGCTGGTGCTCTTAAGGCACTTTTATCTTGTTTTCTCTCTTGCTTGTTATAAACGGCGTGTATTGGTTGAGTTTTACGTACAGTCTTTGGAACTCTGCTGGGGCCTCTACACAGATGCAGATCAACAAGTCTAGAGTTCGAAAAGTTTCCAACCTAAATTATCAATATTCTAGGATTGCTACAGTGGATCTGTCGGATTCTTAAGGGTTTTTTGAGCTTAACATAGGAACAGCTTTCTTTCTGTCAAATTCAATTTTATCTTTTAAGGTAGTATTTTTTTAAGTCAATACACTTTTGCTAGTGATGGTCCAACCTCTTTAACCCGTCCAAATAGTAGTTGGCGCATTGCTCTGAAAAATAGACGTCTATGATTGCAATGACTTTCTCGTTTGATAAAAATCACTATTCTCCGAGCTAAACTATGAGCTTAGGAAACAGAAAATAGTTACTGGAGGTTAGATCTGGCGTGTATTAATACTATATTAACATTTATTAATGTAACTGCAAGTTCAAAAATACACGAGCTTATTGTAAATACAAATGTGTGTGTGTGTGTGTGTGTGTGCGCGCGCGCGCGCGTCTATCTAATTTTCACTGGACCAAAATATCATGTTACATGCCCTCCCTTTTTTTCGAAACACATCTTTCTTAATATCTAACATATCTTTAAGTTTTAAAGATACTTTAAGCACGCGCCCACGTGCTGAAGTCTTGCTTGTAGGTTGGTTGTCAGCGCCTATGGTGCTGGGACTTTCTGCCGGTAGGGTGGTAGGCTATTTTGACCTTTAAGCTAGCGGTTTCAGGACTTAAATTGTTTATTTCTCTTACATTCTCCATTTCCTCCGAGCCACAAACGTTTTCAGCTTAGATTTGTGTAACTGAGGTTTTCCTGGGCGAGTTAGCTTCGTTGTAAAATAGAGGCATATGAACTTTGTTTCTGCTAAACACTTCCGTCGTCTGTTTTTACGATGTACCTTTATGGGTTTGTGTGAGGTACATTCAAGTTATAACAGCTCCGATTTTTGATCACAAACTAATCACACAAAAACTTGTGTCACTTCTCGACGTAGTCTACCCGCAGCCGTACACATATTTCACATCGTCGACTCTATGATTCCATGGCTGCTGTAAACGCTTCTTGACCATTGGAAAATTGTTGATGCAATAACGAGACTAGTAAATTTGCGACCACGAACAGTGTTTTTCATCGTTGAAAACAGTCAGAAGTCGCTAGGAGCTAGTTCAGGTGAGTAGGGGGCATAAAAATTCACTTCAAACTTGTCAGCATTCGTAGCATCCACCTGGAGAACACTTCGCATTTTTAGGTCTTCACGCAAGATTGTGTACACAAATCTCAAGAAAATGCCAACTTTGGAGGCAATGTGCTCATTCGGCAATCCTTCAAAACAAGTTTCTCCACCAGTTTGATCATGTCGTCAGACCGACTGATGCGAGGCCGAGATTGTCTTGGTTTGTTGTCACACGACGTTCTACCTGCTTTGAACTGTTGCGCCCACAAACGCACATTACACACATCCATAACACTATCACCACATGTCTTACTCAACTGGTGATAAATTTTAATCGGAGTCACACTACGCAAATGGAGAAAACAAATGATTACGCACTGTTCTTGTAATGAAAACGTCGCCATTTTAAGTATCAAAAACAGTCCTTACTTTCGTCGCTGCTGTTAAAGTCCTGTGTGATGTGCAATGCTGCCATCACTGTCGCGCATTCACAAAGAGTGCGCGCCTATTTTGAAATAAACCGCATGTTTGTATCTGTTCCGAGTCCTAAAAAAAATTTGGAGATATTATAACTTGAGTGCACTTCGTATTTATTTTAACAACTTCTTGGTGTTCAGTTTATTGTTGAATTTTGTACTAAGATTGATTCTGAATCTGATAGGTTGGATATGGGTCTTTTGTTTCTACCATAATAAAAAGCCATAATATTTTACTTGTTTTATAGAATGTCAACTGTTTTTTTTTTCTGAAAGGGGCTTTAGGGTCATTTTTGAGTGTGGTAATTGAGTTTTAAATTTACTGTCCGTTAACATCTATGCTGGAGAGGGTAAATTCTGTTTATGCATGCTGTTATACTTAATTGTTACTAGCTGTGGGTATGTATCTGGAGTTTTGATTAACAATACTTTTATTGTTTGAATATACCTCCCAATTAAGCCATTAGATTATGGTTATGTAGAATTAGAAGTGACTGATCTATACCCAAATATTTGATAAACTATTTAAATTTGATGGAGTCAAATGGTGGTCCGTTATCAGGCATGACTCGGTAATCCTTGTGACTTAAATATTATCATAATTTTAAGTGGTAGTCACAAACAACTAAATAATTTACATTTCTAACTTGTACGAGGTTAATGGCAATCCTCTCCCGTGGCAACTTCGGTACCTGGTGGGGATAAAGTGATTGTGCTAGGTTTGATCGGATGCATGCTGCACGTGTCATACAGGAAGAGACGGCATTAGCTATGTGTTTGTATATGCCTGGCCAGAATTGAGCTTTTCTTTGGCACGAATTAATTTCTTGGTGCATTTAATGTTTCTTGTTTAACATGTCTGCTCGGTGGTCCCTTAGGATTATGAGTTGGGGTCCCCTAAATAGGAAATCTTCTAATTCACAAATCTCATCTTTATACGGAACAGGGTTTTGCAACCGCTTTTAACGAAGACAGATAATGAGGCCAACCGTTTCTTAAATAATAACGTATAACTTCAAGTTCTTCGTTTGTATTATGTTTTAGAGCTTCTCTTTTTTTATCCGATACCAAAATGATGGATTTTACCTAGCAGTCATTTAAGTAATCAATTGAGTGCATGGTTTACAATGGGACTCTGAAAAACAAATCCAGAATATATAGATCCTTGCCTAGAACATATTGTAGAGTTATATTATATTTTAGGAAGCTAATCACCAATCGCTACAGTTTTGAAGATAGAGATTCAATAGGTTTTTTAACTAGACCTATGAGTGATTTGTGACTATTCTTTGCAATGATCGGTTTTCCATAAAATAATAATTGAATAGCATTATTCTTAAGTGCTCTTTTGCGATTTTGGCATAACTGTGATGTACAGAATTTAATTACGTTGGCTAGTAGGCTATAGAGTGGTCTTCTTGACATATTGTGGTACATCCGTTGCCAGTGTTACAGATAATTCTGGATTAAAATTACTTAAAACTGAAACAAGGCTTACTAAAGCCTTTAATTTCTTAAAGGACACATCTTGGGGCTGTTTTCCTTCCACGACCACAATGTCTTTCCTCAATAGCATACGTAGTAGAGCCGATTCTTGAGCAGCATTTGCTATTTGTCTAGAAAGTTAACCATTTCGAGAAACATTTGCAATTTCTTTACATTAGTTGGTTGTTTCATTTTCTCTATTGCTTCCACTTAATTTTAATCCAACTCGATTATGTGGCCTAAAAATGTTATTTTGTTTGTAGTTAGTTGCAGTTTATATATTTTTCCTAACTTTTTCTAATAATTTTTCAATCTTAAGTTATGCCGTTCCAGTATTTTTTCAAAGACAAGCATATCGTCAAAATAGGCTAAAGTTCCATCTAGTTCTATAGTCAAGTCGTTGATATATTTGTGAAATATTTTGAGGCAGTCGATATATGAGAGTCTCGTGAATCTGTACCTCCCAAACGGAGAACGTACACAAGATCGAGCTCTGTGACTAGCGGTATTTGATAAAATGTACTAGAAGCACTGCAAACCATTTTGCATTTTTATAGGTGCAAAAATTGATTCCAAAGTTGGCAGTTCCAAACGCTGCCTTACAATGTATTGGTTAAGAGACCTTGGGTCCATACATAGGATTGCGGTCCTGGCAAGTGATAGGAAGATTGAAGAGTGAATGCCTCTCAGTTTAAATATAAATAAGTGAAAATTTAATAAAATTAAATTCAAATAGTGATTACAGTAAGGTAAAATAGGTGAATAGTGTTAATATAAACAACAGATAAAGGTAAGATTAGCGAGTAGAAAACTTAAAATACTTCAAAATACCGCAGGACCGTATTCCAAATCTTACAGAATTTTGAGAAGTAACGAGCTTTTTATAAAAAGAGAACGACGACCTCCGAGGAGTGGATCCGGGTCGGTTCTTAGTCGGTTTAGTAAAAATGGAAAATAAAGACGAATATACCCAAAGTATGATGAAACTACTACAAGAAATAAATGGAAAATTAGACAAAATGGAAGATAGTAACCAGAGACTTGAAACTAAAATAGATAACCTTCAGGCAGACTAAATAACGTAAGAATGGAAAATGAATTAATGAAGAAAGATAAGGAACTACTAGAACAAAAAAACATCAATACAATTAGAGAGAATAGAGAAACTAGAAAGAGAAATAAGAAAGAAAAGAATAATAATACACGGAGTGGATGAAGGAAAAGAAGGGAGAGAACGGGAACTAGAACTAAAAGAAAGAGTGAGAAGTATAATAAGAGATATGGGAATACAGATAAACATGGAAGAAGAAATAACAGAAATCAGAAGATTGGGAAGCGAACAAAGAGGAAAAAGAAGACCAATACTAATAGAACTAAGGGCCACAACAAAAGATGGAGATATTAAAAGCTACAAAAAATTAAAAGGAACAGAAATATACATGGAGGAAGACTTCACAAAAGATATACAGGAACCGAGAAGATATCTAGTGAAATACATGAAGCAGTATAGAGAAAAAGGAGATCACGCAATACTACTATACAATAAATTAATAATAAATGGAGAAATTATGTCCCTGGAAAATCTAAATCAAATAGATAGACAGAAGTATAAGGAAGTAGAACGAAATGACGCAGAAGACGAGTATGAGAGAGAGAACACAAAAAAGGAAAAACAATGAGTCAAAGATCCCCAGAGAGCAACGAGGAAGAGACACTAAGAGATAAGTTAACTAAAATAACAAAAACAGAACGGCATACAAAAAACTAGTAAAATTGGCGAAATGGACAAACCTAAACAGACGGAAACATATAATATACAAAAACATAGAAGAAAAGAGGACAAAATTAAAAGAAACAGGAAGAAAAATGGGGAACAAAAGAAATGGCAATAGGAATATGGAATATAACAACACTAACAGGGAAAGAGATAGAGGTAACAGAAGAAATGGATGAATATGGAATTGATATACTGGGAGTAAGCGAAACTAAGAAGAGAGGAAATGGGACAATAAAACTGACAAATACACACTACATGTATTATTCAGGGGTAACAATGGAAGAAAGAGCAAAAGAGGGAGTGGGAATCATCGTGAATGAGGAACTAAACCAAAAAGTCATCAAATCAGAGGCAATAAATTCGTGAATAATAATCTTACACCTGCAAATGGAAGAAAGAATAGTAATTATACAAATATAGAACCAATAGAAGGAAGTGAAGTAAGGAAAATTGAAGAATTCTATAACGAATTACAGAAAAACATAGATGAAGTGAGAGAGGATAGCGATAAAATAATAATAATGGGGGACTGGAATTCTCGAGTAGGCAGAGATGTGAATAGAGGGCTGGGATGTATGGGTGGATATGGAGAGGAAATAAAGAATACAAATGGAACTAAAATGATAGAATTCTGCCAGTTAAACGACCTATTGATAGGAAATACTTTCTGGGAACAAGAACTAGAAGACAAGTACACGTTTGTGGCAGAGGAGAGACAGGCCAAAAGTATAATAGATTATATAACCTATACACCGGAATTAAGACATAGTATACAACAAATAATAACCGACAAGAGGGCGGAACTAGGAACGAATCATAGATTAGTAAGAGCGACATGGAAAATACATAAACCAAAAATAGAGAACGAAATAAAATTTATAAAGGTAAAGATAAATAAGCTAAAAGAAGAAAAGACAGGATAAAATATCAAGAAGAAACAGACGAAGAGTTTCATAGACAAGAAATACAGAAAAGTGAGTGGGCAATGGAAGAAAGATGGAAAGTATTTAAAGAAGTAATATACTCAAAGGCAGTAAGTGTCTGTGGGATGACAAAATAAATAGTAACAGGAAAAGAACAAACTGGTGGAATGACCAAGTAAAAGAAGAAATACGGAAAAGAAAAAGGCCTGGAAGAAATACATACAGACTGGACAGCAACAAGATAGAGAGGAATATAAAATAGGAGAAATAAAGTAAAACAGGCAGTAAAAGAAGCTAAAAAGAAAAGCTGGGAAGACTTTGGAAGAGAGAAAAAAAACATATAAAGATAATAATAGGATTTTCTGGGCCAAAATAAGAAAGATGAGAGGAAGCCAACGAAAAGAAATTAGAGGGATTAGAGATAAAAACAACCATATTACAACAGACAAAAAGAAATAATGGAAGTATGGAAAGACTACTTGAGCAGAAGTTTAAAAGAAAGGAGACAATGAAGAAAGGAATCAAATAGAGAAAGGGAAGAATCAGGAGAAGAAACAGAACAGATAACGAGAGAGGAACTAGAAAATTCACTGAAAAAGATAAAGATTGGGAAAGCAGAGGGCGAGGACAAAATAGACCCGGAAATGATAAAATGGATGGGAGAAAAGGGTAAAGATTGGTTCTGGAAAATATGTGAGGAGGCATGGAGAACTAAGAAAATTCCAGAAGACTGGGAAAAGAACTTGATAGTTCCAATATATAAGAAAGGGGATCAGACGGAATGCGATAATTATAGAGCCATTTGTCTCTCCTCGGTGTACTTTAAAGTATATACCAGAATTCTGGAGAGGAAACTTAGAAAAGTGATAGAAAATAAACTAGAGGAGGAACAAGGGGCAAATAGGCAAGCTAATGACAACATATGCATATTGAGGAACATTATAGAACGAAAAATAGAGGAAGGAGATGAACTACTGCTTACCTTTCTAGACATAAGAGCAACTTTTGATACAGTTGAGAGAGGAAAAATATGGGAATGCTTAGAGGAACTGGAAGTGACAAAGGAACTAATAGAGGCCATCAGAAGTATATACAAAGTAGTTAGAGGAAAAATTCAAATAGCTGGACTGACATCCGGGGAATTCAAAATGGAGAGCGGCATAAAACAGGGCGATAGCCTAAGCCCACTACTTTTTATAATAATAATGGATAAAATAGCAAAAAATCTAAAAGAAAAAACGAAAGGATTGGATACAATAATAGGATATAGAAACCTGGAACCAGTCAAGGTGAAAAGTCTAATGTATGCAGATGACATAGTCATAATGGCAGATACGGATAATAAATTACAAAAGCTAGTCAACAGATGGGTAGAGGAAATAGAGAAATGAAAATGGAGGTCAACATTAAGAAAAGTAAAACAATGATAGTGAATCAAAACCAGGAGAGGGACAAAATAGAAGTAAAGTGTAAAGGGCATAATATGGAAAGAGTCTCAACATTTGAGTATTTGGGAACAATAATAACAGATGATGGCCGAATAGAAGCAGAACTGAGTAACAGAATGAGGAGAGGGAATAGGATCTACTATGCATTACATAGAACGATATTGGGAAAAAGGAGATAGACCAAAAGTGAAATTAATGGTACATAATGCAATAACAATACCAACAGTATTATACGCCAGTGAAAATTGGACGATACAAACCAAACATGAGGGTGTAATAACGGCAATAGAAATGAAACACTTGAGAAGGATAGCGGATAAGACAAAGTTTGATAGAGTACGGAATGAGGAAATAAGAGAAACTTTACAACAGGAACCAATAGTGAATAAAATCAAAAGAGACAGTTAACATGGTACGGTCATATACAACGAATGAAACCAGAGAGAATATGCAGAAAAGTGTTCGAAGCAAGAAGTGTAAAGAAAAGAAGAAAGGGAAGACCCAGGAAGAAATGGATAAGTCAAATCATTGAGGTGGGAAAAGCAAGAGGAAAGACAGTAAACGAAATGAAAAGTTTAACAAGAGACAGAAAAGAATGGAAGAAATGGGTTAAGGAGGACCGTGACGTATAAATCCGACGCTGGAAGGCATAAGGATAAGAGCGAAGAAGAAAAGAAGGGTCCATACATATTCTAATCAAGCCATTTTTTATGACTACTATGGCATGCCGTTGTATCTTCTACTTTAACAACGACACCTTGTTTCTCCATTTTTTCGAACGCCTCTTTGGCTGGTTCATTCAATGGTAAAAGATTTTCCTACATATTGCTATATGTGGAACAGCATCAGGTTTCAGTTGTATTGTACGTTCTTTATTGAAACATCTTCAACCTACAAACACATTCAAGTATGCTTTTATCAAATATTTTGCTCTTAACATTTTTTCACTTTTTATTTTATCTTTTTTGAGTCTTCTCGCTTCTTAAAGTGGTTACCCTTTTAATTATGTTTAATTCTACTGTAGCTTCTGAACCTATAATTGGTTCTAAACCCTGTTCTAGAAATTACAACTTAAAGTTTCTTTTATTCCTCTAAAATTGCATTTTAATGTACATGTTCTGAGTGAATTAAATTTATTATTATTATTGTATGTTAATAGTAAATTATTTGTTTTTATAATCATAAGTTTTTCTTCTTTGATCTTATTATATAGTCCTAATGGTATAATATTTACCTCACTGCCTGTATTTAGTTCTATCTAGGAATGTTTCTTAGCGAGGGGAATGCTATATACACATTACGCTTCTCTTATAGCTCTAATCTCCAAGTAGTTGTCAGTTGAGTTTAATTCTTGCGATACGATTTCTACTACTTCGTCTTGCAACATCTAGCAAAATGGGTCTGCTTATCATATTTAGTACCCCAGGCTAGAAACTTTCCAACTTCGTCTTGGGGATCACATCTATGACAATTTTTATGTTTGTAGCAATCTTTGCCCTTTTTTGGTGCCTCCTTTTAGAAGTAATTTTTTTTCTTTACTTGATCAACTGTTGAGCTCGTGCCAACGTTACCTGCAGACATGGCACTTAATTTTTTTGCGGTTATCTGAAGTAAAAGCTTTTTATTTTAGTAGTTTTTCTGTAATCGTGTCATTTTTGATATCACCAAGAATTCTGTTTCGTATTAATTTTGTTCACGATCGTCACCTATTGATTGATCGGTTGACTACTTACAAGTGAAGAATTCGAACCTTTATTCGTTTTATTTTTGTATGGCTCTTAGTATTTTATTAATTTCGCTATCAACTGTTAACCTGATTCCCTGTTTCCTAAAATGTAAACGTATTATACACGTTTAACTCTTCCTCGCCCAGGATATGTAGAAAAGTTGCTCTTTGTTTAGAGATGGGGGTTCTGTACAAGTCAGTGGCTACCCAATGCAGCAATATTTGCTGTTTCACTTTGACCATGCCCTTGCCGGGTTGTCTCCCGCAACAAATTTTTAGGCGGTTGTAGAATTATGTTTTTATAACACTTCCCGCTACTATTCTGTACGCCGTTTACTTAATATGTTATTATAACACTTTCGTTTATGCTTTTATAACTGCTACTATGTTATATTTGCATTGATACTATATTAATACGTTTATTAATGTAACTACAAGTTCAAAAATACACGAGCTTATTATAAATACAATTTAAGTCTTATATATGAGTTATTCCTACGTGTCTAATTTTCATTGGACCAAAATGGCATGTGACAGTGAATATGCAGGGTGGTCAATCAATTCAAACTGAAATTTGTCATTTTTATCCATAGCAACCGCAAAATGTGGCTGGTCTGTTCTCATGATGGAAGGGTACTTTCTTCCGTTCCAAATGGGACTATTTTTTAGAAATTGTTGCCTTCAACTGATCCAATAACAATGCGTAGTGCGACCCCGTTATTGTTTTGTCTTATTTTATGTAGTCGATGAACAGAATTCCCTGACTAACCCACAAAAAAAACAGTTGCCATCACCTTCCTGATCGATGAAGCCGTCTTTTTGAAGCCGGTTCACCCTTTGCAGTCTACTGTTTTGACTGTTCCTTCGTTTCATGGGTGCAATGGAAGACAAAAGTTTCATCGACAGTAATAAATCAACGCATAAGCCGACTCGTTTTGCTTAAATCGCTTAAGCAGTGTCTTGAAAATGTTCACTTGAATGAATATTTGGTTCAAAGTGTCCAATTTTTCAGTCAATATATAAAAAACTCATTCCTTTGATATGCCCACAGCCTCTGCCGTCTCTCTAACCTTGATTCAACAGTCGTCCAGTACCTTTTGATAAATTTTTTCGATGTTATTGCTAAAGGTCACAATTGTTGGCCGTCTCGAATGCTTATCATCAGCCGAGCTTATACAACTACATTTAAATTCAACTGCCTATCTTTTCACGGTGGCAAATGATGGGACTGAGTCTCCTTAATCGGCATCTAACTCGGCTTTAATTTGCATAGGCGTATTGCCTTTCAAACGCAAGTACTTAATTACGGCACGGTATTCGATGTTTTCTATTTTTACAGAAGCACGGATATCAACTAATACAAACGACTGTCAAACAACAACTAAGCGTCCAAAATTACTGAAATTTTACAGGTATCTTTCAAAGCATGTGCAATTGTAGTAACAAAATCTTCATGTTAAAGCTCTTAAACTTTTAAACGTAGTAATTAAAATGTGGCTGTTTTGAGTTTCCTCCCAGAGTTGGACACAGTCAGACAGTCCTTTTGAGACATTTGTAATTATTCGATAATCCCGTATCTTCGCAAAATAGCCCGTGAAGGTCTACAACTTCATGGCGAAAGAACTCTTTAAACTAATCCCTGTCAGATTACTTTGAACACATTCTCTCAGCCTCAACTAGCATTTGTTACTGCATGAGGCTCAAAAAACATTGATCTACCGTATTATTAGTCGAAAGCATATACCCTGAAAATTTCTATCTAACAGTACATACATTGCAGACAAATTTAATAGTTGAATGCTTTAGCTTTGAAACTGAAAATCACAACCCTGTATTAAAATTAATGAATGTGCAGCACTGAAAAATATTTTCCGGTTGAATGTGCCCCATTCTCCCCTGCGCGTTCCAGATGCCTTCGCCTTTATATAATCTGCAACTTTCCACCTTCCACTGTATTTAACTTAACAAATTTAGGTAATTAAGAATTCCATTCAGTTCGGCTTTCCGAAGCTGCGCTTCCCGGCTGACCCACTTTGCTCTTCTGGAGGCCGCCAGTTCGCGAACGCGAAATCGCGCGCCTAATTGAGAATTAAAAGCAATCTACCTAAGGAACCGTCGAAACAGCGCGGCTGCGAGCGGGCCGCGCCATAACTCACTGCATTAATTAGCTGGGGAATTCTGCAAACTTCGCCCAAATTGGCGCTTTGATACATTCAGCTTTATAATTGCCGCATTAGGGGCCGTAGCGGGCCGGCCGGAGATAAAAGCGCTCGCCGGCGAGCTTTATTGGGCGGCCGGAGCTTCGGCCTGGCAGGCATAAATTCCGGGAGGCATCAGCAAGGTGCAATTTACGGCACGTGTCGCGCGGCCGTTTTTGATGGCGCTCGAGAAGTGCGTCTTCGAATATTGCGCCGCCGAGCAGCAGGTGCGTGTTTTTAAATTTTGGTCTCATTTTATTACAATTGGGTTGTGGTCTTTGCACCTGAAGTACTGTTTCTAAAATGTATATTTACAAAAATATAATTAATTTAGTTCCCAGCGGGGTTGGTGGATCCTCAACTGGGCGCCTCCCCAGGTGGCGGATATGGAGCTCACTAGATATAGTGGGTACCGGGAAATAAAATACCGGGCGGACCAAAACCACACAGAAGGCAATTTCGAATGACGGACCTAATGGCTCAATTTTGGGAAAGCAGGAACAGGCTTTCTCCTTATAGAAAGGCGGCGGATGAACTAACATAGTCAACGGCGGCTACCAAAGTCTTAGTAAGTTAGACTACTGAACGCTCCCCAACCCGTCTTGCCAACGTGGGGTTCTAAAGGCTAAAAACCCTTCATGAAGAAATGCAAACAAGCACCGGCCCTCAGTCTCCGGCAGCCGGAAACCGATGGGATTAAACAGCAAAAGGTGGCGACCATCGATGGAACGGCAAAGAGGGTGCTAAGAATCCCCGGAGTCTAAACGAAAGCCATCACCAGAAAACCACGAAAACCACAAAATAATGGATAGGAACTCAAAACATAAGAACATTACGAGGACAAGACCGCATAACAGAACTAGAAAACGAATTGGAAACAATTAACTGGGATATAATAGGTCTCAGTGAAACGAAAAGAAAAGGAGAAACATGGTTAACACTAAATTCCGGCAATATACTACTAAACAAAGGAAAAGACGACGAAAGTTTGAATGGAGTAGGCTTTATAATTCGGAAGATATATGCACATCGCATGCAAAACTTTATAGCCGTATCAGATCGTGTAGCATATATAATATTCCAACTGAACAAAACAAGTGTATTAAAAATAATTCAAATATATGCTCCTACAACATCTCATGAAGAAGAAGAAATAGAAGAGTTTTACGACCACATTAGAATAGCCTTAAACGAACCTGTCAAAGGAAAAAAACAGTACAGTATACTCATGGGAGATTTTAATGCAAAATTAGGTGTAGAGAAAACAGAAGAGGAATATTGTGGAAAACATGGATTAGGACATCGAAACGAAAGAGGGGACAAATTAATTGAATTCTTAAATGAAAATAAATTATATGCAATGAATACATTCTTCAAGAAAAAACCAAATAGACGATGGAGCTGGATAAGTCCGAATGGCAAAGTAAAAAATGAAATTGAGTTCATCCTAAGTAACAATAAAAACATCATTCATGACGTATCTACCTTAAATCGTTTCGATGTAGGAAGCGACCATCGACTCGTAAGAGCGAAAGTAATAATTAACACAAAGATGGAACGCCTAAAAAGATTTAAAAAGAATGACACCGATATTAAAATACAGGACATAGAAAACAAGAAGGAGTATCAACAAGCAGTCGAAAATAAACTAAACGATCTCGAACAACGAAATAATGATAATAAAATTGAAACATTGCACAAGGAAATCTTAGATGCTATCTCCCATGGGACCAAAATAACAAAAATAACAAAGAAAGTAAATGGAAAATCCCCAACTCAAAACAAAATACAACAACTTTTAAGAGAAAGAAGACAACTAGTTAGTGAAAATAAAAGAAATACAACAGAATACGGCAGCTTATGTAAGACTATTAGACGAAAAATCAAAGAAAACAGAATCAAAAGACAAGAAGAGAAAATAAATAAAATAATTCAGCAAATGGAGCAATGAAGGTACTACGACCAACAATCGGAAAAAACAAATATGTGCATTACGAAACAGAAATGGGGACATAATAAGAGATAAAGATGAAATACTAAAAATAGTACAGGAATTCTATAAAGAACTATATGAATCGAAAGTAATAAGAATCGAAAACACCCAAGAAACCCGTAAAGAAACTGCCAAAATCCAAAATGTTGGTTCTGAAGAATTGCCCGATATAGAAGAATACGAACTAGAGAACGCACTAAAGCAAATGAAAGCAAATAAATCACCTGGGAAAGACGGCGTCGTAATAGAACTGATCAAATGGGGTGGACAAAAATTAAAACGAAAAATAGTAAAATGCTAAACAAATGTCTGATCCAAGCAGCTATACCGCAAGATTGGAACGATTCCATTGTCATTCTTCTACACAAAAGAAGATCACACGCGATTAGAGAATTACAGACCGATAAGTTTGTTATCAGTATTATACAAGCTAATGACAAAATAATAACAAATCGATTAACCATCAAACTGGACGCATACCAATCAGAAACTCAAGCCGGATTTAGAAAAGGCTATGGAACCAGAGATCACCTATTTACAATGAAACTATTAATTGAAAAACCAATGAATATAACATACCTCTTTACCTGGCTTTCATAGACTTTGAAAAGGCCTTCGACTCGGTAGAAACATGGGCAATTACAGAAGCACTTAAAACGGTAGAATTGACAAAGATACATAAATCTTTTGAACAACATCAGCAATAAAACTACTGCTACCTACAAATTACACGATGAAACAAAACCGGTTGAGTTAAAACGCGGGGTTTGGCAAGGCGATTGTCTGTCTCCTAAACTGTTCACGCTAGTGTTAGAAGATATGTTTCGAAAAATTAAATGGGAAAATTATGGGATAAACATAAATGGCAGAAAAATAAACCACCTACTGTATGCAGATGATATCGTTATCATTACATGAACCAAAACGACCTACAGTATATGGTACAAGACTTAAAACAACAAGCAGAAAAGATCGGTCTGAAAATGAATTTAAACAAAACAAAAACAATGATGCCAGAACATCAGGACATAGACGAAACATTAAAAGTTGGAAATGTAACTATTGAAAATGTTAGTGAATACATATACTTAGGACAAACACTCAAGATTGACCGTGACAGCCAAATAACAGAAATCAAAAGATCTCGATTAGCATGGATAGCCTATGGTAAACTTAGTTTTATTTTAAACTCCAAAAATATTGCCCAATATTTTAAGACCAAAGTTTTTGATAAATGCATCTTACCTGTAATGACCTACGGAAGCGAAAACTGGACCCTAACAAAAAACCCATTTGCACAAATTAACCACTCAAAGAGCAATGGAACGAAAAATGCTAGGCATATCACTACGTGACAGAAAAACTAATGTATGGATTAGGGAGAAAACAAAAGTGACAAATGTTATTGAAGCAATAGCAAATCTGAAATGGAGTTGGGCCGGACACCTTTCCAGAACACAAGAAACTAGATGGACAAAAACAATGCTTCAGTGGCGGCCGTGGGAATATAGAAGAAACAGAGGAAGACCACCCAATAGATGGTACAACGATATAAAAAAAGTGGCCGGATTGAAATGGATACAGGAAGCTCAAAATAGGACCAAGTGGAAGTCAATGAAGGAGGCCTTCGTCCAGTTATGGACCGAAACGGGCTAAGAAGAAGAAGAAGAAGAAATTAATTTAGTTGCTAACGGTATACTCTTTTGTGTCTTGTAGGGATCTCCAGGTATCACATTTTTTTTCGGTAATTGAAGCTAGGTGTTTAATATCATTAGGTCATTTTCTTGACAGGACTTTAATATTCTTATGCCTCTTATCATTTCTCTTGCCCGATCCAAAACTACTCACAATGTCTAGTTCTCTTGCATCAGTAAATCTACAGCGTTTTTCTTTAATAGTTGTATACTTCTTTTATGGTTTTATAAAATTCTTCTACTTCTTCATCAGACTTACCTTTTGCAGGAGCACAAAGCCTGTATGATGTTTATATTAGCCTGTTACTTTTAATTTTATCATCTTGAGTCTATCAGGAACATGTATAAAACATATCTCAAGATCTTATTATTTATTAGAATACCTTCTCTCTGCCCGTGTAATATAAAGAATGTTCACTTGCTGCATGTATACCCTTATTTGTCCATCTAACTTAACTTAAACCATATATATCGATGTTCATTCTTTCCATTTCATTAGTTAAATTGATTAATTTTCCAAGTTTTAGTAAACTTCTTACGTTCCATATGCTAAACCTATTAATTAAATTTATATTTAGTTTAACCCAAAAAATTATTCGCACCCTATGCTTAGATACAACCTGCCGAGGGCTGAGCGCCGCATTTCGATTTGTATTCGCCATAATAATTATTCTTGGGGCTCAATTAATTGAGAAATAATGTGGTGGTTTCCCATTTGCCTTCCACATCGTCGTATTGTAGTAGTTGTAGTCATTTATTCTAGTTTTTAGATCGCCTACAAGTTTCTGATCTATAGCTGCTTAGGTCTTCGTGACCACCACCTACGTCCAGTACTACTAAAGCCACTGCACTTTGGCAGACTGGTTTTGGTCCGCCTTGAGTATTTTATTTCCTAGGTACCCACTAGCATTCCCTAGCAAGCGCGCACCGACATAAATCAGAACACCACTACTATAGAAAATAATAAACAACTTAAAATTTGTTAATGTAACTGTAAAAAAAAATTTTTTAATCTAATTGTAGATCTAATCCAATTATTTTGTAGTAAATTTATTTTTTCAAGAGATTTTTTATATTTATTCTTCAAAGTATGCTGAAAAATGTTAGAAATTAAAATATTGTTGCCAAGATTTAAGTGCAACCAACGCTAACAGTGGGAGTTCTATTCGGAGCAAAATGCAGTTTCTGCGTTTGATATAAATAAAAAGCTTCAAGAACTGAAAAGCATCGCCGGTGATACCGTGAAACCATAAATCTTATGCAAGCTCCGGCACTGAACTCCGGCCCTGCAAGAACAGAAAATATTTGTGATGGACTGCTTCCTTGCACGAGAGGTGTAATGGCTCTCAGGAGCAAAAGTTCGCGTTCCTCTATTTAAACTTCGTCGTAAAATATGAATCTCGCTGGCTGAGAATAATCGTTACGTTCAAGAAAAACGGACAAAGTCCGATTTATCCAGCAAGGGCGGCTTATGTGTGTAGTACGTAAATTACGTTCGAGGCTATGAAAAGTGTGATAAGAATCAGGACAAAAATTTATAAGTACAACTTATATTGAAGGTCAACGAAGTACTACACAGCATATGGCCAATTATTTGAAATTTTGTAGCACGCTCAATTTTTCCAGGTTTAAAGATTTAAAAGAATTTTTATTGAAACTAAGTTACAACCAATATTATGGATAGATAATTAGATTTTGCATCTAACAAAGGATTTTAGAGATTTTATAAGATATATCCACATAACACTACGAGATACTTCATCAATTACTATCTAGATACAGATAAAATACTTTTTTAATTTAATATTTAGATAGTATTTAAATATTATTCAGATGTTTTTCAAAAAAAAAGTAAAAACTAACACATTATTATTTCAAGGGTTTAGAACTTTATTTAATGCCCCAATACTTAACCCGCAGCTACTATCCAGCAGTTACCGTTTAACATTTACTACATATAATAATTATGTATATTAAATTGAAACAAAAAACATTAGAGTTTAATTTTATTATAAAACTTGTTTAATACATTGTTAGTGGTACAAAAATACAGATATTATTTTTCAAAACATTTTGCACACAGTTTCTTACAACATTCATTGCAAATGGGTATTTGGCAAGCGCTGCATGTTATAGCTGTTTTTTGGTTCTTGCTAGTAAGACATATGGGACACCTCTTTCGTTTGTTTTTTGGCGTAGGTTAAATAGGAACTTCTAAAGTAGGAACTGGTACTTCCAAAACGTCTCCTGCCATATTGCGGATTATCAAAGGCACCTTATTATTGGACATTTACAAACTCATGTATTCTTCTATCAGTTAAATTCCCAAGTCTCTGATAAAATCAAACCATCGAGTTATTTCAACTTCCAAAGCAAATTGATAGCTAATGTGGGAATTAACACCTGAAATATTTAAAATTGCCATCGGCCATCTATTTATACTATATATATTGCCTATATATTGAGTATAATGCACATTTTGCATCCAAAGCATCCACACCTAATTTTGTATCATTATACATCTTAATAATGTTTGGCTTTTCGTTGCTATTGTCAATTGGCTGTGATGCATACTGGATACCAATATAACATTTTTTCTTTTTTGGGTACATAGGCCACTATCGTATTAGTAGAGGTAAATCCAAAAATCGACGACTGAACTGGTAGTTTTCTGTTTAAAAGAAACTCAGGTGGTATCTTTCTTTTTTTTTTTTATAATGTCAACATAAGTGAGATTTTTTTCTCGTCATCAATGATTTTATGGAAGTGTAACAGTTATCCACCGTTATGTTCCTCCTGGACCCTTCAATACAATCAGCTAATCGCAATACTTGAGTTGGGTTCAATAATTTATTTTTAGAAGGAAGGATATTTATCTCGGCACCAGCATAGATTTCCGCATTCACCATGTAGTGAGTCTTTGCGTCGGCCAAAATCTATATTTTAATGGCGTACTTGGTCGGCTTAGTACGATGTACATACAAAATGCACATTTTCCCGAAACGGAATTAGCATTTTGTCAATTGTTGTATAACACCCAGGAGAATAGCAAGATTTGGATCTGAAAACAAACTTGTCAAATCAATTTAAGATGGCGGCAAGTTTATTAGTTTTGACTCTGTCTTTTTGAGTACTAATATTGTTAAACCGTATACAACTAAGTAAAAAAAAATCGGGCTCATACTTCGAAAGATAAGCCTTCCTGTACCATTAGTGGCCCACATCGACCGAATATCTTTGTGACCACATATAAAAATGCCTTGTAAATATAAAAGCCCTAGAAAGGCTTTAATTTCAGCTAAATTTGTATTTTTTACAAAGGTAAGTCTGCGCTTTACTTTGGAACCAGGAAATCTTTAAAATTTTGAATATTTTTCTTTACACAACGATATTTTTTATTTGTACAGTCAACAATTGTTTCTAACATCTCGCTATTAAACCAGTCTTTAAGAGGTATTCTTAGAGGATGATCTCTAGAAAATATAATACATTTACCCAATTATGCGCTGGAGTTCGTCTCCTAAACACTCCCACTCGCTCTTCGTCAGAATCAGGGTATTCCTGTCCACTTAATGTTTCATGATCACTAAGTAGTTCATTATCTTCATCTTTGTTATCAGTTTATTCCAAAAAATTCAAAATTTTATTCAATGTGTCAGTTTTCCCATATAATAAAGTTTCGCTTTCTTCACAATCTTTGTTTTCCATTAATTCAATGGTTTCATCATTTTTCCAAAATTCGTCAGACTCCAGTATTTGCTGTAGCTGTTGATCTGATAAATATGTTGATCAAGACTCCATTTTTTCCTAAAACCTATATATAAGTAACTACGTAAAGAAATGGGAAATGTGACTTACCAAAGATACATAAATTGTAGTTGTATTATCACACTTTTAAGACAGTTATCAAATAAAACGTGTCACGTGTTTACTATTAATGGGTCCTGGGTACCCATTTATCACTCTGCAACGATAACTTCAGAATTAATCATAAATTTGTTATGCACCACTATAAATACCCTCAATATTAGGGGAGTATATCAAAGGTCTGAACTAAAAATTATACAGAGATTATAAAATTACCTCAGGTCCTCGTGACCCATCAGTATTAGCTGCGGGTTAACCTTTTAAGCAGACGCGGTAATATGGATTTTCTAATCATTTAATTATTTACCAGGTAAAACTGTTCTGTGGATTCTTGTGAGTTAAAACCATCACCGGTTTCTAGAATATTGCTTTTACAAATATCGTTAACAACTAGCGTAAACAATTTAGGTAATTTAATTTTAGTTTATATGAAAACATTTTCATAATAAGATAATTGATCATTAGTACTCTTTTTCTAAATGTTCTATTTACTATTTTTGTTATTAATATATAAAAAATAATGATCGAAATTGAACTATAAAATTTGTGCAGTTGGTATCTAAACATATTGCACCCAGTTTACAAAATAGCAGCTCTATATCAAAAACCAAATCACCAGATAATTTTGCGTTGGTATTGCCGATTCAAGGATGCAGATTATGCAAAAAAGCGTAAAAACATCGGAAGACTAGGCATTCATATTGAACCAATTAATTCCACTTTCTTTTTACTAAATCTTAGACAATCAGCTGCAATGTTTAGAATCGTTATATTTTTGTAACAACCATGCTGTATTTTCGATTCCATACCATTTTCAAGTATACCATAGTAAACACTCCTTACATGTTTAATCGTCTGTTTTGCATTTAGTGTTTCTTCAAAGAGGTGTAATATTTAAAATTCTCATACGCTGAAACAACCTGAAACGTGTAAGTAGGGAATATTTAATATAACGCTAAAAAGTTTTTCCCACATGCAATCCAAGACCATTTTAAAAGGAGATTAGGCCCAAATGCCTGGTACTAAATATCACGTTGATCCAGTCCCTATTTAAATCGTCCCCTGCCCATAAAAGCCATATCTCCAGGTGCTTTTTGATAACCAATAGTTTTACGATCATACTATGTAATATTGAGGGCTCCAGTATGTCGCTGTTGCCACGAGCTCTATTTTAAAATTTTTGGAAAATTTTTGTTGAGTTTGTTAAAGTTTTTCAAACAACCGTGCTGTCATTTCACTGTGCTTTACTGATATTGCTTGTTTTATGTCTTATTTTTCTTTTTAATATTTGATTTTGGGAGGGTAAGGGGTGGCGCCAACATTTAGCTACCTACATGTCAACTCTGTGCTAGAACATGGCTCTAACGATCTATTGTCAGGAGGTATAACTAAACCTCAGTTGTCCCGAGGTAACCCGCGTAAGATAAATAGATTCAAAGTAAAAATAATAGCATCGGAAAGGACTGGAATAAAAAACGGCAATTAGGCAAACAAAAACGGACACGAATAGAAACATGAAACACCAAAACACTAAATGGAAAAGAAATAGAGATCACAGAAGAAATGAAAAAATACAAAGTCGACATAATCGACCTTAGTAAAGTTAAAAAGAAGGGAAATGCGGAGAAAACCTTAAAAAACAACTACTTCTTAAGATACTGAGGAGTCTTAAGAGTCTTATCCGATCCGGATATTGGTAACACATTTAATACTTTGTTGTCTGTGGTTCTGAATAATTTTGTTGTGTTCTTACCCAACCATGTTCTCAAATCAAAATACCTTTCTCTGCAGTATAGATTCTGCAGAAGTTTATATCTATTGTGGTTTCGTATAATATGACCCATGTATTCGAGTTATCGGGTTTTTACTGTATTCAATATTTCTGTCTTCTTTTAGTTTGTAATGTGTTCTGTCCAGAAAACTATTAAAATCCTTCGATACAGCTACATATCAAAGCCTTCTAATTTTCTACTTGTGACTTCTGTCAGAGTTTATAATTCTACTCCATATAGTAGTACGGAAAACACATAACACCCTAACAATCGTATCTTTGTGGTCGTGGTCGAATTACAGTTTGAATATTGAGTGCATACTGTTAAATTTTGTTCTTGATTTCTCAATCCGAATCCTTATTTCTTGAGTTGTCCCACTGATCATTCAATGTCGTTCCAAGATAGGAATATTTATTGGCCCTTTCAACAAGTTATTAATTATAAGTCGTTGTTGGATTTGGTCGTTGCTTTTACTAACGACTATTAATTTTGTTTTATTGATATTAATATCCAGGCCGCACGGCTGGTTGCTCTTCGTTACTCTGCCCATAAAATATTGTAGTCCTACGCTGTCCCCAAAAATGACTATCGTCGGCATATCTAATATTTTGTTTACTTTTTTCACCATTCAGCAAAATCTGTTTTCTAGTTATTTGTTTAAGGTTTCCATGTACGTTGAAAGTATCATATTTTTGGTACAAAAAGAGATTATTCTTTGGCTTTGTTCTCTTTAGTTTCTTTTATCTTTGTTTAATAATTTTCTCAATACTATGTAGGGTTATTTTTTATTATTCTTCTTTCCGTCAACTGAAGAATTTTCTTTGTCATCCACGATTTATTCTTCCTATCATCTGATGTTAAAATATTATTTTTTATCGTCGTTACTTCTATTTTTAATTTGTTGATCTTTTCATTAACATTCTGGGTGTTCAGGTTGTCTTAGGTTATGTTTTCCAAACGTACTGCTGCTTGTTCGCTTATAAGATCTTTTATTTTTTTCTTGGTTTCTTTCTTCCGTAATTTTTTCAACTTTACTCTAAAAACTGCTACTAAGAAGTTATAATTTGATTCTATATTCACACTAGAATAGGTTTTTACTAAAATACAGCTATTTCTATATCTTCTATTTATAAGAATATAATTAATTAGATTCCTGATTATGTTTTTAGTCGTATCTATAGGAGTCCTCCACGTATACAATCGCCTCAGAGGTAACAAATAAAATGTGTTGGTTACTTTCTTTCTCCTTTTTCACTTCTTACATCCAGTTTTTATGGGCCTATTACTTTCCCTTTGCAACCTTTTTTGATTTTGGCGTTAAAATCGCCGTTTATCATCGTCAGATTAGTAGTTTTTTCACTATATCTAAAATCTGGGAGTAGAACTCTTTTACTTCTTTGTCGCTGTGTTCTATTGTTGGAACATACACTTGAATGAAGTTAATTTTTGTTAAACAGGCGTTAATTTGCGGTACCATGATTTTTTAGGAGACTAGTCCGAAAGTTGTTTTATATTTTACTAAGAATTTACATATTATGGTACCCAAGTCATGTTGATGTTCCCCTTTGAAATGACCTGGTTAACATACTCTATGTTGGTCTACGACATAATAATTGGCCCCCGGCCAACTCATTTCACTAATCTCAATTTTCATTCTTTCCATTTCCTGTATAGCATTATTTATTTTTCCCTAATTGTGTCTTGACGTTTCGTGTGTATACTCTAATTTCTCTATCCAACGATAGTTTGCTCTTTATCATAACATCGTTGTTACATGTTTCCCACGTAGATTCGACTGGGAGACTTAAAGCTCAGGAATATTTTGTTTGAAACACAGCCTTGTCGGTTGTACTAGAGGACATCCCAAAGAATCTTTAATGCAGTAGGCCCTCGATTTTTTTCTGCACCTTATCTTTAATAATTTACCCTCCTTAGGGCTTTGGCCACTGGAATAAAAGGTACCCATTGCTTTTATATAAAATCTAAAACAGGTTCGCCACTTACGCCTGCTGAGCCATACCGTAGTCCATCTTCTTCGCATTTTTATATTGCTGCTGCTGGTTTTCCTTCAATGGAAAACCAGAAACCTCAAATGGAATTCAACTAATTACAATACAAAAATCTCAAGTCTATCGAAAATAAAATCCCGATCTACAATCCAGTTATCAAACTCATATGAACATCTGGCACTGAACTATGGGTTTGTGCAAGCAAATATAATATAACAATCTTCTAAAGATGCCAGTCTAAGATTCTTCCTGCAATGATCAACGCATCTGGATATACACTTAAGAGCAAAATAATCGACTCAGCAACATGCACGAGTTTTTGAGAGAATGTGTATCCATTCCGATAGCATTCCAAGTAAAGTTTAGTGTATTGTTTGGAAGCTTAAAAACTGTGGTTTCAAATGATCACTTTAATTGGAATCGGAACTGTTCTAACAAAGTTATGAGCCTAAGAGTATGTATAACACAAAAGAGTTAAAAGGGAAAATGTAATTATGAAAAAAATTAAATCCTTAATTGGAATTAATTTAAGGATTTTTTCAATACATGATTTTGCCACTTATACTCCTAAGCGATTACGCAAGAATAGGATTGGATGATCTTTTCTATGCTGTCTTAAGGGATTGCGTCCCACTCTTAAATGAACGCCGCTCTTAGTAACATTACGCTCCATGCTGCAAGATTTCTGGCCGGGACTCTTCGCTTAAGGGGTTATATCTGTTTGAAAATTTTTTCCAATTTTTTTTATTGACTAAAATTATGCCAAAATATCTCTATATTTATAATCAATCATGTCCATGTAGGGATATAACAGAAATGTTCTGAGAATTAATTTTCTGAAGCAACTCTGAGGCTTAAAATAGCAAATTTCGACCGTCTCGTTGACTCAGATGTCATAGATGCGCTTATAAATTATTAACCGTCGAGAATATACCTCAAAATTGAATCATAGATGTCACTATATACTATGAAAAAGCCATTATAGACTATGTAGTACATGTTTATTATGGAGCATATTCTTATAATTTCGCGATGTTATAGCATTTTCAAAATTATCAAAACGCGTTTCTCTCGAAACCATGTTTTCGAATTCGACAAGCAGTAGAACTCGAAGAGTTTTCATCCTATCGACTTGAAAATTTAACTGCAGCTTCTTCATTTGATTATCTAGTGAAGTACACGCGATTATTACGATTGGTCAAAATAATTTATTTGTATAAACAATTAAAGTCGATTTTTTCTTTAAACAGTCATCATTTTGCGAAAAAATTCTAAAATTAAGATAGTTTGTACTTCACTAGCTAAACTCATGCAGATTATGAAAAAAATGTATCCTTTCAGGTGGTGTTCCAGAGGACTTCTACTACTTGCCGCGGAGGGCCTTTAGAAAATCTTGCATTATGTTTGCGGGCTTACAGCCGCCATTTTGTACAACAAATTCCGCAAACGAAACAACATGTTCTTCCAGAATATCCCTGATGTAGTAGTTCACTCTTAAACCTCCCCCGCGTCCTCCACTAGGCACGAAAACCAACTCAGTTTTTTCTTGAATAGAAATTCCCGCTCAGAACATGCAAGAGCCACCTCTATGTCTGACAAGTTCTTAAATACAGCAATAAATAAATCACTCCTCTGGTCTTCTATAATATAGGCACATTCTGGACCCGTCCGTGAATAATATCGACATGTTCGCGAGAAAATTCCAGTCATCTTTGCTTTAAGATTTCAGTCAGCTTGAGCCCTATAGCTGCCTTTTTGGGGTAGGTTGGCTGCCTTCAGCCTTCTTCTCACTGACCAAGCGCCGGCGACCTCTGACCGCACTCAGTTATTGCTTGGGGTCAACGTCAGTTATATGCCGGTTTCTAATGGTCATTGAGACGAGAAATCGGTCGTCTTTCTTCATTATCACGTTCCTACGTCCGCCTCCTTAACAGCGGACGTAGCCATCGGTTTCCCAGTACCGACGCCATACTCTCGACACAGCTGATTGACTCAGATTTAGTCGATTTGCAACGACTCTCTGACTGAGGCCCTCTCAACAGTGCAACTACCTGGGCTGCTTCGACGCCTGTGGTATCCATTTTCTTGCGAATTACTCGAGCACTTACGTCACTTACGTCAACTTCGGATAAGTGACTGTGATGAATTACCGGATTACAAGCGTATTGTAGGCTACTTACAGTCGTAACGCACGTGCGTTCCAATTACCAAGATTCGTAAAACCGCGTTCGTGATGCATATTTTTGTTGAATGTGATTAATCCAGTAGCAACAATTTTTTAAGCTCAATAATAAAGATACTCCTTGCACGTTAATATTTTTATTTTATTTTTTCTTAGACTGAAACAGGTAACGAAAATTCGCGTGCATCTCATAATAATTCCCTAATAGAACCACTAATACAATAATAAAGAAATAGAAGAATAAACAGATGTTGGCAGGCCGACCTTACATAGATGTTAAACAAATGGACTCCTAACTAGAAAAGTTGATATCTTGATAAAATACCCGCAACGTTCAAGTTGTAGAATATAAAATTCTAATTGCTAATTACTAAAGTTAAAAAATGGAATTTTAATGTTTTTGGCGAATTTAATTAGAAATAATAAAATGATTGACATATTACTATAGAAATTTCTATTATCTCGTCGGAAATATCTGAAACGTATTCAAACAAGGCAATTTTCACTGCACTGCTTGAGTTGATTATTCTTTGAGGGTCCGCCATTTGCAACGCTCGACCGATTCCGCAGACAGGCCTCCATGACGGGCCATAAAGCAAACGCAAACGTACGTGTTTTGGCGTTTGTTCGCAATCGCGAGCTTTCCACTACAGTTCTCGGACGCGGCGGGCAAAAGGAATCGCGCTTCCGTTTCAATAGCAGCCGAGCAACCCTTGCGCTGTGCAAACACCGGCGCCACCTAAAGTCAATATTATGCCGGAATATTCATAAACAGGGGCGAAAGAGATACGAGCAGTCCGGCGCGGGCGTCCACCCCGCCCCTGCGATAGCGCGGCGCAGCTTCCGTCGCCGAAGCGAATTCAATCAGAAATCATTGTTTCGAAGTTATATTTCCTCGGCTTTGACGCCAACTAGCGGGCTCCCTGCTGATATTCCACTTCGCGCACAATAAACATCCGACGTCGTGTCGAAGTGGGAACAACGGCGCGCGGGCAAAGTTGCCCCGCCGGAGCGGAAAGCTGCCGCTGGAACGCAGATGCAAATGAAATTTGAATACTTCAAACTTCACTGAAACCATCGAGGAGTTTGAAATTCATTATTCTAGGACTGGGAATACACAAACGAAAAAGAGAAGCGTATCTAAAACTAGTAGACTCTGAAGTGTTCAGAATACTTAATTTAAAACTAAAAAATAGCTTTTATATTTGGGTAAATAAAGAAAACTTAATTCTTTTAGTTTCAGCTCTTCTTTAAACTATTTTTAAGCTGTTAAATCAATGAACTGATACAGACATACGGCAAAACTACCTACCTAATTTCAAGGAAGATTACGAAGCTATAGGTTTTAGAGGGATAAATTGTAAATATAATCACAATCGACGTGCGAAACGTATATTATAATTTATGCAGTGCCGTGGCAGGTAAGTCAAAAATAGTAAACGACAAAATTTCGGTAAGTAGACATGCACCTGGGGAGGGTTCGCCGCCTTCTCCCGGGTCCAGGCCGATGTGCCTCTTGCAACGGTTGAATGCTAACTCCCTGCTTTTGTCGCAGGTAAGAACCTGTCCCTCGTGGGAAATAAACAAAATATATTTCCTACAATTTTGGCTGGTAAAAGAAAGCAAATGTCAAATTAATTTGGCGCGTGCTAATTGGGGTCTGCATCAAACGACCCTAAAGCCATTAAAAATATGACCGTTATAGGAAATATTTTCGAGTATTTGCTCTGCTACAAAGCAAATTATGATCGGAAAATAAAGAAGTGATTTTATTAGACATCTTGGCTCTTCATTACCGATCAATCAGTATCGTTGTGGAAAGGAAACTTCAAAAATGCTGATTTTGTAATGAGAAGTGGAAGAAGAAAACCTCAAAGTGCGTGAGCAGCGGCAGACGTCGATGTGGTAACACAATCCATTTTGCAGTCTTCGACGCGATCTGTGAGGAAAAATATCGTAACTCTTCACCAAATCCTTCATTTTCATTCATACAAGAGGGCTACTATACAGGGACCTTCCGCACAGGATTGTAAAACTGCTGGAGACATCTTATAATGCGTTCCACAGGACGCAGGCAAAGAGACTTATCGGGATGCGTTAATAAACAAAATCTTTGTTATTGAAATTGTACATAACAAAAGTGTGACTGTTTTTCATATGATGAATAAAGTGAGGATGAAAGAGGTCAATGCGTTACTGTCACTTCAATCAATATATTACCGAATCTTGATGTATTACGTTTGGTACCAACAAAATTGAGCCACAGCCCACACATCAAGAGCTTCCTAGGAACCGAATTTCTCAATGCGGAATGTTTCAAAGGTGTGCTTTGGAAATATAACCCTAGAATTCTTCAAGACCTATAAAATACAATCATTAAGAAATCTGGCGTACTTTTCAACAGATATTGGAATGAGTAATGAAGAACTTGAGTATACGAACCTAATAGTGCAACGAAAATGCACACCACTTGGGCGATAGGTTTAAAGCACAATCCAATAGAACTTCTTATACCTTCTTAAATTTCTATGTGTCACAGACTTTCATTTGTGAAGCAAATTTTAAATTCACAGTTCATCAAATGCCAAAAAAATGTGATGGGTTTATTTAAAAAATGTGTAACATCTGTGATAATGCGTAATCGCGGCAATAATGTACATTATTGTCAGATAACAAAAAACGGTGTCATTTGTGACTTATTAATTACGTTTTGCACAATAAATTATATATTGACTCAATTCCTGCGTTACAGGTGATATACTTTTTATTACTAACAGTCCTTACTGTTCAAGGTTACTTTTCTTCCTTCTTTTCACGTCTTTCCTTTGTCTAATTATATTGTCTTAGATTCTTAGTTGCCCTCTTCTCTTTTTCTTCGGTGTTTTAGCTTCCCATATCCTTTTAACTGAAGTATTATCTTTTATTCTCTATACGTGGCCCCACCATCCTAATTATCGCCGTTCTATAAACTTTGCTGTAGATTGTATTTTTAGTTACTTTTTTATTTAGTCGTTCCTTAACCTGTCTCAGCGGGGTTGCTAGATCCCCAACTGAGCGCCTACCCAGGTGGCGGATAGGGGAACGCCTGCTAGATATAGCGGGTACCGGGGAAATAAAATACTCGGGGCGGACCAAAACTAGCAACAACAATGGCACCGATAACGCCGGTATAAGCGGTCTCCCTCAGCAGCCAACGGTCTGACAAGAGCGGATGAGTAACTGAGGTCAGGGCACTCTCTTGTCCCAGGGGAGAGAAATCGCCCCTAAAGGCAGAAGAACCAAATAGGTCAATGGCAGGGGAATGCAGAAGGCAAGGGAAACCACTGCATTAAAGATCCACAAGGATTTCCTAGTACAATCATCATGGCAAAGTTCAAATCGAAATTTTCCGGAGTTAATAGTCTCCCAATCGGATCTCCGGGGGAGACAGTTTTGAATGAAGCTAACAAGTTAAACAACATAAACAAGAGAAGAAAAAAGAACATCCTTAAAATCGGAACGTGGAATGTAACCAGTATGTACGAACCAGGTAAAGCCCACAATGTAGCGCAAGAGATGAACAGAATGGATATAGATGTTCTGGGCATTAGTGAAACAAGATGGACAAAGGAAGGAAGATGTCAAATTGGTAGCCAACATATAATTTAGTACTCAGGTAGTAAGGACAATCAGCACAGACACGGAGTGGCAATCATTCTAAGGAAACACTTGTCCAACTCAGTCATAAACTTTATTCCGTTCTCTGAACGTGTGATGCTATTACAGATAAAATTAGAACACAGGAAACTAAATTTAATACAGGTTTATGCACCCACGGCGGACAAAGAGGACGAACAAATAGAAATATTCTATGAAGAAATCGACGATGCCATTAAGCAGACAAAAAGTAGAGATATTACAGTTCTATTGGGCGACCTTAACGCCAAGGTTGGGACAGGCAGGGTGCAAAACGTTGTTGGAGATTATGCCTTAGGGGAACGAAATGAAAGAGGCCACCGACTTATTCAGTTCTGTCAAGAGCATGAAATGGTGATTACCAATACTTTATACAAATTACCGCCAAGAAGATTGTATACTTGGGTATCACCTCAAGATAATAAGGAAAAAATTGTCCGTAACCAGATAGATTATCTACTAATTGACAACAGATACAAAAATAGTATAAAATCAATAAAGGCATACCCAGGCGCAGACGTGAACTCAAATCATAATCCTATAATTGCAAAATGGAAGTTCGGCTTAAAAATTGCCAGCAACATCAGTTCATACTCGTATTGACTATAAGTGCCTAGAAAATGAGGCGTACAAGGAAAAGTGAAAAGGATATCGATAGGAATTTGAAAAGCAGAAGAACTTCTCCAGATGATATCAACCTAAATTGGCTGTCATTCAAATCTTCTTTAGTAACACCAACAGAAAAACATTTACAGAAAAAGAAAAGAAATAAAAATAAGGGATGGATGACAGAAGAAATCTTGGCACTTATGGACAAACGAAGACATAACAAAAACAATAAGAACGAATACAAAAACACAAAAAAGAAATTCGCTATAAAATTCGACAGGCCAAGGAAGCTTGGTTTACAAAAAAATGCGAAGAGATCGAAAAACTAGAAAAAGATCACGACGCACATAATCTTCATAAAAAGATAAGGGAAGCAACAAGACTTACAAGAAAACAGGAAACCATGTATTTATTAGACGAAAATGTGAAAAGTGAAATTCTTAAGCTGCTAGAAGAAGAACATATTAATACGCTACAAGAATTATTCAACAGTATATACACAACTGGCATTATTCCGGAAGAATGGTTGATCTCCACATTTGTAGCCATTCCAAAAAAGAATAACGCCCGACACTGCAACGAGTATAGGACAATTAGCCTTATGTGTCACACACTAAAAGTATTTCTTAAAATTATCCACCACAGATTATATAGAAAACTAGAGAGCACATAGGAACACACAATTCGGGTTTAGGAAGGGACTGGGAACGAGAGAAGCACTTATGGCATATAATATATTAATCCAGCGGTGTCTTGACATGAACCAAGACGTCTTTGTCTGCTTTATAGATTACAATAAAGCATTTGACAAAGTAAAACATGACATCCTAATGAAATTGCTGAAAATAAGAATATAGATACAAGAGACCTCAGAATTATTGCCAATCTTTACTACAATCAAAAAGCGACAATACGTATAGAAAACCGAACATCAGAAGAAATCGAGATCAAACGAGGGTCAGACAAGGGTGCGTCCTATCACCAGTTCTATTTAACTTCTATTCAGAACATGTAATAAACGAAGTATTAGAAAATGAAACGGCGGGCGTGCGAGTTAATGGAATTGCAATCAATAACATCAGATATGCGGATGATACCATCATAATCACAGAATCCTCGAAGACCTGGAAAGAGTAATGAGAAGAATCGCGGTGGTTAGTGACGAAATGGGACTAAGCCTAAACACAAAGAAAACAAAATTCATGATTATATCTAAAAGAAACTACTATAACGTTAACTTAAATATTCAAGGAGAGCAAATTGAAAGAGTAAAGAAATACAGATATTTAGGCACTATAGTCAACGATAAAAATGATAATACCAGCGAAATAACCTCTAGGATAGAACAAGCAAGAAATGTATTCTTAAATATGAGAAATGTCCTATGCAGCAAAGACCTCTCCCTAACACTTAAATTACGAATAGTGAAATGTTATGTTCACTCCACACTTTTATATGGAATGGAAGCATGGACATTGAACAAACATCTTATGAAAAATTAGAAGCATTAGAGATGTGGACATATAGGAGAATTCTGAGAATCTCATGGGTCGAAAAAATAAGAATACGGATGTCTTAAACAGAGTGAATAAAAAGGAAACGGAAATATTGGATGAAATTAAACGGCGCAAACTTCAATATTTGGGACACGTGATGCGAGGGGAACATTATTATCTGTTGCAACTTATCATGCAGGGAAAAATCAAGGGCAAACGTAGTGTGGGAAGAAGGAGGATCTCGTGGCTGCGCAATCTTAGAGAATGGTATAACTGTAGCTCCAATCAACTCTGTAGAGCAGCAGTTTCAAAAGTGCAAATTGCTAGGATGATTTCCAAACTCCGTAGCGGAGATGGAACATAAAGAAGAAGAACCTGTCTTTTCTTCGATTATTATTTCTAAATATTGAAATTCGTAAACTTGTTCTAGTTTCTCTCCTTTCAGTTGTATGCGTAGTTCTTAATTTTGCTATGAGATTACCATTACATTCATTTTCATCCCATACTTGATTACGGCCTCTTTTCATGTAAGCAGATTATCTTGAACGTCTTTTTTCCTCCTTTCCACAATTGTTACATTTTATATGCATTGGTTTCGTTCTCTCCCTGGCTTCTCAAATAATTTCATTTATGAACATTATGAGCAATAAGGGGACTCAGCGAGCCTTTTAGTATTGAAGTTGCTAAATTTCATCTTATTGCTAATTATGTAGTTAATTGTTTTCTTGCACAACCATTTAACTGCTCTAATTATCTTGTTGTTTATATTTCTTTTCTGTAGGATTTTCCATATTTTAGCTCTAGGGACTTTTTAGAACGCTTTTCCATATCTAAAAAGGTTAGACATACAGCTTTTCCACTTAATGGCTTGTTTATTATTTCTTTTATTGTAAATATGTGGCCTTGTGTACTCCTGTCTTTTCTAAATCCACTCTGGGTTTTAACAGCATCAGCTCTATTACTATGAAATAGTTTTTATTTTATTCCATTTTAAAATCATATCTTTCTTATTGGAAAATTGTTTATATACTACTTATAACTGGTACATACTCTTCGGGGCTCTGAAAGTTAATGCATTTTGTGTTACGTCAGCAATACGTATTTATAAACTATTCTTTTTACGATAATTCAGTTACTGGGGTAATATACCTGGCAGTAGTGCAAAACTGGTTTCTTCCTTAAGTGAATAAAGATTCAGAAGACTATATTTACCTAACGGAATAGACCTTTACCTTATTTAATGTTTTTTAAATAAATATTTACCTTAACTATGAATAAAAAACATAGACCTGATTCTTGTGTTCTGATTTCTGAAATTTCTTGGTCTCTTGTGGCGGTTCATAAAAGAAACAGTTTATTTACTATTTCTACCAACAATTTCGAATGAGATACAAAAGCATACCTGTATACAACTGCGATAACGCAATGGAGCAAAATATTTATTTTCTAGTGACAAATAAATTCGGCATAAATAAAGTCAGTTTGTTATGGGAGCACATTAAATATTTATCAACTTTTATGTGCCTACAATCAAATTTACTTTGGATTATATTCGTCACTAACTTTGATTTTGATTTTTATTATTATTATTGACTGCTATATTTACAATTAGTTCTAGGACTAAAAAGTAAATGTGATTAACACTACTTTGTATACTAGCACTTTGTTATTAAGCGATCATTTAGATTTTCTGCCCAAGAGGCAATACATGTGTTTCATTCTGATTTCCAACTTTTTTTTCTTTTCTTTAGGTATGTTTCCAAGTGAGTTTTCTATCTAAATACGTACCGAGGTATTTAGCTTCTTGTTTGTCTGGAATTTATATGCCATTTAGTGTGTTCGGTGGTAAATTATCGCGCTTTGTAGTGATTGTTATTGCTGTTGATTTGCTCTCATTGAATTTTATGAGCCATTTGTCTTTTGTAAGTTATTAAGTGATCTTTTTAGGTGTACCGTAGCTTGTGATCTGTATGCGGAGCTAGTATCGTAGTATCATCTGCAAATGCAGCTGTGACTACACTTCCGTTGCATTGTAGATCTGCTGTAGGTAGTTTGTATAAAATGAGTCCCATGACGCTTCCCTATGGAACACCAGCGCTGATTGGATATAGATTAGAATGACTATCACCATATTTCACTTGTTAATACTTGTTAATACTTTAGTATTATGATTTTATAAATATGTAATATTGATGTGGTAATAACTGCTTAATTTTGAATACTAGACTATGGTGCCTGGCCTACATCTAGACACACTGCTACACAATATCAATGTTCAACATCCACAATTCTGTGAATTTGTTCTATTGTAGAGTATTTGCGTCTATTCCCTAATTGATGTTCAGAGGTGAGTTCTCGTTTATCTATTAAGGACCTTAGTCTTTTCAATATGAGCTTCTCCAACAGTTTTAATAATATTGGAAGAGCGCTATCAGTCTATATAAGGTAACTATATGCGAGGGTTTCCTGATTTATGTATTAAAATTATTTATCCAAATTTCCACTGTATCTGGAAGTATTGTAACCATATCACGGCATTAAATATATGTAGAATTACTATTAATGCCTTTTTAGGTATTTCAATGGTTTAGCGGTAATGAGATCGTAACGCGGCTTATCATTGCAATTTTTAATTATTAATTATTAATTATAATTATTAATAATAATTATAATTGCAGTGAAACATTTAGATATTTCAATACTTTTTCTTCTTCAGCTATTGTTGTTGGAGAATGTGATTGAAAAATATTTAATAAGTGTTCAGCAAAGAGCTCTACCTTCTCTTCTTCTGTTGTTGCCCACAGTCCATTGATTTTCCAAATTAGGGAAATAGGTTTTTGAGGCGCTCCAGCTTTTTCGTTGCTTTCCACAAAGTATACGAGGCGCGCTTTTTAAGTAAGTAGCGTTTTGAAATGTCGTAGCTGCAGTGCTGCGGTCAACGTCCAGCGCATGCGCGCTGTGCACCTGCATCTGTTTGCAAACCACATACGTCAGTTCGAACAAATTTGACCATATTTACTTCTTAATTGTGACCAGTTAAAATGCTTCCACCGATTGTGAGCCCCGCCGACTGTAAAGTACGCGCTGTGATTTGTTTCTTTTGTGCTAAAGGCGTGCCAGCGGCTGAAATTCATCGGCAGATTAGTGAGGTGTATGGTGAAAACATTATGAGTAATAGAATGGTACAAAAATGGGTTAGGAGTTTCAAAGATGGGCAGAGACATTCATGATGAAGAACGAAGCGGACGACCTTCGGTCATCACTGAAGATTTGGTGCAGGAAGTTGATGAAAATGTGAGAGGGAATAAACGGTTTATGATTTCGTCATTATCTGATGAGTTTCAAAACGGCTGTATTGCAGTGGTTGTCAAATCAGGTGGCCAATTTTTATGAGGATGGGATTCAAAAGCTTCCTGTATGGTATGAAAAGTGCATTGTTGCTGGTGGAAATTAAGTAGAAAAGTAAATTAAGGTACAGGCTTTTATGTAGAAATAAAGTTTTTGCAAAAAGTCTACTCGTTTCTGTTTTTAATAACAAACCGATACTTACCTTAAAAACGCGCGGATATTTGACCTACCCAGTTTTTCACATTTCTGGACGAATTATAGCCTCAGGACACCAAAAAAGTTGGTTTTAGACATTAGTGTGTGTGTGTGTGTGTGTGTGTGTGTGTGTGTGTCGGTCTGTCAGTAAACAGGATATCTCGAGAACCGTAAGAGCTAGAGACTTGAAATTTGGTATGCAAGTTACTTGTAGATAGGGGACGCAGTAAGAAGCTTTTGGTAAAAATAGGCCGAGCCGTTTGGTCGCAAGGTCGCAAAATCGGTCGCAAAGCGGTCGCGAATCTAAACGGTTGAAGATACAAAAAATTTATGAGAATAAAAATGATTTGTTATCATGAGATAAACATGAATTTAAAATAAAAGTTGGTAAAATAGGAACTCGAAAAAAAATTGAAGCTCAGGATTTTTAATATACCGGGTGTTTATAAAATGTTTCAGAAAATTTATATTACCGGATAGATCAAACCGAAACGAACAAAAAATTACAATGAAATTTTTTGATCCGAAGTCAAATAAATAAGTTATAGCCGATTAAAAATTAATTAAACGGACCAATCACAGCACGCTCGGGGAGCTACCGGGCCGACTGCGGGAGGACGGGAGGGGGGGGGCGCTTGGACGCTAGGAGGAAGCACGCAGGCGATAATGGCGAAGGCCGTGCGGCCGAACTCGCACGGTTACCTTCAGTGACGTAGCAAAATTTTAAGTAAGAGTCAGTTATTGTCTTGTACTGTTTATTTTAATCGGCTTTCGAGTGTTGGACTCGCGCCTCGTCCTTTTTTAAATTAACAAACTTTTAGACGAGAGCAGCGCAGGGTCGAGACGATGGACTCGCGCCTCGTCCTTTTTTAAAATAACAAGTACCGGGACGAGAGCAGTGCAGGGCCGAGAGGATGGACCCGGTATAATATATAATAATGGGATAAGGAAAGTCGTGTGATGTTCACACCAGACTTTTATTATTGGGATGTTTGGTTTTCTGCTAGATTCTTCTGGCTCTTCTTTTTTTAGCTATTTTTGTTCTGATATTTAGATAATTATCAATAATAACATTTGTTTAAGATCGGATGGAGTTGAAAAGCAGGATGCAGGCTGTATGTTAGGAGTAAGATTTTCTACTAAATTGTTTAAGTATTTTCTAAATATTTCCCAATTTGTTCTTTGTTTTATGATTAGTGTGGTTATTTTGAATGACTGATCGGAAAAGAGGTCGAAGCAAGAGTTCGCTTTGCAGTAATTTGATGACAATTCTTTGGTGGATAATAGGTTAGTTATTTGCTAACATGGTCTTCTACACTTCTTTTCCTATTGGCATGATTAGTCTAAAACCCCATTCTGGATGTTTTGCATTAAAATCCCTACTGGCTACTACGATTGCCTAATTGTTGTTTCCACACCAGAGTAGTCCAAGCAGTTGAGGTGCGGACTGCGAGGCGAACGGACCCGGGTTCTATTTTCGGGAATCTTTGATGCTTGGCAGATGGCCTACTCAGTCACTAAAAATCATTGAGTACCTGCATTTTCTTCGAACAAGGGGCAACAATGGCGATTGTCTAAGGCGTGGTGCTTACCACATCATATTGCCCTAAAGATGGTGGGCGACGACCGAGCAGAGGAGGCAAACATATGAGAGCCTTAACTTCTCAGTTAGCAGGCCGTGCTCCCACAAGGAGAGTTAAAGTCATAGAAAAAAATTGTTGTTTCGTGTTGGGCTGTTTTGTTGGCCCGTTACAATATTTTCATAGCTTATGTTGTTTCACTTTACAGTGTAGGTACTCTTGTTGTAATAATTGGCGAAGTAGCATTTGGGATACTCGTATTGTGAGTTCTTTGAGAAACTACAGGTTTTCGTTTATGAAACTGTAATTGTTGATATGCCTGGCAGCCTTTATAATTAATTGGATGTGGGCCTTGGCCTAACATGCATTTGGCAGGGGCATTTTTTGTTTTTTTGCTCATATCCACATTTAACACACAAGTAGGTTCTCGTGCAGTAACTTTTGCTGTGTCCATACGTTTGATATCGCATACATTGATATTTGATGATTTTGTGAGTGTTTTATTTCATATATTTTTTTATTATTTACAATAGGTTCTACGTTAACAAAGAACATAGGTAAGAATTTATTGCAACTCTATGCTTACTGTTAATAATGTTGCGCACTTTACGGGCTAGAGTAGCTAATTCTTCCTTTAATTCTTTGATATCCACAGAATCGTGCTGATTTTTTATAACGATTTGATGTGCTCTGTTTTCTGTCAACTGGTGGGTATGATAAATGTTATTTTCAGTTTTAAGGTATGTGACTAACTTTTTACATGAGTCAGGGGTATGAGTATAATTTTTTATTGTATTATTTGTTAGTGCTTTGGTGTTGTATTATTCTCTCTCCAATACATTGGTAAAATTTTTGATTATTTCTTTATAGTCAGTCATTAACGTTATACATGAAAATGGGATAAAAGGTTTAGCTATTTTTTTGTTGATGTTACTACTTGTGTTTGGTGTTTCATCATTAGAGTTTCCTTTAACTAGTAAATTATAGCTATAATTATGTATTATTTAACAGGTACTGATTTTCTTTTTTGGTATAATCTTGAGTTAATTGTTTACGTTTTCGATCTTGTTTGACTTGGTACCATTTGTGTGGGTTTTATGTTTCTTCTTCCTCACTTTTGTTGGCGATTATCGGCTCGCTAACTTTTGCTTCTTCAGCATTTCGCCTTCTTCTTTTTCAATGTGCCGTATCAGACCTCCGCGACGTTGGCGATCACAATGGAGAACGCATTTCTGTCCTCTGCAGTTCTAAAAAGTTGTTCGACACTGTGGATTCCTGTCCATTGCCTGATGTTTCTCAGCCACGTCCTATTCCACGGCGGCCTTCCAATTTTCCTTTCATTATTAATTGCAGCAAACTATATTTTGGCCCTCTCAAGACGTGTCCCAAGTACGAAGTTCTCCTGGTTTTTATTATTTTAAATAATTGTCTTTCGGTTCTTGCTCTTCGTAGGACTTCCTCGTTAGTTGTTCTTTCCACCCAGGATATTCTGAGCATTCGCCTGTGGCACCACATTTCGAATGATTCTAGATGGTTTATACTAGCAACCTTGAGAGTGCATATTTCAGTTCCATATAGTAGTATAGACCACACATAGCTTTTCAAAATTCTCTGCCGTAGTTTCAGATTTAAGTTGTCATTGCAGAGTAGTGCTTTTAGTTTATGGGAGGAACTACGTGCTGTTTCAATTCTGCATTTTATTTCTAATTCTGGATTCAGGTTGTCTGTTATTATACTTTCTAGGTATTTGTATTTATCAGCTCTTCCTAATTGCTGCCTCTTAGTTGTAGTTGTACGTTTCGATGTTGATTTCTACTAAATACCATAAATTTGGCTTTGTCTATATTGATTGTTAAACCCACTTCCTCTCCGGTAACATTTATTTTATTTGTGATTTCTTGTAACTCTTCTATTGTTTCAGCAATAACGACCGTGTCATCTACATATCGGATGGTATTGATCGGAGTCTCATTGACTTTAACTCCGTGCGCTATGTCATCTAGGGCTTTTTTATTTATTAAGTCTGAATATATATTAAATAAAAGTGGCGATAGTATGCACCCCTGTCATATTCCTCTTAGAATGCTGACGTTCTTTGTTATTGTTTCTCCTATTCGAATGTTAACCTTCTGGTTCCAGTATAAATTCTTTATTATTCGAATATCTTTATAGTCGATCCCTGCTGTCGGTAGGAGATTAATCAGTTTCTCGTGGCGAACTCTGTCGAATGCTTTCTCGTAGTCTAGAAAGCAGACGAAAACATCTTTCCTTTGGTCTCTACATTTTTGTAATAATACGTTAAGTGGAAAAAGAGCTTCCCTAGTACCTAAGCCACTCCGGAAACCGAATTGGGAGGATTCCATATATTGTTCACATTTGTTTCTAATGACTCATAATGCTTTTGAGTCTATAATCTCCGCATTTTCTTGGCCTCGTTTTCTTTGGAATAGAGATAAATGTGGAGTAGAGCTAATCATCAGGGAATATACCTGTGTCATATATTTTGTTAAATAATTTCACTACTGGACCAATATCGTCTTCGTCAATTAGTTTTAATGTTTCCATAGGAATTCCATCAGGCCCAATCGCTTTCCTGTTTTTTCCAAGATGTATTCCATGTAGGACTTCTGCCTTGAGTATTTTTGGTCCTTCATCTAAGTTGTGATGCAATTCCAGTTCTTCCCTAGTATAATTCCGTTATATAATTCTGCCATTGCTCTTGTTTCTCATTGTCGTCCAATACTGGTCTGTTCGCGGAGTCTGTTAAGGTTGGATAAGTATTTTTATTATAAATTCCTGCCACTTCTTTAAGTTTTTTGTGCATGTTGTGGTGATCATTTTTGTTGCTTAGTTCTTCCATTTCCTTACACATATCTGACATCCATTTTTCTTTTGCCTTTTTAATTTCTCTTTTTATTTGTTTTTGAATCTTGTTATATTTTGTTTTGTTGTTTTATTTTGTCTTCTCTGGTCCATTAACTAAAGGATATCGTTTGTAATCCATTTTTTTCTTTTTTTCTCTTTTTGTTTTGAGTTCACAATTACATATTTGATGTATAATGCCTTTTATTTTGTTCCATTCAGTATTTATATCATATTGAGCATTAGGCTGTATGTCTTCCTTAACTTTGTTTAAACTGGTTTTTAAATGAGTAGTTAGTGTTTTTATTTTATTTTTTTCATTGTGTATAACTGTAAGATCCCACTTATTATGAATTGGACATGGCTTTTTTACCATTTCGAGTTTTAATTTTAATTTTATATCGGCTATTATTGGATTATGATCCAAGTCTACATCAGCTTCTGGGTATGCTACAATTTTTTTAACGATGTTTCTGAATCTTTTATTTATTATCATGTAATCAATTTGGTTCCTTATAGGTTATCCGTTGTTTGGGTTCTCCAAGGGGATTCCCATGTGTATAAGCGTCTATTAGGTAGTTTATACCATGTATTACAGATCACCATTGCTTGTTCTTGGCAAAACTGGTATAGTCTATCTCCTCTTTCGTTGCTTTGTCCTAGTCCATAACTTCCTACTAGATCTCCTCGTTTTCCGGCTTCAATCTTAGCATTATAGTCTCCCATAATGATGTTGATGTCATTTCTTTTTGTTTGTTTTAGTATATTTGTTAATTGCTCCTAGAAATTTTCCACCTCAACGTCATATTTTTTATCGGCAGTTGGTGCATAGATCTGAATTAAATTAATTTTGAATGGTGATTCCTGTAGTTGGATAAGTAATATTCTATCAGAAACGGGCATGAAGTTCGTAACATATTTGGTATAGTTCTTTTGGACAAATATATCCACGCCATTCCTATGATTTCTGTCTTCGTCTGTATCATTTCCGGAGTAGTAGAGTGCCGTCATCTCGTTTACATATGCCCGAGTTTGGCCAACGCAATTCACTAATCCCAAGGATTTGTGTATTGAGTCTCTTCATTTCTTGTACAATATTATCCAGCTTTCCTGCTGCAAATAAGCTCTGGACATTCCACGTTCCTATTCTTAGCGTAGATTTCACTATGTTGAGCCGGGAGATTCTTCGCACCCCTTGCCCATTTAAGGGCTGCCCGGGACTAGGGGCCGTAATGTTTAGAATTCTCTCCATAGTGATTTCCTGGGAATATTAATTACTACGAGGTGGTATTCCGTTGCCTTCCCCTGACTCTGCCTAACATGGAGAACAGTCGCTGTTGATAGCCGCCCAATCTGGGTACAGTCGCTACCTTTGTTGTCACCACATCTGGTTACCCTCACCTAGTTTAGCCCGTAAGCTGACACGGTTACCGGGGTATGGCCGCTACTTGCATGTAGCTACTTGGAGCCATAGGTGAGAGTTGAGTGCCAAGTGAGAACAAATATGCTTGAACCAAACTATCGAAGGCTTGTTGCCCCGACAGCCTGTAGCTGTTTTTACATAGATGTGCTATCTTTCGCCTTGAACTGGTACAAATATACGTATTGGTGGATGGGAAAAACTGCCGCATAATTGAGATTTTGTGATGCGGGCATATACATATGTAGTTAGTGTTTTGTGTGAGCGGTGTAAATACGGTATTTAAAACTATTTGTTGAATTCCGTATTTATAACTAACGTTTTGGCAGTATTTTAACAGTGCTATTATTTTTCCAAAACAAGATGAATATTTGTTTCTCTTATCAAAGCAGTTAACAGAAGCTTCACGAAATTCTAATTATAATTTCTATCAGAGATACATTTTCTCTTTTACATTTTTTATAAAATTAAAAATCCTCTTCCACCCTAATATTTTTAAATTTCTTATTTCTTTTATTACATTTTATTACATTTGTGTCTTTCCAATTTCAAAAATTATTAACTCTATTTGATAATAATTTTATTGTATCAATAATAGCAATAAAATTTTCATCATGTATCAAATGAAGTTTATTGTTATTTGTTTGTTAAAAATTGCTACAATACAAATTCTTTTTCATCCGTAAATAAATTTTCTGTGGCTATCATACAATATCTTTGTTTTTTCTCTTTTACCTTTATTTAAAGCACCTACTAAGTGTGTCTTTTGTAAGCAACTAGTTTTAGGCCATACTTAATAATATGGGACATTCGATGTTTTAAAATGTGCATCCCCCGAGACACAATCTAGTGCTTACGAAGAGATTTCTTTTAATTCGGTCACTTACAGCTTTGATTGCCCGAATACTCCGAACTGAACATGGTCTTTCAAATTTTGAACGATTGCCGACACCTTTAGTTTTATTAAACGATTTTATAGGTCAACACATAAACATACGGCTAATGCCGAGAGGATGCAGTCTTAAAGATGACCCTTTCGTTACCGCTACACTTATGCAATGCTGTTATAGCAATGCCTTTCTTTTCCACCCCACTCCATCCGTAAATAACTAAACTTGATAAGAAACACAATTTAACTTAAAACTTTAAGACTTTCCAATTGGAACCGTATGTTAATATCATATAAGCTCTTATGTAAATAATCCCTAACATCAAAACTGTTTCGGTAAAAAAATATATGAAACCCATATTACATTTACTTTAAACACTACGTGCAATTCACATGTCACATACATAAGAAGAAATTCGCAAAAATGCACTTCGTCGGCAAATTCGTTTATTGCACTTTGCCGGAGCATTATATTGCTTCTCTATTCGTTTCACCTCCATAGTTTCCAATCACTCTTGACACGTAGCAGGCAAAATACACCGTCTGCCCCACACAAAGCTGTTTCTAAACTCGATTTCGAAAACAACGCGAAAGTTATCGCGCCGGTTTTCAGCTGCTCCGCATCCTGTAAACACGGTGAATTACGCGCCTGAATACAGATGGAGAACACTGCGCTCCCGCTTGCGAGCGCAATAAAGCAATCTACACGCCCGTAAAATACTAAAAGACTAACATTAGGATACACGAGAGGCAGCTTTGGGCTCGTTAATTGATGAAGATAAAAATCACGGAATTCCGGGCGCCTCCGGCACATTGCCCTTAATACCTCGATGGGTTAATTATTCCGGCGCTAATGGGACGATTAAAACTCCCTTTAGTGCCCATAAAGCACCGCCCCGCTCGTACAGCGCCTTTTTATTCCTCCCCCGCGAATTTTCGGCCCGAAACTGTTCATCCGGAAGACTTCAAGAGGCGCGGGAGGCGTGTGTCCACACAGAAAATCGCTAGGCCGCCGGCCAAAATAAACAAATCGCCGAATTATTGGGCCCGGGTTCCGGGAGCGGCGCTGTTTTTTCGGGGGGCCGCCGACATTCTGAAGAACGTGATTAAGCCTGCATCAAGTGAGACAGCGAGGAAAGTGGAATCAAACGCCTGCAGGGCAAATAAATTGCCAATCAACATCTCTCAGGGCTCCCTTTACCGCGGGCTCTCTCGCGGGGTGGCATAAAGGAAGCCCGATATTGCAGGAAATTGATGAAAAGTGCGAGGTCTTGGCAAAACGAGGGAACCGAAGCCTGGCGGGTGCTTTGTGTACTCGCGGGGGACCGGCGGCGGCTGCAGCAACGACGTAAAATTGTCTTGCGGTTCTTGCAAAATCTATTAAGGAGAAATAGTAGTAATATAGAAGTTTGTTGTATTGATTCTACTAATACCTCAATACTCTTCGAGCTTCAGCAAATATTGATAATAGAAAAATACTTTTAAACGATCTCTCATTTTTCCTTAAAAATGAAATATTAAATTTATTTATTTTTTTTATATTTTTATTAAATATTACCTATTTTATTTAAAAAACTACAATGCATTTTTGATATAATTTTTGTCACTTCAGTCATTTATGATAATTTTCAATTAACGTGTAAAAAGTTTGATAAAATATTTTATACATTTGTTTCCATAAAAGTGGTTCAAAGTACATTTCACCTAAAAACTGAAAGACACAGAAAGTAAGATAGTGATGAAATCTTATTGACCTCTGTATTTAAAACTATGAATATTGATCTTTACAATGCCACAATAAATAAGATAACATAAACCTTACTTAACCCTAAGCTTTTTTACCTTGCGATGTAAGACTATTGGTTGAGTTCTTCTTGGATGGTAATCTTCTACATATTTTTTCCCATTTCTTTCGATCTTGTGTTGTTCATGATAATTTATTTCATTTTCCTTCGCTATCTTCTACAGTCTCTTTCTCTTCTTTTCTTGGAATTTTTCCTTCGTATATCTTCATAGTAATTGGTAGACGCACTCTGCGAACCGGATAGAAGAAGGTCTGCTTCTAGTATGCGACCCTCTCTACGCAAGCCTTGATTTCTTATACTCTTCTATAATAGCAAGATAGAATATTCTAACCTTAATTCAATATTATAATGGAAGAATTATAAATATCAATTTAAAAGAAATCCCAGAAAATACATCAACAACTACAAAAAAAACAAAGCAGCAGAAGAAGATAGAAGAAGGTGGAAAATCGCTTTTGAAATTACTGAAAATGTTTTTTAATGAATAGTAGAGGTAAAATGTCTAAATTTTCTCTGGGTACACGTATCGAGACGTTCTAACGCGTATTTGATTCGGAAAACCTTTTGAAAAAAATGTTACACCATATTTATTTGTTATAATGCGAAAGTGCATTTGTGCACGCAAAAATGCATTTATTTGACGTATTTTTTGTGGACCCTAAAGGATACTCGCTTAATATTGGCGTCAATCCCGTTATTCGTTTTTTTCGGGATCGGTGATCACAAATATGATGCTTAGAAAGTGCCCCAATGCACTGGGGGAGGGGCATAATCCTGAGGATGGAAGCGATTTTGGGGAATCATCTAAAATTTATTTGTTTTTTAAATTTAAACTGTTTATATAAGGGTTTTGGAATCGCTAATCACGAAATTTTGCCCTCGATGCACTTGGCGAGATGGCACAATTTATCAATAGTATTAAATAAATAGGTGGGGTCTGATAATGATTTGATTCTTAAAAGTTCAATGCATCAAAGTGAATTTTCTGAAGGATTTTAAGTAAAAACTGAGCAACCAGTGAGTACACTAAACATTTTTACTTGAATACTTTACATGGTTTACTTCACCATTCCCAGAGTCATAGTAATCTTTCTCCAAAGTGTCTCACAGTAAGCATATTTCAAGATTTTTAAAGTTTGCTGATTGGAGCATAATTTAGTAAAAATTAAAAGTAAAAACGTTTAATTTTAACTTTACATGGTTTACCACCGATGAAACCCCTCCATGTCCAAAGTGCATTGGAGCATAATTTGAAAATTAAAATCGTTATCACCGACCCCGAAAACCTTTATTCAAACAGTTTAAACTCGTAAAACAAACAACTTTGAGATGATTCCCCAAAATCGCTTCCAGTCCCAGTATTATGCCCCCCTTCCAAGTGCATGGGCCACTTTCTAAGTATCTTATTCGTGATCAGCGACTTCAAAAATCCTTATATAGACAGTTTAAATTCGAAAACCAAACAAAATTGAGGTAGTTCCCCAAAATCGCCTCCATCCTCAGGATTATGCTCTCCCCAAAGGCACTTGGGGCATTTTGTAAACATCATATTCGTTATCAGCGACTCCAAAAGCCCGTAATCAGACAGCTGAAACTCGGAAAACAAACAAATTTGAGATGATCCATCAAAATCGCCCCCAGACCCAGGATTCTGCCCCGCCAAGTGCATTGGGGATTTTCTTAGCATCATATTTATGATCAGCGACCCCAAAACTTCCAAGTATCAAAATTGTGCTTATTTTAGGCAATATTAAGCGAGCAGTAAAATATTTTTAGGGTCTGCAAAAAGAATGCGTCAAATAAATGCATTTTTTGCGTGCACAAATACACTTTCGCATTATAACAGAAAAATATGGGGTAACATTTTTTTCTGAGGCTTGTTCGAATCTAACACGCCTTGAAACGTCTCGATACGTGTACCAAAAAATTAGAGATTACTAATTTTCCTCGACTAGAATGTCTATAAGCAGAAAGGATACATTTAAATTGTAATTGTAAATGCAGCCGTAGTATTTTTACATAAAAAGAAAGATAAAACCAAGCTTTAAAGCTATAGGCAAATTTACAAACATTCTCACAAACAAATTGGACCAATATTAGTCACAGGAAGAGGCCGGATTTAGAACAAGCTTTGGAAAGTAAGAAACTTAAACATTAAATAGTATAACATACCATTATGACTATTTTTTATAGACTTTCAAAAAGCGTTTGACTTGCTTGGACTATACGCCATTTTGAATTTCCTATAAAATAGCCGCATAGATCGTAGATATAGAAACTTGTTTCAAAGTATTTATCAAAATGCAACATTAGTAATTAAAACACACGTGGAAACAAGCACAATGAGGATGAAAGAAGGAGTAAAATAAGAAGATACTATCTCTGTGTTTGGAAATATATTCAAAAACTTTAACAGAGATAAAAAAGGAAGGAATGCAAACGAAAGCATCTTACCACTTGAGATTTGTAGACGATATTCTATTAATAACAGATAATGTTGCAGACTTGCAGGACATGATGACAGACTTGCAACAAAAAAAAATCAACATAAATAAAAAATAAAAATGTAGACACTAACAACCAGATTAAACTAAACGATATGGTTATAGAAGAAGTTAATAGTTATATATATTTAGACCAAAGAATTAGCTTATCAAAATGTAATAAAAAAGACAAAATAAATCCAAGAATTAAATTAAGCTGGGCAACCTTCAATAATTAAAAAAAAATTCAAAGTAAAACAGACCAAAAACTAAAAACCAAATTGTTTAATCAGAATATCCTAATTATACTAACTTATGGCACAGAAACTTGGACACGTACAAAAAGGCATAAAAAAATTAAGTAAAGCGCAGAGAGTAATAGAAAGGTCAATAACAGGAGTATCTTTAAGAGATGGAAAAACAAACGAGTAGATATTGTCAGCAAATATCTTCTGAAATTTCTTTTTCTAGCTAATGGACAAAATAATGGAAACACTTGTGTAAGTCGGAACATCTTGTATTAATACGGTGTTGGTCCAACTTTAGCACACAATGCACCTTGAATTCTGGACGGAATAGACCGATACAAGTCCTGAATAGTGGTAAATGTAATTTGAAGCCATTCTTCATGCAGCATAGCCTCCAGGTCAAGTAAAGACAAAAGAGGTAAATTTTCTTTTCCAAAACACACAGTGCCCACAGAGACCCGACGATATTTTAAGTCTGGGGACCAGGCGGACCAGAGAAGATAATAAACCTCATCAGCATACTCTTGCAACCCCTCTTGGGCAGAGCGTATAAATGGAGGCGTTATTATATAGAATTTCTGTCTAAAAATAAAGTTTGCACCATTGCATGAACCTGGTTGTCCAAGAGTTCTCTATACACTGATGGTATTAACCGACCGTGTAATGTGACAAGAGGGGCTGGCGAATGCCGTGATATAGTGCCCCAGGCCATAATAGAACCACCACGATGTTTGACAATTAGACAGAGACGGTCCATATCGTATGCTTCAGAAAGTGTTCGCCACACAAATAAAGGGTCCAGTTATGGGCATTGCACCATACATGTCGCCTTTGAACATTCTTGTCTGTTATTAGGGGCTTGGAAATAGCAACACGCCCATGGATAAGACACATTGGAAAGAATATTAAAACAAAAATGACGATGGGCACGCCATAGAGCGAGGATAGAATACTATAGATAGGCAAGGAAAATATTTAGAGAAAAAAACCTATAAAATGGTCAGACGACATTAAAAGATTACCCAACTTCAACTACATATAGAAGACAGAAAATAGACAAAAACGGCATTAATTGGGAGAGACCTCCATCCAAATGTTTCCTTTATACTATCGTTTCCACAGATTTAGTTTTTAAAACTTTCCTAAATACTTCGTTCTGTATCTTGTCTGCGCGTTTTGTTTTCTACCGCTCTTAGGAATTTTATCTCAGTACTTCTGATTTTTCTCTTACGTTCTTTCGGTATTGTCCACGACTCACTAGACCATAATTTTATTAAATACCTCTGTCTGTGCTTTTTTTGCACCTCCTTTTTTCTTAAAACGTAGATTCAATCGTGTTAAACTATCTCCCAGTAGCTTCCACTCATTCTTTTGTTTTTACATCTAATTTACCATTGTTGTTTATGGATATTTCGAAAGATTATAGAAATTTACTTGCTTTAATTTCTTTAGTTCTTCTCTAATACCCTGAGTTTTTGGTTTGGTGTTTATTATTATAGTTTTTATTTTCCCTGTATTGATTTTCATGATATTTTTTTCGGTTCTACAGTATCTCAGTTTACGTTGTACTATAGTTCCTACTTTGTATTACCAAAGATTGCCATATTATTACTTCAATCGTTTTTATGCTCCAATTTCCTTCTTTGTATATGAATGCGTTTAATTTTTCGTTTTATAATCTTGCTATAAGGGTGTTTTCTTTTTATATAGCTTTAACTAGTATTACGGTTTTGTGGTCACTTCTTTTTTTTTAATGATAGCTATCTGGGGATTTATAAAACAGGCGTGTTTTCTTTCTTTTTAAATATCTTTTTTGTTTTGTTATAAATTATTCCATCTATTCCATGTGTCTTGCAGATTTTGGCCGTTTACTGCTTCATCCATTTCTTTTTCATTTTGTTTCGGTTTTAATCTTTATTTTTTCAGTTTTTAATTCACTTATTTTGTTTTATTTTATTATTCTTTTAATCCATTCATTATTTTTTCTTCCTTTGTTAGTAGGTTTTCAGCTGTTTCAGTGTCATTCTCCTCTCCTTCCTTAGTTATTTTAAAGTGCTGTAAAATTCATTTCCCCATTTTATTTTCAACTTTTCTAAAATCTGATTATTCAAATTTTCTGACTTGTACCTTCCTCATAATTCCAGTAGTCTTCCATTCTTTCACTTTATAGATATTATCCCTATTTCTCTTTTTTATTTTTGATAACTTCTCTTAGGTCAGGAGTCTACTACGATATCATTCTTGTATTTGTATTTTTAGTTTTCATTTTAAGTATGTATATTTTTCTTTGTTTCTGTGTTTTTAAATTTTAGTTTCTTTTAAGACTGTTGATATTTCTCGTTGATATTGTCTATTTTTCATTTATTTTTTATTCTTTTCTGTTTCTTTTTATTCTTCTTTTCCTTTTATATATATCTAAAATCATTTACCTTAATCATAGCCACTCACCTGTAAATTTCCTTCTATTTTGTCTTTAATTTTTTTCTTACTATTGCGCAATTTTTATGGTCCCAGCTAATTAAAAACCTCTATACTTAAAGTAACACAACAAATAAACAAGGAAAACACGGACTTTTCTGGTCAACGATTTTGCTAAAATTTTACAGAAACAAAGCATTGATATAAAATTACCAAATGCCATTCGGAGACGATACACCTTGAAGCGTTTTCAAAAAATTGTGATTAGCTACGCGCTAATAAGCTCTGTGCAATTACATAGAAAATTACAAATACACAAGGAGATGTCCAGCTATAAAAGCAAAAACTTAAATAATAATAAATGTTAGTAAAAGTCAAAAATCTACTGTGATTTAAATGACTAAAAGTGCAGAAAAGCAAGCTAGAACATGAAAGTTAAAACACTCGAAAAGCTTATTTACATTGTTATTAAGCCATAAAGAAGAATATTCTAAGAATAATCCAAGAAGGAAAAATTTCTGAACATAGGCTGATGTTAAGGTAAGGAAAACTAAAATTTAAAAATTAAAATAAATAAATATATGAATGCTAAGAAACTTAAAAAATAGAAATTATAATTGCAAAAATTATAACGATAAGTAAGTCTAACATGTTATATGGAGATAGTCTATCTGGGGAACCAAAGCTTTCGCTCCGACGATTGTTAGACAAATTCTAGCGGATAAGATCTATAGATGAAGTTGAAGAAATGTTTAAATAGTTTATTGATAAATTGAATCAAACACATAAGAACCTGGAAAGTCTCATTGAAGAAATAATATAAATAATGCCAGAAAAAAAGATGTAAAGGAAAAAAACAAACAAAATAAAATAATAATGGTCTTAGAAAGAGAGATTATGCAAAATAATCTCGTAATACAAGGAGTAGCCGATAATGCAAATAAGAGAGAATGAATAAAAAACAAACAATTGTGACAATATCGGATCAAATAGAAGTAAAATTTGATACTGAAACTAATATCGATGAAGAAAAAAGAACTGCAACATAGAAAGAAAATGGCCAGGAACCGATACCGCTAAAATTAAGAACAACTATTAAGAAAATGAAAATACGTAAAGCAACGAAATATTAATGGGTACCAACATATTTATTAATGAGGATTTCTCAAAAGAAATTCAAGAAGAGAGAATATTACTAATGCCTCAAATGAAATAAGAAAGATGAACTGAGCATACAGCGATGCACTTTATTATTTATAATCAATTTGTTATATTACAGATGTAAAATACAACAAGCTGATCGTTAACAATGTTGCTTATGGGATACCAAATATTGGAAAAACAAAGAAAAAATTTAAAAAGTACGATCGGAGAAGGGACTACCCAAGACAATAAGCGAAAGATAAATGAACGATCACTTCTAAGAGATTCCACAACAAGGCAAAAAGTTAATTAATGAGGTAACTCGCTTGCATGATGAGGCCTTGGCAATTGTTTTTTGTGTTCTAAGCTGACATTTTTTATCCACTTCCCTCAAATTTTTGCAAGGTGGGAACGTAATATTTTTTAACTGGATCTAGTTTTTTCCTGATCGGGAACGTAAAACCATTTAACTTACAATCAAAGCTCCGCTCGATGAAAGCAAAATCACATTTGCGTTCGGTAATGATTGCATGTGCGTTTTCAGTTCGCAGACCGCGCAATTATGTTGTGCGAACCAAAAAATTTGTATTCAGCTGAACCCTTAAATATTTAATACGCGTTTCTTATCTAATGGGCGACGATCAAAAGCAGCGGCCCGATGACAGAGCCGCGGCCGCCCGTCTACAGATCCACCGCGGATCGACGGATTCATTCGGCAAGGAGCGAGAGCGGTCCCGACGTGCGTGCACGAACGCACGGACCTCCTCGTGTAAATCAAGAGCTTAGAGCTCGGCCACGCCACATTTCATATTAGCTGTCTTTGTTTACTTTCTGTTTACATGTATAAATAGAAATAATATAAAGACGCGTTTCTATCTAGTGGACAACGATCAAAAGCAGCTGCCCGATTATTTAGCCGCGGCCGCCCAGCTCCAGATACACCGCGGAGCGGGAGCGGCCTCGACATGCACGCATGAACGCACGGACCTCCTCGTGTAAATCAAGAGCTCAGGCCGTGCCACATTTCTTTGTTTACTTTCTGTTTAATGTATAGATAGATTAATTAAAAAGGAAAAGTGTCACGTGACCACATGGAATCTTCGAGGGACTTTGAAGAAGGAGCTTTAAAAAATGTAGAGGAGGTACTAAATAATTACCATGTGGATATTGCGGCAGTACAGGACATTAAACAAAAAGATAAAGTAATGATAGACGTAGGAGAATATATATTTTATAATAGTGGAAGCAGTATAAGATTGTTTGGTATCGGTTTTTCAATAAAGAAAAATTACACAGTCTCAATATTAAGATATATGAAAATATATGAAGAGGAAACAGCTAAGTATTACGACAAATTAGAGCACTTATTCAAAAGTAGTAAAAAATATGATGTAAAAACAGTGACAGGCGGTTTTAAAGCCAAAATTGCAAAGGAAGATAAATATTATAATAGTGGAAGATATAAGATATGTTGAGCAAAATGAGGAAAAATTTATTGAATTTGCTACAGAAAATAATCTGTATATAATGAGTACGTATTTCCATAACAAAAATACACATCTAGAAAAATAGATACTTCGGTCTATAAAATTGCAGGAATGAAACGAATCATTTTTGCAACTGACTCAGTATTTGCGTATTTGAATATTTGCAGTAATCCGTTCTCAGAAGAATTTTAAAGATTGTGTGTTTCTTTATGACAGTGCTAAATTAGATCCAAATTTATAAAAAGGTGTTTTAGTCCTTTTTGTATTTATTTTACTATAAATGTACACTTTAGTGCAGTACAAATTTAAAAGAAGTCCTGTCTCTTAGAGTTTCTACTAAGAGCAAGATTCTTAAACTAGGGAAGTTAACTGTTAATCCGGTATGGTCTAGTGGCTAGGATACCTGGCTCTCACCCAGGAGGCTCGGGTTCGATTCCCGGTACCGGAAGTATGTTTTTATTATACTGCTAAATGTAATAGGTGCCACAAACACAATACCCACAAATTTTAAAAAAACAAAAGCTTCTTGTATAAATTGCTAACGTATTATTATGTATATATACATATTTATAGATGCTCTTCTATTCACAAACTCTATTAAGTAAAAAAAGAAATTAAATATTCAGTATATGTTTATTTTAATATATGAATTGCGCACCGTTTGCGTTCTGTGAACGTTAGAGCATTTGTACAACATGAAATGGTCTATGAAAGATTATCAGAAACACCGTACATTTGCAAACTGGATTTTAGAGAACATAGAAGTTGATGCTAATTTTTGCAAGACTTATATTGAGTGTAAAGCTTATTTTTCTTTAAAGGCTTTTGTGAACCGTCGCTATTATCGTATCTGGGGTGGATTGTAAACTAAAGAAATTATTGGCCCCTACTTCTTTGAGGACAACGCTGGCAACGCCGTTACTCAATGATGTAGTCTAAACAGCTTTTTTAATTAAATCAAAGGCTTGAACTTAAATGACAGGTACTTTTAACAAATTTTTTAACCAAATTTTTCGGTTGTGTTGTGTAGCAAAGGGGTGACATCGATTGGTCACCGCGTCCTTGCGATCTAACTCCATTATAGACGAAACATTAATGGATGCTTCGTCTTCATGTCTTTCAATTGTTAATTATTTATGTATGCCAAACCAACTACTGAATGTCACATCAGACAGATTGTAGTTAAATAAATAAACTAAAAAAAAAAACTCCATTAGACTTTTTTCTCTAGGGCTCTTTGAAGGAAAGGGTTTATGTCAACGAACCTGTTACGACTTGAGGACTAAAAGAAAATAGCAAACATGTAATGGTAAAATGGAGTCGCTTTTACCATTATGGAAAACTTTGCAAAAAGAATGATCGCATGTTAGCGGAGTTATGAAATATATTTGGCCGACAGTAAGTTCTAAGGTCTCTAATTTTTTTTGTCAGCAATGAGAGTAAATAGAAAGATACGGTTAATTTTGAAAAACTCAGGAAATATTTCTAAATTTGTAATATAGTTGGCAGCACCATACAATGTACACAGGTCAAGTTACTGCCACTTAAGTGAATGTTATTTTGTACACGTTTAGTGTTCAAGAACAACGTGTAGTCATCCGTTTTTTCCTCTTGTGTGATAGGACACCTATCAAAATTTATCGCCAATTGCGGTGAAGGCATTATGGATGTTAAATATATGCAATCGTGGGTGTGAAAGTTTAAAAAAGGTTTAGAGTTGTGAGACAATAAACCGAAGCAGCCTCGGCTACTAACCAGCCGCACCGAAACCATGATTGCGCGACTGGAGCAAGTTGTTCTAAAAGACCGTCGACTTGGCATTTCCGTAAGATCCGTAAAGTCTATTTTTTATGATGACCTGAGAATGCAAAACATTCTTTAAGGTGAGTTCCACGTATGCTAACCGACTGGCACAAGGCTGCATAGGTGGCAATGTCTCAGAGCATATTGACACATGATGCTGCTATAAATTTCCGACCATGAAGGACACTCTTCGTGGCATCTTATTTTCCAATCGAGCCGCTGTTTCATCAGCGATTTTCCAGTGGGCAAATCACACCCCAAAGAAGTGTTCTCAGCAGCCATGTAATCATAGCGACAACGTTGTGAAAAATATGCACGGCTAGACGGAGATTATGTTGAGAAGTAACAGAAGTTTCAACTTTTTTGAGTAAGTACTTTAAAAAAATCGAAGACCTTAGAACTTGAATCCACTAGGTACTATCGCCCGCTTATAACCAAGGTGTAGGATGCTGTGCAAATCTTTTGGAGATTTCTAGATAGAATTTCTATAAATTAGTTATGCAGTTACTTTCAACCTGTTCCACAATTTACCTTCTAAAATATCACGCACCCAAAATAAAAATTTGTGCAAACCTACTATTACTCAACAAATACCACCTATCAGCCACTATTATACGTTTTCACAGCTAAAACTTAATTTTCAAGATGCGGAAAAATCAACAAATCAAAGCGAAGAAAGGATGGAAAGTAAAATAGAATCAATCCAAAGGTGAAAGCTGCAATTTTACTTACAAATAGCAAAAAGTTGAAGGCACCGAATGGAAAATAACTTAATAACTAACATACGAGTAGCAAAAACCAAGTACAACGGTAATATAAAATATAAAATAACTGAAAATAATTCTCCTACAGTAAATAACAAATCAGCTAACCTTAGTTATATCTAAATCGCTACCCATATTTGCAATAAATTATAAAGAGACCGTAAAAACATTGCCTGGCCTTACGGAAACGATGCAATGTTATAACGAAAGGTTTGGATTGTCGTCTTTGAATCCCCAAGGAAAATGCTGGATTTTGTGCAATGTACACGGCATTAAAGTTATACAAGAGCATACTGCAATAGACAACATACTTACGTCAAATGCTACAGATTGCACATACGAAAACTTGAACCAAATCAAGAAGCACAGCAGCTAAATATGTATTGTGCGACGGTTCTAACTCAATTAACTATAAAGGTTATACTGTCTACCAATAATTGTAAAACAAATTCAATCTAAACAAACAGCCACCAATTCCCAAATCTTTTTAGTTAACAGAACAAAATTTTCCGTTGGTATCAACTTAACAAAATAGTTAGAACTCACCCATCCTTAAAATATTTCCTACGTGCGTTTATTAAAAAGTCACTCCATTCAACAACAATAGTTTTTTAGCAAATTTAAAACTCTATTTGTTCAACTTAGCTAGCCTTATAAACAGTACTAAATAAAAAATTTTATATCGCCATAATGTAGAAATCCTGCTTGTGTCTGAATTACATATCACCGAAGATGTTGCGTAAAGACTCCCAACTGTAATACTTATCATACCCCACCCCATGACGTAATTTAACACGGAAATTTAGGAATACCTATTCGAAGCTCAATCGTACATCATAAACTATCAGCATAGCAAATTAACTTTCTTCAAGACAATAATTTAATTTAAAAAACTCCCAATTCCAACAAATGTGTCATCTATTGTCCTCCTCGACACAATATCACAAAATAAATGGTGCGACCATTCCTTAATTCTCTGGACCAGAACGTAATCATCCTAACCAACGAGGGTTTTAATATCACGCATTGAGGGTCAAGTATACATACCACAAAGATAGAAAATGCAGTCTAAAATGTTTTGAGCCTAAACATAAAGATATCCGTACTTGTCAAAACCATTTTGCTACTACAATCGTACATACTTTGAAAGATACCTATAAAAATGTTGGCCATTTTGGACGCTTAGTTATTGTTTGACAGTCGTTTGTATCAGTTGATGTCAGTGCTTTTGTAAAAATGGAAGAAAAAACAAATACGTGTTGTAATTAAGCACTAGTATTTGAAAGGAAATACCGTGCCTTAATTTAGTTTACAAGGACTCTGACCCATCTGTCAGCGTGGACAGATGGGTAGCTGAATGTAAACGTAGTTGTACTAGCTTGGCTAATGAAGCGCGTTCAGGGCGACCAACAACTGCGACCTCCACTCATAACATTAAAAAAGTTTACCAAATGATACTGGATGACAATAGAATCATGGTTAGAGAGATAGCAGAAATTGTGGGCATATCGAAAGAATACGTTTACCATACACTCACTAAAGAATTGGGTATGAGAAAGCTGTCCGTGCGTTGGGTTTTGCACTTGCTCACTTTAAACTATAAATTTATTTGAATAAACATTTTCAAGGCCCTGCTTAAGCGGTTTCAGCAAAACGAGTCGGGACTTTATACGTCAATCTACCACTGTCGATAGAACTTGTGGACTGCGAAGGGTGAACCTGCTCCAAAAAAGAAGAAAACGGTTTTATCAGCCGGGAAGGTGATGGCGATTGTTTTTTTGGTATAGTCAATAATCTTTGTTCATGGACTACTTAGAAAAAACAGAAAACAATAACGGCGCTATACTACGGATCATTAATGGACCAGTCGAAGGCAGCAATTGCTGAAAAATGATCCCATTTAGAACGGAAGAAAGCGCTCTTCTATGAAGACCACCCACCGGGTTATACTTTGGCGGTCGCCATGTTCAAAAGTTACGAATTGCAGTTTGAATTGATTAACCCCCAACATATTCATCAAATCTGACCCCCAGTTACTATATCCTGTTTCCTAAATTTAAAGTTTGGCTCAGAGAATAGAGATTTCTATCAAACGAGGAGGTCATCGCAACCGTAGATGCCTATTTTGCATAGCAAGGCGCTACTACTATTTGGACGGGTTAAAGAGGTTGAAGCATCGCTGGAAAAGTGTATTGACTATGTTGGAAAAGAAAATTAAATTTTACAGAAAAAGACTTGTTATGTTAGGCTCAAAACTTTTCGGACTGCTCACGTACAAACTAACATTAAATAACCACTATAACTTACTTATTACGAAAAGTCTAAATTGTTCACCATCGGATTCATGAAGTAGGTGGTTAAGACGTAATAGAGAGCAAATTAAAACATTTGTACACTATCTAGCAGAAGTTTTCAAATAAGTTCTGGTGCAATAGATTAATAAGTAAAAGAGGAATTTTAAGTGCCTCTCCAGATGTCATTACCCGTTCAAAAGTTTACTGCTACACAAGCTTAAGAAGAAATAACAAGTCTCAGGATACGATTTGATAACATCAACCGTAGCTCACCAGGGCATTGAATTCCTGTTTAACATAATTTTAAAATTAACACACTGATCACGTCAACTCAATTCGCCCATATAACACTTAACCTCAAATCCAAAAAACTTTAGTCTAAGATGAATGGTTACCTAATCATCAGTTTAATTTTCAGCAAAATCATTCAACAATTCAGTAATACTATCGCATAACAAATTTTATACAAATTACACTTCAACATGAACAATATTGTTTCAATAGAATACGGCACTGTCACGTGCTTTTAACTACACATGGTAGTTGGTACCAATCATTTTGTTGGGATGTGCCCAATAAATAGTGGTAGTAATAAATAGAGTCACCAGAAATATTCTTCCTAGAAATAAAGTGTAGGAGTCGTCAAAAATGTATTTTTCCCTCGAATTACTAATGATTTGTGGAGCACTGACTGGTCAAAACTAGCTTCAGCTATTCAGCACAAACATGTACATTATTATTGCTAATTATATCTTGAACATTTTTGGGCCTACACGTTCTAAAAGATGGTGCGATCTGAAATAGAAAAGATTAAAATGGTTTTTTAATAGTGTTATCAAGGAGAAAATATGTTAGTAGTTATTTACATTCTACTTTACAAAGTGTTAAGTAAATAAGTCTCATGGAGCATCCACCAATGCAAGAAGTGTCTTGGATTGGAACTGTTTTCTATCTTATTTCACTTTGTGGTTGTAGAGGTCACAGATAGCTGTGGAGTTGTCAAATACACTAAGATATACTTGTGACTGATTGAGACGACGGCGCAATTATAGAGGGTGGTATTCCTTACATACTATGGGGACGCCAAAAATAAATCAAAGACCCCAGTACCAAACTACCTGGTGTATATTCACATGGGTTTCTTCCGCATACTCTCAAACGCCAAGTTACAATTGGTCTAATGACTGTTTTTAGTGGCATCTTACTTTTGGAATGTAGCAAATTGTCCAAAACTTGTATGGATGCTTTATCTTTATTAACAACGTTTTTCACGTGAAATCTTCAAGTGAGCTTCTTGTCTAAGGTTACTTCAAAGAAGTTATATGTCGTTAAAGATTCTAATATTGTCTAAGCTGCGGCACTATCTGATCTTATTTTTGGTAGAAAATAAGACATCCACGCTCTTCTTGGAGTTGATTCTAATTCTTCACCTATTTCACTATTTTTTATTTGATCCAGCTCCCTCTGGATATATTGTATTGCCAGTAAGAGACACAAAAAGCTTGACAGAACCGCAGTGTTATCTGCAAGTTGGACTATCATTGTAAAAAGTATTATCGGGATGTCCCATACGTAGAAGTTCAAAAGTGCGGGAGACAGCACCAAGCTTCGAAGACACCTTTTCAATAAATTTTCAGCCGGACAGAAACGACTGGATTAGTTGCACCATCGGCAGCTAAATAAAATCTGAAGACATTCTGAATATAAACCCGTTATGTTTTATCATATTAGATGCAGCTATGTACTGCTTCTTGGAGAAGCCTTCCGTGATGCGTTTTACCATCCGGAGAAGTTGGCGGATGTTGAAATAGTCGGAGCAGAACTGGAACTGGTTGTCTTCGACCGCTGATTATAACCTTAGGGATAACCGGGCTCAAAGGACAGCGTTGGTGATGACAGTAATACAGACGACTGCCTTCTCTGGGAAAGCTCGCAATGCGCGATTTGAAATGAACACCAGTTCGGGGGCTTTTCGTATGAATCTGCTGCTAGTTTCTTATAGGACCCTGGCGTTTTACTGAGCGGTTGAAGATGATGAGATGGTCAGTACCAGAATTAGCTTAGTCCAAATTGCACTAGCGCTCAAGGAAAGGTCTAAGGTGGTGTGTATTACGTCGTTCTTCTCAAAAATGGGTAATATTGAAAGACACCGATTGCATAATATTTTGAGCATTTTCTATGGAGAATTGAGTGCTGCCTCCCTCAAGCAGTGTTGCAGTACTCCGCGACAGCAAACTTACTTCAGCAGTTAACTGTCAGTACTTCTGTTAATCGTTGAGGTGCAGCGACTGAAACTCACACTTTCGCGACCGGTTTTTCTCATGTATTCGCTCTTTCAACTTCGGATGCGAAAGATCTCTTCCATCTCCGACACGGACGGAGTTCGTAGCGAAGCAGACGGGTTATTGAAGAGCGGATGCTGAAGATATATCCATCGATTCTTTCAAGTGGACCGTGGAAACGGGCCACGTGACGCAATAACGGAAGGAGACGTCTTCGGCTTTATCTAGAAGTCACTATCAAACTCGCTGATATTCTTGAGAGTATACTACATGTGGACATTGCCGTCCTTTGTAGCCAGGTTACTTCCTTCGCCACCAGCTTTGTGCTTTGTGCTTTCGGTTCATTACACAGCGAGTTGCATGAGCTTTGATGTCATGAACTGGTATGGTAAGATAAAGGTGCCTGATAACTACCGTACGCTCCTCTTTAGGCTGATATGTATGATAAATTATTTTTCCTTCTTTTAAGTGTGATATTTTTGTATGTATTTATAGTTTCTGCTGATTTGTTTAATTCTTTTCTTTTTTTGACAGTTTGCCAAATATTATCGTTTCCTTTAATTATTTCTTCCATATGTTCACTGCCATCTAGCTGTTTATTATTATAGTTAGAGATTAATATGTTAGGGAAGTATAATATATATTAATATGTTAGGGAGGTATAAAAATTGTGTTTATAAACTTTGCTGACTATCGCATGTTTATAGCTATTTTTAAAATTGTGCTTGGAGGTGAATGTATCCTTAGTGTATTACATACCCGTAAGTGGCATTTGGGTTACTTGCATGGGTAGGATACACCATACTTCATTGATGTTAATAATTGGTGCACTTTATTTAAATAGCGTAGGTAAAATATTGGTACACTGGATCTTTGGTCAATACAATGCTCAGTATTGTTGATATCTCAAAAGAAATGCAGTTCGTCTTAAATCTTTATTTTTATAAAACTAAATAACTATTTAAAAGAAAAGATGTATGCATTTCTCTAGTTTAGTACACACAAAAATTTCAACTACAGTGTGGTTTGTTGCGAGCTCTATGAACAATTCTCTTGGCATTCGCAGTGGGGTTTCTTAACCCATTTCAGCTGGAGCTGCATTTGAATCTTTTCTAAAGACGTATGGTACTGTAGGTAGAACTGCATGTAGTATGTTTACCTATTGTTTAATTTGATATCAAATAATTGCATTTCTTATATCACGATGCCAGAGCGCGATTAGTTTATTTGTGGTAATTATGATTTTAAGTAAAAGGTAATCTTCTCTTGAAAGTTTTTTTATCTTTCTTATGTTTACTTACGAACGTTTCCGGGTTGATAGCGAAATAGCAAAATACCAATGTTCTTTATTTTACTTTTACTTTAGCGACCTATGTAAATATATGTATGTACAAAATTAGATCTAAGAAACAAAATTACCACGAAAAGTCTTGGGTTTCTGTTGAAATGTAAATAATAGTGATTTGTGCACAGTTTGTGTTGTGTTGTTTAATAATTTTCTACTTGATAAATAGTTTCTTATCATACGCACTGTAGTTTCGAAAATTGGTTTTAGTTTTACTGGAGAACAGTACTTAGTTCAATATCTAAAGCTATTGTAAGGGTTAAAGGTTTTTGTTAACTATTTAGAAAGTTGACTTAAAATAAATTACAACATTCTGTTATATAGAATCTTCATTTAAATAAAGAAATAAAAGCATTATGTCATAATCTTAGATGGGTAGGTCGTTGGCAGGAAATAACTTTAAATCAATGCTTTTTCAGCCGTTGGACACTGTTTTGTATAACTACCTAAAGGTCTGTTTTGTATTTACTAGGAATTTTTATTTTCTTGGCAAGGTATCTTACTTTATTAGATCATTACGGCTGTATTTATTTGCCACTTCATTATAAGTAAATTTAACCCACCTATTTTTTCATGCTCGGCGAACACAGTGGGTCAATTTGACCCTGTGCAAACCTTGACAACATTTCAAAAGGCCGTGTCCAATCGACTTGAAAAACTTCAGTTTTTTACGTCAACGTGATTTGATGTTCACAGTCCGGAATAATAAAGTAACCCAATAATATAGCAACGCGGTGGCTCAGATGATTCAACCAGTTGGCTCTGTCCTCTAGTGCGCGCGCCGAGTTCGAGTCTCGCTCAACCCATGGGGTGTATGTGAATGTCCTAGCATTTAAGTGCATGATAGTGGGCACAATAAGCCCTTGAGGTTGCAGTGCCTGTAAGTGTGCCAAAAAAAAAACAATATATGCATTTATTTTATCCAAATTAGTTGTATCATGATACGTTTGCATCGTCACACCATCAGTCATCAAATGAGCGCAGACATACTCTATTTCTTATTTGTACATTCGACAATCACGTTACGCATTTCCACATAAAAGAGGAGATTCCAAAATTCATAAAAATTGTTGCAATTTTCGGCACCATTTCTAGGCCCTGGGACTCTGTCGGGTACAGCCAATCGATCTAATATGAAAAATAAAAAAAATGTATAAATATGAGAGAACGAGAGGGGAGAGATGGAGAGAGAGAGAGCGAGAAAGAGAAAGTTCCATTTTGTGTTTCGCAGTACCGTTGTCGGTCGACCTCTAGCTTCCGTGCATTGGTTGAGACTCATGGCTTCCACATCTTCCACTTCACTAAAGTCTGAGCTTGACGTGTCAGTACTAGACTGCACAGTCAAATTATCCTCTTTAGAAGAACTATTGCCACCAATGGATTGGTTCTCTTCACGTAGTAAGGCATTAGAAACATGCGACCGCAAATTATACGCTATCGTGCTCACAACTGAATGTACACTGGACACTGTATAAAGCAGATGCAAAAGAAAAACAACGTGAGAAACTGTTTTGGCTCAACTCTGCACTTCTTTCTCGTAATTACAAGCGTCAATATATTTTTTTTGTTTTAGAGCAAATCGACACAGTATACAACAAGGTCAGAATGACCGTCAACCGACTTTCGACGCTCTCAGAAGCCTACTGAGTAATGCGCATTGCAAAATAAGCATCCTTAGGTGTAGTTAGTACCCTACTACTGGTAGATGGCGTCCATCCCGCCAATTTTCAAAATGCTTTAAAGATATTTACGATAAGAATAGGGTTATGGGTCAAAATGACCCCGGGTGTTTGCGAAGAGTTAAATTTAGATAAAGATTGATATTTCTTGATTTATACTCCTAAGCTCTCCATCGTGGTAACAATAGCAGACCAAATTTCTTTTCCGGCTGTGGCTCTCGTCTCCTTAGTAATGTCATGCTGTGCAATTTGCACTGGTAAGCGCATTTCCTAGCGTCCACTATTTACTTTACAAATTGTGTTAATTCAGTAGACTTAGCAACGTTACTGATACCAGTGGTTGTTCCTACAACATCCACTTTCTTGATCTTGCTACAATGATGGTTGTCATCGATTGATGTAACATCACTCGTGGCACAAATAATGGCTGGTATTGTGTTGATAGCTGATTTAACTAAAATATGCAAAGTACATGGGAGCTTGCTTTGTAGACTGCAAGTATAATTACCTACCGCAGAAGTTAAAACAGTGTTTTATCTTGGTTGGTATTTATTGTCGTTTTCAACTCGATTAATGCTTTAATCAAAGACCTGTTGCAAAAAGATCCAGCGCTGCGATAATAGTGTAAATCAGAGTGGGGCCAAACTTTGCATCTCTTTTTCAAGGAAAAAAAATAGAATATAAATTGTATTTTTACAGAATAAAACAACGTGACGGAAAGTTTTATTTCCATGCATTTTAAAGAGGTGGTGTCTCTCATTTTGCACTGCTAAAGTCGTAATCAAAAGTTGTTTATTACTCTTTCTACTATAATGTTGAGAGATACGCCTGATTTCTTGAAGTGCTGCATTTCGTAAGGCTTAGAGGGTTCTAGAGCGATGTTTGTAAACCTTATCTTTGAGATAACACTGGTCAACCTCCGATAAACGAGTTAAGCAAGCGACGTCACCGTAGTGAGAGATTAGGGGCCCAGAAAACATCTTACACAGTACCTGCACCAAAACTTTTCTAGTTGGAATTCATCATATTATCATTTTCACATACCAATCTAAAATAATCCAACTTTATTCACCGCACAGCAAATAAAGACATATTCGTGGTAGAATGTTCACTCCAACAACAAGGAAGGTTTTGTTTTTTAACACATCCCAACAAATTAAAAGGCGCTTTGCGGCAAACATAACAACGCATCATGTAAAACGCTTTCCAAAATATTTCTACACATTTTCGATTTTGTCAATTGCGTTTGTTAAGAATAATCATCTTGTAGGTCTTAATATAAAATTCGCTTTACAGCACTACTAGAGCAGTGAAAGCAATGGCGTGATTGTACACAGATTGTCTCAAGGACGACAAAATAAAACGTCTTACTGCACTTTCAGGTGTTTGAGCATTCCGAGGTTTTCCTTCTCTGTATAAAATCAATAGTTTTCTGATTACAACAAAATCGATTTTTGATCAGAAATAGAGGTTTGAGGCACAAATTAAAGCGCTTCCAAAAGCACTATTCTGAATGTACTTTTTGACAGCAAAAGCTTTTGTTCGTTACCTACTAAGGGTTCCGATAGACAAAACTTTCCGACTATTCACTTAGATCATTTTCTCCATCCTCAGATTACACTTTGTTTCATAACCTTTTTATAAAATAGTCATCTGTCATAGATGTTTTAATTATAAAGGCATTGTCTGTAGCTATCCTTGTGCCTTATGCTATGGTTTGTACAAATAATCATACAAACGATTTAGGTACAACAAATGATGACGATACACAGAACATTTAATGACAACTCAGAGTGCAACGTACCATGTGTGGTTGTGGTGCATAGTGAGTGATCGAAAATAAGGAATTCCACCAGATATCACTGTACGGATACTCTTTTGCGTTGATGCCCTAGTTTATTTTAATTCTAAATTAAACATTTCTTTGCATGTGTTTTGTAGCTAAAACATTGTTGCTTTCACATGAATTAATTTTCTTATATTTCGAGACTAAATGTTTGTTTTTAGAAGTTTGTAATTGTGTTATTTTAATTAATTTATTGAAAGAATAATTTGCAATTTTTTCTACTCAATGTCTTCTTTTAATGTGTCTGATTAATAAATTAGTTTTAATTATTCTGTTGTCGTATAATCTTTAGACAAACTCTTAACACAGTAACTTTTCTTCGTATCCCTAATTGGTGATTGTTTAATATTTCAAAGCTCTTGAAGCACTTCAAACAAAATGGCTGAAGTGCCAAACTGTTATCACTCAAGAATCACATTCCATTATCCGTAGCCCGTCTCTGCGCCCTTTTTACAGCCCTTTGAAGCGCGGCTTTGTTGGATGTTTCTGTGCGTTCGCGAGTTATTTTATAACGATGATTCTGGCGCAAATTCGTCCAATGCGCCCTAATGTGCTCATAACCCGCCCCACGACCCTTCTAGCTCCTTTTACAGCCTTTACTGCTGCATGTTTTGCAACATATTTTGAGAGACGAGAATCCATAAGCGCGGCTAGTAGGCACGCGCTGGCGTTTTTACGACGCGTGCCACACAATATAATAATAGTTCAGAGTACAAAGCAAGAAAAGAAAATGGCAAACTGACAATAAAATCACAGTAAAATCTGAAGAGATAAGAAATAATAAACTAAATAAATAATTTATAAAAAATGTCATAAACACTGAAAATAGTGTTATCATAAAATAAAAGGCAAGTAATGCTAAGAAGGCGTTTTACATATAAAACACTTTAAAAGGGTTAAAATGTAATCACATCATTTTTATTATAAAATCTATAGACAATTTTCTTCTTAGAATACAACTACAAACATAGTTGTGAAATAAATGTAAATTGTTTATCAATACGTTCATAGTCAAAGCACATTTGAACTATGTGAAAAATCATTACAAAATTTTCTTCTTACCGTGCAAAGTACGTAAAATCGCAAACAAGCTCAGTCGTTATTAAAACATCTTTTTCCTCATTTTCCAAATTTTGATATAAATAATAATTATCGGAGTCTAGGCTATAAGAAAGGATGTTTAGTTTAGGAATAATTTAGCAGATTTATGGACAGGGGCACCGTTGTAGAGCAGTAGAACACTAAAATTGGTTTTCCTATTTCTCTTCTTACAAAATCTTTAAAATTTTTAGGCAATACTCTCGTAAAAGACTTCTTGTATCAGAACTAATTAGTCAAAGATTATCTCAGAAAATTGTTACCGTAATCTTATCAGTTGACGAGTAGCTTCAGAATTTTATTAGCAATGGTGATTCGTTAGGTTTTTTATTGTATAATTGTTAATTAATAATTATATTTTAAATGTTATTAACAGTTATTAATGTTAGTAAACATTAATTTAGATCTACGCTAAAACTGCTTCCAAAGGCGGCAGCATGTTATTATTAACCTTTAAACTAATTTTTTGAGCAGCCGGTTTTAAGTCATGGTTATCGTACTGGAAGTGAGCAATATCAAGTATCTACTAGACCATAAATAATTAAATAAAATCTCAACTTTATTTTAAACTGCTACGTAAAGTATAGAAGCAAAAAGTGTCTCAAATTGAACTGTTGATTTATATTTTAGAAAAAATAATTTTTAATTAATTTTATGATTTAATTTGATCAAACATCTAAGTACACATTATCTGATTAAATATGAAAGATTGATAAATGGCCACCTTGGCTTTGGCTGCAAATCTTGGTTCTTATCACAAAATTTTCCTTTCGATTTCGCATATGTTCTAATCAATTTCATCGAATTTAACGGGAATCGTCCACTATTTGTAGATTACTGGCGTAAACCTTTCATTTAAGATAACCAAAAAAGAAGTCGTAGGATGTGAACTTATAAAGTCTTGCTGATTAGTTGACATCGACATTTCATGAAATTGCACAGCTAAAAATTGTAGCACCGTCTTGCTGGAACCACATTTGTTCCAGAGCCATGTTGCTAACAGGCGCCAAACTTGAAAAAATTGGGCATTATTAAGCCCAAAACCTATACCACGTCAAACAGTATCTTGTTAGGGTGCATTTGCTTTTTATGAGTTACATGAGGATTTTTTAAATCCCAAATGTAACAATTTTATTTATTTGTGAACCTACCAAGTTGAATATGCAATTCATCGCTAAAAACAAGTTTTAATCAAACTGATGATGCACTTAATGATGCTCTGTAAACCAATCGGCAAATTATCGACGCTGAAAATTGCCAGCAAGCTTATGTTCTTACGTTCGTTAAATTTTGTAGATATGAAGGTACAAATACCTGTACCTGAATTAATATTCAGATCCAATTATTATACACGATGCTTAATCAGTGTTTTCGAATTTGACACGTTGACTAACTATGACAGTATTCTTATAGATTAATGCATACCTATAACGATCAGCTCATATTGTCGTCATACGTCCCAATAATAGAGTTGTCATAGTTCATTGGCATACTACATCTCCAGCTTCAACTGACGTTTGCTGTTTCATATCGGCTCCATTCAGTTCTCTGAGTTGCTAGTTTGCTGGTCTTCTCGTTATTCTTAAAATTCCACGTAGATATTTCATCTCCAGAGTTTGTATTTTGTTTTTTATCTTTTGTTAGTATCCAGCTTCCGCATCCAAATATCTTATAGGTACAAAAACTATTCTGTAAACACTGATTTTTGCTTTCCTTGACACTTTCTTCGTAACGGTAAAATCTGAAATATTTTACTAATCTATCTATTATTTTTTAGTCGTTTTTTGCAAATTTGGCAAATAAGTTATCAACAAAAGCACACACTTCTAAAAGTACTGGTTCTAGATTTTTACACACCACAGCTACTGCTTTACTTTTATTTTTACTTCCTTGATGACATCGTCTAAAATGATGTTAAAGGGGATTTTTCTCCTGCCTCTGAAGTTTGTTCTAGTAATTGTTTTATGGTAAATATATGGTCTTGGTCATAAAACCACTTTGTGGCTGTTCGATGTGCCGCTCTATTTGCATTCTTGATCTTTTTCAAGTATCCTCTGATACACCTATAAAGCAGTACTTATGATGGTAATACCTCTGTAGTTTGAATAGTTTGTTTTGTCACCTTTTTGAAGATTAGTGCGGCAATACCTATTTCCCAATTATGTAGTATTTTTCCTTTATTCCATATCATGTTATACATATAAGTTAAAATGTAGATGGTTTCTTCTCCAAATTTATTTAACACCTGTCCAGTTATTTGGTCGTAAGCTGCTGCCTTTCTTTACTCAATTTTTTAATAGTTTCTTTAATTTCTCCTTTGCTTACTTTTTGCCCTTCTTTTATTTCACCTTCTTGTTCTTGCTTCCTCTCATCTTATTCTGTCGGTATTGAGTATCTTTTATAATCTTTTTACTATCTGTTAATATTTGTCAATTTTTACTTTTAAGAATGTTTATAGTTATTGTTGTTTTCTAGTTTTTATATTATTTAACGTTCTGTAGAACAATTTTTGATTCTGTTGATAGTCCTCTTTCATCTTTATACCAAATTGCTCCCAAGCTCTGTTTTTAGCTTCTCTTATTAGTTTTTTACAATTGTTATTTTGTTCTTTGTACTTAAGTATTTCGTCCACTTTCGTTTCTTTACTTTAACTGGTTCTTCAGTATTGATCTTGCGTTTTTATTTATTCATGTAATTCTACATGTAAACTTTGCAGACTTAGTTAATATTGTTTTAATAGTTACCCACATTCTCTCTATACTCAGATTTTTTACTTTTCATTTAATTCTGTTTCTACTCCATTTGAATACTTTTTGCCTATCTCGTTATTATTTAACTTGTGTAACTTTATGGTAACGAGTGATACACATACATATTTAATTTTTGCTGAATCTGTTGTTATAAACTTATACATGGAGATTATTTATATACACTAATTACATAGCTATTATTTCAGAAAAAATGCAGAAATAATAACTGATATTTAGTAGCAATAAACATTGTTCTGCGATTTTAGTGGAATCTATTTAAATAATGACGATTTTCCCCTTGCTAGGAAATGATTATTGTCACTTTTTATTTTCTAGAAAAAACTACACTTTAACCACTAATCCCATCTAATTCAACTATATATTACCATATTCCAAACCATTCTCCTACCCGTTTGATAAACACAATATTTTAATGTTAATATACCTTTTAAAACATCACTTTCCGAATGAAAGCCCAAACCGAGTTTGAAAGTAGAAAACACACACTAAAATTTTACTTCATCTCACTGCTTCCAAGAAAAGTAAGGAACCTAAAGAAAAATTAATCACGGTAGCAACATTTTAATGCAAATCATAATCACAACTCCCTGATTTAGAAAATAAAATAAAATATCAAGTGGGATATAATTGGTCCACCAGAAATGAGAAGAAAAGGAGAAGGATTTGTCAACTTGCTTAGGGTGGTCCAATCAAAACGCACGATGGTAATTGTAAATAAAACAAAAAGTTTTCAGAGAATTAACTTAACATTTTTTATTATGATAGAAGGATCTATGACAATTATGTGTGAATCAAAATATCGGCCAAATTCTCGCCACGGCTTCGGTGGCATACCTCTATCCGATGGTCCATATTTTCAATGACTCTGAGACATAATTGAGGTTCAATGTCGTTAATGTGCCGAATTATCCCATCCTTTAGCTCTTGAATTGTTTTTGGCTTAGTGGCGTACACTTTTTCTTTTAAATATCCCCAAAAAAAAAGTCCAACGGTGTCAAATCACATGATCGTCGCGGCCAATTAACATCGCCACGACGTGAGATAACACGGCCATTGAACTTCTCGCGCAAAAGAGCCAGTGTTTCGTTGGCTGTGTGGCAAGTGGCACCATCTTGTTGGAACCACATATCGTCCAGGTCCATATCTTCAATTTCCGTTATCATCTCGCGATAGCGAACACCATTCACGGTAACTGCTTGGCCGACCTCATACACAGTCACTCTGTGTGGATGCATCAGCTTTTCAACAATCACTCGTGGATTCTCATTTGCCCAAATGCGGCAATTCTGCTTTGTTAATCGATCCACTAGTGAAATTGCCTATCTCGTTATTATTTAACTTGTGTAACTTTATGGTAACATGATCATCATTTAATTTGCTGAATATATTGTTATAAACTTATACAAGGAGATTATTTATATACGCTAATTACATAGCTATTATTTCAGAAAAATACAGAAATAATATTTGATAATTGGTAGCAATAAACATTGTTCTACGATTTCAGTGGAATTTATTAAAAATGACGATTTTGCCCTTGCTAGGAAATGATTATTGTCACTTTTTATTTTCTAGAAAAACTACACTTTAACCACTAATCCCATCTAATTCAACTATATATTACCATGAGCCAGCGTGGTCTCGTGGTTGAGGGACGGGCTGCGATGCTGACGGACCCGGGTTCAATTCCCGGTGCCCTCTGATGGCTGGCGGGTGGCCTACTCAGTCACTAAAAATAATTGAGTACCTGCGTTCACTCGAACAAGGGGTAATAATGGCGGTCGTCTTAGAGATGGTGCCCAACGACCGGGCAGAGAGAGCGAACGTAAGAGAGTCTTAACTTCTCAGTTCGCTGACCGTGCTCCCACGCGGGGCGCAGAGCCTTACCATTATTATTATTATATTACCATATTCCAAACCATTCGCCTACCCGTTTGATAAACACAATATTTTAATGTTAATATACCTTTTAAAACATCGCTTTCTGAATTAAAGCCCAAACCGAGTTTGAAAGTAGAAATCACACACTAAAATTTTACTTCGTCTCACGGCTTCCAAGAAAAGTAAGGAACTGACAAACCTAAAGAAAAATTAATCACGGTAGCAACATTTTAATGCAAATCATAATCATACCTCCCTGATTTAGAAAATAAAATAAAACATCAAGTGGGATATAATTGGTCCACCAGAAATGAGAAGAAAAGGAGAAGGCTTTATCAACTTGCTTATACATTATTATACAAAGTCCGCGCAGAAACCGAGGGAAAATTAAATTTCTCATTAAAAAACACATACAAGAACTTAGTTTGTTTCAAAAAAATATCCAAAGAGTGTCCCACACAATTTTAAAATTGGTTACAAATTATAATCTAAAAATAGTTCACACCTACATCAATACATAAAAATAAGGAAGTACAATTCCAAGAATATCTCAAATGCAAAGAGAAAAATAAACTCCAACTACGATATAACTATAGGCGCTTTTAATGTAACTATTAAAAAACAACACGATGAAGATGAAAGATATATAGCAAAATACAGGTTAGGTAGAAGGAATAACAGAGGAAGAATATGCTAGCAAATTTTTAAAAATCCTTAAATTATATGCTAACAACATTAGCCTTTATAAAAAAGCATAACAAATATAGACTTGGCTAAGCTATGGCACTGATGCCAAAAATAAAACTGGCTTCATCTTTGTTTTGTGAAATAAATTGTTCAAAATATAACAGTCTTAAATTTACTTAATACTGGAAGTGGCCATTGTGGAAAAGAAAGATAGTAATAACGTTGGTGTGGCGGCCTTTTCGCCCTTGAACCGCTTTATATCGCGGCGACATGCCGGGGCGGCTTGGACATCTGCCGCTAGGTTTTGCCGTCGCACACACAGAACGACGTATATAGGCTTTGCTCAGCCGACAAATACACGCATCGCAGCTCGGCCAATTCGGTCGTGTCTTAATACCCCGCATATATACGTTCCGCAGCGCGGCCAATTCGGTCGTGCTTAACAACCCGCTCATATTCACACCGCATCACATCCAGTACGGCCGCATTTAACATCCCGCAACATACAGGAAGACAGCGCATCAAGGTGGCCACCGTGAAACCATCGCCGACGAAGCCGAAGCCGATTCAGGTGAGCGATTTGGCTTTACTTTCGGTGGATATCGGTAGCCGCCCCCATCCGCATTCGCGCTGGCCGTTTAGGGAACGATTTGAGCCTTATCGGTTTACGGACCAAGAAGGGCCGTACACGTGCCCGACCGCATCACGAGAGCGGCTATTTACACGCCTGCCTCTCCATCTTTTTTGGTCCTTATGAGCCGTATCGGTATCGTATCCCACACCGCACCACGAGAGCGGCTATTTACACGCCTGCCTCTCCAAACTTAAACAAATACGTAAAAAATTAATCGATCTTAATAAACTTAAAGAACACAAAGAGATGTACATAGAAGGACTGAATAATGGCATGATAAATATTGGACATATTAAAGTAGAAGAGATAACAGAAATTTAATTTAATATAACAAAAACAATGAAGAGTCAATAATTTAACAAAAAGAACAAAGAAAATAGAAGAATGAGTAACGATATACAAAAAAATAAATAAGTCAGGAAAAAGATGGTACAAAAATACCTTGAAGTAAGTAACAAAAAGTAATAGAAGTAATCACTAAAAACAATAAAAACGTCATATCCTTACAAAAACACTACAGAAATCACAAAATCTTAGCTATTAAAGAAAATATTAGAAATAGAGAAAATACTTCTAACCATCGAAAATAATCTACAGTTTGAAAATACGCAAACTACACTATACAAAAATAAGAAAATCATAAATGTCAGTTTACAGGATGTACAAGAAATAAATAAAAAAATAACGGAGATACGCCTTGCATGGCCTTGTAGATTATGAAAAAGCGTTCCACTATATGAAACAATGAATTATAAGGACTTAACCACATAAAATAGACCATCTTTATACAACCCCATTAAGAATATACACAAACAGCCGACAAACATCTATGAAAGTGCACAAAAACACAGATAGATTATCTAATAGCAGGGATATAGGAGAGAAAAATACGATATTACCATAGTTATTTACATTATATCTGAAAGAAATACTTAAAAAATTAGACTGGCCACACAAAGGAATTAACATATGTGAAGAACGTCTAAAGATTAAGATTTTCTGGCGGCCTTATTATATTTGCGAATAAACAGGAGATTTAAAATCGATATTAATAGAAATTACCACGAAAAAGAAAAATAGTTCTAAAGAATAATTTAAATAAAGCAAAAGCAAATGAGGTGTACTAATATAATATAATAGAAACTGAACCCCGAAGATGACTGGCATTGTCAACGTACAGAAAATTATCTTACATAATTAAAAAAAGAAAAAGTTTTTTCATTTACGAGTTAAAGTTTTTGTCTAATGTAATTTCCCTGTTTCGACATATAAAGTACAAAGATGGACCATCACACAACAACTAACAATGAAGGCATGTTAGGCAAGAAACCATGTAAAGATCAATATTTTGAGATCACAATAAGAGACAGCAAATTTAATGAATTGATTCCACAAAAGATAAGAACAAAGAGGGTAGCACAATGAAAATGAAACTATTGAAAACATATAGTAAGATCTAAAAAATAACAAGCGGGACGGTAAAATGATACAATGGAGGCTATGATCGGGAAAAAGCAACAAAAGAAGATGACCAGCGGAATGGTATGGTATAATAGCAAAATTGTAATAGATAAAGATTACACAGAACAAAGAAGATAGAAATATTTAAGGAAAGCTTATGTCCAATACTGCACAGAAATCTTTTCGGTTAAGAGAGCTCAATCTCTATGTCAGTAAAGTTGATAATTTTATCTTCTCATTTGTTTTTTCTTTCCTAAACATTTTCAAAATATATCTACATACTAAAGAAATATGTTATAGATCAACAAACACAGAAGATAAAAAGGTTTCTATGATTCTCTCATAAATACATATTCTTCTTTTAATAGTGGATTAGGGTAAAATCCTAATTTATATTTTTGCGAGTAAAAACTAACTCATCAGATTGAAGACATTTACAAAAGTATATTTCATCTTTTCGCCCCATTAGGGGTCGCATTTAATGGAAAAGAAATATACTTTTTGAGCTTGATGCTTTTAGGCCCAGTAGGTTTAGTACTAACATTAGTCAGTAAAATTAGAATTGAATGCAAACATTTTTTTTTTTGGTGTAAGGGTGCCAACAACATCCTAAAAGCCCCAAATGTCAACCTCACCTGCACGAGAGGTGATAGTCTACACCACCCGGTACACCCTGCTGGAAAACTGACGAGGTTCTGGCGACCCAGTATCGGGGGGTATAACCCGGCACTAGTTGTCCCGAGGTAACGGGGCCCTTGACGTTGGGCTAATTACCCACTTGAGGTACGATGATTCAGAGAAAAATAGGAAGCCTCGGACTAGGACGGAATAAAAGGCAACAACAGGCGAGAAATAGGTTATGAAGAGGAATATGGAATATTACCACACTTAATGGAAAAGAGGAAGAAATAGTAGAGGAGATGATAAAATACAAAACACAAGTATTGGGAGTAGCAGAAATAAAAAAGAGAGGAAATGGTATAAGGATACTAGATAAAGGGTACACACTTTGGTATGCAGGAACCCCGGTAGGAAATAGAATAACAGAAGGAGTGGGAATCATTCTAAGCAACGACGTAGAATCAAAAGTGATCAACTGGGAGGCCATAAGCCCCAGAATAATAACAGTAGACTTAGCATTGCAAGAGAAAGTGGGGATAGTACAAATATATGCACCTACAGAAAGTTCTAACTTGAATGAAAAGAACAGTTCTATGAAGACCTACAAAGAACAGTAGAAAAATGCAAAACAAGAACCGCCATCTAATAATAATGGGAGACTGGAATGCCCACATCGGAAACAACAAAGAGATGGGACACGGAACAATGGGGGAACACGGAGTAGAGGGAGAAATAAACAACAATGGAGAGCGTATGATCGATTTCTGCATCACTAATGAACTACTCATCGGAAACACTCTGTTTAAACATAAAACGATACACAAAATAACCTACGAAGCCGAACAACTTGGACACAAAACCGTAGTGGACTATATAACCATAACCAAAAGCATGAGATATGCATTACATGATGTCAAGGTGATAAGAGGAGCAGAGTTAAGCACAAACCATAGACTAGTGATAGCAGATACAATATTTAGAAAACCAAAAATAGAAGTACCGAAGAAGTACGAAAAATCAAATTAGAAAATCTAGAAACCCACTAACAAGAGAACAATATAGAAGAATAATTACAGATAGATTAAATAACCTCGAAACACAAGAAGGGCACCTAGAGACCCCCTGGAAGCTAGAAGAGAAATGGCAGAAATTCAAAGAAACCACACTTAAAACAGCCAGAGAAATATGTGGAACAAAAATGGTAAATCAAAGCAGTCTAAAGAAAAGAACAAGATGGTGGACCGAAGAAATAAAAGCGAAGATTAAGTTGTAGAAAGAAGCATGGTGCAGATATAAAAGAACAAATACAGAAGAAGATAGAAACCTTTATATGCAAAAAAGAAATCAAGCAAAAGAGGCGGTAAAACAAGCAAAGCAGACCTCCTGGGAACAGTTCGGCACAAAGATAGAACAGAACTATGTAGAAAACCAAAAACAGTTATGGAACATAATTAAAAGACTAAAAGGCAATCAAGCAAAACAGAAAAGAAATATAAAGAACAAAGAAGGAAAACTAGAAACAACGACCGAATGAGTTTTAAGAGCATGGAGGGACCACTACCACAATAAATTTAAGAACCAAGAAGATATTCAAGAAGAACCAGGAATGGAAAGAGTAGATCAGGAGAATAAAAACGATGATATTACAGAAGAAGAAATAAAACAAGCACTAAAAACAACGCGAAATGGAAAAGCACCCGGGAAAGACGAGATTACATCAGAAATTCTCAAGATAGGAGGAGAAACAATCATAAAATGGCTCCAGATAATATTTCAACAAGCGTGGAGAACAGAAAAGAGACTGGAGGACTGGGAGAAAAATATCATAGTGCCCATATATAAGAAAGGAGAAACAGTTAATTGCAACAACTATAGAGCAATATGTTTATCATCAGTGCCCGGTAAAGTGTACTCGAAAGTCATAGAAAAAAGATTAAGAAATGAGATTGAGGACAAAATGGAGCAGGAACAAGCAGCGTTCAGGCCCGGCAGACAAACCCAGTACCATATATTCACAATACGAAACATAATAGAAAAAACAATAGACAAAAACAGAGAGACTTTCTTGGCCTTTATAGACCTTAGGGCTGCTTTTGATCTGGTACCAAGAAGGCACATATGGAATGCACTGGAAGAATTAGAGACAAGCCAAAAGTTAATACGAATAATAAAAAGCATCAACAAAAAAGTAGTAGGCAAAGTAAGACTAAATGGACACAAGTCTGAGGAATTCTACATGAATAGAGGGTAAAGCAGGAGACAGTCTCAGTCCACTGCTATTCATCATATACATGAATAATATAATAACAAAATGCAAAAATGAAACCAGAAGAACAAGAATAGGATATCATAATCTAACACCAGTAATGACCCAAGATTTAATTTATGCAGATGACATACTCCTAATAGCCGGAAATGCACAAACACTACAAAATAACATAAACATTTGGAAAAGAAACCTGGAGGAAAAAGGAATGGAGATAAACACTAATAAGAGTAAAGTTATGCACATTACAAGAGAAGATAATATAGAACAAACTGCCATTCTGATAGAAGATAAACAACTGGAGTATGCGGATAAAATGGAATACCTTGGAACAATCATCAGTAAAGATGGAAAAATAGAAGAGGAAATTAGACACAGAATAAGTAAAGCAAACAAAATATACTACCAAATAAATAACACTTTAATAGGCAAGAAAGAGCTTAAAGTTAGAACAAAAATGCATTTATATAAAACCATCTATACACCTGCACTAATATACGGAGCGGAATCTTGGACATTAGTGGATAAACTCAGATCAAAATAACAGCTTCTGAGATGAAATATCTACGGAAAGTAGTGGGCAAGACCAGGAGAGATAGAGTTAGGAACAAAAGCGTAAGGGACGAATTAGAACAGCAGCCAATAATAGAAGAAATAGAGAACAAACAATTAAAATGGTACGGACACCTTATGCGCATGAGAGCTGACTCATACCCGAGGCAAATTTTTGAAACCAGACCAGAAGGACAGAGGAAGACAGGCAGGCCCCGAATCAAATGGGAGGATAATATCAAAGAGTTGACAAGGAAAAGAGGGAGGACCATTCAGGAAGCTAGAACGTTAGCGATGCAAAGAACCAACTACAAGAAATGGATAGAGGTCCCAACGCTGTAAGGCATAAATGGGAAAAGAGAAAGAAGAAGAAGAAGAAGCAAACATTTTTTATTATTTAATTATTTGATGTCAGTATTTAACCCAAGACTAAAAAATAATTTGATTCTCACGCACCATCAATAAAAATTTGTCACACCTGTATCAGATAGATATTTGAACTTTAGAATATGTATACGAATGACAAAGCTTTTAAAAAATCACCAACTTGGTAATGCTTTTATGTAACGTAGAAGTTTTACAAGAGAAAAAGAATCTCTACTTGTCACGCTTTATGTTGCCCTAGTATAGTTACAGAGAATTTAAAAAACACAATGTTACAAAAGACCACCATAAGAGCACAAATATTGATTTATCCACTAGTGATAAATCGGGGTAGAAATTAAGAACTAAAAAGAAAAAAATTACAATAAAACATAGAATACGAGAGCAAAGATGGCTAAGAAAAAAAAATAATTTTGAACAAAAAAACTAACCGGTTGCTATTGTCAAACTTGCTACAGTTAGTCTGCTATATGTAAATAGTGCAGTAATAAAGGCAACAATGTCAAGCACACGTATCAGTGTTTTTATAAAATTAAAAAAAGAAAAAGACAAAGTGAAAGCACTTAATCGATCTAATAATCATAAAGATTATTTAACTGCACAAAAGTTCAATCAATAAAAAGGGACTAATTATGCAAGTAATGCTTGTTATTAACAAAACTACGAGTTACGTTAAGAAAACTTCATTCAAATAAAATAATGTTTACGAAAAACATTATTATGAATGATTGTCACGCGATGACGTCATGCGTAACTTTAGACCGAAATTAAAATTTCACTTAAACCTACCTTATGAAATCAAAGTTAGAGTAATAGGGGTCTATTCTATTCTACTTCAAAACCAGTTACTAAATTTACATTTTTGTTTGTGCTTTAATTTATGCAATATATTAAACTAGTTTTGCTATCACAATTTAATCAAACACAAAATTAAAGTAATTTTAAAGTTCGTACAATTTAAATTATAGTTTATCATATTACGGTGTTTTAGAAAAAATTATATTAATTTCAGTTATAAAAATATTATACAGCTTCTCTGGTGTGACTGAAGACAAAAACGGCGAAAAGCAACCCTCCAAAAATGTGCCAGGATTTTTAGATATTCGATGGGGTTACGAAAAAGGCTCCCGTAATCTGCTCGACTTGCTGACACGGAGTCCCGAGAATTCTAGATCGAGCGGAAACATATGTAACGGTTAAGAAAGTTGGACGTCATCTTCAAGGAAGACATTGCAACGGTCCTTGCAGCAAACCTTAATGACAAACATTATCCGTGGAATAGTTGAACAACAGGACAGCATGGATTTCTCAGATCCCAGTAATTACGGCCTGCATGGTCGATTGGATGTACTAGACATTGTTGCTTTCAAGGGCGTTTCTATGTGATAGACAGAATACATTGCAAGTTGGATAGCGGCAATAATCCAGAATTTCTAACCTTGGAAATTTCCAAAAAGCTGATGACGTCTTATTTGTTCCTTCGTCTTCCTTAGTTGGCAGCCTTCGCAATACATCTAAAGCAGACCATGAGACCCATGCTAGTCAACTGCTCTGATATCACCTTCTTGCCTTAATTCAGGAATCTATTCGCTTCACCACCAACCTTGTCCACGCTGGAGGTGGTCAAAACCTTCTACCTCCAGAGCAGAAATAGCGTCGCGTCAGCGACCGCAGTCTTTTCTAAACTGCATGCACCAGCAGAAATAATGAAAACTATCGTCAGGGAGTATCACAAAGTCGCATTGGAGAATAAGCTAGTGACCAAAATGCCCTTCTCTGGCACTGCTTATACACAAAGAGTGTAACGTCCCCTACACTGCTTAAGACAAAGCTAAAACTTTTGCCAAGATCTACAACGACGCTAACTTTGACCAGTTGATGGCTTTGTAGGGTGCCTTCAGGAACAGGACTCCCGCAACTGTCTGAATCCAATGATCTACGAAGTCCTCCAGCTCATCCAAGTCCTGGAACTTTGCAAAGCATTCCGTCCGGATAGAAACTGAATTACGTGTTGCAGGCTGTTTTAAAGAAAGCGATCGTTTTTGTTATCTCTATTGCCTATGCTGTCTTGGTCTCTACTGCTTTCCGAGCCCTTTCAAGATGGCATAGGTCATTATGTTCCCTGAGAAGTTAGTGATTTTTCTCCAAGACTACAGACTGATTTGTTTTGTACTGATAGTGGAAAAGCTTATAAAGTGTTAAAAACTTCCAACCAGGGTGTGGTATCATGACTTGACTGTCTCGCTGTCTATAACCTAGCTCGTTGAATCCTACCTCCCCAGAAGGAAATTTCAAATTAAGTTTGATGGCTTAAGGTCAATAAAGTGACAACTGCGAACCGATATCCCTCATGCCAACAATGCCTCTAATTGCACTGGCAAAAGACACAATAGTGCTGTCCAGCACGCTAAGATCATCCTTTGTAACCCGATAGCTGTAAAAGAAATTTGAGTAAACTTGAAAGACCGGTCTGTTCTACACCTAAATACCACTTCACTCATGTGAGATAACCTAGCAAACCTTAAAATTTTCAGAAAGAACTACAACTTACGATTTCCATTATAAGACGGACTAACACATATAGGGCACGATAACTTAAACTTCTATATCATATACATCCATACAAAGAGGACTGAGGTGAAGGGTTGAACCTAGAATCCTTTTAGTTTCGCCAACGAAGTCAATGTCAATTTGAAAGGTACAATTAAAGCTAAGTTGCGGTGACAAAAGTGTACCATAAACAAACCCGGCCAATGGAAGTACATAATTGGAATCAGTGCAATTTTTAGTTAAATGCTAACAATCTGTAGAAGAAATAATGTCTGTACGTTCTTAAATAATTGTTAGTAAAGACAAACATTCTAACACATAAATCGACATAAATCCATTATTAATCTAAATTAAAAAATAAACCTTTAAAATATTTATAACTTACAAATAAGCGTAAAGGTTTTAAAACGATAAACCAAAATATTGTTAACTTATATTTAAAAAAAGGGAAACAAAATAAACTGTATAAAATTATCGTAAATTTATCATGTATAATGTGTGGTTAATTTATAAATTTTAAAATTAATAAAAATATTTTAATAAAATTTTTAGATTTATTTCTGCTTTTTACAAATTATGTATTTTTAGATTAGATCCGTATTAACGTATTTTTCTTATAATAAGTAACCTCTACTGACGTATTCCGGTATGGTCTAGTGGCTAGGATACCTGGCTTTCACCCAGGAGGCTCGGGTTCGATTCCCGGTACCGGAAATCTCTAGTTTTTATGGTTCCTATCTTATTATTAACGATATTAAATAATACCGCTACCGATTCCTTTTTTTAGTAAAACGTGTTTCATAGCAAAAATTAAATCCACTAAGATTATTTCTCAAAATGTTTAAATTAATGACTTCTTGACAATAGTCAACCAATATTATTGTAACTGAAATATTCGTAGTGAAATTATATTAATTTTCTTCTGAGTAAAATTGTATGAGGAACATTTAGACAATCAATAAATTCGTTACAAATAAATTTATATTCTGAGACAGAAAAATTTAGTTAATTAAATGCTTAACTATATTAAACAAGAGAATTAATTTAAAAATCCTACAAACTTTGAAAAAAGGACGTAAACTGAATGAAAACGTGCGGTAGACTCTTGGCGCCATCTTTGGAGAAACTTTGACAACAAGCTTCAGTTTTATTCAAAATTTATACTTTACTTTAAAAATATAAAACTATTTCAATTAAATATTAACATAAAAATTATATTTAAAAAAAACTTGAATAATATTTTAACTGCTACTTAGAACAATGTAATTTATATACATGGGAATATCCAAAAATTCGGGACTGCATGACAGTAGAATAAAACTAGTTATTGCTTTGTTAACTACAGGGTATTCCAAAACAATTTTTAACAATTTACAGGATTTTAAAAATATGCTCAAAGGTCGCCCTGTATCCACACAGAATATAACTTTATTTAAAAACAGCCTACACCCTTCCAAGAGTTGTACGTGAATTATATGACAACGGCGTTTTATTCGTTGAGGTAAATTTGGAAGATTGTTACAGGTTGTCAGATAAAATAAAGTTTTTAATTAACCCCAAATACAAAATGAGTTAAATCGGGAGATCTTGGAGACCATGCAGTGGGATCCCTTTAACCATCTCCCAGAAATGCGTCATTTAGATGTTTGCCATGACCGGTCTCAAACTCGGGAAAACGAGGCTAGCGACCTGTTTGGGGTAAAACTAAATTACGCTCACAGATCCAAATATGAGGACTCCCGCAATGACACAGAGGCAAAGAAGCGTTCCATCTTTATCTTCTCTTTCTTTATTTTTTAAAGAAAAGCTTTAAGGATTCCAAGCCAAACATATATAGTGGCGAAATTCTAAAAGGTCAACAAAGTCGTGTCACGCAAAATAACTCACTTCGTGGCCCGGAGTGTCAGCGAAAAGAAAGAAACGGTCTACGAAAAAGCCCAGGCATTTGTTCAAGAAATTCAACCACTCATCAGCACGCATGAGCCTGAAAATGTTTTTAATGCTGACCAGCTGGGATTTGAGAAGGAGCTTCATACGGGTCGCACTCTAGAAGCGAAAGGCAAAGTAATAGTTCAGTCATCCGTGCAATCCGTTTCTGCCACCACCCATAGTGGTTTCAACCGCTGGAACACTTCTTTCACCACTGCTCCTTGTATTTGGAGAGCCCAAATGTGAATTCGGACCTATTGTGAAGCGGAACAGCGAACATTTGTCCGATGGCTGCCAGTTTAATCAGAATGAGAAATATTCAAATTTAAGAATAGAATCAGAAGATATTCGTCTCTCTGCTGATGTTAATGGTGATCATAGAAAATTTCCATTACAATCCACTCAAAAAATAAGATGTTTAAATCTATTCTAACAGCACAATCATAACCATTATCTGTCCATTATTTTTCAGAAAAAGTTGTTCTTATATTGGACAGTCTTGGAACCCACAAGAATCTGAAGGCGGTAGAAGTTCCTGGAAAATTTATATCCACATCATACCCCCAAACGTAACAGAATACACTCAACCCCTGGATGTATTTTTCTTCAGGCAGCGGAAGAACTTTGAAAGTTCTCTGATCGGATGATTCTTGATGATTGTGACCTCAACCTATCATCGAGAAATAATATCATCAAGCTGCAATCTCTCATTCATAATCAGTTCAGGTAAAATTTTATAAATTTTCCGCCGAAGTAATTGGCTTCCTGCTATAAGCCAATTGTAACAAATTATATATTTTTAAATTTCAGTGCTCTACAATTCCTGGATTACCACCGCTTCTCATGGTTCCAAGCGACCCTCTAATTTCATTGACCCGAACTCCTTCTGTTTCGATGTCCGTGACCTGGAATGTGGTGACTGCAATGGTTTCAAAGTCGTGAGATGTGCTTGGTGTGAAAAATCCTTATGTACTACTCATTTCTTTACCGAGTACCACTTCCATCAACAAGAATGAGATATTTAATAATATAGTATCATTCTTATGTATTTCCTCTGATAAAAGAACTTTTCTCCGATGGTGTTGCATAATAGCACCTGGGGTCAGTGATAACTTTGAGCCTCAATAACTTAGCTCCCTCTTGCGTTCTGCAAAACATAATAACGCCTAAAGTCATCATTTTTGACCTTCTTTGTAATGATTTGGTTAAGAAGTCAGAATATGACCACGTCATCGCGGACCCTCTTTTAAGAAGAAGAGCTGAACAATGAGGAAAATACATCACATTAGAGGACGTACAGAGAAAACCGAAAAACAAAAAATAACCTGGTATTGGCAATATCACTAATAAAATGACAAAGATGGTGGCACAGAAAATGAAAAAAATTATAAGTATGTCCCCAAAAATTTAAAACTATGAATCAATATCAACAGAATGAAAAACTAATATAACCATATAAATACACAAAAAAAGACAAAAAAGGGTTTAACTAACTATCGAGAAATAATGCTGTTGAGTTCCATATTCAAACTACTGACTAAAATCATAACGCAAAAAATTAACGATAAGGTAGTTATATGCGAACAGATCGACAGTAGACGCAATTTTCATTCTAGAACAAACTAATTTAAAAGTCATTTAGTTGTTTATGTGTCTCATAGACCTAAAGCAAACTTTTGGCCGAATGCGATTAAATAAAAATCTTAAGACAAAACAAGGTTAACACAAAGCACTTAAAAATAATCAAGGAGCTCAATAACAACAAGTCTAAAATATAGACTGATCAGAGATTCGCCAAAGAAGTTAAAAGCCATAAGTATTAGACAGAGAAACAACAATTCCATCTCTATTCAACATCATTATGAACAAAATTATCAAAAGCGTAAACGAGACCAATGCTGGATATGGTAGAGGAAAGGAGACAAATTTGGAATACCAACTCAATTTTTCATATTTATTTTAAACGCATTTATAAGAAAATAAAGAAAGGCAGTTATATATTGTTTAACAGCATTGTTAACCAAAACAGAGGTACAAAACTGTAAGGTAGTTATGTACATGTTAATTCTTTGAAATGCTGTGGAATGTACCAGCGGTTGCTAAAGGTGACAAACATAAAATATATGAATCGTTATTTACAATAGTCACAAATACTTTAAGTACTTATTGTTACATACTGCGTGTTTTGCATGGCACTACATGTTACTTTTCAAACATCGTAACCAAATTTCACCTCTGTTATCTTCGAATTTTTTTTTTACAAAAAATTCAGTCTGTCTTCCGAACATGGCACTAATTATTTTTGTTCCCAAATTCTAAGTTATTGGAGTCGTCATGAATGGACATTGTTTTATCTTCAGTGCTTGAGTTACTTTCTCTAGAATTATGTTTCCCTTTCTTCGCCATGTTTCAGAGTCATTTTCCTTCCTCCTGATGGTTTGCCCTATTGTTGTTCAAGACATAACTGCTTATAGGGTGATGAAGTGATCACTGCAAATGTTCCAAGCTTTCTACCACATCGAAATGTTTGCCTCTTCAAACTTGACAGAGGAGATATGTCGGTTGGTGGGACGATATTTGAAGAGTGCTTGGTTCTTGGTGATTATCTTCTAGTGGGGCTGCTTCACTTCCGTCAAAGTGAGTTAGAGAGTATTTTCTTCAACTTCGTCTGTCCTATAAGTTTCCTTGTCGTTTATCTCAGTGGCTGCAGCAAAGAATTCATGTTCACTAAAGTTGTTCAGATTTAAAAAATAATTACCCGTAACTTTAAAATCATTGACCAACATTTTTAGATACATCAATGTCTGAGCCAGACGTTTATCTACTCGCTGTAATATGTTTTCAAAGCCTCGATGACTGTTCGGTCAAGTGATTGCAATTTGTGTATCGTGTGGGCTGGAAGACATAATAGATGTACAACTTTGCTTCCGCCGTTTTCCAATAGATGGCTTTAGGCGGTAAGTGGTGGTGGAAATAAACAGATGTAGACGTCATACAATAAGCTTGGGCATTTGCCAATATAACCCCATCGAAACATTAGTCGACTTGTGTCCGTATCGTAAAGTTATTCTCGATTGAAAATGTCAGTTTACGAGCCAAATTCTCGTCATTTGCGGGAGGTTTTAATTTTCTGCTTCAATATGAAGAAATCTGCGGCTGAGGCTCATCGAATGCTCTCAAGTACTTATGACGAGACCGCTTTTAGTGAAAGAACGTGTCGTGAGTGGCTTTAACGCTTCAAGAACGGTGATTTTGACATCGAAGACCAGTATGGCGGTGGAAGAGGGAAAGTTTTTATAGATGCAGAATTAGAGGCATTACTTCATGAAAACTCGCGTCAAACGCAAAAACAATTCGCAGGATCATTTGGATTGACTCAACAAGCCATTTCAAAACGCCTCAAAGCCATGGGAATAATTTAGAAAAGGAAATTGGGTGCCACATGAATTGAAGCCGAGAGATGTTGAACGGCGTTTGTTTGCTTGTGAACAGCTGCTTTAAAGGCAAAGACGGAAGAGATTTCTGCATGGACTGTGGACTAAAAATGGGTTAATTACGATATCCCCAAGCGCAAAAGATCATGGAGACTTCCCGGCCACGCTTCCATGTCGACGGCCAAACCGAATATTTGCTCCAAGGTCATGCTCTGTATTTGGTGGGACCAGCTCGGCGTAGTGTATTAGGAGCTGCTAAAATCGCCTGAAACAATCACAGGCTATCTGGATCCAAATTAATGCGTTTAAGCCGAGAATTGACAGAGAATGAAAGACAAACAGCCGAAATACAGCAAGAGACACGAAAAAGTAATTTTGCAGCATGATAATGGTCAACTCCATGTCGCAAAATCGGTCAAAACGGTTGAAATTAAAAGTCCTAACCCAGTTGCCGTATTATTCAGACATTGCCCCCTCTGACTATCACTTGCTTTATCAATCGGCCTGGCTGACCAGCACTTACGTTCTTATGAAGAAGTCAAAAATTGAATCGATACGTAGATTGCCTCAAAAGATGAGCAGTTTTTTCGACGCGGATTCGTACGCTGCCGACAGATGGGAAAAAGTAGTGGCCAGCGATAGACAATATTTTGAATCGTAAATGTATAACCATTTTTTTACAATAAAGCTTCGAATTTCAGAAAAACGGCGGAAGCAAAGTTGTACACCTATTATGATCGTCACATGATTATCCCTCACTAAGTCAATAACCTCAATATTTCTAATATGAGTATTGTGACCGTCAAGGAAGAGTAAAATCTAGATCCATCCAGACAAACGGCATGCTGCAATAGCACATAATGGCACCCCCTTCATAAGCAGTAGGTTTATAAACTTACGGGGGGAAATCATGAGCGGAGCAACTAATGTTTCGTCAGCGCTTATGCACATTGCATTATAATTGAAATAGAACGCACTACTTTAATTGAACAGTTGTGAAAAGAAGAATCTTTTATTGATTTTACGCCATAAATTCTTATTATTTAAATTGGTATTAGATGAATGTTACTCGTCAGTAGGCAGGAAGTCCCAGTAATCTCTGGAAAATAAAATGCTGCACTGCAAATCCATCATAAAACCAGTCTGGGCTTATGGAATCCAGCGCTGTGAATCTGTAAACTATTCAAACTTGGAAATCTTGCAAAATAACAAAACGAAGTCCTTGGGATGAAAGCGTATGTTCCAAGATATGTTCCGTATTGGGTCATTCACCAAGATATCCTTCTACCTACAATCAAACTGCTAATGTAAGTGCAAAATATTAAGCCAAATTTAGTGCTCAGACCAATAATCTAGCATTGGCGTTATTAGACAGACAATACGTCAAAAGACTTAAAAGACCTAACCCGTTAGATTTAATTAATAGATTTACCTAAGATGCAGTTTAGTTTCATTATTTGTATATTGTTAATTTTAAGTTTATACTAGACTTTAGTCTCATCATGCGACAGAAATAATACCAATGAGCATTATTTTCTCATGTTAAGTACTTCATCTACCAGCTAATTTACTGAATATTAATAACATATTGTAAATAATTCAAATAAATATACAAGAAAAAAAAGCTTTTGTGCTCTCTCAAGCTCGTCCCGCATATGGTCGATCTGATTCAAGTCCGAAGACTACGATGATTACGGATTGTTAGCCTTGAACCACTTTTGCAGAAAACGAGAGCGGTGCTTGTGATCATTGTCCTGCTGGAAAACGTAGCCGCGACGAGCCGTGCTGCGCACATGTCGAGGTACATCTTGGCGTCCATGGTTTCTTCGGTGAGATAAATAAGACCGATTTCCTTGCTACAGAAAGATTCATGCACCACGACAGAACTACCGTTACGCTTGACCGTTGGAAACTGTTATTTTGGATCTTGTCGCTGGCCCACAGAACATCGAACGTAGTTCACATCATCCGTACTGAACAGCATGAATTTCTATTCATTGCTCCTTTTTCCACCTTTTCTACTACTGAGTGGTCGGCGTCCATGCTGTCTCATCTGTTGAAGCCGACCCGGCAGTTGAACTAAGGATTCGCGCCTTCTGGAGACAAGATTTCGCGTGGCAGTGAGGCGAGGGTTACTTCTCGCGATTCGAAGTATGTTCCAATCGACGACGTGCGACGTGATAGGAGATGGCCCAAGACCTATTTTGGCTTTAATCAATCCGTGAACCTTGTACTTTTTCCAAACCTTTTGAATAGTCCCTTCGGACATATACATGGTCGCAAGCTGCTTTGTATTCACATCGTCCAAGCGGCCTAAGATTATCATGTCTAGCTGGTGCTGCCGGAGGCAAATACATACAAAACTACAAAAACATAAAAAAGAGTAAAAAATGATTATACTGAAAAACGAAACTGGCAAACAGTCCACCTTCACCGATATTGCTGCCAGCTGCGACTTTCGTGATGAGAGTCTTCAACGGCACATCAGAACAGTGCGCCATAAGTAAGTCTTTTGGTCATTTCGTATGGAAAAGCTTACTCTTAAAGAAAGTTATAGCAAAAAAAGACTAAAACAGAACATACCCAAGGATGCTATTGTAGATAAAGATGGAAAACCACCAAAATATGATGTTAATCATCTGCATTTATATAGGGTTTTCCTTTAAATAAAACAAGTTGTGTATGAGATATCATTAAAAAAATTATTTGAAAGAGTATTCGATTACATTAAGTATGGAATATGAATCGGCTAAATGGCCGCCGAGGCTTTGCTGGGGGGCGCGTATCCAGTCCAATTTTCGATGACTCGACCGCATAAATCGGGTGCGATATCTTTGATGGCATTGGTTATATTGACTTTTAAGGAATCAATCGTCTGCGGCTTAGTCTAACGGTGTTAAATCACACGATCTCGATGGCCAGTTGACGTCGCCGAAACGCCGTCGAATTTGTCGTGCAGAAGATCTGTTGTTGTATGCGCTGTGTGGCACGTAGCGCCAACTTGTTGGAACCTCATGTTGTTGAAAACCATGTATTTCAATTTAGGCTACAAAAATTGGTTATTATCAACTATAACGGCCAATAACCCTGCCGGACCAAAATCCACACCAAACAGTGACTTTTTTGTATGCATTCGCCACTGATGGATCTCATGTGAATTGTTATCTCCCCAAATGCAACAATTTTGCCTGTTGACATACCCATTCATCCAAAAATAGGCCTCGTCGCTGAAGATGATTGTCCGTCCGACATCGGGATCTACTTGCAACTGCTCCAGAACCCAGTCAGCGAATCCTCGACGGTGCCTATGGTCGTTTACCTTCAGTTCCTGGGTTAATTGCAGGCCCAAGTCCCGACGCAAAATTCGCCAACTTGAGGTCTGTTAAAGATTAAGTTCTTGAGCGCGACGAGGAATTGACTGCCTCGGGTTGTCCTGTTCACTCTCGTTCACCGAAGCAATGTTTGCTGCAGACCTCACGTTTTGACGACGTACGGGTGCAGTTTGATTGTTTACTGAACCAATTGATTTGAATTTGTTCAACAAACGACGAATAATCGATTCAACAGAACGATTGTGTGCATCGTAAAAATTGTAGCTCGAACTGAACACTTTTAGTTTGTGTGAAGTGTGGTAATGCACACAACACTGCCAGCTGTAAGAAACACAAAGACACTCCTGCAAAATGTGCCTTATGCGAAGGTCCGCACAAGGCGAATTATAAAGGATGTGAATTTTATCACAGATTCCTAAATTCTCAAAATGCGAATAACAAACTGAACATCCAATCAACCCAAACAGTACCTAATCGCACACCAATTAGTCGTCCAGTCCCTAATATCCAAAGATCAGGACAAGTACGATAAAACACCACATATGCAAATCAAATACGAAGTGAAACCCTGAACCCACAAGTCACACAAGATCCATCCGTAATAACATTAAATAAATTTTTGGAAGGATTTAAATCAATGTTTAACTAATTAATACAGCAAAATAGTATGGTTTTAAGCATGCTATCAACGCTCATAAGCAAAATTCACAATGGCTAAGTTTTTAAGAATAGCAACATGGAATGTCTATGGCGCTCAACAACATAAAGATGAAATCAAACTGTTCCTCGACAACAATTCAGTTGATGTCTTCTTAATCAGTGAAACACATTTTACCAATTGATCTTATTTTAACCCACCTCATTATAAACTGCACTGCAGCAATCATCCAGATAACAAAGCACACGCTGGTAGTGCAATTCTTATTAAAAATAGTATTAGTCACTACGAATTCCCAAAATTTGACAGAGAACACTTGCAGGGTACAGCAATTAAAGTAAAAATGTCACAATATAAATTAACAGTAGCATCAGTATACTGTCCACCTCGACACAATATTAAAAAAGAAATTTTTTTTGAATTCTTCCTAACTCTGGGATCTAAATTTATCGCAGGTGGATACTATAATAGTAAACACACACATTGGGGATCTCGATTGATAACTCAAATAGGCAGAGAACTCTGTAAAGCATTATCAGAACAGCCTTATTCTTACTTATCAACTGGGACCCCTACCTACTGGCCCACAGACCCGCATAAGATTCCAAATCTTCTGGACTTTTTTGTCACAAATGAAACCTCCGCTTCACACCTGCACGTAATCCCAAGCCTTGATCTCTCATCGGACCACACACCGATAATCGCAACTATCAGTATGTGTGCCATAAATAACTACATCACACCCAAACTACACAACAGAAGAACGAATTGGGAAAACTATAGAGACAAAGTAGAACAAATAGTAAAACTCAATATCAGCCTTAAAACTCCTCAGCAGATCGATGAACCTCTTACAGATCTAACAAATATTCTTAAACAAGCTGTTCAAAGTGTCACACCGCAGAATGATATACAACAGCCATCCAAAAACGTTCCTATAGAACTGAAACAACTTATAGCTGAAAAACGGAAAGCAAGGGCAAAATGGCAAATGAGTCATGCGCCTACCGACAAAACAGCATTTAATCGGGCTAGTAACAAACTTAAAGCAAAACTTAAAAACCTAAAAGATCAATCATTTCAAGAATACCTAACGGGTCTAAATCAATTCGACAACAGTATATGGAGGCCAATAAAATCGATAAAGAAACCTAAAACGCCTGTACCACCTCTGCAAAATGAAAATGAGCTTATCACGGAACAATGGGCACGCAGTGATGCGGAAAAAGCAAAATTGTTTGCAAAACACCTAAGCACTGTATTTACACCACATGACAATCAACCTCATTTAGAAACAGAACAGGATATCACTATCCCTCCAGAGAATATTCAACCAATCCGAATATTTACCCCAAAGGAGGTCAAAGAAGAAATAAAGCTTTTAAATATCAAAAAAAAACGCTTGGTGTGGATCAACTGACACCAAAAATGATAAAAGATTTCTCAAGGAAGAGAATTATACTTTTAATATACATATACAATGCAATCCTAAGACTCAACTACTGACCTAACCAATTTAAAGCAGCAGAAGTCATATTAATAGCGAAACCAGGAAAAGATCCAAAACTAGCATCTTCATATCGACCAATCAACTTATTGTCTGTGATATCTAAGGTCTTAGAACGGCTATTACTTCGACGATTAAATCAAGATTTAACTCCAGACGACTGGATACGGCTTCATCAATTTGGATTTGAAAGTGGTCATTCAACTGTGCAACAGACCCACCGAATTGTAAGGGACATCAATGAAGCACTAGAAATCAAGGAATTTTGCACAGCAATCTTTCAAACGCTACTTGCCTCCAAGTTACTTCCTAATACTTAAATCGTATTTAACTAATCGTGTTTTTAAAACAAGAGTGAATCAAGCGGTATCTGAACTATGTGAAATAAAAGCAGGTGTTCCACAGAAAAGCGTACTCGGGCCAGTTTTGTATGTGCTTTGTGCATGTGATTTACCAACAACTGTCAACACTACAACCGGAACGTTCGCAGACGACACAATAATCCCAGCCAGGGACCAAAACCCACAAACAGCCGCCACTAAATTACAAAACTATCTAGATGAGCTACAGAGATGGTTAACAAAATGGAAAATAAAAATTAATGAAAACAAGTCAGTGCATGTCACTCATATGCTGAGGAAAGATCAATGACTACCAGTCAACATCAATGGCGTAAATATACCGCAGTCCCCTATGGCCAGGTACTTAAGACTTCACTTGGACGGTAAAGTTAATTGGAAATAACATATAACTAAAAAGCGCAAACATCTTGACTTAAAAACAAAAAATAAGCACTGGCTGATTGGAAGAAACTCATGTTTGTCACTAGAGAACAAACTGCTGCTCCACAAGACGGTCCTCTCACTTGTATGGCTATACGGAACTGAACTTTGGGGGTGTGCAAGCAAAAGTAAGATAACCAGAATCCAAAGGTAACAATCGAAAATTCTACGAATGATTGCAAATGCACCTTGATACGTCACTAACCAGACACTCCACGATAATTTAAAAGTACCCTAAGTCACAGACCTCATTAAGGAACTAAGCATCCGCCACCATGACAAATTGGAAAGCCACAGCAACATTTTGCTACATCCATTACTTGAAGACCGTCCTAACAGACGTTTGAGAAGAAGCTGGCCAATAGACCTAATTAACGGTTGAAGATGACACTTCGCTGGAAGTACCCTTATCATGTCATAGTACTGTAAATATTTAGTACTTAAGAGAGCACATTAGCTCATAGGATTGTTAATTCTGATTGCTAATAAAACCTTTCATTATAAAAAAAAACTTCGATAGTAAAGTTTAATGATTTGCACACGTTGCCCAACACTGTAACTTTCCATGATGATTTGCCCAACATTAGTTACTATAACCTCCAAAGCTATAGCTTCACCAATATCTGCGCTATACACTGTCATAGGTTCAAGCGTCCCTATTAGAAAACTTTTTAGTTAACTTAAAAATTATCTTGAAGTTGAAGTAATAAAAATTCAATGGAAGTTATAATATCTTTGATATTACTTTTGTAACGTCTGGTAAGTGCAATTAACCTTGGGTGTGACTGGACCCATATAGGTTTCACCATGATGCAAAATAGTGCCACCTAGAATAGACTTCGGCCTTCCGCTGAAGGGCGAGCGGCTTCATAAAGCGAAGGCAGGCTAATTACGTTCCGAAGCGTGTTTTAGCGCAAACCGCCGCCGCCACCGCCGATGCGTCAACAGCCCCCATATTGCCTGAGCCGCCGCCCCGAGCCCCGGCCGCCGCGCAATTCCCAATCAGCCCTGTGCCCCGCAATTAATTTAGGCAGCATTTGAGAGCGTCCTCACATGAGTGACATCCGTAATGACATTACCGAACAATCTGCACATGATTCATTTCTGCACCCGTATGTCGGCCGGGCTCCATGTGCTGTAACACAATTCCGCGCGTTTACCTACACTGCCGAGCGTCACGCCGCTCGACACGCAATTAGCGGGCCTTCACGGCATCGAAGGCCCGCGCCAGCCGTTGCTTATAATTTCGCAATTGCGGCCGCGGGCAAGTCTTTCAGCCTCTTTGAAGGTGCCTTGGGGAGACGCCAAGGCACGGCTCGCTAATTTCGCAGACTACAGTCGCGAGGCGTCGGGGCGTCGGTTGGGTCTGCTAATAACGCTGCAACGAGCAGTTGCTCTGGCATGAGCGGCATTCGCATTAATCACATGGCAAATAAAACTGAAATTCAATACACGGCGCGGGAATCGCGCACCGCATGAAAACAAAGGCCAGATGGCAGTGTGGTGGCGGGCTGTTTGCGAGGCATGGGCAAAACGACACACATGGCGGTTTGTCATATTCGCCTGCCATTGTCAAATATTTAACTTATAATCCTATGTATACATATTTTGTGACCGTTATCACAGTGATTTTCGGTAAATCGAATCCTCATCAACCCCAAACCAAAAGTCCATAGATCTAAACTTAAAAGGAAACTAAAGGATGTCCCAAAAGACACAAATTTAATTTCGGAAAAAACATTTTATTTATTTATTACTTGGCAAAGTTAAAAATTAAATGTAGAATAGGATATTTGGCAACGGTCCTCCACGGCTCACTTCACACTCTGGAATTCTTCCCATAAAAACTAAGGCTCAAATCTTATCCACAAAACAACGGATACTAATGGTAACAATGCAGACAGAGAAAACGCAAATTAACATAATATCGGTATATGCACCGGAAGACAATAAACCGATACACGAGAAAGAAATATTTTATGACGACCTACAAGAAGTACTAGATAACAATAAAGCAGACGAAGCGACCATAACAATGGGTGACTTGAACGAAAGAATGGAAACAGTAATTTTCCGAATCAAAAAAACATTCAAATTCAACCATAAACAACAGCATAAACATACTTTTAAAAACACAAGAGGACAAAAAAGCATAATTGACTACATAATTACGAACAGAAAACTACACCCTCACAAATACTAGATGGTTGAAGCTAATATAGGCAGCGACCACAAACTAGTAATGTGTAAGTTAAGAAAAGGAATAGGTAAAATCAAAGCACACATAATAAACAACCAAGAAAAAAGTTTAATATAGAATCCCTGAACGACAAATCAATAAGAAATTTATCTAGACAAGATTAGAAGCAAAAACAACTAAATTTGATAGACATGGAGGACGATGTAGAAAAAAACTGGACAAAAATCAAAGAGAATATAATAGAAGCGGAAAAAAGCAATAGGAGTAAAGGAAGTGAAAGAAGTACAAAAAGACACCTTGGTTTAACGATCAAGTAGAAGCTTTAGCAAAATAAAAACGTACAGCCGATCTAAAATACATCGAACGATAGAAGCTTATGATAAATACAAGCAAATTAGAAACGAAGTTAACAGCAGCATGAGAAGGCTAAATAAGACTAATGGAAAATATTTTTAAAAATCTTGAGTATGACTTCTTTGGGCAACGGAAGCAGGTTTGGAGGTAGATCAAAACCGGAGCAAAGAAATGAGAGGACTCTTTTCAGCATAAACTATTAATATAACGGGTGACTCAGAATAGAATGCATATTTCAAAACAACAAAACAGTAACTTTTTATGGTATATTTACGTAATTATGATAAAATTGAAGCATTAAATGTAGAAATTATGTGTGAAAAATTACATCATCTAGATGTTTGCCATCAGGGCGTTCGCACTCCTCCAAGCGAGACCTCAAATGGGTGAAAACACGTTGACACGTCTTATCCAATTGCTGCGATTTCTTCTAGTATATGAGCCTTAAGTTGCAGATTAGTCGGAGAATTTATGTAAACTCAATGTTTCAGATATCCCAACAGGAAGAAATCACGTGGGGCTAGGTGGTGGCCAATTAATGTCACCTCTACGCGAATTAAGCCGGTTCGGAAACAATTCTCCAATTGACTCTAGTGCTGTCACATGTTGTGGGGCCTTATCCTTCCCATACTTGAAGAACCGGACTAAAGAAATTACGAATCATGGCGGTGTATCTATCAAATTGACAGTAAATACGGGCCCATGGTTATCTTCAAAAAACACATACCACTAATGCCCTTTGAAGAAACTGCAGCCCAAAACGGTGACTTTCGGGCTGTTGAGATGTTCTTGATGTTTTTCCCAAGAATTATTTTCTGGCCAATACCGCATATTTTGACGGTTAACATACCGATCTAAGTGAAAATTTGCTTCATTACTAAACAAAATGTCATCAAAGTTTTCAAACTGCAAAACCATCTCGCGCGAAAAAGCAAGGCGTAACGAGTGGCCCGTTGCTTTCAGAGCTTGCACTAACTGGATCTTGTAGGCACGAAAACGTAAGTCTTTTTTCAAAATTCTCTGAACGCTGGACCGGTTAAAATTCAAAGCCGCCGCGTGTTTATAGACCGACCTTCGGGGATATTGCCGAACGCTAACGCGCACGCGATTTATGTTTGCTGGCGTTCTCACTGTTCGCCGGTAGCCAACAGGTTTTAATTCACGGTAGAACCACTACGCTCAAACTTCTGAACCCAAAGCTGTAGTAAATTCGCATTTGGCGCTTGTTGTATGCCCATATCGAAGTTGAAAATGCCTACGTACAGTTACGTAACTGTTGGTTTTGTAATAACTACGCACACAAAAGGCACGTTGCTCCCCCAAAAACTGCTCCATTGACAAATTCCATGCTACCTACTACTCAGCACATGGCCGCCCGCCTCTCTCCCACTAATATATCTGGCGATATTTCAAAGTATGTATTCTAATAAATATGATAACGGACATAAAACAGAAAGACTGATTAACTCCAACCTTATTTAATATTGTAACTGACAAAATAAAAGAAACAAAACAACTAGATGGCTATAAAATGAAAAATGCAAAATTTAATAGCATACGCAAACAATACGCTGTAAATAGGAAACACAGAAGATGATTTGCATAAATTATGATATGATTTTAATAGAATATTCACTAAATATATCATGAGTATTTCGGCTGAGAAAACGAAAGTAATGACAATCTCTAAAGAACCAAGGCGGCGCAAATTAATGTTAAATGACGTCATTATCGAGCAGGTAATGGGATTTAAGTACTTAGGCATATTGTTACCTAGTAATGGAAGAATAGAAAAAGAAGTAAACAAACAAGTATCACAGGCGTTATCGGCTGTTTGGATAATATCATACGAAACAACAATTACAAGACGTAAAATGTAAAATACATGAAAACGTTGTTTGTCCTACGCCTCCGAAACAAGACAACAAAGTGAGGTAGCATAAATGAGGATTTTAAGAAGAATAAAGGGTAAAACAAGAGAAAAGATAGAATACCCAATGTGAATACATGAGAAGGCTGCAGTCACAAATATATTAAAATGTGGGGCAGATAGATGTCAACGATGGAATGATCACATACCAATAAAGCACCAGGGTAGACTGGTAAGCAAAGCAAGAGATAACAGACCAATGGGAAAAAGAACCGTAAGGCGCCCGAAGAAAAGGTGAAAAAACAAGATGGTTGAAAAAAAGAGCAGACTAAAGAAGAAATCGGCAAATAAACAAGGTAGTACCTTAGCAAAGACGAAGAAGAAGAAGAAAATTATTTGATGCATTTCTCCTTCCAAAAAGGCCTCGGCGAAACATTCTCCCTGCTTGTAATAAATATTAACAATTATCACTCACATATTGACTAATCGCAATGTCACCGAGCTGCCAAAGTTGCAGAAGAAAATGAAGTACAATTTAATCCTGCATTTCTTTTGAGACACTATGTAGGACTGCTTAAACTGTCAATTTTATTTTTTTAGATGAAAATATTGCGTTAACTCCCAAAAAATCTAGTAGCCGCAGTGCCAAAAATGCTAGAAGTTTAGTCAGAAAATCAACTAAATTGAACTTTTATGAAACACAGTGTATATACTAAATACAGTATGTTAATTTTAAACGTTCTATTACTTTTAAGATTATCTGGCTTAGATCTTACAAATCTTTATTTGACTGAAAATCATTTTTCATTTTGAAACGCTTTGGTACGACTTACCGACAAGAACGAATTTGAAGCAATTGCCTAAAAAAGGGGGTGGAATTTATCATTACACTATTTAATTCCACAATAAAACTAAGACGTGTGTATGTGCAGTAAATAAAAAATAACATAAATTATAGTCATCAATTATTCAACTTTCAGCATTTATAAGAAAATGTGTCTAATAGTCACATTAAATTGTGAACTAGAGAGTGTCCCAAAAGAAACGCAAAATTTATTTTTAAAAAATATTTTATTTATTTATTAGTTAGCAAAGTTATCATATTAAAGATATGTAAATGTAAAACAAGATATTTGACAAATATCCTCTACGACTCATTTAACACTTAAATTCTTCTGATAAAATTCTCGATTATTAAGTGGCGAAGCGAAGCGGAGTCACTAACTTCATGTTGTCCGTCTGTCCGTCCGTCCGTCCGAGCAAAAACTCGAGAACGGCTGGGAATTTTCAAATTCTGTTTTCACCAATCGACAGGTGACCAAAAAGGCTCGTTTGCTAGTGATTTTGAAACTGATTGGTCAAAGGTCAACTAGACTAGAGGGTTCTCAAATTTGGGAGACTGCTTCGCCACTTCGCTATGAGTTGCAAGCTTTGCAGTTTTTTAGCATAATTTTCTTTTGTAATTTAGAAATCTTTATTTTGATAACATAAACCTTGATGTATATAACTCCTCTCCTCACCCAAATAGCATGATGTGAGGCCGCATGATTTTAATGGCCAGTTCAGTTTTTTGTTTTGGAAGATGTCGCTCATTACATTTTTTGCCCCATCAATTGGCTTGTATGAGTATGGATCTGTAAAGATCTGCTGCATGGAGATTTTTGAAAGTAGTGACCGACGGCGCACTGAGGTTTCTAGAGGCTCAGCCGTACTGTCATTCGCAATGGTAATATTTTGAGCGGAACAGCTAATACCAGGTTTTTGCTGTCTGCAACCGGACCTGTTTGTTCAAATTTTTTAATTAATCTTTTCACTAGTGTTTTATTTGATACGTTTCATCCTGCTGAAAATATTACGTAATTTCGCACAGCCTCGAATATAACATTTGCCGTGCTTGTAGTGAATTTTAACAATTATTACTCGCTCATCCGTAGAGTTACACTCCATACCGCAATTTGTTTACAAAAATGGCACCAATTAAAACGTTGGTAATCTTACAAAAATTAAACACAATTTAAATAACCCTGCAAATAGCAGTTAACGTTTTATTCTGCAAAATAGGCGCCTACGGTTGCGATGATCTCCTCGTTTGATGAAAAGCTCCGTCATTCGAGCCAAAGTTTGGGCTTAGAAAACAGGAAATGGTCGCTTGGGTCAGATCTGGTGAATATCCTGGGTGGTACATCAATTCAAACTGCATTTCCTGAATTTTGGCCACCGAAGTGTGAGTCGTGTTGTCTTGATGGAAGAGCACTTTCTTCTGTCCAAAATAAGGTTGTTTTTTAGCAATTGGTGCCTTCAACTGGGCCAATAACGATGCGTAGTACGACTCCGGTCATTATTTTTCATTTTTCTAAGTAGTCGATAAACAGAATTCCCTGACTATCTCAAAAAAAACGGCTGCCCTCACTTTCCTGGTCGATGAAACTGCCTTCGCCTTTTTTTGGATTAGGTTTGCCCTTTGCAGTCCACTGTTTTGATTATTCCTTTGTCACAGAAGTGTAATGGTAGACTCAAGTTTTATCGACAGTCATAAATCGACATAAAACGTCCGACTCGTTTCACTAAAACTGCCTAAGTAGAGCCTTGAAAATGTTGATTCAATCAAATTTTTGGTTCGAAGTGAGCAAGCGCGAACAGCTTCCTTATGTCCAATTCTTCAGTTAGAAGCCCACAGCCTCTGCTATTTCTCTAACTTTGATTCGACGGTCGCCAAGTACTGTTTGGTAAATTTTTTCGATGTCGTCGGTGAAAGTCGAAATTGTTGGCCATCTCGAACGCTTATCCTCAGCCAAGCTGGTACACTACGTTTAAATTCAGCTACCCAACTTTTTACGGTGACAAATGATGGGGCAGAGTCCCTGTAAACGGCGTCTAACTCAGCTTTAATTTACGTAGACGTATCGCCTTCCAAATGCAAGTACTTAATTATGGGACAATATTTGATTTTTTCTAATTTTACAAAAGCATTGGCATCGACAGATACAAACGACTGTCAAACAACAACTAAACGTCCAAAATAACTGAAATGTTTACATGTATTTTCAGAGCATGTGCGATTGCAGCAACAGAATGGTTTTGATAAGTAGGGCATCATCAATTCAAATTAATTTATTTTCTGTTATTTTTTTGCAATTATAAATAGTTTTTTTAAATATTTAAATAAACGATTATTTTATTTTGAACTTGTAAGTTAAAAGCATCCTTAAATAATTTTGTATAATTAACAATGTTGCTTTTTCTTCCTAGACCTGGATGTTTTATAATTTTTTTAACTCAAACCGAATTTAATGCTTTAGAATGATATTTCTAGAAATATATAATTACGTATTCAAATCGCTTTGTTGTTAACTGTGTATTGTGAGTGTCATATAGAGGTCAAATTCAATAAATATATAAATTATTTCTTTGAAAGATTGCCGACAGCGTCTGTGCACTCCAAAATCCGATTTATCTGTTCTAAACAGGACGCGGTTATCATTTTTGTTTACATTATCTATCTTTCATCGTTTCAAGTAAATTATTAAAGGCATTTTAATGTAAGCTGATAAATACTTTTGTTAGAACCATGTTACCTATATTAGAAGTAAATATTACGTCAATGTTGTTGAGATAGTCTATTTCAAAGGTGATTTTTGTTTACGCTTAGGTGTCTGTAAAGATCAATTTATTTACTTAATTAAAATTAAAATTAGAGCAGTTTCTCCTTTTCAATTTTAATGTTATCACTAAATGAATAAATATTTCTAAGGTAGTACAATAAAAAGATAAGAAAGATTTGCTTACTAAAAAATAAAAAAATTAAAATTACTAAGATATATCTGCAACCCTGGGTTAATTTTGGGGATGAAGTTATTGCAACAAACATCAAACAATAAAAATCTATTTTAGATTGATTCCTTTAAATTGGTATTATATGTATAAAATTAGTAATTAACTGTACAGAAAGTTCAGTAAGAACGTGTTGAGTACCATTGGATATTTAACTTAAAGTGATTCGTGTTACTTGCATATTTAGCTTGCACTCCTATTGTACAGGGCTGATCAACGAAGCTGAGTATTTCATTAAGCATCAATAATTGCGTAAATGTAAGTAAATGTTACAAAAAATACGAATCAGTTTTCTTAATTCACCATCGATATAGATACCAAATGTTGCAGTGAAACAATATAGAGCAGTTCAAAACGTCAATAATTTTACTGAGAAGAATAAAATGTAAATAACAACAAAAAAATAAAAAAAATTGGACAATTATTTGAAAAGAATCTTACGCGTACCTTGAATTAAAATCAAGCCAAGTTAGCAGATAAATATACTGTAATATTAATAATCAGATAACACAATATAGGATATGAAATAATATAAAACGTACTTTAAGATATTTTACAGACGAACATCTAATCTATTTATGTAATCTATCGACGCTGGGGTCGCTTTCAGAAAGTTTTCGAGCCTACCATTATATGATCGCATAGGACATCCTTCTGTGATGTGTCTAATGGTTTGGGTTTCCCCGCGATCACAGAGAGTGATGGTTGCTTACTTGCCCCACTTGCCCATCTGCCATGTTGGATTCTGATTATATTAAGCGTGTACCAAGTTTTGCGTGGCAAGTCGAAACCCGGTGGCTTTTGAGTGATGTACGGCATGTTATTATTTTGTTGTGTAGTCCATTCTGGAGTCCATGCGTTCGTAAGATTGAACTCATCTTCCACAGTAGTCCTTGCCGTATTTGTTGGTAGTCGTCTAGACTAAAGTCAACTATGATTGGCATCTTTGATATCTTGATAGATGGATAAATTTCTATTATCTACGATTCTTTTATACTCGCTTGAGATCATTTATTCGACGCAATTGAAGGCTCGGATATGGGTTAGGACTAGAAGCCATTGCGTGAGAGTTGATTCGATGACAACAACAATTATTCCCATGCTGTTATTTAGCTGTGCGTTTCTTTTCTGTACATGTGGGCTGTTTAACCAAACTAGAGCGCAGTATTTTGCAGTTGAAAAGAGCAGACGAGCATAGAATAGAGGCCGATGCTTTCCAAGTTGTGCCACATTTTTGAATTATACTGTTACTTGCTTTAAATTTTTCAGCAATTCTCGTTATATGCTCTCTATAAGATAGTGTTCTATCAAGGGTTATTCCCAGGTATTTTAGTCTTTTATTACGGGTAAGTACGGTATTTTCAAGTCTTATATTAAGTTTTATTCTGGCGAGTTTATTATTTAGGTGAAATCAGGTAACTTCTGGTTTGGTGGCGTTAGGTTGAAGTCTCCACTTGCGGAAATATTTTCCCAGTATTTCAAGATCTGTCGTTAGGGTCTTGTTTGTTACCGCGGCTAGTTTGTCGCGATAGTTAATAGGGAGAAAAATTGCAATAATAAATCCCCTTATTTGCGATGGTGTTTTCTTCAATCAAACACTGCGATTTCGAAACTACAATTTAATGTTGACTGAAGTTAAACAAAAATACAAAGTTGCGAATGTGCTTGAGTGCATTAGTCGGGACTTTCGATGAGGTTGCTTGTTAACGACTGACTCACTATTACAAACTGAGTTGGCAAGTGAGTGACATCAAATTCAAGGAGTGGGTTCTTGAAATCAGGGACAATAATTACCTGCAAAAAGGAAGACGGCTGCAATTGTTTAGCTTAATGACGAGAAAACCCGCTGACAAAGCTTAAACTAATAATTATATTGTTGAATAGGGTCATAAAACTTGTATTTAACACAAAAGAGACGACAGCGGTCATCTACCTGAAGGGAACCCACCGATCACTTAGACTTATAAATCTGTCACTCAACTTGCCTGGAGAATCTTAATTCTTAAAAATAAGATAATCCTTTCAACTATTCTTAATAATAAATTAATAACTATTCCATACTAAACAGGTCTCATCTCACTGTTCGACAGAACTGCACCTTGTAAGTACCCAGTTATCAGCGTAGCCAAACTTTCTTGATTTTGTTTCTGGCATGTCTGCAATATAAAGGCTAAAGAGGAGTGGAAAAAAACTGATTCATGTGGTAGCCCGTTCTTTAGTTTCCTTGCTGAGCTGATCTCGGGTCCCATAACTACTTAAAACACTCGTTCGTTTAACATGCTGTCTACCAGTCAAGCTGTTAGGTTGCAGGGGATTACACGAAAGAGTTTGTATATCACGCTTTCTCTCCACACTGTGTCATAGGTCGATAAATACAGCTGAGGTTTTAAGTTTTCTTTAAAATTATGTCTCAATGTAAGTGGTGAGTGATAAAACTTAGTCTGCACAGCTTTTTGGCCCTAAAACCTGCTTGTTTAACCAGAATTGCTTCAAGCAATGTTTTGCTAATTCTGTTATAAATAAGCAGTTCTAGTAGCTTGTAAATCACAGATAGCAAAACTATTAGTGTGTAGCTCTTGGGGCTATTAGCTAATTTGCCTGGTTTTAATATGGCAATTATCTTTGATTGTTTAAAGTTATTGGGATATTACAGTTTGCATGATATCTGTAAAATCCAGACTTTTGAGGACTTACCACAGTTTATTAGGAATTTAGGTTGAATTTTGTCAAACTCTAGAGCTTTTTCTGGCTTGACATTCTTAAGAACATTTGAAACTCCTTTGCAAGTGTAGGGCCGAGAATATTCTGTTTCTGTGGCTTGAGCTTGTTGTGTTTTAATTTCCCGTTTCACCTCAATTGTATGTTCTTTATCCTTTAATGCTTTAGATGTAGCTACTACGTGTGAAGCAACATCGTTTGGATGGACAGTTGTCTTTTGTTTTTGTGTAGGAGCTTCTCTTCCTAGTTTCCTTAACAGTACCCACGCTTATCTGCTCAATGTCTTGGAAGTCCAAGCTTTCTTAGTTTCTGTCCACTTTTTTCGTCTCGCCGCATCTAGGCTATAAAGTAGCTCGTCTGCTGTTTCCTTATCACCAGTTTCAAGAAAATTTTGGTAGTACACTTTGTCACTGTTTTGGGACCATCCGGAAATATATTCCTTGCGGTAGCCTCTTGGTATACCTTTTTGGCACTATTCATTAAGGCTCCGACAAACCTTTTGTAGTTTCCACTGGTAGAGATATCCAGCCTAAGAATTTGTCTAGTTCTGGAGAGAAGTTTTTTGCAAAATCCACCTTGGGCGAGGAATAGAGCTAATTAAAGGGATATGTACTCTTACCTCTACTATGACTGGGCGATGCTGACTGTGCGGGAAGTTGGGGAGAACGTTTTGCAAAGCTTCTATGGATTGGCCTCTGTTGTCAAAACATAGATCATGATTGTATTCGCGTTTTCAAGTTGCTGATTTAAATGTGTATCGGTCTGTAGCATCAAACACAAGCTTAAGGTGTTCATCTTCTGCCCATTTTACTATTGTGTTCGCAGTTGGGTCACAGTCTCTATCCTTCCATTGCTCGTGATAACTATTGTAGTCACCCACGTACACAGCAAGATGGGGGTGGGTTTGAATGACTTGGACTGACCAGGATACGGTTGGCAGCTTGTAGATGTTGGAGACGGTGGTGCTTCGATTTTTATGACAACGCTATGGATTTCGTCATTAGTGGGTATGAAGTCAAAAGAGACGTTTTCTATACTTTGTTTAATATATGTTACTACGCTATATGATTGATGGTACGTATCTCCTAGTAGTTTATAGCCCGGTATTTTTCCCCTTCTCCGTAGTTGCTTTTTGTTTCACAATGAGTTTCCTGTATAGTGACTAGGTCGATGTCACTTTTTAGAAGTTTTGATAGATACTGGCTTTTTGAATAACTTATGCTTTCTATATTTATATGATAAATTCGAACAGAGAGTCTGAGTTTTCTAGTCATCGAGTACTGAGAAGGATCGTTAGCTTTGTCTGGTAGCATATCTGCTCTTCAAGATGGAATGTTAAATGTGTCTTATGGTCATATAAAGGTCAAATTCAATAAATATATAAATTATTTCTTTGAAAGATTGTCGACAGCGTTGTGTGCATTCCAAAATCCGATTTATCTGTTCTAAACAGGACGCGGTTGTCATTTTTGTTTACATTATCTATCTTTCATCGTTTCAAGTAAATTATTAAAGGCATTTTTAATGTAAGCTCATAAATACTTTTGTTGGAACCATGTTATCTATATTAGAAGTAAATATTACGTCAATGTTGTTGAAATAGTCCATTTCAAAGGTGATTTTTGTTTATGCTTAAGTGTCTGTAAAGATCAATTTATTTACTTAATTAAAATTAAAATTAAAATTGAAGCAGTTTCTCCTTTTCAATTTTAATATTATCACTAAATGAATAAATATTTCTAAGGTAGTACAATAAAAAGATAAGAAAGATTTGCTTACTAAAAAGTAAAAAAGTTAAAATTACTAAGATATATCTGCAACCCTGTGTTAATTTTGGGAATGAAGTTATTGCAACAAACATCAAACAATAAAAATCTATTTTAGATTGATTCCTTTAAATTGGTATTATATGTATAAAATTAGTAATTAACTGTACAGAAAGTTTAGTAAGAACGTGTTGAGTAGCATTGGGTATTTAACTTAAAGTGATTCGTGTTACTTGCATATTTAGCTTGCACTCCTATTGTACAAGGCTGATCAACGAAGCTGAGTATTTCATTAACTATCAATAATTGCGTAAATGTAAGTAAATGTTCAAAAAACACGAATCAGTGTTCTTAATTCACCATCGATATAGACACCAAATGTTGCATTAAAAAAATACAGTGAAGCGATATAGAGCAGTTCAAAACGTCAATAATTTTACTGAGAAGAATAAAATGTAAATAAAAACAAAAATATAAAAAAAATTAGACAATTATTTGAAAACAATCTTACGCTTGAGTTAAAATAGGATGCAACCTTCAAATACTAAACTTAATGGCTCCTATAGCAACCACACCAGCAGCGTGTGACCCGGAGTGGGCGCCCGCAAGCAGCGTTTGTTCTCCATGATACAAGCGGCTGCAAACCCGTAGTACGATAGCGTGGCGTAGTAATCCAAAAAACCTCTCAGAGAAATATGGGAATTTAACAAAAGTTCCAAACTCCACGCCTTCAAAAGGAAGGTCTGCCTCCAGGATTCTAGTGGAGGTAGAAATTTGCAAACTAAACGTAAAAACCCCAAAAAGCAACACCATATTATCATAGCAACATACAATTGTAGATCACTGATATCTGAGGTACAAGTCTACAACTTAGAAAATGAAATAAATAAAATAAAGTTGGAAAAAACCTTGCAAACGTTAAAATTAGAAAATACTTTCTACTACAAAGGACATGAAAGTGAAAGCCAAAAAAATAGGATTCTTAATATACTCAAACTAGAAACGGAATATCATGGCATACGTGGTACTACAACTATCAGAAAAAATGCAGTGTAAAAATTATCCAAATACATGCGCCGGCAGGGGTTCAGAATGGGTAGTGAAGCGCAATACATGGCATCAGATCCAGATTATGCCACATAGCCTCTCCTACTCAATTCCTACTCTCACCTTCACGCGGTGAACCCTGTCAACCTGAGCAACCCTACTGGAGATCTGGTATCCAACCCGGGTGAAAGATAGGGTCAGGATCGAACGAGAGAGGGAAAAATGGTCCTCCGAAAAGGGGGTTGGGCAGGGGTTAACTGCCCCTAGGGAGAAATCCCTTCCCGGAAAAAAGCCCTAGTTAAAAACACTCAACATGAGCCTCGGACTGGACGGACTAATGGCAAACGACAAAAGCGACGAGAAAAGGACATTCTACTAGGAACATGGAACGTACTAAGTCTATATAGGCCAGGAGCACTACAACAACTGGCAAAGGAAATAACTAAGTACAAATTAGACATCACGGCAGTTCAAGAAACAAGATGGCCCAATACTGGAGATATTATACATGGGAAATACACGCTACTGTACAGCGGAAAAGAAGATGGACGCCATGAAAGTGGAACAGGCTTTGTGATTAGTAATAGAATCAAACAGCAACTTCATCAATTTAAGGCAATATCACACAGATTATGCGCAATTAGAAATAAAGAGAAATTGATTAATATAACTATAATAAACGCATACGCGCCAACATAATCGTCAGAAGAAGAAGAAAAAAGAATTCTACGAAGCCCTGGAAGAAAGCATCGATAGCACCCCAAAGAAAGACATCCTCGTAGTACTGGGCGACTTCAATGCACAAATAGGAAGAGAAGAAACATATAAACCAACAATTGGGAACCATAGCCTACACCGAGAAAATAACGATAATGGATTAAAACTGATTGAACTAGCGGCAAGCAGGTGTTTAATAATAAGCAGTACCACCTTCCCGCATAAGACTGTACATAAGGGAACCTGGGAATCAAACGATGGAGTAACGGTGAACCAAATCGATCACATACTAATCAACCTTACGCACTAATATAATAGACGTGAGAACAATGAGAGGCTCCGATTGTGACAGCGACCATTTCCTAGATTTCCAAGATTACGACAAAAGATATCAAATATCAAACGTCAAAACACAACCATCAAAACAAAGAGATACAATTTAGATAGGTTGAGGGACCCAGAAACCGAAGAAAGATACCAAAGAACACTAACGGGGAGAATAGAAGAAGAACTGGCAAGCGAAACGGAAACAGAAGAAGAAAACAGCGACAAACAATGGGATGTTATAAAGGAAGCGATTAACAAAACGGCTGAAGAAATCGTGGGTACAAAACAATTACAAACACACGAATGGTTTGACGATGAGTGCAGACAAGCTATAGAAGATAGGAAGAAAGCGCGCATGCGAATGCTTCAACAAAATACAAGACAAGCCAATACAAACTTCGAAGAAACCAGGAAACTAGCCAGAACAATCCTAAGAAGGAAAAAGCGAGAACTAATAAACTGAAAACTATCGCAAATAGAGGAAAGGATGGGAGAAAACGAAATAAGGAAAGCACACGAAGAGATAAGGTACTTTAGAAGAGGTTTCCAACCCAGTGCAAACATGTGTGAAAATAAGGAAGGAACTATAATGATTAACAAGGACGATATTGCCGAAAGATGGAGGAATACTTCGCTAATTTACTGAACACAGACAATGAAGAAGAAGAAGAAGAAAATGAACAAGAAAGCGAAAACATAGAGGTAAATAGAGACGAAAATGAAGAAATACAAGAGCCGGAACCCACATACCACGAAATCAGGAACACTATCCGCAAAATTAAAATGCATAAAGCACCAGGGGAAGACAACATACCAATAGAACTACTGAAATCCGGAGGTCAGAAGTTATGGAGAAGGATACATGAGCTAATCCGAATAATATGGAAGAACGAGAAGATGCCGGGTGCATAGAATATAGGAATCATATGTCCCATACATAAGAAAGGGGACAAGACTGTATGCTCCAACTACAGAGAAATCTGCCTCCTCAACAGAACATACAAAATTCTGTCACACATACTACTGGATAGACTGAAGCCACATGTGAAGAGCAAACTGAGAAATTATCAAGCCGGCTTCAGAAAGACGAAGTCAACAACAGACCAAATCTTCATACTGAGACAAATAATGGAAAAAGCAAGAGAGTTCGGAATCGACATACATAGCATCTTTGTAGATTACAAACAAGCGTATGACAGGGTGAGACACAGAGCAGTAAAACAAGCCCTAGAGACCCTTGGCATACCACAGAAACTAAAAAAATTAATAATAATGATTATTAAGGATGCACAATATAAGATAAAGGTAGGAGGACAGAAAACACAGGCCATCAGTAGCAATGTCGGATTGAGACAAGGAGACGCACTGTCCCCCATAATATTTAACATGGTGCTAGATATCGCCGTACAAGAAACCCCTAAATGGAATGATCATCTATTTAGGAATCAGAATCAGATATTGGCCTATGCTGATGATATAGCCATAATCAGCACTAACTAAAGGGACGTAACCCAAACGTATAGAACTCTAAAAGACAACTCGGAAAAGATTGGACTCACAATAAATACAGAAAAAACAAAGTACTTACGAATATCAAGACAAATTGATCAGCCAGAACAAGTAACTACAACTACAGGAATAGACAGAGTCACTAAATTTAAATACCTGGGTACAGTAATCAATGAAACAAATGATATAACTGACGAGATAAAAACCCGAATCTTGACAACTAACAGGGCCTATTTCGCAATGAATGATATTTTCAGGACAAAATTAATATCCAAGAAAACAAAAGTACGACTATACAAGACAATAATAAGACCAATACTAATATATGGATGCGAGTCGTGGACGTTAGTTAAAAAAGAGGAGCAGCGGTTAAGGATATTCGAGATGAAAATACTGAGAGAAATTTTTGGACCAGTTAACGAAGGGGGAGAATGGCAGCGACGACACAATGAAGAAATTAGGATCCTATATAACGAACCCGCCATAGTTAATGTCATTAAACGTATGCGAATATAATGGATAGGGCATGTGGCGCGAATGGCACCCGACACCCCGATACAGAGGATATTTAATAGCACGCCAACAACAACACGACCCAAAGGAAAGCCGCGCAGTAGGTGGATTGACAATTTGTTTCAAGACCTCCAAAAGCTCAATTTAAATAACTGGAGGAAAACTGCCAAAAATAGAACAGACTGGAGGAAAATCGTTGAGTCGGTGAAGACCCTTGATGGGTGGTAAAAACGAGAGAGAGAGACATGCACCGACATCAACACATGATGACACATTGTACGAAGACATTAAAAAAGACTTATCAAGATATAAATGTAACCATGCTCTAGTAATTTGTGACTTTAACGCAATCATAGGAAGAAAGTTATCAGAAGACGAGACATATATTGGAGATCATGGAGAGAGAAATCAAAGAAGGCATGGACAATGTAATTTTTTGAAAAGCCAAATAATGTATGCCATAAATAACTACTTTGTAAAACAACATCAAAGGAAGTGGACCTGGATAGGTCTAGACGAAGAGACCAAAAATTAAATAGATTACACCTCTTTATTCATCAAAAAAATCATAAAACACATAACAGTCCTTAACTCATTTAACACCGGAAGCGACCAACACCTGGTAAAAGCTAAAATAGAGATAAAAAAATCAAAAACGTACACAAGAAAAATAAACAAAATAAATAAATATACTCTTAAAGAAAAGAAAAATGAATATTACAAATGAATATTACGAAAAACTAATAGAGGTGCAGAATTCCTCCAAAGTCAATTTATTTTCCCAAACAATTGACTACCCCAAGAAGCAAAACAAATAATAGAAAGAAAAAGACAGTTAAACAGAAAAACAAACAAGAATACGCTAAAATACCGAGAAGTCAGAAAAGAGACGAAAAGAATGATACGTAAAAATATAGATACGCATTACGAACAAGAAACAGAAAATAACAAAAACTTGAGATCTCTAAGAAAAACTGTAGAAAAAATAAATTATAACCCAAAAAATTCCTAAAATTTTAAACAGAAAAATTAAAAAAAAATTTAGAATGCTCCGATATGCAACAACCTCCAGGAAAACAGGAAATAAGAAAAGTAATAAACTTTGAATCGAAAGTAACTGAAGAAGAAATATTACACGCCTTAAGTAAAATGAGTAAACGCAAGTACTTAATTATTTTTAGTAACTGAGTAAGCCACCCGCCTCAACCGCTTATACCACTCCGGCGCTATGCCCTTAAATGTAGTTTATTTTAATTACAAAAAGATATTTGACTCGGTCGAACACTGGGCCATACTATACAAATTGTTAGGAGTCTGTATGAATTATAGATATGCAAACATAATAAAAACCATATACGAGAATGCTAAAGCTGCAGTAAAATTCATGACACGGCTGAGTTCTTTGAGATACCAAAGGGAATAAGACAAGGTGATACAATAGCACCGTAGCTGTTCACCCTAGTATTGTAAGCAGTATTTAAAAGATTAAATTAGGAGAACCGAAGAATAAATGTAAATAATAAAGACTTACATACCTGAGATTCACAAATTACATGGTCAAGATTTGAAAAAAATGGTAACAAAATTAGAAGAAAAATTAACTAAGTTTGGTCTGAAAATAAACAAAAATAAAACCAAAATGATGTGCTCAAAAAAACCAAAAAATAGTAATAAATAACCAGAAATTAAAAAACTCAAAAGATTATGCATATCTAGGACAAAGAGTGAAACTAAGCAAAGAAAAGAATATCGAAATTGAAAGATGAAAAGGGATCACAAATTAAAGATAATTGTAACAAACAAAAAGATACCCTTACATCTAAAAACAAGGTTATATAATCAATGTTTTTTTTTCATATGGCGCACAAACGTAGACATTTACTAAACAAATGCTAAATAAACTTAAAACATCTCAAGGAGCTATAGAAATGAGGATACTGGGTCTATCATTTCGGAACAAAAAAAGAAATGCATATATGTGTAAGAAGTAAGGCGAAAATAATAGACATAGTAGACAGGCTTTTATGTCTTAAGTGGAAGTATGCAAAACACATTTCCCAGATGGAAAACGAGAGAAATCAAGGCCGTATACTGGAAGACAATTGAAAGGAAGACCGATAACACGTTATTATGGTAATATTAAGAAGATAGGGCGATTACCCTAAAAAAACCTCTGAAAGTTGAATAAAATGAAGAGAACTAAAAGAGATTTATGTTCAATTCCGGGCGCACTAAAAGTTAAAGCAGAAGAAACAGCATGATGAGCCCATACTTTTTCCAAGATGATGCTAACAATATTGTAATCACTAACGTCAAAAATTATCGTTACATGATAACCTATTTTTTGGCAGCCAATGAGCAACATGGATCTAGAACAATTGTAGATCCAGCAAGAAAACGTTACCTGTCATACAGCTTAAGATACAATTGATTTATTGCACCAAACATTTTCTACTTGCATAATTTCAGGAATTGCTGAGATAAACTAGCCAGCAAAATTTTGTGCCTTAAGATCATGCGACTTCTTTTTGTGGGGTTACCTGAAATCCAAGATTTACGCCACCAATCTATAAACAATTGACGCCCTCAAGAACAAAATTCGACCTACTATCGTTTAAATCGATCAGAACACGTACGAAATTGCAATCGAAAATCTTGTGTAAAGATTCAAGATTTGCAGCTGAAGCCAAAGTGGTAATTTTTCAGACATTATTTTTCATATCTAATCGGAGATTGTGTACATTAAGGCTTTATTAAAACACAAGCATAATATCAGTTCAAAAGCCGTTTTATTTAAAATTTAAATCCAGCTTCTTATACGGGCTCGTGACGCGCAATACATAGCCTCTCCCAACCAAATATCAACCTCAACCTTTACGTGGTGCTCTCTATTAACACTGACGAGAAAATGGTGACCAAGTATCGGCGGAATAACCGTACGTACCGCTGAGGTAGAGGGGAAATACTTTTCTCCCCACGCAAACACGAACGAAAGTGGCTAGTGCCTTGGCCCTAAGGTGGCAGTTTCACCTTGGCAATCGGCGGCATAGGCCAATAACCTGCTAACCGCTTAAATACCTATATTATTACTGAAACTAAAAGAAGCAGCCGGGCAGAGAAACTTTTGTCGACTTTTGGCCCAAAAGGAAATCAAATTGATTTTGGAATGTTCGCACACTACTACAAATAGAAAAACTACATTAGGCACCTGCGGAGATAAATAGGTACAAGCTGGATATATTAGGTATTAGAGAGTCAGGTGGAACGAATTCGGAGAGATGAAAACGCCCAACGGTAAAACGACGAACACTTATACGGAGTAGGATTACTTCTAATTCGAAAAATAACAAGTTGTCTGATAGAGTATCAGAAAGAATCATAACAGCCCAACTACAAAGGAAAATAAGAAATGTTAGCATAATACAGTGGTGTTATACACATACAAACTTAGCAGACATTGAACCAAAGAACAATTGTTTGTCCAACTACAAAACACAATATATAAAATTAAAAATAGACATTATTCTAATAATGGGAGATCTAAATGCCTATGTGGGTAAAGATAACACAGGGCCAGAACAAATAATGGACAAACAGGGTTTTGGCGCTAAAAACGAAAATGTAAAATTTCTCATAGACTGGTGAGTCGAAAATAAAATGGCAATAGGAGGGACGTTATTTCCACACAAAGAAATCCACAAAGTGTCATGAATCTCTCGAGATCAGTAGACACAGAACCAGATCGAGCATTTTGTCATACAAAAAAGATGAAGAAGCTCGCTGTTAGACATAAGAAACAAGATAGGAGGTGATATAGGCAACGACCACCACCTGCTGATAGCGAGTATAAGAATTAAAATCAAAGCAACGAAACAGACATTTTCACAAGTAGAAGATAAGATTAAATTCAGAATTGAACAGATTTCAAGAATGAGAAGAAGCAAAAATTAAAGCACGCATAACAGAGTAGCAGAAAAGGTATTGGAATTAAGGAACACAAAAGGAAAGACTGGGTGACAGAAGAAACCTGAAAATAGAAGAAAAGAGAAACATCAAAGTAAAAATGATATCATCCACAAACATTGAGACAGCTCTTGAATACTAGACCCAATACAAACTCAAAAATCGAGAAGTCAAACGGAGCGCAAGAACAGACCGAAGAAGATGGACGTAAAAATTAGCAAAGAGAGCCGAAAAGGCAGCAAAAGAAGATAATATAAAAGAAGTATACAACATAACTAGAATACTATAACGAAGCCACTCTTAAGAAACAGATCGATAAGATACAAAAAAGGAAAGCTCATGACCAAAACAGATAAACAAATTGAACGATTGCAAGAATACTACGCAGAAATGCTAAGCCAAATAGAAAAACCAGTTGAAGAGGAACAAGAACAAGAACAGGAACCCGGAGAAAGCGCTGGAAAAGCACCAGAGAAAAAAATAAGAATCGGACATCTTCAAGATTAGAAGTCAAACAAGCAATTTAAACCAAAAAAAAAACGATGAACAGACAGGAATCGACAAGATTGCACCAGAAATTCTGAAACAAGAAACAGAAGTAAGGCTGGACATATTACATCCACTGTTTGTCAAGATATGGCGAAGCAACACAATACCTGAAGACTGAAAAAAAGGACTCCGAGTAAGAATTCTAAAAAAAGAAGGATTACCAATTGTAAAAACTGGAGAGGAATTACCCTACTCTGAATCTCAAGCAAAATATTCTGCAGGGTACTGCTAACATAATAAGAACTAGAGTAGAAAACCAGCTAAGAAGAGAACAAGCAGTTTTCCGCAGTAGTAGATCCTGCATAGACCAAATAAATACACTACACATCATAATAGAACAGAGCGCAGATTATGTAGTCAACCTGTATTTACTGTTTGTGGGCTTCGAAAAGGCGTTTAGCTTTGTAAACAGAAACAAAATGTGGAAAAAAATGCGAAAATATGATATACCTACAAATGTACTACAAACATAGGAAGGATACACCTGTCAAATAGTACACGAGGGTAAATTATCGGAACCTATACAAGTGCAGACAGTAGTCAAATAGGGCTGATCTTATCTCCAATAATGTTCCTAATAAAAAAAAAACTAAATAGGAAATAGGAAGAATCGCTGATTTAGAAATCAATAGCACAAAAACCAAATCACTCAGAACAAACGAATATTTTATCTAAATAACAAAAAAAAAAGAGGTAAACGATTTCACATATCTGGGCAATGTAGTGACTAGTACAAACAGAACAGAAGAGGACCTCAAAACCCGCATACAAAAAGCAAACTCTACTCACTATGGAAAATAGAAAGATCAATAAAGTCTAAACTCAAAATTTTTAACAGCAATGTAAAAACCATCCTATTGTATGGCATGAAACGTGAAAACCAGGAAGGGTATCACAACAAGCCTCCAGGTTTTTATAAACAAATGTCTCAGGATAATATATAAAATTTACTGGCTAAACACTATCACAAATGGTAACCTATGGAAAGAGCACAAGAAACACCTACAAACGCTCAAATAAAAAAACAAAAATAGAACTGAATCGGGCACACGCTAAAAAAGATCCAATTGAAAGACGAGCACTGAATTGGGACCCACCGGGCAAATGGAAAGAAAAAGCTCAAAATGAGCTAGAGAAAAACAATAGAGATAGAGATCAGAAAAGCTGGGAAAATGTCGATAGAAATACAAGAAATAACCAAGAACAAAGTCAGATGGCGCTGCTTCACAGAAGCCCTATCTTCCGAAGCGGAATGAAAGGAATTAAGTGAAGTAAGTCAAATTCAGCTTTTAATTTGAAGGATCCTGTGTTTCAAATTCATCAATATGCGGTAGCAGAACCTGAAGGTAGAAAATTCTAGAATTCTTTTTCGTTATACACGTACTGGTATGTCATAACTCAATATTTGCATGTGCGGAAACGTTTTCGAATTGATGACTTTCCTCGCGAAACGTCCCAAATAAAGAAAGATCCAGACTACATTTATTTATTCTTGGAGTTTTATCATTTCCGCTGGAATTACTCGCGTCAATCAAACGACCGAATGCACGTTTCAGGCCCGTATTCAGCCGCCCGCAAAAAGGGTGTTTTTGTAACGCCGCGCCCGCACCGACGTCGTGCAAAATTCAAGCGCAGCCTGCCTTTCCCAGCTTTTCTCTGCTCGCGCGATTTATGCAGCGCTCCCGAACATGCACCTGAATTTCCCCAATCAGTCTTCCCGTCTAGACCAATATCGCGAGCGCTCCGCTGCACTCTTCCACTTTTTGCGTTCGCGCGGGGCGCCGATGCAGCTTTTACACGCAATTTCCGCTCATTCTGCCCAAATCAAAGATAAGTGCCGGCGCTGAGACGGTGAGCGTCCGCGGGGGCGAGGTCCGCGCCGCGGCGCGGTCTCAGCTTAATATCAGAAATATGACACGGGCAGGCTCCTATTTGCTCAGGTCTCCGCTGCCGATTCGCTTAGTGTCAATTTGCTTGAGCTGATGTCGATATCATGTTTCCGCACTTGTCTTTGTTGGAGAGCCTTTGTTTGACGGACATGGCTCGAACGCGGCAGTAGTCAGGAAATGAAATGTCCATTACAGTTGCAATATAGGAGTGTTAAAACTCTCCAGATACTCCAGCACTGTAAGTGCAGCAGGAGCTAGAGACACTTGCATTTCATCTTAAAAGGTTCAGCATCTGTTACTGAATTTTATACTACTGTGTACAAATATAACCCGGAATTTTTAATTTAAACTGCGCGGGCATTTCGTTGGGCACAAACCTTTTTAGTTTTAAGTTGGTAGGACTGCTACTGACATCTGTGTCAAATTTTAGGTTAATATCTTAATTAGTTGAAGATTGACGCTCGTTTTCGTAAACAACCAAAATTAACTTTTTCCATTTTTACAATGTCAGAAAATATTCAACAAAGAAGTTCGATTAAATATTGTGTTAGAAATGATATTTCTGCTGCAGAAACGCTCAGAATGTTACAAAAAGCCTTCGGTGAACAGGCTATGTCTAAAACACAAGTATACGCATGGCATAAAATGTTCAAAGAGGGCCGTGAAGGCGTTGAAGACGAACCACATCAATGACGTCCAAGAACATCAACTGACGAACAGCACGTCACGAAAATTAAGGAATTGGTGCTCCAAAATCGTCGATTGACAACTAGAGAGCTTGCTGACATCGTTGAAATTTCAAATGGATCAGTCAACACCATTTTGAAGGAAGTTTTGTGCCTCAAAAAAGTGAAATTTCGTTGTGTTCCAAAAACCCTCAATTTATTCGTGACCATTTCGCTAAATATTCCACCCATATCGTTCCGCAATCGCCGTATTCGCCTGATTTAGCTCCATGTGACTTCTGGCTATTCAGAAAAATGAAAAGACCGCTCCGGGGACACCGTTTTGACACGATAGAAGAGATTCAAGCCGAATCGAAGAAGGTGCTGAAGGCCATACCGAAACAGGACTTTTCAAAGTGTTTTGATGAGTGGAAAATTCGCTGGCATAAGTGCATTGCAGCCGAGAGGGATTACTTCGAAGGCGATGAAATAGATTTTTAAGAATAAATAAGGATTTCAAAAATTATAACAAAATTCCGGGTTATATTTGTACACAGTAGTAAATTACAACAGATAAAAATAGAAGTCATAAATAATTCTACGTTATAACGAAGACAGTTGAATTACGTTAAAAGTTTAATAAATAATTTAAGCAATAACTGAAAAATTTGTAGTTGTTTAATACTGTTATGTCATAAGTTAAATAGATTGTATTAGAATCAGCAATCGAAGAAAGGTTTACAAAATTTGACTGTCTTTAATGGCAGCTCATAGGTACTTCAAGTAATCTACCACAGACAGATCATATTTTCGCATACCTAACTTCACAACATACATAACCAATCATCCAGATAATACTGCACATGCTGGGACCGCCATTTTAATAAAAAGTTCTATAAGCCACATCGAACTGCCAAAATATGTAACCAATCACTTACAAGCCACAGCCATTAAAGTAAAGACACTCTCATACGAATTAACAGTAGCAGCAGTATATTGCCCACCACGGCACAATATCAAAAAAGAAAATTTCAAGGAATTCTTCCAGACACTAGAGCATAAATTTGTTGCAGGTGGAGACTATAATAGTAAGAATACGTTGTGGGAATCTCGACTAATCACAACAAAAGGCAGCCAGTTGGCTAATCTCATACAGGAAAATAATTACTCCTTCCTTTCAACGGGTACACCAACCTATTGGCCGTCAGACCCCAATAAGATCCCAGATCTTTTGGACTTTTATGTAACCAATGGGATCTCGCAAGCGTATATGAATGTAACACCATGCTACGATCTCTCCTCTGATCACTCCCCGGTAATTGCAACAATCAGTCAATATGCTATTTATAAAAAACCAACGCCCAGACTTCATAACAAAAACACAAATTGGGAACATTACAGGAACAAGATACAAGAAGACATAAAATTTAGAGTAAGTCTAAAAACTCCAGAGGAAATTGACACCGTCCTAACCACCCTAGTAAACATCCTCAAACAGGCCGCTCAACATGCCACTCCTCACACAGAATTCCAAAATCACAAGTATATCATACCTACGGTCATTAAGAGGCTTATAGCAGAAAAAAGAAGAGCCAGGGCAAAGTGGCACTGTACCCATGCACCAGCAGATAAAACTGTACTAAATAGATTAAATAACCAACTGCAGCGTCAAATAAAAGAAATGAAAGAAAAGTCATTTCATGATTATGTTACCAATCTCAACAGATACGACAATTCCATATTGAAACCTATAAAACATAAAAAAAACTTAAGGCGCCAATACCTCCCTCCGTAGCACTGCAATAGCATATCAACAGTGGGCTAGAAGTGATAAGGAAAAGGCCGTCCTATTTGCAGACTACTTTGCCGAAGTATTTACACCTAATGATGTCCTCACGGACAATGCTATAGACAGACATTTATCCGAGATCCCTATCAACATACCAAAGATCAAATCCTTTACTCCTAAAGAGATTGAGAAGGAAATCAGCTTATTAAATCCTCGAAAAGCTCCAGGAATAGATAAAGTGACTACAAAAATGTTAAAGGAGATGCCAAGGAAAGGGTTAGTTTTACTTACCTACATTTTCAATGCTATCGCAAGACTAAACTACTGGCAAAACAATTAAAAATTGCCGAAATAATACTAATCCTTAAACCAGATAAAGAACCCAACGACGTATCATCGTACCGTTCTATAAGTCTGTTACCAATTATCTTAAAATTACTCGAACGACTCCTCCTGCAAAGAATAAACTCTGACCCAATGACAGAAGATTGGATACCTATGCATCAGTTTGGCTTCCGCAATAACCATTCCACTATACAGCAAGTGCATCGAATCAGTCACCAAATAAATCAAGCATTAGACCAAAAGAAATACTGTCTATCAGTTTTTCTAGATGTCAGTAAAGCCTTTGATAAGGTATGGCATACTGCATTACTATATAAGATCAAAGAACTTCTACCCATCACCTACTTCAAACTGATAAAATCTTACCTAAGTAGTAGAGAATTTTGCATCAAAGTCAATGACGAGGTGTCGGTCCAACGTTCAGTTAAATCTGGAGTGCCCCAAGGCAGCGTCTTGGGACCCCTGCTCTACGTGCTCTATGCAGCCGATCTTCCCACCAATGAAAACACAACAATGGGTACGTTTGCCGGTGACACTGTCATTCTCTAAACTGCCATTGACCCACTCATAGCATCGACCACTCTACAAAACCACCTAGACCAAATACAGACATGGACTCGTAAATGGAAAATCAAAAATAATGAGACAAAATCTGTGCAAGTAAATTTTACACTACGAAAAGGGTTATGCCCACCATTATATTTTAACAATATACCAAAACCGCAATCTACAAGTGCAAGATATTTAGGAACAGATTGACGTGGAAAGAACATGTAGATCAGAAACGTAAACAGATTGACTTGAGGATGAAAGAACTCCAATGGCTAATTGGACGAAAATCTAAGCTCACGCTTGAAAACAAACTGTTACCCTACAACACTGTAATTAAACCAATCTAGATGTATGGAGCAGAACTATGGGGATGTGCGAGTAAATCTAACTTAAACAAAATTCAAAGGTGCCAATCAAAAATACTTCGTATGATCACGAACGCACCATGGTACGTCTCCAATCTGACGATTCACAATGATCTAAAAATTCCTTACGTGAGGGACGCCATAAAAGAAAAAAGTACAAGACATCACAACAAACTGGAAACCCACGTCAACCCCCTGTTGCACCCACTGCTTGATGCACAAAATGGTAGAAGACTGAAACGAAACTGGCCAGCAGATCTGAAACAGAAATAGCGAGGGCAACTCACTGGAGAAGTCCTCTTCACACCAACCACGACTACCCTAGTAATTAAAAAATAGCACATTAGCTTATAGAATGACTTGTAATTCTGATTGTTAATTAAATGATATAAAAAAAAGTAATCTACCATAACAACGTTCATATCAATAAGATCACTACATTCCCCTCTTTGTTTAAATAAGGAAACTACATGGTTTTACATTAAGGGCGCTCGAATTTTAAATTTAAATAAAACAAGTTGTGTATCGGATATCATTATTTTTTTTTTTTGAGAGAGCATTCGATTACATTATGTATGGAATATGGTATCGACCAAATGGGCCCCGGGCTCGCGTATCGGAAAGGTTCAATTTTCGATGACTCGACCGCCTAAATCGGGCTCGACATCATTAATGGTATTGGTTATGTTGACTTTTAAGGCATCAATTTCCTGCGGCTAATTCGCATAGACCCGTGATTTAACCTAGCCCACAAAAAAAGTCTAATAGCGTTAAATCACACGATCTCTGTGGCCAGTTGACGCCGCCAAAATAACCATGCCGTCGAATGTGTCGTGCAGAAGATCTATTGTTGCATGCGCTGTGTGGCACGTAGCGCCATCTTGTTGAAACCACATGTCGGTGAGATCTATATCTTTCAATTTAGTCAAAAAAATTGGTTATTATCGATCTGTATCTCTCGCTGGTGACAGTTATGGCTATGCCAGTTTCATTTTAGAAGAAGTGCGAACTATTGACCCCCGGATCAAAATCCACACCAAATAATGATTTTTGTTATGCATTTGCAACTGATAGGTCTCACGTGGATTGTTATCTCCCCAAATGCGACAATTTTGCTTGTTGATATAGCCACTCATCCAAAAATGGGCCTCGCCGCTGAAGATGATTTGCCGTCCGAAATCGGGGTCTACTTCTAACTGCTCCAGAACCCAGTCAGCGAATGCCCGACGCTGCCTATGGTCGTTTATCTTCAATTCCTAGATTAATTTAATTTTGTACGGGCGCAGGCCCAAATCCCGACGCAAAAATTCGCAAAAGTTGAGGTCTGCAAAAGGCCAACGAGAAATTGACTGCCTCGAATTATCCTGCACACTCTCGTTCACTGCAGCAATGTTTTCTGCCAACCTTACGTTGCGTGCACGTAGTGCACAAAACGTAGCTCGAACTGAGCACTCATTTTAAGAGTAAAGTTTAATGGTTTGTACACGTTGCCTAACACTATAACTTTCCATGATGATTTGTCCAACATTAATTACTATAACCTCCAAATTTGACAGCTGTAGCTTCACCAACATGACCACTATAGACTATCAAAGTTCGAGCGCCCTTATTGGAAACCCCTTTATATTCGCAGCAGTGCGTTCTAAAACTATTTTCCGCTTTGAGCAAGTCTTCATTTGAATTAGACTTTACCAGTTTTGGTACGTTTCAGGTTCGTCCATCCGAAAGTTTATAGGTGTAACGTCTCATGGAAGTATCAGTTTTCTTGTTTTTTCTGAACTTTTCTTCGCATTTCCTCCTCTTCTATGGTAAACTCTTCCGCTTTGAATATATTGAGTTTTTCCTCCCGTAAAACGCTATTGATGGAGATAAAACAGTGACTGAATATTTCTTTGCTTTAAAATTCATCAAGTCTATTTCATACCCATTTATCTTAGCAATTTTTACTGCGCTTTTGAACGTCCTGTTGAAGCGCTTAATTTCAGTATTTGATTGCGGTGATACACCGCTGTCTTTAAGTATTCAGTATCTCGAACTTTCAGAAAGCTTTTAAATTCTCATGAGACGAACTGTTGACTGTTGTCCAAAGCGAGCTCTTTAGGGTTGCCTTCTCTGCTGAACGCTATCTTCAAGAAATTAATAATTGTTTCTGTCAATATTGTTGATAAGAACATCACCTCCAGCCACTTGTTATAAAAATCAATTAGTGTTACTGCATAACTGAATTTCGTTGGTAGAGCCTCGAACGGTCCAATAACATCAGTTGCAAGCTTTTCTCAGGCAGCATTTGGAAATTCGATCTGCTGTAAAGATGCCGTTTTCATTTTCATAGTTTTATCTGCACATTTAACAATCCTGAATAAAATCTTCAACCGTTTTACTCTTACCAGGCTACTAATACGATTCGTGTATCTTTGCTTTCGTTCGAACGATTTCTTAATACGTGCGCGTCCTAATTCGATGACACGTTTTCTCAGACTTTCTGGTATAGCGATTTGAAATTCACCACACATAAGGATACCGTCGTTTCTAACGCTTAACTCTTTACTAAAATACGGCTTATAACTTACAATTTCTTATCTTGTGACTATTCTGTGTTTACATATTTAATTACTTTTTGTAATACTTAAGATACGTTTCTTTAATTATTTTTCCAATCTAAATCGCTACGCTCTCACCAATAAGCACGATGGTTTCGTTCTTCATTGAGAGCTCCTCCGATTTTCTACGAGCGCTCTCAATTGGCGATAACCTTTCATATCCTTTCTTCTATTCAATATCGTATGTGAAGTTCAACAATCGGTCAAAACAGCGAGAAATTCTCACCCCCGCTCTTGTGTTTACTTTTGTTGTGAAAAGCATTGTTCGCGAGTCTTGATCTATTACACGTATGAACTTTTTACCCCGTAACCAGCTTCGCCACTTCTCAACTGCCCAAACACAAGCTAATTCTTCACGTTCTACTGTCGACCATTTTCTGTTAGTGTCTTCGAAGTAAATGCGGTAGTTTTCAAATCATCACCGTGATTTTGCATCATAACTACTCCGATGCCAACCTCGGAAGCGTCTGCCGTAACTTTTGTCTCTAACGTTGGATCATACGTTACCAACGCTGGACTATTTAACAATAATTCTTTCAAGTTTTCAACACTTCGTTCACAATCAGTATTCCAACTAAACTTTCCATTTTGCGAACCAACCAACCCATCAGCCCGAGAAATGTACGAAGTAGTTTTAAATTATTTGAACAGAGCGCCCTCCTTACCGTATCAACCTTGTTGTCATCAAGTTTGATCCCGTGTGTCGTGATGTGGTGTACCAGTTCACGTTTCCCAAACGAACATTTTTCTTCATTCAGTGTAATACTAACTTTCCTTAGCTTTGACAACACAGTATTAAGGTTACTCTTGTGTTTCTCGGCGCTTTTATGTAAAATAAAATATATACCCCCTGCAATCCTTAAGTACTATGGACATCATTTGTTGAAATGCCAATGACGCGGATGTCAGTCCAAACGGTACTCTTTTATAATAAAACAAGCCGTTAACTGATGATACGCCCTTCTCAAGTCTATCGAAGAAAAGAATTTCGCACCCTTTAGTTTCGTGAGTAATTCATCAATAACAGGGATCGAATACTGATACGAAAACACTGATTTTATTATTTTTCTTTACAACAACAATCAGTGAAGCCGATTATAATGCCCCGATTCGTTCGACAACTCTCGTCTTATAAGCGCTTTATTTCCGTTAAGATTTTTTCTCTGGTGACTTATGGGAATCGCCCTAATCTCTGTGTAACGGGTTTTACATTTTATCTGATCTTCACTTTGTGTACGAAGTTTTTTATCGGCGACAAAATCGGCACTTTTTCTTCTATTAGAGCACGTCTTTTAATATCCAGGCTGCGCATCGACCGTTGATACCAATTCACCATGAAATTTATCCCTAATGTATCTGCTTCACCACTGATTATGTGTACTGTTTTGTTCTTGTTAATCTTCTCAAATCTATTGCCAGACCAGAACCCTCAATAAAATTGTAACTGACGATCCTGTATCGACCATAAAATAAACAATGACATTTGATATAAGTCGAATTTGTTGCTTGTGTTTACCTTCCACCGTTAGCACTGTTACTTATTATATTGTTTCATTCTAACCTTACTTTGACTTACATATCTTACGATAATATCCTACCTTCTTACATAAATTTTAATTTGCCTCTCTGGTAACAATATCGCCTTCTTTCTTCGAAAACCAAGAGCGCCTGTTACTTGCTTTGGGATCTCCTCATCTTCAAAGCATCTTAAAAGCTGATACCTGAGGAGTTTCTTGTGTGATGGCTTTTAATTCTTTAGTGCATATTTAATCTGTTTTGCTGTCTCCAAAGTCTTTGTAAGCGTTAGTTTTCCAACAGTAAACGCGCATCTCATCTTCGAGTGTTCCGTACTCACACATTGAAACCATATCCCCAACTCTCCAACATACTTCATTATTGTTTCTTCCGGGAGCTGTATTCTTGATCAGAATCTGTAACGCTCCGCAACCACGTTGACCTTCGATATAAAGTTTTTTTCGGAGCTTTCATTGCTGCATCATTGCTGTTAGATAACGCACAGAAAATCCGTTTAGTTTCGGCGCCCAAACAGTTGACCAAAATCGCGCACTTATTTCCTCTTTGATCTTCTTGTCTCTAAACTGTGCAGGGTAATAAGATTTGAACATCCTTTTCCATATCCGAAACGAAATTGCCGGTTCATTCGGAATGAAGCTTTTCTTCTTGGGTTGCAATCCTCGTCATCTCGTGTGTTAAATAGATTTTATTACAATCAGCAATCGAAGAAGGTTTACAAAATTTGACTGTCTTTAATGGCAGCTCACAGGCCACTCCGAGTATGCTACCTTAACAACGTCCATAAGGCATTTAACATTACAAGGGAATGTATTACAATAACATCAGTACAAATACACTGACACACTTGAAGCAATTATTTTATAGAAGCTTCGTTCGTCTAATTTTTATAAAAATCCCTGAAATTATGACTTGCTTGTAACTTTAATGGTAATGATTCTTTTCTAAATTTGCCCGGTAAGCTGTAATTTGTTTATAACATACCTTTACGAACTTTCTAAATTTTGCAGCTTATTTTGGCAGATAACAACCTAGTAGGCGGCTGAGGTACGCACTCGGAAATTTTTGCGGCACCTGTAAGATTATCGTCTGTCAAAATAAGCTGCAAATGTGCAGTTTAATAAAGTGTAAAAAGGAGACGAACTATTTTTAACTCGTTAAGATGTGGTACATCGGATATTAGAGTAAGAGTAGCTTATTTCAAAATTATTCCTGTAAAACAATTTGCGGCTTTGTTAAAAGCAACGCCAAACTTTAAAAGGTTGTAACAAAGAGTGCAGAAGCGAGAAATAAAATTCAAGGGGTAAAATATGTTTTCTCAGTAATAATGAATTATTTTTGTACTACGACAATTTCTATAGAATACTTGTTTTAAGGCGTCAATGTACTAAACACAAAAATAAACAAAACCCCAACTGACTATAGAGGCTGAACTGTTAACAGTACTTTTAGTAGACACTTTGGCAAAGTCTTGCAAAATATTCTAAGAACAGAAATGTCAGGAAGAATCAGACAAGAGCAATGTGAGTTCACACCTAGATCATGCGTAGATAATTTGTTTATAATACAACAACTTTTAGAAAGAAAAATAACAGTAGAAGAAGAGATGCACTTGACCTTCATAGATCTCGATAAAGCTTATGATTCAGTATCGAGCTATAAACTTTGGAAAGCCGTGCATTACAAAAAGGTGAACAATCATACAATAAAAATGATTAAGAAACTGTACGAAGATAATGTTTCACACATAAAAATCAATCGACAACTTTCTAGTCTAATAAAAATAAGAAAGGACTACGTCAAGGCTGTATTGTTTCACCAACATTATTTAACATTTATATTAAAGTGGCATTGCAAAACTGAAAAAGTCATTGTGCTGAGATGGGAATATTTCTTGCGATTTTAAACCAACCTGTCGATTTTAGTTCCGAGACATTTAAATTCGTCTACTTGATTTATCTGTACATCGTCATCGATTAAAATGTCACAATGTGCTGGTGTATTAACTGCTAAATACCCGTCTTCTTAAGACTAACCTGTAATCCCAATTTCTTATATTTCATATATTAGTACAATGCTACGCTCCTAAAACGAAAGACACATTAGAAACAAAAATATTTTTATTTTCTTTGGAAGAAAATGTGGTACGACTAAGTTAATCAGGCGTAAATAGCACAAGACAAAGGAAAGACTTCTGGCAAGCTCAGTAAAATATTCAAAAGATCTAAACGTAGCAAGTACTTCTTTTCAGGAGAAATGACTGCGCATATATCCAATGATTTTTATTGCTGCTGCTGCTGCCGCAGCTGTTGGAATAATCCTGCTGTGCAAAATAACTTTAAGGACTTTTAAGGAAGGACTTTCGTTAACAAAAAAAGTTTATTAATCTGCATCACAGATAGTTTTACAATGTAATATATGAAACAAATAGACAAACGCTGCACATATTTTGGAAATTTTTTTCACTTTAAGTAACTCAAATTTGGCAGTCATGTAGTCAATTAGTAGTAGAATAACATTTTTTTTTCTGGCAATTTTAAGGTGGGGGGTCAATGTCCCCGGCAGCACAACAGCACCAAATTCTGTCGTGATATACATCATATAAAAGTTAACATTTTGGCTTTCGATTTGCGTTTAGTCTACCTTCTTAGCTGTAAATTTGACCAAGATATAAACATTTAAAAGTATTAGGTAGGCTTGATTTTGACGATTATTTTAATATGCAAAAAGCTCCAAGATCAGTGTTTCAAAATTTTTTTAAAAAATAGTTTTTGTTTCTCTTTATAATATACCAAACTTTATCAAAATCGGAGATGTCATGTCCAACGACTAGACGATTTGGTATGGAATGACTAATATATTTGTAAATAAACTTCTCTACTCGATTATTACTGTTCTTATGATGTTTGAAATTATTTAAGTAGCAATGACTTAAGTTGGGAATGTAAGGGAACACGTCCACTATCGGTCAATGCATTTCCTTCAATTTTGCTTGAGTTACAGCTACGTTGTGTGACAAAGATTATCTTGAAGAAAACCATACTCCTAATTCGAACATCGTGGCATTTTTGGGATTATCGACTTTTACCTTTACCAGCAAATCGCACTATTGAATACTGAATATTGACCGCGTCTTGTTCGCTTAAAACATTAATGACAACTACCCCGTTATGATCTTAAAACACGATTGCAAGAACCCTCATTTTCAATAGCTTAGTTTTGGATTTATCGGGCGCTTACTCGCCTTTTGTTTTCCACTACATATTCATTGGTATTAACCAAGAAGTGTAATAATGGCCCTTAGTATTACCACACGTCAGTTTTGCTGCAAAAATCAATTTCCCATCTCTTCCTAACAAACGAGAAGTTTCTGAGAAATTTTAATGTTTTTAACTATCGTTAAGTACTACCATGACTAATGCTGTTTGGTGCGCATTTTATCAATTATCAGTTTCCAATTATGTCCAATAAATTTGCGAATTCGAGCAGCATCGTTTTGATGGTTTTGATGCGAGCAATTTAATAAAATAACAGTAATAATCCAATGTAAAAATAACTTTGAGGTTAAACTAAATAATCAACATTTAAAAAATTAAATTTTATTTATATAATAGAATTAGAAAATGGTTTTCTATTGTTCATTTTTATTTCTTTATTTTTACACAATTTTATTTCAGTTTACCTTTGCGCTGCCTTTCCTTGTAATTGTTCAGTTAAAATCGTATTGATGGCAAATGATGTGGGGTAAATAAATAATTAAACAAACAGTTACACAATAAAAAATACAAAATAAAAAATAATAAAAATATATACTTCAAAAAAGCTCTTATAAAACAACTAATATGAAAAACTATTATCAGAAATAAATTAGTTAGAAAAATTAGTGTACATAGGTAAAGGAACAGCGAGCATAGACAATATATGACTATCATGTAAAAATATATTATTAAACAAATTAAACTAGAAAATATTCCGTTAAAAACAATAAACTTAAATTTAACTAATCATATAAAATAAACGGATTAACATATTGGAAAGAACAATAAAAAAATACCTGGAAGGTAACAAAAGAAGACCAGGACTAATGCGGCTTAAAAATAGGAAATACTACGAGCAATAAAAAATCTCAAGGAAAACATATCGATAAATGGACCACCCAAAAACAAATTTTGGAACCAAAAAAGATTTTTAATGTGGCATATAAATATTCTAGAGGCAAAAATATAGATCAGAATTGATAGACAGGGTGTCTTTTTAAGATATAAAGAAACAAAAAAGACGTTTATTAAAAAGCCTTTATTTTAATATTAAAATGCAGACTTGAGAAAATTATTTTTAAAACTATTGTCATGTAAATGTAATTCTGAACGAGAAGCAAAACTTCTGAGCACTGCACAGCATATAGTCTCCGTAATGGAGCCATTTCTTGACGAATATTTTTTAATTGTGCCAGAGAGCTCGAGTTGCTGCTGTATACCCTTGATTTAAGATATCTTCACAAGGAAAAATCCATAGGAGTCAAATCAAAACTGCGTGGAGGCAAATTTATATCATTTCTTTTCGAAATCAATTTTTGGGGGAAAACTTATGGCAGAGACATGTTAGAAGTATGCGATGGTGCTCCATCCTGCTGGAACCATATTCTTTGATTATATCCAGCAAAATTTTGCAGTTGAGGTACCACATAACACTCTGATGTCACTGTTAACGTGCTGCCCCTTTTATCTTCAAAGAAGTAAGGACCTATTATTCCTCATTTTGGTGAATGAAGGGGTCTCTCATGTTTGTATTATGGGTTCGTAGCGCTCCAGTAACGGCAGTTCTGCATCATTCGAAAACAAAATATGGTTGAGTTTCACACAGTTAACGAATTGAAGCCTTCTGGGTTGCATCGTGGGGCTTTAATTCTCCCACAAATTGAATTTTATAGGGTTATAGAGACAAATTTTTGCACATAATGCGGTGTAATGATAATCTAGGCGCATTTAAAACACTAGCCCGTTTACGAACAGATAGATCAAGAGTCTCGCGCACGGATTGTCTTATGCTTTCTACATTTTCGTCAATCCTTGATGATCTTGTCGTCTCGACTTAGGTTTATCCATATTTGAACCGGTTTCTTCCAACTTACGCAAATCATGACGATTGCTGAACTTTATGCATGCAATAATCTCCAAATTATTGTTTTTGTAAAATTCTCGCACACAAAAAGCATGGTCCGCTCCCGAGAAAGGCTCCATAGCGACTACATTCCCGAAAATCCCCTGCGCCCCTTTGGTTCATTGCATTCACGCAGTGAGCCAACCAAATGAAAACTTCTTTGGGACACCCAGTATAATAACTTTTGATAGAATTACATATAGTTCTGATGAAGTTTTACAGTAATGCACCATTTTGATAGGTAATTGTGACTCAAGGTTGACGAGTAGAAGTAAAATGGATTTTAGTACATTTATTAAATGCAACAAAATGTTTAACAAGTTGTAAAATAAACTATTAATGCTATTATTATCTATATGATATCAAACGGCAAGTACATTATTTGCTTAGGAATATTAACATTGGTAACACAATATTGCTACTTGTACTCAATGCTAGTCATGTTATTGTCTCAACTTGTTTCAATTTCTTTTTGAAAGCAATCTTTGTGGCTTTTATTGACTTGTAACTATCAAAGGAAGGACTCGTAACTTCTGGTGTTGTAATCGACAAATTTAAACTTAACTTCTTTGAAAACACTACTAGCAAATTCTGTTATTTGTCTTTTCATTCCTTCTTAATTTAAATGATATTAGAGACAAATAGATCGTATGCTACTTTTCGTAGTTTCTATTGCCAGCCTGCACTACAATTTCTCAAATTATTTAGCGCAACTTGATAGTTTAAACTTTTATTACCTAAAAAATGTGGATGCTGCAGCATAACCCTGAAATTTCATCTGCAGCATATTTATCCTGAATATTTATCCAGGATCTGAATAACTAAAATTAGAGGAAAATCATTTATTTTCAGTTGCAAACTGCTGTTGATAAATTGTAGTCTGAATTGTTGGATAATTAAAATTATATCCAAACCATAGATTCGACATGATGCATTTTTGAGCACTACAAGAAATAAGTAAAAGTCGCAATTTAGATAACCGCGGTCACTTATATTAAATTACACTCGGAGCGGCGATTAACACTCTTGCGATACAGGACCTGTGATGTATATCATGGGCATATTATGTATTAACTCATTTTTTCTTAATGCGGAGCATTTACTAATTTACAACTTAAATTTTTATTTATAGGGTGATCGAAAATTAACTTTACGATTTGAATTGCGCACCTTCGAGTTCTGTAAATGTTAGAAATTTGCATTTGTATAGTTGATATCTAAACACATGACAAAGTCCATCAAAGACCACCATAAACGTCATATATTTGTAAACTGGGTTTTAGAAAACATGGCAATTGATACTGATACAAAAAAAATCATATTAAGCGATAAAGCACAGTTTGCTTTAAACGATTTTTTGAATCATCAAAACTGTCGCATCTGGCGTTGCAAAAATCCTCGTGTGATATAAGAAAAACCAATCCAATCATAAAATGCACTATTTGATACTTACTTACTTACTTCCTCTTCTCCCATTGTACCTCACGGTGTCGGGGTTTTGAGCCATTCTTTAAATGAGTGTCTATCCCTTGTAAGGGTTCGGATTTGTGTTAGGGTCTGTCCTCTTTCTCTTGCTGATTCGTTGATGTTGTCTTCCCACTTTCGCCTGGGTCTTCCTCTATCTCTCCTTCCATCACATCTCATTTCAAAAATGGTTTTTGGGTAGCGTTCATTGCTCATTCTGATCAGGTGTCCATACCATTGTAGCTGTTTGGTTTTTATTTCTTCTACCAACGGTGTGATTTCTAGTTCATCTCGTATGGATCTGTTACGGACCCTATCTCTTCTTGTTTTGCCCACTATCCGCCTTAGATACCTCATCTCTGCGGTTGTTATTTTGGATTTATGTTTGTCTGTTATCGCCCATGTCTCGGAAGCGTATAGAAGTGTAGGGTATATATTGTTTTATATAAGTGCATTTTTGCTTTTATACCTATTTCTTTTTTCCCTATCAATGTGTTGTTTACTTGATAGTATATCCTATTTCCTTTGTTTATTCTGTGTTTTATTTCTTGGTCTATTCTTCCATCCTTACTGATTAGTACTCCTAGGTATTCGTATGTTTGTACTGTTTGTATCTGTTTCCCGTCTATTTGTATATCTATTTCTTCTTCGTTTTCCTGTTTTGTGACATGCATTACTTTTGTTTTTTCTATATTAATGGTCATCCCACTTTCTTCTAGGTGTTTTTTCCATATGTTTATGTTTTGTTGTAGTTGATTTTTGTTCCTTGCCATGGGTAATATGTCGTCGGCATATATTAGGTCTTGTGTCATTACCGGGTTTAGGTTATGGTATCCTATGTGGGTGTTTCTTTTTCTAATTTGCATTTTTTTGTTTATGTAGTCCATGTAAATCACGAATAGGAGCGGGCTTACGCTGTCACCTTGTTTGATACCCCTTTCCATTTTAAATTCTTCCGATACTTGGTTATTTAATCTTGTTTTTCCAATTACTTTACTATTCATGTTCCTTATTATTCTCCGCAGTTTTGGGCTTATTTCTAGTTCTTCCAATGCTTTCCAGTTGTATCTGTTTGGTACCTGGTCAAAGGCTCCTTTTAGGTCTAGGAAGAGTAGGTAGATGTCTTTTTTCTTCTCTAATAGCTTTTCAATTATGGTTCTTACTGTGTATATATAGTCTTGCGTTTGTCTTCCTGGTCTAAACGCAGTTTGTTCTTTTTCTAGTTTGTCTTCTGTTTCATTTCTTAGTCTCTTTTCAACTATTCTTGTGTATATTTTTAGCGCTACTGAAGATAAGCATATAGCCCTATAGTTGTCTGTATTTGTGGTGTCTCCCTTTTTATGAATGGGTATTATTATGTTATTGTCCTTCGGGATCTGTTCTGTGTTCCATGCTTGTTGTACTATCTCTTTCATCCATTTAATTACGGGCGGGCCGCTTTTTTTCAGCATTTCTGGGGCTGTTATCTTCTCCTGCTACCTTACCATTTTTTGTTTTATTCAGGGCTTCTATTATTTCTTCTTCTGCTATTTCTTCTTCGGTGTCTTGATTATCATTTCCTTCTTGAGGTTGTTCTTCTCTCTGTATTTCTGTTTCTTCTTCTTTAAATCTTTTTGTGTAGTGGTCTTTCCATGTTTTCAGTATTTCTTCCGTTCTTGTTTGTAGCATTCCTGTCTCATCCTTAATATTCCGCACTTTTGGTACTCTGTTTCCCTTTAGGCGCTTAACTATATTCCAAAATTGTCTCTGGTTTTCTATATAGTTGTCTTCTATCTTTCTATCGAATTCCTCCCATGTGTCTTTCTTTGCTTGTTTTACCGCTTCCTTTGCTTCGTTTCGTTTTACTATTTTGTTCAGTTGTTCAGTTTTATTTATTATATATTTCTTCCAGGCTTCTTTTTTGTTATTGATTTTGTTCTTGACTTCTTCGTTCCACCATTTTGTTCGTTTGTGTGCTGAGTCATGTTTTATTTCTTTTTCTCCACAGAGTTCCTTGGCTGTTTTTGTTAGTGTATCTTTAAAAGCCTTCCATCGTTTGTTTATAGTCCACTGAATTCCTTCTTCGGCTTCTTGTATTTCCAAATTGGTTAGATTTCCAGTTAGTTTGTTTTCATATTCTATTTGATATGGGCTGAAATCATTGGCATGTAATTTGTTGTGGATGAATCTGCCAACGCTGTTATTATCAATGGTGGAAGATCGGAAGATATTAAATCACTTTTTTCAATGAAACCAACGATTTGAACTTAAGCGATACGTGGTATTAACAAGATGACACTGCATGTTCCAGAGCACGTGATTGGTCACTGCGGCCTTGCGGTTTAACTATTATACTTTCCCGCTAAGGCTATTTGAAGGGAAGGGTTTATGTCAACAAACCCGCTACGATTTCTGGACTTAAAGAGAATATCAGACGTATAATTGCCGAAATCGAGTTGCCTTTATGAAAAAACAAAAAATTACGCTAAAAGAACGGCAACATGTTAGCGGAGTTGTAGGGGGTGCATTTGTTTAACATATTTCATATGTAACTAAGTCTACACTTCATACCGATAGCAATCAAATTCAGGTTGTTCCAATATTTTGCGTCTTCGAGAAAAATATCCTAAAATGTTATTTAGCCCACTGTACACTGCAATGCTTTGTGTCCATACCTATAGTTACTCCAGTAGGTAAGGCAGTTACACTGACAATATCAACAAATTATTACTCCAATAACAATGCAACTAGCCACAATCTCATACAGGAACAAAACAAAAATATTGATTTTAGAAACTGCCAAATAAATATATTTTCTGTTATGCACCGATTTCCGCCACAAAATTCCGGAAACGGCCCGAAATCCGCCACCCGCGGCGGCATTAAAGCGGCCGCGTCCCCGTCAAATGCGATTCTGCCGAGACGCGATTAAAAAGGCACTCCGGCGAGGCAATAAAAGTTCTCGAAAGCAAAACTTCCGGAGCACACAGAAAATCTCTTGCCAAAGGAACGTTTAATGAGATTACGGCCGTTGAATTGAGTCGGATTAAAGAAGGCGCGAGCTCTATTGGGCCGGGGGCAGAGTGGGTCAACAAAGGTGCCCTCTGAGGGGCCGCCGCCGCTCGAGGGCCTCAATTAGGGACGCCGTCTGCCTAATAAGGATGAATATGTGGCGGGCCGCGGGCTAATTCCTCGCCGTAACGAAAAGTAACGCTGGCGGAGGGAATTAGGAAAAAGGATTTTAAAGGCGTATAAGAAAACGAGTTTGGTCCTGGCTTCCTCAATCGATATTTTTGTATTTCTTTCAATTGAGTAGTCCAAATGAGGTAAAATTATTGTTACTAAATTTAAACTAAAATTTTTGTTTGGTTCACTTTAGTTACAAAATTTACTAAATGTGTAATCAAAATACTTCTACCCTAAATTGTAAGCTGATTTATGATCCTTTTAATTTTATGTATAAACTTAGCGCATTCCTTGTAATGTATTGCCACATTTCTTGCTTTTGTTCGAGTTTAGCCCCTTTATTTAGAATTGTTACATATTTCTGTTTTATGTGCACGTTTCCTTCTCTTTCTGCTAATACTTCTTAGTTTCAGATAGATTAATATGTTCTTATTTAGTTGGTTTCTATCTTGATATCAACATTCTCCTCTATCTTTAAATTATTCTATAATATTTTGATACTTTTATTTCATGCATCCTTTACCTTCGCTAATTAAATATTTGGGAATGAAATTATATGACAACACCAAATAAGAAGTAACAGAGCAACTTACCTAAGACCAAAGTATGTATAATGCGTAGGGACCTAGAGACAAATAAAATAAAAATATTTAGAAAAAAATTGCAAGGGAAACATTCAGACATAAAAAAACAAATGCAAGCATAAAGCATGAATGTGAAATAGCAAATATTAACACTTGTATTAAAAACAGAAAACAAAAAAATCAATAAATAAATAGTAAAAATAGCCCGAAATAAATTATTGAAAATCCGAAAGATTATAGAACGTTCATGTGAAAGATGAAACTTAAAGATAAAAATTACGATATTAGCTTGAAGAAAAAACAGAGTTGTCAATTATTTAATGTGACCATCAGGCAAATTTTGACAGCCAGAGTGGTCTAAGAGGTTGAGGCGCGGGATATGATGCGGACGGACCCGGATTCCATTCCCGCAGCTTTCTGATGCCTGGCGGGTAGTCTACGCAGTCACTGAAAATAATTGAGTACCTGAATTCACTTCGAACAGGGGTAATAATGGCGGTCGTCTAAGGCGCGGTGCTTGTCACATCGCCCCGCATCAGAGATGGTGTGCGGCGACCGGGCAGACTTCTCCGTTGCGTATTCTGATCATATAGCTTAGGTCTTCTTCATCTTGCACTATGACTACCTGGTCATCCGCGAAACTTAGTGTGAATAAGTAGTCTTCTCTCACTTTCCATTTCTTTAAAGATTGTTCCACGTGTATTTTAAGAAGTGTTGGGAATGTAGCGCATTCCTTCAGAAGGCCTTTGGATGTTTGAAATTTATTGCTGAGTTTGTTTCTATTTTTTACAGCTTACAGGTGTTGCGTTTGTAGAGATGCTGTACTGCTTTAATTAGATCTGTATTTATACCTATCTCTTCCATTGCTTTCCATAATTGTTTTCTTGCCACAGTGTCGTACGCCATTCTTAAGTCAATAAAAGCTAGGTGGATTTCTTTGTTTTTGGCGAGTTTCTTTTCCATTGTTTGTCTAATGATATATATATATATATATATATATATATATATATATATATATATAAAGTGCATAAGATCTTCTGGCCGTGAACCCGGCTTGGTCTTCGCCAATTTTACTCTGTCTGTTATTTTTTATTTTGTTTTGTATTATTTTGCTGCACAATCGTCCAATACTCGAAATTATGCTTATGTCTCTGTAGTTCGTCCATATTCTCTTGTCGCCTTTTTTAAAGATAGAGATTATATACGCTTCAGTCTATTCATCTGGTAACTTCTCTCCAGTTGCCGCTTTCTGGAATATATTTCTTAGTACACGGTGTAATGTTTCTGATCCGTACCTTGTTGAAACTGTTCTATATCTTCGGTTAGTAATATTTTTTAGTACTCTTCCCATTGTTTTTCTAATATATCTTGAATATGCGCTCGTTCTTTTGTATTTATTTTTAATGTCTTTATTATCTTCCAGGATTCTGTACTCCGGTTCCCCCTACATATTGTTCACTGTTCTTACATGTTATTTTCCTATATTTCGTTTTTTCTCTATCATTCTTTTCGTTTCTCTGTTTTTTTCTCTGTATCTCTGCAAGTCATCAGCCAATTTTATGTTTAGCCATTTTCCGTATAGTGCCTTTTTCTTTTATCTGCTCTTTGGTCTTATTACGTCTTTTATTATGATTATAATGTTGCGTTTTACTATAATGTACTCTATTATAGATTTTAATTTACAGGTTTCTTGGATCCGTGTAAATTTAAGTGTTTTCCCGTGTTTATAGCACCCGTTTGTTATATTAAGGTCATTTAGTTCGCATATTTCGATTAGCCAAATCTTTCTACCGTATTGTCACTTTTTTTCTATTTGAATCACCCGCAATTATAATTTCTTGTTGTTTTTTATTTTTCTTATTTCCTCTTTAATATTTCTTCAAATTTGTCTTTTTTTATAATATTGTTATCTGTTGGTCCGTATGCTCCGAGTATCACTGTCTCCCTTTCAAAGATTGTCAACTTTTTATCAATCTCTCGTTAACGGGTTTCCACGACGTTATTTTCCTGCTCCATTTTTCTTATTTACATTCCTACTCTTTCTTACTTCTTTATCCCGCTCCAACAGTGGATCAGTCCATCTATTTGTTCTGTTTCACTTTCTTTTTTGTTTGTCTCGCTTGTTATTAAGATATCTATCGTTATCTTTTTTGGTTTTCCACCTTTGGACGTTTCAGGCTTCAAACCTCAGTTTTCTGTTTTTGTGTTTTTGTCTTTAGCTAAGATTCAAGCATGGGTTCAAGCCCATATCCAATGGGGCTCTCTTCCCTAAAGGTGTAGATTTCTACACGGGGATAATTCTTTTCTTCTAACTTTTCATACTACTTTTTGACGTTTAGCATTTTTCCATTTTTATTTTACATGTGCCAAGATGCTAACTCCTGACAACCCTCTTCTTTTACCCGGACTTGGAACCGGCAATAGTACCAGAGAACTGCAGGTCGAGTTTGATATTAAATAATACAGTAGTAATTTCCACTTTCTTTTCATGCAACTGCCTCAATTTCTTTCTCGTGGATAAGTCGTATCTAAGCGTCCTAAAATGTAAGTAATGATTAGTCTTGTTTATAATACTCTAAATATATTAAGTTGCATTTTCATTTGGTACAATATTTAATACCCCTTATTTAATAAATATCTGGCCTACTCTCATTAAGAGCCATATGAATAAATAAAAGGTCATAAAGTACCCAGCCTCAAATGTTCGATCTTTTGGGGTTATTCAGAGACTTAAAAATGTTTCACAAAAATTTAACTTAGTTTATTTTTCGACTATATAATGACACTTTTTTTATTATAGTTTAATCAGCTCAGCATTGATCTTGCTATACATGATTCGGTTGTGAGTCTTAATTCTTAACTTATACTAACATCGAGTGGGTTACATTCCTCATATATTACATTGTACATTTATCCGATTTAATACATATATTGCTTGTTTATGAATGTAATGTATTTATTGACATAAGTCCTGTGGGAGTCTTCTTTTTAGTCTTTTATGTTTACCTTTTTGACCAAGGTTATACGTCACTCCACTTATATTATCAAAGAATTTGTTGCACTGTTTATTTATGTGATCGAGTAGAGGCGGTAAATTTAGTTCTTTGTGAATTTGGTCATTCCCCACAAACCATGGCGCATTCACTGAAACTCGAGCAACTTTGTTTTGCAGAACTTGTAATTTTCTGTGGTGTGTATTAGATGCATTTCTCCATACAGGGCACGCATATGTTAAAGTAGGTCTTAGTATTGTTTTATATATTAGCATAATGCATTCTACACGCAAATATGATTTTCGATTTATCAGCAGGTCTAGGAAACCCAATTGTTTGCAATTTAGATCCCTAATTAGCAGTGTTGGTTTATTTGTGTAGAAAATTTTTGAAATGTCTTCTTCTAGAATCCGTTTATTGGGTTGTTTATAAGCTGCATGAAGTATGATTTCAGTTTTATTTTTAAATATCAGGTTAACAGCTGCTGTTTCTAGGTTTTCAAAGTTTAGATCCGGTAACTGGTAGTGAGCTAATTTATGTTTGATTGCAATTGCCACTCCTCCCGATGGTGTCTGCGTTTTTCTATCCCTCCTATAAACATTGTACCCTGGTAACTTGAAAATTTCTGTATTTATAAGATGTGTCTCAGTGATGCAAGCCACGTCAACGTTATGTCTAAACAGAAACTCGATAAATATACTGCGCTGTCTCTTTATGCCATCAGGGTTCCAATTTAGGACTGTTATATTACTAATTGTGAATTTTTTATTTAGATCCATAAGAGGAAAGTAATGGTATAAGTTTTGTTAGATAAGGCATAATTTTATCCAGGTGTAGTATTAACAGCTCAATTACTTTTGATACAATACTGGTTAGAAGGTCCTGTTCTTCATGGTTGGTTTCGTGATTTCCGCTAGGTTTTGTTGGTAGTTCGGAAAAAGATCTGTTGTAGTCTTGTTGATCATAGGAATTCGATTGTTGAATATTTTGACTTACAGCTGCTTTTGTTGTGGCTGGTAAAATCCACGCTCGTGCTCTAGTTTGACTTAGATTTGAAGGGTTGTATTGACGGCTAACTTTCTGGTAATAATTGCATCCTTTGAAGTTTGCGGGATGCAGTTCTTTGAAATTCACGCATTGATGGGGATCCGTAGGTTTTTTGAGCATTTATTATAATCATGGTTATTTGTGCACTTGACGCACCGTGGCTCCATTTGGCAATAATTCCGTGTATGTCCGTACAGTTGACATTTCTTACATTGGGGAATTTCTTTTGATTTTCTTGTTACTTCCACTTCAATGATACTATACTGATTTTCTTTAAGTTTATAATTTCCTTTGCCATTGCGGTGTCTTCCAGGTCTACCGCGCATAGCGGTATAGGCTTTCTGTCCTTGCTATAAAGACGAGTAACTTTAGTTACAGGGTATTTCAGGTTTATTAACTATTCTAATACTTCCTTATCAGTAATTGAAACCGGAAGGTTTCGGATAATAATTGAAAAATTGTTCTTTTCAGTGTCTTTAAATGTGTGGTAATTTAATTTGTTATCATTACAAAGTTTGGTGATTTTTTTATAATCCTCAATAGTACTGAGTTTATCCCCTTTTTGGGCTGTATCAAATTCTCCTTTAACGTTTTCCTTAAGGTCTTTTATAATTTCTTGGTGTTCTATATGTGAAGTGTGGTGTAGGAATATCGGTGGAATTTTTATTTTAGTTTCTTGCGTTGAGGTAGAAGGAATATTTTGTTCGTCATTTGTTCTACAGCTGCAGCGTATTTACCTTGATGAATCATGTTTGAAGCGCTCTGAATGTTGTCATTTGATAAGTAATATTTGTTAGCTGCGATTAGTGCGGCGGGATCGAAGTAATACTTTTTATTTAGTGTGGCAGGGGGTGAAAGTTCGTTATTATTCCTCTTACCCATTTTGTTTGTTTTAGAATTAGATTGCGAATATAATTTAAATATCATTCTGGTTCAAGACAGACAGACCTCAAAGGGGAGATGTGATTTAACTTCCAAATTATACATACCACCGCATAGATTACCAAACATTTGCCTCCAAACGTGAGACCATAGAGTTATTAAATTAGTTTTCCATCCCCTCTCCCCCCCTTCACAAACCTAGACGCCATCTTCGAGAACATTGCAGTAGTTTTGGCAGGAGATTGAAATGCCAAGCATCTCTCGTGGGAGAATCGCGTGGTCAACAACAGCGACAGGAAGTTGCCAGCTCCGCGATCTTGTAGAGATAAGACTTCCAGAATCCACCCACTACAGCCCAGATTACTTGAACATCCTTGATATTTTCATTTTCACGGACTTTTCCACACAGTAGATGATGTGCTACGACAGTGAGATAGACAGTGGTCATCCTAGACATTCTCGACAAAAACAACGACATCTCCTCCCGCTTTGCAGTTGCATTGCTAGCCTTCGCCGTACACCTAACACTTATTCTATCATCCACTTTGGCGAAAACATAGAAAATGTGCTAAAAAACCTCAGCGTCTTCATCCAAAAATTTATCCACTTTTTCCATCCTAGTCAGAGATTAAAGAGATTACCTCATTTTGGGGTTAAAAGAGCAGATAGGAAAGAAAAATGAGGAACCATGACGCTAACCTTGACTACTTCAACGACATCTACCGTTTTGTGCCTCACCCTCAGAGGTAGAAAAATCATTACCATCCAGATCTAAAGAAGTTCTCTGTATCATTTGAGCCTTTAAACTGCGTAAACCGCGTTCAAAAAGAACCATTATCAACGCTGCTCTCCGTCACTTTCTGAACTATTACAAAGTAGAGGACATTATCATAATCTTCTAGTCTGGAAAATCAGCTACCTTCCTCCTTCTGTTCGCAGCATACCAACAACTCCCTCAATTACTCTGACCAAATAGATAGACGACATGGCGGTGCTGTCCAACTTGTTGAGGTCAATTTTTGAAACTTGACGGTTCCAAGAAAAACTGGAACACTTGAAAAAATAATTCTACAAGTAAAAAATAGGAATCAACTTACATAAGAGCTTGGCAGTCCTACATTCTATTAAAAACCCGCTTTACTATTGTAATGACCTTAACAAATATAAGATCTTTGGAAGAGAGATGCTCTGAAAGGAAAAAATAACCTCGGTACGATTCTGGACAGACAACTGTTCTAACAATTATATAACAATAAAGACAGAGAGTTTCTTTTTCCAATCTGAGGGCCGACTATCCACCACCAGTAAGCTGTTCTTCTACAAGACAATCATCCGCCCTATCATGATGCACGCGAATTAAGTTTGAGGCTGAGTTATAAAAACACACGTCAGCAGGCTCCAAGTTTGTACAACTTTGAGCTCGACAGAGGCTCCCGTTACAAGCGTCCAAATATCCTAATCCATCCGTAAGATGGCACGGAGACAGCTTATACGGTAATCCGTTTGCCACGCCAGGTTATCAAAAGGACTGAGGTTAGAAGCTGGACTTCCACCTATTTTCGCAATTTAAAAAACATTTAGGCAATTGTAAGTTTAGTAATAACAATAAACTGAAATGCAAAGTAATTTTTCGTACTCAAGATTACAGCAAATAATTAAATTTAAATTGGTACTGTAGAGAACAAGAACAAAACTCAAAAATGAACTGTCCTAAAAGTCTTGTCACGTTTCTTTTACATGTGATTGAGAAAAAAATATGGAACTCACTTTCGGAATAATACCCATATATAAATAAGAAAAAAATAATGAAACATCGCACTTTTACAAAAGAAAAATATTAAGTGCACAATATTGCAAATAAAGTTGTTAAAATTTCAGGTTTCGTACAGAGTAAAATGTGAATCGTTTTGAAAATTCTAAAGAAATGTATTATCGTAATCTCTTACCAACCCAAAAAGATTTCACAATGTTAAAACCTCCAAGCTGCCTTTTATATGAATACAAGGTTATCGAAGAGGGTACTTCCAAGATTAAACTATAATTGAATTCCTGGAAGAAAAACGAATTTTCAATACAAAGGGCCGGAAACGAAGTAACACACCTTATCTTCCGTACTTATGTTTAAACACGGGATCGATCCGAACCACCCCAGCCGGCATAATTGCATCAGCCCTCCCGCCCTGTAACCCGACGCCGCATCTGTCATAGCACGATGATGGATTCGCAACTTCAATAGGTCGTGCTTTGACAGCCATGATTTGTTCTCACGCGCCGCTGGATACAATCGCCAGAAATCGTCGCATAATGGAAGTGCAGGCCACAAGTGTCTTTTGCCGAATTTATTGTGTTAAGTACCGGTGAGGCGCGGCCGGGGGGTGGTTTTTGTCGCCGCGCACACAAAGGCGAGATCTTTTTGATAGTGGCGGCCCAGCTGACGGGAAAATCGGTGCCAACTTGGGCTTTGTGTTAATTCGGCAGGATGCGTTTGGCCCATTAGGATGCAAATTGGATTTTGGTGTGGTCCGCATTCAAATCATTCAGTCCATGATTGTATCAAAAAACAATAAATACGTGTCACGACAAATTTTCTGGCAACAAATTACATATGTTCTCTTTCGTTTAATTACTATTTGTATCACTACTTTTCTTTTTAGAGGCTTGTTTTATTGGTTTCTACTTAATATTATGAAAATCATCTTGCAATGTATTTTTTGCAATTGTATATTTAAAATTTGTAGCTCAATTTTTGTACCGATTTATGATAATACTTTATGGTGATATCATCTTTCTGCTTGCTGCTTATATATACTAGCATTCAAACTACCAATTTTTAACATACAGTAATGGCCCAACCAAAATAGATTTAGAGATAGTTATACGAAATTTGTACTTTTTGGCATCAGTAGTACTGAATAACATACAACCGAATTTGTTAATTTTGTACATATAATATTCAAACACAAGAAATGGATACCAGTCAGTCACTCAATATGTGTTCCAAGTAGACATAACCTTGGAAGTATTTCCATGTAAACTAATTAAGTGGTAGGGCTATGCTTAACAACAGACTGTTCGGTTTGTTGGCGGATTTAGTTTTAAGTTACACGAGTGACAGAAAACCGTGCATTTGAATAGTAGTAACAGGTGAAGCTGAAATTATATAGGAATGTGTCACCAAGTTTTATGCAACAATTTAGAGGAATCGACAAAATTAATCCTGCCTTTTTATGATTGCCGCAGAGGAAAATTGATGCTAACTCTCAAACGAAGAGCCAAAGTACAGAATGGCAAGCTCGTGATTCACCAACCTCCAAATAAGTGAAACGACAACTTTCAAAAACAAAGACCATGTTAATAGTATTTTTTATGCTAAAGGTACAATGCATTATAAGTATCTGTCTGTGTCAAGCAATTCAGTAAATTCTCAAATATATCTAATCAAACATCATAGCACATCTCCCATATTCATCCAGCCTATCGTGTAATTGTTTGTTCCCCGTGTAAAACTGTCGCTGAAAGGTAAGCGTCATGAAGATATTGCAGCAATCCAACAACTGAGAGAGATGTATAGAAACGTATCCCGGGTAAAGCTTTTTTTGCTTGCTTCCACGATCTCTAGAAACATTGGTAGCTATAGGTAGACATGATAGCGAACTACTTTGGCAATACCTAGAACCATTGGTTGGTAAGTTGAATAAATAATTTTTTACGTTCTCACTCCTGGAACTTTTCTAATAAAGGTTCTATTAGAAGTCTTATAATATCACCTGACTGCTTTCTTGGACTCTAAAAGCTCTAAAGCCTAAAGTACCCACAAAGAGCTCACAAAACATACATCATAATGAAATAAAACTAGGTTCAACTAAATTGTAATAAAATAATAAATCAATACACGCTACAGTTTAAAGCTTAAAGTTATTTCACTTCTAGTTACGTGATTTCGAATAAAAACGCTCTAAGTGAAAAATATGGCAACGCGCAACGGTGGAGAAAACTTTTAGTAAATTGAGTCTCATCTGAAAAGATTTTTCATCAGCTCTTAATTATGTCCATAGAGATTGTCTTCTATTCCTCTACGAGATCTGAAATGAATCCAGACACTAAATATGAGCGATCTGGCCCAGCACGTAATCTGCGTTCTAATTCTTTCCGGAGGTATTAGATGGAATTGAGATCAGGGCTCTATGAATACCAGTACAATTTTTCAGCATCAATCTTTTAAAACTACGGTAGAACACGCTTCTCTGTATGGAGAGAATATTTATCTTATTTGTACAAGGAAAGATTTTTTCTGAACTGTTCCCAGAGAGATAAAAGTACAGAGTTGTAAATAATATTAAGATATATCTTTGTGTATATCCTCTTAGATATAGAAACTAAGGAACCTGAGCCAAACCACGAAAAACAGCTTTAACCGTAATTAATTTGTTACTAAACTTAAGTGTTGATTTTCCTACTATTCGCGTTGATCAGATTGGGAAATTGTATAACAAGATTTATCGCCCTACAGAACCAGTGTTCCTTAGTTTACACCATTTTAAGCGGCATTTGGCATTGACCATACTTCTGTTGGATTTACGAACGCTCGTACAACTATGAAAACCCAGTTTTTCAATTTCCGACTTTGAGAATTACAAGTGACCGTTACTGCTAAGAACATCATATTTGTCATCACTACCTCACTACGTTTCGCAGATTAACATCCCAGGCCTTTTCACTTTACAATAAAATCATTTACAGTTGTTTTAGGCCACTATAGCAAGACCGATATTTTACAAACCGATTTGCTGCGACGAGGACACCCAATAATTATGACATCATTCAATTTTGCTGACTTACTCATTGTACGTCTAACACACGTGTATAACTTACATATGCTACTACCTGTATTTCTATTTCGTTCTATGACGTTTCAGTATGCGTAACAACCAGATACTTCTCCAAAGGAGTGTCCCGATACTTTTAGTCAAATAAATAATGTATATGTAGATCAAAACTGTGTGAAAATAAACTTGATGGTGTACAACTATTAATCGCCAGCGTTGCGGTTAAAGCACGGGCTGCAGGGGGCACGCGCTTGGGTTCATTCCCGGAACTCTCTAATGCCTGGAGGGAAACCTACCCATTTACTAAAAATTATTGAGTACCTGCGTTCATTTCGATCTACGGGTAATAATGGCAGTAGTCTAAGGCGCGATGCTTGCCTCATAGCCCTGCATCAGAGATATTGTGCGACGACCGGTCAAAGAAGACGAACATACGAGTGCCCCTACCCTTTCAGTTCTCAGTGGTATTGAGCCACACCATATAACTATTACCTGCTACATACTCGGGTGCTCTTATATAGTTTATAATTACGTGGCATATGCCAAAACAAACTGATATATTTAATTGTGAGCTAGGAAAGCAAGCAGTCATTAATATTATTGTAGCAATTTTTTATTATGCAGCACGCACGCATTCGTTTAACGCGTTGTACCTAATAGCAATTTTTGTCGTCCATAATGCAAATGCAAATCATTAATGAACTTAAAACAACCATTGAAAATCTACCAAACTAAATCAAAAATAGATCTAGAAAGCTCACATAAACACATGTACTATTTGTAAACGGAAAAAATACACACGGAACAAGAACAACCATTTAGAGTATAGTATAATAATAATAATAATAAAATTAACAATTCAAAAAAACTGATAAAGATAGATTAAAGGTGAATGGTAAATGGGAACATGGAATATAAGAAGCTTGACTGGTAAGGAGAACAAAGTAGTGTATGACTTTGATAAGATAAGACTAGATATATTGGTGATAATAGAAACAAAGAGAAAAAATAGTGAAGAGATGGAACTAGCCAACAAGCATATGTTGCTACATGAGGTACGTTCCAGTTACAACACCTCCGATTTTTTTTCTCACAAACTAATCACACGAAATATGTGAAACTTGTGCCACTTCTCAACGTAATCTCCCTGAAGCCGCACACATCTTTCACAACGTCGACGCCATGATTGCATGGCCGCTGCGAATGATTCTTTAGGGGTGTGTTTTGGCCACTGGAAAATCGCTGACGAATAGCGGTACGACTAGTGAATTTGCGAATACAGACAGTGTCTTTCATAATTGGAAACAGCTAAAACTCGCTAGGAGTCAGGTCAGGTGAGTAGGGAACATAAAAAATAACTTCAAAGTTGTCGTCACAAAGAAATTCCTTGTGGTCGTCCGTCAGTATTCGTGGCACCCACCTGGATGCAGGATTGTGTGCACAGATCCCACGGGAATGCCAACTTTGGAGGCAATGTGTTCCACACTCATTCGGCAATCATCCAAAACAAGTTTGTTCGCTCGCGTGATCATGTCGTCAGGCCGGCTAGTGCGAAGCCAAGATTGTCTTGGTTTATTATCACACGACGTTCTGCCTTCTTTGAAGTGTTTCACTCACAAATCCACATTAGGCACATCCATAACACCATCACCACATGTCTCGCTCAACTGGTGATAAATTTCAATCGGTATGACACCACGCAAATAGAGAAAACAAATGATCATGCGCTGTTCTTGTAATAAACACGTCGCCATTTTAAGTATCAAAAACAGTCTTCACTCTCGCCGCTGCCGCTGCAGTGCTGCCATCTCTGTCTCGTATTTACAAAGAGTGTGCGCGTATTTTGAAACAAACCGCATATTTCTATCTGTCCTAACCCTAACAAAAAAAATTAGGAGATGTTATAACTCGAATGCACCTCATATAATGCAATAACTCAAAATAAAACAGCAACTAAAGAAATAGGATGTAATATCAACAAAAATCACAGAATTCAGCACAGACACAATCTTTATAGCTGGGGATAAGGAAAAATACAGAAAAGCCGATAGGAACCCATGGAAACAAAAATAACAAAAATGGAGAGAGACTGGCGCTTTTTATAAACATAAAGATATACATAAACTTACTAGAGTAATGCCAAGCAGAAATGCGAAATCTATAATAGATTATATATTAACAAGAAGAGGTAATAGAATAAAAGTTCAAGATGTAAAAGTAAGAGGAGGAATGGAAATGCAGAGCGACCTCCACCCACTACTAGAAAAGATTAAAAAGATAATAAAGCCATAAAGTTGCAAGACAGGATAACATGAGGCAACAAGATGCAATTAAAGCATACAAATTACAAGAGGTGAAGATGGCAGCTAAATACAAAGAAATAAGAAATCTTGAAATCTAAAGCATAACAGGATATTTAGAACAGATGACAGTTGAAGAAATGCGGCAAAGAATTAAGACAATAATTATAAAGGCAGCAAAAGAGTCATGCGGTGTGAGTAAAATAACTAAACAAAATAAGAGAACAGCATGACAGTCTGAAGAAATAAAACAAAAAATACGGATAAAAAGGAAAAGATGGAAACAATAGCGATCAAATAGATTGGAAGATAACTACAACTACAAACATTAATAAACAAAAGTTGAAAATATGATTATACAAACAAAAATAAAATCTAAAACTATAAAAAATAACAAGGTACCAGAAGATGATGAAATAGCGGTAAAGTTTACAAAAGCTGTAGAGGATAATAATAATACCAAAGCTAAAAATTGTCCGTACATAATTTTGATTCTGTTTTTTGTCTTTTTATTTCTTTATAAAATACTCTGGTATTCTTGTTCGTGTTACTCATTACTTACCACTACTTATATTGTTTCTATAATTGTTCTTATTTCTTTCAAATTTTCTTCTATATACTTTTTATTATTTAATTTTTTCTTCTTTCTAATTCTTTCTCCACACTGTTTAAGTACTTATCCCCTACATTTTTTTTTCTATTTCTTATCATCATAATATTTATTAGTCAGTCCCCTTTAACTTCTTACATCTAAAATATTACCCGCATAACATGCATCTATTAAGATATAGTATATTTAATTTTTTGTCTTTTTATTCGATAATATCCATGTCTTTACATTTATCTTTTTACGGGGATACTCTGTATTCGGTACTATTAAGTTTCTTTCACTTGCCAGATCTACTAATCTCATACCATTATCATTGCAACATGTTTTTTAATTTTACGTCAGACATTTCTTTCTTCCTCTTCACTGTCTTGAATTGCGGCATGTACATTGACTATATAAAATTTTGCTTTCATCTTTAGTATCGCCAATCTACTGGTATTAATTTCATTGTCGTGTTTATGTACTGTTTATCTATCATAAAGCCTACGCCCAACTGCCCTTTATCTTCTCCATTGTAGCATACTCCTCTACGTCAGTAATATCACTCACGCTCCATCCAATTTCTTGTAAAGCCAACCCAGTTTCTCCTTTTTACTGAAGTATTCATCGATCCACAATTTTAGCTTGTTTTACCTATAATCTCCAACTTCTTTATTGACAAATTCAATTTTATTAGTATCGGTCGTTTCTCTTCAGTATTCAGTATTTCAAATGCTTTTTACTTCGTTAACTTCAGTTTCTACGTTGATGTCTACGCCCACCTCCTTGAGTAATCTTTTAAATTTTTTTCTGGTTTTTCTATTTTTTCTGCGTCCTTTATTATTACGTTTTTTAAGCTCCCTTTTCAATATTTCTATTTTTCAACGTGTTCGTTAATCTGGTCTTTCAGTTTGTTATTTCTTTGCTTGGCTCTTTTGCTTCCCCGAGTATAATTTTCAATTTTCCGGCTCATTACTTGCCATTTAGCATTTATTTCTTTAAGCAATTCTTCTATCTTTTCCAATCCTCCCTTATTGCGTCGCTGAGGTACGGTCCGGCATAGTCCTTTGATATCGTGTATGCGGCTGCTCGTTCAGTTTGAAGTTGTCTTACTGGCATTTGTTTGCCTTTATTTCACTAGTTCTCTAATAATTTCTTACCATAAATTTTTGATGATAAACTTTCACTTTTTTATTAAGCTTACCTTCATCAATTATTTGTTTACACACAAATCACAAATTTGTTAGCACACACGCACCACTGTTAACCCGCACATCTGCCAAAACAAACTCATTTTTGTACAACCCTAATGAAAAATACATTCAGAAAGATGACATCACCCGTAAAGCTGCACGAAAATATGAGTATACTATCCATTAACAAAAATTATAAGACAAGAAGATACGGTATCACCAGTTTTCATTAGCTCTAAAGGAAGTCTTTAAAAAATTAGACTAATTAATATATTTGGGGAACGTCTAAACCACTTAAAATTAACTGATGACGCTATTGTATTCACTGGCGAAAAGAACTTAAAAGCGAAGTAAGTAGGATTAGACACGAAATCATAAGAAATGGATCAAAAATTAATTTAAAAATACAAATAATAAAAAAAGCGTCAATATACGTTAACATACATATCTTAATAACGTAATTAGGCAAAGAAAACAAAGGAGCATGGGCAGCGTTAGGAAAATTCTTACGTATCTAAAAATAATGACCTCCCTACTTAAGTTAGGATTTCTAACCAATGCATTCTCGTTGTTTTAACATATAGGACATAAACACGAACAATCAGAATAAATAATAACAGACATGGAAAGATCTATGTTGGGTAACATAATAAAAGGCAGAAAACTGATTTAAAGGATAAGAACAATAGTACAATGGAGTAATACAATTAAAATGTAACTAAGCAGAATATGTAATAAGGTTTAAAGGCAAGTCGATCAGTAAAATAATACAATAGCAAGCATGACCGCAAAAAAACAGAGATTAACAGTGAGGCGTATTATGGTATGAGAGGGGGAATGAGAAGAGCGGTAAAAGAAAGAGGGTAAAGGGAGAGAGTAAGAGAAAAAAGATGGAGATAGGGGAAGGAAAACAAAAAGGGAAAAAAGGAGGGGGAGAGAGAGAGAGGGAGAGAGAGAGAGAGAGAGAGAAAGACAAAAAGACAAAAGACAGTTTTAAATCAAAAAGCCTTTCAAAAATATGTCAAGTTTGAACAATACCAAATTATATCTTACATGCAGATCTGCCGCATTACTTTCTCTCTCTCTCCCTCTTTCCCTTTCTTTCTCTCTCCTTTCCCTCTTCCCGCCCCCCTCTCTCTACCTTCCTGCCTCTCTCCTAGCTCTATTTACCACTTTAAAATAGTAACATATAGAATATATAATTAATTTTAATTTATTAAACATTCATATTAACAAATAAAAATACAAAATAATAGCGCCTGATACAAATTAATGCAGGAATTCAATTATATAATCGATTTGGGATCAATATTATAATAATTCAAATATTTATTCAAGTAATAACCAAAAATTTCAATACATGTGGAATAATTAATACTAGTATTCAAATAATTGTAATAGCAAAAATGTAAAAAAAAGGAAACAACAAATTTACAATTTATGTCACACTAGCCTTAGCGCGTTGTAAAACTCTTTTTTTTTAGAAGGTGTAATTTACAATTATACTATTCTAATATTTATATTATTTCACGTATTCAAATAACAATCTCAAATATTCGAATTATTCACATATTTAAATGAATCACTAAAAATGACTATGAATGACTACTGTTCTATGTTAGTGGCGCACCTGCTTTAGCCGCGCTGTGCTCAATATATTCTGAATTTTATTTTGGGTTAGAATTTGCTCCTCTGCCGAAAGCTTTTTCAACTGCAAAGCCACGTAATGACCGAATGCGTCGCACTCGTCTTCGTCTCCGTAGGACAAGGAATTGATATTTTTCGTGATATTTCTCAGCTCCTTAACAGAAGTCTCGAGAACATCCAAGTCTGTTCTACGCCGTTTCACTATGGTTGCTTCGGGAGAGGGAAAGTTCCTTCTCCCGACATTCTCTTCTGCTGGGGGTATTGCCGCAGAAGTCTCTGCTGCTTGTCCGACTGCAGCTTCCTCTACCTCGATCAAGTATTTTTCTGGCAGTTCCGACGCCTCTCCAGAAACGTCTTCACTGTTCTAAAAAGTCAAAATTTAAACATCTAGTTCTTTGTTTATCATAACTAAGAGCTTTTAAATGTTTAAACTACTAAATTGCAAATATAAATTAACGGCAAGTATAATACAATAAAAGCTAATATTGATTTTTAGTTTTCCCGGTGCTCTCTGATGCCTGGCGGGTGGCCTACTCAGTCACTAAAAATAATTGAGTACCTGCGTTCATTCGAACAGGGGTAATAATGGCGGTCGTCTAAGGTGCGGTGCTTGCCACATCACCCCGCATCAGAGATGGTGCGCGACGACCGGGCAGAGAGAGCGAACGTATGAGAGCCTTAACCTTTCAGTTCGCAGGCCGTGCTTCCATGCGGGGCGTAGGGCCTTACCATTATTATTATTATATATAAAATAATTAAAAATTAAATTATACAACATATATACAGTACCCACCAAAACAAGACAAGTTTTCTGTGCCTCGTTGATACCGCTGTTATGGTTTGAAATAAAAAATTATTGGTAAAATAGCATACAGTCAAGAAAGCATCCCTTTATGCTCCTAGGGTGTCGAGTATTTTATCAATTTTCTATGTACTTGCCATTTTTTCACTTTAGTCATTATTTTTTCTTTCCTTTCCTTATCTTGTATATTTTCTTCACAATTTATTCTTTAGTTTTTTCTTGGTCTCCGTCTTTCCACTCCCATTTCTGTTAGTATTCAGTGGAGTTGCTGTTTGTTGCACATCTCTAAACCCCCTTGTCCCTAATCCCATCTCTACCTACAACCTTAATTTCGTCCGCTAACCTACACTAGTCACAATAAACGGAATTTTTACTGCCGCCCGGCATTCCCATTCGAACCCCCGTGAGCGACGGAGTGGAGCTAGCCGCCAGCCGAAGCCGACCAGGTGCTATACTACCCGATTCCGCACCCGTCCGTGGTGCCCCGGTACATCTAGCCAAGGAAAACCCCCGGGTTGAAGCCGCTAAGAAAAAGCATGCCGACATCCGGCGCCCAGGTTGCCATAGAACGTTACGTACGGTAAGTCTCGCTTTAGTTGTTCCGTCGTGCATTTGGTCCCAACAGCACTTTTTCCCGCAGTCTGGAGAGTGCACAACTAATCTGCCGCCCACAGTATTTGGAGTTATTTAGTCATAATTGTATTGTTTTTTTCTCAGTTCCTTTGTTTTGCTTAATTCATGGTTACTTTGTTATTAACTTCTTTGTGCCCGATATATAGTCTACACAGCTCTGTTTTTCTGTTTTGTTTATTGAGTTACTTTTAACTGTGCTTAATTATCAGACAGTTGTCCCCTTCCATCCACCATATGTATGCATCCATTTTAATCGCTGTGTTTCCATCTTTATTACTACTAGTTCCTATTTTAGCCTCTTCCTTATTGTTACATTTTGCACTCGATCCCTTGTGTGTTACCACTTACCCTTGGCAGATATTTAATTTTTCTTGTCGGTATTATTGATGTATACTTGTTTATCATTGTCCAGTTATCTACATCGTACATTAGACTTGGGAGGTACACCGTTTTGCATAATCTTATTTTTGTTTAACAGCTTATTTATATTTTTCCGACTAAAGTGTTATTTAACATGTAATGTACCTGATTTCTGTTTTCTGCGGCGAGTTCAAACTATCCCTTGTTTTATTCTATTCAATTTTTTGGGATTTTTCCATTCGTTCTTACGTACCCTTTACATTTTTTATATGCTTTCGATTGAATGGCAGAAGTGCTTGTATATCCAAAATTCCTAAAGTTTTCCATGTGCGTTTCCTCCATATATTGTCCAATGTAGCTTTTACGTCTATAAATGGTAAACACAGCTGTTTCGCTTTCTTCCTATTCTCTTCAACTATTATTCTTGTATTATATATTATGTATTTGTCTGCTTGTACTTCACGTAGTACCCTATTGCCTTTTAAATTATGTGATTGGAACAAGAACATGTAAGAGAGTTCTCCAACGAAAATACTCTATTAATCAGCTTAACTTGAATTTTAAACTACAACTTAAAACTAACCTAAAAATTGAAGAATTTAGTTAAACCGCTTTGGTAGTGGATCTTGCCGTTTAAGTTTTTAATATATGGTCGGTCTAGAAGATTGACTGCAAGCGTATTAGTACGAGCACTGCATTTGTCACAATATTTAGCACTATGAGACACTATTACTCCTTTTACTTGTATTGCCCAGTTTGGAACCTATCTAGTTGCATTAGTGATGTTCAGAATAACCTTGTTCCAGAATCGTTGCAGTAACTCCAAGTTAAAGTTGCTGGTCGATCCCCACAACTGAATAAGTAAGTCCATATGAGCTTAAGAACGGTTTTATAGAGCAGCAACTTGTTTTCAATTAAAAGTTTGGAGGTTCGTCCTAAGAGCCAATACATTTTCATGTATTTTAAAGCTAACTGCATTCGTGTGTGTTCGCCAAGTTAATTTTGGTCAAGATGGATGCCCAAGTATATGGCACTGTCTACTTGGGAAAATTGTTTATTGTTCAAAGAAACTAAAGGACAAGTCTCCTTGCGCAGTAAGAACGTGACATAGACTGATTTAACTTCATTGGCCTTTAATTGCCAAGTGTTTAACCCTGTTTGGATTTTATCTAAGTTGCATTGAAGGAGTCGTAATGCTGTTCGTGGATCTTCATGTGAAGATAATACATCTGTATCATTCGCGTAAGTGACAATCATGGTCTGTCTGGTAGTTGGAATATCTGCCATATAAAAGAGATAAAGTGTGGTGTCTAGTATGCTTCCTTGTGTAACGCCCGGGTAGATAGAATACAAAGTTGATAATTTGTTTTAAAATTTCACTTGGAAATACCTGTTGTTTAGATACAATTTGATTATATTAATATAACCGGGTGATAAAAGGCGTTTAATTTTGAACAGCAGGCCATTTAACCAAATTTTATCAAATGCCTGGCTAATGTACAGAAATGTAAACCGAATTGATGTTTTGGCAAAAGTTTGGGTTCTTCATAAATTAGTTTCAGTCTGGGCAAGATAAGCTTTTCGAACACCTTAGACAGTATGGGGAGCACACTGATTGGGCTATATGATGTAACTTCTGTCGGGTCTTTGCCACGTTTTAAAATCATTAATATTTTAGCAACTTTCCATTGTTCTGGGAAGATTTGTAGTCGGAAGAGGACGTTGATCAAAAATTGTAAGACTTTAAAGCATTTTAGTTTAGTTCTTTTAGGGTTTTGGTCTTTGTCAGGTCGTAATCAAGAGACTTGTTTGGATTTAGGTTTAATTATTGTTTTTATCTCTGCATTTGTAACAGGTTTTAGTTTTTCGTTAGTTTGGGTGTATTCTTCAACTGCTTTTGAATTAGTTGTCTTTTTTATTATAGGCTGACACTTTTTCTGCCTGACAAATTAAATTCCTCTTGTCAATTACGTTATCCCACGTTTCAGTTGGCCCGCCTCTGCTTCTTTTATCTACTTTCTTCGCTTGCCATGTTCTTTTCACCTGACTATTGCTTGATAGCTTTTGTAAACGTTGCCACCATCCCAATTGCCTGTCTTTCAGTTGTTCTCTCATCTCCTGATTCCTTATTCGGTCTCTTTTTGTTATTCCATTGACTGCACGTAGATACATAATTTCCACCGCCTACACTTTACTCTTTATACTTTTAGATAATACCCAAGTTTTACAAGCGAATAGCAGGATGGGTTGAAAGATAGTTTTATAAATCTACATTTTCGGTTTGGATTCAGCGACTCCAAAAATATATAATCAACATATTTTGATCCCCAGACTAAAGAAAAAAATTTTAATGCTGTTATTAGACTACATTAGGAGATTTTTTAATGTTATGGCTAAACCCAGACCCGATGGAGCTACATGAACCTCGGATTCGGATTCAGCGACCCCAAAAACATATAATAAGCATACCGAGACCCCCAGTTCAGAAATTTTTTTCTTTTTCGTGGGGCTGTGTAATTAAAGAAAGCATAAAACATTATGAAGAATGCAACTATAAAACTGAACCAATCCAAGCAACCACAATAGTTGTTGCAAATAGAGGAAACAACTTTGCTGTTTCAGCAGTATATAATTGACAGATGATTATTATAATATGCAAAGTGATTATAATGCAGAAAATACAAGATGGGGCTCTAGGCTAACTACAACTAAAGGCAAATATTTACATTAGGCAACTGTTGAGCTAGAGTGTCAATATCACTCCACAGCAAAACCTACATACTGACCAATAGATCTTAATAAAATACTAGATTTCCTAGATTTCCTCATCACTCAGAATATAAAAATGGAAGAAGCGTTTGATCTTACATTTGATCATTTTCCAGTAGTAATGACACTGAATCAACACGTAATTTAAAAAAATGTAACCCAACCCTAACCAACAAATTAACAAATTGGAAGCATTTTCAGAACTACAAAATGAATCTTTTAATTTATACTTGCCTGAATTAACAATCTACAAACATAATAACTACTCGCTTTAGAAAGCATCAAAAAAGCTGAAGAGACCAATAATCCAAATTCCCCCTATACAAACATATGGGGAGGGGGGGGGTCTAAAGACAGCAAACTTTGCAGAAAACCTAGAAAAAATCTTTTAACCAAATGAATTTGATATATAAAATGACCAAGAGGAGAAATTATTAGAAGAGGAAGATAAAACTTCTTGCCTCAAAGAACAAACATCAACTCAAAAAAGGCTCATTACAGGGGCAGTACTCAAGAAACTTTCCAAAAATGCATTGTCAAATTCACAAATTTGATAAATGCATCTTTTAGACTTGAGACGTACCAAGTGTGTGGAAACCTGGTAAACCACCAGACAAACCAAAATCATATTTCTATATTGCCAGTGATATCAAAACAGACCTAATACAGAAATCTTATGATAAAAAGTCTGCTTTGCATTGTTCCTGACATCGCGCAGGCGTTTGATAAAGCCTGCCATAAGAAACTCATAATAAAATTAACCCGAAAAAAATCAAAATTATAACTAGCAATTTTTATTTTGAACATAAACATGTCTTACCATATACCGTGTCCTTCTTTTCATGGCGTTCGCCATGACGGGCTGCAGGATGTAAAACCACATCATAGGCGGCTTATAAACTTCCGCAGCACCCGATTTCATGGACCGTTCAATTTTCCCGATTTCTCCCGCGTAAGTGGCGCGCAGGCTTCTTATTTTGTTTCTCGCGTCGTCTACCCCGAAACCGCGAACAGCGATGTCTGCTACGATCGACTTTAAGGCGCTCCCTCTCGCTTGCCTATTTTTGTACAGGGCGCTGCTGGTGTCCCATAGACATTGGTGCTGTTTGTACATCTTCACAAATTTGCACGTCTGGTCATCCGTCCATCTTTCCACGCGCCCTGACATTCTCAAACGGACACGTGGCAAACCGTATGCACGCGGATCACTTACGACTGCTGCAAGGCTAACGCAGGTCGTAGCAAGCCGCAGAGCCGCGTAAATTGTGGGGGAGTTCGCCCGTATGCAAGTGGACTGCTCCCAGCGCTATCGACCTGACCTGCATGAGCTTACTCGACGCAGGTGCTGGTACTGCAACAACATAAATAAGATTTCGCGGCCAATTCGCTTTTATAATGCTTCGTATGATCGTGACTTGGTAATTTTATATTAGTTGCAACTATAGGCAACCCATTATTGAGCGTGTTTAGGCTTTACGCTATTATTGATACGAGAAAACGTACTTTCACGCCCACTTGTTAGCCGTGATCGTCTAGTGGTTAGGACCCTACGTTGTGGCCGTAGTAACCCAGGTTCGAATCCTGGTCACGGCAGGGCTACTTTTTGTTTAAAAATTTACAATATTTCTATATTTCATTAAATTTAAAAAATCTATATATTTATCTATTTAATCACTTTCATAAATAATTTGAAATTCTCGCAAAAGTTCAAAAAACTTTTTGGTATAACCTTTAGTAACATTGGCTCCTAATTTCAATTACAGCAGTTTGTTTACAATAACTTTTTGCCTTTTTTGACTTTTAAATAGTCTAATATTGTTTTTATTTAAAAAAATAAAATCAATGCTACTAAAACGTGTAAAATGACACAGAAAGCATTTAGTGATCAATCTTTTTTTTAAGTATAATTTATTGCCAGATCAACAATCATTTGTTATACATGGCATAGGTAAAATATTTTGTGACATATTAATAACTTAGGCTATACATTATGACATTGTGCGATAGAGTAATAGGTGCAGCGAGTTTACATTTTGTTTAATTATGTCTTTGGTTTGCTAGAACTAGGTCCTGGGATACCTTTCCTCTGAGCCTGGAGTGAATGTTTGTTTTTAAGAGTTCATAGAATTCCGCACCACTACATACACTCGCGTTTGAGATGAGTTTTTTCGAACAGTTCTTGATATATTGATCAATGGATAAGATGCCGAGTTCTTCGTGAAGCTAGGTATTTCTAACGTACCACGGTTTTCTTCCACGGATTCTTAGAATCTTGTTTTGAATGCGTTTTATTTTCAGTATGTTGGTGTTTGAGGTGTTACACCAGACCGCTGACCCATATAGGACAAGAGGTCAAATTGGGGTTTTGTAGAGTAGTGTTGCATAATCTATTTTTAGTGTGAATTAGCCGTTAATCAATGGGTATAGTTGTCTTACCCCAATGTAGCTTTGGATAAGCTTCTTCTGATTTATATGAACCCTCCAACTTAGGCGAGTATCGAGGTATATTCTCAGATATTTTGGGGTTTTAGGGTATTTCGTTGTTCTCTATTTGCATATAGGTAGGATTGTTGATCCTTCTTAGCATAAATATTTTGGTTTAACATTTGTCAGTGTTTATTCTGATGTTCCAAGTTTTGAACCAAGTTAGAAGTTTGTCTGTTGCGGTCTGTAATTTGGTGATTGCTTCATGAACGTCATCGGCTTGTGTGAACATGAATGCAAAGGTTGCTATTGTTGCATCAAGCTCTGGCAGTCGGGCGTGTATATATTTAAGGGGATCGGCCCCTAGATGCTGCCCTGTGGAACTCCAGCTCAAATCTTGGTGGTTTCGAACAGGGTTGTGTTAATTTTTATTGCAAATGTTCTATTGTCAAGGAAGAAGAATATTAATGCTTTGAGATGAGTAGGATTTTCTTCTTGAGGCTTTCTATTAATGCCTCTCGAATGCCTGAGCGACATTGAGGAAGATGGAAGATTTCTACCTGTATTGCTTGTTCTTAGAGCCTCGTTCGATGAGCTCACTTATTCTTTGAAGCTGGAGACTTTCTGAGTGGCCTTTCCTGAAGCCAAATTAATATTTTGGTATTGTGTTTTGGTTTTCAATATGCTTCAGTAGTCGACTATGAATTACTTTTTCGAAGAGCTTGGAAAGTGATATATATCAGTAGGCTAATTGGTCTATAGCTGTTTAGTTTCTTTTTGCCTTTACCTGGTTTTGGGAACTTTACGATCTGTGCGTGCTTCCAAGTTTGTGGGAAGTAGCCTAGTCTCATGCAAGCTTATATAGGCTATTGTCTTCTTGGTAAGGTGTTTGAGAATTTTATTGGTGATTAAGTCATGACCGAGAGATTTTTTTTCTGAGAGAGTCTGTATGATGTTAGTGAGTTCGTTAGGCGAGGTTGGTTAAATACACTCCGAGATAGGTGTTCTTCTTTCTGTTTCATTGGTAATTTGTAATTTTTGAGCAGGCCTACAAGTTATTACAAAGGTAAAATTGCTTTCAAGATGACTGGCAAAAGGGGCTGCTTTTTGAAGGTCTGAGGTGTAGATTATATTATTGATTTCGGAAGATAATGGGGGTAGTTCTTCTTTTTGATTCAGTATTTTCCTTGTGGTTTTCTATAAGCTCCAGTCTCCTGTGCTAAAGTCGGCTTGTGGTTTTGATATGCATTAATTCTTAAGGCGTCTAGCTCTAGTTTGATTCATTGGGTTATGTTGTTTAATCTATTTTTGAGTTGGGGATTCCTGATTCTTTGTCATTCTCGTTGACTTTTTGTTTTAATATGTCAATGATGTATCTTGGAGGGCTAGGATCAGTTTGTTAGGTTCGTCTGAGGGTTGTTATAGTGGCGAGTCTAGCACTTTCCTCTATTGTTGAGGTGAGATGATTTATAACTATATCGATGTCTTCCTTTGTTTGAAAATTTGTTGGGGAGTGAAGTTTACTATTTATCTACTTTTCAAAGATGTTCCAGTCTATTTTGTCATTGATTAGTTTTAGAATGGGTTGCTATATGGTTAACGCATTCATAAATTATACCAAAACCGTTCGGCTATGACTCTTTGGAAAATTTGTTTATTGAAGTTTTTCTGGAAGACTATGTCAAGTATATCAGGTTGGTGATCAGCCCGATACGGGAAATAGGTGTAGTCATTGGGTGCTAGGATTTGAAATGAATTATTTGTGTTCAGATTTTACAGATCTATACAGATATATACAGTACTTCAGAAGATTTTATAAACACTCTTCCAAACGAAAATGAGTTTTCAAGACTGGAAAATAAAGCAAAATTGATTTGTAAAACTGACGTCTGCAAAATATATGCTACAAGAGAGAGAAAAACAAATGTCTCTTTCGTTGAAAGCAAAGATGGAAATTACGACGACAGTCTTTCTTGGCAGAAGCATGTTATGTTGAAATTGATTCTCTAAAGTCCAATTTAGCACGAAAAAAAATGTATACAGAAACAGATGAGGATTTCAGACTTCTATAGAAAATTACCTAAATGAAAAATTAGCTATTGGAAAAGTATGCTTCTGATTTAGACAAAACGTTCCCCAAAAAATGTGTGCATATTTAGAATTATGAAAGGTATTGATAGAGAAGATAAAACTGCCAAACCAAAAACACAATTAGAACCACAAAGACTCCTGGGATTATTGCAGTCGTAGATCCACTTTTTTCAATGTTCTAAGAAAAAAGTATGGTAGTTACCAACTGCACTAGAGAACGATCCTTTTAGCTCTCAAGAGAGTGAAATGCTATTTGCATAACGCTAAACAAGAAAAAATAACGAGCCGTGCAATTTTAATTTAAGATTGAGTTTCTATAGTCTTTCTTTTGGACATAGTCCACAGGTTTGCTAATTCTAAAGCTAACAAAAGAAATATTTGGAAACATTGTATTAAAGTGTATGTAACACATCACTCAATAAGTCCCGGGCCTAACCACTAACGAAATATCGGTACGATATTTCAATAGTGCAATCTTCAAAAGATCACAAAATTTCATGATATTTGGTCAATTTGTTTTAAGTGACGCTACTTTTGTTGTTTTCAAAACAATGGATTCAAAGCAATTTCGTGTGTTGATTTATCATTGCTTTTTAATTTAAAAAAAATACCGTTCAAGCAAAGCAATGGCTTGACAAATGTTACCTGGACTCTGCTCTATCCGAAACAACGGTTAAACGTTGGTTTGCTAACTTCGAACGCGGTCGTACAAACACCGATGATGCTGAACGCCCTGGACGTCCAAATGAGGCAGTTATTCCAGAAAACATCGAAAACCCTAAAAATCGTTATGGACAACCGCAAAGTGAAGTTGAGGGAGATAGCTTGACACTCTGAAGATATCAGAAGGTAGTACTTTCATTAATATACACGAAGATTTGGATATGAGAAAGCTGTTTTCGAAATGGGTGGCGCGTTTGCTCACACCGGAACAAAAACAACAACGAGTTGATGATTCAGAGAGCTGTTTGGGCATATTTATGCGCAATAAGTCGAAGTTTTTGCATCAATATGTGACAATTTTACTCCGGAATCAAATACGTAGTCTGCTGAGTGGAAAGCAAAGACGTAGCAGCCAGCTGGCAAGGTTATGGCCTCTGTATTTTGAGATGCACACGGTATAATATTCATCGACTATATGGAACATGGAGAAACTATTATATTGCGTTGTAGGCCGAAATCGCAAAATGACCATAGTTGGAGAAAAAAATTTTTTGTTTCACCAAGCCAACGCACTGTCACAAGTCGCTCAAAAAATGGCAAAAATGCGCTAATTAGGCTTAGAATCGCTTTCGCACCCATCGTATAGTTCAGATCTGGCTCCCAGCGATTACCACCTCTTTGCCAAACTCAAAAAGATGCTCCGTGGCAAGAGATTTGGCTCGGATGAGGAAATTATCGCCGAAACTGAAGCCTATTTTGAAGGCAAAGATAAACCGTTCTACAAGGGCGGCATCGAAAAGTTAGAGAAGCGCCGCCAAAGGAGACTATTAATAAATCTTTTGCTTAAATAACTAACTTCTTTGTAATTTTTTGATAACGTCGCAAATATGCAAAAATTGGAGCGAAGGTGAGTGAAAAATTGTTAGACAATAAAAGCGTTGTCAGTAATATGATTTATGCAGAAATATTAATGAGCCGGAAAACTACATTGGGAAAGAATATCCAAATACTAATAGCCATCATTTTAGCTCACATTTATACATTTAAGGCAGCGATCTGGTGACGAAACGTTTTAGTGGCCGAAACGTCCTAGCTGCAGGATGTCTGAGTAACAAAATGGCGGCGTTGGAGCCTCAAATATGCATGGTATTGCAAACAGAGCATGGCGCATCGCAAAGTAATTATTTTATCAAGTTCAAAAATTTAATATACAAACTGGTTTGCTATTTTCTCTTTTGGTTTATGTAAAGAGAATATAATATCGCTGATTTTTTGTTCATTTTGAAGCCACTTATTGGAAGAAAAATTTTCGAGTTATTAAAAGGGAGCAAAAATAATTGTTTCCCAATAGTTATTGCAATGAGGTACCGCTTGTAGTCTTGAATATGTTATTTAAGCGCTACTGATTTCAAAAACTCAAGTTCCTTTACGCGTTTATGTAGGTTTCATATATACACCTACAGACTTTAAGATAGATAGGTAATCCGCATTACTAATGCTTAGGTAATTTAGCAAATGTAATTAGTATTTTATGAAATAGTAATCTTTATAATCTATTTATTAACAATGAAGTAGAACGTCGGGGACTAAAATTGTAAAAAAACAGAAAAAAAGAATCGCCCCCGGGTGGGCTCGAACCACCAACCTTTCGGTTAACAGCCGAACGCGCTAGCCGATTGCGCCACGGAGGCAACTTGCCTAACGATTCCAAATAAACTTAGATTAAGTTCTCAATCAACCTTATTTAACTGATTATTTGTATTAAATTAATAAATACTAAACAAGCTACCAAATTAATTTAAACAAACCGCCTATAAAATATATCTTAAAGACCACATTAACATATAAAAATAATTTCTTTCATAAAGAATCTGTTATGCAACCCAGCGTTGTCGTTCCTAAAATTCCCGTTTAGCCGGCAACGCTGCCGGCGGGGGCAGTGGACTCATTGGCCGGTCGGTGTGGCAGCCGAGATTCAAGTTTACCTTTGATTTACCTGGCCAGACTGCGCTTAGCACAGTGACCAGAATCCGGTCCAGGAAGCTGCAGCGCGCAAAATTCACTCCCCTGGAACGCAGTTACCCAACAATTAAAAAGCAGTGTTGTCACGTCAGAGGGGGTCGCCGCGGTTTCGAAAATGTAAAGCGGGCCGAAAACCTGTTTCCACGCATTTTCGGCGGTGAGTGCCCGCGGTTGTTAGGAAGAAACGTTGAGATTTGAAGCACGTGTGCGCCGTGAGGTGCGCGTAGGGAGGCGAAAATAAGCATAATAGGGCCGAAGGTACCGGGCTTCCTTGAGCGAAGGTGCAGGACAGCAAGAAAGTAAAGGTTTGCTCTGTATGTTTTCAGGGACGGAAAATGGGATCGCGCGTGGGCGGCCTGGGGACGGCGGGGCTGCCGGCCGACAAGGCTCTCGCGGGGGTCCCTCGCCTTCTGGACGACCTGCAGCGCCTCTCCGAAGACTCCGACTCTGCGGACATTGTCTTCATTCTGGGTCGCGAGGAGGAACGTGTGTACGCCCATAGGGTCATTCTCATGGCAAGGTACTGTTACGAAATCGCAGTTGTCTTGCAGCTCTCTTTCTCGTTTCATACCAATCAGAAAGAGAAGAAGCGACTAAATCGTAAGATTTAAGTCAAATAAAGAATGCTTAAAAGCCCAATTGTGTGATTGCTATTTTTCGGTTTTCTGGTAATTGATTTGATAATGTTTCATTAAGGTCTATTTTGTCATACTAAAACTAGCGCAAAAATATAGTTAATATTCATCGTTTTAGTGATCGTTTATTATTCTTAATTTTTAACTTAAAAAAATTCCAAAATAAGTGTGTCTTTCTCTCCGTCTTCATTCTTTTGACTGGTCTGAAACATGTTTCTAGTCTTGCCTTCTCTAAGCTTTTCTATTTTTTCATAAATACTCTTGTCTACGTCGTCCATAATTTGTTTGATATATCGGTGCCATAGACCTTTCCTTGTCTTTTTTCCTTCTATAATTGTTTTCATAATTTTTCCCGGCGCAGAAAATGTCCAATCAGCTGTTTTTGTCTTTTCTGTATCTGTTTTTTTTTTCAGTCCTTTTCAGCAGTTCGTCGTTGGTAACCCTAACCGTCAAGTTAATTTTCATCATCCTTCTATAACACCATTGTTCGAAAGCTTCAATCTCTCTTTTTTCTTGTAGACCAACGGTCTACGATTCACATCCATACGAAGCCTAGATATGCATATTTATTTACCTCGCCTAATTTTTCCCCGTCAATTCTTACTTCAGTCTTGGTTTTGTGTTGAACTTTCACATATCGCGATTTTGGTCTTCTTTCTATTAAATTTTAAGTTATGTTCCGTTTTCATTAACTTTCCACGATATTGAGTCTGTTCTATTTCTTCTGTACTGTTGGATACGAGGGCTATACCGTCGGCGAAACGTAACATTTTAGTTTTTTCTCCGTTTATGTTGATTGTCGCGTTGCATGAATCATTAACTTCATCAATTGCCTGCTGGATGTGCAAAGTGAAAAAGAGGAAGGATAAAGCACATCACTGTCTAACACGCCTTTTTCTGGATTTCTGTTTCTTCGATATTTTTTTTTTTGAGCGGTATAAAGTTTGTAAATAAATCGTATATCTGTATAGTCGATACCAGGCTCTTTCAGAAATTTAAAAAGTATGTTCCATTTCACGTTGTCAAAATGGCTTTTCTGTATCAATGAAGGCGATATAAATTTTTTTGTTCCTTTCAATATATTTTTCAATAATTAGTCTTAATGCTAGGATTGCTTCTCATATCTCTGCGTTTTTACGAAATTCGATCTGATCGATTATTATCTTGTCAACTTTTGTCTCAATTCTTCTATATAATATCTTTGTCAGTATTTTTAAAACGTGTGGTATGAGACTTATCGTTAGATGTTCTTTTCGGCCTTATTGGTTTAGTAACTATTATACTCCTGGTAAAATCTTCAGGTATATGTCTAGTTTCATAAATAATTTTAATAAAGTCAAATATTAAGAGTAAAGTTTCTTGATTTAGGCATTTGATGACTTCTCCAGGTATTTTGCCAATACCAGGAGCTTTATTATTAACTAGTTCCTTCACAGCCTTGTCAAATTTTGTTTTTATTATTGGCAGTCCTTTCTCTTTATCATTTATTAGTGCTTTGTTCGTTATTAGCTTTTCTCTCTATACAGGGTGTTCCACTTTAAAAATCGCACGCAAATATCTCGTCAGGGGAGCCATCAATCGACGAGTGACTTTAATAAAAGTTATTTGGTTCGAAAGTATGTAATCCGGCACGCTGGTATGGCCCTGTGATATGCAATTTTTAATAGAAACCCCTATTTTTTTATTGCAGAATCTCATTCTACAAGAAAAAATACGTCCGAACATGTTAAAAAAATTTTTATAAATCCGAGCCTTATCCGGGCTCCATTTCAATCGGCAAGTGATCTTTACAAAGGATGTCAGGTCAAAAAGTGTCATCTAATTATGTAGTCCGGCACCCTGAGAAGGCCCTAAGACGTCCAACTTGATGCTATTGATCGAAAAACCTTAATTTTCAGTACGTTGTCTGTTTCTACGAAGAAAAATAAGCACTGAGTTTTGAAAAAAAAATTCATTTGAAGACCTTTTACAATGATCATGGCGTTTGTCAAGTTAGAGTTTATTTTTAAAAATATACTACAATTATCTACAACAGCTTTGTAAAGATCACTTGTTGATGGGTGGCTCTCCTGAAGAGGTATTTACAACGGGACACCCAGTATATATCCTTTACGTATACTTTCCATGTATGATCAATGTTTTTATCGTCTGTTAGAACTACGCCTAGTTTGTTTTTTATTCCAAAACATTTTGTATAAAACTGTTTTTTATTTTCTCCAAATGCTTTATTACTATTAACTTCGTTCAAATCTTCTTGTACTTTTTTACCGATATTTATTGTGTACTCTTTACTTTGTTTACTTTATTTAATAGCGTTCTATACTCTCATTGTCCTTCTGTGTTATTGTTTTTATATTTTCGTCTTATTGCAATGAGTTGTATTAGTCTTTGGCTATCCAGGGTTTTCTGTTTTGCTTGGTATTTTTTCCCAGTACTTTATTTATGCTAGATAAAAATATGAGGGCCTCGCCACATTGCAGATTGAATCTAATGCAGCATGTCTTTTAAATTAGTTTGTAAATATTCATTTAAATGGTGAGCCAAAAACACAAAAAATTAAACTTTATTTTCTAAAATAATTTATGTCTTACGAGTGGGTATTTAGCCGCAATTTTGGAAGGTGTGCCATTTACTAGCCTGCTTACATAATTCTATCCAGTGAAGAATAAATATTCTTAGTGTGATATTTAGGATGTTCACAAAATTGTCATCTATAAAATCACACTAGATAAAAAGTTTTCACCACGATACGGTTTACAACATATGTTAGCTTGTTCAATATGTATAAAAGATGTTCATAAAATTGTCATATACTCAACAATATATATATATATATATATATATATATATATATATATATATAGCGTTTGTAAGCCTTTTTGGTTTGTGAAAATCTTCCATCTCTTTCTATCTTTTGCAATCTCTTTCCACTCTCTAACACCTTTTTTCAGGTCTTTCCAAACTGCTTCTCTTCACGTTTTCCTCGGTCGACCTTTTTTTCTTTTCCCGCCAGGTATTTTCTAAGCAATGCTTTTTACAATTCTGTTATTGTCCAACCTCTCTATGTGCCCCAGCCATTGTAGTCTTCTAGCGTATTACTTGTGTTATGGGGGCTTCTTTGTACAGCTCATACACTTCCGCATTCGTTAGTCTCGCCCATACGTCCTCCACTTTTTTCCCGCCGAAAATTTTTCGCAGGACTTTCCTCTCCCACCATTCTATAATATTTTCTGTCGATTTTTCTCTGCCAGGGTCTATATCTCACAGCTGTACGTTAGTGTCGGTTTGATTATGCTTTTGTATAACCGTATCTTTGTTTTGCGTTAAATGTCCTTGGACCTGAGCAAAGGGTTCAGACCACTTACGCTTCTATTACTTTTAGCAATTTCTAGATTAATTTCTGTTTCTTTGTTGCACCTGTTATCTATCAGCATCTCCAGGTACATATATTCTTCCATTTATTCAAAGACTACTTCTCCTCCACTTTCTGTTTCAATCGCTAAGTTCTCTATTCTTTCTGATCCTTGTTGATTTTTAAGTTCTATGTATTTGCTTTTGTTTTCATTAATTTGGAGGCTTACTTGGTTTGCTGCACTGCTCAATCGTTCTGCCATTTTTTAAATTTTTTTTTTACTTCTAGCTATTAACAAAATGTCGTCGGCATAAGCCATGAATTGGTGGCTTTTGGTAAAAATTGTCCCTGTTGTGTTTACTCGACTTTCTCTTATTACTTTCTCCAATAGTAGATTAAATACATCTGTTGACGAACTCCTCTTTTCACTGTGAACTTTTCCGACATATGAGCATTTACCTTTACTGCGCTTATCGTTTGCTTTAAAGTCATTTGTACAAGGTTAATTATTTTTTGTGAGTAGCTTGTGTGCTCTTAGAGCTTCTGCCAGTTTTTCCCTGTTTATCGAATTATAGGCCGCTTTGAAATCTATAAATAACATAAGGGTTGAAATTTCGTATTTGTAGCATCCTGTAAGTATCTGTTTCGACAAGAATGTCTGGTCAGTTGTTGAATCTGTTTTGTCGAAAACCCGTTTGGTATCCGCCTAAGATACTGAACAATGCTCTATAATAATATAATAGATTTACTGTGTTGTAGATCATAATAAGGTAAAGATTACACATTTTAAATAGAATTCAAATAAACTCAACAAATATTTTATTTTATTATACGTCGAAAGCTTGCATAATATAAACAAATAAATATATAAAAGTAATACAGACTAAATTATTGTACAGTCAGTTAAGTAAGAGTATATTTGGGTTAATGTAGACAAATTACTTAAAAACAATTTAAAATACATAGGTACGTTGTATTCCATCAGAACAAAGATGCTGTTGTATTAATAATGTGTCTAGTCACCACCGGCGTCGATAATTTCCTGGCATCTTAGAGGCATGCTTTCAACCAAATTAACAACGTATTCATCTGGAAAGGATCTCCAAATGCGACGAATTTCTTGTGTTAGCTACTTCAAAGGGAGCACTTTTTTTCCACGAAGCTTGGGCTTGATGTATGCCCCCAAATTCTCAATCAAGTGTAACAATGCTAGACTGTTCTTTCTACTCCTTGCCCTCCTGTATGATCCAGTCTTCGTTTTTCTTGATGTACCAACTTTCGACAGTCGGCAATAAATATTTCTTTTAAATTTTGAGCATTTTTGGAGCATTTAGGTTGTACGTAAACAAATGCAATGTTCCGACGCCCAGTTTTGAGAAGCAACCCCAAAGATGCACTTTTACTGGGTGTTTAACGGTTAGCTACTAAGCTGTTAGTTGAAGTTAACCAGACTCGTGGGACGATAACATATCCCCAAACAGAAGCTTCGCCCGTAAGTCACTTTGCTCTAATCTCAGTCAATATCGTCCTTTGCCCAAGCGACCCGCTTCGTCACATGATTTTCACCTTCACTGAACTACGGCATTTGATGCCTACAGAGACGGATTCAGATAGCTACGTACGATATATCTACACCTTTCCGTTTCAGTTTTGCTGCTCCTTGACGCAATGATAAGCCCAGGTTCCGAAAAAATAAATTCACACTGTCTTGACTGTAGGGGACACCTTGCCTATCGAGCCACGTTTTGGCAAGCCATCGATTATTTTTGCCCCCTTATATCGCTGCATCTACTTGCTGACAAATGTTTTCGACTTGTTCATGTACTTATTGTTAGCAGCCGTTGGATGGGACATTTTTGGTACTATTGGGTGGGTACAGAGGAACACAGCTCGTAGCGCGACGCGTACGCGGCATTTATACTGTTTTGCGCGTTTCTCTAGCATGAATTCAGTGCCAACTGAATTTTTTGTGACAGAGCATCGAGGACAAAGATTCCCTCTATCGACTCACGAAAGAATTAGAGCGATACCTTTTACCTGCTAATTATCCCAAACACCCTGTTACTTAACTGACTATACACAAATGAGTGTTGCTTTACGTATCATATGCAATATCATCAATAATTGTTCGCTTTAAGAATCATCAGCAAAACAAGAAATAAAAATTGCGAAATATTATAGAACATTTTTTGTGTAATAATAAGTACTAGTTACTGTGCGCAAAATAAATGACGACATAAAAAAACCGCACAGATATTTTATTTCAAACCATAGCTTTTCTTGGAATAAAAGTAAAACTAAAAATGTTTTTATTACACTATCGAAACGAAATAAGGAAATATACATTAGGATACATATATTGAGATTATGTGTGGAATAGTAGCTATTTATGGAGGATAAATAAAATTCTATTCACGTGTAAAAATAAACAAATCCGGTCATGTAACTCAAATGTTGGGAAACTATTTTGTTAAAATAAAAAAAACGGTGACTTAAGACGATCTGACCTAAAGAGTGACCTGAAAACTGTTTGGAGTTCAAATCTTAATTGGCCGATCCAGTTATTAAGAATTTAGCTGACTTCCAGGATCATAAACATAGAGGATATTAGAAAAAACAACTGTAGCGCGCATTAATTATAAGAAGGAAGTAATAAGGACATTAGAATTTGGTTGCAATGACCTTTTATGTTATCAGAAATGATGACCGTGCTAATTGAGATCCTGCTAAACCTATTGTATGATTTTATATTGTATCACCTAATGCAAAATGGTGAAAATGCAGATATTTTATTGCTTTTCCTATCCATCTAGGGTGCTGAGTTCAATTATCGGTCTAAAGTCTCCCCAGAAAGAAAAAAGACAAATTACTCTACTTTCAAAGTTTGGTAAAAAATCAGAATCGTGGGTCCCCTATTTTAATGCTTCAGAAAGTTTACTCTCATTCATTGTTAAGATCATTTCTACTGGTCTCAGCTTTATTTATTTTATTTTTTTATTCACTATCTTTAATTCCACGTTATCTATTTTCTTAGCTTATTTTGCTTCCTTTGGAATATAATAATTTCTCCTCATTAATTTCCATATCCATTCTGTTCACGTTGCTTTTGTATCTTTTTGTAATCTTATAGAAATTGTTAATTGTATTCGTCAGTCTTAATTAATTTAATTTAATTTAATTTAATTTCTCAGTACTCTTCTTCGATTTGTATTAAACAATCTTCAGAGAGAAACAAATTTGCGTTAAATGTGAAAATTTTCAGTTCTGTTGTGGGATTGCGGTTGTATAACGAACTCTTGCTCTGGCCGCCTGGGAGTGGGATGTTGAACTGATTATTCTACCTGTCTGAGCACCTTCTATGTGATTCGTTGAAATAATGTTTGAGGGTATTTGGCCTTGAAGTGTTAGCGGGTTAAATTGGGTGTGAGAAAGGATGTGTAGGAATAGGAAATGGAGTAATTGATTGTGGTTTACTCCTTGGCATAGGATATGAGAACAAATCAAGACTCGGGTGGGTAAGATCGCTTCTCTGAAATAGGCCTGTTCTTCAGCGAAATTGTGAGAGAAGAAGTGCCTACCCACTACCCTGTTAAGATACTCGCGAGCTTTAATAGAAAAGTTAATCTGAACTCCATTACGCATCAATCACATAACGTGTACTAGCAGTGGTACACCTTTAAACAATAAAATTAGAGTGTCCTTCTAGAATTATAATTACATTGAGCTATAAAGAATTTATGAAAAAACAACTCGACCATGGTTGCTAATATCCAAATTCAAACATGAATGTTAAACCGGTGCCCTGCCATAAGTATTCTACCTAATCCACGGATAATTTTATAAGTTGATGAGTCTATTTGTACAACATAAATACCATAATGATAGTGGCCTGTTATAAAAACAAACGATAAAACTTTTTTTTGAAGGAAATCCGCTCGCAATAGTTCTTAGATACGTTACAAATACGTGGAAAGTCTGAAAAGTTTTAAGCTTAACACAGAAACAAGTGGTTTTTTCTATCGAATTTAATTTTATTTTTTAACGTAGTCTCCTTTTAAGTCAATATACTTTTTCCAGCGATGCTCTAACCTCTTTAACCCGTCCCAGTAGTAGTTGGCATCTTGGTCTGCAAATAGGCGGCTGCGGTTGCAATGACCCAGTCGTTTGATAAAATATCTGTCTTTCGAGACAAACTTTGAACTTAGGGAATAGAAAATAGTCTCTGGAGACCAGATCTGTTCAATATTCTGGGTGGTCAATCAATTCAAACTGCAGTTCGTAAATTTTGGTCATGGCGATCACCAAAGTGTGAGCCGGTGTGTTGTTTTGATGGAAGAGTACCTTTTTCCGTTCCAAATGGGGCCGTTTTTCAACAATTGCTACCTTTAACTGGTCCAACAACAGTGCATAATACAACCCAGATATTAATTATCCTGTTTCTAAGTAAATAAACGGTCACAATCACCTTCCCGGCCGATAAAACAGTCTTTGCCTTTTTTGGGACAGGTTCACCCTTCACAGATTACTGTTTTGGCTGTTTCTTCGTCTCAGGAGTGTAATGGTGGACCCAAGTTTTATCGACAGTTTTACTGAAACCGCGTAAGCAGGGCCTTGGAAATGTTTATTCGCATGAATTTTTGTTTCAAATACAGGGTGGGACAAACTCTCTTCTTAATTTCAAAGAGACTTATAAAACGAAGGATGGCTAGGGGCGGAGAAGGTAATTTTATTAAAGCTAAAATGTTTTATCTAAAATAGTTGTGAATAAGCGAAGAAAGACTTTTGCTGCCAAATCGTATATTAGCGGCAAATACTTTGTTGTGGCTGCACAACGTGCTTTTCGGACACGTTTTTCATTTGCAATTTGGATTTTCGTTCCCGGTCAAAAATCAATATTGAGTATTGGTTCTATAGTGATAAGATGAGGAGAAAAAGCTCAAATTTTAGCCATCCAATAAGACGTTTCGTTTTGCAGTCTCCTGGACTAAGACCTTTGTTTTTATCTACACAAGATGGTTGTTTTACAGGAACTTTTCGAACGTAATTGGAAAAATTGTCTTAAAATGTATGGAAACATCTTGAAAAGCGTGCCACATGACGCCGTTGTTTTCATTACAGGCAAACAAAACCTTTATTATTGGAGTATTAACAATCTACAAGATGAGAGTCTCTTCAAAGTAAACCTGTTACAGTTTAGTCGCTTGGTCAGCCTACTTACCAGCTCTCACCTTATCTCCGATTTCTTCCTATAAGAATATTTCAGTACGTCAAGAAATCAGTAGTATTCGTCAATCAACACATATTGGAAAGAATAATAGTATGACTTCAACAGTGCATCGAAAATGAGAGACACCACTTAGCCCATATGCTGTTTAAATCATATTGAAGTAAAACTTTCACTTCTGTAATGTACTTTACAAAAATAAGTTTTGTGTACCGTTTATCGTTTTTTCTTTAATCAATCTGAAAAAGAAGAAAGAGTTTTGCTCTACTCTGAATACTAGGTGTACAAGTATAAAGTGCTGGTTTGAGACAACAGATGGTAGGGCCAATGCAGTGTGGAGTATAAAAATTTGACGTATATGCCATTTTGTTATGCCACCACCAAGAGTCAATGCGCACAAGTGATAAGTTGAAAAAGTGTTTGCATAGTATTATTTTGCTGTGTTCAGTATGTCGAAATTTGTGCCAAATGAAGAACATTCGCGGACAGCATAAATTTTTTGTTTTTATTTGAATAAAGCTGCTGCTAAATCATACCGATTACTTCGAGAAGCTTATGATGAACTTGCTCTATCGCAAGATACGTGATGATTGCGTTTCAAAGGGGGTGATATTGAAGTTGCAGACAAGAAAACCGCCAAAAAGTACGAAGATGTGGAATTGCAAGCATTTTTGGACGAAGACGATCCACAAACACAAAAACAACTCGCAGAACAATTGAACGTTAGTTAACAAGCTGTTTCCAATCGCCTACGAAGATGGAAAAGATTTAGAAGATCGGCAGATGGATACCACATGAGCTCAACGTAAAAACATATCTGAAATTTTGGTCAAACGATACAAAAGAAAGTCGTTTTTGTATCACATGGTTACTGGGGATGAAAAATGGATATAATTTTGAAAATCCCAAGCGCAAAAATCATGGGTACACTGTGGCATAGCATCCGCATCAACCGCAAGACCAAATTGCTTTGGCAGAAAACGATGCCTATTTGGTGGGACCAGAAAAGTGTGGTCTATTATGAGCTGTTAAAGCCTGGTGAAACGGTTAATACCAAACGCTACCAACAACAATTTTAATCGATTTTAACAAACAACTAGAATATCGAAAAAGGCAACACAAGATCATTTTCCTCCATTACATACGGCAAAACCGGTTTGTGACACGTTGGTAGCACTCAACTGGGAAGTGCTACCCTATGCAGCTTATTCACCAGACCGATTACCACTTGTTTGCATCGATGGGCCACGCACTTGCTGAGCAGCGCTTTGGTTCGTTCGAAGATGTGAAAAAAATATATCGATGAATGGTTCGCGGCAAAAGGGGAAGATTTTTTACTAGCGTGGTATCCACAAATTACCCGAAAGATGGGAAAATGTGTAACTAGCAATGGAGGGGACGTGGTAGCTCAGCAGGTTCAAGTATTTGTCTCTGTCCTCTAGCCGGCGCGCGCGAGTTCTAGTTCGCTCAACCCATGGGTGTGTGTGAATGTCCTAGAATAAGTGTATGTTGGTAGGCACAATAAATTCTTGAAGCTGCAGTGCCTGTAAGTGTGCAGAAAAACTAGCAATATTTTGAATAAACCACTTTTTATCATTCTTCCGAATTTAACGGTTTTTTTTAAATCCGCATTTCATACTTGTACACCTGGTATATGCAAAAATTATAACCATCGATTTTAATAAAAGCATAATTAGAGATTGCATAAAAATCAGTACAACATTATAAACTATAAAGAACATCCACATCAATGTACACAACGAAAACAATGCAAATTGTTGGGTTAATTTTTGTTAGAAACGAATACGGTCGTTACCTGGCATGTATGATATCACATATGAGTCATGCTCGCGTCTTAAATGAGGTCGCTTTCGGTATGTCCTGTTCAGACAAATAACGCATTCAATTGACACACTTTGATTTATTACCGGCTTATCTGGGTTTTTATTAACTAAGCTCCATAACTCCAGCGCATATCTGCTTCTGTCACTTTTACTGCACAATTTAAAATATTTTTGCGGCGGCTTTTTACTTGGACCGATGTAATTTCTGGTATTGTAGGGTTTAAAAAGAATTATACCGATTTTAGTATTATTACCATGCATGTAGTGGTTATTGCTTTAGTTTTATTAATGCCAATGACAAATATATAATTTATAAACTTGATTTTATTGAATACATTATAAAGTTAATATTTTATATTTTAATTATTACGACGAGTACTTTTCAATGATGCAATAAGATTTCGAAAAGCAAAAAATATTAGAGGCGATAATTGTAGTAAACTGCACTTTTCGTATAACTACAAAAGTACGACCAATCGCTTTTTTTTATTAAAAATGGTTCGACAAATAAAATTAGAAGCTGCTGATTTTCAAAAAATATAACAGCAAAAGTGTGTGCATTTAGCACTTTATAGTACTCAAATGGTACCTCGAAAATAAAGCAATATAAAGAGAAATTTCTGATTTACACTTTGAGAAGCGAACGGGTTGTACAAATCCCATTTTTTCAAACTCCGATAGCACTGTTAAGTGACCAGCCCAGAGATACATGTATGAACTTGCACATTGCGCTACTACGCAGCTTCACCACCATAAGATGTGTCACTGCTGAGTTCAAAACATCAGTTTTGGGCAGAGTCATTCGTTTCCTACAAGCAGAAAGGAATAGTGCAGCAGTAGTTCATTGGAGAATGAACTGCGTTTACGCAGTGAGTGATGGTGTAGGAAATTTAAACATTGCCAAACTGATGTCCATGATAAAGGCAGACTGGGACGCAAGTCTGTCGCTAGTGAAGACCTTGTTCAGCAAGTTGACCAAGTGGTTCGACAGAGACGAAGGTTTACCATTAGTGCTTATATATATCCGTACATTTCAAGGTCAATTATGTACACAATTATAATAAAACACCTACTTTACCGAAAACTGTGTGCACGTTGGGTTTCCAAAATATTACTTGGGGACCACAAAACACGTCGTATGGCATCAGCCTTAAATTTTTTCACACGTTATGCTGCTGAGGGGAAGGAGTTTTTGAAATTAATCGTCACAGGAGATGAACTTTGGATTCTTAAAGGAAAAAGCAATATAAACAACGCATACACACAAACTCCCCGAATAATGCCAAAAAGTTCAAACAAACGTTCACGAAAAGGAATACCATGGCTACCATTTTGAGGATCAGAAAGATGTGCTGCTTGTGGAAACGAGGACTACGATTAATGCAAACATTATTGTCAGACGTTACGTCGACTGCCGAAAACCATTCAGAACAAAAGAAGAAGCATGCTGTTTTCTGGAATTGTTTTGATCCATGATAACGTACGACTGTATACTACTGTGGTAACCAAACATATTATTGCACAATTTCACTAGGAAGTGTTTAATTACCAGCGTACAGTCCAGACCTGTCGCGGAGTGACTTTCACCTTTCGAGAGCTGAACAGAAGTCTCGGAGGACAGTCCTTCATCACCAACAAAGATGCTGTATAATCCTATCTTAACAAGCTGGAGGCAACCTTTTAAGAAGAGAATATTGGAAAACTCACCCACCAGTGTGACAAATGTCTCAATGTTTACGCTGGCTATGTGGAAAATGAACAATGATTTTACTTGACTTCTGGTAATAAAATAATTTTGTTATTTAAACTTATTTTTATTTAATGCCCCATCGGAGGGGAGAAATTATCTACCTGCTCGAAAAATGTTTATCTTCTTCTTCTTGTCGTGCCTTCTCTTAATAGAGGTTGGCGATTACATTGGCAAATGTTTCTCTTTCTGCAGCTGCTCTAAATATTTGTTGAACATTCATGCCTGTCCACTGCCTTATATTCTTAACCCAACAAGTTTTCCTTCTACCCCTTCCGCGTTTGCCTTCAACCTTACCCTGTATGATAAGTTGGGGTAGGTTATATTTTTATTTCTTAGTAGGTGTCCCAAGTAGGCGGTTTTTTCTTTTTATGGTAGTTATAATTTCTTATTACAGTTCATTCTTTGTAATACCTCTTGGTTTGTAATCCTGGCTGTCCATGGGATTTTAAGTATTCGTCTCATCAACCACATTTCAAAGGCTTGCAGTTTGTCTATCTCGTGTTTATTTAGTGTCCAGACTTCCGTTCCATATAACAATATTGACCATATATAATTCTTTATCATTCTCCATCTGATTTGTAAATTTAGATTTTTATTTGTCAGGAGTGTTTTCATTTTATAAATCCTTGCCTAGCTATTTCTATTCTACTCTTTATTTCTATATTTGAGTTTAGATCTGAGTTTAACCAGCAACCTAAATATTTGAATTTTCCAACTTCTTCTAAAGCGTTGCCATCAATTGTAAAATTTATACCCCTAGGATTTTTACCACTTGCATGATTTTTGTTTTCTTAGTATTGATTGTGGCCCATTTGTAAACTTGTTCGTATACTTTGTTAATTAGCTGTTGTAATGCTCTAGGGTTGTCTGCAATTAGTACGCTGTCATCCGCGTACCTTATGTTATTTATCGTTTCCCTTTATTTTTATTCCTAAATTGCAGTTGTGTAAGGCGTTCTGAAAAACTACTTCCGAATAGAGATTAAATAACATTGGGGACAGTATGCAGCCTTGACGTACCCGCGTTTAATTTCTACGTTGTTTATTTCAGTGTCTTCTACCATTACTTTAGCACGTTGGTTCCAATAAAGATTTTGATTAGTTTTATGTCTCTTTCGTCTAAGCCAATGTTTTCCAAACATTCTATGAGTTTGATGTGTCTTACTTTATCAAATGCTTTCTCATAATCGAGAAAGCACAGATACACATCTTTTTTCTGATCTCTACATTTCTGCATCATTACTTGTATGCAGAAGAGAGCTTCACGCGTTCCCATCCCATTTCTGAAGCCGAATTGGTTGTCACTCACTAGTTCTTCACATTTTCTATATATTCGGTTTTGCATTATCTTCAAAGTATTTTAAGGGCATGGCTCATGAGACTTATTAATCTGTACTCATTGCAAGATTTCGCATTTGCATTCTTAGGCAAAGTAATAAATGTTGATTCCAACCAGTCATTTGGAATGTTACCCGTTTCATATATTTTATTATACAAATCAACTAGTATCTTTAGGTTGTCTTCGTTTATTAGTTTAATTAGTTCCATATATATGTTATCCGGTCCTGGGGTTTTTCCTATTTTTATTTGGTGTATTGCATTCTCTACTTCTCGCTTTAGAATTGTGGGTCCTTTTTGTTCTTCTTTTCTGTTTTGTATAATTGTTTCTGGTCTCTCCTCGTCAAACAATTTTTCTATATATCTTTCCCAGATTCTTATTTTCTCAGTTTCGTCCATTATTATTTTGTTGCTGTCATCTCTTATCATCATTTGTGTTTTCTTTCTGTTGGTGCCAACAACTTCTTTTATTTTCTTATATAGACCAAACATGTTGTGTTGTTCGTTCAAGCTTTCTATTTCTGTACATCTGTCGCACATCCATTTTCTTTTGCTTCTTTAATTTTAATTTGTATAATTCTATTTATTTGTTTGTATTCTGTTTCATTGCTATTTTTGACAATTCTCCGTCTATCCATTAGGTCTAATATTTCTTTCGTCATCCACTTCTGTTTAAAGTTCTCTTCTCCTTTGAATTTCAGACTTTCATTTCCAACTGTGTGTATCGTTGTTTTCAATTTTTGCCATAAATCTTCAATATCTTCTTGTGTGCTCCCTGTTATTTGTGAGCCATCACTTATCAAACTTGCTATTTCTTTATTTATATTATTTCTTACTTGTATTTTTGTTTCTGCATTTCGGAGTTTATCCACGTTTAGTTTTTTGTTTGTTTTCTTCTTCTTGATAATTATTTTCAGTCTAACTCGCATTTTGATGATTATGGGGTTGTGATCTGATCCAATGTCTGTGCCCGGGTATGTCTTAGCACTTAGTATATTGCTTCGATATCTTTTATTTATAAGCACATAGTCGATTTGATTTCTAACTATGTTGTCCTTCCTGTTTTGAGGAGAAGTCCAAGTATATAGTCTGCGAATTGGCATTTTGAACCATGAGTTGCTTATTACGTAATTTTCCTCTTGGCAGAATTGGATTAGCCGATCTCCTCGTTCGTTTCTTTCTCCTATGCTGTATTTACCTACAATGTCATTGACTTCCCCACTTCCAATTTTTGCGTTCAGATCACCCATTATGATGTTTATATCTTGTTTTTTTATCAAACGTGTCATGTCTCTAATTTGCGAGTAAAATTCTTCAACTTCAGTATTAGATCTTTTCGTTGTTGGAGCGTATACTTGAATTATATTTATGTTGACAGGATTGCCTTTCAACTGTAAGAGCATGACTCTGTCAGAGTATGGTATAAAATTTTGGACATGTTGCTTTAGTTTACTGTCTATTACAATTGCTACTCCATTTGTATGTTTGTCTTGCTTTCCTGAGTAATATATGATTTTGTCATCAGATCTTAGAATTCCGGAATCAGGCCATCGTACTTCACTGATTCCTAAAATTTGTAAATTTATTCTTTTCATCTCCTGGATGAGATTTGCTAATTTTCCAGGTGAATATAGGCTACGGACGTTCCATGTGCCTATTTTAATGGTTGAATTAATATTTTCCACTGGGGATTCTTAGCACCCCTGGTTACTTAAAACCTGCCGAGGACTGGGGACCATAATTAAGTTTCGTGCTGCCATGTAATTTTCTTGGAACAATAATACAGTGGTTTTCCGTTGCCTTCTGTATCGCGGTACTGATTGCCGGTTGTAGCGTCCATCGCTGCCGCCATCAGGTTCCATAAGTGAAGCTGTTCCAATCTCCTCGATTTCCACCTTCACTTACAGTTTTTTTTTTGAGAGACCCACTTCCATCTTCAAAAGTTATTTCAACCAGGGCCATTAAATTCAATACTTGTAAGTTGCCCCTGGTTGCCCCTCATTTAGTTTAGCCTGTATGTCGATACATTTTACCGGTGTGTGGCCGCTGTTTTATCTTTATAGCTACTAGGAGCCATAAATGAGAGTTGAGTGATTGTTGAGGACCAAAACCCCAGTACGACTACCCAGATAGCCCGACAGTACTAGAAGTAGAGGTGCTACCTCTTACAATCACCCTACACACCAATGTTTATCTAAGGCAGGAAATTATAGTGTCAAGTTTGTTGTCAAACGACGTACATTTCGTAGTAACTGCGACTAAGAGGTCGTGGCATTCTCTTATTTTTCCATTACTTTCCATGAAATAAAGCTTGGAATACACCAAAAAGTATTTATACTATCAACAAAAATTTGAACCTTACCGCCTAGAGCAATATAGGACAACAATCTCAATACCTTAGCTTATATCTACTACTCTTCTTAAACCAAAAAAATGCATGTGCCGGAAAAGTTAGCAACTCAAGCTTTTAATAAACATCAAACTACGTACAGATTGCTAAATATATGCAAGTTTTAAAAAAGGTATATAATCAAATGGGAGAATAATAAGATTGAAGAAAAATAATAACCATACAAATATATTACTATTTAAGAAAAAAGTTTGATGTAGAGTCTATGAGGATGGGATAATATTGTTCTATGAACACAAAAATTTATGTTTGGACAAAAAATACAGAAAAAAGCATTTTAACTCAATTCCTTCCTCTTCCCATAAATCACAAGAACTCTTAAGCACAACACTCTAGAGTAGCATTAGTCTTAATATAACACTCAAAAAAAAAACAAAGCCTTGGAAGTATTTCCGTGCAAACCCAAAAGGTGGTAGGGCTTTACCTAGCCTGTTCGGTTGTTGGTGCATTTAGTTGGAAATTACATGAGTGATGTAATGGACCCGAATTTCAAGCAAAGAGTTAATAATACGTTTTGTGTTAACTTAGGGAAACTCCTTGTAAAACAAGGAATATAACACAAGCATGTGATGACGAGGTATTATCGAAAAACAGCGTCTTCGAATGGCTCAAAAGGTTTCGGGAGGACACAGATTCAATGCAAGACGAAGTTGGCCATCTCTCAACAAAACATAACATTGCAATTATAGAATACATGAAAATCGTCATGGTCCTGTGTATATGATATTAGAAGAGTTAACATAGAATAAGGATGTGTCACCAAATTTTATTCAACGATTTAGAAAAACAAAAACTTAATATAAAAATAATCTCTTACACACTGACAATAGAACAGAAAGAACCCAGGCGAACAATTGCTGCTAAAATATTGGACAGGGCCACATTTGTTGATGTTGCCAATCGACCCTCAAACAAAGCGCTAAAGTACCAAATTATGATGTCATTGTTCACCAACCTTCAAAAAGTGAACTGACAACTTTCGAAAGCAAGAACGATGTTGATCACATTTTTTGATGCTAGAGCTTTGGTGTACTATGAATATCTGCCTAAATAAACCAAAACTTTTACATTGAAGTGCTGAAAATTTGTTTATCAAACAATTCGGCGGCACCGACCTGATTTGTAGATGTCTGAGCAGTGGTTTTTATTGTAGACAATGTAAAGTCCCATGCTGCTATATCTGACCAAACATCATCCTATAATCCATAGATCTTGCGCCGTATAATTTTTTGCATCCTTATGTGAAAATACTGGTAAAAGAGATCTGACATGAAGATATTGCAGCTATCCGAACAGCTGTGACAGATGTGCTGAGAAGACATCCCTGATGAAGATTTTTCTGCTTCCATAACTTCCAGAAGCGGTGACATAGTGTAGTGGGCTGTGTTGACAAATCTAGGACATTAATTAGTAAGTCCTGAAACGTTGTTAACAAAAGTTGTAAATATGAAAGGTGTTAACCCAGTGTTGCATAATTTAAAAAAATGCAAACTGGCTTTTGGTATTTGACCTGGATTTAACAATTGTTGCGCATGTCTAGATTACAGAAAAATATGTACAATTCCAGTCTTCTCTTCTTGTTTCTCACGTGAACAGTACCGTTGAGCTTTTCTTGGAATTACGAAACAAATCCACTAAATCGTCTAATCCGTTCTATATTAATTTTCTAACCAGGTAAATGAGTTGGATATTAATGCCGGTGGTCGGCGAATTAGGCTAGCACAGTAGATGATGTGATTGGCATATGCCGTACAAGTTGCACTCAGTTAGAAACAGCATAGATTCTTGTGGTATGCCTGCATGGAGATGTTGGATTTTGTCGAAGGCCTTGCAAATCTCAAAAATGCAACACCAATGATTTTTTATCGTTAGTTCCTTAGTAATACGACAGGACTGTCGTAGAAGCTAGAATGTGGTAGAATCGTCTTGGTGAAATTCAAACTCACCCTCTGCGATCGGCTCGAAGCCTTAGACCGCTGTTATCAGATGATGGTAGATGAGTCTCTCGCCTTCCCTACACAGCAGTCTGATAAGTTAAATGCCCTGGAGGAATATGAACAATGTTGAATTTTGTGCTTTTTTTAGAAAACCGAATCCTTCTCACTCCATTTATCTATTAAAAATGGCTATACCTTCATCACCTTGTGTCACAGCAGCAAAAGGTGCTCGACACTGCTTTTTATGAAAACTCCTCAGATGACTCACGAAAATGTTTCCCTCAGAGGCTGTTTAAATATGGTCCAAAATGACAGAGTCTACATCGCTACGATAAAATTGCTGTTATATAGCAAGTAAGAAAAACTAGAGATCTTAGGTTGCAGATTCTTTATAGTAACTAGTCAAAGAATTAGAAACCATAAATAAAACTAACTCAGACGCTGCCCTTAAACTGTAAGAATAATTAGAAATACAAGATGCGTTCAAATACTGAGGTCTACTTTTTATCTTAAAAATAGACATAGATAATCATTGGGTTTGATTGAGGCTAAATGGCAACTGGTTGAAATCTTATTTCATCGTCCAACAGCAGTTTACATTTGTAAAACAACAAATACTTATTTAATTCCTCCAGTCACATAACACTTATTAAAATTTGTCAATAATTAGGTGAGATGCAGTAATACGGTTTTCGATTCATCGCCATCGAAGAAATTTTAGGTTACCACTAGTGCTAGGAAGATGATAGCCACATTCTTGATAAGCAAAGGCGTGATATTTATTATGTTTCTAAAGATGGCATTATGAGAAATTAAAAAAATAGCATTGCATGAAAACGGTCTAACAAAAACTGCAGCTGTGCTCTTTCATTAAGCCAACGCTCTTCCTCCACCTGACCCCACAACAAATTAAAAGAAACTTTACAGTCGGATAATTTACGATAGCGAATTTCTATTGATCACAAAACACTCCTAAGGGGGCGTTTGCGTTAGCCAAGTAATCGTAGCATTAACATTGTACAAAATTTGCAGGTTTACAAGCTAATAACGTTAATAAATGACTACACATTTAGCTTTCTAATGGAATATCTTTTTTAAAATAAACTGAATCTTTTTTTGCAAGTAAACTATGAATATTCATTAAAGTCTTATAAAATAAATTTTTCCAAAATCATCCAACAAGCCATAGTATTGTCTATGCCGCCACCGACAAAGTTAAACTGGTATTCTTATCTACTCTAAATAAAAAGAATAATGACAAAAATTTGAGATAAATAATGCTGTCATAAAGCCTGAAGAAATGCGACAAAGAGTTTGGATGCGACTTTTTCATAAACATTGGTTAAAAACAAAAGAAAGCGGCTGGATCTGAGTCTATATATCCATTGAAAAATAGTCTAAACTAATAACCATACAAGTATATCATTATTTAAAAGAAAAGTTTGATGTAGAATCTATGAAGGTAGGATAAATTTGTTTTATAGGTACAAAAAATTAAGTCTAGGCAAAAAATAGAGAAAAAAGCATTTTCAAATCCCATCAATCACTAGATCTGTTATGGAATAACATTAGCTCTAGAATAGCATTAGCCTTATTACAACATTTGTCATAAAAGTTTCAAAACTGATTTTTTAATTATTTACCTGTGATATTCAAACACTAAAAGCGGTATTATTAGTTATTTAGATGGCCTTGAAAATATTCCTATGAAAACTCACTAGGTGGCGGGGCTGTACCCAGCAACTCACTTTCGGCTTGTTGGTTCATTTAGTTGGAAGTTATACGAGTAGTGTAATGAATGCGGATTCCAAGCAGAGAATATTAAGTTTTGTGTTAACTTAGGGAAACCCCTAGTAAAACAAGAATATAACACAAGCATACGATAAAGAAACATTATCGAAAAGAAGTTCTTGGACAGCCCAAAAGATTTTGGGAGGATACATATTGTAGAATGTATAAAATGTATAAAACAGTTACTGCAAGAAAACGTTATGTCACCAAATTGTACTCAACGATTTAAGGAAATGGTTTGAAAGGACGAGAATTGATCCCATATTTGCGTTAAACATTTTTGTTGATGCCACCAGTGTGGCCGCTAAAGTACCGAATTGCTAGGTCATGGTTCACCAGCCTTCAAAAAGTAAAACGACAACTTTCGAAAACAAGGACAATGTTGATTGCATTTCTTGATGCTAGAGCTTTGGTGCACCACGAATTTCTGCTTAAATAAACCAAAACTTTTACACCAAAGCCCTGGAAATTTGTTGGTCAAACAATTCTGGACAGTGGTTTTTATTGTATGACAATGCAAAGCCCCATGCTGCTATATCACTTTAAGAATATTTGATCAAACATCATATTCTTGCTCTACCATATTGCCCATAATTAACAGAATTGTCGTCATGTAATTTTACGTTAAAATGGAAGTGATAGATGTGCTGAGAAGCATGTCGGTTGTAACTTCCTCTGCTTGCTTTCATGAGCTTCAAAAACGGTGGCAGCTGTGAATATATAGCCGAGAGGATCTCTTTGATCAGACCTTGAACACTCATTTGATAAGTTGAATAATTTATTTTTTACGAGCCCAGTCTTAGAACTTTTCTGACAAATATAAAAGCAGATATCAAACCAGCGTTGCTCAACAAAAAAAAATCCAAACGTCGATTTTGGGTTTTGGTAGTTGACCTGAATTTAACAAGTGTTTGTACATGTTTAGATTACAGAAGAAGATGACAATGATAATAATTATTGTTATAAAAAATATAGATTTAAAAATGTATTAGAAGAAGAGGGTTCTCAGGGTTTGAAGCACCCTCAGATTTCAATCCCATATGTCCAGATAGGTTTGATGATCGTTTAATAGAGTAGGATCTTAATTTTTGACGAAAGAGGAAATGTTCTTCCCACAAGCTAATATAATTTTTTGACTTTCAAGTCTATTTTCTTTCGGATATGTGCTTTTTACGTAAGCCTGCTGTTAATACGAATTCCCAGGTATCTCGTGCGTTGATTATGGCACTTCAATATCATTTCCTAATATTGAGGGAGAATGTTGCCTTCGCATGGTAAACTTGAGTTGAGTAGATTTAATTTTATTGACCTTCATACACCATTTGGTCCTCCAGTGTGTATGGTTTTGTACGCATTGACTAGCTATTTGTGGTAAGAGAGGACGACAATATCGTCCGCGAAACTAATTATCTAAAGTAGGCAAATCTGCAATGTACACCAAATAAAGTAGAGGCCCAAGAACACTGCCTTGTGGGACACCAGAGTTTAGTTTGTTTTTTTAATATCCGACACTTTACTACCGGATTTTACCGGTAAGTAGTAATGTGTGTGGTAGGATTTAAAAAGGGAAAATACTGATAAGAAAAGGTTTTTTAATTTTGAATTGTTGACTTAAGAGGACATCCAAGAAGATTTCACAGCAATATTTTTATCTTATAGGACTTTATTTATTACATCTACTATGCGATGGCGTTGTTGGATAGTGGAGTGTTCGTGCCTAAATCAAACTGATGTTGGGGAAGCAGTTCTAAAAATGTATCTTTACTGTTATAACTTCTGAAAATAAATTTTTCAAAGAGTTTAAATATTACAGAGAGTAAATTAATGGGTCTGTAAAAAATTATCTCGTATATTTTTATTGTCAAAAGAAAAGCAATTTTATCTAAAAGATAAAGCAATTTTTTGCCTCAGACAGTCAACAGTCAAATTTCAGGAAGATTTTTCAATGAAATTATCGCGCACGGCTCCACCACGCGGCCTGATAAAGGTCCTCAAAGCACGCTGCTTTTTTCCGTGAAAATTAATTAAGGGGGCGGAATCCGGCAAACATCAATATCGGCGGCGGCATCGGCCGCTGCCGGAGACGAAAACTCCAATATCGCGCCGGAAATGAATCCCCGCGGTCCGGGCCTCCGGCTATTGACAGAGCGGTTTCACACGCACAATACGTGTCACTTGTTACTGTCGCCTTCGAATTGGATTCCGCCCGTCCTCTTGTAATCGGAGGAAATTAAATTCTCGTTAGCGGCGGGCGTTTTCGCGCGGCATTAATTGCGCGCCGAAATGAACCCTGCTGGAATTCCGCCCGCTGTCGCAGCCCTAAAGCGACGTGACCGCCCGAGCGGGCGCACCCGAAATCCCATTCTGCAGGTTTATCTTGCAGAATGCTTAGGTTAATCGAAAAACTTTGCCTGCCCAGTCTGCCTCCAAAACGTAAAGGTTGTGCGGGACGGATTCCTGAAACTCAATTTCCTGTTGTTGCGGCGCACGATAAGTAGGCCAGCAGGTAGCAAACACACCTTTTAGGATCCAATCTATCTTGACTATCAACTTGAAAGGGAACTTCGAGAGGATCGTATATATGCTTATTCGCTTTTACTGCTTGAGACTTTTAAATACTTAAGCGTATATAACAAACATTAGAAGAACTATAAAGTTAAACACGAAAATTAATAGTTGAGTAATAGTAAAATAAACGTGGAAAATATTTTCTGATAGATGCTATCCATAGTGTACTAAGAAAGCTTTGCAATATGATGCAAGCGATGGTCACACGTTGTGTGGTGTTTTAAGTTTATTGATATAAGTTCTGATAAAGATAAGTCAACAGGACCTTTTATTAATTAGCTCATCTTGAACGCGGCTCGCAATGTTTAGAGAAAATGGTGATATCGAAAGTTTCAGGGAGGAATTTTAGTCACAGAGGAGAACATCACTGCCGTTAGGCAATTGCTTAAGTTCTATAGCTACTTGATCTATCCCCAAATAGAAGTTTTAGGCATTCCTACAATTTAAACCAATCTGTATAACCATCTTTAGGTGAGAAATATTTATTCTTTGTTACTACTCCGTGCCAACAGCATGGTAACTAGTAAAAAACCTGGTGAAATTTTTATGACGTGTCCCCTAAAGCCCAAACAAAATTTTCTATCGATAAGGACATTCTAATGCAATGGAATGACAAGTGTACCCAGATCTTCAAGAAAATATAGAAGAGTTGGTTCGATGACTGTTTCCAAAAATAAAGGGTGTCCCAAAATGAATTGGCATTTTAAATTTACCAACATTTTCCTCGTGGTAATATCAAGGTAGACGTTTTATTTGCGGTCATTAGTAAACATTAAGGTTAAATATGAAAATTTAGCGGAGACTGTTTGCAAATGCCATACTTTTTGGTTATCTTAACACACTTTCTCGTAACACTGTGCTGAATGTAATCAATAAATTTGAATCAATCGGTTTAATTCTAAACGAAAAAGCAGTGGCCGACCTTGTACGGCTTGTTCGAATGAAATTATAGCCGGTGTAAGTCAACGTTCATTTTAATCCGTCATCGTAGTCGACAGTTACGCATTTCCAGAAACTGTCTTCAACGAATTTTGACCAAAGATTCGCATTTGTATGCTTACAAGCAGTTGACACAAATATTGAAATTGGAAAGTCGAAAAAATCAACTTTAGCGATTAGGCACATTTTTATCTTACTGGATTTATCAATAAACAAAACTATCGAACTTGGAAATCCGAAAATCAAAAAATGATTAAAGAATATTCTATGCATCCTCACGGTTTGGGGTGGATTTTGAATTGGGGGGCTGATTGGACCTTACTTCTTCGAAAATGAAAATCAAAATACTGTTACCATCAATGAAATGCGATATAATTTTTATGGCATAAAATTAATGATATGTACGTAGCCGACATGTAGTTTTAACAAAATAGTGCAACTTGTTGAATTGTTAGCCATATCACATTTGAATCCGGTAGTCAGCAGTACGTACACAGTTTTTCAACCCATCACTTTATTGAAAGTTAAAAAACTAAATCTAACATGTATCAAGCCGAAAAACCTTTATCATCAATCTTATCCAGAAACTCAACATAGAAAAGTTACTGGAGTTTGTTTCTACAGTTTTACAAACCTTTAACAGTGTCCTAAATAATGGCAAGCACTACTATGCTACCTTTTGGAGTTTGTCATGTTTTTCTTCACTTCTGGAAAGCGACTTTTTATTACCTATGATATAATGCAGCCCTTTCACTAAACAACTAATTTGAATTAGTTGGTAGACACTATCTCATTACTAAAACACAAAGTTTACTGTGCTGGTGTCCACATCATCATCACCGACATCTCCGATTAATTTTGGCATTTTTAGTAAGGTTGGCGAAGAGGTCAAAGCAAGAATATTACTAGGCATTACTTTTTTACCGTGTGGATTTGTCTCCCATCGGACGCGTCCCCAGGTGGTGGATAAGGGAACAAAATGCCACCCGCGGACCAAAACAGACTAGGGTCTCAACAAGGCTAACAACCTACTGAGAGCGACTCTTTAAACTGCCTACAGAACCGAAAAGAAGGCTTAGAGTAAGACGGATGCAAATATGGCGGACAAGGCAAGAGAAAGGATAATGAAAAAGAATACTTTAAGGATTAGTGCATAGAACATTCGAACAGAAAGGGCCAGGAAATCGTACAAGAATTGAAATCTCACAAAACTGAAATATGCACTTTGAGCGAAACAAAAAAAGGAAAAGAAAGTATTAACACAGACAAATTTATACAGTTTTACAGCGAAGCAGAGAAAAACAAGAGTGTAGGGAGGTGTAGGCCTGCTAATACACAAAAAATATGAAAATAATACTTTAGATATAAAATTACACTACACTAAATATCATCCCTGTCTATTCACCAGACATTATAAAAGTAACGAAGAGAAAATTACGTTTTATGAGAACCTACAAAATCTGTTAAATACTACAACAAATAGCAGAAAAAAATAATTCTTGGAGACCTCAACGCAAGAATAGGTAACGCAGTTATTAATGGGCTGAAAGCCTGTGAAGTCAAGAAATACAAGAACTGAAGAACGACTAAATATAAAAAGCCTCGAAAATGAGGGGGACTAAAAACCTGTATTGGAACCAACCAACAGAGAAATTAAAATACACAACTTAGATACAGTAACAGATATAGAAGAAAGTTGAAAAATCATTAAAGAAACTATGCAACAAGCAGCAGTAGAGGTCTTGGACAAAAGAAAAATAAATACAAACAAAGGGAATATAAAACACTATGATATGATGAAAGGGTTAAAATATTATCAAAAGAAGAAATAAGCATTTTTAACCTACAAAAGAAAGAAAATGCACGAGGTTAAAAAAGAATACGTGAGAATAAGAAATGGTCAATCAAAAAATAGGTAATAACAAAAGAGCACTAAAGGAAATTCGCCAAAGATATGGAGCACAACCTGTATGGATCTCAAAAAAGTGTGGGAAATGATAAAAAGACAAAGAAAAGACATGAACGAATTCATACGACTAAATGGTATCACTGAAGAACATTGGATCGAAAACTTAGAAAACTATATATAGAAACAGAAGAAGATGACAAAGTCATAAACAACGAGAAAACAGGGATAAAGTGCAAATATCAGAAGAATAAATAAACATAGGAATAAAGCAATTGAAGAACAAAAAGGCGCCAGATCCAAACGGTATACAAAACGAACTCAAAATATTGAATAACAACACTAGGTATGTGATTTAGAAAATAAGAATGGAAGGAAAGTTTTGTAATACCAATACTCAAACAAAGAGATAAGAAAAAGCTAGAAAATTACCGGGGCATTAGCTTAATAAATAGCTCACTCAAATTATTAACGGCAATAACTAAGGACGAGATAAAATAAAAAATAAATATGGAGGAAGAACAAGGTTTTAAAAAGAACCGCAGCACTCTTGGCGCTACTTTTATTATCCGAAAATAGTAGAAAAGTCTGTTGGACACGACAAGCCTGCATATATGTGCTTCGTGGACCTAAAAAGCGCCTATGGTAGAGAGAAATTGAACGATATCATGAACCTATTTGAAGTACAACAAATAGAACGGCAGATAATAACATTACTTAAAGAAATAAAGGTGAATAATAAAGCATAAGTCAGAATGCCAAAAGGGGAAACAAAATTAATAGACCTAAAGGGAGGAATACGACAAGGGGACTCACTTAACCCGCTACTATTCAGCATGATAGTGGATCAAATAATTTATAAAGTAAAAAAACGAGAATGATTCAGAATGAGAGCTTATAAAATCACTACAATATGCCATGCTGATGACGCGGTCCTGATAGCCGACAATAAAGACGACCTACAAAGACAACTTCATATCTTTAATGTGACAGCATGACATACAACATCAAAATTTCAGCGAAAAAGACTAATTGTATGGTGATCAGTAAAGGACCACGTAGATGTAAACTGGAAATAGAAGAAAAAGGCATAGAACATGTTATAACATTTAACTGCATAGGAATTGAAATCACCAGCGAAATAAACTTGACAGCAGAGGTAATAAGACAAGCAACCAAAGAGTTAGTAGCTCCCTAAGAGAAGCCATATGGAAAAATAAATATATAACCACAGAAAGTAAGATGAGGGTATACAAGACAATTATGAGACCAATCCTAACTTACGCAACGGAAACAAGGACAGACACAAATAAAACAAAACAGAAAAGTAATTATGTAGAAATAAAAATATGAAGAACGACAAAAGGCATGACGTAAGAGATAGACAAAGAAACAGTGTCATACACGAGCAATGTGGCATTTAAAACATTAACAAATGGATAAAAATAAGAAAGAAGAAATGGAATAGACATGCAGACTGGATGGAACAGGACCGAATAGTAAGTATATGTAATAACAACAAACCCTATAAGAGAAGACCAATTAGATGACCACCAAAAAGGTGGAAAGAGACTGACAAACAGGAGCAATCCTAGTTATGCGAAGAAAAAGCAGAAGAAGCCTTTTTTACTTACAAGTACTTTGCAAAGTAAAAAGATTCCTTTTCTCTCAGGAATGTATATACACCTAAAGTATTATACTAAGCTTTCCAAAGTAAAAACGCAGCTATTTAACCACACTTACTGAAGACAATAAATCACTTACCATCTTACCAAAACAAAAATTATTTCTTCTGTCTCAAGTATATAAGTTTATGCAATAAGATAAGTAGATAATCGGCAAAAAAAAACTTTACGTCATTCGGCGAATAAGAAATTGAAATTTTAATGCTTACTCCTCGTTGAAAACAAAGCTTCTAAATGTATTGCGTAGAAGATTAAAACCAATAAATGACTGCATGTGCTATCTACTGGAGGTAAAAACTGGACAATCTTTTGACCGTTTGAAGTTCAATATATTCTCTAAATTCTGTTATCGATTCATTTCTAAAAACTTTAATCTTATAGATCTTCTGTCTTTACTTCCCACAAAATCATCGAAATGACTGTTGAGCATCCAAATAAACGGTGAGCAGTAAAGTCATTAAACACCACCGCTGCAAAAAAAGAACTGAAACATATGAAATGCGATGCAGGTCATTATTCTAATGACAAAGAACCCAAAACATCTGCCATTTATACAACCTCAAGTTCACGCTCTCCCAAATTTAGATGTTCTGCTTTCTTTATGTTTAAATCTCTTTCCAACTAGCATTTTATCGTGTGTTGTATTGACCACGCAACACTTCAGCTACTTCACAATCCCCATGTCAATCTCAAAACGTACCGTACACTCTTAAAAATCGCACTCGGTTTGTCAAGATTGGAGCGTCTTCATAGAATGGTTTTATAATGTAGATGTATTTGCAGATTAAATGGAAACAACTCTATTTGCTAAAAATTAAAAAAATATGAAAAACGACCATGTAGAATATAACAAGTCGTTACCAAAATTCTTGTTAAGACTGACTAATATAAAAATTTAGTGTTGTCGATAGATACAAAGTGTTGTTCAGTATGCAGCCGAACTTTCTTTATCTAATTTTTATAGCTACTGATTTTTGACTTCAAATGATTGTCCTCCTCGATTAGTATACTACGCTCGGAGATTTTTCAATTCCCATAAGCATCTTTAATTTCTTTAAATGTGTAAAGCGTCCTTCTTTCCACACTTCAACATTTTCCCAAGTTACACGTAAAATTTCTTATTTCAATGCTATTTTCACAGAGCACTCATCCATAAAAATTAACTAACTACGCAGACTGCTGTAATTGAAAGATGCAATAACAACAAAAAAAAAACAAATTGAAAAATGAGTGTTATTTGTGAGATTATGCTGAACGCAGTATTGAAAACTGCGAGTCTTTAGACGTTGCACGTTTCAATATTGATGTAAAGAAATGATTTATCAATCACATGGCTTTTCAATTTTTGTAACATAAGTTCTACAGAAATACTTAGTTTTTCATACCTAGAAGATTAAGTTAATCTTACTAGTGATCATCTTTAGAGTGTCTCAAAACTAATTCTAATTTTGAAAAGAAAATCTTTAGCGATGACATTCACTTTTGGATATTTTTGTCTCCATTAAAATTGAAACAATAATAACACCTTTAAAAATATTTTTTGGTATAGTTCTTTTTGCTGGTATGGTCATTGTTTATATATATTTTTTTTATAAAATCCCATTTTATTTGCAAAATGTAAGAATATATTTAGCAAATTAATTGACAAAAGAGTGCTCAGTAGCACTCTTCCATATATAAAAGGTTTTTAGACCTAGTGTGACTGATGGGAAAATAACTTAGAAGCTAAACTTACATCTAAACTAAAACTAACTTACTTAAATGCAATTAAAATTTATTTGGTAAATCATTGGGCGTAAACCTTCTAAGCCTTCTGTGGTTTAATGGCTGATTCATAAGATTTGTTACCAAATCGTTTGGGTGCACACTGAGTCGAGATTTGTATTTTGTGCTATAATTGCGAATTTCTTCCTTGACCGTTAGGATCTGCAGATCGTGCGTAATTGTTGCATTTGTCACATACCACGGTGCGTCAACCATCATGCGGAGCACTTTGGATTGGAAACGTTCTAGAATCTCTATGTTTGATGTTGAAGCAGTTTCACAAAGCTGAATGCCGTACGACCATATTGGTTTAATAATAGCTTTGTAGATGAGGAGCTTATTTTCGATGTTAAGTTTTGATTATCGCCCTATTAGCTAGTACATTTTGGTGAGAATTACACCTAGTTGTTTTCGCTTTGTAAGAATGTGCTTCCGCCAGGTTAGTCTTCTAGCCAAGTACAAACCAAGGTACTTTACGTCGTCTTGTTTGGGGGTACGTTTCACGTCTTGTAGTAAAAGTTACATATACGGATTTTGTATCATTTGCTTTAATTCTCCATTTCTGTAACCATGATTGTATTGAATTCAGAGAAGTTTGTAGTTTTTGTGAGGCAACAGCTGGATCGCCGCCAATGGCTAGGACTGCCGTATCATCAGCAAACGTCGCTATTAAAACTTGTGGTGTAGTGGGAAGATCAGCCGTACATATTACAAAGAGCAATGGCCCAAGTATGCTGCCTTGTGGTACCCCAGCATTTATCGGATAGAGTTTCGTGAGAACAGCGCCAACTTTGACAAGGAAATGTCTATTGTGGAGATAGGATTTTAGAAGAGGGAAATAATTTAATGGAAAGATTGATCGCAGTTTGTATAACAGTCCAATATGCCACACTTCGTCAAAAGCCTGTGTTATATCCAAAAAGGCTGCCGAGCAATATTGTTTATTTTCAAACGCTTCATTGATTTTGTTGACAACACGATGTACTTGCTCTGTTGTAGAATGCATTTGCCTGAAGCCAAACTGATGGTTGAGGATTGCATCGTTATTGTCAAGTATTTGCGAGAGTCTTCTTTATATTACTTCTTCTAGTACTTTGGCTGCTACCGGTAGTAAACTTATTGGACGGTATGACTGTATCTCGTTGAGAGGCTTTCCTGGTTTGGGTATTAGGACAATCTGTGCTACTTTCCATTGATTTGGGAAGTATCCTATACGCAATATTGCATTGAACAATTGCGTAAGATATTTGACACCCTGGTAGGGCAGCTGTTTGAGGATTTTCCCAGTTATCAGATCACAACCCGGAGCTTTTTTGGACTGCAGATTTCTAATGACTTCTTGAAACTCCCAATTTTAATTCTCGGTAGTGGTGGCTTAAGCTGATATGGAGTTTCTAGTAAGTGGATTAATTCTTCCTCTTCCTCTGGTGCGTTTTCCGATGGATGTGACTGGAACACATCAGAGAGGTGTTCTGCGAATGCATTTGCTTTTTCTTCGTTGTTCTTGGCCCAAGTTCCCTGAAGTGTTCTGATTGATGGTGAAGCTTGTGTTACTTGCTTAGCCTTTTTGGTCACTTTCCATAGTGAGTAGTCAGTGCTTTCGATAGGTGTTAGGTTGCTCAGGAATGTTTGAATGCATTCGTTTTTGTTCTTTTGAAGAATTTCTTTTATTTCTTGAGCTGCCGCATTAAATAGGCGTTTGCGTTCTGGAGTTCTTAGTCTCTGCCATTGTTTTGCGAATCTTTTTTTCTCCAGAATTTTTTGTCTTATTGTTATGGGGCAATGGTAGATTTTATTGACATCAGGTGGTTCGGGAGTTGCGTACCAACCTGCCTGTTGTACTGCATCGTTAAATAATTTGACGGCTGTTTCAACTTCTTCTTCGGTGTTAAGACTGATGTCTAACGGTAAGTTATCGTTTATAGAGTGTCTGAATGCGTCCCAGTTTGTGTAATTGTTGCATAAGCTTGGTTGTTTACTTGAACTTATCGCTTTTGTGAACAGTGATATCAAGACTGGGGAGTGGTCTGAAGATAAGTCAGAGCATGATTTAGCTATGGCAAAGCCTTGAGGAATGTCCTTGGTAATAGCGAAATCCACCAAGTCTGGTATTTTGCGTCTGTCCGATGGCCAATATGTGGGTTCGTCAGCAGATAAGTGTTTTGGGCGGTTTTTCTCTAATGTTTTGAGTAATTCACGTCCTTTCGGTGTAATTAACCTGGAGCTCCAATCGGTGTGTTTTGAATTATAGTCACCACCTGCGATGAACCGGTGTCCTAGTGTCCCAAAGAAGTTTTCGTAGTGTTCTTGTTTTACTATATGTTTTGGAGGGAAGTAAACAGCCGAGACGGTTAGGGGACCAGTGGAATATTCAATTACTACGTTGGTGGTCTGTAAGTAATCTTTGCAGTAGTTAATTGATGATGCTTGATCGAATTTCTTATTATAATTGCTGAACCGCCTCTCGCGTTGCCATTTGGATGGTTGGTGCAATAAATGGAATAATTTGGCATTTTAAAATGGCTTTTCTGGGTAAAATGCGTTTCAGAGATAAGAATAATATCAAGGTTGTGGTTGTGTATAAATACTTTTAGCTCCTCTGAATGTTGCCAGAGCCCATTTGCATTCCACAATGTTATTATTAATAACTGAGCCATTATTTGAGTTTGGAGAGCACTGCAGTGAGAAGGTTTAGTATGGTACCTATTTGTTCAAATAGGCCCTCCATCATATTTTTTAGTTCGGCTAAATCGTTAGATTGTTGGTAAGGTTGATTGTGTATATTGTTATTAGTAGTATGAGATTGCTGGGTTTGAGCGTTGGTTATTGTTGAGTATGATAGTCCGGGCTGTTTGTTGGTAACTTTTAATTTGTATATTATATCATTATTTTGAAATTAACTGTCTAACGCTATAAACACATTCCCTTAGACTCATTTTGAAACTCTTCATCGTTCCAACAAACCAAAAACTCTTATAGATCTCAAATGCAATCACCATTTGTACTATTAATTAAGCCTTCTTACATGATTATTTTAAGTATACTCGAAATTATTATTTTTAGGCTTCTATACCTGAAAGGAAAGCCTTATGAAATCGGTGCGGACGTCTGTCTGTCAGTCCGTCTGTCCGCCCGTCGCGACATTCAACTCGAGAACTACTGAACCTAAAGACATAGGGAGGTTATCATTCGAAAATCCATGTCCTACCGAGTTCACATCCGCGAGTTCGCATAGGTGGGATGTCCTACAATAATGCAATAAGGGTTTTTAGTACACCCAGTTTTTGAGACTTTTGATCAAGGCAGCTTCCAAACTGGAGACCAGCTTGTATTTCTGTCATTTCTGACATCTGTCACGTCTTATAATTTTTGATCTGTGATAGATAGAGACACAACGTCAGTATTCAACTAAGGACCATAAGTCAAGTACAGACGCCAAAAATCAGCCTGATCGGAAAATCTCGAAGCCGGAAGTGGCCGCAAATGTTTGTTTATGTATAGAAGCCCCGGAAATCTGTGGAAGCGGAGTTCCACGTCCGCACTTGTTTTAATTTATTAGAGCATCTTAAAAATACAAACATTCAATAATGTTCTTACTCAGAAACGCAAAAGATGTATAATTTTTTGATCCTGCTATAGTGAAATGAAGATGGTTGTGACACCAGCCAATTGGGCAAAAATGCTTTGACAACAACATCACAGTCAAATATCTGCTTCTTTTAGTGATTCAAATAAATGACACTTGCAAGATAATAAGTTCAGTTCCAGTGTATTTCTCAAGTTTGGTCATTATATAGAACCGAGCGTTGACGAGAAGCAGGATAATGCCTAGGAATAGAAATTTAGATTTTGTCTAACGATATGCCAGTTTGTTTTGTTTTGTAAAAAACAATTTCAGAAACCGTTAATCGGCGGTCATTTAGTTCTCATTTCCATAGTCTCTGTAAGTAGTTAAAGCCATACTCGCTGAACAAATTCTTCAAAGTAGAAGATCCGATCCCTCCTCTGGCATGGCTGAAAGGATCTTATCCATACTATTTTAACAATTTTTTTGACTGTTATACTGGTCTTAGGTTTGTTACTGGATGTACTGTAAATCACTTTCCACCTACTGTCTCAAGACTGCATTTTTCCCATTTACCCAGGGTTTTTGAATAAAAGCATTAACAGCTCTACATCAACGTACATATGTACTGTGGTAGAAGTTTACTTATCCTGCTCTTATTCTGTATGTATGACCAATTTAAAGTTTAAAGTTATAAAAATCACCGAGCGAAGCTCTTAACAAACCTTGTACTTAGCCTGCTCAAAGAATATCTAAGCAGCTCCGTCTACTGAGTAGACCAAGATTTTTCCCCCTTTCTTTCCCTTGTAACTAACAGCATCCGTGTTTCTCTTCTTAAGCCCGGATTTTAAAGTTTCTGTCGGTTTATGACGCTTTTTTCTTCGAAAGTTTTTATTAGCCATTTGATAACTTTAATCTTTTCTGCAGGTTTTTTGATTCAATCACAGTGAAATCTATCATTTTCCATAGATCTTTTAGACTATTCACCGTTTACCTCAACCATTGCTTAGTACACTCGTTGGCAGACGCGATTCATAAAATTAGTTCCGTGTACCTTGTCTTTGTTTATTTGTTTTGAATAAGATTTGCTTTTTCATAATCCAAAACAATCTCTGGGTAGAGTCTACCTATCGGTGCCATCCGCAGATGTTTTACAGCTTCACTGTAAGAGCAAAAGAAATATAAGCAGTTTTTTGTACCTTCTTCTATTTTCCTCTTTTTTCTCTTCCTCAATTTTTCGATAACAATTTTTTTGGATCTAAATACCAGTCTTTAGCTTCTCAAAATTTTAGATGTTATTGCTCTAAGTTACTTGGACTGCAAGCTCCATCTTACCTTGCTCTTTAATTCCTACGTCTGGTTTTACATTTGCAGGTCTAGCAAGTAAACCCGTTTCTTGACAATATCATTCAACAAGAGTGAAAATACTGTATTTTTATTTATAGAACTCCTCGTTTCCACTTTCTTTCTGAAACGAATGGGAAAGGAAAGTTATCTAGCTAACGGCATGGCGCTTATTCGACGGGATATGCCCGGTTCCCCAAAGTTAGTCGCTAATGGACGATCTTTCTCTTGCTCTTACATCTCATCAGCACAAGCAGTTTTTTGAAAATTAGAAAATCGTTATTGTGACGTTATTTGCACAATCCAAATATCTATGCTCTTGCTAGCATCATCCCCAGGTGCACTAGTATAACGTGATGATAATATACTTAAATCCATTTTAGCTTAAAATTTTGGTTATTTTTGCACTTTCTTCTGAATGGAAAAAACATATTTGTTCTTGTAATCAACCTAATTGTTTACTTTTTAATAAGTAGATAGACAAAGATTAAACAGAAAAAGGTACACAAATTATTGTTACAAGCTGTTTTATTAACATAATGCATTTCTATTTTTATGCTAAATACAGAAAAAAAATTAAAAATACTGAGCTTAAGAGAATGCCAACCCTTAATTTATAATCGCTAGAACTGAGAATCAGTATTAATTAGTGGATATAAGTAATAATTTGAAAAATTGTAAAATAGGAAGTTGATCCAATTTTAGAAAAGAGGGCGCATTGTAAACACCCTGTTCGTGCATAATTTCAGTAGCTCAAAACAAGTTGCAGAACCTTTACTATTAAAAGTCTGTATTCAAGTTATATACGTAATATTAAATGTATATATTTAAGCTTAAATTAAATTTAAGTATAAATTAATTTAACAAATGTATTAAGTAAATGTGAAACTGAGATCCATATAGACCTCTTGCTCTGCATCTGGATGAAGCAAATAGTAAATAATAATACAATGGATTGTTGATACCTCGCAGGTAGCCACATCCGACAATCTACCAAGCAGGCATACTAACCATTTCAAGATGCATTTTCCGCAGGACATTCAAACAATCCATTTAGCAGAAACATCAATGTCCGTCCCTAGAAAAAGTCAGTAATATTAAAACAATTCTTACATATTCCTATACTAAAAATTAAATTTAGCTTATTCTAGTTTTACAAGCCATGTAATAGACCAATTTAAATTGTTACCACTTCTTGCTTTGCTGTATGCAAATTCAGAGGTGGTAAACATAAGTTATCCGTCTCAAAAATAACAAGTCACTCTTAATATAATGAATACATGTGTGCGACTGCGATGTAACCTGGCAGTTGATGAGAATGGACTGTAATTCACATGCGCGAACGGGAATCATATCACTAGTAGAGTCAGTTTAGAGTTAGACACCGGTGAATGAGCACAGGCAATGTGTCATCCTCAAATTTTCAATGACAGCAAATAGAGCAACAAATATGAATCAAATTTTATGCGAAACTGGAATTTTTGGCCCCAGAAACGATTCAAATGATTCAGAAAGTTGTCGGGAACCACTCAACGAACGCAGTACAAACAAAAGTGTGATTGAAACAATCTAAGAATTTACTAAAAGTGATCCACATTCTAGAAAACTAGCAACAAGCAGAAAATCGGAAAATATTGACATTGATGGCAGTCTGAGAACTAGAAGATGTGTCACATTACGGTTGAGTTTTGTTAGCCTGCAACTTTTGGCTGTTCCCAAAACTTAAATGAAATTTGTAAAGGAATATATTCTAGATCGCCCAAGATGTTCAGGCTAATATGATGATGCAGTTGTTTACGATTTTAACACAAATACTTTTTAGAATGTCTTGAACAGTGACACCGTCTGTTCTGAAAATATTAAGCCAATTTTAATGTAATGAAACCCGTTTGCGCGGCCGCGATCTAACCTGGCAACCAATGAGAGTGAATTGTAATGCGCATGGATAAATAAGAACGACTTTACTGAGCGGGTTAGTTGAAATTGAGACGTCGGTGACTGAGTACATGTATTGTGTGATCGTCGCAGTTGTAAGGACTGAACGAGTAGAGTTTGTTGGCAAGCCTGAAACATTTATCCACATAAACTGTTATGATGATTTAGAAAGTTTTCGAAAACAATAAAAGAGGCGAATGAAAAGGTATAAACGATTTAAAGACGAGCAGAAATCTGTTGAAAGTATTTTATGTTTTAGTAGACTAGAAAAAAAGGATAAACAAGTCCAGGGTATAATTAATAAGACTTGGTGAATGGCAGTTTAAAGACGTAACAGCTGAACTGAGAATTTTAATGATTTAGTTCAGATTGCCACCAATGAACCAGATTTCTTCAAAAACTTCGAAAGTGAAGATAAAAGATTAGTCTACAATCACGATCTGGAAAAAAACTTGATCGTTCCAATGGAACTTTTCCGATCTGGTACGTCTAAAGAAGCGAATTTATTGTAAAGGGGGTTGAAGCTACTCACTATATTTTTTGTAACCTATACTACCGATTATATAAATTATTTATTATTGTAAAGGGAGTACAAAAGTCTCCGCCGTTTTTTATCAAAAATTGGGCATTTATTGTGAAAGAACGGAACCTTGTGTTTTATTCAAAGTATTCACTATCGCTACTCACTATTTTTCCCATCTTTCTAGCAGCATACGTCGGAATAATCCTTCATCTTTTGAGACTATCCACGAATTGACCCAATTTTTGGTATCTTCATATGATGTGAAGTGCTGCTCAGACAGGCCTTGTACCATCGATCAAAACAAGCGATAATCGGAAGGGGGCAATGTCTAGTGAGTATGGCGGGTGGGCTAGGACTTTCCAATTGAGTGTTTTGACCAGCGCCGCAACATGTGGACGAGCATTATCATGTAGGAGAATAATTTTGTCGTGTCTGGAGTAGTAGTGGGCACGTTATTTCTTGAGTGCTCGGCCCAGTCTCCTCAATTGTGTTCGGTAGAGATCCCCAGTAATGGTTTCGTTTGGTTTGAACAACTCATAATACACGACACCAAGCTGATCCCACCAAATACAGAACATGAGTTTTTTTTCATGAATATTCGGCTTGGCTGTCGATGTTAAAGCATGGCCACGTGGTCCCCATGATTTCTTCTTTTTTAGGTTATCGTAGTAGATTTATTTTTCATCACCAGTGACTATACGATGTAAAAAAAACTTTTGTTTATGCTTGGAAAGCAGCATTTCACATGTGCAAAATCGGCGTTCAACGTTTCTCGGCTTCAGTTCATGTGGAACCCAATTTCCTTGCTTTTGAATCATTCCTACGATTTTAAACGATGTGACATTGCTTGTTGAGTCACTCCTAATGTAAGTGCAAGTTCTTCTTGCGTTTGGCAATAATCTTCCTCCAATAATGCTTCCAATTCCGCGTATTCGTACACTTTCGACCTTTCGCTACGTTCTTTGTCTTCGACGTCAAACTCAGCGGTCTTAAACTTATGAAACTACTCACTACAACTTCTTTCACTTAAGGCAGCCTCACTATATGCTTCTACAAGTAATCGATGCGCCTCGACTGAAGATTTCTTCAAATTAAAAAAGTAAATCAAAAGTTCTAGCAAATAACGCTTATTCGGCTCAAAATTAGACATTTTCGCACGAAAAAATTATGTGATGCTGATATAAAATCGCTAATATTTCAAAGTTATGGTGTTGCCAGATGTCCAAACTTACGATATGGCGTTTTACATCTGACAATTTCAACCATAACTTACTGGTGGGGCCATCTTTTGTCAAATAGTAGAGACTCTAGAGTTGTATTCTCTTTAATTATAATATTTGTAATCTATGGCTAAGAGTCGCGTTGGCTCGGCGGTCAAGATCATAGTTTCTCTGTCCTCGAGCCGCCGCGGACGAGTTTAATCTCGCTCAACCCATGGGCGTGAGTGATGTCCTAATTTAAGTGCATGTTAGTAGGCACAATAAGCCCTTGAGGCTGCAGTGCCGGTAAGTGTGCTAAAAAATCTATGGGTTGATATTTACAGAATAGGCCATATACTTCACTACGATTGTTATTTCAGACCATTTTTTATCTGCGAAAATGTAAGGAGAAACGTTGCAACTGTGTATTGATACCAACCAACTCTATAAATGTACATAGAATCTAATTACGAACTTTCAAGGCATTCTTTAAGAGGAAGACTATAACCAGAAAAAATACGTTGTCCCGATCTCAATCCAAATTGTCTACTGCCCATGCCAGTCGTTTTTCCAAAAGCTTTTCACTTAATAAAGATTTCGTCAAAAATGTTCGAAAAGAAATCTTTTTTTACGCAGGCGACCTCGAATCTTATTTAAAAACCGAAGTTTCTTACTTGCATTGTCTTCAAAGAGACACAAGATAGCTTTATCCTTCTTTGTTTTATTCTCCTCTCCGGCAGATCGTTTACATTACCAACTCCCAAATGTCGCTTTACCCATTTCTTCACGAGCCCCCGACTTCCACATATGTTTTCCAGCCGCTTTATGCATCAATTTCGCTCCTTTTGCATGATTCACTAAAAATGCTGCTTCGTATCTTTTCAGAAATTTTGCGCTCATTATAAAAATCACTAGCATCAACAACACAATCTGCCGGCAAACTATATACTGCACAAAGAGCACGAAATAAAGATTCAAACAAATTAACACAGATGGCGCTGCGTATCTTCTTACCACATATGGACGGCCATAACGAATGTAATTGTTCAAAACGACAATGCCCTTGATAAACACAGTCGTCAGATTTAAACATAATAGAACCATCAAAGGAAATTTTTGAAGTTAGAGTAAAAAGCAGACTTCTACAGTCAGTTCACCTGAAGAAATTTGAAGCCGAGCTTGTAGAGAATAATACTAAATTCTAATAGAATCAATTTGTGACAGAATTGGCGTAGTGCTAAAGCTAGAGCTAATCCAGTATCATACCAATAAAACGTAATTATAACAAGTGTTTCTGTTATTTTGCCTAACAAGAAAGTTCAGCATCTGATCTGCTTTATAAGAGCAAGCTACAGTTGCAGTGCATCCCATTATGTTGCGCGGCATTTCTCCGCGAAGCGACAAAGGCATCTGCCGTGCTGCGCGGCCGTGCAGCAAGTTAATTATCAATTTCAAAGTTGTGTTACAATCGGAACGGGCTGAAGTCGCGGAGCGTTCATTAAAACTTCAAAGTTAGGTGCGCCTTTGTTCTTATTCCCTCTCAGCAGTTATTGCCGCTCGAGCCTTTATAACAACGCTAATCATAGGACTGCTTAGCGGCACACATGGCCATAATGTACTCGTAACCTCGCGTCCTCATTGTTGCCTCACTTTGATCATGATCTTCCATGTTGCGTGCCATTACGAGTGGGTGCTTATTAGTGTTCGCGGAGCTGGAACTCGCACAGGCAGCAGGACGCGCCTGTATTGCGTTCGCGTTTTGTTTGCGCGAGAGTATCAAACAGGACGAAAGCATTAGCGAGAGAGCGCCGCGCCGCTAATTATCCTCATCCAGTTCTTACGAGATGCCACATTTGTAGCGGATTTGTTTGATCGGGCGGTGCTTTAATGCGAGAGAAATCCTCCCTCGAGATGAAAGCTTGTAGAGCTTGAGCTTATTTGATACACACTCTGAAAGAGAAATAACTGATGCAGAAAAATTGAACAACAGACATATCGATATCCTTTTTCTCTTAGTCATCAATTAATTGATTGGTTTTTTGCAGACATTTACTATTATCAGTCCTCTTCCAAACGTTTTAATTCTGTACAGCTGTTGCATCCTTTATGATTTGTTGTATGTGCTCCATCCTCTTAATCTTCTCCTTGGGTTTTTTCGTATATATAACATATTACAAAAAAATATTCAGGAACTTTCCAGAGTAATCGATCACTGTCTGTCATTTCTAAGAGTGCCCTTGAGTTATAATTTCAAAATCTTCTGATTTTTTCTAGAACCGCTCCTTTGAATGTAAGGCGGAACAGATGGGCATTTGCGTCAATCGAATAGGAAAAGTCATAAAGCGAACAACAGTGGCGCAAATAATTTAGTGTTGTCATAGTAACCATTGAGCGTTGCGTTAATAGTATTATAATTTATACTTATTATGCAGCAGTGCAACTTTACTTCTTCTACTTATATATAGGCTATTGGCCTGTTTCGAACTACACATTTCGTCTAGTTCTATGTTGGGCGTACCCCGGGTAGATGGCTAGTTTAAGTCTAACCGCTAAAAGTGTTTGTATGACGACCGGAGAGCATTTGATGTTTGCCGTTGCTTTTGATCTGAGAATCGAACCCAGGGCTCACCGCGCGCTAGTGTAGTAGGCCCAGGCTGAATAATAACTGTCAAAGATGATGAAGATTTGTTAAAAAAGAACAAGTGGAACAGAATTCAGAAAAAATCCAAAGAGCGTTTTGAACGGCAAGATGCTGCTTCACATAGTGTGTACCAAGCACAATTGTCGTCATTGACTTTAGCGACTTCAATCCCAAATTTTAGTACATCAAAAATAGATCCAATTATATCACTCGTTGAGTCATGATTTAATGACCTAATATGGTAATCAACAAAACGATGACTAACCTTAAAACAATCTAAAAGACATTACGTTACTCGAAAAATATTTTGTACCAATCCAAACCAAATTTTATAAAAAATTAATGAACAACGCGTCAAGCTACTTTGGTTAGTTTATACAAAATCAACCAAACGAGTATTTTGTGCGCCGCGCAAATTCTATGAGAGAACGACGTTCACAGCAACTAAGAGGTCTGATGATTGGACAAATAAACATATAATAAACGATCATAACAACACCTCTGAACACAAAGAACACATTTCGAAATTTGTCAATAGAACCTTGTAACATAGCAGAATAGTACAGGGAAAAAGCTTTGTATCGACCAAATGTTTTCTTAGGAGTTGTTAAAATTGTGAAGTTTTTAGCTTCTCGGGGACTGTCAGTCATTGTACCTTTCTTGGCTGTGTATGCTGATTTCAAAATTCAGTTCTTTTATGGCAGAACATGTAGCCAAATTTGGAAATAAAGAAAGAGGTGCTTCTTCATACTAATCAAATACAACTTTCAATAAATTTTTTATATAGGGTGGTCCAACCAAAATGCACGATGTTAATTGTAAATAAAACAAAAAGTTTTCAGAGAATTATCTTAATATTTTTTATTATGATAGAAGGATCTATGACAATTATGTGTGAAACAAAATATCGGCCAAATGCTCACCACGGCTTCGGTGGCATACCTCTATCCGATGGTCCATATTTTCAATGACTCTGAGACATAATTGAGGTTTAATGTCGTTAATGTGCCGAATTATCTCATCCTTTAGCTCTTGAATTATTCTTGGCTTAGTGACGTACACTTTTTCTGTTAAATATCCCCAAAGAAAGAAGTCCAACGGTGTCAAATCACATGATCTTGGCGGCCAATTAACATCACCACGACGTGAGATAACATGGCCATTGCATTTCTCGCGCAAAAGAGCCATTGTTTCGTTGGCTGTGTGGCAAGTGGTACCATCCTGTTGGAACCACATATCGTCCAGGTCCATATCCTCAATTTCTGGTCACCAGAAGTCCGTTATCATCTCGCGATAGCGAACACCACTTACGGTAACTGCTTGGCCGACCTCATTTTCGAAGAAGTACGGCCCGATGACTCCGTCAGCCGATAAACCGCACCACACAGTCACTCTGTGTGGATGCATCGGCTTTTCAACAATCACTCGTGGATTCTCATTTGCCCAAATGCGGCAATTCTGCTTGTTAACGAATCCACTGAGGTGAAAGTGTGCCTCGTCGCTGAAGATGATTTTCTTTGTAAAGTCACCATTCACTTCTGTCTGTTCAACCAACCATTCGGCGTATTGACGACGCTTGAAAAGGTCAGTAGGCTTCAGCTCTTGAGTCAATTGAACCGTGTAAGCGTGTAAATGCAAATCTTTATTCAAAATTCGCATCAGTGATGTTCGTGAGATGTTCGTGAGATGTTCAATTGTTGGGCACGACGACGAGTCGAGGTTGACGGCTCTTCTGCCACACTATCGCGAACAACAGCAATGTTTTCCGCAGAACGAACTGGGTGAGCCCGCACAGGTGTTTTCACATTTCCTACAGACCCGGTTTGCTGAAATTTGCGCACAATTCTCCCGATTGTGGACACATTTGGTCGATTATGCTGACCAAAAAAATCACGAAGTGCACGAAATGCATTTTGATTTGAACGCCCATTTTCGTAAAAGGCTTCAACAATCTTAACGCGCTGCTCAATTGTGTACCTCTCCATGGTTGAATTTATCAAGCACTGAAACAAAGAAACGTCAAATTAAGTTGGGCAAAAAACTTGACGTTAAGGTGTGACTCACAATTAACATCGTGAATTATGGTTGGACCACCCTTTATAACTTGCAGCCAAAATAAATTTAAGAATTGTCCAGAAAATTATAAATGCCAATTATTATTCCATAAATGTAAACTCAACGCCAGATGTCTCATACACAATTCGATTTCTACCTGTGGCTATAAAAGTGAAGAGATGGTAAACGTTATAATATCGTCCATAGATTCTGTAGGTCTTGCTCTAAATAACTGTAGAGGACAAAAGTACGATAATACCAGCAACATGTCTGGATGGTGCAAAAGTCTTCAAGCTAGAATAAAAAAAGTAAATCATCTGACCACATACATTCTTTGCTTGGGCCACTCTATACAACTGGCTCTGTAACTGCAGGGTACCACTAATACTCTATTGATTTTTTTTCTTTAAAACAGCAAATATACAACTTTTTAGTTTTTCAACCATAAGATGGGATATATTGCAGTCTCACCTTAAAGAGGGCTGTTTAACTTAGAAATGTCAATCCGCATTATACAAATTATACAGGAAGCTTTTGATGCCCTGGCGCACATTACCAAGGACTAAGGAGGTACAGTATGAAGCAAATATAATACCGAGTAAACGCACCAGTCTTAAAATGGCATTAATTTTGTTTCTGGTGCAATTTTCTTATAAAGTCTCGAGAAGTAAGTGAAAGGCTTTAAATAGAAGGTACAGCCGCAACAAAGGTCATTACTTTAAACAGTGCTTTAGAAGCTTTTAAAACTCTCCAATAAAATGAGTTTTGAAAACAAGAAATAAAACCAAACTGATGTGTGGAACTGACGTCTACAAAACAAATATTACAAGAAAGAAGAAGCTAAAATTTCGTTTTGGTGAAAACAAAGATAGAAATTTCTAGTTTTCTGGACAATAGTTTTTCGTAACAGAAACATATTATGCTGCAATTTGTTTTATGCAACTCAACTTGGTACAAAAAGATCCATGCATACAGAAATACATAAGGGTTTCGGATTTATATGGGGAATAAATCAAACAAAAAATGTCAGTATACGACAGCTATTGAATAAAGATAGATTAGATAAAGCATGCCCTAAAGATTTTATGCATTTAGCAGCATTTTTAAGAATTAATAAAAGTATTTACAAAAAAGATAAGAATAAAACCAAAAATACAATCAGAACCACAAAGACTTCTAGCATTATTGGAGTCACAGGAGACGTAGAGTCTACTTTTCCCATTAGTGCCACCGTTTTAACAATTGTTCTAAGTGCATTGGTAAACAATATTTTTTAACTCTTAAAAGAGTGAAAAACTATTTGAGATCAACCTTAAAACAAGAAGAAATGATGCCTTGCACTTTTATTTATTGAGGGTGAGTTTCTACAGTCTCTGGGGCGTCAAAAACCTTAATCAGGCCCTGTCTACTATTTTAGTAACTGCATTCTTCGTTTTAGAAAGATATGGTTTGATACAAGTATTTTACCATACAAAAGGCTTTTTTACCACTTGAGTTTTAATACCTATTTCTATTTTGCATTTCTTGTCTGTTTTTCTAATGTTGCTTAAATAGCTAAAATTTTGAACTTCTATTTTTTCATTTACTCTTTTATTTTTGTTAGGTCATGTTCAAGCTTGCAACAAACCATTGTTTGTTTTTCCTTTATTTGTTTTAATATTAGTCTTATAATTTTTCTTCAGTTTCTTAGACGAGAGTAGTAACACCTTTTATTATCACTTCTGCGTTAGTATTATCCTCATTTAGTTAATGACACTTTTTATGTTCACATTAAACTAGAATTTCGTCGTCGAAAACCGGCATCCTTTCAGCCTGTTTATTATTATTATTATTATTATACATTATAAACATACAAATCGTTGGTTGAAATTTACAAGAATTTACGTAGCGGCAGGCTACAATAGATGGCCTGCCTTGCTCTGCATATAAACTCCTTCTATTATGTTATGAATAGATAAAAATGGTGAAAGTGCACATTTCTGCCTTATTTTTCTTCTAACTTTGTCCGCATTTAATTATAATTGTATGTTCTTTGATTTTCTTCGTTGTTTTCTTTTACTATAGCAAAATTTTTCTAACTTAATTTTTCATGCAGTTTATCTTTATAATGGTAAGGCGCTAACTCCCCGCATGGGAGCACGGCCTATAAACGGAGAAGTTAATAATAATAGGTATATAACTTTACTGATATATTTCTCCCCATAAGTATATTTCCTTGTTCATTCTTTATTGCAGGGTTTCTTGTCTTGCATTCGTTAAAAAAGGTTTTAATCCTTCTATAGGCCTTCTCTATGTAAACCACCTTTCGATTCTTTTGCACTTATTTTCAATGCATTGCTGTTTAGCTTTTTTGTTTATTGTATTTTATATTTTTTCTCCTTAATCCGTGGTTTTCTATTTTGTTTTGTTTTTGGGCCCATCACTGTGCTTGCATCTTATATTACATTTTAAGCTGTTTCATATAATTTCGTTATTTCTTCTTGCTGTTTTTTCTAATACAATTTCTACTTCAAATCTTTTCGTGTTGTTGCCTTTTAACTTTGCAATATTTCAGCTAGTTGTTTTGGCTTTTTGTGATTTACTTTTTTAAATGTTAGTTTTGTTTTTATGAATTTGTGGCCGCTGTCCATGTCTGTGCCTAGATTACTTCCACAATCCCTGATTCGATTTCGTAAAAACCTTTGTTTTGTTATAATGTAATTAGTTTGATATCTTTCTCTATTTCCTGGCGTAGTCCAAATATTTCTTCTTACGTGATGTTGAAAGAGAGCGTTAGTTATAACTAAATTGTGTTTTGCGCAAAATTCAACTAGCCCTGTTCCATTTTCGTTTCTATTGCCTCGTCCGTATTTACATCTTATTTGATAATGGTACGGCTTTAATTTTCCGCGTGGGAGCACAGATGGGAAACTGAGAGGTTAAGGCTCTCATTTGTTTGCCTTCTCTGCCCGGTCGTTGCGCACCATCTCCGATCCGGGGCGATGTGACAAGCACCGTGCTTTAGACGAACGCCATTATTACCCCTTGTCCGAGTGAACGCAGGTACTGAATTTTATTATAGTGACTGAGTAGGTCACTCGCCAGGCATCAGAGAGCACCGGAGGATAAACCCGGGTCCGTCAGCATTGCAGCCCGTCCCTCAACTACGAGCCCACGCTGGCACTACATCTTATTTTGCCTTCGACGGTACCGTTCTCTATTACATTCCAATCTACTAATAGGATTACATTCTCTTCTTTAATATGTCTTAGCATTCCATTTATGTCTTCTTACATCTTTTCAATTTTACCGTTTTCGTAGTCAGATGTTGGTGTATGTACTTGATTATGATGATGTTTGTTCGTTTTGTATCTAGTTTATGTTTATGTAAGATGTAGTCCTTCAATTTTATTCCCAAATTTTCTATTGAGAAATATGACAATTCCTGCATTTCTTGTATGTATTATTCTATGTTTATTACTCCAGAAGTCACTCTGCTGCAGCCGTCGATGTTCACCAACACCTAGAATTACTATTTTCAATATTTTTATTCCTATGTTTCTAGCACGTTTTTCTTGTTTTCACGTTGGATCTCTTTAGTTGTTCCCTCCCAGAAATGTGAAAAGCGAACCGTTTTATTTCCGGTTTTTTAACTTAAAAAATTCTATTGATTCATTTAATTGAAACATACTTTTGTTCTTTTCATTCGGAGAGTTTCCTTTATCTTACAGGTACTGTATATTTGTATTTCTTCTAGACCAATATCTAGTAGTTTAGTAATTCCTTTTTCATTCTCCTGAGAATGTGGTTATACCGTCAATACTTGCTCACTAGAACTTATTTTGTTTAAAATAAGAAACCCCGACTTAAAATGAAGTTTACTTTTGAGTAAGAGAGACTACGACTTCCGCGTAACATGCCCCCCTTATTCATAATATTGCCACAAAGATAATCAAAAATACACACGGTAATATTATTTTAAACTTCTTACTACAAGTAAAGGCAAAAAATAATAATAAATATAAATATAGGTTCTGTCCGAATCACGCTTTCACTGATAGAATCGATAATTATTGTAAAAAATCGTAACTATCACTGATTAGCTCTTTAGTATCATTACTGTCCGAATTTTTTATACATCATAAAAAGCGTATTGTACAAGCACGCAAACATACACACAAATTAAAATAGAATTACAGCAGTCATATTGTTAAGCGCCACAAATTTGTTGGGAAGCGCACTGGACCAATTTGTACTATGTGAGTGAATGAGATACAAACCAAAATTATACTTTTTAACTCATGGAAGTAATACAAACACAATTTTGTTTTAGCTTAATAATCTTCCGACTTATAAATCCGTTTTTCCGGCGGATGGATAGTTTTTTGAACCTGCTGAAGGTGGTTATAACACCAGTCCATTTGGATTATAGGAAGATTCTAATGTAGTATAAAATAAATCTTTAATTGTATATCGAGTTTTAGGAGTTGGGTGTGACTCAAGTTTTCTTTTGAAGGACCATTAAGCAACGGTCATCTTCAAGAAAGTGACAAACAATGTAAATATCCTCCACAGTCATGCTGATCCTTGAGCAACGTCGCTGACCTTCATTTTCAACTACTTCTCGTCTTCTTAAAAACTTTTTATGCCACGCATACGTTTGAGTTTCTTTAAGGATGTTATCCCCCAATTGTGCCCAATTGTAAGTCTTCTTGTAATTTTGGGCGGTTTTGCGCTCTCTGGCGTAAAAAATTAATAGTATTCCATTGCGCAACGGATTAGGATATCTTTTGCTCAGACATTGTGATACTGACTAAAGAACTAGTAGTGCGAGGTACCTTATGAAAGGAGTACCCTTCAAGTATCCCTATTTAGAACGCTTAGAAACCATACGCTTTCCGTTCATCTTGCAAAGAGAAGATAAATTCCTGTTTATATTTGATACCACATACTTGATATATACTCAAAAACATATCTCGCAAAAAATTAAAGAAAATGGGTAGTGATAAAATGGGAAAAATGTGTCCACTATAATGATATAGTATATCTTTTCCCTTCAAATAATAATAATAATAATGGTAAGGCTCTACGCCCCGCGTGGGAGCACGGCCTGCGAACTGAGAGGTTAAGGCTCTCAGTCGTTCGCTTTTTTCTGCCCGATCGTTGCCCACCATCTCTGGTGCGGGGCGGTGTGGCAAGCACCGCGCCTAAGACAATCGCCATTATTACCCCTTGTTCGAGTGAATGCAGATACTCAATTATTTTTAGTGACTGAGTAGGCCACCTGTCAGGCATCAGAGAGCACCGGGAATTGAACCCGGGTCCGTCACCATCGCAGCCCGCCCCTCAACCACGGGACCACGCTGACTATTTTCCCTTCAAATACAACATTTAAATCAATTTAACTAAACAAATTTTGGCTGAAATCACAAACGAAGGAATTACAGCGACTTTTGTGAGCTTTAAATTTGCAGTCTGAGAAGATTAGGATTATTGGGAGCCTTACAATTTAGAATTTAAATTTTCGTCGCCCAGTTAGTCTTCGAACACTGAAGGACCTTCTCGAGTCCAAGCCTCTTTTATCTTTTGTCTCGAAAACATACACATTAAAAAATAAAGGTGCTAACTGCATACATTGCGTAACGCGTTATGATGTTCCTCCCTCACTTACAACTTATCGCTCCACCTATCTGCTTCTTTCCCTTGTTGCTAACCTTTTCAACTGTCTTTGTCCATCACTGTTTTATAAATTTTTGTAAAAACTTTCAAGTTCTGCCCTTGCAAAGCTGCAAATTTGTCTGAGGCTCATTTCTTCTGGTTTGCGAAGACATATGTCACCATGTCTCTGCATGAATTCAGTAGCCCAGTTTTTACAACAAGCTTTGTGTCCTTTTTGAAGTTGTGCGGCAGCTCATACATTTCAAAAACTACGTGACGAAATTCTACAATTATTGTTCCGTAATACATGTTGCAGAATAACATGTTCAGGGAGTTTTTTCTATAGTTTAAAGACAAAATCTAACTTTCGTCACATATTGGGCTCTCTAAAAAGTCAATTCTTCCGATGTTGCCTCAATGTTTTTTTGAAAATTTCAGATGATTATTTAACGTGGCATTTTCAGTTAAGGAAATTCCGACTAATCAACCAGCAATATAACAACTGCGATTGATGATACGTAGGTGCACGAGATACATTTTTACCAAGTAAAAATTTGCTCTTCAGTCCACACTTCTACCTAATATTTCCATAAATACTTCTGCAAAATCAAACTTACCCTTGCCTTACAGATCAAGCTTTCTATAACGTTGACATATGGTTACAATTGTTAAGTCTGAAAGTTATAAGTTACATTGTGTTTCTTGTCAAGTTTTGTTATTTACGAATGGAGAAGGGTGCCAAAGAAAACTCTATTGCTGTAATAGCATTACATAAGTGTGGAACTGAAACAAGTATAATTTTCAAGACTCTTTATCCTTTTGGTACTAACCGTATGTTTGCGTGTCGGGCTATAAAACTGTTTAATAAGATTGGACGAATCCTCTTAATAAACAGAAGATTATGTTTCAGGAGAGGCAAATTTTTAAAACTTTAATGTTTCGCATTATTAAGCAAGACCCAGAACTAGCTAATTAGAAAAGACATATAAGACATTTGCTGCAAGACGGTCTAAAGAAAAATAGGAGAGATCGCCACAGAAAAAATTTACAGTGGAGGAATCTTTCAATAAAAAAAATGATGGAGTATACGCTAGGTGGTCAAAAAAAAGTATACAAGCTAGTGCCAGCAGCTGTAATGGTTTGGTGTAGAGAGTGTTATGATGGAGTAACCGATATGCATTTTTCTAGCTTGGGGAAGTGCAACCCTGCCTGAATATTGGTAAAATTAACGTCGAGAAAAAGAAAATAAGTATTATAAAGCAATATAAAATACTTAAAGGCACTGATATATGGATCGATGAGGATTTTACAAAGAAAACAAAATATGAACAAAAATTACTACATCTCCATCTAAACAGGCGGAACAGAAAGGTGACAAAACCCAACTAAAATATAATAAATTAATTGTAGATAATAAGACGTATGGAATAGAGGATTTTAGGAGGCTGGAGGAAATATATAAAAATAATGGGAGACAAAAAATGCACGGTAAATGAGAGATCCCCAGGAGAGCCTTACCGAACAATTGAGAAGGATAACATAAACAGCAAGACAAGAAAGCTAGCAAGAGTAAATGATAACGTTAGTAAAGATGACGAAAATGGCAATGGTGATGGTGAATATTTTGAAAAACAAAAAAACATAATACTTGGTACATAATATGTACATAGCTTTGAGGTTGCTGGTAAAATGCAGAACTTATTAAAATTGGTGTAGGTTTTATGATATATAAAGATTACAGTGGTATTATAATATAATTCATACCAATAGATGAGATAAAATAGGTAACTACGATGTTAAGGTAGTAATAGCGAACTGGAATGCCAAAGTGGGAAGAGAACCAATATATGCACCAACTATAGGAAAACATAACCTGCACTTCACTACCAATGATAATGAAGCGCGAATGCTAAACTTTGGTTGAGGGAGAAATATGATATAGCTAGCCCAAGGTTCACCCATAAAGCGGTACATAAAGAAACATAGATTTTGCCGGACAAAAAATTGAGAAATCAAATAGACTATGTATTAGATAATATTTTGGATGTAAGAAGTTATAGGAGGATCGACTATGATATGGAACATTTTTTAGTAAAATCCAGACTTATACAAAGCATTGCATGCGAAAATAAAAAGAAAATAGTGAATAACCAACAACTTGATATGGAGAAACTTAGAGAGAGTAATGAAAATATACAAATAGTGAACAAGGAATTTTTGAAATGCTAGAACGAGCAGGAGAAAAAGAGAAATAGAAAAAAGTTGGGGAAACATGAAAAGAATATTGACCGAGATCACAGAGGACATAGTAAAACGAAAAAAAAATAAAAAACCGTTACGATGAAGAATGCGAACGAGTAATTGCCGAAAGAAATAAAGCAAGATTAGAAATGCTAAGGGGCTACAGAGAAACAAGGAGAAAACATTAGCAGCGTAGAATGGAGAAACTGGAAAGAGCAGGAAGAGGACAAAATATCAGGAATTTCTACAAAGAGGTAAAAAGACAAAAAGCCGGTTTCCAACCAAGAACAAGACCCATCTAAAAAGGTAGAATTGGTTCATTAAAAAATTACAAAGCGAGAACCGTATAACTGCGAAAATGTTCAAATACGGAGGAACAGTGCAAAGAGAAGCCATGCACACCTTAATAATAAATATCTCGAAACTAGAAATAATCCCCTAATAATAGAAATAGCAGTCATATTCCTATTATTTCAAAGGGGAAATAAGACAATATGCGATAACTAGAGGGACATACTTAATATGGAATATAAGATACTAAATAAGCTATAATAATAGAAAAGAAATAAAATAGTTGGATGGATAACAAAGTGGGAGAATACCAATGCAGTTTCACAGAAAGCAGAGCAACTATCGATCAAATATTCATAATTCTGGAAAAATTCTGGATGCTTAATATTGACTTACACTACCTATTCGTAGACTTTTGCTAGGTCTACAACACATAATAAGGGCAACACTGCTCAAAGGGCTGGAAGACTTTGGAATACCCAAAAAGCTGACAACATTAGTAAAATGTGTTTGCTTGACACGAAGGAAAAGGCCTGAATACAAAGACAATCAACAGAGAGGTTCACTTAAGTAATGGATTGAGGCAAGGAGATGCAATGTCAACGACGCTGTTTAATTTCGTTTTAGAAAGAATATTAAGAAATGTCCCTATTAATTCATATTAATGTATAATAGAAAATGTCAAATACTGGCATATACAAGAGACATGGACAAAGTAGGACAATAGAAGAAATAAAAGACGTTGTTAAATACATAGAAGAAGCACCGAACACTCAACGCCTAAAGATTAATATATCAAAAACAAAATCTATCTATACATTTAAACAGAAAGTAAACAAAGAAATGTGGCGTGCCTTACGCCCTTGATTTACTCGAAGAGATTCGTGCATAGTAAACAAAGACAGCTTATACATTTAAACGGAAAGTAAACAAAGACACGTTCGTGCACGCGGCCGCGGCTGTCGTCGGGCTGCTGGATTGCCGTGCGTAAAAAGCGTGTCTGTGACGGCCATTTGATTTGCCTCCGCCAAGCGGAGGTTTGCGGAGATAAGCGCCCACCCAAATGGACATAACCATAAACATTTGGGTATGTTCAATCAAAGTAGCGGTAGCAATATCCTTCCAGGCATTTTGCATAATTATGTTGTCTTTGTACCTGTTATCCCTTTTATGGTGTAGGAACAGATGCATATATACTAAATTAATTAATAGTTCCTTGTCTGTTGTAAAAAACGAAGCCAAAATATCGACAATACTAAAGTTAGGTTATGCAATTTTAGAACAAAAACAAACATTCTGTTACTGCTTCCAACATTAATCTAGGGAAAAATTAAAAATTACTGCAAATAAATGTAAGAAACACGTAAAGTGGGACCGATTTCTTACGTATGAACGTAAAATGTAAAAATTACGGGAGTGCATAAGCTTTGCATTGGTTCAACTTTACTTTTCTTAGGAACGACTTATGCTTACGTCCATTATGAATGGGCGCTAAGTTGTTCCACGTTTCAATCCAGAGAAAAAGCCGATCCAGTTAAAATTATGCGTTCCCATCTTGCAAAATTTTTGAGGGATGGCGGGTGAAAAATTGTAGGCCTAGGACTCCATAAATACCTTTTGGAAGGCAACCTTTTGTATATGATAAGAAAGATTTAAACAGATATAAAAAAATGTCAAAGCAATTACTACAAACGGAAACCGATATGAGCGAGTTAAAAATTTCAAATGTTTAAGCTCTGTAATTAATGAAGGAAATAATACAGAAGAGGAACTGAAGACTAGAATTTTGGCTGGTAATAGATATTAATAGAGATTAAAAATAAAATTAAAGTGTATGAGACAGTGATAAAATAATAATGGCACACGGGGTGAAATCTTGGTGTCTAATCCCAAATGAGTGGAAGCAGCTGAATATGTGGAAACGCAAAATATTAAGAAAAATATATGGGCCAGTGAATCAGAACGGAATGAGGCGCTCTTTAACATATAGTGAAATTAGAATACGGTACGGGGAAACAAGCTTATCTAACAACATTAAAAGTATGCGTGTAAGGTGGCTGGGGCATGTCGAGAGGATGCAACCAACAAGAGGACAAAAGAAGGTCCTGCAAAACATACCAGAAGACAGGAGAAACAGAGACAGAACGAGATTAAGATAGAAGTAAAAAGTAGAAAAAGATCCAAGAACAGTATAAGTTGCCCCATGAAAACAGAAAGCAGCTAACAGGAAAGAGTGGAGAAAAATCGTAGCCGTGATCAAGAATGGGGACGAATGATCAGCAAAAAACCAGCCCTCTGATATTCATACCAAAGGTTGAGATGCGAGTGACGACTGCATCTTGTAAAACAGCAGTCTACAAACCCTTCCAGGAGCCGTAACTCCTTGCTGATCGTTGCGCCGAGGGTAAAGTAAAATAAAGGAGAGAAAAATAAAGAGGTTGTTGACTGAGTACGCGCGAGATGGCCACGGAAAAAGTTCTTTCAACAAACAAAATGATAGGGTATACTCTAGGTCGTTCAAAGAAACATCTCAGCTACTTCCAAGGATTCAGAGAGGCCATCATCCAGCAGCTGTAATGTTTGGTGGAGAATGTGGTATGATGGATTGACCAATATTCATTTTTGTGAAAAAGGGTCAAAACTTTGGCCGCTAGGAGTCAACAGAATGTTTTGGAAGGTGTAGCAAATTGCGCGCTGTTTTGAGGTTAGCTTTTAATCTACCAGCAAGACTTCACACCCGCCCACAAAGAACGGTCAACTCAAACTTGGCTGAGCAACAATGTGGCTCATTTTCTAACAATAGAGGATTGGCGTTGTGGTAGTCCAGATCTCAATTCATTAGATTGCAAATTATGAGCAGTTTAGAGGGCGTAGTTTGGTTTAAAAGACATCCTAATGTTGATTATTGAAACCGAATCCTGACGGCTGCAGTCAATACTTTTCCATTGGATCTAGTGCGTGCTGCAATAGACAAGTGGGTCGGACGTCTTAAAGCTTGTAATGTTATTTACCAATAACCAGTTAGTAAATCCTGACAATATATGACAATAATCGTTTTAGTTTATCGTTCTAATTAATAAGTAACAGTATTTTGGTCATACTATGTATACACACATTTTAAATAATAAAGCAAGAGAAGGAAAGTCAAAGCTAATTTTTAGTAAAATTTGCCTTGAAGACTTATCTTCAAATCTCTGCGCACCAATCCCCCTCTCCTCATTTTAAACTTGTGGTCATTACTTTTGTTTATTACAATAAACTTTAAAAAATACTTATATGGAGAGGGAGATTCACTCTACTAGCATCCTCTACCAATTTTTATTGAGACTAATGCCAGTCTTAAGCCTTGAGAGGACGAAGAAATAAATTCGAACCTGTCTTTATCTTTATACACTTCACTTCAACTATTTATATAAAAATGGTTATACAGTGTGAACTGCAAATTATAGATGCAAGAGCTTCCAAACGGCCAAACGTGGGGAAGTCTGCCGTATTCCAGGGTGTTCCGTGGCCCCTGCAGCTCCTGGTACTCCGACGCCTGTCCGCTTGCCTCAAGCTCCTCCGGAGACGTTCCGCCAATTCCTGTTGTATGTTTATACCGGAAAGGTTCTCTTGACAATTCATCTTAATCACAGTTAGCCTAACTAAACATTCCATTTTTAGATCTTACTTCAAGACAGCGGCGTCTTCGAAATGTTGGCCTTAGCTCAGGAGCTAGGCGTCGATGAATTGCGAATCGCCTGCGAAGACCATGTCACCTCCACTCTTTCGGTTGCGTCCGCATGTACATTTTTGGCTGCCGCCATGGAGATCCAAGAACGCTCTGCTGGTAAGTCAGTGTTATTACCTATATTATAAAATTCTAAAACATACAAAAATAAAATTATTATGTTTAAAAATTATGTAATTCTTAATCATTTAATTATGTGAATTAAGACTTACGAAATCGAAAAAAGCTACTGCGATGGCCGGGAATCGAACCCGGATCAACTGCTTGGAAGGCAACTATGCTGACCATTACACCACCATCGCAGATGCTGAATTGTTGTATAATTTCTTTATATAAATGTATTTTAGTATACATTTAAATTAATTACTGAATGAATGAATGGCTTAACACCCTTTGGAGGGGTTTCGCCGCTTCTAAGGAAACTTTCGAGATCCTTTGCGGGATCAGCCCGTAAATTTATTATTAGATTTATTTAAAATAAATCTATGTAAAACAATTAAGAAAAAATTTTTAGTTAATTTTTTATAGTATAATATAATTGTAATATATAAAGAGACAATCTAGAGCTAGAATTCGAACAATCAAAAATTAAGTGTCATTTCTAGAAAAACCAAAACCTGATCATTTTGTAATTTATAGACCTAAAATTCTTTCCAATATATTTTTAAACGGCAAAAAAAGACTGACGCGGCGGCGCAGCATCCTAATTTGTCCCGAGAGCAACGTTCGAATTTCCCGCCGCTTGACCTTGACACGCTAGAGCGGCATTGATGTCAGATAGTGAGAGATTGGTTTTTGTTGCCCAAACGGTTGGATCGCGGGTTTGGTAACCTCACTTTTACCCTCATTGTTTATGCACTTTTTTGCTATTGTAACCCCAATTTTTTGTGTGCGCCGCAAACGTACTGCTCGTTTGTGGCTCCCTTAGCATTTTGGAAAACTGGGGGTTTTTTGTAAGCTCTGAAACAAATAATAAGCCGTCGAAAATTTTCTTTCATTTCCCCGTTTTCCCGACTGCGACACTTTTCCGCAGGTGGATCTACGCTTTTATAAGCGATATTCATCACCATTTGCATTAAAAAAAATTATTACAAAAAATTTTACAGGCGTTGTAAGAGTACGAACCAATTACCGTTTGCTGTCCAAGGCTTATGGTAAACATCCTCCATCGACTTTAACTTGTAACTATTTAGTGGTTTTGACGATTCAAAAGCGGTAATTTTGACACGGAAGACGAGAAGCACCCGCGCCACCCGAAAAAGTTGAAAGATGCAGAAATTGGAGACATTACTCGATGAAGATCCATATCAAATCTTGGAAGAATTGGCACATTTCTTGAATGTTGATTTATCGACCGCTGGTAAACAGTTGAAGGCGATGGAAATGATTCAAACGAAGGAAACTGGGTGTCACATGAATTGAAGCCGAAAAATATCGAAACAAGGGGGTTTTGCGTCACATTGTGACTAGTGATAAAAAATGGATTAACTACGAAAATCCTAGACTCAGAAAAGCCTGACCAAACATTACCATCGACGCCAAAGCGAAATATCTATGGTTGAAGGTAACGCTCGGTAACTGGTGGAATCAAATGGACGTTTCATAGTGTTTCATGAGCTGCTAAAACAAGACCACACTATCACTGGGAATCGCTACCGGCAACAATTGATCAAATTAAACCAAGTGTTGAAAAAAACGACTGAAATACATCGAAAGACACGATAAGGTAATTTTCCAGCACACCAAAGCAAGTCAAAAACTATTTGCAAACACTTCGATGAAATGTCCCACCCCATCCTTCTGATTATCATTTGTTTTTCGATCGATGACGCATGGTCTGAGCAGCGCTTCAACTCTTCTGAAGATATCAAACGATGGTTTGATTCATGAATTGCATCATAGGACGGGGAATCTGCCAAATGTCAGAACAATGGAAAAAACTGTATTTTTTACGAAATAAACATTTAATTTTACAAAAATCTTTAAAATGAATAAATATAATTATGATCTTGTCACTGCCTTTTATAGAAAACAAAACGTTCAACGTTTAACAGTCAGTGATATGGAACAATTTCAATGCTTTGCATAACCAAAAACCAAATAACAGCCAAAATATGATACAGCAAGTTACGATTCGACCATCAGATTTATAATTGCAGCTATTCATTCAACTGGATTTTTTAACAACTCTTTTTCGACAGAACAGTGGATTTGATTAGATGCAAGTGAGAAATTTTTAATGTTAGCTTCTACATTGAGAATGAAACATTACCAGATGCTTTTAATTTGTTGTAACGAACTCTGTTTATATGTTGGATTATTTATTTTCACTGACCAATCTGTTTCTTGGTATACTTAAATTAAATACCTTTGCATTTAACCTAAAATCGTCTCCGTTCTGTGAGGGCACATCGACCAAATTACTGGACCCTTCCACGCCGAACTTCCCTGCTTGCAAACCTGTCGGGAAAGTTCAGCTTACTGAGATCTACCGTTCCATTTCTCTCTCCTTAAGGATGTTCTATCTCAAAACCGTGGTGACATATGCTATTTGTATAAAGGGTTAAAGAGCTGTTGACGAATCTTGAATTGGTATCGCCTACTTTTCAGACCTATTGATAAAATAACAACTCTGAGGATAGACCACTGCCTTTTTTTCCTTGCACTTTCTAAATTGGGTTTTCTCGTTGGTGATTTTATTTTTCCAAGGAGGCTATTTCCTAATGCAAATTATTCACATTTCTGACAACATTCCTTTAGGTCTTCTTTAGAGTTCACCCAACAGAACTGTTTTCGAATCTTTTACTACACTTTTTAATCCCTAAGCATTTTCTTAATGCACGCAGATCGATATTTCCTAAGATTTTCTATATGAGATCAACTTCAAATAATACCATTGTCTAATAGGCCTTTATCACCAGATTAGTTTGCTATTTTTTTATTGTGGTCTCACATACCGTACATCCGTAATTCTAATTCCTCCTTCAAACTTTTCGAATGTCCTTCAACATTCTTCTCCAAATTATTTTTAAAACCTTTGAGTTGCTCTTTTCCATTTACCTTTTGTTCTTCGATTTTTGATTTTTTCTATTCTTTCACGTTTGATTTTAATTCTTCAAAATCTCAATTCATAATTTCGAATAAATAGCTGTCTGGGTTCCTATCTTCGTAAATCAGCGACCATTACAATCTTTCCTGCAACGCAAGTTTAATCTCCCAACATCTGTAAATCTCGCCCTTCTAATTCACTTTTTAGCAGAGCCACTTTTAGTTTGTGCAGCTTGATTTACATTGGCATGGTAATGTATATAAACAATTCTTCGAGTTGCAATTAATTTTACTTCTAATACCGATTGTAACAAAGTGGGCAATAAATTAGGAGCACTTAGTAAAAGAGAGAAATAAAGAGAAGAAAAGATGCGCTTAAATACCTACTCACTTGATTCTGGAATTCTTGCGGCTCCTGTCGACGCGCTGGGTAGATTACTAAAATCTTCTGCGCCAAACTTCTCAAAATTGTTGCGAACCTTCGACAGTTTTTTGTCGCGCTTGTCGACAACGCTGCCAGAGAGACCCGGCTTTTCTTCAATAAAATCTTCATAAATTGATAATGTACACGTTTCAAATCTTAACACTCAACAATTAAGTTTTGACAGTAATAGGAAATCATGAGTGTTACTTTTGAGCAAAGACATTTTTCTTCTGATTTAAATCCTGGTTCTTAATTAATTGACATGCATGAGTGATTGCCCTTGTGTATACAGTCTGTAAGTCTAAAACGTATCATTTGAAGTTCTTGGCCCCGTTTTCTATAATAAATTGTTATTATACATTAAACACACACTATTACATCAGTAATTTCTTAAGCTTCTGCTACTTACGTACATGATGCAAGAAGCTCCTAAGCAGATTTTTAAAATGATCCTGAATCTCTGTAAACGTTGAGACATTGATTCTAGAGTGACAGTAGTTCGAACATTCCTTCACACTACTGCTGATTGTCAAGTAGCTTGAAGTAGTCCACAACAATGTTTTGCAATTTCTATCGATCCGCAAAGCGTTTCTCCGCTGAAAATTCCTTTAAAGGTTCGAATAGGTGAAAATCCGTGGGGGCCAAATCTGTTGCGGGACCTCCCAATTCCGTTGTATCAACCACAGTTTGGTTTGATTTAACGTGTAGCGTCTTGCGCCATCGTACAAAAGTTTAACTCCGCGTAATCATCCCGGTCTTCTTCTTCTAATGGCTGTATGCAATTTGTAAAAAGTATCGTAGTATTTGTCGCTGTTAATTGTGCACGGTTCGAGGAATTCACACAGCAGTAGGCCTTCACTATCCCAGAACACGGTGGCCGTAGTTTTGCAGGGAGATGGTTGAGGTTTGAATAATTTTTTTTTTGAACTTCCAATCATGGACTGTTGTTTCGTATCTGGGGTGAATTCATACTCGCAAATCCAAATTTTACCTCCGATAATGATGCTTTTAAAGAAAGAATCCCTCCATCTTCCTGTTGGTATCGGGTGAGATTTTAAAGTGAATCACTTATTTGATTGGTTTTTTGTTCATCGGAGAGCATTTTCGGCACCTAGCGCATCAAAACTTTGTGGAAGTTTAGGTCGCTTATGATTTCATAAACACAACTTTTAGAAGTGCCAGTCATCTCAGCAATTTCACGAACTTTAATGCGACGATCTTTCCTAATCAAACGTTCGACAATTGCGCACTTGTCATTCGTGTGTGAGGTCCTTAGTCTGCCTCTTTTCTTCTCCGGATCATCATTCAGCTCCATTTTTGAATTTTTTACACCAAACGCTGACTTTTTTCGGCTTAAAACGTTCGGGCCATATCTCCCTCTAATTGTTTTAGTGGAATTATATAACAACTACAGTCGCCCAGTTATTTTTAGTTTGAGTGCCCAACTCAATGGCTTGTATTTCTTCAGTTTTATATTTTATTTCTTCATGGTATTAGTTTTCTTTCATATTGTTGCACTTTCACCTCTAGTACTATTTTTAACATTGTGTAGTATGATGTACACTATGTCCTTTAAATCTAATGAATGATTCTTTAGTAAAATGTGTTTCCAATATTAGACATATCCAAATCTACGACTGCCTGTAATTTTGATAATGTTATAACAGTCCATTGAGACTAGAATTAACCATTTCTTTATCAGTGCTACATTCCAAGTTAGTTCCATAATTGTTCTTTCTTGTCCAGTTAGTTTTAAGGTCTGATATGACCATATGTCATCGGCATATCACTGCTTTTGTGTTTGGTTCTTACTTTTTGTGTTTCTGCTACGGTACCGTTAACCTATTGTCTTTCTCCTATAAGCTGTCCAGGTTAAGTTGATTTTCTTCATCAGATTGTTTTTAATGTTTTAGGCTTCTTTCACTACTGTGCATCCGCGGTAATTTTCCGGATAACTTCCACTACAGTGTACTTCTTTGACTTAGTGCAGATGATAGTAAGATATTTACCAGTGCATTTGACTCATCACGGCTCCTTAGCATTTTTTTCTGTATGTGCCCTTATGCTTGACATCTTTTACATTGCGGATTTAGTTTAAATTACTCGATTGGTTGTTCTTGTACTCTAATGCCAACATAAACAAATTTAAAAATTTCTTGATTTCCATTTTATTTTACTAATAGCTTCTAATATTTTATAATCTCCTTTTCGGAGTTAGTTTATTTCTGTATGAATGCTATGCCATGTTTTTGTATAAGAGAATTTTAGTTAAATGTTTGTAATGTTTGCCGTCTGGTATGTTGATTTCTATATGTTTATTTAGTTTTTCATAAATTTTGTTGAAAGTTTAAATGCAATCTCATTACTGTCGATGAAACGGAGGTATTTTCTTATTTTTCTTTTGTATGCTAGTTGAAACATCTAGCTCTGCATTTTGTGGAGATGTTAATGAATGATTTGTTCATCTTCATTTGTGTTCTGCTTTTTTCCTTATTTTTATTGTTAGTATAATATTCTACATTTTTTTCTTCTTGTTAGACCTGGTTGCTTTCGATTTTTATCTTAACTCTAAATGCTTTCTCTGCATAATTATTAATTAAACCTAAAAAGGAGAATAATCCAATTTAAAATGTTTATATCATAAAAAATAATCAACATAGACACTAAAGATTAATTTTATATTACAAGGCTAATCTTGAAGTTCTTGATATATTAAATCATAGGTTCTCAATATGCCTCACGCACACAGTGAGGTCCGGTGGCCATGGAGGCCAATTATATAAAGCTGAATCGTTAGGTCCCATATGGTCGATCCATTGTTGTGGAATCTAATTATTCAAAAATTCTCAAACTTCCAGGTTCCAGTGCCCCGTCCTGCTGGAAAATTTAGTTATCCGAATCGGTCTTTAAGCGTGGGAGAAGCCAGATTGCAACCATATCTAGATATGTGATTTCCGTAACAGTGTTCTCTAAGAAGGAAAAGCGACTTTCTCCTGAGAAATTGTACAAAAAACATTAAGTTTAGAAGAGTATCTCTCATGCTGTGTAATGTGACGTGGCTGCTCCATTCCCTATATTCTAACATTGAGGTTTACCTTATCACTTAAATGAAAAGTAGCCTCGTCAGACAAAAATGTCATTTTCTTGTCGATGATGAATTCGCACAACTCCACACGTCGTTCTTTGTCACTTGCATGAAAAGCTTTCATTACCTAATTGAATCCTGCACGGTTTTATAATCAAATGTAGAACACAAATTGATTTCTGTTGTCTAGTCGCCATCTTGACAAACACTGTAGTGCCAGGTGAACGAAGCGCGCTGGTACTACCTACCGACAACCGCGTAAAGCTCAAGAATTCCCTTTGTTTAACAGTACAGTGTTCGATCAAAACGGATTAAAAGTTGAATAGTTAACATTTTTTAAAATCGGACGATTCTTTTTGAACCCCCCTATATAAAAAATAAAAATAGTTTATTTTTGTTGTAATTTAAGATTAAGAACCTAATCATAAATGACTTTAACTCTTAAAACTTAAATAATACTCTTAGCTAGGTTGATACCTACATTAAACTCTTAAAAAAGCATTAGCTTTTATCAAAATTATTTCAGTGACAGACTTACTGACTTAAACTTGTAATTTTCTTTTAACAGATGTTGAATCAACTTGCCAAATTCATTTTCTGTAATTATCATATAAAGGCAATCCATTAAATAAAGTATCACTTTTTCATATTCGACTGCGACATCGATTTGCTTTTATTATAACTGATGACGCCTTGCAAGAATAAACCCTTCTCTTATAGATTTTAGGAATAATTCCTATGATTACTTCATAAAAGCTAGATGAAAATTTTTTGTAATTCTATTTTTATTTTTATTTTTCTATTGATTTTTTTACTTTTCTTTTCAATTCTGAATCAAACAGTGTACAAAGTTTAGCCTCAAAACTCTTAGTTTTGTCGTTTTCATTACAAGCATACGGAGTGTTCCACTCGTTACATAACCCGACATTTCTTTAATTATTAACGCCAAATAAACTCATTTTATGAGAAATGGGATGGTTTTACAACGCGTGGTGTTAGTGACCACCATTTACGCCCAGACAGGTTTGAACCTGGCGCACCATATTTGGACAATCCTTGCCAGTACATCCGCTGTCACAAATTGAAAGATTTGGACCACTTGAAGAGAGTCGCATGGTGTCGATGGTTTCAGACATTTCTTCGGGAAAATTCGGTTAATTTAAACTACACGTAATTGTCGAACGAGAATTTATATAGTTGAGCAAGTGAAACTCACCACAAAATACATCCCCTTCTTTAATAAAAAGAAAATAGCGTTTGTTGTATTATGTCGCATGGACTCACAATTTGGCTCTTCTTCAATACAACTATGGCAACAGCTGCATATATGGAAATCTTTAGCTCCATTTTAAACCAGTTGGATAATGGAGAACTCCTCAGCAGGAAGGAGCGACTCTCCATCGCCAACATGGCCGAAAATGAATCTTTCAGAACTTTGGCCATTGCGCTTAATTATTTTGTATTGGAATATTCAAAAGAGACACAACAAACCACAAACTACAGCCACCTTAAAAACAAATATCTCTGCAAATCGCTGAAGCAATTCAAGCAATGATAGTGAACGCATTGGCAAGGACTTTCCAAAATATTATGAACCAGGTCTGGGCGCAAGTTATGGCTTCTCCCACACTTTCTCACAAAATGAGGTAAATCTACTTTAAGTCGCGTTGCAATTAATATTAAAATCATCAAGTGCATGGCGGGTTCAGTAGCAAGTGGGACACACTGTATTATTTATTGTCTATAAAGGAAATAGCCTACATGAGCACCAAACACAGAGGACGAATTTCTCAGCTGTCGAAAATTGCAAAAATGGATCACTTATATCGTTTATAGGACTGTTTGTATCTCTTTGGCCCATGTACAAAATGTCTTAAGCCATAGAATACGTTGTTATAATACGTACTTCTTCTTTATAACCAAAAAGGTTTTCGTTCCACTTTCTATCTTTGTTTTTATTCTACATATGTATGCATACTATATTTTCGATATCATGGTGGGTCTTTCAATATTATTGCTTGTTATTAAGCACAATTAGATTTAATTTAAATGCACACAAAACAAAAACAAAACAAGCTGTATAAACTATACATTTAACCCAAATAAATATTAACAGCAAAATAACATAAAAAATGAAAAACAAACAAAGAAATTAATGAAAGACAAAATACAAAACGTAAATAAGCAAAATTAAATTAGATTAAAATCCGGTGGGCGGCAGGTCAGCCGCCAACTCTCCGGACTACGGAAAAAATGCTATTGGGATCAAAATTCAAGACGGAAGAACTAAAAGAGACTTACCACACGTAACGTTCTCTTGTAGCTGGGCGGCGGATGTTAACGTACTTTGGCTTGGCGGCGTCAAACCCGGGGGTGGGTTCTTACTTGACCAGATGTATACTTATTGGAGCACCACGGACGGGTGCAGAACACACAAAAGGCAACAGACAAAGCGTAATCAAAGCGCACTATTGGATTTGCACACATTCAAAGTCAAAATATGGTCAGCTTCGATTGGCAGCCAGTTACGTTCTGTTCTCAAAAATGTTCAACTTGGAAAGCTGGGTCGGTGATCATACGGTCCTTTTCTTTCTAAAATCTCTTTTAGCTGTGAATAGGGGTGAGCAAGCGGACAAGTCAAGGTTGCGGGTAGAGATGGGATTAGGGCCAAAGGTGGCTTAAAGGTGTGCACGAAACAATTATCCTTGGTTTGTAAGGGGCGAGATTGTCGTACAGTTGTGAGAATGCATTTGAAAGGAAGGTATGAGTATTATAAAAAAAAACGCACAAAAAAAAGCCGCGTTATAATGAGGAGTTTTTTTATTCACCGAATTCAATTCTATGTGATTTTGCTTATCTCAGTAACAACTTTCCTAATCAACTACTGAAGTATGGAGACATAGCAACATTTTTAGATATGCCAAAGCAGATGATTTGTAATTCTTCGATTTATGTTAGTTTTTGTCTACTATAGACACTGATGTAACCAACTTTGGAATTTACCAAGAAAATATACGGCAGCGTGTCCTTGTCGAATTCTCGCATTGTTCTAAACAGGGCTCTATTCATGACTTCAAATAGTTGCGTCCGTACTAGATTAATACTACCGCAGAGGTTTTCAAAAAGAACTTTTTTTGCTTTAATTTTATTTTTGATACTAATGCAAACTTGAACGCAGGAGGGAAAGCGGCTGCTGGCTTTGTGGAGCGGTGCGTGAGCTACATAGGGGAAAATGCAACCGAATGCGTCCGAACCAACGCTTTCCTCTCGCTACCCAAAGAAGCCGTCATTAGACTGATCTCTTCTGATTATGTAAGTAGTCTGCAATCCTCCCCAAATATCTATTTTACTTAAAATCTCAACATACACCAAGCTATGCCTGGAAGAAGAGGACGTGTGGCGCGCGGTCTTGAACTGGGCCAAGTACCAAGCCGGCGTTACTCAACCCACGGCGCACTGGACCGAGGAAGAGCGAGCTCGCGTCTGCCACCACCTCTCCACCGTTATAAACCACGTCAGACTACTACTTATTGGTACAAAAAAAAACATAATTTTTGAATGAATCTACTGACTGTTAATATTATACATCTAGACAGCCAGGTGTTCGCTGAAGAAGTTGAACCGACCGGCGCGGTTCCCATGGAGCTCAGCTTGGAGAGGTATCGACACGCTGCGTTGCCCAGCAAGTTTCCAGAAGGCTCAGAAGACCAGCGCTTGAGACCACGCGCGTCGCCCCATCTATTTCCCGGCTCTCTCATATTAGGCCAGGATAAGAGCCACTACCAGAGGCTTCTAAATTCCTGGTTCGGCTATCCCAAACAAACCTGGAGGCTAATATATCGAGCGAGCACCCATGGCTATTCCGCTGCTTCCTTCCATAGGCATTGCGACGGAGTATCGCCGACTTATGTCGTTGTTCTGGTATGCTATTAATGTATTTATGTTTACTACCATACAAAATGACCAACTACATTGTATGTATCAGCAAACGATCATTTTCATAATCTAATAAAGATGATTGTGAAAATTCATGTCCGATTTAAAAGTACTAAAAACACAATCGATTACATTTTAATCATTTATATGGTCATAATTAGAGATGGGCAATCCGCTCATGAGTTACTCAAAAGAACCAGCTCTTGGTAGGGAATGAGTGAGTTATGACTCACAAAATAAGAGCGGTAACTCTTCGATCCCTCACTCGATTCTTGCTCTTTCGCTGTCGTGCGGTCTGGCCATGTGCTAGCAGCTCTTGGTTCTCCCGTCTCGATCTAACTCACTGATCTGATTCACTCCCGAAGCTTGATCTCGACTTGTTTCTGATTCCGATAACTCCTCAGTTTTTTGTAACTTTACCTATTCTATCTATCAGTCTTCGCCTTTATACAGCTTGGTATGTAATATTTATCTATAACATCTATAATATAATATTTAAACGATTTACGTTATTTATAATATTTTGTTGTTATTTTAGAACAAAATGTCGGTGAGAGCTAGTAGGTTGTCAAGTGATATTTGTTACCATTTTACCAAAGAAGGAAAAGGAAAATGACGCTATTGTCAGGGAAAAATAAAATTTAAATAAAACGCTGTTGAATTAAACAGTTCATTACAATTAGTTTTATAATGGTAGCAGTAATAGCCTAACTGATATAGCCAGTAGGCACAAATGTAGCAGAAAATGAGTTATGAGTTATGAGTTACAAAAAAAGAGCTAGCTCTTTTTGGTGAGTGAGCGATCTGGATCTAATTCCAGAAATGAGTCACTTTGCCCATCTCTAGTCATAATCCTTTTCTACGATGGCCTCGTAACGTTTAACAAAAATATGAGATAGTTTTTGACAGCTTCCTCGAACTTCTTGTCACTCAAACTTTTTAGCAGAAATCGGGACAGAGAATCTAAAAAAGTAAAGGTTATCTAGCGTTGCCGTGATGCAAAATAACGCCTTTTCGATTGTTTCGAGAGCTGGGAGAATTTTCCTTTGGAATTCCACAAAAAAAAACAATGCCTGTAAGCCAATTTTTGGCGCGGGCTCTCTGTACTTTCATCTGCTTATTTCAGGCTCTTTTTTATCATATATTGTGCTACATATTCCGCTTTTAATCCTTTGTTACGTCTATATCCAAAAAATGTTTTTTTTTTGCCAGGAAGACGAAGCTCAACTTATTATTATTGTCTGACCAAGAATGTAACACTCATGTATTGGGTTTGGTACATTCAAGTTTTTTACAAGTAAAACACAGACGCATTACTTTCAGTAATCCCTTCAGATATTCTAATCCAATCTGTCTTTTCGTTCTCCATTTAGAAAAATTTCTCTTACCCAAAATCGACTTCCTGTAATACTGACTCGATGCTACTACTTGCCCTTCAGTATATAGCACGGCATAAAACAAACACGAGCGCCACCATGCGGCAATGCTTCCACTATCTATGTCAATCGGGCACGAACTTTTGCAATAATGGAATACATTGCAATATGCAGTGAGTTTGTAGAAATGCGCAAAAAAAGTCTTTTGACTATTTCAGGGTACAAGGGGGGAAATCTGCGGGGGATTCAGCGACGCGGCCTGGGGGCGGCCGCCCGGCAAGAGCCATTACGTCGCTTCGGAGAAAGCGTTCCTCTTCACGCTCTACAACCACCAGGACCTGCCCCCCACGCAGTTCCACTTAATCAAAAAGCCCTTCGCCATCTGCTACCACCCTGAGTAAGTATTTCCGACTTGGCTTGCACCCTGTAACCCAGCCTGCCGCCCAGCTCCGGCCCGATATTCGGCGCGGGCGCCGACCTCCTCATATCCAGCAACTGCAACAGCAACATGGACAGCTACTCGAACCTGCCGCACACGTACGACGGCGACGGGGCGTCCCCCGCCGCCATGATGGGGGACTACAACTTCACGGTGGCGGACTACGAGATCTTCACGCCCGTCAACAACCCGACGGTGAAGCACCACAAGTCGGAGCGTTTCACTTAAGACTGCTAGATGTAGGAGCAACCAAATGCGAGAGCGCCGCCATTTTCTTTAGCCTTGAGGATCTGCAATGGTCTATCTTTTATTATCTGCTAGTTATCAGTATTAATATTTTTTATTTTTGTAACAAAATTGCAAAAACGAGTGTATTAGAGCTGACCTTCCAAGTTAGAGCTTAACAATATAGACCTATAGAGATATATAACTAGAGTTTAAATCGATGGAGACAATATAAAATTGTTAACAAAAGTAATTGATAATAAATAATTTTAAACATAGTCATGTTTAGAAATTGCGATGCTTAAATGTAGAAATCTAAAAGCATTCCATGACCGTGTGGCCTAATGGATAAGGCGTCGGACTTCGGATCCGAAGATTGCAGGTTCAAGTCCTGTCACGGTCGAATTCTTTCTTAGATAGACCAAATGTTTAATTTTGGAGTAAAAAACTAAACATTTTAAATTTCCGTCATCTGCTTAGCGTATATGTTTTAGTTGGGCCTAGAAGACTTAATCCCTCTATAATTTTACTTACGACGTTCCTCAAATATTATAACGTCAACGAAAGCTTACATAAGTTGAACATTTTGATTATTATTACTTTTGTAATATTTATAAGTCTTCTTAACATATTTAATAGTGGGATACGTTTTTAGTAGAGCTAGAGAGGTCCTTTTACTCAGGATAGTGAATAACTTTCAAATGCCGTAGACAAAAGACCAAGATAATAAAGGAAAAAATAGTTTAAAAAAATGAGCCCAACACAAGGTAATCTGTGGACCAATAACTTTATAAGTGGTGACTAAAAACAAAATAACAAAATGCTTGCTAGCCAAAAACAAAATGGGAAGATAATTGAAAGAGAAGAAAAGAAAGCTTACAGCCAATAGTACACGTATGTACCATACGTTGATGAGAAGCGTCTGTGAGGTTGCAAAATCCATATAGATGAAGAGATACCAGACAATTATAAACCATTCCTCCATCTACGTCGCAAAGGTGGAAGGTCGCGTGTAAATTCAGTTATAGAACTGTAAAAAATACATAAAAATCAACACTAATTACATTTAGACTGCTTACATTAACCTTATACCTTCTCCTCAATTACCGAGAAACATTCACAAGTGTCTAAAGTATGAATAAGCCATGGCCCCCTTTATAAAATAGCAAATATAGAAACTGTTGATTTGAATGAAATCATAATTAACTTTCAACTTTCAGATTGAAACAGTGCTTGTTAAAACTATTGAGATAAGCAATTTATTTTTACTTCAACATTAATAACCCAAAGTTGCCCAAAATTGCATTAGATTAGATTTAAAATAAGTTGGTGTATCGTTCTATTAAACTCTTTAACTCGTTTTTATTTGAACAAACCTTGTATATGGTTATCATTAAGATCAGGTCACTCTTACATATATAAATTAATTAGAATAATAGTAATAATTGCCAAACAACTACTATACAATTCGAAAATTATATTTAAAAAATTACAACACAGTTACAATCCCCAAATTTAATAATTACAAAAAAATTAAATTAGTAATTACCTACTGAAGAGACCTATAATAAGAATTCCTAAAATAAATTTATTATGTATTGCAAACTAAATCTAGTAATAAAATATTAGTTTTTATATTCACAATATACAAATTATGTGCATAAATTATTATAATTATTATGATAAACTTCTTTAATTTAAATTGCAAATTGATTTTTGAAACAATCTATGTATAAATAACTTGAAACATTCGGTATATCGCGCTATCATGGCAAGGACTTGGTTAACATCCCTGATATTGATAAATATTAATTAATAATCAAATTTCCCGATATGTTGCATAGCTCTTGGATCTATAGATTAAATAATAAATATAAAAATTATGTAGTAAACTATAAACATAAAAATGACTTAAATTCTTTAAAGTTGCAGTTAATAGCAATTAAATATTATCAGTACGACAATTAATTATAAGTTGTGATTGGGACAATTAAAGCTGGTGTTTGGCAACGTCGCTTTACAATTGGCTACAGTGCAACATAACCTGCAAGGCAAGCGCCGCTAACGTTTGTTTGCATTTTAGTGCTGTTATTTAGGCCTTTCTGTAGAATCCTAGCAGAAATCAGACCACGATGGCGTTCAAGCCGCAAAAAGTGCAGAAGGTGATGGTGCAGCCCATCAACCTGATCTTCCGCTACCTGCAGAACCGGTCCCGCGTCCAGGTCTGGATCTACGAAAACGTCAACCTTAGGATCGAGGGGCACATCGTGGGCTTCGACGAGTACATGAACTTGGTGCTGGACGACGCGGAGGAGTACCACGTCAAAAAGAAGGACCGGCGGCAACTGGGCCGCATCATGCTCAAAGGTGATAACATCACGCTCATACAGCACGTGAATCCGGGGTCATCTTAACGCCATGTTTGATACTTAACATAAGATTATATATTAAGTTTAATTATAGATTGCTCCATTTTTCATGCATGTGTAATAAACTTATATAAACAAGGTAATTGTTTTATTATTACTTCTACATCTAATAAATAGCTATGTTCATAAAAAATGCACTATTCATCACAGGAACCGTCAAGCCATCCATCTCTCCACCGCTCGTTCACCTTGTTGCAATCGAATTCTGGTTTTCCTGTCTTAACGTTAATTTTATTGTGCAACCGACACAACCAGCGGCTGAAAATCTCCTGATTCTTCACTCTGGGTGGGTTTGTTTTTAATCTGCGATAAATGAAACGTTAATCCTGATAAGTGGAGGTATGATGATAACTTACTCTTCTTGGAGATCGGCAGCGCAGTGGTCGCACGGGTAATACTTGGCGAACAGGTTGAAGAACTGCTTCATGTCGTTCTGCTCATCGCAGGAGGGGTTTTCGGGAAACTTCGCAGCCATGGTGTGCAGCAGACCCCACGTCTTGTTTCCCAGCTCGTCCTTGTCGAGCGGGCAGTCCTCCCTCTTGGGCTTCATGTACCCGGGCGCGTCTTCGGGCTTCTACGAGTGAACACAAATGACTCCACTCTGGAACACGGCGCGATAAATACGTACACAAGTCAAATCGCTTTCACCGTTCGTCTCGGCCTTCAGCCGTTCCTTGCTCTCCCTAACATAATCGGCAAAGCTAGTGCACTGGCGGCAAGGTTTGTTGTCTAAGGGGCTGGCCCTGCGCGACATACCATGAGCGGCGTGCTCGTGAGACCCTCACCTTTCGGCAGCAGTGTCCACTCGGAGCCTTGCACAATGTTGCGTCACCTTCACGCTCCGGTAGCCGGCTACGGCGCCGCGGTCGAGCTCCGCGGCCGCTTCTAACCCCACTTGAATTTTGACAAGAGCAAGGACGGCCAATAGCAATTTTACAAGGTAAAAACTTTGCACCTGTAAGGGTTAAATATTCTGTAAAAAGCAACAAAAAAGTTATGTAATTGAATATTTTGTGAAAAATCCTAACAATTAAAGAGGAAAGCCTTATAAATTTTTTCTATTTCCACAATTATAACCTTACTTTTGAAGTATAATTTTAGGTTATAATTACAATTATAGTTCCCCTCCAATTCCGTTTCAAAGACCAGAAGTATTAAAATTTTTATCAGAGACTGTCCAACTATGTGTTTTAACTATGTCCATTATATGGGTCTGTCTATGGAGTGGTTTGATCTAATAGAAATAATAAATAGAAGTAACAATAATTGCACTAATTTTAAGTAATTCTTGTTACTTTGTCGTTTCTAGAAACTGTGCTGAGAAAGAGCAAGATAAAAGAAGTTTCTTTAAAGCCAGGCACATTTAAAAACTAAATATCGATTTGTTATAAACATGAATCATTACTTTCTACAATGTTTACCATCAATTATTGAATAGCAGAAGATTTTTTATGCTACTTTTATCATTTCATTTTAATTTGTCTAGTCATGCAGTAAACCATTATGATTGTTATGGTTTCTTGCTTTATGAAATTGATGAGTAACGTAATAACTCACATGTATTTACTTGGTACTTGTAAGCACAGCTTTAAACTTCTTTGACTTTAATGATTCACTATATTGCTATTGTGTAAGATGCTGTTTCCTTTCTCTATAACAAATTTCCAAATATTGACTAATTTTTATTGGTGGTATGTTTAGTATAGTAATGAATATAAGCAAAAATGATTTGTGATAAGGGTGACATGATTGAACTTAATCTTCGCGGTGCCGATCGGAAGAGTTTTTCCTAATGTGGGTCCTTCAGCTGACGTGTCCAAAGTTTGCGACTAGATATTTCTTGGTTCCTCGCCGGATCAAATACAAGGAAATCGAACCGAATCTTTCCGCCGGAAAAATTTTAATTCCCGAAATGCAATCGCCCAACAAGACAACCTCCGGGGAAAAGAAAATCTGATGGGTAAAATATCGAATTCCGAAATAAAATCAACCGTCAATAAACGGCCACCGGAATGTGGAAACTCTTGCCGCCAAGCAAAGCACGCCGGCAAACTCTCAGAAAATTTAAAGCCGGTCGCACGCTTTCTAAACCATCACTACTAAATTCAAAAACGAAGCGAGCGAAAGAGCTGAGGCCGCGGCATACCGCGCAAGTGGACAAATTGGCCGCCGCTATCTCAAGTCAAAACTAAAGTACGTATACAAAGGGAGCCAATATTTAAATTAATTTTAAATCCAAATAAAAGTAATTGGACATCGGCGCGAACAATATTAATTCCCAAAATTTGCACTTACGGTTAGTCCCTCAAGAAATCTCAATAAATTATGAAATAAATTTTTCTTTGATAAATAGAACGACTTTATACCCCCTGATGTAGTAAGGTATCCAGTAATCGTTATTATTTTATGTAGCAAGGTTTGTAGTGTAAAAAGCTGGAAGCGAGTGCTATAATATGCATCTACCCTTTAGTCTATGTTTAATGTAGGATTAAACATTTTCAACTAAATTGACCTCGGAAGATTGTGATAGCCCTAACTTATTGATTTCTTTTTTTTTCAAATTGTAGACAATCGGCTGTATTATTTGGGATCATTATCGCTTGTAACAGCCGCGCTTCATTATTACCTTTATATCGTTTTTGAGCAGACCTTAGCAAACACTTCTCGTGTACTAGATTATAGTTTTTGTGGATTCTTTTTGTTTATAATGTAGTATCAAGTTGCATTTCAGGTGGTTTTGGACAACATTGAACTTCCGGTTTTGTTGTGGTACTGCTGAAAGCGGGGCTTTTGTCAAAAGATACTGTAAAAGAAATTTGCGATGCTGAAGGCGAAAGTACCTATACCCTATTGTCTCCAGATGGTACAAAGATTTCGTTTCGCTCGGCCTTTAAAGTTGAACAATGAATACTTGCTTGAAACGTTGGAAGATGAGTCTTCGTTGAGTATTTGGGATCAGTTTTTGAAATTGGCAAATCAACAGTTCATCGTCATCTCCAACAGCTTGACTTTGTGCACAAGAAGCCCACTGAAGTGCAAGCCGCGAAAAGAGTCGGAATTTGCCGCCAACTGCTCAACAATCTTTGACCGCTAGATTCTAGAAGCAAATTATGAAATGAAACGAGAAGTGAATTTTCTTGGTCGATCACAATCGTCAGAAAAATGGGTTTCACCCGCGCCTAGGTTGCTTTAGCAAGAAAGTCAGGGTTTGCATTTTGAACTTGTGCCGAATGGCCGCGCCATTAATATTGACCTTTATGGCAAACAGTTGAATTACATCTAAGACAATTTGGGAGACACCTTGGTTAACCAAAAGACAATGCCAAATCCCACACTGCTAATAACACTGAGGAGAAATTTAAAGAGTTGGACGAGGTTGAAATTCTTGCAAGTTACAGTCCAGATGCTGCCCCGTTCGGTTATGGCCTTTTTCGCTCAATGGAACACTTCTTGCGTGTTGATGAAGTTGAAGAAGCTTGCCAAAAGTTCTTCGATTCAAATCCGTCCGGATTGTGAAGTATCCTTCACCGAGATTTACAAAACTTGCAGATCAGTGGCAAAAGATCGTAAAAGCGACATCTATTTTGAAAAATAGTTTTTGAATAAGTTTATCGATAAATAATGGGTTTTTCGCAAGTATTCCAGAGGTTTTGGGTCAAACTAGTATTTTAACTATCTTTAAATTTAACGTTTCTGTAACTCCATTTGTTAACACAATTCTAAAAATGTAGCTTAACTAAGTGTTTAATAGAGTGTCGGAAAAGTTTATTGCTACATACAGACCAGGACCTCTTTAAGAAGACTAAACTTAATTTCACAAATATAATGTTGCTCTAAACATTGTCTTATTTATTCTCTAGTTACAAACTTCGCTTTTCCAGGTGCTTTCATTTGATTCTCATAAACCTTGCCTTAAATTTATATTCCAACCAAGCTTAACAGTTCCTTGCTGATGTTGCTTATATTTTTCCTCGATGAGGCAATTCGTCCACTGTTTTTGTGTCTTATCTACTTACACACAAAATCAAGACTTCTGCAGCGGTAACGCGCTCTTGCTGCAATACTTATATACGGGTTTTTGAAGCTATTATATAGGAACTTGCTTTCAATTGAAAAATAGTACTTAGGGCGGGCTGCGCAACGGACGGACCCGAATTCATTTCCCGGAGTTTTCTGATGCCTGGCTAGAGGCCTACTCAGTCACTAAACATAATTGAGTACCTGCATTCACTTCGAACAAGAGGTAGTAACGGCGGTCGTCTAAGGCGCGGTGCTTACCACATCGCCCCGCCTCAGTTGTGGTGCGCGACGACCAGGCACAGTAGCAAACATATGAGAGCTTTAATCTCTCGGTTCGTAGGCCGTGCTCTCGCGCGGGGCGTTAGAGCCTTACCATTATTGTAAATCAATGCCACTTGTTTTACTTGCACGAGGGCAAGTGATTTGCAACTTGTAAATCTTATTAGAATACATTTAAGGCATTTATTTGTTTATGTGTACACCATTCTGTCCACATGAAATACGTTGGTGGTTTATCATTTTTTTCATTCATTTTGTTTGGAATTGAATAACTTGCTTCTATCCTGTTTTTATTTTAGTGTGTAATAGTACATCCAAAAGCTTTAGGCACTGTTTGGAAACTATCACTCGAATACGCGTTTGTCCTTCTGCAAGCAAGTGTGGCACCCATCTTAAACAAAGCTTTTCAATATCCAATTGTTCATAAAAAATATATTTTACTTGCTCTTTTGAAATGCTTACCGTTTCAGCAGTTTTACTCATCTTCAGTCGTCAGTCATCTAACCCATAGCGTGTACTGGTTTAATAATTTCTGGTGTTATTACACTTTTCGTACGTCCTTCACGGGAGTCATCAAGACTGGTGTGACCACGTTTAACCTCGACAGCCCATTTTTTTATTATTTAATACGATGAAGAAGAACGCCATAAACTGCCATACATCTTGCATGTACTTCTCTTGGTGTTAAACCTTCTTTCACGGAGAATTTAATACCCGCGCGATATTAAATTTTATCCATTTTAAGGGACAGAAAAAACAATAGTAGTTTAAACAGCTATAAAAATTAAAGACAGATGGAACTGCAATTTTAAATGCGTACTCTTGAAAGATGAATCAACTTAAAAAAATAATTTTGCCTATAGTGTTAAACAACTTCACACCACCTTTTGTGGGTCTAAAAGTTAATAAAATGCATTTTGCGTATTTATATTATCTGTAATTGGTAGCAAAAATTTGTAGATTATTAACAAAACTATTATATATACAAAAATAGGTGTACTGACGTGTAAAAATGTAAGTAATTACATATTGCAGCACCCGGAAATGTTATCATTGGTTGTGAAAATTCAAGGGAATCGTAAAGCGAATTGCGTGTTTTAAAAACCTGTAAATAAACATGACTTTCATATTTTGTTAGTTGCCGATGACGTATCTGTACTTAATTATATTTAGCTAGCACAATAAAATTAGATGTTAAGGCTCTATCGCCTGCGAATTTATGCATTTAATATTTGTACTTGGTACATATATGGCTGTAAAACAAATTACACTGCCATCTCTAAATTAGACTACAAAGTCCACTTTGCTCACTCCTTATATGAAGACAAATAAACGAATTCAAAAGCAAACTGGCCTTCATTCAGTAATATCTATTTGATTTTTATAAGTAACATGTTGGGGGCTACATAGTAATTACAGTCATTGAGGTACATTTGGAATTTTTAGGTCTTATACGCATGCTCAATTCTCTATTACGTAGCACAGCGAGTTAGCTTCACATAATCAACAACCTACGACTATCGGAAAAATGTGCCAAGACTACGACCACTAGCTGCTATATTCGAAACTCTTCTTGTCGGAAAATCACCGACATAAATGATTGTGTGATTGTGTGGTTTGGCTACAAAAATCCAAATATTACAGGGAATTTGACCATCAAATCTATTGAAGAAAAGTGATGAATTCGTTTACGAACTGAAAGACAAATCGGTTAGGATCCTGGGCGGAGCATTACTGACCTGTCAAAAAAATTGGTGTGGCGAATAGCAGTGCATTAGGACCTGCACTACGTCTTTTGTCTTGAAGAACTGCCTACTCTTGACTGAGAAGAACAAGATGAGGAGGAAGTTAAAGGCTCAAGCACTGCTGAATGACAGCAAGATTATTTTTGGACGAAAAGAACTTCATACAAGACAGGAAGGTAAATTGTCAATGCCTTTAAGTTCCTGCCGTCGCAGACGAACTTTTCTATTTCTGTAATGGTGCTGGAACTTGTGGCGTCTCATTTTTTGAGAAAGGTCTGAAGGTGACCACCGACGACTATATCAGCATGCTGGAGACAGTTGTCAAGCTGTGATTATGTGTTCCAGCAAGACTCCACACCAGTCTGCAAGATAATGAAGCATCAAACATAGCTTTATAACAAGTTGTATCACCAATGGTGCCCTGCCTTGTGGCTATCATCATGGAGGTAATGACACATATGGACAAGTAGAAAGTTGTGTTGGCCTGCAGCTAGGTTAGATCTCGTCTAGAGAAGGTCACGGCTGCTGATTTTTCATGTAAATAAATTTATTTTTTGTATCTTAATGTTATTTTCGTTGTTTATTCATTTTATGAATTTACGTCGATGACCCCGCACTTGATTTTTAAATTACTCTCGAACATTAAAACAATTTGTTGTTGTAGTATTTTTTTATAATTAAAATTATAGTCAATTCGGCGAGACGTTTCGTGGTATTATGAATAATTATTTTATAACAAACAAATAAATACACGGAACATAGTAGCACCACAATAAATTAAAATGTATGTATTCTAGACTTGAATCTTGTTTGTTATTAATTTTACAATTCCGAATCGGGTTTATTTATATATTCTCATTCTGTCATCACTACAACTTAAACAAAGTTGCTAAGTATTTTGAGGCAATAAGAATGCATGCGTCGTAATCCACTACATGGCATAGACCAAAAACATTTATTTATATCTTTTATAATGTAAATAAAAACTTTAAGATAACTATTGACCACATACAAGGTACGCACCAAACGTTTCCGGCCTGACTAGGTTTCAGTAACAATAGAAATAAAATAGCGGTAGTTTTAGATAGCGCCATCTTTGGTTGGACTTTTGTAAATATTTCAGCGGTCGATTTGTCTCAGTGATTTGGAAGAGTTACTTGAATCATCTAAGATAATGTTGAAAATCGAATACCGAAAAGTGATTAAATTTCTTGCTAAATAATACCTTAGTTCTAGTGACACTAAACAACGTTTGGATATTGTGTACGGTAAATTTTCGCCTTCATATTCGACCGTAAAAAATGAGAAAAACAATTTCGTTTAGGCCGAAAAAGCATCGCAAGATGAAATACGTGCAGATCGTTCCGTTAAAATGCTTTAGCAGAAAATGTCGCTCTCGTTGAACGTTAGGTGCTACAAGACGTTTAAAACTTAAAAGATTATCAGCAAGGTCGGAGCTTTCCGAAAGCGTAACCTGTTGTGAACAATTTTTAAATCTCTGTAACAACAACGAAGAAGTTCTTCAATCCATTGTTACAGGAGTTAAATCCGTGACCCTACGGATCCGATCCCTTAGCAGAAAGAAAATTAATGCAATGACGCAAACCGAAAAAAACGACCAAAAAAGCAAATTTCGAAATTCCAATGAAATTTTGCCAATTAATTTTAAGGAAATAAAAATGGTGGCAAACGGAAGACATTACGATATATTACTGTTAAAGAAAAGAGCAGTGGCATGTTGAGGCAAACTGTCCTCCTCGCATGACAACGCTCTTCTCCATAAGGCCGCAATTGCTCAAGTTGCTGAGAAGGACTGCGGCTTTGAGAAGCTTCACCCATACTACAGGCCAGATATAGCTCTCATTGTCAGTGACTGCTATCTATTTCCAAACTGAATAAAGACCTTCACTGTAGAAAATTTAACTATAAGGAATTGCAGGAAACACCGGTGTAGCCGCGCGGTTGAGGTCTGTGGCTGCGATGCGGACGGACGCGGGTTCATTCCTGGACCTCTCCGATGCTTGACGGATGGCCTACTCAAAATTTATTATGTTATTCTTTTACTTAAATGACGATTTTGTTAAAAAGGTGTTCTTTATTGCGTTGAAGGGTCTTTCTACTCCTATCACCTTTGCGATCTTTTTTTCGTCTATTCTTTCGTTTTATGGTATTGTTGTACCTAGGGTGCTTAAACGTTTGACTTGTTCCAACGTTGTTTCTTCCAATTTTATCTGGTGTGTCTTCGCTTACGTACTTGCTATCGTCGTTTTTGTTTTGAGTTTATTGACCTTCATATTAATTTATTTTAAGCTGTTATTGTAAATATTCAAGCTATTATTCATTATTCTTTGATCTTTTGTTATGATGATCATATTGTTTGCGTTTAACAATTCTAAAATTTTTATATCTTCTAGCTTTATAATTTTTACTTGTTTTTTTTATAACTTTATTGAAAAATATAGTGAACAGCAAAGGACTTAGAATACACCCTTGTCCTACTCCTTTTTTTGTTTCAAACATTTGTGACATCATGCATAAATCTGATATTCTTACTTCTTTTATTATTTTGTTATTTATTTTTCTTTCTTCCAGTATATCTCCATATATCTGTTCTGTTTACCATATCAAAGGCTTTCTCTAAGTTAATAAAACGAAGTACTTTTTTAATTATTTGCTGCCCTATAAAATTTTATTAAGTTTATCTCTTAATTGTATTTCTAGGACTGTCTCATATATTTTTCCAACTGTGCTTAGTAGGGCAATTCCCCTTTAATTGTTTCAGTCCTTTACATCGCCTCGTTTTCGATGTTTTATTTAGGATATCTATTATTTGGTCTTTTCCTACTTTTATCGTCAGCTGTCCTAGGACTTTTCCTTCCTTCATTTTTTTAATTGTCTTTTTTATTTCTTCTGTAGTTATTGCGTTATTGCAGCTGGTTTTCTATATTTATACGATTACTATCCATTTCTTTCTATTTTCCTTTTGTTTTCTGTCTGTTATATCTAGGCCTCCTAATTTCTTGTTTTCTGTGAGTAACCCTCCTTTGTTTTTGATATTCGAAAAATAACTTAATTTTCCTTGTATGCATTCTTCATTTTCTTTTCTAATTCTATCCAAGTTTTTTGCTTCCTCTATTTTATTAGTTTTTATCTTTATTTCTTTTGTCTTTATATTTGTCGGCCTTATAAACGACGAATCAAAATATATGGACGTTTGAAGATAAAATAAACACATCCTAAGAAGCCAAAGAGAATTAGGAAATAGGTTATGTTCCAATTTCTCAGCTTGCAAGTGTAACAAAAGTTTTGATTTTAACAGGAAAACTCTTTTCAAAACGTTACCCTTCGAACGCCTTCTTACTTTTGTGTAATAAAGATTTGCATACAAAGAACCCATGTTTTGATTTTTTAAATATTTTAACGTTCCCTTTCTTAGGAGTGGTGAATGGGACGTGCAAATTTATAATACTATTTATTTATTCTACTTACAGATTATGCAAATTATAACACTATTTATGTACACACTAGGTAATATAAAACTATGCACTATGTCAACACAGCTGCCGCATTTGGATTCGCTTGCTGTCATCTTGATTTCGGAATGCTGTGGCCGTTCCGACAGGCGATATTTTTGTCTATTCGGTGATATTCCAAAAAAGTCGCAAACTATCGAGAGGCGCCGCACTCGAACCTTCAACGAACACGTGCGCGCCAACTATATTCCTAGACATGTCAACCGCCAAGCACGATAGAATTCGGATGTCTATAAACCGTTTTACGAGGGGCGTTTGGAAATTTATTACAACATGAACGCTTTTTTGATAGAATTTACAGCTTTAATGACGCCTTTTATAACAATCTATTTCAGAAGATAAAGACTTCGTTACAAGAGCTTCTTGGTGTAAAAAAGTATTTGTGAAAAAACTCCTAAGAGGCAGATAATGTAGTGCGGTAAATCTAATCATTCAAACACATTTAAAAGGTTGACGAATTATGTAACAGCTAGGTAGGATTAGAGTAGTTTAATTTTTGGTACGCCATTCGAGCACTTCGTCTAGTTAATATTATACCTATTAGTAGTCTTTAAAAAGTGCCGAAGAAACATTTTCCTGATGCAATGGTTTCTAATGGCGTACAAAATATCTTCACTAATACGTTACTTCGTATCGTATCTTATGAATACTATAAACTGGGCACAATCAGAAATATCTATCAATTTGACAATTTTAGTGAGAAGTGCATGCATATCTTGATATTTTCAACAATTTATATTCTAATACCTTCTGCCATATAACACTTTCTGCTTTGGATAGTAATAGGTTGGCCAAAAAGTTTTGATCGACTTCATTAAAATTTAATGCCTAATTTTTTTTATTTTTTGGATTATCCGATGCACATTTCTTGATATACAACACTTGCACGATTATTACAGAATGAAGCTTTCACAAGAAGATACTTGATTATTGTAGACATTTTAATACAAATTGAATCCACATATAAGTACTACTGAGGCCGATAGAAATGTTTTTAACTCTCACGGAGACGATGTTGCTGAACAAGCTACTGCTAGACGTCGATTCGCGTAGTTCAAAGAAAGCTGTGCTTAACACAGTTAAAAATAATCCATAGATGACTTGCCGAATGTTGGCCGATGATTTTAATTGTAGTCCTTAAACAGTTTACGACTTCCTCCAAAAACCAGGAAAACAATGAAAGAAGTCAAAGTGGATGTCACACAAGTTGAACGTTGATGAGAAGGAACATCTTAATGCATCTGATCCCTAGAGCCGCGGCATCAAACCGTTACCCAAAAAATGGCAAAAAATCGTCTTTGATTATTAATTTTGTCTTGTGTTCGAATGTAATTTATGTGAAAATAAAGGTTTTATAAAGATCGATCAAAACTTTTTGGACAACCTAGTATAGGTGTATATGGAGAAGGAAGGGGGAGAGAGTGAGAAGAGAGAGAGGAGAAAGAGAGGAGAGAGAAAAGAGACAGGGAGAGAGGAGAGAGAGTGATAAGAGAGAGAGGAGAAAGTAAGAGAAAAAGAGGGAGGAAAGGGAGAGGGGGAGAGAAAGAGAGGGAAAGATAGAGAAAGTTTATCTTTATTTACACATTTGTTTTTTGTCTGAAATAGCCGAATAGAAGACCCTCTGTGTTCTTTTACCCAACATGAAGCCATTGCTGTTTGTAGCCACTTACTCTGAATTAGACGCTAAATTTTATATGGTAACGCTGTAAACTGAGAAGGTTGTGGGCTCTTATATGTTTGCCCATTGTGTCCGGTCATCTCTGATGTGGCAAGCACCGCTCCTTAGACGGTCGCCATTGTTTCCTCTTGTTCGGGTAAACGCAGGTACTCAATTATTTTTAGTGACTGAGTAGGTCACCCGCCAGGTACCAGAGAGAGTCTGGACAAAAATTAGTATGGAGAAAACTAGGATCGATCCACATCCTTCTAGGTCTTTCTCTTGCTTTTTCTTCCCATTTCCCGTGTTATTTTTATTAGACTCGTTGATTTTTTTTATCACCTCAATGTAGTCTTTTTTATTATTTGTTAAATCCATTGCATTTCTGATTTCTGTTTTATTTTCTCATTTCTGATTTTCTCCAATAGTTTAAAGCCTGCCGGTCTTCCAATAGTTTTCATTTCGTTTGCCTATATTCTTCTTCTTTGTAAGCTGCTTGAAGTTTATAACTCTGGGCCTTATGTATTAAGTGTAAGTATTGGAATTGTTTATTTAATTTATTAATGCTTACTTTTTTCTGGCTGTTAGTCCTTTTTCGCTAAATATCTATATTAATATTATCTGTTACTACTACGCCTAGATATTTAAATTCGAGATGATTTATGGTAACTTCCTTTATACTTTAATATCACATGCAGTGTTCTTTATTTATTTTTTTTTATTAAATGGGCTATTATTTCTGGCGCTCAGATGTCTGGCTGGTGGCCTACTCAGCCACTAAAAAATAGTTGAGTACCTAAGTTCACTTCTAACAAGGGGTAATAATGGCGGTCGTCTAAGGCGCGGTGCTTGTCATATTGCCCCGCACCAGAGATGGTGCATGACGACCGGGCAAAGAGAACGAACATATGAGAGTCTTAATCTCTCAGTTCGCAGGCCGTGCTTATACGCGGACTGTTAGAGCCTTACCATTATTATATTTTTTATTATTTTGTTCATTTAAATTATAAACCGATAAGGTCTTAATGTATCTCCTTCTTTTATACCTGATGTATTTTTTAAATTTCTGTATTGTTCTTGCGTAATTGAATGTATGTTTACAAAGGTATGTTTACAAAGCGTTTGGTATGTTTATAAAGCATAAATATATTGCTTCTTGTTTTATATTATTCCTTCTGTTAATTACGAATAAAGCATCTATTGTTCCTTTCCCCGTTGTGAATGTTGTTTTTTGTCTATAGCACTTTCTGTTTTCCCTTTTAAAGAGACTCTCTGTGTAGTTTGTAAATTGTGGTTAGTTCTTAATTTGTTAGCGTTTATTTTTTTTGTACAATTTTATTCAAAACTTCTTGTAAGGTTGTTTTCTATAATGCCATAATTTCTACCATTTTGGTGGTTATCCTGTTATGTCTATTATGTCTTCTTAGACATTTCTTCTTCGGTTTATTTATTAAATTTTCGATTTTATTGTTTTTTATTTTATAGTTTTTTAAAGTATTCTCATTTTTTACAATTTCTCTTTTTTGTTTATAGTAATAAGCATTTTTTTTAATTCTCTCTGTATCTTTTATAATCTTGGTAAACATTTTGATTTTGTTCTTTTAAATATGTTCTTTGCTTCATCTGACCACCATGTTGTTTTCTGTGTGTTTGTTTTCCAAAAGGTTTTTTTTTTTAATATATTATAATTCTGACGTACCGTTGTCGTGTATATGTAAGTCTTTCATTTTTACTTTTATTTATGTTTAAATATTTCTTGCATTTTTGTCTCTGTTAACTTATCTATTTTAAGTTTATGTTGCAGTTTATCTCTTTTGTAACTTAATTTACTGATATTTTTGTTTCTACCAGGTAATGGACATTTACTAGTTCAAAACTTCTTTTGTTCTTGTCTTTACTTAATATTTTTTTACTATTATATAGTTTAGTACAGATCTGTCGCCTTTTATAATTTATTATAAGATTTTTTTATTACTTCTATAGTTGTGTTTTCATCTGGTTCGTAAACTTCGTTAAAATTCATTTTTTTATAGTTATTTGTAATTCTACTATTGATAATAGTTTTGAACTTATGTATTTCTAATTTATACTTTTCTCTATCCAATCTTTATACATTAATCACACTGTTATGTGTATTTTACTATAAATTGTATTAACAGTATTAATCCCACTATTTCAACTTTTGAATTTTGTAGTTTTATTTGCTCTTCTTTTTTATCTTTAAGTGTTTTAATATTTCGTGTTCCTATGCCTACCATATAATTTTTTATTTTTTTATTCATTTTGCTTATACTTTTATATATGTTGTTGTTCGTACTTTTAATTGGTAGATATTTTTCATATTCGCTTCCATAAACATTATCGTCATTTTTATTCGTTTTTGCCTTTTGGATTTTTAGTTTTTTACGTTCTTTCCTTGATTCAGAATTTCTGTATGTATACTTCATCTCATACCTTTCCTTTATTTATTAACTTATTAAATATTCTTAACCATTTTCAAAAAATTGATAGAAAAATTTCTCATACCATTACTGTATACTATATAGATATAGGTATATGTTGCTAAAAATAGGCCAAACGGATCGAACAAAATGTTAACAAGTGGCTTAAAAATGATTATAAATTAAAAATTCCAGGAAGCAATGAATTAAAAGCAACGATTCAGAGAAAATTTATTCAAACACCATGAAACGATTTGTGCTAGTTGCCATCTGTCGGCGTTGTTAAAACGGTGATTAATTGAACTACCTGTTATAATAAAGATTTTACATTTATGTATTTTATTTAATTCAGATTGCGACAGATAAGTCTCACCCAATAAATATTTCTGAAAAGTTTTGACCATTTTGCCATAATTTTATTAATGGGTAAGGTATGTAATAGAAAATACAAATATTGCAAGCTTATAATGTTTTATATTAGGGGGAGTTATTATTTTTTGTAATTGTAGATCAAACACTGGCGCAAGGTGTTTGATAATGAGCACAGTTTATTAATGATAATTAAGGAGTGATTAGAATCGCTTGCGAAAAACACGATTAAACCTTCCAGTGTCTTTAATATTACATTTAATAAAATAAAAATTTAAAATCGCACGTTTTGGGGTCGTAGATTTTAAATCTGAAGTCATTTTTTAATTTTGGGGAAAGGGGAGGACCCTAGAGATTTTATTTTCGAAATTGGACAAAAAAAGCGATGTGGTACTCTATTTCTAGATTTTTTGTACTGTAGGTAAGTGAAATAAACAATATACTAAGAATATTTTTATTTATTATGTACAAAAGAATATTCTTTAAAAAAAAATTATTTGCTTATTTTTTCCGTTTTTTCTTTGTCCTCTTCTTCAGCCTCTTTTGCCCCCTTATCAAAATGGAGTAATTTAATTAAATCTTGTGCCAGTTCCTTTTGGTGGTTTTGGTAAAGAGTTTATGATCGACACTAATATCACTAGAAGCCGCAAGAAAATATCTTTATTTGTCTTTCTTCTTGAAGATCGTCTCGGATGATGCACTCTATAGGACTTCAGATGTTTATTTCGCACTTATTCAGCCTCTTTCGATATCTGGCCGATTGTTAGTAATGCACTCTGGATGACATCAGCTCCATGGATTAATACCTTATGCACCGAAGTTGGCATATAACACAATGGATCAGATGCACGTGTAAAGTAGCGGCCTCTTCCACGTCTTTTTCAAAAGCGGTCACGTTTATTGGTAGTGACTGGCTAGTTTCCCTAATATAGTTCCAAATTTATTATTTAAATTCCGATCTATGCCTGTAATTTCGGCGGATTTCTCTTCTTTATCAAAAAATCAACGAGTCACATTGCCGTCATTTGTAGTCCCGCTTCCGTCCTCCTTTGGCACATCAACCAAAAGTTCAAGTCTTTGTTTGAATTTTTCTTGATTTCTTCTTTTCTTTTTTCAATTTCTCTTTATCCTCCTCTCCACAGGCTTGCTATGATTTGAAATCTAGGCGGTAAGGTACATAAATCAAGCATTCAAACAATCTTATACATGCATGTAATGTACTTAAACCGAACCTAAACGTGCTGGGTCAGCACTCTGTTTCCTAACCTCTATCAAATCATTCATTTCTTTTAAAGTGGCCTCACAAATATAACATCTAAAACTCAAGGCTATTAATCATTGTGAGACAAAATTCATGGCTTATAGTAAATGATTGTTCTTTGGTTAAATTAATAGTTGTTGGCGACAATAATTTTATTTCCTCTTCCACTCGCTTAACTCTTTTAGCTTCTTTAACAAAATCAAATTTTATTGGCCTACAAAATCGAGTCGATGATGAATTTTTATTCTGCCAAATGACTACGGTCTTTCCTTCGTGAACATATGATAGTTTAAGCGGAACGGCGCATGTTAAAAATATATTAAAGTTGCTGAAATTATGATCGTCAAATTTTTGTTTATATAGTGACTGCCCGCTACTTTCGGCACACCCCCATTTCTAGATAAGGCATAGCTGGTTGTAATTCAGTGTTTGCACAACGAATCTTTGAATCTTAAAAATGAGCAACAGACTAAAGTGTCTTTTTCGCTTTCTGTTACCGTAGTCGAATAGCAGTGACTTTTGACTTCACATATCCTATAATAGGAGGAGTATATATTTGCACCACTTTTTTCGCACCCAGTCTGGTTAATAAATATTGATCTTTGGTCAGGCCCACGTCGACTAAATATGCTAAAATTTTGCCATCGCTGTAAGGCTGAATAGTTGGTAAACCTGACTTCCTCGTCAGACTTTATTTCATCTCCGATACTAATTTCGACGCATCTAACCGACTTTCTTTCCTTAATTTCATCTGAGCAACAAAGGTCAGCTCTTGAATCGTAGTACAAGACCTGAGTTCTTCAGTTTTTTACGCTTTGTTATTACGCTACGTTCCGCAAAAGTCACAGAAGGTTTACCACTACTCGATGTTGAAGGCTCATTGAAGGTCTTCGAACACTACTGCCAGAAGGGTGGGAGTAATCGAGCGTGAAAAATCCGTTGAGCCATATCTCGTTATTATTGAAAAATCATTCGTAAATTCTCCTTGCACTTCTATATCTCTGAAAAGTTCCTTAAGCAAATATCCGTATGTTGCGCTTTAGTCTGTCCTCCTTCGGTATAGATGTTTCCTCGGTGTTTAAACGGTTCAAAATGTGCTGGATTAAAACATCAACTCTATCAGATTGAACCTCAGCGCTGTTTAGCAATATCTCTGCTAAATTGCGACGATTTTCTCTATACAAAGGCATTTCTGAAACAACACAAAAGAGAAAATATAGGATAGGTAATTGAAAAATGATAAAATAAAAAAAAATGATCACTTTATATGGAAAATATTAAATTAGGCGGCCCGTGCATACACTTGCTCAATTATCAAAAAGTGGCACAAGTATGAGCAAAATTTCTTTTTATATCTTCAATAAGTTACAACATATATATACAGTAATGGTATAACCAATTTTTCTAGCAATTTTTGAGTAAAAATCGTTAAGAATCTTTAATAAGTTTATATGGTGTTCAGTCATGATCTGAATTTTAAGACTAGTAAGTTTAATCCATTCGATAGGCGGGAAAATTAAATAAAATTTTATTTTTTATATATCGTAGTTCATATGTGACTGTCAAAGCGTAAAGGTCGGTTTTCGTTCTCACAGCTAGAAAGTTCAAGTGTTATCTTATCGCGAAGCCGTTATACAATTTATTTATTCATAACTACCGTTATATATACCGTGTACACAAATTATAATTAAGAAGCAAACACAAAAAGAAGGTTCGTAAACACCTAATTCTTAATTCAACATTAATTCTAATCCAATAGAAATTCATCAACCGATTCTAGAACCTAACATCTAATATTAACTTATAATGAATAACCCAACTATACAATACCAAACACAACAGTTTACTCTAGAACAGCAAATTCCTTTTAATTACATCTTGCTAATTTTGCGGCAAACATTACAACGACACCTCTACAACATGCTGCACTACTAAACAACTACTCAAATATAGATTACTCTAGACTACAACTACTGAGAATGTAATCAAGAAGCAAGAAAGGGGGAATATTCAACCAAATCAAAAAATTAACTAAGAAGTTGTAATTAACCGAAGCACAAAAAGAATCATTTCGTTCTACTAAACAGGGAAACAAAGCCCAAAAGAGAATAATTCAGTCAAGACCTCCCCTCCTCCCCCAATATTTATAATGTACATCTGGACGACAATAGAAGTTGAACAGTACCACAGAAAAGCAGTTACAAAGACCGTAATTAAAGTAAATTGTGAAACTCTTGACTCTTACAGGAAATTAATTAAAGAATTTAAAGAGCAAGGTATCTACCACCATGAGTATCAATTGAAAGAAAAATGGGCATTTGGAATATTAATAAAACACCTAAATCGTTCTACCAACTTAAATGACATTGTGAAAAAACCACCAAAACACGGGCACCAAGAGACAGAATTATTAAAGAGCATGTTATTAGCTGATACAAAACCAATTCATAACAATAAAGAAACCTATAAAATAGCTGGTCTACAAAACATGATTTTACAAATAGAAGTTTTGCTATCCATCAAAAACAAAATAATATAATGTGTGGGCGCCAATAATACTCTAAATTCTATTGCAAGAAACCCTAAGCATGTGTTAAATATGGAAGGCTTCAGAACACTAAAGACTACAATAACAAACACCTGGAAAATGTACCTTAGGCAGGGGAAACGACCCTGTTAATTATTAAGGTCGTGAACACTATATTAACCTAGCCAAAGAGAACGCCCCACCAATACAAACCCATACATGCATAAAAACATTGGACCTACACTAGTCAAATCAACAAAGTTATGCCGACATCACAAAAAACATGCAAGACAAGATGCAGACACAGCTTTTATAACAGCAGATTTTTGAGTTAATTCAAAACCTATTCAACAAAATAACATGTTTTTCAACCTGCTCTTAAGGGTAATAAATCAAATAAATTAAACCACAAAAAGACATTGGGACCGATGAATAACAACGAAAAAAACTAACTGCTAAAAACTCAAAAAGGAAAAAACTGTTCCTAAATATCAACGAGTTTTCCAACTTATTAGCTCACCAACAAAATAAAGCACTGGACTTACTAGACTTCTTTGACACCACCGGTATCTCTCCAGCTTACACGGTGATCGCCTCTAGCTACGATCTTACATCAAAGCACCATCAGCACAACTATCATTACCAAAAAACCAATTCCTAAACTTCACAACTCCAAAACAAACTGGGACGCCTATAGACGAATAATTTAAAAAACACATACCTATATACCAGACTACAATCATGAGAAAATATAGAAGATGAGACAAATAACACAATTAACAGCCATTCAAGCCACTTGATATGCAGAATCTTAAAAGCTCCTCACAACATTTCACTCAAAATTAAAAAATTATAACTAAAAAAAGAGCTAAATTAATGAGGAAATGAAGGCATTCCCCAGACAGCAGAAGAAAATACAATTTAATAAGCAGCAAATTGAATTCAAAACTGCAACAAACGAGAAATTGTTTTTTCGAAAAATACATCTCCAATCTAAATAGACACAAAAACTTTATCTGAAAATTAATTAACTTAGTAAAACTCAACAATTATTGCTCTACTCAGTATCTTCTAGCGGTTTCCTGCAGATAGGCACACTGTATGGACTTCTCCTAATTCAACTGTCGCGAATGCCTGATCATGGCATTTATTCAAACACGCGATTCTAGAACGAATCAGAAGGTTCCGGAACTCTGGCATAAAGGTTGCTAATAGATTGCTAAAGACTTCTTGAATAATCACTTTATGATATGTCTTAAAATATACAATTTAAAAATCGTCTGAACAATAATTTCAAAGTTCTGTTATAGACCTATTCGTTGCTCTGATTGAGCTCACTTTTTCGTTTACTGAACTCAACATTTTGCTCTCTCCAGATCCTGGCGGCTAGGCTGCAGATTACACAACCTATGGATTAATCAGGCCCTGATCATGGCATTATTAAAAACACGTTAAATTAGCGTTTGCAAAAAATTGTTAGACTGTTAGAACACCACCTATATCTTTTTACAATTCAATAACATCGTCCTACATAATTTTGTTCTGAAGATATTTTGCCTTTGGTTGTCTTTAGATTTATCTGATTCTGTTTGAAGAAGATTAAATGTTAAAATTAAAACTTAATAAAATACCATCGTTAAAATCTACATTTCCAACAAAAAGTCCGCTGTTAGAACACTAGCATTTATAGTGAAACATAAATAGACCATCGGTATGAATCAAAGGGTAAATCTGTGCCGATCAACATCCATGACGAATAAACCGTCTTGCGAACAGGTCTTGCCGCTCAGCAGAGCCCCGCAGTTACAAATAATTGCTCCTATAAACGCGCGTATCAAAGTCCATCACGCGAGCACTCAGCCTTGATAACGTAGCGGCGGTGGGTTTTTCGCCGGCTGCGGCCCATCGCCAGTCACGCCGTCGACCGCTGCGGAGCTGGTGCGTACCCAAAAATGTCGCTGTTCGGGAAACTGATCTTCCTCGCCGTGCTGAGCTTCGCGGTGTTCGTTGGCATAAAGATCAACTCCCTGCTGGAGGTCCCGGAGAAGCCGAAGCTGGAGAACACGTGGTGGGGCCCCGGCAAGCCGACCAAGGAAGACACCTCCATCAAGCCGTTCAAGATCAACGTCCCCGATGAGGTAAGACTCCGTAAGCGGTAGAAGAGCTCCACGTTGCTGGCGGAAGCCTTGAACCCGTTCACGGTTGAGGTAAACCGCTGATTATTGTGGAGATACCCGTACACAACGGAAGCCTCCGAAAGGTCGCGGGATGTTCATATCTTATCTGGAATTTTTATTTGCATTGGCCCGCCAACAGTTATATAATAATGTCAGTTGCTAGGGAAGTGGTTATCATAGCGATGATGATCTTTCAATTTTTCTGAGATCTTTGACCTTTTGAGGGCAGCAAAAGCTTAGTTCTCAATGATTATTTTGCTCGTTTAAGTGTAGACTACTTAAAATTCAACGTAGAGTTTTATCTTTGATAAATTCCTTATACTGGATCGTCGAAAGGCTGTCGCCCCTCTTATATGCATGCTTAATTCCCTCTTAGGTAACACAAGTTAGCTTCACATAATTAACAACCTGTGATGTTTGACAAAATTAGCTGAGAACATGGCCCCAGAGCTGCTATACTCGAATTTATTGAGTGGTTTGACTACAAAAAAACCCAACTTTAAGTTATAGCCAAGAGGTACTGGGAATTTGATCACCAGGAACTGCCAACAGGGCAACTCACAGCAAGCGATTTGATCGCAAAAGAAGTGATGAATTCGTCCGCGAATTGAAAGGATCGAAAGGATCACTAATCTGGAAAAATGAAATGGGCGCGGCGAACTTGACAGTCAGTGTAACAATATACCAGAACCTGCACTACTACTTTTTCATCCTGGGGAACCGCAAACTCTTTACTGAGAAAAACAATATAGACAGGGAGTTAAAGGCCCAAGCACTGCTGAACTACATCAAGCGCGACAGCGCTAGCTTGCTGAAATTTTCAGATGAAAAGAAATTCATCCGGAACAGGAACGTGAATCGTCAAGATGACTCTGAAATGCCTACCGTCAGGCTCTGTGATGGTGCTGGGGCTTATAAGCAGCGAACGTGATGTTATAGCGCCCATTTCTTTAAGAAGGCCTGAAGTTGACGGCCGACAGCTGTCGGAGGCAGTTATCATGCCTAAATAAAGGAGGTAGCAGTTGGGTGGGGGTTCTAGCAAGATTTCAAGAACCCACAAGGCAAAGAAAACCTAAGCATGGCTGTACAACAATTTGTGTTACTACTGATCTTCCGACTTGACTACTACGTGTGTGGCGTAATCGAGACATTATAACACTTAGGACAGCTTAAGAACCTCCAACATGGAGGCCAATGACAGATATAGACAAAGATTATGTTATGTTGGCCTGCAACATGTTTAGATCTCGGTTAAGAAGGTCATGGCCATCGATGGGCGTTACACTGAATTATATATATAAAAAAAATTATGAGTGCTGCTGCTGCTGCTGCTGCTGTCACACAGGTCAAAGGTCTGGCAGGTAATATATTTCCGGAACCGCAAGCGATAGAAAATTTTCGTTTGAGAGCGGGTAATAAAGCACTTATATATAAAAAAAATTATGAGTGCTGTCACACAGGTCAAAGGTCAAAGGTCAAAGTTCAAAGTTCAAAGTTCAACTCTAACTGGGTTTACGTAAATGCGTTGTCATGGCAACGGCGTACGTCAATTATGTCAAACAGAGCTTTTTAATCGTGTTTTTATTATTTTTAAAAACTACTATGCGAAGCATGTCGGAGTTGGACAAGCTCTCCGGGGGGGGGCCGCTGCCAGACCTCGTTATATATATAAAAAAAATTATGAGTGCTGCTGCTGCTGCTGTCACACAGGTCAAAGGTCAAATCGTTCGTGCCTTTCCGTGCCGACCCGAGCGCCTCCGAAGGACAAATTTCGGCCCGGCGACAGGCGCGACCGAGGTAATATATTTCCGGAACCGCAAGCGATAGAAAATTTTCGTTTGAGAGCGGGTAATAAAGCACTTATATATAAAAAAAATTATGAGTGCTGTCACACAGGTCAAAGGTCAAAGGTCAAAGTTCAACTCTAACTGGGTATACGTAAATGCGTTGTCATGGCAACGGCGTACGCCGATTATGTCAAACAAAGCTTTTTAATCGTGTTTTTATTTTTAAAAGCTACTATGCGAAGGGGCTCAAGCATGTCGGAGTTGGACAAGCTCTCCGGGGGGCCGCTGCCAGACCTCGTAATATTAACATTTATCCTGACGACCTTGTACTTAGACGATACCGAACAAACTATTAGTAGTTCTATACATTTTTCTATTTTATTGGCAGAAGATATGGCTACCTGCACTCAAATATCTATTAAATTGCAAATGGCTTCTGCCTAGACTTCTAGCATAAGACATGCCTTGCTGGGTCTTATACATTAACACACTTAAATGCGAGTGCATCTTGCATTCAATAGCGATTAAATACGGCTGCTCTGCGGTTTGGGTGTAATTTGACCAAAATTAGGCCACTCCATGAGTTATTAATAAATTTCGGATAAACTTCTGCCGAATCAATTGCATTTTTTAAGTAAGGAAAATTAGGTTAGCTTGCTCGTTTTTTAATTTGAGAGAATTGTTTTTCTTTTAAATGACTCTGATAATTTGTGGTCTAGGTGACAACATAGATGTGTCCTATATGCACCTGGAATTTTTCTTGTGAATAATCGTGAGTCATTACTACCACACTAAGAAAATTGAATCTACAAAGTGGGGAATATTTAAATGATTGATTTGTTTATTAATATTTTTAAATATATTTGATGATGTACACCTCTTTAAACCACATTCCCTGTTGCTTTTTAAAGACACCTTTTTCTTTTAGTTTCTTAATTGTGTTTGGTTTGGTAGCATAAATCTTGCCTTAAACATCCCCACAGAAATAAGTCAAGGACAATTATATCTGGCGATCATAATTCTTATCACTTCCATCGTCCATTTTGCTGTGAAGCATGTCGCACCATCTTGTTAAAACCATAAGTTTCTCCACTTAAGATCTTTAATTTGAGAGACCAAGAAGTTCTTTATCATATTACGGTAAAGCTCTTTGGTGAGAAAAAAATTTGCTGCTTTATCCTCAAAAGAATAAGGTCTGAGTACAGCTCTCAAAAAAATATTCCGCACCAAACTGCAATCAAACGTGGATTTCATGGTCGTTTGTGAATAATGTGAGGGTTAAGAAAAGGCAGTTTTGCTTGTTAATATGCACAAATAAGTCAAAATGGACCTTGTCGTTTATTGCGAGTTTTTCAATAAAATACTTCTCTTCAAAGCTAACTTACAGTATTACATTATTACGTTCACAATGTTTTTGATGATCTCCAGGCCTTATACACTTCATTGAACTCTTTCAATATATTTTGAACGATACGATCACGACCAGACCTCTGGGGAAATTTCTTTAAACTTTCTTTAGTTCAATACTACGATAAAAATATTAAAATAAAATAAGTAAAAGCAATAAAAACACACAAGGGCAAATAGAAACTAATACAAAAGAAATAGTAGAAAACTAGAAGAAACATTTTACAAGCAAATATCAAATGTTAACCACAGAGCAAAATATAAACAGAGAGGAACAAATAGATTATCAACAAGAAATTAAGAAAGAAGTTGAGGATGCAATACAAAAATTAAAACTGGGAAAGCAAATGAAGAATACGATATAGTTCTAGAAATAAAAGGGGGAGGGGAAGGAACATAATGAATATGGACTATATACAAAAACAAAAAAAACAAATACCTAAGGAGTGGGAAAACAATTTATTAATACTAATATACGGCCTATCTATTTAGCTCAATGAGTTACATAAAAATATTAGAAAAATAGACTAAAGAACATGTAGAAGCAAAATTAGGAAGAGAACAAGCAAATTTTAGACCAGGAAGTCAGAGAAGTGATGATATATGGGGAAATTAATGCAAATAAAAATAGAAGAAGCAGAAAAATTGTATCTAACATTTATAGATTTAAAATCAGCCTTCGAAACAGCGGGCAGAAGAGAAATATGGAAAACATCGGAAGAGGTAGAAGTACCTAACTCCTTAATAAACACAATTAAAAGTACATATGGGACAGTTAGACCAAAAGTACAAATTGCTATTTATCATTATCCTGAATAAGATTTTTAAACGTGGTAAACAAAAACATCAGTTGTTTAGTAGTTGTGTAGAACTCTAAAGCCAGTTAAACTAAGGAGCCTCTTATATGCGGATGACATGGTACTAATAGCAAATACTAAAAACAAAACGCAAAAGCTAGTGAACGCATTGAAATATAAAAATGGAAATAAACATAAATAAAGCAAAAGTGATGGTCGTAAATAAATAACAAAAAGACAACAAAACAACAAAGACATTAAAGATACTACACTACATAGAATAACAACGTGGAAAATAGAGATATAACAAAAACAAGAACCAATAAAAAAATAAAAAATTAGCAATTGAATATAGCGATAATGAAAAAAAGTTACAAAAAATAATGAAAATTGAAAAACCAACAAAAAGAAACATAGAGGAAGACCAAAAAGAACGCGAATGGATGAAATTAGAGAAATAGGTTTAGAAAAAGGAAAAAAGTAGATGAAATGAATACTCTAACAAGAATCAAAAAGAATCAAAAGGAAGAAATAGATACAAGACACGGATCCCCGATGCCTGACAAGACAGGCAAAAAGAATCGAAAAGTTTATAGCTAACTTTTTAATTAAAAGTAGTAATAGAAGGAAATGTGTATATTTTAATTTAAATTTATAAAAACTCATGTAAAAAAGACATGTTTATTAAGGCATTATTAATAAATAATAGAAAGAATAAGTCAAGAGACAGAATCGACATAAAATTAAGCTGAGAGTTACCGTGTGATGTAATGTTTGTCTAACAATCAAATATAAATATTAAGAACAATTCAAAGATTGTAAAATCAATGTAAACACATCATCATTATTTGTCGTGCCAATACGCAAATAAGACGAATATAGCTGCTTGTGTCCTTCCTTTTTAACATACTTTTAGTCTCAAATATTATTAGCAAATGGAATAAAACAGGTGGACTTAGTATTGCACAATGTTAATTTTGTACACTCCATTAACACTAGACAACACTCAATATATTAAAACAGTTCTTCAAACAGTTCACAAATTTTGTAATCGGCTATTCCACATTCTTGGAAATGCCAGCTTTTAACAATACATAGGTAATTAAGTAAATTAGCATAAATAAAACAGAAAAGTTGGTATGATTTATGTAATTCAAACTTATAAGTAGAATTTGACGTCACAGGGTAAGAGCGTCTATGATTGGTTGCAGCTGCGTGCTTATCTTTTTACGAGTATTGCTTTCCTCGTTCCACTTATGCAGCATCATTAAGCCTATTACATCACTTTAGGTGGGAAACCTCTTATACATTTTTTACTTTCCTTATCCGATAATAAGGAAAGTAATGTAATCGGCGGAAATTTGACCTACCCAGTTTTTCACATTTCTGGACGAATTATAGCCTCAGGACACCAAAATGTTGGTTTGAGCCATTGGTTCGTGTGTGTGTGTGTCTGTCGGTCTGTCAGTAAACAGGATATCTCGAGAACCGTAAGAGCTAGAGACTAGAAATTTGGTATGCAAGTTTCATGTAGGTAGGGGACGCAGTGCGAAGCTTTTGGTAAAAATCGGCCTAGTCGTTTGGTCGCAAGGTCACAAAATCGGTCGCAAAGCGGTCGCGAATCGAAACGGCTGAAGATACAAAAAAATTATGAGAATAAAAATGATTTGTTATCATGAGATAAACATGAATTTAAAATAAAAGTTGGTAAAGTAGGAACTCGAAAAAAAATTTAAGCTGGGGATTTTTAATATAGCGGGTGTTCATAAAATGTTTCGGGAAATTTATATTACCGGATAGATCAGACCGAGACAAACAAAAAATTACAATTACATTTTTAGATCCGAGGTCAAATAAATAAGTTATAGCCGATTAAAAATTAATTAAACGGACCAATCACAGCGCGCTCGGAGAGCTTTCGGGCCGACTGCGGAAGGACAGGGGGGAGCGCTTGGCCGCTAGGAGGGAGTACGCAGGCGATAATGGGGAAGGCCGTGCGGCCGAGCTCGCACGGTTAGCTTCAGTGACGTAGCAAAATTTTAAGTAATTGTCTTGTACTGTTTATTTTAATCAGCTTTTGAGTGTTGGACTCGCGCCTCGTTCTTTTTTAAAATAACAAGTTTCGGGACGAGAGCAGCGCCGGGCCGAGACGATGGACCCGGTATAATATATAATAATAGGATAAGGAAAGTCGTGTGCTGTTCACATCAGATTTTTTTAAATAATAACTGAAAAAAGTGCAAAAATATATCTCCCTTATTTTTAAAAATCTCTCTAATACAGAAAGTCCATTTATGGCCCATTACTGGTACTTACAATTAGTCTAACAAGGCTGTTTGCAATGTAGTTTCCAATTAACTGTGATTTACTTATAAAGTTCGACTATAAGGAGAAACAGAAAACCCAGACTAATAAGGTAAAAACAAAATAAACTTGTTGCTGTCTTAACATAATATTAATGAAATTATTTTTTTATTTGTTTTTTTAAACATGTTTAGAAACGAAATACTTTAAGTTATTTTGTTAACTTAGAAACTTAGAATTTGAAAATAGATCCTTTCCTGTCTTGACGCGGCTTTTTCACCGAGAAGACATCTACCTTATTTAAGGTCCATCGGCCATTTCAGTTTCAATCTTCTGTTATTGTGTTCTTGAAAAGAGATTGGAAGAGAAGATTGTCTTGAGATTCTAATTGTTTAATGTGTTTTCTGTATCTTTGTTACATTATTTCTTGAATAATTGGTATATTGCAATCTTGATAAAGCATCTCACCTGTGATGTACCATAGAAGATTTTTAATTGTGCGCAAGGAATAATTAGTACATCCTTACAATTCCATATCATAAGTCTATAGGGGCACAATTATAGCTTCATATATCAAAGTTCTATTTACTAGGAGTAATTTTGAATTTTTACCTAATAATCGCTATGGTTTTTATTTTAATTGGTTTTTCTTTTTCGTTATATGCTCTTTCTAAATCAACTTGCTACTTTTATATTATTGATAATTCGCATATTTGTAATCTACTCATTATTTAAGTAATAAGCAAATTATTTAGTATTATAACATTAGTGGGGACTCGGCCAGTGCTACCCCAGAAAATTACACTAAATAAGATCTTGTGGCCAATGACGCTTCAGTCTTCTGGTTGTTGGGGTGTTCGCGAGCTGCTGTACTAATTCATTTTGATGGTTAGCTAATTTTTGATTATATGCACGTGCAAGTCTCCGTATTTCTTCAACTACATAAGGTATGTTTAAGTCTGTGTGGAGTATTTCATTTGTTACGTACCAGGAGGCGTTTGTCATGAATCATAAGGTTTTAAATTGAAATCTCGGAAGTATCTTGGCATGGGAAGCCTTGCTATAGCCCCAGAGCTGAATTTCGTAGCCCCAGATGGGCTTTTGTAACAACTTGTTGGATAATGAAAGTTGGGAGTACCTACCGATTAACCATTCCACTTGTTTGTTTTGAGGTCAAGTTGTTTGCTTTGACCTTAATATGTGTTCTCCGTGTCATTTTATGGTCAAAATGCAGCTCGAGGTATTCAACTTCAGTCTTCACTGGAATTGGTTGTTGATTGTTGTAGGCATTTATTTTTAAAAATATATCGTGATTAACAGTAATTCTCCACGTCCTGAACCAGTTGCTTAAGAGCTCTAGGAGTCTCTGTAATTAGGGCGCTGCTGATTCTGCATTATTGTTGACTGCCAAGATAGCCGTATCGTATGAGCTACAGAAGTAATCCCAACACGCTTCCCTGTGGCACCCCGGAGTTAATTTGGCAATAGCTTGATACAAAGTTGTTCAGTTTGACTTGAAACATCCGTTCACTGATTGTGAGATATGACTTTAGTATTAGGTAGAGTAGGGAAGTGTCGTTTTAATTTACAAAGAAGGCCGATATGCCATACCTTATCGAAGTCCCAAAAACGCCGCTTCAAAAACTCTTTTTGTCTTGATGATTTTGGTAACTATTCGATGACTTGCTTGAACTGTTGGAGGACCTTCTCGAAACCCAAATTGAGAGGAAGGAAGTATATCATTTAGATCGACTGTTTTATGGATTCGCTTAAGGAGTAATTTCTCGAAGATTTTGGACTTAAGCGGGATTAAGTACTTTACGTTTGATGCTCCTGAAATTTTTATAATATTATATATATATATAAACTGATGGGCATTGTTGTCTTCTTGTTATATAATTCGCATATATTGAATATGGTCGTTGAGATTTAGTTTCGTTAGTTTTAATTTTCCACGATAAATTTTCCTCTCGATAAAGGCGATATTCCTAGGGGTACAAAATGTTTGTGGATTTACAAGAGTTCTCTGCAAATATTCTCATTATAGTGTAGTCAGTTGTTGGGAGATCAAATGTATGATTAGGCATAGCATTGGCCCCCATAACAATGCCCTGGGGTACTCCTAATTCGATAAGTTAAGTCGAGAATATTCAATAAATAATAATATTTATTTTTACCCATTTTATTTTTTCTAAATCTTTCTACATGGACAGTCTGTCAGATGAAACTATGGCGGCCGTTTTGAAAAAAACTACGATATATATTTAAAAAAAAATTACATTGATTGTACAAATTTAACCTTAACTTTCATGCAAATTCATCAGTAGCGCGTCTAATCTCCACCACGGAAGGAGTCTCCAAATTTTCGAATTTGTCGCGAGAGCTGATTCAAATTGTAGGGTCCCATTCTGCGTAGTTTCATCTTAATATAGGTAAGTCCAAACATTCTCGATGGGATTGGCATCGGGGACTGAACCGGTCAATCCAAAGTCAACGCCATTTTGCTCCTTCCACGAGCTACACGCTTTACTTCAATGTTTCGGGTCGTTGTCCTCCTGAAGGCTCCACTCCTGGTCCTATTTTACAAACCAACGTTTTGCAGTCGGCCATAAAGCCTTGACAGGGTGTTTTACGGTCTGTTAGAGCAGCCTGCTTCTCGATGTTGTCCAGGAACGTTTTAAGATCGGGCATTCCCAAAAGGATGCTTTGTCAGAGAAATCACGTTGACTCGGTCTGAGTTCTCTTGCGCCCTCGCGAGACATTTCGTAACGTGTTTTTCACTCAACAAAGGTTTTTCCAAAGTGCTTTGATATTGTACGTCATTAGCATGCAAATTCACACGATAGTATCGTACGACATTTCAACACCTTTTTGCGTAAAATTTCGGCACATTTACGGAGAGTCAAATTAGGATTTTTGCCGCAGGACTCACGATTTGGAAAGTCATCAAGATTATGTACCGCCAAATACCGGTTCACCCATTTGCTTACAAACTGCCGCAATTTTGCCATGTATTTCGCGATGGCTGTACCAGTCATTTTCAAATCCTTAGGGTGAGTACAAAAATACAACCTCGTAACGCAAATCTTAAGCGACGCTTATTTTGTTTAACTTGCCAAAATTTAGCTAGTGAACAGGATTTACGACAAAGGTTTCCTCTACATTTGCCGATAATCATCCCCACGATTTTATCCAACAGACGTTACCATTTTCATTAAATTCTTTTTAGAGGCCTTTAGAATTTATTAATTCTTTTTTTATTAATTCTAATTGACTATTAATATTTTTCCGCCATGTTGTCCCGTGATTTCTGTGGTTCATCAGAGCTGTGTTGATTATATTGTTATTCTCTCCAAGGAATGTATAGCTCTGTTCAATTCCACTTTTCCCATTTTATTTTTTTTCCACTCCTCGTTTTCAAGTTGCCATAGATCTACATTTGACATACTGTGATATTAATTTATAAAAAGTCGACCACCCACCTAATTTTCAAAATACTACCTCCCGGAATGTGGCTTGGAGTTAATAAACTTAGACTTTTCTCAACATCTTTCACATAAATGAAATCACGTGATTTTGCAGAGATCTGAAAGCTCTAAGTCTAGTAAAAACGCTGCGCGTGATAAAATCTCTGAACCCAGGTTGGCGATCGCTAGCAATACCATAGCTTGACCAGATGCTTATAAATGACATGACCCGTTATTTCGCCGTGTAGTACATCAATTCTCTTCTAAACTTGTTCCAGTTTCTTATTTTCGTATCTCTTTAACTGTTTAAGAAGGTCAACATTATGCAACTCATAATTTCCATTGTTTTACCGTTAGAACTACTTCTTGCATGTCCTTTAAAATAGCATCCTTTCCTAATATCGTACAAATCAGTTTCTGAGCTCCGTCAGTAATTTATGTCAGTTGAAATGCGAAAAAGTCTGTTACGCATATTTCATCTACTTTTGCCGTTAAGTGATATTATTACCTCATTTGATGTTCTTTCAATTCTCATCTCTATTTTGCTTATATTAATTGTCAAGCTTGCTTATTTTGCTTTTAAACTCTTAAGTGTAGTATTATATTTAGGGCATTCAAAAATAAATAACATTGCTCTTCGTAACTCTGATTGTGTCGTAAGATTAAAGTGTGCGAAAATAGACTATATCACTACGTGATGGTGATACCAGGTGACGTTGCCGAAACGCACCGAAGAAACGTAATCTGACATTCATGCAGTGCAGTGGACAAAGCAAAAAATCATAGAAGCAGATCATCATAGGCAGTGATGGACGACACGTTTTGTTAGTACGTTTTGGGCGCGAGGTTAATGGTTCGTGTTTTACTAAATATTGAAATTTAAAACGGTAAGGATTTCCCTTGTAAAAGTAAAAGCAGCTAGCGCCCAACAAATGAGAGCAAGTCATACATTGTACAGCAAATCTCCGACTTAATAATGACAAACAGGCAAATCAAATTTGATGCGCTGGCGAGTACAACATCAACTGTCCATCACCCATGAGGATTTGAAGATGACAAAAAGTGTGCATAATGATTTCCACATATTTTGACTGCTCAATAGAAACAGGCGCACGTGTAGATTATGCCAGCAGTAACTGCAACTATATAGCGTGGGGATTCGTAGATGTTCTTCGAGCGTCTGGCTGCAGCAAGTAAACCTGGTTTTAACCGAAAAAGAATCGCTAGTTTATGAAATATTTACACATTGGAAACCCTTGCCTTAAAAAAATCCACAACCGAAATTGTTTATTTCAAAACAAATGTCAATTGTCTTTTGGAATCAGGAGAAGATTCTGGTAATGGATTTGTTGCCCATTGAAGCGATTTCGTCGACATATTCAGCAACACCATTTACACAAAAGACGCAACGTGTTGATTCAACATGACAAGGTTTAAACATAGTATGAATGAAGATTGCTGTGTCAGGTGATAAACTAGACGGTGTGCCGGTTAAGGTACTTGACTGTTAACCATCTCTACTAACATTCTGCTCTCATCTTAGTTGTCAACCACTTTTTTCAAGTTCGAAAATTGGCGGTTTTGCTCTCGCACAGTTCTTTTTGGCCAACTGGTCCGCATATTTGTTCCCCAAAGTCACGACGTGCGTTTTGCTCCAATAAAGTCGGATATTAATTTCGCCGTTTTATGTTGTTAAAAAAAATAGCATTAACTTGCTGTCTATTTTAATAATATACTTTGGAATGATTTTTCCGGATTTAGTGATGTCTTGCACAAAAAATGTGTTCTAATATACATATTCTCCTTACGTATTCCCTCATAGTTTGTTCGTGACACGTCTATGCAGTAGCACAGTTGCCGCCCCTGGATCTCTTTTTCCGACTTTGCCGGGCGGCAGTTCAAGTTTCTCTTAATATTACTTTTCCAGTGCGGTTGTCAGCCTTCAACCGCCTGCAAAATAAAATGCAAAGGCTGTGATTGATTGAATACAAACGTAATTGTGGTGGCTTCGTATTTGTTATATTTATCGTAGTCGCAAATTTCCTGTCACAATATTCGCTTTAGTGAAGGCCTCTAAACAACAATAAAAACCCGAGTCAGGATAGACGATTCAAAACTACTTCCTAACAGTTACAATATTACACAAGGGTGCAGACTAATTGACCTTGAATTACTATTACAGTCTCTAGCTGTTTAGTCTTTAGTCTTTGGTTTCATATCGCGCATTAACATTAATTTGCCCAACACCAACGTGCTCATTACAAGTTTCCATCTATGCAAATTTCTGCGTTTCTAAAAGTTCCTCGATCTTGTCCCGCGTTTGTGTTATAGAATGATTTTGCTCTGTGCTTGGTGATGTACTTTAGATACTTTCAAGTCACTAATAACTCGTACTGGAAAATGGTGAATCAGTCCAGAAGTTTAGCTCGTTCATGATAGATCTCGTCTCCTCTCATGACTACGGACGCGATTTCTGCTCTCTATGTATCCGCCCGCGAGGCATTGTTGCGCCTCAGGTTCCTCTTTGCTGAATAGAATCCCATCCTTGGTCAGGTGTCCCCCATCTTCTTTCTGAACCGCTTTTTATCTAAGTTACTGCTCTGGGCTACTTTATTTTACAGGAGACAAACCGGAAACGGCTGACAATCAGTTCAGAGTAATAACTTGACAAAAAGTTTCTGATTTTCTCTCTGTGCAAAATAAAGTTGAAAGGAGGTTACTGGTTCTATAGTAATGTTGTTTTAGTGGCTGAGTCTTATAAACACTTTACCACAAACATTTTTCACTAATCGCGATGCCGCTTCGATTCTATAGAAAAGTTGTATCTCCCGACTTTTTTACGAAAGTTGATTATCGATCTGTACTTCTAGGTAACGGATTTAATCCTTGCAGCAGACGCGCTCGCCGTTCAACAAAAAGGTCAGTCTTTCTTGCTCTGGTCTTATCCTGAAAAGTACGACCTTGGTCTTTTTTGCATGAAATCTTTGCGGTATCCATATTGAGTGCTTCATTACTGCGTGCTTTTAAAATTTTAAATTAAGCCACCTGAACTAATAAAAAACTATTGTCTGCTAACCCCACAATCCGGCATTCTTACAGCAATGAACTCTTAATATATTTTAGTATACCAGCTTCCACTGCACCGGTCCGGAGCGCAAACCCCGAAAGCATCCTCTCGTCTTGTCACCTCACGATCCCGTTTTCTGTTTCGACCTGCGATATTCTCTCGGTAAAGCAGTAATTTACTAGTGGGCAATTTCGGATTAACACGCGTTGTCGAACACCCCTGAAATACCTGACGCTATTAGCGCGCATCGTAATGATCCGCCCTAAAGCTTTTCAAACTACTGATAGCTCGTGCAAGATACTCGTGTTGGTTGGATCCTTCAACATTACTAAAAGATGCCTAGCTCCAAACTTGCATAGAAAATACTCTTAAAAATTGCTGACGTTATCTCAAAAGCTTTCAACAAACATAAATTTTTTCGCGTTAATTCAAACATTGGTTTGCCAGTTGCCGATGATCGTATTCGTTTTGCGCCTAATCGTGATCTAATCCACGCCATTCCCTTTGATGTTATTGTCAAGAAGGTATTTTTTTAAACAAAAATCTTGTATATTGTAAGCAAGTTTAAATACGTTTCGTCTGCTTTTCACGTATTTTCTAACACTCGTTGAGCTTAGAGCGATTAATTTACATGGTTCAAAATAGTTCTTGTTGACCTTCTTCGGCGCGTAACGGTACCAAAGAACTGTCGAATTCGGAATTCGCAAATATTATTCGAAAGCTGATTGATCGAAATCTATCTGAACCTCTTCTTCACTGCTCTAATTGATGCTACACTTTCATCTTGTTTTCTAAAAGTTCTATTTAACAAATACATGTAGCATTTTTTGTAATTCGATGATGGAATAAATGTAATCAATAAATAAGATGTACAAAATGACATAGGAAAGTGAACTCATGTGAGTTATATGCGGTCTGCAGTAAATACCTTGATACACAAATTGTAGCTCGTGCCTTATATAAGTGAATTTTTGTAAAGGCCTGGGAACTTTCAGGCCGAATGGTAAATTTAAAAAGTCCAGTTTACTTCCACTTTCCTATCATAAATATCGCATCTGTTTTGCACAACTTTATTTGTAATTTTTCCTCTTTATTCATACTTTTATTTTAACAGAAATTAAAAAGATATTTTCTCCCGCTTTACATCTTTTGCTGCCACACAGCTCTAATATTGAAGCTTTTATATTAGTATGTATTTCTTCTGATAGTTCATTTATTTATTATAATACAATGTAGTCGTGGAATTCGATCCCATAGCTTTTTCCGATTTATTCTATCAAATATCTTGATCAAACTCTTTCACAATTCCTGTTAATTTTTACTAACCATAAGACTATTCGGGGCAACCAAATAGCTTTGGGACATACTTTAAAATCATTTTTCTTTAAAAAAAAATTAAACTTTATTTTATGATTTAATCGTCTACAGCTGCAGCAACAATTAGGTCATTGTAAAAATATTGCTTAATGCCTTTTCTATGACATTTGCTAACGTTGGATAGGTAATAAAACGTTTGTCCCAAGTAAGCAAATGAGTAGTCTTGCATAAACCATACAACTGCTAGTTCATTTACTTGTACTTAGCCCGCATTATTGATGAGTATCCAATTTGCGTTGTTTTTATAAATTGTGACGTCTTAAAAGTCAACAATACGAAGGGTAAAATATCTGCTTTAAACTATCCTATAGAATCACTGTACTTAATTAGATCGTTCTACTTTCATGAATAAATTATTATCATTAGTAATCGTTTGAATGAGATTAGCTTAATAAACATTTAATGGCTCGTATTTCTGTTCAAAGTATGCATGTAATTTGATCAGGTTGAAATTGCTTAACAGTCGCTCTAAATTGGCAAAATGTTTCAACTCAAACGGTGTTATGTCACCAGACTAGTCGTGACCTTGGAGTTTTTACCGCAATAATCTTCCGGGCACGCCAGTCTAGCATGAGAATTATTATTACAGTTAATTATTATAAAGACCATCAATAAAGATCATGTTTGTTAATTGTAATTTCCTAATTATAGCTAAAATTCCATCTTTTAGCACAAAATGTTTAAAACCAAACAATTGGCTAAAATTGAATGCAGATCCCATTTTTCAAAATGTTTTCGAACGTAAACACATCCACTTGCGCCCCTGAAAGTTTATAAACGCCGCTTTTATTTATCCACGCATCCGACTGTATGCAGCTGCTATGATCTCATCACTAATCTTGAATTTCCAATCGCCTAAAAAGGCCGCAAACATTTTTATAAGCTGTTATGATGTAAAGAATTTTTAAAAAGGGACAAATCTGATACAAGCTTATCTAAAGAATGCCGGTGCACAGAATAACAAAACCCGCCTCCGGAGGTCAGCAAAGGCACCAACTCGAGATCAATTATGAACTTTGAGCCGGTTCGTAATAATCACGTCGCCATTTCAAGTTAATCGCCATGATTTATAGTACTTTGAAACGTAGGTTCAGATTTTGCTTCTGGTGATGACAGAAAACTAATTCTAACTCGTTCTATAACAATATTACATTTATCTAAGTATTTTTAAACAACTTTGGGTTCTTTGACTTAAGTTTGAGATATTGACACATTATAATTTTTTAGTTAAAAAAAAGTAAGATATTAGAAACAACAAAAAGTAAGAGGTCACAATAAGGCACAAAATAGAAAGGAGCGGTTTGACACTAAATACGAGGTATTAATAAAAAGAAAGAAAGAGACAAGGCTAAAATGGATACGATTTTGTAAAGAGGACGATTATGAGGAATACAAACGAAAAAGGAAGGAAACATAAACAAAATGAAAAGCAAAAAATGGGAGTGGATCGATGAGATGATGTAGGATATAAAAAAAGACAGTAACAACAGCACAAAGTTATATCATAAAATTAGGAGACAAGAAAGAAAAGAAAGACCATTGCCAATATAGAAACGACAGAATGGAAAGACTTATAAAAGAAATAACAGAAATAGATGAACATAATGAGAACAGAAACTAAGATAAAGATGAAGGACAAACGAAGGAACCATCAGAAGAGGAAGTTAGTAAAATAATTAAAAATAGAAAACAGCAGGACGAGGCAGCATATGTGCTGAAATGTTGAAAGAGGGAGGAAATTAAGTTAAAAAATAATTTACAAATTAATGAACCATACATGAAGGAACAAAACGATGCCTAAAGAGTGGAGAGTTGGTATAATAGTACCAATCCCAAAGAAAGGGTATTTAATGTTATGCGAAAATTATAGAACGATAATCCTGTTAAATATAACAGATAAGATATTAACCACATTGATACTAAAAAGAGAACGAATTCAGACAAGGAAGATCAACCATAGACGCAGTTCGTACAGTGAAACAGATAATAGAGAAATGCTATAAAGAAGGCTTAGAGGTAGAGATACTATTCATATATTATAAACAGGCATTCGCCGTGGTTAAAAGAGGGGCTATTATATGAGATGCGAGGAAAACAGGTATACCCAAAAAATTGATGAGAATAACAAATATAAGCATACAAGGATCGACAGCAGCAGTGCTAACTCACGAAGGACTAACAAGCACAAAAATAGGACATTATAATATAGAGGAAGTATAAAGTTTTAAATACTTAAGGAAAATAATAAATAAGAGGAATAAGAGAACGGAGGAAATAGATCAGAATACACATTCGGGATACAAAGCGTACTTTATGCAGAAAACGATAATGAATAACAAAAGAAGCAAAAAAATGAAATGAAGACTATGTAGAACATTAACAAGTCCAGTGGTGATTTACGTGCCTTGCAAAAAAGATGAAAAGTTAAAGGTTTTTGAGAGGAAAATAATAAGGAAAATATTCGGAAGAAAGAAGGTAACTGATGGGCAGTTTGGAAGACTAATTAACCAATAGCAAAGTGGAAGGAATCTTAGATAATAGAAACATTGTTAGAGTAATAAGATCCAGAAGAATAAGATGGTACGGATACATAAAACCAAAAAATAAGCAAGTAGTAGTTAAAAGAATGACAAGAGGAAGACCAAAAGTACGTTGGGAAGAAGAAGTGATGGAAGACACAAAAAGAATGAGGATAATAAGATGAAAAGGGAAAATCAAGAACAGAAGGAAATAGAAAAAAATTATGAAAGAAACAGCAAGCCTTAGCAACTTATAAAGAAGGAAAGGAAGTATAAAGTGGAGAGCAGTGTAGTGTATAGCCTAGTTAAATAAAAGCTTCTATTGCAAAGTACAGGAACCTTGTATGATGATTTGATCATAAATTGGAAATAAGAATAAAGTGTTCAACTCTAACCTCCTTGATTGAGAGTACTGCTTGAATCTCACATAAAAGAGAGCAAGTCATAACCGTAGATTTCCTCTCCCCCTCTTTCTCTTTCCTAAACTAATCGCGATAGGTGGCTCTAGAAGAGCATGGTATTTGAAGCAAATTAGAACTTTTTTAATAATCAAACCATGACGTTCGACTTTCGGTAGAGAAACGAATTCTTTAGAATACTCTATGATTGAAAGGGTACATAATTGTCGTTTTAAAATAACAAATAGCAAAGCTCACACATATCTACCTTAAGTCGCTTTTATGACAAAACGAAGAATCATAAAGAATAATGTGTGCTGCAGTATGTACGAGGTGAAGCAGAAAAGTAATACGACTTGATAGAAAGCTGATTACAGACCTCCCGAAAAAATGAGATAAAATGTGGAACCTCGATTTTTATCGATAAAACTGTAATATCGCAAACTTCGATGCGCCCAAGGCACAAATATTCAATTTTAATAGAAATCTACTCCACCGATCTCCAAATTTAAACTCTACCTAAACGATTATCATCATCAAAATGTAGTCAATACCCAAACACTTGCAACAAATCAGTTGAAGTAGTTACACTGGATGGCCCCTGAGACCAGTAGAACAAAATGATAAAATGGATTTGTAAGTGTTTTCAACCAACACTCTCGTTTTCTATCTAATAATTTTTTATCGCATGGTTATTATCTAATCTCACTACCTTTGAGTTTTATTATTTTGCTACTATCAAAACATATGTTGTTGTGCCATTAACGTTTGTGAGTATCAGTACGAAAACATTGGAAGATAACTCTCCCAGGAAGCTCATTGGTGGTTTAATGGGAAGCATAGAAAGCAAGTTAAAGCGTACACCGAGAGTTATTTTATAAATATGCGAGTTTCTCAAAGTATCAGACTAGATTACTCTCTAAGATGAGAAGAAGAAAAAGCTCCACAGACCATGGATAAAAGATGAACCTATTTCCAAGCGATAATGTTAGAAACAGTTAAAGGAGTACGTAAAAGAAAGGCAGTAAGAAAAAATTAAATCTAAAAAGAAAAAACACTAGAATAATGAAGCAAAACAAAAAAAATAAAACAAGGAAGCAGCACGGTTTACTTATATAAGGGACAAGGCAGATGGTAAATAAGAATATTATAATAAACGGAACAAAGCTAAAGAAAAAGTGAATGCAGCAAAGAAAAAAACGTGGGAATATTTTGGAAAGAAGATAGAAGACATAGAAAATAAGAAATAATTCTGGAATGTCGTTAAGAGGTTAAAAAACAGCCCCAAAACAAATACAAATATAACCTTGAAACCATAAATGTAATTTTACATGGTTAAATTCCCTGGAAATGCTAATATAATCATACCCGGCAAACAAGAAATAGCAGATAAAGTAAATGACGTGGATGAAGTTACAGAGAAAAAATAAAAGGAGTCCCTAAAAATACTAATAATGGAAAGTTGCTGGGATCAATACAATCTAATCTTATAACGTTTTAATAACAAAATAATTAAAAAAAAATTCCGAATATGGAACTAAGAAGAAACACCAAAGAATTAGAAACATTATTTTTCCCATATTTAAAAAGAGGGATTTTGCCAATTGTGAAAATTATATAGAATTCTGTGCAACACCAGTAGCGCTCAAAGTGTAATCTACAACATTAGAAAAACGATTCAGGATCTACTAATAATATCAAGAAATTTGCGACAACAGTAAACAAATATAGACATACGAAAACAGAAAAAGGTAAAATAGTGTACATATTGAAAATGGAGAACGAAGGAAAGGCAGATATAAATATAGCCGAAAGCTTTCTCGAGGAAGTAGATATTTACCAATATCTGGCACCTTTAATCAATAAAGACGGACGAATAGATAGAAATATAACAAATATATAAATGGCAAGGCCAACAAAGCTTATTACCAAGCTAACAACACACCAACGGGGATAAAATAACAGCATAAAAACAGAAATCCATTTATAGAGGACCATCTACACTCCCACATTATTATATGCAAAAGAGTCGTAGGCAATAATAGATGCCTAAACATAGATCCAAATTAACATAAACTGAAATGACATACCTAAGACGGCTAGTAGGAAAGAAAAGAAGATATAGTATAGGAAACACAAACATAAGAGAAGACTTAGAGCAAAACTAGCAAATCCTAGACAAAAAACAACTACAATGGTATGGCCACATAATTCGTAAGACAACAAATGTCAAAGAAGGTATTTGCAACAAGAGGTACGGGTCAAAAACCAAGGAAAAGACCTCAAATAGGATGGAAGGATAATATCAAAAGCATTGGTAAAAAAGCGGAAAGACCTTGCAATAACTGATAATCCTAGCTAGAGACAGAAGGGAATACAGGAAATGGCTTAATACTCCAACACCGTGAGCTAAATTAAGGAAAGGAAAGTAAGAAAAAGTTATTATAAAAAAGTCAAAATACAGTGAAACGCAACTGAAAAGTCGGAGGGTTATTGCCTAACTGCGCGAAAGATATCTAAAGGCGTCAAACCAAACTTTTGTGGTGATAAAAATTATATCTTCTGGCCAGATAGAGCAAAGTCGTACTGCTACGATACTCTAGATATATGATGTATACGAAACCATATCGAATTTATTCAATAGACAGAAAATGTTACTAACATTCTCCTGTTGAAGCCAATCGAACGTTTTTAATAATTAATAACCCTAATCAGAAAAAACTTTGCTAATTCTAGTCTAGACGTTTAGACAAGTTGATATATAAGTACCAAGGTACGATAAGCAGCCAATTGTAGACTAGATTATGTACTTTAATATTAGTAATGTAGTAATGTTCCTTTTAAATAGTAAAATATAGTCAAAAAAAATTTTTTTTTATTTTTAATTGCCACATCCTTGAGTTTAGGGATAAGATTGTGCAAAAGACACCTGTCAATCTTCTCATACTGGTGTTATTAGGATTCTTCCCAAATTTAACTCTATAGCATACGTTTGTTTCTGTTTGTTCAAAAGGAATGACAGCAAAATATGAGCTCTTTAATATCCATAAGTTACTACTTTTAGAGTTGTCATGTTCAATCAAAAAGTTTGTAATTTCCCCCACAGTTACAGTACATTATTTAGCTTTAATTTTTTTATTTGGTTTTGTAGATCTCACCTATATTTCATTAAAATATTTGAGCATTTCTCAATTATCTAAAAAACTTTAAATTATCTTTTATTACGCAGCAAAACAATCTTGCAACATGCAAAAACAACCTTCTATTTTGTTTTACACTTTGTTTTCTCGGCTTGTCTTTACTCACTGTTGGACATAGGCCTTCTTCATATTTTTATGGCTATTCTCCTCCAATCCTTTCTGTTATATTCTTTACATCGTCGATCTACCGTTTTTACGATCTTCCCATACTTCTCTTAGTTTTTTCAATCTCGAGTTGTTTTCTTTTGCCACGTGTCTTGCTATTGGAGCCTTGTTGTACAACTCCTGACGTCTATCATGCCGTTCTAAAAATTAATATTTTGAAATCTATTTCTTGGAGTAACTTTTACAATCCTTCTTTGAGTTGTACTAAGTTTTTCTTGTCAGGTCTGTTGTTTCCAGTCCGCATTTAGTCACTGGCAATATGCAGGTTCTTTGTTATATTCTGATTTCTTGTTGTAAAATTCAGTTTTCAAAACGCGTATAAAATTGTGTGTTTTTTATTATTTTAGCTACTCGATTCTCTATGCCAATGTTGATCATTTTCTATAAGAACTCTATCGATAGTAGCATCATTTTATGAATTGTTTATTGTTTTAGTTCGTGTAGATTTAAGTTTTGCAGCATGTTTTTAGTTCTTCTACGTTTGTATTAATTAGAATTGCATCGTCAGCAAACCTCGAGTGGTTTAATCGCACACCATCCATATTCAGGTACTTTTTCTCCCACGTGAATTGTTTAAATAAGTTTTTAATACTAAAATAAACAGCCTGGTGGGCCTTTGCAAAGACATGTTTTTTTCTGTTTTTGTGCTTTTATTTATGTCGATATGAAAACTAGCCTAATCTATTCTAGTGTCTTTTAGTACTGTCAGAAAGGGCCCAGTTTCAATACTTTCAGTTAATCTTGTGATAAGTATATAGAGACATTATATTCTGTAGTTTTCCCTGTTGATATCTTAATGGTTTGTAAATAATCAATGGCACTAAAGCGCTTTCGGAACTCTGCCTGATCTATTGTTGATACAAATTTAAATTTGTTACAAGACGATTTATTATAATTCTCGACAAGAGTTTTTCTCTAATTATCTATGTTTGTAGCTTCTTCTTTTTTATATCCAAATGTGATTTTGATATTTTTCCATACTTCGGCCATTTTCCCTTCTGGTGAGCATTAGTTTAAGAAAAGTGGCACTTTTTTGAGGGTATTGCCTCTTATTTTTAGCATCTCCATAGTTACTTAATGGCCAGCGTGGTCCCGTGGTTAAGGGGCGGACTTCGGTGCGGACGAACTCGGGTCTATTCCCGGTGCTCTCTGATGCCTGGCGGGTGGCCTACTCAGACACTAAAAATAAATGAGTACCTGCGTTCACTTCGATCAGGGGGTTAATAATGACGCTCGTTTAAGGCGCGATGCTTGCCACATTACCCCGTATCAGAGATAGTGCCCTGCTCCCACACGGGTCGTTAGAGCCTTACCACCATAGTTACTTAGTCTTCACCCGACGCTTTTTTGTTCTTCATGTGTCGGAGATCATTTTGACATTGTTATTTCTAGAAAATCTTCCAGCCGATATTTAGAGTGTTTCTGAGAGTGGTTTTGAGTGTTTCTTTTGGCGATGTGTCAAGTTTTCTTTTATTATTTAAGTTTCCTCTTTAAGTATATTGTCTTAGTGTTTTTTATTTGTTTATTATTGGTTTTTTTTACTAGGTTTGATTTCATTACTTTTATATTCTTGTTGTCTATAATCTCTACAACTTTCAAATCTGAATTTATTTTTCTTTTAATCTGGCTATTGATATTTTGCTGCTTGGTGAGTATTTATGCACTTTTGTTTATGACTTATCTTTTTGCAACTTTCTCTCTCTCTCTCTCTTTCTCTTTTTCTCTTCGCCGCTTTATGACCTCCTTCCACTGTTGTCTATTTTCCCACGCATCATGTTGTATATTCCATTTTAGTAGTAAGTGATGCATTTTTTTGCAACCTTTTCATGGTCTACCACTTTTACGTCTTTCTTTCAGTTTCCAACTCATTCCTTTATTTGGTATTCGATCATCTTTTATCCTACTAATGTGTCCATATCATAATAATTGGCGTTTTCCCATTTCTTTTTCTATATCGTTATTAATTCCCATTACTTCTTTTACATAGTCGGGTTTTTTCTTTTCTAATCTGGATATTCCAGCTACCCTTCTTCAATAATCTATTTCTAATGCTTTTACTGTTCCTTGTGTTTTCCGCTTACCTGCCATACTTCTGCTGCATACAATACTATCATCTGGACTCTCGATTTATATATAGGTTATTTTGTATTCTTCCGTGTATTTTGTTCCACAGAATTGTATTAAGAGCGCCGATTGCTCATCGTTCTTGTTTCGTTCTTTTTTAACTTCGTAGTTTCCAGGTATTTCACTTCTGAGCACGCTTTTATCTTCTTGTCTGTTTTCAGAGTTATCTTGTTATTTTCTTTTCGTACACATAAATACTTTTATTTTTTGTATTAATTGTCAATCCCTATTTTGTATATTCTTCTTCAGTTTTTCTTATCATATATTCTAAGTCTTCTTTTTCCTGCACTACAATAACTTGGTCGTCCGCGAATTGTAACGTAGAAAGTATAGAGTTTTCTACTAACGGTATTCCCATTTACTTACATTTTGTTCTCCATTTCTCTAGTACTTTATTAATATACATTTTAAATAATGTTATATTTGTTATTTGAAATGCTCTTTTCAAGTGGTGGCTCAATTAAAGTTTATATTACAAAATGCTCTATCAAATTAGTAGATTTTATAAGAAAACACCACTAAAATAATGATATTTTGTTTTGAATCTGCCTAACATCCCAACTCCCAGGTGAAGATTTGACCAATCAAAGAAGTAGATATGTTATCGTCCAAAAAATGATTAATGACATTCCAAGAAGATTAAAGAAAATGAAAAATGGTGGACTGCATGTAGTTTTAAATTAAAATTTCATGGTAGTTTTATGTGTAGTTACTTTATGGCTCGATAAAATAAAGTTTAGTCTATTTTAGTCTCCGATTTTTAAATTGAAAGTTTACCATTTTTTTAGCATTCACCTTATTTATCAGTGAATTAGTCGAATGTCATATGGGTCGTTTAGCTTTGCAACCAGATATATGACAGTACTTACTCACTAAGTGCTCGACATTTTGGTGTATTATAAATTTTACATTTTCTAATTCTTATATTCAATAAATACGATAAATAAGGTGTTAGTAACTTAAAAATAAAAATAGAAGCTAATCACAGATATATTAGACACTACACAGACCAGCGCAGCTGCGTCTAGTCCCCATAGCACACACAAATTCAGAATGTACTGTGGTATTGCCTTTAGTGGTATTGTAGACCAAAGAGGTAGCCTCTCCTTTGCTCAGATTCAAACTCGCTCTCACGACCAGAGAGATGCCTACATCCCAGAGCACGCAACAAGAGTATTATAGTACTCCTTCTGCATACAGGTAGATTCTGGTAAACGAGGTCCTTTAGTAGATTCCAGTAAACTTTAATAAGGACGAGATTTGCCTTCCAAAGCTCGCCGTTTGACAATCTTAATCATGGCTTGTGCTCTACGACTCTTTTCGTTGTATCCACTCATTAAGTCAATGCGTAACTTGGTCGTGGCTTCTTAATTGAGGCCCATGTGTGAGCCCTGCAGAACATAGAACAAACTCTCCATTCGGGTGCAGCTTGCACGACATCGGAAGGCATAAAGCAAGTTGGATGGAACACCCTAAGTGCATAGTAGCTCATCCCGGAGCTGAACAGCTTTAAAGAAATCTCCTCCTCTTCAAAACATAGAACAGTAGTTTGTCAAGGTACCTTATATTGTGAGCTGCTTTGTTGCCTTATTCACACAATAAGAGTTTTTAAGATACTCTCCCTGTATACGCCGAATGTTTTTATTTGTTCTGTATTCCTTCACGGTGCGCGAAATACATCACCAAAATCACTCACCCTCCGACAACGATACCACTTTTGTTCATGATATTGACGAATTTGTACAATATTGTAAGAATTACGGCTTTGGGTGCTTTCAGTTGTATGTATAAAGGCATACAACTAAAGACCTACAGATCTTCTGTTCCCCTTGCTTAACACCACGGTTTGGGTAAAGAGGTGCAGATGTTCGGTCGCCCATTTTAATTGAAGTTGTGGCATTATCATAACCCCTCAGAATAAACGAGGTAAGTCTAAGATCATCGGAGAAATATTCTGAGGCTCCCTTAATTGACTCGTGCGACAAAGAGTAAAAGGTTAAAAGGTTTTGAAGAGGCCAACGAAAATAATGTGGTATATAAGTTATCGTTGGGTTGCGCGATAGTACTGAAAAATCGCCTTACTAATAACTAACAATTATAATCAGGAACTCGAAGCAACTGAAGTGCTCTATGAACTAAAAATAAAAGTTTTACCAGTACATATAGATGCTTTTTCACGTCCGGCAAACAAAAGTGTCGCAGGTACATTGGCTCTAAAAGTAACTACAAAAGTTATGGGTCGTCATAGCACCTTGTGTGCGGAACACTGTCATCTATTTGATCCAGAGCGAACACTCAACATATATTTAACAGTTACCTTTTCTCTTTCGAGTCTAGTCTCACGTAAACTTATAATAAATAAATTTATAGATTTAAGTCTTGTTCTTCTAGACAATTGTTTGTTCTCACTGTTTTAATATACATTTATATGTTGATTTTATGTGTGTAACTTTAAACTCTTCTGATTTAAGTAAATATTTGCCACGAGGTTGATCCTTTTCGGTGTGTGAGGTTTAGTGTTAGAGGCTCTACTAATTTAAGAACTCGTTTTGATTGTTTTAATTTGCACCGTATTGAAATATTGAAACGTTCTTAGCCATAATCTTCTATGAGTTTGAAGATAAAACTTTAGGCGCCGTCTTTTTTATTCTTTATTAACTGCGCCTCAAATATTTTAATATAAAATAATTATATTTTTGCTTCTACTTATTTGTAAGGTAACGCTCACATTATAAAATATTATATAAAACTCTAGTGCAAATGTGGCCAAGCGGTTGAGGCGCTTAACTGTAATGCGGATAGACCTGAATTTATTCCTGAAGCTCACATATTTGGAAGATGATCTACTCAGTTACTAAAAATAATTGAGTACCTGCGTGTCAAGTGCGCTGCTTGCCATATTGCCATATCAAAGGTAGTACGTGGCAATTGGGTAGTGAGGGCAAACTCAAGAGCCTTAAGTTCTCAATTCGCAGGCCATGCTCCCACTCTGAACGTTAGAGCATCACCATTATTATTATTATGTGAAACCCTAAGGTTTCTAAAGATGCCATACAGTCTTACCCTTTTATAAATACTTTTTCCCCACTGAAAACTTTTAGGGCCAAACATCCATCAGCAAACTATACCTTAAGACTGATCAAATTGTAGCAGCATAATTGCCTACTTTAATAGTAAAAGTTTAATTTGCATTAAGAATAAAACCATATTAACATGACACAAAATAAAATTTGGAATTAAATCGACTTAAAATGTTGAAACTTATGTTTAGTGGTGATTAGTGATACTTTTGTATAAGGTCTATACATGCTTTCTTGTTATTCCAAACAACATATTACTTGAGCCGGGTAAGATAATTTTATTTTCATCTTGTTTAACAATCAGTTTTTTAATAAACGAAATTGTGGATTGATTTTCGAGATTCTTTGTTGGTAATTAAGTAGGACTTTAAATGTCTATTGAGATACATGTTAACTGTTAGCCTTTGATTGTGGAAGACAAGAGTCCAAATGGGATATCAAGTATCATGAGGAAAACTTTGATGATTGTTGGAAAAAGACATAAATAGATATATTATTTTAGAAGAGAAAATAGGGAAGAATATTTATATACAAATTTTGCTGACCTTGGGTAAGTTATGTCTTACACACGATGTTTAACGTGGCAAATCGAGCTTTACATTATAGCGACTCAAAAACAGATGTCACACCACAGGCATCTAAAATAAGCAAGTTCACCTTATTTTGTATGATGAATTACATATGAAAAAACTTTGTACGAGATGGGTACTATTTCTGCTCACTAAAAAACAATCTTGAAATTCATATACAAATATTTGTCGATTATTTATGTATGTTACAGAAAAATCCAATGGGCTGTATGGTCTGACTAAAGAAAACAATTACTAACAAATATTACACGGAGCTTTTGAATATATGGCAAAAGAGGTTTGCTCCACTGCAACAACACACCCGCACGTTCAAGCCATACTTGATTGAACTAATATTAAAACCATTTCGCATTCACCCTATTTACACTTCATATACAAGTTATAACCAAACTGATTTTTTAATTTCGTAAATAAAGAGATGATAATTCTGGACGTTACCAAAAAAAGAAAGCAAAAGAATATCCAGCAAACATTAATATACTTGTTGCCTTTTAGGTACTAGCAGACTTGAAAAGCCGCTTGGAACGGGCGCGCCCCTTCGTGCCTCCACTGGAGGGCGTCCAGCAGCAGTACGGCTTTAACACCAACCTTTGAAGAACGTCGTGGAATTCTGGAAAACCAAATACAACTGGCGCGAGAGGGAGCAGTTCCTAACAAGTACCCCCAGTTCACCACCAGCATTCAGGGGCTGAACATCCACTTCCTGCACGTGAAGCCCTCGCCGGCGCAAGGGGTTAAGGCCGTGCCCCTGCTGATGCTGCACGGGTGGCCCGACTCCATCCGCGGCTTCTACGGGATAATCCCTCTGCTGACCACCCCTCAAAAAGGGCGCGATTTCGTCTTCGAGCTCATCATCCCGTCTCTGCCCGGATACGGCTTCTCGCAGGCGGCGGCCAAGCCCGGCCTGAGCGCCACGCAGATGGCCGTGATCTTCAAGAACTTGATGAAGCGGCTGGGATTCGAGAAGTACTACGTTCATGGCGGCGACTGGGGGTCATTTATCACTGCTAACATGGCCGCCTTCTACCCCGAACACGTCTTGGGTTATCATTCGAACATATGCGTCGTGAACACGCCCTTATCGCAACTGAAGAACATCCTAGGCGGCTTCTTCCCTCGATTGGTAGTCGAGGAGAAGTACGAGCACAGGATGTATCCGTTGTCGAAAATCTTTTCGAATCTGCTGCTGGAAATGGGTTACATGCATCTGCAAGCTACAAAGCCTGATACTGTTGGTAAGTAGGAACTTTAGGTTATCGAACGAATTCTGCAATTGCCCTTGCAGGAGTGGCGCTAAAAGATTCGCCTGTTGGTTTGGCGGCTTACATTCTTGAGAAGTTCTCGACCTGGACCAATGAGGAATGGAAAGACAGAGACGACGGCGGCCTCACGTTGAAGTATACGTATGCTGATCTGCTGGACAACGTTATGATTTATTGGATTACTGGATCTATAACTACTTCTATGAGGCTGTACTCGGAGACCTTCAGCAAAGCTGAACTATCGCTACAAGTGGACCGGTAAGTGCACTTTTAATTACAATTTTTATCTACTCATTACCATCGTAGTTAAAAAAACAAATGGAAATCCCGGCTGTATTGATTCTTAGTTTTTGTTTAAAAAAAAACCATTAAGCCAGACACTTTGCTTTTCAGCCTCCCTGTAGAAGTCCCCGCCAGCTGCATCAAATTTGCGCACGAGCTGATGTACTTCCCTGACAGCCTCCTCAAGGAAAGGTTCACGCAACTAGTTCACACTAAAGATGTTGCTAAGGGAGGGCACTTTGTAGCCTTTGAGGAGCCGCAGCTCCTGGCCGACGACATTTGGGAAAGCGTGCAAATATTCCGCTCTCCCCCCAAGCAGTCGCCTTGATCTGAACTGTTTGTTGCTCATACTGTTACGTTTTGTATTGTTTTTCATTTTCTTTTGTAGAAGAATAAAATGATGGAGGAAAAATATTTCTAAGTGCGTCGTTCTATAATTTCTTTTGTATTTCACGCAAGTAATGAAGTCTTAAACTGTTTACCTGATTCAATTTTGCGTGATGATTGCAACTGCAGTTGGTGTAAAATTACAAAAAATAACTTCCCAAATTCTCAATTCCACCAGACACTTAAATTTCAGTAATTTCACACTACTTTAGATAAATTAGTCCCAACAAACAACACCTATAACACTAGAACAATTCAAATAGCAGATCGTGTTTAACATTTACAAAAAAAGTATGCATCAACCTTACATACTAAAACGAAATACTGGTTTTCTGTGTTCTTATGACAGTATTTATTTAAAAATTATCAGACTCAAACTTCCTGTGCGTAATAGTCCCAAAATACAAAATCACTTTGTGACGCAAGTAGATAATTCACTGACCACCAGGAATTTGTGGCATGACAAGATAAATTAGATGCAATTTTTTGACAAATGTATTTAAAAATAAGATTTGAATAGTTTGAGAACAATTTTAAATAACTTTATTAAATACGTTATTAAAAAATATAGGAAGACACTCTCTGCATAACGAAACCAACGAGAATGGAGAATGTTTAATGAATTTGGCCACTACTTATGAAACCTCGGGCATGAGAACCTGCGTGATGAACTAACAGCTTTCACCGCGGACCAATTCCCTTCTCTACTGGCTTGTGATCGCCCTCGTGTTTGTGCCGTGAAATTGGTGATTAAGCTACCTCTGAGACGGGTGAGTTTCCTGGAGTACGGCAATACATCATTTCGACTTGGATTTCACTTAGACGGGAGGTAGAGACTAACCCACCTTGATCAATCGGCTGCGCCATCAGGGTAAGCTCCTTGGAAGTGATGGGGCATGCAGTGGGTCTCTACGATCGGATGACGTGGGGTCACTTGTGTGCAACGCATTCTCGGGAGCTATATCTTTCTAGTAGCCTTGGTGTCGAAATTTGATATTCCTTGTTGGGCTTCGTGGCGGGTGGGAAGTTAGAAAGATGAAGGATTACTTACCCAACCTGAGTTCCTTACAGGAAACCAACCTACAGGGAGCATCTTCGGATCTCTACAATTTAGCAACATCAGCAACAACAGGGCATTCAATCCGAAAGAAGAAAATAGATTTCTAGGGCTGAACAGGACTTGCAACAGCAGCCATCTTCTACTACCCCCAAGCAGGTCCTGGCTTCTACAGCTAACCCTGTAAAAGAGAGCAGGAAAGAAGTAATTACTGCCACCACTACCTCTTCACAAGAGCTACCTAGTAAAGCTAACCCGTACAAGAGAAAGAAAAGGACTGGCGACACCGCTTCAGCTGACTTGAGGGTGGCTAGTTCTGGGAAAGCTTCTTCTTTAGATACAAAAGTGAAAGGAATCGTTTGGAGGGAAACTCTCCAGCTACCTCCAACCCCAAAAAGAAGCCAAGGCAACAATTAAGTTAAAAATGAATCTCATACAGAAGGTTATAGAGAGGCTCTCAAAAGCCACCTTTGACTTAGCTATTGTAGACTTAGTCAACCCATAAGCGAAAATAGTCGGTAGTCAAACTGAAACATTACAGACATAGATGCTGGAGCACTCATATATTCACCGTAGCAGATAATTAACCAGCAAATGTACAAGATGGGCCTTATAGCGGACCCATCTTGCAGAGGCTGCAATTTAGAGGACGAGACGGTAGAGCACGTTCTTTGTTAATGTCCTGAGCTTGCTCCAATTAGAAGATCCGTGTTGGGAGAGTTCTGGTCTAGCATGCCCAACATCAGCGCTACCACTCTGATGGACATCCTCAAGTTCATCCAAGAATTGGTTGGCTTGACTGATGGGCGCACGAAAAGAAGCGGCGTATGAGGTGATACAATGGGCCTAATTGAGTCCTAAGTATACATGACTCCGTTACCTCCCACTTTATATCCAGAATCCAGAATCAGTTAAAAAATTTTAGACTGGTAAGTCTGATTTCACCTTCTTAGCTAAAGTTTTCCCACTTCACTTTCATTTGGTTGAAATGTCCTGTCAAGGTGTTTAGGAAATCTCCCATCGCCATTGCTTATTAATGGATCGTACAGGATCGGTCCTTTTCATTTTTTAATGGCTCTTTAGTCAGTTTTACCGTAATTTGACAATTCATTTAGATAGCCACTAGTTGATTTATTTAAAAATCTTAAACTTTTCTTTTAAGCTGTTAGATAGCGTTGTTCAGACCAGCTTTTTAAATGAAAGCTCAAATTTGATTCCAGGTTCTTCTAAATGTTCTCTTTTCAGTAACGAGCTCTCTTATTCTTCTTAAGTAGTTACTATCTTTGATCCTTGCAATAATTAGGGAGTATTACCACATTGATTGTTGGATGCCCCAACAAAAGTTATTTCATTTCTTAGAGCAATCAACAAATTGGCTTTTCTTAAAGTTATAATTTGAATTGATTGGCATCCCATTCCATGATTCTTAAAGTACCTAATATTATAGCTCTTATAAATAGCTTTCTTGGTGCTCCATTTTAATCGTATTATATGTTCGTCCATTTTAGATAATCTCTTCTTTGTTCTTTTTTGCTACTAATTTCAATTTCAACAGAAATATCTTGGCTATAGGTCTTCTTATCTTTGTTCGTTTTGTTTACTAATTCTTGTAAATTACTCTTTGTAGCACAGCAGAATTTCTAGTTTACTAGATTTTCCTCTTAACAGTGAACGAATTTTGGCTGAGCAGTTTTTGGTTTATCACAGTTAATATTAGATGTTTACTGGTACGCCTGACTATTTAGATTAGTGTATAAGCAGGATTTAATGCTCATCATTTTGTCAACATTTTCGTCATATCTGAATGAAAGCATAAACATATTTAACAGTTGTTTGGTCTTATATTTTAATTTAGAGGTGGCTTCAATAAGTTTGGAAACATATTTTTCCATTTCTTAGACACTGTGTTCTAGTTTTGTTGAATGATACAGTCTATTTGCTACAACTTTAATCGATTTACTCTGTTAATGGCTCTTCGTTTAATACTATAGAAAGCATTTTAAATCTTTTTTTATCCGGCACGTTTTAATATTTTTGTTGTTAATGTGCACATTGGGGAATTGATTTACCATAACATAAAGTTTATTAAAAATTTAATGTTATTCACTATAGTATTTTTATATTTCTGCCCTAGTCCTATTAATTTGTTTTTGCTGTTGTGAGGAAGTATTCAGTTTTCTTTTCTTTTTATTTTTTATTATAAATCCACCCTGTCTGACTGTCGCTTTTCTTCAGTCTATTTATCTCTGAGTATTTTTTGCTCAGTTATTTATGTATTTTTAGTTGGATTTAGAGTTGGTCCACTCTGTCCATGCACTTACCGTTCTTCAAATATTTTTAACTACTATAAAGTTGCCCTTGATTTTGCAAACGTTGGTAAAGTTTTCTTGAAATAGCGAATTATTTTGATGCATTAATATAACTTTATTTTGTGACTATGATACGGTTTGTTGTAGATATACTTTTGTAGCGATAGTTTTACGACTGTATTAAGGTCACCAGATATCACTTTTCTTTGCATCAAGTGAATTCTCAACACTTGTTTAGGATACAAAAGTTGAACAAACGCCGTACCATAATAGCAAAAGGCAATCAAAGCAGTGCGAACATGTGCCGAGAACACTTTCTTACTAACCAATATGTCTGGCACTATTTTTTCGAGGAACATAAAATAGATATGATAATATATCCTATTTTATTGACTATTAAGATATCCAGCGGCGTTTTCTGGCAATATCAGGTGGCTCTAGTGTAATGACCAAAAGGACAAGTGACACAGATGTTCAATTGAAGCAACGTGCTATTATTAAGTTTCTAACGTTTATGAGCTGTGCGTCCAGTGACATTCTTTGAAAAATGGATGCTGTCTAAGACAACGCCTGTTGGATGTCCGTACTGTTAGGTAGTAGGTCAGACATTTAAAAGATGTGGTCTACCCTTGCTAGCCACACATAAACAGTATCAAGCGTTTGTAAAAGAATTGACGCGTGAAGCAAAAGAACATCATTGGAACTGTAGGGATTTCTTTTAAATGGGTCCATCCTGCTTAGCTACAGGAAAGAATGCAGAACAAGGGTCCCTCACATGTTGACTCCTGAGATAAAATAAGATCAAAAAAAAAACTTTGGCTCAATACAAAGAGGACGGCTATGCCTTTTTCCACCGGATTATTACTAGTTAAGAGTCCTACAATACCTTTTTTTATTTTACCGTACCCATCGTACAGCTCAGATTTCGTCTCTTGCCTTTTTTTCTATTTCAGAGACTAAAAGTAAAGATAAGCATTACACTAATAATGAGCAGGTGCAAGCAACTGCGCGTTACTAGTGCCGGATGCAAACGCTTTATTCCTTCTCCAACAAGATAAAGAAACGTATTCAGCGTTAGCGTGTGTGTATGAACAAAGATTTGTGTGTTAGCCTTTTCTAATAAATAATTTTACTGATTGAATATCTTGAAAAACAAAAACAAATAGTAGACAATGCTGCATAGTAATTTTGAAACAGCTAAAGCCAGCAACGCCATCATTCACCAAAAATTATTCGCCTGATTTGGTACCCTCACATTTCCATCTATTCGTAACTCAAAATGTTCCCAGCCAAACAAATAGGTCAAATAATGAGATGACTAATGCCATAAATAGTTACCTTGGCCTTCTTGAAGTTGGAACAAATGTCATGAAACTGTGATAAAAAATAAAATGCAGCATAAATTATATTTATTTTATTGTCATTCTAGAAACTTTTTATCTGTCATCGTATAACCATCGTAAACGAAACGGCTGTGTATTTTTAAAATAGAGAGAGATAGATAACCAAGCAATAATTACACTTCTTTAATTGTCTTGTTGATTTATACAACCTTTTATTATCTGGCTTGCTGTGTTCCAAAGATCGTTGCATTAAGCAAGTAAACGTTGACGGTATGTCATGTTGCAGGAAAGGTATTGTGCTGCTAAGCACAGGTGTTGTTATAGCTTTTATTGTTTTTAAAGCATATGACTTGCTCCGGTCCTCGCCTTTGCCAAAATTGGACGAGAATGCTTGGTGGGGCCCCGGAGAGCCCAAAAATGAGGACACTGCGATTACGGCCTTCACCATTAACATCTCTGACGAGGTAAGTCCCGTGATTTATACATTTTAAGTTCGCTAACAATTATTTGTTAACATTAAGTTAGTTTTTTTTTAAATTCATTAATGCAAAGCTAGATAAGTTAATGAACGGTTATTTCTCAAGCTTATTGTTGCATATACGTGTACGCGATAATATTTCTGCCTAAACTGAAAAATAAAGACGTATAAAAATGTTATGCATTTCTTCCGCTTTTTGTCCATCGACGTCTTTGCGTTAAAAAAATTTATTAGACTGCAAGAATTTTCACTTTTTTATCGCTTAAATAGCCTAATCTAAGGAAACAACAGTTTAAAAAAAAAGGTCCTGTTAAAACTATAGAGTAGTCGATTTACCTATTTGAAATCATAAGCGCCAATAGTAGCTACTACAAAAACCTTCTGCGTTAAAGTTGCACTTTAGTGGCATAATCTCTAAAAAACACAATCCATCGTTATCCTCAAATATTATACAATTGACCAGCGGATTTTTTATCTGTTGTTTAGGCTCAGTCATGATACATCTGCTTTTCTTCTTAAGTGAATAACTCAAGTAAAGGTGACCTTCAAATTTTCTGAACAGCACTAGCGTCTGAGTTTATTTCAAAACGGTTGTAGATTTAAGAACCTATCTTTGACATCCCAAGTTCTCTTGAATTACTTTGTAAACTATGCAATTTACAATGTCTATTTCTTTCGCTAATCAACCAGTCTGCATCCGCTTTTATTAAATATCAAACTTTTGGTATATTTCCAATGAAGGTATCCCAATGATATGTCTACTGTAAGAATTATTTACATAGCCTCTATGTTAAGATATAGGTGGAAATCCAAACAACCCTATTGGAGATATAGTAATCAACCTAAATATATATTGGTGTCGGAGCTGACAAAAACGGGAGCAATGGTTCTTAGAAAAGGAGTTGCGCTGACAGATAGAATGACCAAAGTACTAAAGGCAAAAAAACGCAGTCAATGTTATACAATAGCAAACCAAGTGCAGATAAAGAGGATTGGTCTTATTAGTAGATAAGGATGCTAAATCTAGTATACTAGTCTTTTCATACTAATCAATGAACAAATTGTAACATTAGATCAAAAAGTGAAAGCTTTAACCTATCCTTAATAAAGATATATTTCCATACAAAAAAAATAATAGGAAAATCAAAGAAATCTTCTATCACCTACTACACTGGAAAGCAAAACAAATGACTCAGCTTGCTCGAGTTTCGAGAGAATGTGCATCCACTCCGATAGCATTCCAAGTAAAGTTCAGTACTGTTTGAAAGCTTAAAAACTATGCTTTCAAATTATACCACTTTGATTGGAATCGGACCTGTTCTGACATAGTTACGCGCCTAAGAATATGTATAACTCAAAAGAGTTGAACAGGAAAGGGTGATTACAACAGGAAAAAAATGAACGTTTTCTATGCTGTCTTGAAAAATTGCTTCCCACTCTTCAATCAACGCTGCTCTCAGTTCCATCACGCTACCTGGTGCAAGATTTCTGACCCGGACTCTTTGCTTAAGCTCATCCCAAACCTGCTCAATTGAGTTCAAGTCTGGGCTACACGGAGGCATACCGACGTCAGCCAGGTAAATAGTGATCACTCGCGCGGTGTGCATCGCGTACTGTCGTGCATTAGCATAAAGTCCTCACCAACAAATCCCGCAGACAAAGCAGCATGTTTCTCTAGATTGTCCTTAATGTAGAAGCCCTCATTATACCTCCTCCGTGTCCCCCACAAAAACCAAATTAGTTTTTCCGTGCATGGAAATGCAAGAGACACCTTTATATGCAACAGTTTCTTGAAATCACACCTCTGGCTTTCTATAGACCCGACGTCTCCTTTCGTTGCCATATAGGCACATCCTAGACTCATCGGTGAATATCTGACTCCAATGGGCGAGGTCCCAATCAAGAGCAAATTTCAGTCGCCTTTGATTTTAGAGTGCAGTCAACTTGGGACCTGTAGCTGCCTATTTTTAGGTCAGGTTGGCTGCCTTTAGTCCCAGTGCCGATGACCACATTTTAACTCCACTCAGTTTTTGCTTTTGGTCAACGCCAGTAATATGTCGATTTCTGAAGAATACTGAGATGAGAAACTGATCGTCTCTTTCAGTTTTCACGCGCCTACGGCCGCCTCCTTGCCGGAGGAAGTAGCCACCGATTTCCCGGTACCGAGCCACACTCTCGATACAGCTGATTGACTCAAATTTAGTCAATTTGTCACGGTCCTCTCTCAACTACCTGAGCGGCTTCGGCGGATGTGGTAACTATTTTCTTGCGAATCACTCGAGTACTTACGTCAACTTCGGGTAAGTGACTGAGATGAATTACCGGATTGCAAGCGTACTGTAGACCAATCACAGTCGTCGGGTACGTGCGTTCAATTTAACAAGATTCGTAAAACCCCGTTCGTGATGCATATTTTTTTGAATGAGTCATCCGATTAATGCACTAACAACAGCTTTTTAAAGTTCAATAATACAGATACTCCTTGTACGTTAATATTATTATTTTTATTTTTTTAGACTGACACAAGAGACAAAAATGCGCGTGCAGCTAGTGAGTCAATTGTTTTTCTCTCAAGTTTAGAACAAGTATACGACAGTGCCCCAAAAATGATATTAAGATAATCCTGAAAGACCAGAACGTTGAAATAGGCGAACAAAGCAGAAACTGAAATAATAGGCACACTTTACTTGGGAAATGAAATGGAAATAGTGAAATGTTGATAGATTTTACAAGTAGTAGGAATATGGTCATGAGTCCTACATGCTTCCGCTATAAAAATATCCACAAAGATTCGGATCTATTGATGTCTAATAAATCTACTATTAGAGCCAGTAGGAGCAACGAATATACTGGATGTTTGAGCAATATGCGAATCAGACCACTTTATCGAACAAACTAAACACTGATATGAAATGAACAGAGAAAGATATAAAAACTTTAACGTGGAAGGAAATTAAGGATAGAAAAAATAAGAGATCCTAAAATGAGACAGAGATATGAGAAAGAAAGAGATAAATTGGCAAAAGATTGAATAAGAGGTCAAAGAGTGTAAGAATTCATTGGATAAAATTGTAAACCAACGTAAACAACGGAAAGAAGTATAGTTTGCTGGGACAATGAGAAATAAAATCAAAATATGAAGATTTATAAACTATTACGTTATAGAGATGGAGAAAAGTCTCAAATATACTAACTCCACATCTGATTATGCCTACATAAAAAAAGTAAGAAAAAAATTCAACTCACAAAATATAATACTGAGAGACAGGAACGAACGCACAATGACGAACATAACATTTGGCTGGAGTTTCTTTACTTTTCTTACAGTTAGTTGTGTTATGTGATCCTCCACATTTAACACAAACGAATGGTTTATTGCAATAGGCTTTTGTATGCCCGTATTGTTGGCAGCGCATACATTGAACTATACTGTTGATCTTTTTAGGCGGTTCTATTGCAATTATTTGATTTTGAAATTTTGTTACTTTATATATACTATATATATATATATATATCTTTATTGTTAGTCGCTGACTCTAAATCGATGAAAAACATATTTAGAGGCTCCTTGGTGGCTCTATTTTTCACATTTAAAATGTTTCTGACTTTGTGTCCCATGGTATAAGTTCATTCTTGATTTCATTTGTATCTGTTGTGGAATGCAGGTTTTTGATGACGACTCTGAATGCTCAATCTTTCTTGAGCTGATATGTATGATGTACTATGTCGTGTTCGTGCATATATCGTATCAATTTTCTGTATATTTCTGGAAGATTACAGTTGATTTTTATGGTATTGTCAGCTAACGTTTTTGTAGAGTATTGTTCAATTTCAGCAATTGCATTGAGGCTTTTGATCATTTCCTGATAATTTAACACCCCGTAGACGAAGATTGGAGGAGGCTTTGGAATTGTATTGTCGGCTTGCTTGTTGTTAGGTATTTACGTCTCCATTTCTGTTAGTTGGCTGAATTTATTACTTAAAGTAATGTCGTGGCTATTTGGGGGACGTATCTTTCTTCGTTTTGTTTGTTTGACCGTTTGCCATGAATTTTTGTTGACATCTTGTTCAGGAGTTTCATCGTCGCTTGCAGAAAACATGCGATAGTAGAAGTGAGTAGTATTTGAAGTATGTTGTGTATTTTGAGCAGGTGGATTAACAAGATGCTGTTGTGGTAAGTAATAATTAACACCACTTGGTGTTGGTTGATTTACTTGCTAAGAGTTGTAAAAAAGCGGTAGTTGAGGATTTAATGGAACAGCCTATATAGCATTGTTATATATTATAGAATATTATAGAAATGTTAGCAAACTTCCTCAGTAGCGAAAAACTATACTGTTTAAACACATTCTTCAAAAAACAAAGACAAAGAAAATGGACATGGAGAAGTCCCGACCAAAAAACAAAAAACGAAATAGACTACATCATGTCGAACGACAAAACACTATGTACGGACGTAGCAGTGCTAAATAGATTTAATACAGGCAGTGACCATAGATTAGTCAGGTCGGTGCTAGAAATAAAACCGAAACTGGAAAGGAAAAAGCTACAACACCAACAAAACTTTCCAACCATACAAGAATTGAGCCTCAATCAAGAAAAATACCAATTACAACTACAGCGAAAACTAGAACCTACAGATAAGCTAAAGAACCTATACATAGATGCGCTAAATGAAAAATTAAAAATAGTATCCACGAATCAGTTAAAAAAATATGTGCCAATAAGAAACCTAGCGGTAGCAAACTAAAACAAGAAACCTTGAATTTAATAGAAGAAAGAAGACGAACAAATAGAGAAGCTCAAAATTTTCAAGAAATTAACAAGAAGGTCAAAGTGATGATTAGGAAGGACATAAGAGCACATAGAAATAAGCAAATTGAAGAAGCAATAGAGGACAACAGAAATATGAAGGTATTAAGATCGAAACTATCACAGAGTAAACAGAAAATAATAAAAATAAAGAATCAAGAAGGTACTGTAGTAGCAAACAGAAGAGATATAGTACATACAATAGAAAACTTCTACACAAAGCTATATTCATCTAACATATCTATACAGAGCTCGGTTAATAAAACTATTTCTAACGTGGGTTCCGAGGAAATACCTGAGATAACTAGACTTGAGGTTAAACAAACCCTCAAGCAACTGAAAATAGAAAAGCGCCAGGAGAAGACCGGATAACAGCCGAAATGCTGAAAATGGGAGGTGAAATAGTAGAAAATATTGTCACGGTACTACTAAACAAATGTTTGATTGAGGGAAAGATACCAAAGGCGTGGAATAATGCTGAGGTAATTCTTCTCTTCAAAAAAGGGGACCCATCAAATATTGAAAACTACCGCCCCATAGGCTTACTCTCGTGCATATATAAAGTATTGACTAAAATCATCACAAATCGCCTCACTCAAAAATTAGACTTCTACCAGCCAGTAGAGCAGGCGGGCTTTAGAAGAGGGTTCAGTACCATGGATCACATTCAAACCATCAGAACATTAATTGAAAAGACAACGGAATACAACACCCCATTCACTTGGCGTTCGTGGACTATCGAAAGGCGTTTGACTCAATTGAAATACACGCCGTCCTCCAAGCACTAAATAACGCAAGAGTTGACTCCAGATACTGCAGCTAATTAAACACATCTACGAAGAGGCTACATTTCACGTAAAGGTAGATGAAGACCTTCAAACTAACAAAATAAAGGTTGAAAAGGAGTCCGCCAAGGAGACACAATGTCTCCAAAATTGTTCACGTCGGCGATGGAGGATGTGTTCAAGCAAATGAATTGGGAAGGATGGGTATTAACATTGACGGATGTCTGCTAAACCACCTGAGATTTGCGGACGACATCGTACTGATTTCTAGCAATATTGACGAACTTGAAGCTATGCTAATACAATTAAAGGAGGCATCCAAGACCGTAGGGCTGGAGATAAATATAAATAAAACCAAAATAATGACAAACAGCGATGCAGTTGTTTTTATTGATAATCAACCGGTTGAAAGAGTGGACGAATATATTTATCTGGGTCATTCAATTAGGATTGGAAAGGAAAACCAAACATCTGAAATTAGAAGAAGAATAAGAGCCACCTGGTCAGCCTTTGGGAGGCTACAGCATATTCTCAAAAATTCCGATATTCCCAATAGCCTGAAAAGAAAGGTGTATGAAACATGTATACTGCCCGTGGCAATCTATGGTTTAGAGACGGTGACGGTAACCCAGAAGAGCGCCGAGCAGCTAAGAGTTTGCCAAAGAGCGATGGAGCGCAGAATGTTGGGAGTGAGTCTAAGAGATAGACTGAAAAACGAGGAAATAAGGCGTAGAACGAAAATACCCGATATAATGCAGAGAGTAGCTCAAGCAAAGTGGCAATGGGCGGGACATATAGCACGGCATGAACCAAACCGCTGGACCTCAAAACTCTTGAGATGGAGGCCCCGTTTAACTAAAAGAGGTGTAGGAAGACCACCAAAAAGATGGAGCGACGATATCCGAGACTTTGCGGGAAGAGATTGGATCCAGAAGGCTCAAGACAGAAATGCATGGAAACAAATGAGAGAGGCCTACGTCCAACGATGGACGGTTGCAGGCTGATGATGATGATGATGATGACGATGACCATAAATAACTCCTGGGCCATTAAATGCCGGTATCATTCTTTGGTTTTATTATTGTGTTGAATATAAATATGACTAAATAGTAACTTTGCACTTATCTTATTTGTAGTTGACGGGTTAGCTGATATCAGGGGTCACTTGTTTATCACAGCGCAGTTGATAGCAGAGCACTCGAACACTTGCTACGAATTTCAAGCGAGTACTGACCCTAAATGTTAAGAAGATGGCCGCGGATACATAACTCTAGCTTACCTTTGAAGCATATGTTCCATAAGGCATTCTTCTAGAACGCAACTTGGCCCAAAATCATTCATGGGTTGAAAGAAAGGTGTGTCTTTAAAGATAAAACCGGATGTCTTCATTAAGTTTATAGCAAAGTATGCAGAACTTTGTGGAACTTGAAACCCATCACCAAACCCACTTCGAACACTGCTGTATTTGGAAGAAAGATAATTATTAACAATAAAAAGGTCAAAGTTATTTTATATTATCTCACGGATTTTTTAGTTGTTACGTTGAACTTTAAAGGCAAAACGATGAATGCAGGATTGTCACCCCTGCTCTATGTTGCTGTTTTGGAAAAACTATGTAAATATGGTAGTAAGCTTAGGGATTCTCCTAAAAATTTAAAAGAAATAAACTTTTTGGTGCACATGTATTAGCAGATAATCTAAGAGGAAGCAAGTTGAAATTAAAATCCGGACCAACAGTCATTGACATCAAGTTTTACTGTACCATTATGTCAACTAATCCAAGTTTTAAGTTAATTTAGAGAGGATATGTTTAAAATTGAAGGCGTTTGGGATTATGCATTTAGTTCAACAAAAAAAAAAGAGGATGATGATATGCAAGCTCTAATACATTTCGTAGGAGTATAATCGGACTTCCATGGATTTAGTATTATCCCAGTTACAATCAAGAAAAGATAAATAAAATTATAAAAGTATACATAAATCCTATCAAGAAGTGTTTCATAAATGGGTGCAACAAGAGGGATCATAGAAACAGTTTCTTTCTATAAATTGTAAGGTGAATGTCACAATTTTTCCCATCGACTTTTTATCAAATGATGTATCGTGCAGAGTAAAAGCAGCAACGATTAACAACATTAGTACCAACATAAGTCTCAACTACTCTTTCGACAAATGATATGAGAGATAAGATTTCAGAGGTTTCAGATGTTAAAAAGGCCTTACTAACGATTGTTATCGAGAAAAAATCTGGGGATTATCTGCGTTTTCTTCGGTGTAAGGAAAGAGATAAGAAAGGGATGTAGGCATTATCGTGTTGTGTTTGGGGATAAACTGTATACGATATTATATCTATAGCAAAAGAGATTATTGGAATATTAGTAAAAAACTACTATCATTTGATATATATACATACTATATGTAGATAATGCTTCTTTCCTAAGTGTGAACAAGCCAATAGCTGAACTAAAATAACAAAGTTTTAATCTGCACCTTTAGGGTTCAAACCAAGCTAAGGAGTTATAAATTGAAGTTACCAGTAGAGAAAGAACTATATAAATTTTCACATTTCATTCTGTTAGTCAACGGGTTTAGAGCTATAGCAAAATCTATTATCCACAAAAAGTTCGGAGGATTTATTGAAAACGGTGCAAAAAATTCTTTTACATAGAAAACGAGAAGACTGTAAAGTGAAATTTTTACAACTTTTGTAATTTGTATAGACCAGTGGAGTAAAACTAGTGGAAGAGACTACAGTAACTCCAAGAAGATCAAAACAGAAAATATTAGGACAAATAAAAAAAATTTCGTGACTAAATTATAAAAAATTAACTCAATAAATGTACTATTCAGCGAATACATATAGTAATAAATTATCATGACACACCCCTGATCCGCCTCTGAAACGCAGAAAGATGTGCGTCGAAGCCAGGTTTACAATGTAGCATTTATAATAATATTTTATATTTACCCCTTTGCGTTAAACAGATGAAACAAAATTTAACAACTCACTTTTACACACTACCATTAATAGTGAGATACAAATTAAATTGACACTTTTAATCGCAACAAGTTAGCCGCAGCACTAACACACAAGTGCCTAAAAATGGGTCAGTGTGTACCTGACTACTGAAATACCGGCACTTTTTAAACCGGCCAATAACGGACAGTTATCTAAAATGAGCGGGAGTTTTTGACTGTTTTATTACTATTTGTATTCGCTGAACGAATTATAGTTACCGAATCCTTCTACATTCCAGAAAAGTGCAAAGGAGATAATTTTCCCAGAATTGCGAAAATGATAAAAAAAACTATGTTAAACTTTGTTAATTTATTGGCTTTGAAAAATTGGAACAACCAAAAAATACATTTATTTACATAAAATTAAAAATAACATTTTAGACGACCGGAAAGTAGATCTAAATTGGTCTCTCAACTTTTTATTAGAAAATAAGCAAGGGCTGAGGTTAATGTAGAGACCAAACAAGCTTACCAGAAGAATAAAAAGGTAATCAAGAAACTTAGAGTTGAAAACAAGCATGACCGTAATTCTCACGCGCGGATTCGGTTTTAAATTACAAAGTTCCGGAAAAAATGTGGATTATTGGTGGGCATCGAACAAAAACGTGACCAGCTATCAACTGTTCGATATGCAAAAAATTCAAAGTTACCAACCCTAAACTAAAATCAGCTTCTTTGTCAGAATGTTGTGTTTGTCATGCTACTCCTTCTGAAATGGTTAGCTCGGTCTACGCTGCTTTATTGTTTATTAGAAATTTAAGTTTTATTTCTCTTTATTCGTTCAGAAGAACATTCATCTAGATATCTCGCCAAGTTTAACAGTTAAATTATATCTATAACATCTTCGATGATTTATGACAAAGAGGGAAAGATCTTCTGTTGTATATTGCGACATATAAAGTAACATTTTAAATGCATTTTGTTCTTCTGCTTCTTTAGTGCTTTTAATTATAATTTTTCTGAGACTTAAAATTTAAATTAGACAAAAAATCTTTCATATCGTTTTAGGTTTTGAACGATCTACAATTCCGTCTAGAAACAGCCCGTCCATTTACGCCACCTCTAGAAGGCATCCAGCATCAGTACGGCTTCAACACGAAGCTGCTGAAAAAGGTCGTGAACTACTGGAAGAACGACTACAAATGGCGGCAAAGGGAAACGTTCTTAAACAGCCTGCCGCAATTCAAAACCAAGATACAGGGGCTGGACATTCATTTCATCCATGTAAAGCCGTCAGTTCCACCTCACGTGCGCGTACTCCCGCTTCTGTTGCTACACGGTTGGCCCGGATCTGTTAGAGAATTCTACAAGATCATCCCCATGCTCACCCAAGCTTCGACAGACTACAGTTTCGCTTTTGAAGTAATAGTGCCTTCCCTACCAGGTTATGGGTTTTCGCAAGCCTCCTCCAAAGAGGGTTTGGGTACTCCCCAAATTGCCGTCGTAATGAAAAATCTGATGAACGCGTTGGTTACGACAGGTTTTACGTGCAAGGTGGGGACTTAGGGGCGGCCATTGCTTCTAATTTGGCGACTTTATTCCCTGAAAATATCTTGGGACTGCATTCAAATATGTGTGGTTCAACGCGAAAAATCTCTTTCATAAAAATCCTACTAGGAAGCTTTTACCCATCATTGATTGTGGATAAAAAGTACGAATATAAAATGTATCCCTTATCAGATACTATAAGTTTTATTTTGGAGGAAGGGGGGTACTTTCATATCCAAGCTACGAAACCTGACACTGTCGGTAAATAAATTTTAATGTTGTGTAAGCAGTCATTATATCGACTTTTATAGGTGTTGCGCTTAATGATTCTCCAATAGGACTAGCAGCTTACATTTTGGAGAAATTCTCAACCGCCGCTAATCTAACACATAGACATCACGACAGTGGTTTATTAGAAAAGTTTACTTACGATGAATTGCTGGACAACCTGATGATATACTGGATAACGAATTCAATTACTACGTCTGTCAGACTGTACTCTGAGTTGTTCGGTAAAGAAAAAGTAGGACACCGTGTACTAGAGTAAGTGGCAAAGAGCGTTGTAGACAACGATTAATTATTTTATTTCAGAGCACCAATTGATGAAAGTGTTCCGTGTGCCTGCGCTAGGTTCCGCAACGAAATTATGTACCATCCAGACTGGATACTCAAGGACAAGTACACAAACTTGATTCATGCCAGCGATTTTGATAACGGCGGTCACTTTGCTGCGCTTGAAGAACCCAAGTTGTTGGCTCAAGATATTTTTGCAGCTGTTGGCAAAATGGGAAAACTAAAAATTAAGCAACTTTAACTTGTTTAACGTTTATTTGTGTATTTGCTTCTTAATAATACTAAAATTATTGGCAAAAATTTTGACTATTTTTTATGCATTTTCAAATTCATCTTTTTCTTTCGTCTGTATTATTTACTTCCACGTGATTATTTGATGCTTAAGGTCCTTTTACTTTTATCTGCATAAAGTTAACACTATCTTTGTTGCAAAATGGTAAAAAAAGTTAGTCAAAATGGCAATAATAAGGTTGCTAAACATTTGGTATAGTGTATCCAAAAAGATACTCTAAAAACAAGAGTTTCCGAACTCCGACCACGGCCTTATAACCCGAGAACCAACTACACGATGCACCATAACACCGGTCGTGATAGCTTTGCCCTCTTTTTGAACGTCTCTAATGTTTACTTGCCCTGTCATAACAAGATAATTGTGTTGACGGTTAAACAATGGACATATATATATCGCAACATGGTTTTCGCTATTAGAACAATAGGACAAAAACATCAAAATAGATTACCATAAAAATTTTTAATATAAAAATCCTCTATTTTGATGAGGTGTGTATTTTTTTAACAAACTTTCGGAAAGCTGGTAATGCTTTGGATATCTCCTGCTCCACTTGTTCATATACGGGAAACAAAACCGTTGTTTAATATACAACTTACACACAAGATTTAGAACTCCAGATACGACGTATTATGAAAAAAATTGTTATCATGTATATTGCTATACTTTAAAGGGAAGCCTTATGAATTGCGACTTTCAACTTGAGAACTACTGAACCTAAAGACATAAGGGGGGTATCATTCGAAAGCCCATGATCTACCGGCTTCACATCCGCGAGCTGGGATAGGTGGGATGTCCTGCAACAATGCAGTAAGGGTTTTTAGCGGGCCCAGTCTCCAATATGTCATTCCTTATAATTTTTGACCAAGGCAGTTTCCAAGCTGGAGACCAGCTTCTATTTCTGTCATTTCTGACATCTGTCAAGCCTTATAATTTTTAATCTGTGATAGATAGAGACATAACGTTTTAGTATTCAACTAAAGACCATAAGTCAAGTCCCGACGCCAAATATCAGCCTGATTGGAAAATCTCGAGGGTTTGACCGGAAGTGGCCGCGAATGTTTGTTTATGTATAGAAGCCCCGGAAATCTGTGGAACCGGAGTTCCACGTCCATACTTGTTAAATTCTGCTGACATTTTAATAAATACGCTTCTGCTCTTTTCTATTCAATATTTAACTTCTAGAGTCCTACTGATTATTAAGTGGCGAAGCGAAGCGGAGTCACTTACTAACTTCATGTTGTCTGTCCGTCCGAGCAAAAACTCGAGAACGGCTGGGAATTTCCAAATTCTGTTTCCACCAATCGACAGGTGACCAAAAAGGCTTGTTGCTAGTGATTTTGAAACTGATTGGTCAATGGTCAACTAGAAGGTTCTCAAATTTGGGAGACTGCTTCACCACTTCGCTAGGCGTTGCAAGCTTTGCTTTATTATATATCCAATATTATTTAAGAGCTGTCAGTTTAGTAGCATTCCTTCTTGCGAATTTCCAAAGGCTTCTCTAAATATATGTTCTGAATAAATGTTGAATAGCAGTGGCGACAATACACATCCTTTTCAATATAAATTTACTATCATCCTTAGGTCTTTGTCATCTATACTCGCACTTTTTAGGATTTCTATCAGTTTGTGATTTTGGACCCTATCAAACGCTTTTCTATAATCTACAAAACAGGCATGGACTTGACAGCTCATATCTCTGCATCTCTGGAATAGAACTTGTACACTGAATAAAGCTTCTTTGGTCCCGACCGCGTCTCTAAATCTAAATTGCGTGAGCGCTATCTGTTCTTCGCACGTTTTGTAAATTCTTCTGTGTGCGATTTTTAAAAATATTATTAATAGGTGGCTCATGAGGCTTATTTTTCTATGTTCCTTGCATTTTTTGAGTCCCGGCTTTTTTGGTATAGTTATGAACTCCAACTTAAGCCATTGCCGTGGGATAGAACCTATGTTGTGTATAAGATTGAATATCTTGGTTAACTATTTGATTTTCTCTTCGTCCATTACTTTTAAGAGTTCGGCTTGAAAATTATCTGAACTTTGAGTTTTGCCATTTTTTATTTGTTTTATTATAGATCTTACTCCTGCAGCTAAAATATTTGGTCCAATTTTTGCTTCTATTTCTGGTCTTTCATCTTGAAAAAGTTGTTCAATATATAGTTTCCAGAAGTTCTTGACTCCTTTCTTGTTAATTACTATCTTTCCTCTATTGTTTATAATTTTGTTTTCTGTTTTTGTATTATATTGTCCAATGACTTTCTTCATTTTTCGGTGTACATTAAAGTTGTCGCATTGATATCTTCCATTATTATTGTAAGATCTTTTTTGGGAAGTTTAATTAATATTTCTAACATCTGTGAGTAAAATTGTTCTATTTCCTCGTTAATATAGTCAGTAGTCGGGGCATACATTTGGATGATGTTTATTGAGACTTGATATTTGGGGTAACAATATCCTCTTTGATATAGGTACAAAGTTTGTTACATATCTTGCAATCGTTCTTTTTACAATCACTCCTACTCCATAGTGAGATTCCCCGTTGGTTGTTCCCGAGTAGTATACTTTATAATCGTTTATGTTTAATTATCCTGAGCCTGGTCATCTCATTTCGCTTATTCCCATAAGTTTGATATTCATTCTTTTCATTTCTTCTATTGCATTGTGTATTTTTGCTGCTTGAGCCATTGTTTTTACGTTCCACGTGCATATCTTAATAGGTGTTTTACTTTTAAATGTCAGTTTACATTTGTCAGCTCTTTTTAATGAATTTCCCCCAGAGATCCGATTGGAGGAATTAAAACTCCGGATTTTTTTGTATTGAAACTAGCCATTTTGATATACTAGCAATATCCATATGGATCTTTAATGTTATCGTTTCCCGTTGCGTTCTACATCCTATGCCGTTGACCTATTTCTTAGTTCATCCACCTTTGTTGCGAGTGCCTTATCTGTATTTGCTCGTCCACTCTATTGCATATAGACTGTTGGCGGGTTACAGAAAGCCGCTTATCCCGACGGCCATTCGGCTGTTAGTTTTGGTCCGCCCCGGGAATTTTATTTTCCCGATACCCACCCTATCTGGTGGCCTTTCCCTTATCCACCACCTGAGGAGGCGCCCGATGGAGGACTAGCAACCCCACACGGGATATCTTATATTACAGCTGTTAATGGCTAGCTTCAAACTGCTACCAATTAACCAAATTTGAAAAGAAAAGAGATTCCGGACCAATACAACTAAGTAGAGACTGCATAACTGGTGAGATTCTTGTTAGTGAGATTCTTATTTTGCAAAGGGATTGAGTCTGTGTACAATGTTTCTTGTATTTTATACCATTTTTATTAAGTACTTAGATTTTCTATTGTTGTAATAATAATTTGTTATATGTAGAAAATTTTATTCGATGTTTTGATAATTTCACATTATTTTCACATTTCTATTACAATCGCATTGCGAAAAATATCCAAAAAGATAATAATATAAATAAAAACGAAAAAGAGAATAAACATGAAAATAATAAAGCAGAATAAAAATAATAAACTTGATTTGAAAATAAATCTAAATAAAAAATCTTGAAGACTACAATCTAGAAGATAAATACGGAAAAAAAATTGTTCAAAACTTTTGCTTTTACATCTCTCTTTGGTAATTATTCTTTTTCTTTAAATAAACCGAAATTTTCAACTCATTTAATAAAATATGCAAAAAAATTCAAAGTAATGGCCACAGTTTGTTTTTTGTCCATTCTGATCTCTTTCTGTTGTTTGTTTCATATCACAGAATTTTGCAATTCTATTGATATTCGACGAATCAAATATACACCAACATTTCTCTTTAAGCGGCATTAGATAAATGGAAAATGACGCAGTTTCTGAGCGTTGTAGGTAGAGGTACTTAAATGGGGTTTCACGTAGGGCACCTCACTATTACGACGTCAGACTATAAATCTTTATACTTCTATATAGTAATATTCGCTTCACCGGTATTGTTAAAACCCAACAGTATTAAATTTCTTAACAAATTCTATAAATTCCATCGCTTAGTCTATTATTTTTCTGTTACTTACAATTTTAAAAGAGAAATCAAATTTAATTGAAAATTATATAATATGTACAGTTTGGCGTGATTATAAATGATATTTTAATGGTAGATAATAAATTGTTACACACATTAGAAATAACATTAGTATAATTCTGTAACAATGTTTTCTTATCGATGGCACCCCTATAAAACCGGTATCACAACTCAGGAAACTAAAGAAAACAAGTTCTAATTAAATTTTACTTACAAACTAGCTATTGCTTTTTTTATAAGAACCAAAATATTTGCCAATAAGAAAGTCTTCTTCTTCTTTCTTCTTTGTCCTTTCCCTGTACCTTACGGTATCGGGTCCTCGATCCATTTTTGGTACTCCTTTCTGTTGAGCGCCATCCTCTTTACTTCCTCGATGTTCCTTCCCCTCTGCTGTACCACAGTTTTAATACTGTCTATCCATTTCATTCTGGGCCTGCCCTTCCTCTCTTCCCATCTCCTCTTGCTTCCATGATCCTCCTTGGGAGCCTCTTGCTGTCCATACGTACGACATGTCCATACCACTCCAGCTGTCTATTTTGTATGGTTTCTATCAGCGGATCTACCCTTAGCTCTTCTCTTGTAATTATGTTTCTCACTCTATCTCTTCTGGTCCTGTCCATTATTCGCCTTAAATACCTCATTTCTGCGGCAGTGATTTTACTTTTGTGTTTGTCTTGCATGGGCCAAGTTTCCGCTCCGTATATCAGTGTTGGTACATATACTGTTTTGTATAGGTGTAACTTTGTTTCTTTTCTCAATTCTTTTTTATTTACCAGTGTTGTGTTTATCTGGTAGTATACTTTTGCTGCTTTTGATGTTCTGTTTGTTATTTCCTGTTCTAATGTCCCATCATTGCTTAATATTACTCCTAGGTACTCATATTGTTTTACTACTTCTAGGGTGTTCTGTCCGCATCTAATATTCATGTCTTCATCCTCATTGCCTGTTTGTTTGCTAATTTTCATGATTTTGCTTTTTTTGCATTAATTTTCATTCCTGCATTTTGTATACTGTTGTTCCACTTATTGACTGCGGCTTGTAATTTCCTGGCTGTGTCAGCCAGTAGCACAATATCGTCTGCATACACCAGGCTTTGGAGGTTTACTTCTTCCATTCTCCAGTGCCCCAATTTTAAATTTAGTGATCTCTGTTTACTCTTCTTTAGAATTTGGTCAATAACTATAATGAATAGGAGAGGACTAAGGGAGTCTCCTTGTTTGATTCCTTTTTCTGTGTTGAAGCTCTTCGTCTCCTTCCCCTTTATTCTGACTGTTCCTATTACTTTTTTGTATAACGCTTTTGTGACTTTGGTCAGTTTATCGGGTACTCCTGTCTCTTCCATGGCCTTCCATATAATCCTCTTTGGTATACTGTCGAAGGCTGCACTTATGTCTAAAAATGCCAGGTATAATGGTTTTCCTTCTTCTAATCTCTTTTCCGTCGCCGCTCTTATAGTGTATATGTGATCTTGTGTTTGTCTATTTTTTCGAAATGCCGCTTGTTCCTCTTGTAATTCATTGTCCACGTAACTTCTGATCCGTGTCTCAATTATTCTCGAAAATATCTTCTGTATACATGATGACAGGCAGATGGCTCGGTAGTTATCACAATCATTAGTATTTCCCTTTTTGTGTATTGGGACGATTATATTCTCCTCCCATTCTTTAGGTATGACTTCTTCGACCCAGGCTTGTTGGCATATTCTTTGAATCCACTCTCCAAATTTTTCACCTCCGTATTTGACCATCTCGGGGCTGATTTCGTCTTTTCCGGCCGATTTTCCTAATTTCAGTCTGTTAATTGCTTCTATTACTTCTTCTGTGGTTATTATTTGTTCACCCTCCATTTCTGCTGGGGCTTGCCTTATGTTTCTCCTCTCAGGTTCTATTCCTTCTGCCTTAAATTTATCTTTGTAATATTCACTCCATGTATCTAGGATTTTGCTTTCTTCTGTGACCATGGCTCCGTTTTTATCTTTTATACACCATGTTGTTTTGCCATATTTTCCCCTTAGTTGTTTGACTGTCGTCCAAAACTCTTTCTTGTTATTAGTGTTATCTCGGAATTTCTCCTCAATTTCCTTTCCAAAGTCCTCCCATGCTATATTCTTTGCTTCCTCAACTATTTCCTTTGTTTCGTTCCTCAATGTTATATAGCTTTGCCTGTCTTCTTCTCTTTTCGTCTGCAGATATTTCTTCCATGCCCTCTTCTTTTCTTTGACTTTCTGTTTTATCTCTTCATTCCACCATTTTGTTCTTTTTTGTTTTGGACTAATTCTCTTTTCCCCACATACCTCTATGGCTGCTTTTATTATTGTGGTTTTGAGTCTCTCCCATCTTTCGTCTATCGTCCATTGATCTCTTTGCTCTTCCTCTCTTTCATGTTGTCTTAACAATTCGTTGATTTTATGCTGGTATTCTATTTTTTTCTGTTCTGTCCTTAGTTCTTCCGTCTTTATCCTCTGGTACTCCTTTTCTGGTGGTTTCAGTACTCTCGCATAGAATCTTGCATCTACTGTGACTAATTTGTGGTCAGAATTTATTTCCGCTCCTCTTATTGCTTTTACATCTAATATAGCATATTTAGTTTCTGGGGTGTAGGTGTAGTAGTCTATTGTACTCCTGGCATTTCGATTGTCTGCTGTGAAAGTGATCTTATGTATGTCCTTGTGGTTGAACCAACTATTTCCGATTAACATCCTATTAGTGAAACAAAAGTCTATCATTCTGTTGCCGGTGTCGTTTATTATCCTGTCTGTACAGAACTTCCCCAATACTCCATTTCCTCTTCTAGGGTCGTTCCCAACTCTGCCGTTCCAATCCCCCATGACGATAACGTGTCTTGATCTTTCCTTAGCTTTCTCGTATGTTTGTTGTAAACTTGTGTAGAACATCTCTTTCTCTAGTATATCTGCGTCCTCTGTAGGTGCATAGATTTGTATTAGAGTTACTTCTTCATTCAAAGTTATGTCCAGCGTGATTATTCGTGAGTTAATGCCTTCCCAGCCCGTCATTTGGTTAGTTAATTCATTACTTATTAGGAAACCTACCCCTTCTTTTGCTCTCGCTCCTAATGGTACACCTGAGTATATAAGTTTGTATCCTTTGTCCATCATTATTTCTTTACTTCCTTTTTTCTTTACTTCTGATAGTCGTAGTATTTTGACCCCTTATCTTATCATTTCCTCTATCAGCTCCACCTCCTTTCCATTTAACCCCCTTATATTCCATATTCCTAATCTAGTCCGTTGTTCTCGCTTTGGTCGCTTTCCATGCATCCGTCCATGTCCGAGGCTAGTGATTGTTCTCTGAATCTAGTTACCTCGTATGGGTGATTAGCCCGACGACGAGGGCCCCGTTACCTCGGGACAACTGGTATCAGGATATACCCCCCGATGCTGGGTCGTCAGAGCCCCGTTCGTTTTCTAGCAGAGGGTACCACGTGCAGGTGGGATTGACATTTGAGTAGCTGGATGTTGGCGCCACTCCTTACCCTCCGCCAATAAGAAAGTAATTCCTAAATTACTATTATTTTCCCACTTATTTGTCTTTCTAACTACTGCAAAACACTACTACCAATCTCACTAGCCATCCTATTTCGTTATTCTTCACTACAAGTGTGGCATGTTAGAACTTCAAAATACAACTTGATCTCCAAATAAAGCTAACACAGCTAAGAGGAGTTTTTGTGCACTTTTATCCTAATTTTTTCTATTATTAACAATGGTTTGCTCTTTAGCCTCAATGTTTCTTTATTTTTATTTTCACTGGTCTTTCTTTACACTGACAGTAAAAGCCTAAATAAGAGGCCCTAATAACAAAAATCTGTTTAAACGTTCGAAAATTACTGATATTTTCTATCAAAACTTGGATTGCGTTGCAAATTGTAATACGCCCCCACCCTCAGTGCGCGTGTAAAAAGAAACTATGCAACCAAGTGGTGCCACCAGATGTCGTCGTTGGAACGCACTGAAGGAAAAGTAGCGAATTGCAGTTAAAACAACGCAAGGTGAAAACATGGAATAATGTTCCACATATATCCCTGATTTTATGCAGATAATGACGTCTTAAAAGTTAGCTTAACACCACATACGTCATTTTAAATTTAGTTACCGACAACATAGGCATAAGTGTTAAAATACATCGCCAAACATTGCTTTAGTATTTAACAAGTGAAACTCATATTATTGGTAATATCGAGGTGCAATTACAAAGCGTTATTTTTTGCTACCGCGTATCACGCCAGCTAACTGCTGCGCTGCGGCTATCGCCCGGCGCGGTAATCCTTCGGCTATTTTCGGGATCAAAAACCATGAAAGCAGACAATAATAAGCAGCGATGGATAAGGTAGCTTGCTTTGGATGAAAGAAATGACTAATTTCAATATCCATACGAGGTTAGTATCATTGCGTGCAAGCGTAGCACTGAGTCGCAAAACTGTTTTTCGTTAGATGTCAGAGTTTAAAGGCGGTAGAAACTGTGCTGACAAAATACGCGAAAACCACACATTATCTAGTATCTGCCTTGATAATGCATTCTATCATTAATCTTCTTCTTTTAGCCTGGTATCGTCCATTTTTGGATATAGGCCTCTCCTAACTCTCTCCATCTTTGTCTGTTTTGTGCACTTCGCATCCATTCAAATCCAGCAGTTCTCACAATATCGTCCTTCCATCTCATTTGTGGCCGCCCACGTTGTTTTTTCCTTCCCATGGTCTCCACTGTTGTATAATAGCATTCCATCTACCATCTCTTTGTATGGCGTTGTGTCCCGCAAACGACCATTTCAATTGTGCAATATGTGTTGCTACATCTTTAGTTTCGTGACTCCTCATTTGTTTTCCTGTCGCTTAATCGTATATTTAGCATACATCGCTCTATGGCTGTTTGTGTTTTTATCAGTTTGTCCGTATTCCTTTTAGTCAGTGTCCAGGCTTGTGAACCATATGTCATAATTGGTAAGATACACTGATTAAACACATTGCTTTTTATGTGTTACGGTATTTTCTTATTTTTTAGTATGTATGATAGTTTCCCGAAGCCCGCCCAGGATAGTCTCACTCTACTAGCTATTTCAGCAGTTTGGTTTTCTTTGTTCGGTCTTACTACTTGTCCCACATATACATATATATATATATATATATATATATATATATATATATATATATATAATATATATATTCTGGAACTTGTTCTACCGTCTTTCCATGTACTACTATATTTCTTGTGTCGTTTGTATTTGTCATCATTTTGTTTTTTTCCATATTAATTTTCAGTCCAACTTTTGTAGATTCGTTTGCTAGTTCTTCGAGCATCATTTTCATTTCGCCGTAATTTTCGCTTATCAGGAGAATGTCATCCGCAAATCTCAGGTGACTTAGTTTTCTACCATTTATGTTTATACCTACGTTTTCCCACGATAGATTTTTAAAAACATCTTCCAGTGTCAGAGTGAACAATTTTGGAGAGATAACATCTCCCTGTCTAACACCTCTTTTAACTTTTATTGTGTTCGTATTTTCTTCTAACTGTACTGTCACGGTAGCATTCTTGTATATGTTGTGTATCAGGTCTCGATAACGGGAATCTACTCTACAGTTATTTAGTTCCTGTTCGACTGCCTATAGTTCGATAGTGTCAAAGGCCTTTTCATAATCTACAAATGTGAGATAGACAGGCAAGTTGTATTCGCAGGATTTCTCAATTAGGGTTCTGACAGTTAATAGATGGTCACACGTACTAAAGCCTTTACGAAAGCCCGTCTGTTCTAAAGGTTGATAGGCATCAAATTTATTGGCTAGACAATTGGTTATTATTCTAAGAAACAATTTATATAGCTGGAACAATAGCGAACTGGGACGATAATTTCTTAGGTTTTGTTTATCTCTCTTTTTGTATATTAAAAATGTGAGGGCATCGTTCCAATTTTTAGAGATAGCTCCATTGTGTAAGCACGTATTAAATACATATTTGAGCGATTTTACTAAGGCCTATTTACCTTCTTTTATTATCTCAATCAAGATTTCGTCTTTGCCTGGTGCTTTATTGCTTTTTGTGTTACTTAGTGCATGTACAATTTCATCCTCTTCTATATCTGGTATTTCTTCAGAATTTACATTTGTCACTCTTGTTTAAATTTTTGTACGGTTACTTGGCTTGGTTCCTTTTTCGATGCGTATAAGTCTTCGTAAAATCGTTCAGTGATCTTCGCTACATTGTATTTACCCTTTCGTTCCATGCCTTTTTCATCTTTTAGAGATGTAATTTGTATTTTACCTAAGGTTGGCCTAAGACATTTCATTCCTCGGTTATTTTCTATAACCTTTTCTATTTTCTTGTTGTTATAGTTTCTGATATATTCTTTAATTTTTTTACGAATGGTTTTGTTAAGTTCTGTGAACTCTATAGTAGTTCGTTTTCCTTCTGATAACATTCTTCGCCTCTCTTGTAACATTAGTTTTGTGTCGTTTGTTATTTTTTCCTTTTTATTCGCGTTTTTCTTTCCTACTGTTAAGGCTGCTTTTAAAATAGCATTTGTCAGTTTTGTATTGGCAAGGTTCATGTCTGTACTGAGCTCGTCGACTTCTTGTTTTAACAACCCGTTGTATGTGTTACTTTGTTCTTTAAGTGAGTATGGGCTTACTAACGCTCATCTTCTGATACATTTCAATCTTTGTATTTTTCTATTTAAGTGTATTTCGGCTTTGACAAGACGATGGTCGCTTCCGGTGGTAATTTATTTAGCACGGTTACGTCTTTAACTACCGATTTATCTGTCGTTAGTATATAATCTATCTCGTTCGTTGTTATTCCGTTTGGGGACATCCATGTCCACTTCCTCTGAGTTTTCTTCTTAAAGAAAGTATTCATTGCATATAACCCCTCTTGCTCTAAATAATTTACCAATCTTTCTCCTCTCTCATTTCTATGCCGTATCCATAGTTACCTATTTTATCCTCACTGGTTTCTAGTTTTTTACCAAGCTTAGCATTAAAGTCTCCCATCACTATAGTCGTAGTTGTTTTAAGTGAGTTTATAGCTGTTGTTACATCATCGTAGAAGGAATCAATGTCTTCATCATCGTAAGATGTTGTCGAAGCATATATTTGCACAATTTTTAACTTATAGTTTTTTTTATCTGTAAAATGATTAATGGCACTATCGGATATACTTTGCAATGCACTTCAGCTGTGCCGTTAGCTCGTCTTCAGTCACGGTACATTATCATGCTTAGTTATAATTTTAAACGTAGCTTTAATAACAGTTAAAGCTACTATCATTAATAAACCTTATTTTTTTTAAAGAATATCAATAGATTTACATGCTTTTACGCTCAACCTGATTTACCAATTCATTTATTTTAACATTGCTGCAGCTTTACATCCACAAACATCCTTTGAATGAACAAATTACCAAGTTAGCATAAAGACTTCAATAAAGGTAGTTCACATGCCATAGTTAAGCTGTTGTACATATTTAGTAAAAACAAAGAGCAATATCTTTTGAGAGTGATGGAGATTTGCCCAATTTTTACTTAGTTTTTCGGAAATTGTTAATAACTCTATCGGATATATTCTTGAATGTATTGGGTATTTTAAACATTTTGATGCAAAGCTGCCTTGCCAGTCTTGACCCTTGTAATAAACATCAAAGTAAAGTCTAAGTTCTAAAGTATTTAAAACGAGTATATCGATATCAAAACAAACAGCTCTTTAAATGTTCTAACATTCTCCCATCCGACAAGTTTCGACTGAAGATTAAATATTTTCGTTTAACAGATTGGTTTGTCCTGTAAAAATTCTTTTGTCACGAGGTAGTAGATATTCTTACCGTCTTGATGCATAAATCTTTCTGACTTCAGGCTCGCCTAAATTACTCAGTAAACCAAGTTTTATTTGAAATACAAAGAGATCTTTTGAATGTGAGATTGCGCCGCGCCACAATGCGCTAGTGCATATTTCGCCGGTATATGAAATATATCTTGTTATAGTTCTCTCGTAATACCATAACATATGCGCCTAGTTCCACTAACTGAACTCATAAAGTCTTCAAACCCTGCTTGACACTTTAAGGAGATCAGATCTCCTGGCCACAGCGTCCCATCTCCGACAACAGTACACAGTCGATGAACGATCCTAGGCTTGCAACTTGGTAGTTTCCGGATTTGGTACACAACATCGTTTATCTTTTTCAGCTCCTTGCATGGATCTTTGTAGGAACTTTGAAGTTTTAGAGACAATCCACGCCACTGCTTTGGGTTATATAACCATACTCGGTCGTCTTCTTTATAACGCGCTCTCGATCGCATCGACGTCATAGCGATCCTTCATCCGGTCACTTGCGATGTTAATGTTATATCGCACATTGTCGTAGATTTCTAACATTCTTTTCTCAAGTCATTGATATAGTCTTTCCCGATTTTAAGTTTACTTTAAAGAACAGGTCACACAGTTAGTTCACGACCAAAGAGAACATTGATAGTGTTTAACTAGGCTACTCATGGACAGACGAAGGGTATGGCAACAGAACAGATGGAGATATTAGTCGCAGTCTCGTTGATGGTCAGAGAAGCCTTTTGAAAGATTTTTTCCCGTTGTCCTGTTCATACGCTCGATCATTCCATCTGACTAGGGGTGTAACAAAATCGACCTGGTTTTCTTGGTGCCCACTAGTTCACATACTTTTGTAAGCACCGTTGATTCGACCTTGGTTGGAATATAGTTATAGTGGCACTCAAAATTTGCTGATCACCAAATAAACTGACTAATTTACCTGAAGTTATGTTGTAGCCTCCGTTTGTTTAGTCGATTTGTTTTTAAGTTTGCACTAAGCAGCATTAATCGTCCACATACGTTCACAAATTCAGCAAAAGTCATCCACCACTCGCACATTTCCGAAAGCTTCATCAATCTCCTACCGTGTTTGTAACCATCTCCACCTACTCTCTACCCTGGTCCTGATCTCCTCCTCTGCGTTGCAGGTTTAGCACAACGTACATGGCGTCGTCGATTTCCCCGCACGCGCGTCTATCTTTATCTTCCGCTGGCTTCCAGATTCTAATGAGGTAGAACCAAAAATTGCTATGCTTAATAATGAGCTGGACGCCATATCGCTTCAAGCACTCTGTTGCCCGTGGCGCTTTGTCGACTGTGGGAATAAACATCCACTCAAATCTTTCCGTTTGCCTGCTTGTCATATTTACTTTTATCTTGCTCTTGTCCTAGCTCGTAACCTGATCTTTACAAGAATTATTAGAACCATCTCAAAAATTGGTGATCCTGCTCCTACTACAGCCTTTTTGGATGATGATCACACTTGTTCCCAGAATCCGTGCACCCAGTTACAAGTCTCCAAATCTCGATTGGTAAATGCATCAACACCATCATGCTTCTAAAGGCAAATAGCGCTGACTTGCTGTTTGTTATTATAGCGCTTTTGGAATGACTGTTCCGTGCCTAGTAGACTAAAGTACTTCTAGATTACTATCAATTTGTACTGAAAAATTATGCTTAAATTCGCGAGTTTTGCTGGTCCATGTTGAATCTTCTATTTTCGTCTACAAAGCAGCACAATTATTGCGGCTTGGGCTGTTCCTGTTACCTCTGATCTACTGCCTCTTATCTGTCCGCTGCAGGACGCCGCTACTTCAACTTGATTAGATGAGCAAACTTCTCTTCTTCCACACGTACATTCTACTACCCAGCAAACATCTGATGCAATAGTTAGAATATCAAGTTAACTTTGCAGTAACTCACTCGTCACCCTAAATTGAATTTTCCGGGCACCAATATACTCGTTCATCAAGCTCAGATCTTCTGATAACCAATCTTATCCTCCGTTCATTTGGGGGTTTACTAGTTGTTTCATCGTAAAGTTTAAGTTTGTTAATGTGTATTGTATTTATTAATTCCTAATCAATATTAGTTCTGAAAAGTATACTAATTTGGAATTACACTCTTTATTTGAATGGATCGCCAAGTATAGTCCAAGGCAATTAAAAAACTCTTTCATTAATACTTCAGCGTATATAAACGCGTCTTGATTTAGTATTGTGTACACTAATCCACCTTGTATAGTGGTCCGTAGCGATGAGGTTACATTTGTTGTCGTTTACTTCCGGACAATGGATTAGCAATGTTGATTGCCACTATTTTCAATAGATATTCGATATGAATTTCTAACACTCTGCTTCTTGATACTAACTTCTTGACAACCAACACCTCAGTCAATACCATCTACGTTCTTTTAGGCTTTTATTCAAAAAATCATCTTCCATTCTCATTATACCAGACCACGTTTCACTATTGAGTTTGGTACACTGATTTCTTCCTATGTCCTTCATTTTGATGCTTCTAATCTAACGCCATGCTTAGTTCTGAATCAAGTTTTTACTTTAATCATTAATTTATGTGACAGCTATCCTAACACTCCCTACTTCGCAAGCATTCTCTCCCAATCACAAACGATGACTCTAGAGATTTGGATGCGACTTTGACACCAAGGTAATTACTGTTAAAGTTCTGAAATATATTTCTTACTTTAAATTCACTTTCCCATTTGCCAACATTTTTCACTCTTTTTATAATTCCTCTTTAATATTTAACATTTCTAAAATTTCTGGAAGATCCTTCCACTTTTACATACAGTCTTCCTGGAATATTCCTTCAAATACTTGGGATTCGCCTTTTCTTCTACTTAGTTCTTTTTTCATAAATATAAAGAATTGTTTGTAATATGTGGCCTCTCTGATTTGTAAAATATTCCGAATTTATTTCTAATCTTTCAAAATTCTGAAATATACTTCGGCATTTACTATTAATTCTTCTAAACTGTTCAGTAATGCATTGAGATAAACATCATTATAAGAGACCTAGGGTATCAAAGTAAAATAGACACTAAGCAAAAGTAGGTAATTTAAAACAATAAAGTAAATTTTGTAAAAAGCTACATAATGTTCTTAAACATACGTAGACAGTGCAATGTTGTTTGGACCCTACCGTGCAAGGATGTAGATAATTTTAGCCGCATATGTATTATGGACACCTCGCAGCAAAATATAAGTGCGTGTTTAAAAATGCTCTTGCCGACAGATAATCAAGTTATTAGTAAACTTGTTAAAAGTGACAAAAACTGGCACCACCCTTGAAACGAACAAGATAAGCAGTGGTAAGAGAGGATATTAAAGGCCCCCGAAGAACACTCAGAAAAATAGCAGAAACACAATTTAGAACTATTTGCTGTAGGTCTGTACAAACCCGTGAACAAGAAGAAAGCACGCAGCAAAAAAGCACGGGAAAAACTCATTCAAGAAATAAATTGTGTTGCAGATACATAAAGTTACAGAGTGAGGTTTATATTACTAGCATGTTATTCACCACTGTTAAGAGCAAAAATGTTATAGTATTCTAAAGGTAAAAAAAGTTTTAAGGAATATCGCTGACTTTTCTATGTTCTAGAATATTCACCAGATGATTCACTGCTATTTACAGTTCAGAATGTCAATGTACAAAATGTGAGACGCGTATTCAGAAACTAGACTCTCTTACACTGTCTCCTAGCATACAACCATCATAATCAAAAAATATTTTATAATATGTCGAAATTAGAAAATATTGTACCTTTTTGGAGAAAAACTGATAAAGATCTTCATAGATAACTGAAAAATATCGCAAACCTAGGCAGTTCATGAATAACAAACACTTCATTAGATGAAGCCGTACTGCTTATATTTATTTAATAACGAAAACACGATAAAACTACCAAACAATCAACAGTAGAATGATAAAGATAATGAATAAATAAATTATTATGGTAAATTCTAGCCAACATTTTGATATACATAATTCTGAAGGTTTTGAACAGCCAAAGAAAGTCAAACATGAAGAAGTGGTATAACTTTTGAAAAAGAGATCGCAAAGAACTCGGAGTAGTACATCAATTTATTTCTGAACATTACATATGCTGGAAAATTCACAAGTTGGTTGGGATCACAACAAACTCACACCTGAGAACACGAGTATGTATTATGATTCTGCTATAACATTGTTTTTCAAATAAAAAAAAAGATTGCTTGCGCCGGATTGTGATTCTCTGTGATAATCAAAACAATAGAAACTCATGGGTTTATCCACCTTTGATCTAATACCCATGCCAAGAAAATATTGCTGCGTATATGATGGGATCAGCAGGGCGTCATTCACTAGGCGATGCAAAAGTCTTATACTGACAAAGAAAAGTGTTATTTTGTTTTAGAACGACGCTTAACCGCAATTTCTTTAGTTATATTATTGGCATTTATTTTCAACATTACAATATAGTTGAGGGTATTGTAACAGCCCGTCGCCTCTAAAATTATTTCATAAAAAATTTGGTACGAAATAAGAATTTTCTGACTCAGCCGCAACTCCTGCACTTTCGTTACAACCTTTTAAAGTGCAACGTTTTTAAAGGTCCTTAGCGAGTACGAATTCTTTTATAGAAATCATTTTGAGGTAACTGTGTATTACTTACTCTAATTCGCCTACCCCACCCATTTACAAATCGTTCGCAACGCTTCTAGCTCCTCATTTGACAGGAAGCAATTTGGTTATAAGTGAGCGCGCAGCTATTTTCGTCGTGAAAATCCTCATTCACTTTCCTTTCTTGAGTTAATAGTTTTTCTTCATCGTGGTTCACCAGAATATTCCTGCCCCTTTATTTTTATTTGTAAATGATGGCTCAAATTGAACACCGGATTTAAATTTACATTTTTTTGTTATGAGATCATCAAGTCTGATACTTCGACAGATGTCATCTACGATTCTCTTAATTAATAAATATGGAACACCATATAAAGAAAAATTCGGTATATTTTGAGAAGCGGTAGGAAAATTTCATAGCAGTTTTGGTCAAAATAGTACATCAAATGAATCAAAGATTGATTACAAAATTTGCGAAACCCATGAATATCGGCGTAGGGTACGGTCCCATAAAAATATTGCCATAGTAAGTCAAAGTGTTACTGCAAATCCAAAAGCATTAACATCGTGCACAAGTGCACATTTCAGGAAGCTTCATAAGCAAAACCTACACCTTCATCCATACAAAATTCAAGTGACGCAAAAGCTTAAGCTTGCTGACCATTCCCACCGTCGACAATTTGTCAATTGGTTTTAAGAGCATCATGAATTGAATTCTTTTGTCAAAAAAAGCATCTTTAGTCATGAGGCTAATTCATGAAAAGTAAATGCACCCCAACGAGCCACTGCTTGGTGTAGATTTTGGCGAGATGGCGCGATAAGTCCACACTTCTTCAAAGATGATGCTGGAAATTCTGTGGAAAAACTGTGAGTGGCATCGTTGCATAATAAGATTTTTTGCACATAGATCTGGAACAAATATGATTTCAGCAAAACGGCGTCGCCTACCATACAGCTCAATCAATGGTCAATTTACTGCACCAACAATTTTCTGGTAGCATAATTTCATGAAATTCCAACATCAACTGGCAAACAAGATCTTGTGATGTAACACTACACAATTTTTTTGTTGGTTTATCTGAAATTCAAGGTCTACGTCAGCAATCCACAAACAGTTGGTGACCTCAAGATTAAAATTCGACGTGTTATAGATGAAATCGACCAGAATCTATGTGAAATTGTAGCCGAAAATTTTGTGATAAGAAACAACCAAAAGGTGGTCATTTGTCAATGGAAAATTATGTTTGATAAAGAAGTTTTGAGAATATCAATTCTTACGAGTACTCCACAGAATACGTAGTGATTTCAACAAGTGGGTCAGGTCTTCTCAAACATATCTGTGTCAGAAAGTAGGTACATGATACAAAGACCATTAAAGAGACCCGCGAGGAAGTTGTCGAAATTAGCCGTCCGAAACCGATTTGAACCTTCCGATCGTCTTCCATGAGGAAAGTTGGTGAAACAATGACGGCAATTAGCAGCGAATCGCTTCTGTGCAAGAAACAGGAGCCATCCAGGTGTGAAGCGACTTGTCGGGCACCGTCAGCTGGTGCAACGTCCTGGGGAGCGGGGCTCAGCTTCAGGAAACCTGACCCGCTGACGGCGCTGCTCCAGGTCGACGTGTCAGGTGGCGGCCAATGGCATCCGCAAGGAGCAACGTGACGCTGCACCGCGACCGCTCGGACCAGTCGCGAGCGCTGCTTCGGCGAAATGCTTTCGATTGTAGGTCATCATCGACGGCGTCGGCAACATCGGCAGCAGTTCATGTGCGCGCGTTATCTGGGCTCTACCACCTGTGTGAATGCCGAAGTCGGGCGGCAAGCGCAAGAAGGGTGGCGGGTTGAGGGTGTTCTGGATCCCCACCGGCAAGCACAAGGGCCACAAGAAGAACAAGTACTACGTGCGCGACAATTCCGACTCGCCTAGAAGGTAAGCCTGCGGCGGTAGCACCATTGTTGGTTGCATACCTGGTTTCGGCTAACGTTTGTCATTTGTTTACACAATTTGGCTACTTTAACTAGCAGAAAACTGATGTCAAAAATCATAAAATTCTGTGAACAATTCGAAGAACAAGTTCGCTTCCCACGGTCGGGTTGAAAAAACCATAACAAAGTAATTGCCTCAAATTGCCAGGCTATTAAGTTATTTCGTGTCCGTTGGCGCGTTTGATACAGCTAAAGCGAGTTTTCAATAACCACATTATTGTAGAGCTCTATTAAGCACATGCACTTGTAGAACAAGGTCGCCGCCTTATTGACATTAACTAATTTCGTCACGGGCTGTGACGTTGCTTCTGAATTTATCGCCTTTTAACCACACGACGATCGCGCATTGTGCACGAAGCACCCGTGGCAGGGAAAGGAGTTGAACTTGAAACGCATTCTTCTCTTCATGAACATCTTTGCCCGCCGATTCAAGGTGAAACCGTCATACCAAGGAAGTTACCGTTTGTCTTACCCGCATTCTTTATTTCTTTTCGCTTTTCTCTCTTCATTATTACTAACTAGGGCGGATACGATTAATTTGTTTTTTAAAATCGCATATTTGAAGAGAAAAACCAGGTTTATGTATTTAGAGAGATCGAAAACGCCCCAGGCTACTAGTTCACAACTAGTAGTCATATGAGGTCAAAGACGCTCTTCTAAAAAACATTGTTAGTGGAGAAAAGGAAGTTTTAAATTACAGGAAACTACAAATAAAAAAAATTGCAGTAAGGTCAACTCCCTTAAAAACATTACTATGAATGTTTCATCTTCACATAATGCCGGGGTAAGTGGGTGTTGAAAAAAAACTGAAGGAATATCTTAACTAAGGAGCGTCTCTAAGGAAACAGAAGTGATGCAATGAATAAAAAATGTAATGGCTAATACTTGTGGTTTTTATGAGACAATATTTTAGTCACTCTCTTTACATTCAGTATATTTGTTCGCGAAATTGGTATCTGATATACTTGAAAAAAAAAAACATTTAACCACCATGACCATTTATAGGATGAATCCTTTCATTATTTTAATGTATCGAATGTCATTTACACCGATAAAATTAAATGGGGTCGTTTTTGGTTTTATCATTATTTATCATTAGGTCAAAAATCTTTGAATTTTACTTCGTATGTATATTTTTTAAAGTTCTTGATTGTATTTTTGTTGTAATTTTTTATGGTAAATTTTTAGTACCTTGGCCCTCTTGAAATGGATATTTTAATGAAATGGTTGATGTACGCGCGTGCGTGCGTGCGTGCGTGTGTGCGTGCGTGTGTGTGTGTATATATATATATATATATATATATATAATATATTATAATATATATATATATATATATATATATATATATGAAACAATGGGAAATAATTACTGTTTAACAAAAAGTTTAGAAAGTTCAAAGTCTGTAATAGAAAAATTTAAGAATGAATAAGGGTATCAAAATAGGAAAAGCGGGAGAAGATAGATTACCGAAGTGTAAATGGAAAATAAATGAGCAATGTAATGGGGAAGGAAGGCAAACTTGGAAGGTTGAAAGATACGCAAGATTGAAGACCAACACGTGGTTTTAAAGATGGGAAAAAGTGATGTGGATTACAATAGTGTTTCTCCCAGACTCTAAGAATTAAAATATGAAAGTGGAAATGTTAGGACTAAATTATTAAGGAGGCCTAGATAGTTACAAAATCGATTAGAAGCAGCAAGAGGCAATTGGGGAACATTTCGGAAGACCTTAATAATTGAGAAAAACTAGATAAGAGAAGTTATCAGAATTTAAAAGACCTCAAGGCAGGTTTAGATATGATTAAAAAAACAATAAGCAAAACTAAAGGAAATACATGTGAGTCAATGGAATAACTAAAATAGTAAAAATTTAAGAAGGCCTAGTATAGTCCAGATATAAGTATATAGATATATATATATATTCATATATATATACTATATAACCAAAAATATATTTAACCAATGTAGAAATAATTAAAATAGACTCTTTATAAGCCGAGAGGAAGTACAAGAAAACATAAAAGCAAGAAGATGCAGAAGCAATAAAGTTATCAAAATAGGAAAGACAAACTGAAAATGGTATGTATAAAAAAGTCGTAAAATGGGAAAGAAGCCAAGGAATGGTTGTGGGGATTTACAAGAAAGCATGGAGCAGTGAAAAGATACCTCAAGATTGAAGAAAAAACCTGATAGTACGGATACATAAAAATAGGGAACAAAGTGACTGTGAGAATTACAGACTAATCTGTTTCTCCTCAGTATGCTTTAAGATCTACGCTAGAATAGTGGAAAACGGGTTAGGACTGAAATTGAAGGAGGCCTAGAAGACGAACAAGCTACATTCAGAGCAGCAAGAGGCACAAACGATAACGTCCACATACTAAGAAACAAAATTGAGAAAAAACTGCAAAAAGGAGAAGAGTTACATCAGATGTTTATAAACCTCAAGGCAGGTTTAGATATGATTAATAAAAAAATATTATAGAAAACACTAAAGGAATATAGAATATCAAGGAAGGTAATAAATATAGTACAATCAATATATAAGGAAGGCCTAGTAAAAGTCCAGATAGAAGGAGAAAGATCTTGTTCTTGTTCAAGAAAGTAGTCGTACTGTAACCAAACAATGATTTATTATGACCATTTAGTACCTGTAAAAATAGACTGCCTTTTATATGCCGACGATATAGTACTAATCTCAGACTCGAGCAAGAAGATGCAGAACATAGTAAATATATGGCAAGAGGAGATCGACAAACTGAAAATGGTTATTAATATAAACAAAACTAAATACATAAATCAAAAGGTGAGAAGTAGTAACTTTAAAATAAATGAGGAAGAGATATCTTGGGAAACATAATAACGGAAGACGGAAGAATGGAAGCAGATATAAATAGTAAGATTAGTAAAGCAACAAGAATTTATTACAGTATAAATAAAACCATACTACGGAAGAAAGAAATAGACAATAAAATTAAGCAGCAAATATATAATAGATTAATCATACCAATAATGACGTTTGGGTGCGAAACATAGGTAATACAGCAAAAATATGAATCGCCAATAAATGGCATGGAGACGAAATATATGAGGAAAATAGCAGGAGTTACAAAACATGATAAGATACGTAAACGAAGAAATTAGAAGGACACTAGAACAAATGCCAATAATGAGGAACATAGAAAGCAGTCAGTTAAACTGGTTTGGACGTTTAGTAAGGATGAAACAGAATAAGTTGACCAAAAGAATAATAGAAGCAGGAGTGGAAAGAAAGAGAAGAAAAGGAAGATCAAGAAAGATGTGGATGGAAAGACTAAAGGAGATATTACTAAGAAGGAGAAAAACAATACAAGACATGAGAATACTAACCAGAGATAGAAAATAATGGAAAAATGGGTGAGAGACACTCTTAAGCGTACTAGGAACTAGTGAAAGAAAGAAAGTTGTTTTTAGTTGAACTCTCGTGTTTTTATTATATATGATAACCACCGCTAAAACTGCCTAACTCTGTAATAAGGTACATTACACAACTATTTAACGTAGTACGAGACTATGCACTGAATATTTCCCAGCTATGGGACACAGCTTTGAATTCAAACATCGAAATATTAGAGCGCTTCCAATCTAAAGCACTGCATATGATAACGAATGCGTTATCAGAAAGGATCTCCAAACTGCAACAGAGAAGGAAGAAATACACCGATATAGCCTCCAATATAGAGGTCGACTCTAACCTAACGAATCAGCCTAACAATAGACGGTTAAAAAGACCAAACGATTTAATAACCAGATTTTGAATGTAATTTAAATAGCATAGGTTAGGCATAAGTCTTGGATAATAAGTTTTTAATCCCTAAGCCACAAGAAGCTTAAAAGCTTAATTGGTACAGAAGTTTGCTAATGAGCATTCTTCTACATGTCAATGAATGCCAGTTTTGAGAGCAAGTTGGCGCACACTGTAGCCTTTATTTTCATTTAATTTATTTCTAATAATTTCAATCTTTTGTCCAATACCTTTATGAAAAGCGTCTGGTAACCACCTCTTGACTCATTTGCGTCAGTTCTTCCTTCTCTGAACTTTTTGGCCCAATCAGCTACAGTCATATACTTGTAAGTACTGTCTTGAGATCCTTCTCGATATTGGCGGCATTTTTACCGAGCAAAACTGAAAATTTGATGTAATTTCTTTGATCCTCGTCGATGATTGAATTTTTTAATTTCTGTAACTCCATTTTAATCATTGTTAAAATAAAACTTACACTAATTACAAGAGAGGATGTTGTTTAACATGTAAACAAAAACACATGTTTCTAAAACTGCAAGTTCTAGAGTAATACCGCCAGATGTCGCTGCACGTTTTCGCGAAACAACCTATTATGTAATTTAGTTCTCGACCCTTAATTTCAATCAATAATAATACCTATTCACATTTATATGTAGTACCCGTCGTATACCCATAGTGAAGCGCCATCTGTCAGCTTTAGAGCGTACTGTAAGAGGTGGTAGTTCTGTCAATATAACCTAAAAATCAGTGGTGAAAATAAAGTCGTGTCACAAACAGTATTTGAGACACTCTCGGTAAAGCCCGAAATATGATTTGTTTCAAGGTTTACGAGTGGACATTTTGCCAATCGTGTTGGACAACCAAAAAAAATTAGAGATGGAAATTTAAACAACTTTTGGGAGAGGTTTGCTGTCGCATATAATCTGAGCTTACAAAGCAACTCGGAGAAACGCATCAAGCAAGAGTCTACGTGGGGAGAAATCAGAAAAAAAGTCGTTGAGTTCCCCACAAACTTACAGTTAAGAACAAAAGTAGACGCTATAACATTGCAATGTTGTTGCTCTCCATATTTAAGAGAAAGATTACTTATACCAATTTGTGACCCACATCTGTGAGGATCCAAAGAGGCGAAAATCGTGGGTTTATCCAGGTGTGAATATTTAGACCAGAAAGATATTTTTCTACTCGTGAAACAGTAACCAATAAATATGCATGAAATTAGTACCCACAAAACGTAAAAAGGCCTTGTACGGGCAAGAGTTTGAATTGGAAGATTTTATCACCAAAATTTAGATAATCACCTTTTCAGATCCCTGGAACATCACTGGCTTATATCCGCTTCACTTCTGTCGAAGATGTCAAGAAATATCTGGTTGAGTTTATCAGCGTCAAACTTAAAACTACCCTCTTTTGCCCGAAGAAGAATTGGTAACTCCCCGAGAGTTGGTGCAAATGCATAAAATTATTTTCTCTGTTTCTTCCTTTCACTTTCTATAACCAGAATTTTATTCTTCAAAATTTATTTTGGTAAAGCTATCTTTAAGCGTTTATCCAAAACAGGCAACGCGTGGAATTTCGATTTTATTACAAACTTTTTAATTTTCCTTCAGGATCCGAAAAGTAATTCTTGGTGTAAGTCAAAATCTGGTCGTAATTTAATATTACGTTTCTTTAACACCTCTGAACGAGGACACTCGACCTTGGAAGCAATTTCCATTTTTAACTCTGTTCAAATAAAGATATTGAGATTTGGGGTACTCTAATTTTGGATTAGATTGTTTTGCTACGACTCTATTCCAATGTATTAAAATCTTTTCCTGAATAATACCCACGACAATAAAAAATCTCTCTTGGGAGATAAAATATTTTTGTTTTTCTTTGATTTACTTAAGTACTTTTTATAACCGCATCTTGTTTAACTTTCCTTGTCTTCTGTATTTCTACCTGTTCTTATCACCATGTAAATCAATGTATACTCAAGTTATACTTTTCAAATTATCTGCTTCCCTTCAAGTGATATTGATTTTTTTAATTATCTAACCTTTGGGTCTAAAATAGGAAATTCACATATAACTCAAAATAAAACCTCGGAAGGAGAAAACTTCTTCTTCTTCTTCTACTACTGTTATATAAGCTGTTAGCCTGTTTTTAACCACACATTTTGTGTAGTACTATGAGCCATGTTGGGCGTACCCCGAGCAGGTGGCTAGCCTAACCGTAAGAATGAAAACTCCACAATTTTAAGGTTCTCATAGTTTATTTAATATTTAACCAGTCATCTTGCTGTCAATTTGCTATTTATTTTTGCCCCTCCAAATCTCCTTTTTGACGATGAATATATATATGGCTTCAAAATTATGTATGACGATCTTTAACCATGCTACAGGGTTAAACTGTTTTGGACCTGCATGAAAGCGTTCCTGGTCATTTCTATGTAGCATAATAGCAAGATATTTTTTTATGATATCCTGTAATAAACTTCTTCTACAACAAAATAAAGGAAATAAAAGTTGAGCGATTTGACCAAATTGTCCAAAAACTTGAATTACAACAGAATTCACTAATCTTTCAGTTGCCATATCAAGTTTAATTGGATGATTTTGTTAGAAAATATTATTAATAAAATAGTCATTTTGTTTGCCTTTGGTTTAGTAAAATAGAAGAAGAAATTCTTGGCTCCAGAATCTAAAACAATGGTTTTCATAAATAATTAGGGGACTTTTTTCTACTGCAACCAATAAAGTTAGAATAGCCATGTTTGTCGCCAACCGGTCCACACCGGATAGACACCTCAAAAAGAAGAAAATAGAATTATTGAAAAATTTGTTGACAGCATTTATTGGAGAAGCCGCCAGCTATAACATTTGGATAATTTAGCTCAAATATTTACGACTGGTTAGGTTTATTCTATGGACGAATTTGAACAAGACAATTCGAGTTCGATGAGTTTCTGAACGGCCCAACATACAGAGTGGCCGAACGGGTATGATAGATGAGATTTTTATTTTAAATTTCCTAACCCTGTCTTTGATTTTACAAGATTTTTGTCGGCGGATTTGTCGTCAGGGGGTTAGGGACAACGATTTAAAATGAAAATATCATCTGAGGTACCCATTGGGCCACTCTGTAAGAGTTTTATGAAATTTAAGTCAATACTTCCACGAAAATTAATATAATAATTTAAATTCTTAATGTCTAGCATAGACAGCGGAAGAACATTTTCCTAAAACTAGGGCGGAAGCTGTGTGCGAGTTCCTCTTCATATCGTGCCTATGCGATAAGGTTATTGTTAGAATGTATCCACTATCGTCAGTGGATTTGTTATAGATAGCGGCCACCTATCGGTGGCTCTCTTGCTTTTTAGGTACTTAACTATCTGCAGTTTATCTTCATTTCTGTCATGGTGCATGTTATAGTTTTTAGTTCTGCATCGCTATTTACCAGTAATTGCGGACAGTTGTGATTTTTAAATGAATGCAGTAAAAAAACGTTAAATATATTAACAACTAGTTTAATTATATTGGAAAGGTGAAAATCCACGAGTTAAGGAATTTTAATTGATAAAATATTTTCCTAACGGCTGGGACATTCAAAAGATCTTGGTATTTAATCTTAGTTTTTTTTTTGTATTGTATGTTTACAATGCAATCTGTTTTTTACAAACAATAAGCATATTTTCTGAATTTGTACAAGTGACATGCAGAGGTGTGCTCCAATGAGCAGCACTCTCTATGTGAAAACTTAATAACTTAATACTAATGATGCTTAATACTAATATATGACAAACCTGGTCCTGAGCGATAACATTTCGGCAGATGATATAAAAATCGAACAAGTATACTCATACAAATACCTGGGACACGAGTTAACCATTGGGAGAGATAATCAAACCCACGAACTGAAGAGGAGGATCAATTTAACATGGGCAGCCTACGGTAAGCTCAGCAACATCTTTAAATCAGATATCCCAATATGCCTGAAGAGGAAAACGTTCGATCAGTGCATACTCTCTGTTCTCACTTATGGGACTGAAACACTAACATTGACCAAGAAAACCATAAAGAAAATAAGAGTAACACAGACGGCAATGGAAAGGTCAATGCTAGGAATAACACTTAGGGATAAAATACCAAGCACCACAATTAGGCAGCGAACAAAGGTGAAGGATGCTGTGTTGAGGATAGCTGAGCTGAAGTGGAACTGATCGGGACACGTGGCAAGACTGAAAGATGAGAGATGGACAAGACGAATGATTGAATGGAGACCCAGACAAGACGCATTCAGAAACAGAGGTAGACCACCAACAAGATGGGCCGATGATGTAAAAAGAGTTGCAGGAAATTGGATCCAGATCGCACAGGACAGAAACAAATGGAAGGGTTTGAGGGAGGCCTATGTCCAGCAGTGGACGACCTAGGCTGGGGAAGAAGAATGATGCTGATACTATCTTATATCATGTCCTACAATCTACAAAATTAACGTCTATACACCAAATCGTTTTGTTTGCTGACTGTTGTCAAGTAAAGTAATTGTTAACACATTGAGGTGCAATTCTAGGCGTTGAATGGATTTTTCACTGAACTGCACAATTACGTCACCAATTTTATGCAATTCGAGATCGTTGTAAATATCTTTATTCGAGACGAACCACGGAGCACCAGTCACTGCACGCAATAACTTCGCCTGGAATCTTTCAAGGATTGCAATGTTAGTTATTGATGCAGTTCCCCATAACTGTAACCCGTAGGTCCAAATAGGTTTGAAGACGACATTGTACGCAAGAAGTTTGTTGCGGAGAGACAGCTGTGATTTCCGTTCGAGTAGCCAATAATGTTTCCTGAATTTCAAATCTAATTGCTTACGTTTATTCCAGATATGCGTTCGCCACGTTAGCCCTTTATCTAAATGTATGCCGAGGTATTTTACGGAGTCTGTGGTAGGAACTAGTTTATTATTTATCGATACTGTTGGTAATTCTCCTCGACACTTGGTGAATACTATATGGTTCGACTTAGTCTCATTGATTCCGATACGCCATTTTTTTGTCCATTTCTCGATATCATTGATACTTCTTTGTAGTATATTTGTCGCTTCGGTGGGGTTCTCATATACCGCTAGAATGGCAGTATCGTCAGCAAATGTTGTTGTGATGTCTATGTTTGTCGGTAGATCGGCTGTATAGATCAGGTATAGTATCGGACCCAACACGCTGCCCTGTGGAACTCCTGATGTTATCGGGTATAAACTTGTTACTTCGTTTTCATATCTTACTCTGAAATACCTTTCTTGCAAGTATGTTTTTAGAATATTATATAATGCCCCCGGGAGGCTTTTTTTTAGTTTATAGAGTAACCCTTGATGCCAAACCTTATCGAAGGCTTGGCTAACGTCCAGGAAAATTGCTGCGCAGTATCTTCTGTTTTCAAATGTGTTGTTTATAATATCGACCACTCGTTGCACTTGTTCAATGGTACTGTGATGGCTTCTGAAACCGAATTGATGGTCTGGAATAAGGTTTCGTTCAGCGATAATGTCTTGTAGCCTCCTTGCTAATAGTTTTTCAAATATCTTGCCCATTATCGGCAGAAGACTGATAGGTCGGTAAGAAGCAGGCTCGTTTGGCGGTTTTCCCGGTTTCTGTATCACTATTATTTCGGCCATTTTCCACTGCGCTGGGAAGTATTCAAGTCTGCAAACAGCGTTGTAAATTTGTGTCAGCATCACAATTCCTTTTCGAGGTAACTCCTTTATAACCTGACCTGTGATCAGATCATAACCTGGTGCTTTCTTTGGATTTATATTACTTTTAATGCCAGTTCTTACTTCTTGCAGTTTTAAAGGTTTTATGTGTTCACCAGGTTGTTGTGGTTCCTCCAGGAATGTACTAATCTCAATGTCTTCATTATCATCAGCTGGTGGAAAAGGTTTAAAAACCTCTCTCAAATGTTGTGCAAAGGCTTCGACTTTATCTTTCTCTATCTTTGCCCATGTTCCGTCTGTTCTTCTAGTGGGTGGAATTTGCTCGCGGGGTTGCTTTAGCATTTTGGTAGCTTTCCATAGGGCGTAGTTTGTATCTGCATTGGGTGTCAGGTTTTCTAAGTATTCCTTAAAAGAGTTATTTTTAAGTTCAGTTATAAACTCTTTTAGTTGTCTTGATGCCCGATTATAATTTGTCTTATCTTGTGGATGTCTCATTATTTGCCAAATTTTTCTAAGGCGTCTCTATTTTCTTTGATTTTTCTCGTATAACTGGCGGGCAATTTATCTTCTTTTCCTTTTTTTACTGGGGGTGGTGTTGCTTCCCAAGCCGCTTCTAGAATTAACGTGGTAAACTTTTGGACTTCATCTTCCAGTTCCTTTTCAGTCTTGATTGATACTTTAAGGTTTACGTTTTTATCTATTAATTCTTTGAAATACTCCCAATCAGTTTTGTGATTGTAAAGTTTAATGGGCAGTTCTTTTTTGATTATTGCTGAGTAGATGGTGGCTATAACCGGCGTGTGATCAGATGTTATATCATAATTTGGTTCAATGTTCAAATACTCAGGTGCAAAACCGTCGGGTATTTTCCTCGGATCTGTTGGCCAGTAGATGGGTTTATATGTAGAGGTGATTAAGATGTAGCTCTTGGATAACGTCATAGAGAACTCTCCCTCTTCCTGGAGCTGTGATTCTCGAACCCCAGCTGGTGTTTTTTGCGTTGTAGTCGCCCCCTGCCAGGAATCTATTACCAAGTTGAGTGAAAAGGTCAGTGAATGCATCTTTGTTGGCACGATAGTTTGGTGGACAATAAACCGCCGCGATGTTAATTGGCCCATACCAATCTTCTATTCTTACTACGACTGTCTGGGGGAAAGATTATTCTATTGTATTTATCAGGTGATGCTTTATAGAATTTCTTATGATGACTGAGGATCCGCCCCGAGCGTGCCGTTCAGTATCTGGATGGGCAGCGTTGTATACTGTGTAATGTGGTATTTTTAAGCTTGTGTTTGAGTTTAAATGACTTTCAGATATTAATAAAATATCTATTTTATTTTGTGATAGGAATAACTTTATTTCATACTTGTGACTTATGATGCCATTCGCATTCCATAAAGCAATCTTGTATAGTTCTGCCATTTTACTTTTTGGATTGTTGGGCTTGATTCATGGCTTCTCTTAGCTGTCTGATTTCTTTGACTAATTCGGATATAGTTTGTTGCTGCTTATTTAGTTGTTGTTGCAGTTGTACATTTTGCTGTTGCAGGTGTAAATTTTGCTGATGCAATAAGGCTATGATATCGTAGTTTGATTTAGGTTGATACGTGTGTTGACTTTTCACTTCTTCATGTTTTCCTGCAGCTACGTGGACGTAGCTAGTGCCGGGTGGGACTTTAGAAATATTTATGTTTTGCGTATTTGTTGCTGTGAGTAAGGGTACTTCAGTATTACTTTGAGTATTCTTTTGCGGAAGAGCTGTCCCGTTTCGAGTTGGGAAGCGGATTTTGCCGGTTTACCGTCTGTTTTGTCTTTGCTACACTTTCTGTAGTGATTTCTTGTATGGCCATATTGCTGTCATCTTTTGTATTGGACTATTATTTGTTTGTTATTAGGTGTCTCAAAACGAACAACTGCATGCAGGAGGGTTGTAATCTTATAAATTTCTCCATTATTACTTTTCCTTTCTAAATCGATGAAGAATAAATTTTTTGGCATTCTTGTTTCTTTATTTAGTACAGTCATACTTTGTTCTACGTTATGTCCATGTTGTTTTAGCGCTGTTTTTATATCGTCATGACGTGTGCTGTGGTGTAAATTTCTCGATACAACTCGGTATCTTTTTTCTTCGGGCAATTTGTACGTGTGTCTAATTATGTTGTTCTTATCTAGTATTGTTTTTAATTTTTTGTAATTTTCTGTACTATCTGGTTTAATTTTCATTCTATTGTCTGACAAAAGTTGGTACGTAAATGCATCAGTGGCTGTTTTTATTAATTCTAGCAACACTGGTACATCTTTAGATATCCCATACAGTATAAAAGGAGGGATTCGTTCAACTTTAGATAAGTTATCTTTTTGTTTGATTTTTATTTCTTCTGTCAAATCCACTAATGGCTGATACTTATTTTTTGTTTCAATGCTACCAGAAGACGTCCTTTGTCTTCCTTCTGGGTTTCCTGCCTGTGGGCTGTTTTTATTTTTTTGCGTTTTATACGTGGTACAATTGTTTGATAACTATTTGGTTCAAATGGGTCTTCTTCCGACTCTTCATCTATGTTATTACTAACCTTCGGCGTTTTGGAAGTATTTTGATTTTTTGGAAATAAATTCGGTTGACTGTTGTATTGAAATGTGGGTTGATAATTGGAATTTATTGGAGGTTGTTGCAAGTAAAATATGTTTTGCATAGCCGGATCATTAATAGTTTGCTGAGATGTTTGGGTAAAAAATGGATTTTGAGTGAATGCAGGCATTTGCTGCGAGAATTGTATATTCAGGTCATAATATATTCCATTATTACTATTTGGCATTTGGAAGGTAAGCCATCATGCATGGCGTACACTCACCAAGTTGTACATCTGCGCTGTGCCGCTTGGTTTCGATAGTTTTATCTGGTCGCTTGGCCTTTCGTTGACAGTCGCACTTGCTTGCTTTGATAACTCACGAGAATAAATAAATAAATAATTCACGTCTTTACCATACGAAGATTGCAGGTCGACTTATTTAATCTTAGTACACGAACTTTTTTTCAACACACATTAATTCGAATTAGGGCGTCCACGTGGACCCCGTTTTTTGTTATCTGTATTGTTTCTGTTTAGTACGGAATAGTTATTAATTTATTATTAAGAATAGTTGTAAGGATTATATTATTTAAAGAATTAAGATTCTCCAGGCAAGTTGAGTGACAGATTTATAAGTCTAAGTGATCGGTGGGTTCCCTTCAGGTAGATGACCGCTGTCGTCTCTTTTGTGTTAAATACAAGTTTTATGACCCTATTCAAAGGTATAATTATGAGTTTAAGATTTGTCAGTGGGTTTTCTCGTCATTAAGCTAAACAATTGCAGCCGTCTTCCTTTTCGCAGGCAATTATTGTCCCGGATTTCAAGAACCCACCCCTTGAATTTGATGTCACTCACTTGCCTACTCAGTTTTGTAATAACAGTCAGTCGTTAACAAGAAAGCCTCGACTAATGCACTCGAGCACATTCGCAACTTTGTATTTTTGTTTAACTTCAATAAACATTAAATTGTACTATCGAAATCGCAGTGTTTGATTGAAGAAAACATCATCGCAAATAAGGGGAATTATTATTGCAATTTTTTCCCCTATTAACTATCGCGACAAACTAGCCGCGGTAACAAACAGTTTCTAGTTTTAAATTTATTTGTGACTAGTTATAAGTATATATATTATATAATATAATATAATTATATATTCTAGTTATAATAATGTCATGTCAAAAAAATTATTTCAGCAATAGCGCGCAATTTTGGCAAACAAAATCATGAACTCCGCGTAAATGTTTTTTTGAGAATATGTAACATCAAATACTTTCAGTAACAAATTACACCTCCTACTTACAACTCCTACTCCATGTGATGTTTTGAAAAAGTAGGAGTTGGCAGGTGGGAGATGTTCGTCATCTGAAGGCGCTCTATGCGTAATACGTTCATTCAGAAAAATGCGGGGGTGAATCAAATACAGGGTGGACCAAAAATTCCTAGATGATTTAAAATGCACCTTTTTTAGATATTTTAATTTGATTTTACTGAAATATAGTTCAACTGGTGGATTTTTGCATTAAATGTAGAAAGTAACATCATAAACAGGCTTTCCATTTTTAGCTTCAAACAAACTGGCCTTTCTAGAGCATTCTCCATAACAACCATGAGTGTTATTCACAGTGTCACTGTAATTTCAGTTTTTTATTACTGTCAAATTTGAGGTTTATTCCAGCACATTTTCTCTTTAAAGGAACCCCATGTCTAAAAGCCGACCACTGTAAGATTGCAAGAACATCTTAAAAACTGGTTTTAATAATTTATTGTTGGTTCTGGTATATAAGCCGTGGCTACATCTTGGAACTATATCTCTGAATTTTTAATCACCTGACGCAAAAATTATGGATTATTTCTGGATATTTCTCTCTAGCAACAATTGCTGCATTGCCATAGTCATTTTGTAAAAATATAGACCTATGACCCTATCAGCTGTACTCCGCAGTACACTGTACATTTAATAGAGTGTAGATAACGTTGGTGAACGGCTCTTGGATTTTGCGTACCCCATATTCTAGAGTTGTATGAATTGACAAAACCGTTCAGATAAAAATGGGTCTCGTCATTATTCATCATACTGTTTAAGAAATTCTCTAAAAAGCTGTTGGAAACAGATGTCCAAGTTCTGGATTTTGTAAAGAAAAAAACATAAAGGTTTTAAAATGCCCCTAAGTGAAGTTCGATGTAGCTTCTAATGCGTTTTCGAATTGATTGTTTCAGTATCTTAACATTTTTCTCCAAATTCTGTATATTTGCTTTTGCAAAGACAAAACGCGAATTTCTCCTTCGAGGAAAATCACAAACAGCCCTATTTTTGAAATAGTGAATAGTATTGTGTATAATCTTTTCCGATGGGCCTTTCTTAATGAAATATCGGCGATATGTTCTGTGCGGACCAATATGTGTACGATTATTTTCAAAGTAAAACTATACAATCTTTCTTCTTTGGTTCATGTTGAGTTTTCCCATTATACAGTTTCCGGAAAGATCAGAAATATATAATGGGGAAAAATTACGAATTTTTTAAAAAAAACTTGTATAAACCTGAATTTCTTTTTTTACGTACCGTGAGATCAACGAAGAAAGACACGTGTTTCTGGGCGTTGTAGGTAGGGATGCTTAATGAGGGTCTCCCACCTTCCGTAGGATAACTCGCACTACCGCTTTATTAGTCAGTATCACGATATCAAAGCAAGACGTACCATCGTCTGTTGCTGTACAGACAAAAGATAGTTGATATAAATGCATCCGAAATTTTGAGAAAACTTAAGGCACAGTTACTAGACAATACTCTTAATACGATTTAAGATAAAGTTTTGCTTTAGCGGAAGTGACGAAATCGGTCGATTTTGGTATCAATCGGTTCCTATCAACTAGCTGAGTCGATTGGCATCCCACCCAACGTAAGAAATTTCGGGGCTAAAGTTGTACTCTCTGAAAGGTTTCGTTGGAAATGTTAATGTGTTTTCTATGGTCATAGACAACTTTTTTTCGGCAGACTTGACAAAAAAGTTGACAATGCTGTCTGTGGTCTTAAAAAATTCCCTGAAATTTTAATCTAACCATAGAACGTTGAATTTTGTCAAAGCCGACAAAAACTTAACCTAATCTTGTAGAAGAGGAACTGAACTTAACCTAATGTAACCTAACCTAGTTTTATTTCATTATTTGGTGGAGCTGTACGCCGCCCGTATGGCTACCATCATCACTAAATTTTAGGGCGTGGTCCTAATAAAGGCTTACTGAAGGGCCAGAGAAGTAAAAGCTGACTGCCTTTACGCAATACTCCCTGGAAATATTAAGAGGCGACTAAACAATTCAATTGTTTTCATTGCTTTTATATTTATTTGTATTCAAACTACGTTAAACGCTCGCGCATTCAAGATTAGATCAGATTAAGTTAGGTTTAGAGGACAGAAACATGATGGATGAACACCCACCTTTGTAATAAATACTGAACAGCCAAAGATAAAGAAAACTTTAGTTTACACCAAAATATAAGTTTCAAGACACAATTAAAATTATATAAACCTAAACAAAAGAATCGGGACGCTAAAAAGCAGGGAAAAACTTGAAGAATAATTATAAAATCACTTCGGAGAATTATACAAAAACGATATAGTTCTGTGAAAATGTATTAAATGAACTTGAGCATCTACAGAATAGAAAATCAATATGTTGGTGAAATGAAAACACAACAATAAAAATAAAACTATACCTGAAGAAGACACGAACCATGGTACGATTAAATAAAAGGCAAGATGTATCGTAAGAAACAAAAACTAAACCAATAAATAAAAAAGCATTAAATGAAGATGCTAAAAATCAAGACAAATAATTGGAAATAACTAATAGAAGAACCAAACAAAGAGATAGGATATAAAATAGCAACAAAAAATGATTTAAACGTCCCAAAATTACATCGAACGATAAGAAAACGGAAGAAATAGTCAACGAACTTTTCTTCAAAAATTAAAAGAATAAATAGAAACGGCATAACATAACAAAAATGAAAAATAAAGAGTCACAAAATGGGAAATAAAAGTAGCTATAAATAAATCAAAGTTAAAAAGCTACCACTCAGTCCAGTTAACATAGCATATCTAATGAAATAATACGCGTAGCATATGAAAAAAGCGAAGAAAACGTATTAACAGCAATAAACCACGCTATGCAAAAAGAAATATCTCGACATTTGGAAAATAGTCAAATTATGTTTAGTAGAAAAGCCAAAGGAGAATAACTTACCAAAATACAGAACAATAAGCTTACTATATGCGAAATTAAAGAAAGGGAGACATGCCGAATAGGCAATATGCTTTCAAAACCGGTATGTCAACAATAGAACAAGACTATTGCATTTGTGTAACTTTGAATACGAAAAATGCTTTTAATAGCGTAAGGTGGCCATAATAAGTAGTTATCTTCAGATTGGAATCTTAACTACGAAAGAAGGAAAACAATACAATATTGCATGAGGGGTTCCGCAAGGATTGATCTTTGGGCCACTACTCTGGAACAATAATTATGTTAAAATCCTACAAATTAGTTTACGAAAAAATACTGTAATATCATATTATGCCGATGTGCAGCAATAGTCATAACAACAAAAAGCAAAAAATCACTAAAAAATCATCCAAGGCTTGCAATAAATAATATAAAAAATCAGTAGAAGAACGTCACCTTGAGTTAGTCATGGAAAAGACAAATATGGTTATATTAAACGGTGGATGCAAACTAAAAAAATTTTAAAATTAAATTACACGATACTACAATAGAAGCAAAAGAGCAAAATATTCTGCAAAAAGAACAAGGAAGCAGTTCAAGTGACCGTAGTGATGCCCGCAATAAACGGAATAAATAATCAAAATATTTAAATCAAACACAGAAGAAAATTGGAAAAAATACAAATATGGTAGAAAATATTTTTAAAAAATAAGACCGTAAACGGAATATAACTACATAAAAGTCAATAGCTAATTACTGCCTGAAGTAATTCCTCATGACAATTCTAGGGCAGTAATTAATAATACGGGAAATGGAGTTTAGTTGGTAGGACACCTTTCTTCTAGTCCCACACTGATCTCAGGATTTGATGCCCAAGCCAACCCAAAAGCATTCCCCAGACCCAAAGGAAAAACGTTAAAGTTAGGTACTCTTTAGACATCTGTTGTAAATAATTAGAAGCTATTTATTCGTACTAATGTTGGTAGATGGCATGCAGATTGCTTGACATTTTTATATCGCGTATGAAAGTTTTCCTCCGTTTTATTTAGTTATTCATTGTTCTTGCGTTCAAAAGATGGAACGTTCTAAAGTGCATTTCCCACATTCTCCACTTTTCGTGTTTGATTTAAAAGAAGTCAGCTGCTGAAGCTCATGAAATACTTGCAGAAGCCTATGCTGATAAAGCTCGATCGTATCTCAACTGCAAATTTTGGTTTTTAATATTTTAAAAATGGTGATTTTGATGTGAATGACTTGAAACGCTCAGGTCAGTCAAAAAAGTTTAATGACGCCCAATTGCAGGAATTATTAGAACAAAAACAGGATTAAACGCTCAAACAACTTGCAGGGGAATTAGATATTGGTAAATCAACCATTTCAAACCGTTTACAGCCGATAGGAAAGATTCAGAAGGAAGGATGTGGTAATTTCGAAGAAGTACAAAAATGAGCCGACAAATGGATTGCTTCAAAAGACTATCTTCTTATTTTCTATGCTGAGTAAAGGCTTTTTTGAGCAAAAGATTTGATGGGTACGTAATATGTTCTTGGTAATAGCGTTTTTTCTTAGGGAATATTCTATAATTATGTGTCATAATGTTTGGTTTGTTTCTTTATCTTGGGTATTGAGCTTTAATTGCTGATCTGAGGTTTACTATGATACATTTAGCTCTTCGATGACCTTTACAAGAAAATTTTTGAGTCCATGAAGTGAAGTGAGCTTGAAGGGCATTTAAAGTCGAAATAATTCTGCCTTAAGAGCTCCATCGTCGAACGGATTATATAGGCAAAAATCTAAGCTTACTGCCACATCCAACTACAAAATGCACTACATCCTCCAATATATATCGGAACCTTTCTCCTTTGACGATTGGTACGTTTTCTGCTTCATATTCAAGAAGTAAAGACCAAAAAGTCATACCATACCAAGCTGTTATTGTTATGGGATGTAATTCACATTAATAAGCTATTCTTGAGTTTTCCATCTTCAGATTCTCTATTTTATTTACTAGCATAACCGTTTAGATAAAAATAGAACTCGTTGTTCCTAATAAAGTTGTGAATGAAATCACATTTTTTGCCTAGCAAAATATAGCCTATATACCATACCTACATGGTTACACTCCATAATTTGGTAGTTACCTGAACTAGTTGCATATTCGAATCTTTGTAGAATGATTTTTCTTCAATACTTCGTCGTATACGCTGAATGTTGTCTTGAAGTCTTCCTGATATAGCTTTCCAATACGTGGTAAATCACGTTGCTGTTGGAATCACCGGAATAATTTGAATATATCTTTTTAGCTAGTGGTTGTCTGACCTTTAGGTCAGTACAATTGATCGTTGATTTTATACATCAAATTGGCTTAGTTTTACCTGCTATTCAATCGAGAATTTCTTCATAACTAACTGACATTTGAATAAGTTTAAACAAAAATGTAAAGACATTAGCTCCAAAAAGTTACTGGAATTTAAATGGGTTAGTGACTTGAAGCTCGAAACTAAAATTAAAATCCAATGTATACTTTTTTGCTGTCTTCTAGAGAAGACTAATTTAAATGGAATTTTTTTGTGGAGATTAGGAATAATGTCAAAAACATTTTTGAAGAAGCGATTCCATACATAAATTTTGAGGTAAAATGAAAATTATTCCCGGTACGAAAAATATGATTTCTCTGCTGTACTGGCTTGTGCTTTTAAAATAACATTTTTCTCACTATTCGCTGTAATATAGCGACTCACCGCATCCTATTGGATAATTTTCCGTTTACTGAGTCTTGATATTAACGTCATCGTATACTTAGACTGGAAAATATAGACATTCGTCATATCTTAAGCAACCACTTCGTTTAAAATTCCGTGAACTGCAGCCAGATTTACTTTGGAATTAAAATGTAAACACAAGATGCGACAATTAAATAACGAAACTGTGCAACTTAAATCATTACGACTTTTTTATTTGGTCCATTGCATCTTTTCGCCTTTGAAATAAACAGTGCTAAGGCATTATATGTAAATGTTAGTGTTTTTGTGTAATAAAGTGTTTGGTTTGGCAAAGGAATTTGCTCTTACAAGCCCACGTTGAATCGTAGTTCTTTTGTCCTTTTTGGGCATAACTTTATTTTTGCCAATTTATGACCAATCTTTAGTACTATAATTACTCTTTGAAGCTTTAGAAGCATTCACCGAGTTTCTTTTTGATGATTTCATTCTACTCTCAAACTAGTTTTCCGTACCACAAATACTGTCTCCACATTTTTGATGACAGAACAGGTGTAATCTTAGTTACGCTATAGAAGTGAGAGGGAAATTCCGACATAGCCGGTCCCAAGCCCGGTTGAGAAGAGCGGAGGGAAAAGAACTGGTAAAAATACTTTGGTAAAGTTAACTGATGTCTCTAGGTATACTTCAATAAATGCTAATAAACATTAATGGAGACAGACAATCTCTCTTAACCACTTCTCAACCAGCAAGTCCAGTTTATAATGAAGTGGGGCACGGCGCTGTAAAACTGGGATAACGCGACTAAGAGAGCAACCCTAATAAAAAAAGCAGGCAAGTCAAGTGGCATAAAAATAACTACCCCATCACTTAAACTATCCAGCCGGTAGCCTGTGCTGGAGAAATTTAAAGATACTTAAATTTTTCACAAATCAAATCCAAATAGATCTACAAGAGAATAAACAAAGCGCGACAATGACAAAAACTATAGAATTATAGAATTATAGTAGCTACATAAAATGTAAGAGGCATAAGAACTAAAGATACAAAATTGAATAAAATACTGGAAAAACGAAAACAGATATTGTGCCCATATTGGAAAAAAAGTTGAAAGGTACTCAAGTTTTAGATGGTTTATAGATGAGTACCACAAAATAGATATACATGTCATAGAGTGTAAATAACAAATGGAAAAAAAGAACAAGCTATAAATATGTTAGTAAGAGAATAATGACAGTGGTCTTTAAAGTTAACAGAAGCCCCTTAATTAAAAAAAAAACAGCCAGACAACGTCTTAAGTAGGAATTTAAATCTTAGAGTAGGATACTTGTGAATATTTGGAGTGATGGGAACCTTCTGAGAAGACTGAATATATTTATTATTGTTGTTATTACAACGGGGAAGAACTGATGCAAGTTGCAACATTTAATAATATAAAAATTACTAATACATTTTTCCTAAAAATGGACATCTATAGATATACATTGGAGCCCAATAGGTCAGAGGTTTATTATAGATTATATAATTATAAAAAACAAATTGAAAATCTATTTAGACCTTTACTTATCTAAGTTTACAATTACATTATTAGCAAGGCGGAGAAAACTAAAATCAAGAACCGTAACTTTAGACCAAGAAGTATTTATATATCAGAAATTTATACAGAAACAGAATAAACAAACATTTAGCAAGACTACCAACAAGTAGTGACATCGACAAAGAATGGAACAATACAAAAAGCTGCAAGTGAAGCGATAGGAAAGAGGAAGAGAACACAAGAAAGGTCTGAGAATATGGAACGAAAAATTACAGCATATACAGAACTCCTATAGAAGAATACAAAAGAGAAACTATGCCAAAGATTGATAAAGGAAACTTACCCAGAATCCTGGTCAAATTTGTAGAACATGATATATATGACAGCGAAACACTAGAATATAAAATCATGAGATATTTAAATCAAACGGAGAAAGACGTAACGGAATAGAAGTGGGAGTCAAAAGTAACGAAATGGACTCTAATAATGACAGTAACCTTTCTGAAGTTGATGAGATTACAATTGATTACACAACCAAAACAGAATACGAAAAACAGAAAGATCACAGAATAGACGGATATATTGTTAAATATACAAGAACTTTCTCTTATATATTATTATTATATTTTATAAATGTGTGTTAACAGAGTTGCAAAATGCTAAATTTATGAAGAACAGCAAAAGTGATCTTTCAAAAAAGGCATCAGAAATCGCTGTTAAAACTATAGAGGTATGAGCCTGCGGATTACCACAAATAAAAAGACATTACGCAACTGATATAAAAAGCAGAGGGTTTAATTTTAAGACCACATAGCTTTTATTAATTTCTAAATAATTTTTGACTGTATCAATCGAAATAAACTATATAACTATACCTACCCTAGCACGTTACTATTTGCTAACAATAAAACATACACACTCCAAATTAGCAATCCATTGCCTAAACAAAAAGGGTAGAAAATATAATCTTACATCTTTGAAGACGAAAGTTATGGCTTTTAAAGGTAATCTTCGATAATAAGCCACTTTAAATATTTAAGCTGCGACATAAGTTACAACTATGACAATAACATAAATGATAGCTCCCGCACTTGGATTCGCTCACTGGGGTCACTTCGAACTCGGAATACTTTTATTTCCTATTCGGTGACATTCCAGAACAGTCGCGAGCTCTTGAGAGGCGCCGCACTCGTAGCGTCTAGAATATTCTGACGGCGAACACTTGCGCGCCAGCTGGGTTCCTAGGCGACATAGCGTCCGTCGCCGAGCATGATGGAATTCGAATGGAAGAATAATCGATTACAATGAAAAATGGAGCATTAGCAGAATAGAAAACTAACAGATACGCAAGAAAATTCTTATCTATAATCCCAAAGACAAAAGAAATGTAGACCGGCCGAGAAAATGGTGGTCAAAAACAAAGTTTTGTGAAAAAAAAGTGCAGAAGAAGAAGAAATGAAAGGAGATTTGTGTTAGTTTCTGACGAAATAAAGTGATTAAAAAAAAATGAATGACTACTGCAACACTATGAAGTAGCCCAATCTACGGATGCGATTTTCAAAATTATCTTACAAAAACTCAAATCTTTTAAGCATCTGTAATTTGCAACTTACAACGAAAAACTCGCGGATGGTTATCAAAGATGGTACGCGACGACCTGACTGACCGGGGCGAACATGAGCGAGCCTTAACTACTCGTTCGTAGGCCATGCTATCTTGCAAAATGCAATCTGACTATTATTTATTGCCATTTTACTTATGCACGTTACAAGCGCTTTGTTAACGAACTGTTGTAATTATTCTGGCAACTTTCACTGATAGGAGGTAATAATTTCTCTTTATTACTACCGCTTTTTCTTTTGTTTCCCTAAATGAAGAAACATAGATTTTGTTGGTTTTGGAGGTGTTCAAATTTGTTCTTTAAACATTAGTAAAAGTATCTCTTAATTTTTCTTTACAAATGAGTACTTTTTACTCGCTTGTGTTTATTATTGGATTCTGGATTTTGGATATAAACTGGGGGTAACAAAGTTATGTGCACTTAGGCCTCAATTAGGTCTATTGTACTACATTGTACTACCTCCTACGCCGCCTCTCCCTGTGCGCTCATCAGTCAAGCCAACCAATTCTTTGGATGAACTTGAGCATGTCCGTTAGAGGGGTTGCGCTGATGCGCTTAACATGGATCCTCTAATCGGAGTCTGGAGTTACCTCTGTTTAATGGTAAGAGTTTCCTACATTATGGAGGCATTTCTTGTGGGACTGTCGCAGCCATGTCTTGATGGTAAGGTTGCATAGGCTGCTGTTCTTGCGGTGGCATTTGAAGGGTATCCAAGGACGCACCTTCCTTCTTGGCTGTTGTTTCTCTTCCTGGATTTTAATATTTAAGGCCGAGAGCTGATAAAATAACTTTTTTTCTTTGTTATTAAAGGCAGTCACTGCCTTCCCATTTATACCAAACATTAGGAGTCTCCTTTTCGGCATTGTGGAAGATGCACCACTCTCGGACCTTTGTCCGGGAGTTCTGCACTGCCAGCCTACGGATGACGGTTTCTGTGGCCTCAGGTTTCTCTGGAATCCACAGATCCGTTTTCCTCAGTCTAGGCAGCTGATCTAACCGTACGATGTCCAGACACGTTTCATCCCCCAGGGAGGAAAGGTTCGCAACTGCCTATTTTAACCACTGTAAAGCATGGTTGTCTTCACAGGTGATTCTAAGAATATTCCCGGAATATTGCCAACCCCTAAAAGTAGGTACGGGTTGATTTTCTGCTAAGGTGAACATATAAATGTGTAAAACCTCCAACATCGCTACCTGTAGTGTTTTATCCTGACCACTGATTATTTACCCGTATGGGTTAGTTAGGTCTACAATAGCTAAGAGAGTAGCTTTTGAGGGCTTTTCTATAATTTCCTCTATGAGGTTGTTGTAGACCTAATTGGTAGCTCGGCTTCTTTTTGGAGTTGGGAGTAGCTGGTTAGCTTCCTCGTGAACGATCCTTCTTGTCCTGTATATCTGAAGAGGAAGCTTCCCCAGAACTAGCCACTCTTAGGTCAGCTGAAGCAGCAGGCCTTTAGGTATCAGTAGTGATGTCCCCAGTCCTCTTCTTTCTTTCATAGGATTAGTTGTAGAAGCCAGCACCTGTTTGAAGGTAGTAGGAGTTGTGTTGGTTTGGTTCCTTCTTTCGGACTGAATGTCTTGTTGTTGTTGCTCAATTGTCGGGGTATCCGAAGATGCACCCTGTAGGGTGGTTTTCTGTAAGTAACTCATATTGGTTAAGTAAACTTCATCTCTCTAGCTTCCCACCCGCCACGAAACCCAACGAGGAGATGTCGAACTTTGACACCAAGGCTACTAGAGAGATATAGGTTATGAGAACGCGTTGCACACAAATGTGGCTACGCTACCTGATTCTAAGGGCCTACTGCATGCCCCATCACTCCCAAGGAACTCACCTCGCCGGTGATCTGACTCGACGGCATAGCCGATTGATCAAGATAGGTTAGTCTCGACCTCCCGTCCAGATGAAATCCAGGCCGAAATGATATGTTGCCACACTCGTCCTAGAGGTGCCTCAACCAATAGGATCCTTTCATTCACCGACACGGGTCGCATCTCATGGTACAAACATGAGGGCGATCTATCCCTGTTAAATCTATCAGTCGATAACAAGCCGGTAGGGAGGATGGATGGTTCGCGGTGGAAGCTTTCAGTTCACCACGCAGATTCTCATGCTTAGAATATCATTACTAACTTGACCACTAGCTTTGGCCGCAAAGCCTCAACCATTTTCTATCCGCCACCTGGAAACGCGCTCGGTAGGTAGGTATCCCAACCGCTGAGTGTATTTATTACTTCTTATATTTCATTTCCACAGTACCTAGATGGGTAGTGTTTTTTGCTTTTAATATATATTTCTGCTGATATATTAATAGTTCATACATATCATGTTCGTCCGGGTCTTGTCTATTTGTATATCATTGATTTCTTAGTTTTCAAATATTTAAAGAGGTCAAACATCTTTGACGGTAATTTTTTACATTTCTAAGGAAATTTCAGCACGATGCAATTTTTTAATACCGAATTCTATTGTTCTTTCTAGATTTTACTTGTTTCTCATTTGTATACTATACCACCGTTTTTTTCTTAGCTATTCTTTGAATACATTCACCAATAAACTAGCTAAATAGTTATTGATGTCTCTCTTTATCTAGGTGTAAACACGCGTTATCAAAATTAGTAAATTTGATATAAAAATTTCTTAAACCAAGAAGGGGGGAATTAATGATATTCAAACCTTAAAATTAACTAGGAGCTTGGATAAGGGTTGGGGGACAGATTTTCACCAAATTTAGAAGACTTTTTAAGCAAACTAAAAACAACTCACTGATTTTCAGACCCCAATGTGAACTGGAGCTAAACATGCTTCTGGTAGTTTTCATCCCCAAAATTTTACACCTGATCTGTTTATTACTTTTTTAAGTTTATTTTTGATGTCGTTTAAACTTAAATCGATTGTTCCTATAACTACCTATTCAAATTCCTGTATTGTGCCCATCGGTTAGTCACAGTGAAGCGCAATTTGTCAGCCTTACAGCGCACTGCAAGATGTGCATGTTCTACCAACACGACCTAAAAATAAGTGGCGAAAGCAATGTCGTGCGACAAGCACTGTTTGCAACACGGCTGCTTTTTCGCTTTTTAACTGCAATAAAGTGCCTGTGAAGGTTGAGAAATGATTTGTGCCGTTCTAAAAGGGGAAGATGCTGTTTCATGCACCTGCAAGAAGAAATTTTACCTGCACGATGTCAAACTTTCTATACAAACAAAGAAAATCAAAGACGAGAAACAAATCTAGGCACCGTATTGCTGTCGCACACAGAATTTTCAAAATAAATCGTAATAATATGTCGGAGAGGATTTTCAAGTAAGACTGTTGTATCTCCGACGACCTCACAGCTGAAAATAAAATCGAGTGCTATATCGTTACTCTCCAGATTCGAGAAGAAAACCAGATTGTGACCTACGACAAAATATGGATTCTTTGTGACGTTCCAAAGGCGTGAACATAGGTTTAGCCAAGTGAACCATCGACTAGTATTGAAACGGAAGTTATCGATGTGTATATGGTGAGATCAGCGGAGCGTCAGTCACTAGAAACTGCTTCCGCCTGGTGAAACGGAAGCCACCATGTGTTACCTGCAGCAACCGATGCGTGTTAATGACGCGCTTGACACAAAAGGGCCTTATAAAGACACGGAAAGAAGAAAAATTATATTGGAAACGATCATCATTTTAATGGAGATTTTATCGTACCCAACGTATATTCCAGATTTTGCCATTTCGGATTATAATTTCTTGAGATTTTTTCAATATAGTTGATACCTACCCATCTCTCTGTCAAAGATGTCTAGAAAAGTCTGCTTTAATTTATCAACTCTAAACCACCCTCATTTTTTCGAAGTGGAATTCGACAGCTCCCCAAAATGTAACGCAAATTTATGAAAAGCAAGAGGAAGGGGTTCTTTCGAAGATCAAGTACGCACTCGACTTTTTATAGATCAATATCACAAGTCAATTGGAATGGTTGAAAATGAAGTTACGCGCTTGATATCTTTTTATGCGAAGTATTTGTTAAATGAAATTTATTAGCTACTTATGCATGACAGATGTGCTTACGTAACATTTTTGTTATGACCTCAGTATTTCTCACTGTTTTAATTCGTTTTCTACGAGGTGAATTCAAATTATAAAACCTCCAAATTTTTTCTCAGGACTGGGAACAGATAGAAACATGCGGTTTGTTTAAAAATACGCGCGCACTCTTTGTGAATGCGTGACAAAGATGAAAACACTGCACGGCTCACGAGAGTTTAGCGGCAGTGGCGAGAGTGAGGACTGTTTTTGATAGTTAAAATAGCGACGTTTTCATTACAAGAACAGCATTTTTCAATTTGCGTGGTGTGACACCGATTGAAATTCATCGCCAGTTGAGTGAGACATGTGGTGATAGTGTTATGGATGTGTCTAATATGCGTTTGTGGGTGCGACAGTTCAAAGAAGGTAAAACGTCGTGTGACAACAAACCAAGGCAATCTCGGCCTCACACCAGCCGGTCTGACGACATGATCAAGCGAGTGGAGAAACTTGTTTTGGAGGATCGCCGAATGACTATGGAACACATCACCTCTAAAGTTGGTATTTCCGTGGAATCTGTGCACACAATCCTGCATGAAGACCTGAAAATGCAAAAAGTGTTGTCCAGGTGGGTGCCATGAATGCTGACAACTTTGAAGTGTTTTCTTATGATCCCTACTCACCTGACCAGGCTCTTAATGATTTTTGGCTGTTTTCAACGATGAAAGATACTGTCCGTAGTCTTAAATTCACTAGTCGTGCCGCTATGGCATCAACGATTTTCTAGTGAGCAAAGAAGACTCCTAAAGAACCGTTTGCAGCGACCATGGAATCATGGTGTCGACGTTGTGAGAAATGTGTACGGCTGCAGGAAGATTACGTCGAGAAGTGTCACAAATTTCACAGTTCTCGTGTGATTAGTTTGTGAGAAAAAAAATCGGAGGTGTTATAACTTGAATGCACCTCGTATTACATTTTAATTTGTTTACGTCAAATTTTGATCAAAGTAGAATACAACCGATGAAAATTTAATACTTGAGCATTTATTAACTAGTTATTATTGTATATCGTTAAACTTCTGGTGCATACATCGTAGAGACCTCAGACTAGTGTCATTCGACTCAGATTGAAGAGTAGAATCCGAAAAACTAAGTGTCAACCTCGGGCGCTCAAAGGTTAAAAAGTTATAACGCTTTCACCAGTGATTCTGACAAGAAAAATTTTGAAGTGTAAATGTTTGTCTGACATTGTCATTTTAATATTTAGCTACCAACCGTATATAATTATGCATTAAAAATTATTAGTTACCAACCACACAAAAAATTATAGACTGAAAAGTCGCCAAGTAAAAATTAATTTATTATAATTTTCTCTCTTTATTTTCGAAACTACTTATTATATATATTTACAAAGTTAAATTCGTATTATCGGTTAAGGCAAGATGCATTTACAAAACGTTAATTGCTTCCGCGCGACTTCGGCAGGCGCCGCGGCAGGGCCGCAGCGCCCGGCCAGGCGGAATTTGACTCACGAATACTGACGGAACGAATAATCGTAGGAACGTGATTTTTGGCATACGAGTGCTTTATTACCCGCTCTCAAACGAAAATTTTCTATCGCTTGCGGTTCCGGAAATATAATACCTCGGCCGCGCCTGCCGCCTAGCCGGAATTTGTCCTTCGGGGGCGCTCGGGTCGGCACGAACGATTTTTGCTATATATTTGTGATGTCAACATAACGTCAACGCATATTTCATCAATGTGTCAGAGCGAGACGGAATTAGGTGACGCGCAAACAAAATTATCGCGGGCACCGTCGAAATTTCTCTTCTGTCTGCTAGGACGGCGGTTTTAGCAGGAAGGCCGAAATTAACTCGTGAATACTGGCCGAAGGAATAATCGTAGAATTGTGATTTTCAATATACATATGCTTTAAAGCCGGATTTCAATTTTAGAGCAGGCAAAAAATTTGAATCGCTTCCGGTTCCGGAAATGCCAAATTTGGATCCCCCGTACAACCTGCATGAAAAAATCTTATACAGAAAAATGCCCCATTTTAAAATTGGCAAGGTCTCGTTGAGTCAATTTTGAATCGATTTTGATTGATAATAAATCCGCGTATGTTCTTTGCCACTTATTGTCTAAATTTATAGGTCTGACATATAGTGTTAATTGTAACACGGATATTGATATGGATTATGAAGTAGAAGAGATTATCGGAGGACCCATTATTTAATGTTAATTAAAAGTCTTCCAGTTTTCTTTTATTTCTTTAGACAAACCATAGACGAAAGACTAAAGATAGTTAATTTTTTTGCCAAGCATCTTGCAGTGGAACTAAAACTATCGTTAATGAATAGAGCACTATGGTTCTCCTAAAAGAAATTAAATTTGCTGATTGCGTTGCATGACGATTTCAGGAGAAAAAAGCTGTTTGGTGGCAATAGAATTTTGTTACAGGTACCAGGAATGCTCTAAATTACAAATATCAGTTGCAGACTCTATATTTGAGACTTTTTAAAAGTCTTGTGAATAAAAATGTATGTTCTTAAACAGTATTTGTCGCTCTCATACAACAAAACTAATAAACAATTAGAAGAAAAGAATATCTGTTGGTTGAAGCGCTTACTAAGTTTTACGATAAATGCGTTCTCCCGACCATCCCCAAATACAATTCCGGACTCCCACAGTGCCTACTATAGAAAATCACTTCAAACTGTTTCTGCATATATAAGGGTAAATCAAATGTAAATCATAATTATTTTTTTTAATATATTGACGCATCGTAACTATGCAATTACATAACCTTCCGACTTAGAAATCCTTTTATCTCAACGGATCTCGCTACCATAAAATAAAGGCGGTTGCGAAACTAACCAATTGCGCCGGAATGTTTCGGCAGCAACATCGTTAACTAATTTCTGTCCTCCAAGTGCTTATTTAGTGGTCCAAACAAATTATAATCGCAGGGCGGCAAATTTGAATTGTGAGAGGTGTCTAATCCATATTAAATCCTCGATTTTTTGTCGACTTTGACTAGCTGTAAGGAGCCGGACATTGTCGTGAGTTAGGATAACGTAACGTTTCGGATTATCTGAGCACTGCCGTAGCTCATTCCTATTTCAAAGGTAATTTCCCAACCGTTAATTGGCGGTTATCCTCAAAAAACTCAGAACAATTCGCGGGTTCTCGGACGACGTCGCTAACCTTTATTTTCACTTGTAAGAATTGCCACTCCTCCCGCAGCTACTGTAGAAATCCGATCATTACGATAGGTGTGATATCTTGGAATTTTAAATTTGATGGTGTCGTGTAGTTGAGTCTCTGTTATGCAGTCGATGTCTATATTAAATCGGGCTAAGAAGGCTATGAATAGTGAACGTTGGGTGTTGATTCCGTTCGCGTTCCAATTAAGGATGGTTAAATTTTGTATGACTTTTTTATGTTTATGGTCCATTGAAAAGTAGCGGTAACAGAGTATTTGTGATAAAGGATTTGATTTGACTTAGATAAGGTGTTATTAAGTCTATGATAGGTTGTGTGATATTGTCGGGTATTGTTAATCCATTAGCTGAAGTGGTTGTACTGTTAATTGGATTTGATCCGCTTATGAGTTTTTCTGCAAATGTCTGCGTGTTGTTTACCTTAGCATATCTACTATGGGGAGCACTGTGGTAATTGGTTGGGTTCTAGTTCGTTGCTTTAATAGCTCTATATGGTGTGAGCATCCATGATAGTTTACACTGTGATTTCCTCCACAGTTTACTCGTGTTGGTGATCATTCGATTTCTTTTTGTGTATAGGTGGCTTCCACCATATTTAACGCATGCTGGTTTCAAAAAGCAGTAATTTTTGTATACCCATATTATTGCTTTTACTGTTACTATTAAGTGGTACATTGAGTTATACAAGTAAATTTGTTTGGCTTGTTCATTTTTAGTTAGATCTACTGCGCAAACTATCAGTGTTTTTTTGCCTTTAGTATATAAGCGAGTTACTTTTATTATTGACAAGGTTTTAATTAGTTCTTTCTTTATTTCCCGGTCGGTGAGGAAAGTGGAGCATTCTTAAAAATTACTGATATCGATTTGTCGTTTGCGTTTTGATAGGTATGGTACTGTATCTCGTTTGTGGTGTTTTGTTAGTGTTCGATAGTCTTCATCTTTCGTTAAGTTAATACTGAGTGTGGTTGTGTTGTAAGATGTGAATGGTCCGGTAGAGAGTTTTTGTATATCTTCTATCAATGCTTTATAGCTAACTTCATTATAGGTATATTGGTGGTACTTTAACTTGTACGTCATTGACTGTAAGAGTTAGACTAAATAAAATTAATCGAAATTAAGCTAAAAATTCCGATTTCTCAGTTGTTAACAATGTAAAGTATAAGCAGTGAGCATCCTTTTTCTACTTTCTTCTTGGCTTAGCATTCGAAAATGAGTATTTATCCCAGAAAAGATTGTTTAATTTTGAAAGTAATAAAGGCAACTGCTAAATACATAAAAATTGATGAGAAAGTCTCTTTATTAGCTTTGCCTTCAGGACATAGTAAAGCTGAGAAAGCGAGAGTACAACTAACTCTAATGATCTCACTCAAAGGAGCAAAGAATATCTTGTAGATGTTCCTATTAAATAGCGATATATCACATTTCAGAAAAGCTGACTACGTTTGCTGCTCTATTCCATGTTTTAGAACACAGGACAGGGAACGAATAAGTGATGGGTGGTTTTTTGTGATGAATTAACCTTCATGAGAGTGCTTTTTAAATGTCCTGAAAACAGTTTCATCAACAGGATGACGTCGGTTTGAACTGTGTGGCAGAAGAGAGATTCTTATATAGATTTTCTCATCAGTAATAAGATTGAGAGTTTAATGTTTTGTGCCTATTTATCCAGACTTGTAAATAATCCCTGATGGTCTTCTGCCAGGGTGCTCCTATTATGTAATTGGATATGCATGCAAAAAATAATATTTGGTACTGATGTTTGTAACTTTTTTCTTGTTATTATATCTTCCATTTGCCAACCAATTTGAATCCGACGTACTTTTTGCCAAGAAGGTTGCTTGCGTTGTTGACAAAAAATAATCAGTATTTTCTCTCTCTAATGTATCATATTATCTAAACCGATGTTGTGAATTTTTCCGCGTAAAGAGTTACTGAATTTGCTTTAATCATCCACATTTATTAAGAACAGCCTATGGGAGGATACTTTATCAAAAGCACAAGTGTTTAGACAGCACAATGCGTTTAGAGAAGAAAGAGAGGACGTCCAAGATCATGGACTCAGACTTTGGACAATGTGGCAAAAGTGAAAGTGATTTTGGATTCTGATCAACATCTGAGTATTTCTTGCGCACTTGCAGGCACTGCAGCCTCAAGGGCTTATTGTGCCCACTAACATGCACTTATTCTAAGACATTCACACACCCCACGGGTTGAGCGAGACTCGAACTCGCACGCGCCAGCTAGAGGACAGATGGTTGAACCATCTGAGCCACCGCGTCCCCCGAGCGTTAAATTGGCAGCAAATAAAGTGAGTCTTCCAAGGTTGATTGCAGATGCGTAAAGTTTATGCTAAAGCTTTTAGACCGTATGAGAACTGCGAAAAGTGAACTGATTTTTCTGAGAGAGTGGTAACTGGCAATGAAACGCAGATCTTTGATCTGTAGACGAACAAACAAAGTTCTGAGTGGCACACTACAATCTTCACGATGAAGGAAGATTTGAGGACGATCAAAGATGAAAGCAATACTTAATGCCTTTTTTACTCTAAAGGTGTTCATAAGGATTTATGGCACCCGGACGGACGATGTATGTACAGTTAGTCTCGCAAAAAGATTCTAATAAGGATTTTTATTTGAGGGTAGTTATAATGTTAATAAAGTGTTTAATCACAATTACCTATTATCCAGTATAACATGAATAGCGTAAGAAATGGACTTTTAATTTAGTTTACATTAAAAAATGTATTTGTATATATACACTTGGGCGAAATTCTGAATAAATTTAGGTCAAAAATAACATCATTTAAGATGAACATCTTAATTGTTCTATAAATATACAAACGGCCAACTAATCAAAATAATTGATCTTGTACTTTTGTTCTTTATCCTAAAGTGGTGATTTTTGCTATGATCTCTGCGCGGGTTGCAACCATGTTCTTCTCGATACCTCTCGCGCCCTTTTTCCAGTTTCTTTCACAATTTTTTCTTATTTCATAACTCTCTTTTTTACGATCATCCCTCAAGTAGTTCCTAGTGTGATCTTCTCTCCACACTCTCCACGACTAGGATTTTTATTACAAACTCTGCTAGTGACTATTGACCATATTAGCAATATGAGAGAGAAAACGAATCTCTAATTTTGAAAACCACTCCAAATTCATCAAACAACCGTCTTAGCATAATTCTCATCATCAGTATTTGCCCTCCACCAGCTTTTACATCTAATTCCTCTTCTTCATCTCGATGTAGCTGACACCAGTCCAGCAGGGAAGTAGATGGTTGAATGTGTTTATATGCATAAATCCTAATACTCGAATATAAAGTGAGTCACAGTGGGTAACAAGACCATTGACACCATTGGGTGGTTAACTTAAGAGTGAGCAGTTTGTATAGCAGGCAGTAGGTTGTGAATACCGACCCGCATTCCTCACTCGAGAACCTTTCTCCCATGGTTCGAGATGGGACTTCATAGTGCGTTTTGAGCTCGTACAAATTTACCTTAAAACAATGGGAGATTTGTAAGTTTGTTAAAAATAGCGGGTTTAAATTCATAGTCCTTCTATTTCTCCATAATGGCAAAACTTTACTTAGAGCTAGTTTTCGACATGCTTTCATCTTCTTCTTGGGTTTAATAATAATTTCCCATCATATATTACACTGTGCAGCGTATTATTTCCTTTACACTAACGAAAATTATAAATTAAGCACTGATAACGAAATATAGTCGTTCACGTCAAGATAATTTCCTCATAGTTAATATACGTTTACTACTTGTGCTTTGATAAAGATATTCTCAATTGTATTGACGTCAGAAGATTGTGACGACCAATCTCATATTGATTACACTTTCTTCTTCCCAACTCGTACATGGTCAGCCGCAATACTGTTATCTCATAATAATCAATGCTTCATGATCGACTACATGTTATTTTTGAGCAGACCGCAGTAAATATTTTTTTTATGTTTTAACCATCTTTTTGCATTTATCGTTTCTATAAATAGGATCAATGTTCCAAATCCCTATTCATATGCAGCCTAACGAGGTATTTAATAAGCGCTGGAGTTTGCTCCCACGTAGACCAGGGCCAAGCCCAAAAATGCCTCGTTGCTGTCTGTTTTCCTTCGCCCACAAATGCCATTTTCCAGGTGCTTTTAGATAAGCAAGGTATTTAAGATCTTTTAAACTTCATTTAATTGTCAGGGGCCTCTTTTAACACCTTTTTAAGCCAGCTTAGCGAAGCGTTAAGTTTTAAATTTATTCTAATTGTATTATCGCTTGATAATCATTTGCCGAGGCTGCTTACATATTTCCTTGATTGAGAAATTCGTCCAATTTTATGCGCTTTAAATTAGATAGACAAAAAGATATATTTTGTCCTGTAGATATTGATAACCCTGCAAGTAGCCGACTAACACCTGTTTTAAACGCCACATTCATGTTAACTATAAAAACGTAAAATTTATTATCCTTTGAACATACAATAGACGTTTGATTTTTTTATTTATTTGTAAAATGTTATATAGCGCAGATGTTTAAACGAAAATCTAATTGGGCTTTTTTAAGCATAATGTAAGGTAAGCAACAAAAAATGTTCTTAATAAATGTAAGTGATTACAGGATGTGATAAGTTTAACAATGGGGCAAAACATATTTAAGTATTTTCGCAAAAAATCCGAAGAAGTCAGAAAAAACACCGAAATGTTTTTTATTATATTTATATTTCCAAAAATGTTCTAGTAAATGGCTCCGAATAGAGTAGACAATCAGCATTATAAATAAAAAAGCTAAAATACCCTAAGCTACAGAAGGGGAAAACAAGCCGAGGAAAATTGATTTATGGGGCTCACAAGCCACACTTGAATTTGTCTACAAGAAACCAGAAACTTGGCAGATTCAACTTGGTTGACAAATCATCGTCATCATCCGTTGTGTAAGAACTTTAGGGCGCCTGTACAGGCGTTTCAAGACAAGGAGATAAATTAGTCCAAAGTTGACAGTCTTGCACTAATACACAATTTCACTTCGAGTTCACTTTAAATTTAAATTAACAAATTTAACAAGTTACGAACACAAATTTTATATGGTGCGGTTAGGTTTTATGATTGAGGGTTATTAATCTTTGACCATTACTTTCGTGTTCACCCACAAATATTCTACGAAGGTTTTTCAGGTGTCTTTATTTTAGGCTGTTTGTTTTACTCGATTCCAGGTTACATTTATTTCCTTGCATTCTTTCATTACATTTCTCTTCCATATCAGATTAGATCTATTTCTTTGATATGTCAAGATTGGTTTCTTGGGCACTATTATGATAGCTCTTTTCTCCATTTAGTACTAGTTGTCTGATATTTTTATCGGCCGTAGTTAATGTATTTGCCTTTTTAGTATTTATGTTTAGTCCGGTTTTAGCCCCATTTTGCTTTAGTGAATTTAGTTTGTTTACAGGTGATCACTTTTTTCCATTTTAAGGCAGACATCATTAGCGTATTCAAGATCTTTCAGTTTTTTGTCGAATCTCCATGTCAGGTCTCTTTTATTATCTTCTAAATCTTCTCTTCCTGTACCCTTGTTTACTATGTTGGCATTATCTCTATTTGTTTCATCTTTAGTACAAATTTCTTTAAAATAGTTTCATCCATTTGTTAATAATGTCTTCTTGCGCTTTAAGTACTATTCCATTTTTGTTTTTAATATTGTTCGATGTTATCGTTCTACTTTTTGCCATTTTTCTCATAAGGGGTCTTCATGTCATATTTTCTTGCTGATGTCTCTGCCTCTGTTAGTAATTCTTCTTGCTGTTTCTTTTTATTGTTTTTTGCACTTTTACTTATTTGTTTATTGATATTCCAATAGTTTTGTTTTAATTCAGCTTTTGTCTTGTATTTTTGCTGCTATCATTTTCTGTTTTGTTTTATTTTTTCTTCAATTAATTTCTTTGGATCTGAAGTAACGGCTCATCATTTCTTTTCCTTGTTCTTATTATTTCTTTGGCTGTACTGTTTATATCTTTGTACCTTCTCCACATTTCTTGTATATTTAAGTTTTCTAAACCTAATTCTTGATTCAAATATTCTTCCAGTTTCTTACTGCAAGCAGTAATTGTGTATTATATTTTACTCTTTTCTGCTTTGTTTGATAATTTTCTCTCATTTTAATTTTAATTTTTGCTCTCACCAAAAAGTGATTGGGCGTATATCCGCTCCTCGCATCGCTCTGACATCCAATAGATAATTTTTAAATCTTTCATCAATTGTTCTGTGATTCTGTTTTGTGAATTTTTGCCCGGTCCAACCCAGGTAATTTTATGAATTTGTTTGTGCGGAAATATACTTCCCTCTATCACTAGATTGTTTGCGTTACAAAATCTAGAAATAATGTATCATTTTCATTTATCTTACCTATTTCTTTCTTCTCATTATTTCTTCCCTTCCCTCATGTACGTTTCCAATTTTGGCGTTTATATCTCCATAAGCATAATTATGTCCCGTTTATGTCTACGCCGTATTTTATCGTGTATTGCTTGTAGCTCCTCATAGAATTTTTCTTTCTCTGTGTGGTTGGTGGTGTCGGTTGGCGCATAGATATTAGTTTATTGAAATGTTGAAGAATTTAACGTTAAATCTCGCAATAATTATTCTTTCGGAGCACACCTCCCATTGGAATAATGCTTTTTTTGCTTTCCTGCTTAGCATAAAGGCGACACCTTGTTCATGTGCGGTTTTGTTTCCATTTTTTCCAGAAAATAAAATTGTTATCCCGTTTTCTGTTTGTACTTCACCGCTTCCTAACCATCTATCTCACTTCACTCAGCCCTAGGATCTTTATTTTGTATTTGATCATTTGATGTAGAATCTGGGTTGTTTTAACATTCCAGCAACCGATGAGGATTGTTGATTTAGTATTGATTAATAATTGATTTTATTTATTCACATCATGGTTATCATTATCCTTTTGCGTAGCCCATGTCTTCATCATTTCCTGCCCTTGTTTACTCATAATTAGTTTTTTGGAGATCAGTCCGTTTTAGTTATTTTTAGCAGTTTCTCTCTTAGTGTTTCTTCCTGCATTTTTTCTAGTGATCTTTGACTTACGCTCTACCCTTTTTTATGCACCGCATTTCTTCTTGTTGATTTTCCTGAATTGTGGAACTCTCAATATCCTTTGAGTACATGTTCCCGTTACTGTTTGCTTTATTTACATCGTCTAATTTTTCTGCGCCTTTGCTTCAGTCCCGTATTCCTACTGACTTTAATTGTTCGAGGGAGCAACACTCCGTTTACTATTAATTTGTTGTACCGGATCGTTAAGAGATTACTTTTTGATTGGATCACTTTTTTGAATTGAACCAATTCCTTTTTTGCTCTTGAAAGGTCCTTCTCAATATATATATTCTTTCCTTTTAACAGTCTTGATGCTTGTAATATCTCAATTTTTTTGTCCAATTTTTCAATTCCATCATTATTGGGCTGCCTTTATAACTTGGCTGTTTTCCTATTCTAATCTCGGTTATCTCTTGTTCTATTTCTATCTTGACGTCATATCTCTCAGTATTATTCTCTTTTTTTATTATTTTCTTTTAGTTGCAGAACACTTTCTCCCTCTTGATCTTCTACGCCGTGTATCGTATTTATTTCTTTCTTAATTCTCTTTCCATTTCTTCCATTTGTTTGTCATCTTGCATTATTTTTTGCTTGAGACTACGATTTTCATTTGCTAGTTGTATTTTTTCCTGTTTGATGTTTAATAGCTCTTTTTGATTGATACAAGTCTTTTTTCCATTCTTTCGCTTCTATCATCTAGTTTTTTCGGATTTGTATTTGTCTCTTCTAATAGTTTTTTTTATACTTTTATTATTTTAGAAAGATAGACTTTACCTCGGGGTACCGTAGTTTAGGTTACTTGACTTTACCTCATGACACCGTACTTTTCGCTTATCACTTTACCTGTTTTGAGGTTTTGTCTTCTATAAATTGCTTTATTTATAAAATTAACTATTTTAACGCGTTAATTTATCGTTACTTGATTTGTAATTATTTAATTTACCTCTTTCTTTCATTATTTGTTTATTTGATATTTAAATTTTTAATTATTTCATCATTCACTTGAAGCTACACCTTATCAACCGCTATCGGACAAATCGCACTGACAAATAGGAAGATGTAATCAAAAACAGTTTTAAGCAAATCCCATTTTGAATTTAAACGAAACTGGCGTGACGGCAAAAATGGAAAAGGCAAGTAGGTTAAATATACAGGATTATTTTTATTTATTCGTTGGGGCACACATACCGATACCGGTTTTTTTTGCGTACTTACAGGCACTGCAGCCTCAAGGGCTTATTGAGTCCACTAACGTCCACTTAAATGCTAGGACATTCACATACACCCATGAGTTGAGCGGGGCTCGAACTCGAGCGCGCCGGCTAGAAGACAGCCAACTGGTTGAACCATCTGAGCCACCGCGTCCCCAACGTAGACTTAAACTGCTTATAAACATACACCTAAGAGTTGAGCGAGATTTGAACTCGCCTGCACCTACTCGCGGAAAAAGGGACATTAATCTTGACCACTGAGCTACGGTAGTAGCTCGTTTGTCTTTAACGATTATTATTAAAACTGAAGCTACCACTGCGCTTATTCAGAAAAGTAGCTTTAGTTATTTTTTTTTAACATCCCGGGAACCAAGAGAACTGGTCAGGGAAGTTGATATAATTCGTGCCAATGGAAAGAATATCACTATCACTAAATTTTGTTTTCTTACATATCCAGTTCGATGAGAGGAGTATGATGGCAGAAGTTGTATAGGGATCATCGACACTTGTATACAAACCTTGTTATATAAACCAGTGGTAGTACAACACTTCAAAATTTAAGTCAGATTTTCCGAACATCATAGGACGTTCTCTGTCCTCAAAGTTACTCCCCATAGACGATAAAGTGATTACTATTGAAACTCTTCTTACTTAAACCATAGAAACTCAAGTCAAATTTTTATCTACTTGCAGTTTTTGTCTTCAATACTTGAATCTTGAGGTATCCTTAGAAAAAAGGGGCGCCAAAACGGGCACTTAATAGTCTCTCGTGCTGTGTAGCATCCCGCACAATTTTGTTGAAACTTCAAGTTAAGTTTTTCAATTTACTTTATCATCCAATTCCACCTCAAAAAAACCGCACCAACTATAACCCGATGCGGATGTATCGGTTGTTTGTGGATAACACGAGGTTTTTCCTCCCCTAGATAGGACAGTTTTGCTTATTAATATATCAGAAGAAATGAAAACGGTCATATGGATCATTACAAGTTTAAAAAAAAAACGCTCATTTTCCGTCATTACATATTACTGTATTCACAATGTTTTGATGATCTCGAAACCAAAATTCTTGAGTCGTCTAGATATTATACAGTTTTAGGTCAATAACACGTTGTAGCTATATAACTCGTTTATAGTCGTTTGGGATGGTTACACAGGAATCTGCTTCAAATCTCTTTACATTGTAAAGCAGTACTACTTACTTCGTCTGTATTATACCAGTCATTTGTTTGCCCCATCCGTCTGAAATTACGCTTTGTGGGATTAAATGTATATTTTGGTTCTATTTTTGCTTTAAAATCTATCTTCACCTTTTTGTGGGTTCAATTAGCTGCTAGCACAGCTAGCTATTCAGATTTTTTTGTTGCAGCTTTCAACTCTTTTGTCTTGCCTACCGATGATGTAGATTAATGTAAGTAGCCTGTGTAGATTGTATTTTTTAGACGCCGTTTATTACTTCTTTATTTTTTTTTATACATAGGTATTTTTATATGGTATTTCCAAATAAATCGTTTACGTCTAATCTAGTCTTATATGTGAGGCAACTATCAAGTGTTCTAAAAATCATAATTCCAGAAAATGATTATAATTGGTAAAATCCAGATTTATGTATGCCCAAGCAATGAATTTTAAATTATTTGATAATATTTTTTTGATGGCGACCTACACGAGTCACATGTAATAACAAGGTTGTGCATCTCGCAATGAAATTCGTAGTGTTAAATATTAAACACTGCCACAGATAAGAAATTTAACTCAAAACTGGGTTTTCTTGTTTAAATTATAATGTACTTCACGGTTAATTATCATTATCTTTATGATAAATATTTGTTTAAGTTGTTAAGGCAAATAGAATGTGATAACAATATTGTAACACAATTAAGTATATTCATATGCTAGATCTATCAGAATAACGATAATGATAAAAATTCAAGCAGGCTTCCCTTGATATTTAATTTACATATTTAATATTAACATTGAAAAACAATTGCTTCCGCGAGGTTTAAAAATGTCGATCTTTGTCATTATCTCGTAAGTAGTTTGTAACGCTCTGTAAATTTACTTTAAATAATGGAAATTATTTGTTAGGCACTGAAATATAACCAAGACTTTAACAGGGTATTTTTTGATTTATTAACAATTAATATTCAGCTCTACAATAATTTTAATTAATTTTAAAAGCATTTTGTTAAACTTAAACAGTGTATTTGCTATTTGTATGATTTTGTGTGAACGCACACGGACCCTAATACAAAATATCAAACAACTGATTTTAGCCATTTATACAGGGTAAGCAATACACAGCCGACTGATTTAAATTTCCCGCCAGTCTGAATGTCAGAAGCTAATTCGGAGGTTATGTAGAGAACACCTGTCATGAAATGTTTCATAATTCAACGATGTGTGTGTATTATCAAAATCTATTATCAACGCAATTTATCAAATATTGCTACTTTACGAAAATTGAAAGCAAAATTTTGGTCGTAATAATGTGCGCAGAGTTAACACAGTTTGTTAGGTGGCAAGAAGGGTTAAAGAAACCAGTGGCCGTCTACTCAGACGCCGTATGCTAGGTGGGCAAGAATTGCCAACGACACATTTCAGCCACCTTCTTACCCGGCTGTTTTAAAAATTTAAAAAACTTCATATAGATATTCATAAAAATAGACATGTTAATATTTTATTAGTAATATGGGACAATAAACTAAATGTGATGAGGTGTTATATCGACAATACGGCTAATGCTGTCTGGCAACGCGATCACGTCTTGCCCAAACGGTGCGCATAAATTCGCTATGAATTATTATGCTACCGTTGATCATGTTGTGAACAAGAGAGGTGATCTCCCTTTTGATGAGTTGAAGAAGGGAACTAAGGCTTTGGTTAGCTCTGGTCCACGTCCCTCTAGCTCCCACGACTAATGCCGTGAGAGTCAGTTCTTTATGGGGATATCTCGCCCGGAGGGTTTGCAACATTAGTAGAGTATTGTAATACTCCACTTTCTGCATATACGCGGATTCGAGCGATCGGGGTCCCTCCCAAGGGATGGTCACGTCGCATACAACGGCTTGGTCACCCTTCAGGAAGATTAAATCGGGCTTCCTAAGCTCGCCGTTCGCTAAACGTAACCTGGGCTCTAGTTCTACTACCCATCCCCCCTTTTGCGCCAGCTGACTTAGTCGACGAACGACTCTGTCGTGACGCCTGATCCGCGGCCAATGCGTGAGTGGACAGCCCTGGAGAACATGTGATAAGCTCTCCACGCGGTTGCAGCCCGCTCGACATCGGCGCGCGTTTGGGGAGTTAGATGGAATGCCCACTGTGGATAGCAGATTCCTTCGGAGCTGAATTGCTTTGATGTAGTCACCCCCACTCCAGAATTGGAGGGGCGGTCAATCCAGCTCCCCGACGTACCGGACATTCTGCCCTGTATGAGTCCGTTGCCGCTGTACGATGTTTCCAGCTTATCGCCCCACACACGTCCGCTTGTGCCGAATTCGCTTTTTGTCCTGATAAGGCGATTCCAGAGTCTCTCACCCTCTTGCATTGCCAGTATAGCGGCGGTTGTTAAATCGGCTTTCGCTAGAAGGTTTGTGATCTTGTTATACAGAATTGCGGGTATCTTCGCTCTGAGGGGTATAATCCCTAGCCCCCCTAGTCGCACAGGAGCTTGTATGAAGGCGTTAGCTGCGTGCTGGCTAAGGTGGAGAATACGGCGCACTGTTTGCCGAAAAAGCCTGTCTACGGCTTTGAGGGCACCCAGCGTGATTATAAGTGACACTAAAGTGGACAGGTACCTCGGTTGGAGAAATTTCTTTATGACAGATAGCTTCTGAGGGGGTTTTAGTGGTGCAGCGCAAACCCGCGCTAGCTGTGTTTTAAGATCGTTAATGACAGCCTTCGCCTGTCCCTGGCAAGAATACTTTTGTCCCAAGTAGGTAAGCAGTTCGCCAACTTGAAGCTGGCGAACCGGCCTGCCTTTGATGTAGAAACGGTTGGTATTGGATGAGAATAGTATTTTCTTACCAGGTACGACTCGGACTGCCATTGCTACACTTTTGTCGGGGTTGATCTTCAATCCCCGACGCTCACGGAATTCTATGGCTAGGCGGAGTAAGCGCTGCGCCCCCTCATAGGTTTCGTTTGCCAACAAAAGGTCGTCTGCGTAGCCCATCGCTGCCAATTTTGTATGCTCGTTTATTTTAATACCCATCCCCGATCCTTGTAGGTCTTCGATCAACTCGTCCATGACTAAGTTGAACAGGATCGGGGATAAAGGGTCACCCTGTTTTACTCCTTGGTTAAGTTTTATTTGGGGAGTGATGTTTTCGCCTACTTCTACTTGTGTAGTTGCGTTTGTGTATCCTATTATGAAGGAAGTTAGGCGCTCGTCTACATTAAAACGTTCGTGGGCGCGCCGGATTGAATGGTGCGACAGAGTTTCGAAGGCCTTTGCGAGGTCCAGGACCAAGACGTGGTATGGCCTCCATCTCTGCCGCTGGTGTATGATAATAGTATGTAAAGTTATGGTGTTGAGCATGACACCATCGACGGCCCTGAACCCTCTCTGATGAGGGTGATGCCACCGTGGGGTGCAACGTTTGCGTGAAGTGCTGAATTCAGACCCTCGGTTAAGTGTGCGCATGGTCGCAGATGAAATTGACATTGATAATATGATAGCGCTAAATTCGTCCCGAAGGTCTTGACGGACGACCAAAAGCAGAGGCGTGTGTCTGGTGGCGAAGGCCTTCTGTAACGCGTTGAAGAAGACCCCGGCTTTTTGGACAACGTAATCACGGGAGACGAAACTTGGATATTTGAATACGATCCGGAAACAAAGCGGCAAAGTTCCGAATGGCACACTGCGGCATCACCTCGCCAAAAAAAGGCTCGAATGAGTAAATCCAGAGTGCTCATAGTTTGTTTTTTTTGCGCCAAGGGGGTGGTCCGCTACGAATTTGTACCTGAAGGTAGACAGTTAATGGTCCTTTTTACCTAGAAGTGCTAAGAAGGGTCAACCGGGTGAGGCCAGCCATCGCCGGAAATTGGAAATTGCATCATGACAATGCACCCAGCCACACCTGCTTCAAGGTCACCGACTACCCTTACAGTCTCGACTTGGCACTATCAGACTATTTCCTATTCTCAAAAGTAAAATCCTCACTCAAAAGACACCACCATGGGACCCTAAGTGCCGGAAAAGAAGCTTGCACGCATATCCTTAAGGACGTTCCGGAATCCGCCTACTAGGGAGTCTTTGAGTCGTGAAAAAGCCGCTGGAAAAGTGTGTCGACACTCAAGGGATGTACTTTGAAGACTTTTGAGGTATTGTAGCAATATCTCAAATAAATCTGTTTTTCCGAAACTTTTTCCGATACTTTTTATACAAACCCTGTACATCCACGTCAGGATCTCTTTTTGAGATGAAATTGGATCTTATTTTTTGAGGATGAAACAGAAAATTGTCCTACTGTTACCAGGGAGCATTACCATAGCATAATAAGCTATTTTGAGTTTCTAAAATTGAGGAACTTAACTCGAGAAATAACTGGTTTCAGCAAGATGGTGCGGTATGTCACACAAAAGAGACTATGGGCATACTAAGGATAATGTTTTAAGTGCGTTGAATTTTCTAGATTAGTACATTTAACTTTCCCCAACTTTTTATCGTATACATAATTTCTATGTTTGTATGTTTACTTTCATTGTGTAAGTATTTCTTACTTTTATCTTAATTTTCAGTTTATTATTGATAAATTGTATTAATCTTTCAGTTAATTTATCTTTTATGTTCATTTTCTCAAACTATTCTTCTCGTCTTACATCAACTGTTTCAGTTTGTTCATTTCGTTTCCTTTTTTCTTTCGCTTTCTCTCTTCTATCCTTTTGATATCTTTCTTGTAATTCGTTAGTCTTGATTTTTAGTACTTCTCCTGCGCTTCTCTTCTACTACGCCACTAGTAGAACTGTTCCTTTTCTGATCAATTGTCGGCTCTTGAAGATTGTACGCCCACTCTTGCCTTACGAGTTATTTATCTTATTCTCTTTACTTTCACCTACATTTTCTCACTTTTACGTTCTTTGTTCTTCAAAATCATTTGCATCAACTTTGTTGCGGGACGAAGTCGTCTTCTTGGTACTCGCAAATTTAAATTATTAAATCTTCGCTCAGTCCTATTGCTGCTCTAAAGAATTTAAATAATCTAACTATTGATGACACATTTTAAATTACTTCAAGAATGCACATAGTATGCCATATGTTGCCTTCTAACATGTATGGTACTAAGGAGATCCGAGATTTTTTGGGGAAAAATTAAACAACTGTCCGGTAAGCTGGTGTTACATTGTCATAAAGGTAATATCTAACGAAACGAGAGTGGTTCGTGTCGAAATGTACCGTACATGTGACAGCATCAGCCGGAGCACTTCTTGATCATCTAAGTTTATCTGTTACTAAAGCCCGAAAAGTTTTTTAAAACTTCTTTGCGATTTTTATCTAAAAAAATTCAAATTTCTTAGGATAAATGAATTGGGGTCTTTTTGAGTATATAGGTCAGCTTGAAAAGCTCTATATGACAACAAAGTCATATCCATCTCAATCCAACTAGCTCCTATGTCTGTTCTCTGGTAAAACGTAAACAAATGTTACATAACTAATTAGCACGAAGGCAGAGTTTGTGCACTCAACCTTGTTTATGACAGAATTTTAATTTTGCTAAAACGTGTAATTCTCATCAAATAATAACCAAGAAAGCAAATTTTTGCAATGAATCGGACTGTTCTATAAAAATAAAGGATTTATTAAAATTACAGTTTTAAAAATACATAGATAACGAAATAAATTGACATAAATCAAACAGAAAAAACAGTGTTATTTATTTAATTCCAGTTTATAATTCGAATTTTGCTAGTGACGTGATAGGATAAGAGCGTGTATTATTGGTTGCAGCTATTGTTTCATCTTTTTATTGGTACTGCTTTTATTTTTAGTACAGTTCTTGATCCTATTACGTCACTTTAGGCGGGAAACCGATTTTTAATTTCCTGCTTGAAAATGATAATTCTTTCAGAAAAATCTAAAAAGCGTGTCTGCGGTTTTTTAGAAACCTGTCTGATGCAGAAATTTCACTTTTCGAGTGATGAAATATGAAATTTTTTATCAAATAAAGCAAATGGCGTTAAAAATGTCGGCTGCATTTTGCTTTAAATTAATTCTCAATTGAAGATGGCGAAACTCAATTTTAATTTTGCTTTTCCCTCGCGCATTTCAAAGCCCATTGTGCTCGGGCCAATTTTTCCATCGCTCCGCCGCGAGCACTTGCCGGGCGTCATTAAACCGTAACCAAGTAATTTATTCATCTCACGCAATTACAAAACAACCGTTACGAGACTGTCAACAGCACCGCGAATAATTCGGTTGTCCTCGGGCATTGTTTTCTTTCGGCGGTAATCCGTTTAAAGCCTTAAAAGCATTTTGTTTTAGCGAGGCGATTTACATTCTGCGCGCCGCTTCCCACTGCTCATCCACACCTCAGGTTCAAGCGGTTAAGTGGCGAGTTCAACCTTGAATTCGGCTGCTATTGTTCTCGGGATCGACTTTCTTAACGGGTTCTCAACGATGCTGTGTACACAATATCGGTTTCAATTTAACGCGGCAAATGAGAGATGCAGCATTGCACCCACTGGGCTCCGAAAATTCGCGTGATACTATGGAACGCCATTTAAGCTATGTAGGAGTTATAGTGTGACGTAGGATATTACTAGCGGACATCATTTTTGGCCAAACTGTTGCTGGTGATGTTTCACTGAACATGTGGCAGAAATTCCTCAGTTCACGCTTCGATGGGTTGTTTGGTAACAAGAAAATTTACTTTCAACATGATGGAGCACCTCTCCACAAGGATCGATATGTAAGAATCTATCTAAGTGCGACTTGTCCGAACAAATAAATTGGGCGAAGAGCTGGTTTTTCAAACCTCACGCCTATGGAATTATTTTTGCAGACATCTCAAAAATAAGGCACAAAACTAGTAGCGATCGATGAGCTAGAAAAGGAAATTGTAAAACGTCTCGTAGTGTTAAACGAAATTCTTCGCATCGGCCGTAAATTTGAATATTGAGTACATTTTTTTGGGGCACTCTGTATAGCAGTAAAGGCTCGGTGCATTTTGGTTATTGAAAATTGGTTTCAAACCCATTAACTACCCATTAAAACACACATACTTAATCTTTCTTTGCACCAGTAATACCATGTTGAGGTTTTGTGTTTCTTCTAACTACTGTCTTCTTTTACTTTCCTTCTTCGTTTTTCTATTACTTACTATTTCCTGTGTTTTAGTCAAGTCCAATTCTTTCTATTTTCTCCTTCCACTACTTCTTGTTCTTCTTTTCGTCGATTGCTTTTGTTCTTACTGTGTCCATGCCATCTCAATGTATTTTTCCTGATTCTCTTTGAAAGTCTTTGTTTCGCTTGGTTATATTATTTTTCTTTATCTTTTGCTTAATCTCGATAAATTTGAGCTGTATGTAAGTATTGGAACAAACAACGAATTGTAAATTCTTACTTCTGTTTGGGCATTTAGTTTTTTTACTATATGTTTGTCTTTTTAGAGCTAAGTGTAATCTCTAAATTTAGCTTCCAGATCTGCTTCTTTTTGTCACTATTTGTTATGACACGTGGATATTTAAACTGCTAAACTTGTTCGTCATTTTTCTGTTCTATTTTATGTAATGTTCTGTGTACTACTTAGATATTGCTATTATCTTTATTTATTTTTAGCCCATTTTTATTGAGTTCTTTATTCCAAACACTTGCGGTTTCTTTATAACCAAAACTAAATCATCCCCAAATTTTATTCATATTATAATATCCCTATGTTGTCTTCTTTATTTGCCTATTTCATGGTTTTGGTATTTTATTCATTGAAATTACAAATAGATAAGGTTTTAACGTACTTCCTTGTCCTACATCTGATGTATTTTTGAAATTTCTGTACTGTTCTATTTTTATGTATTTGATTGTACGTTTATGTATTTTTATTACTTTTTGCTTTTTACGTTCCATTAGTACATTACATATATCCTTTCTTGATACTAAATCTAGAACTTTCGACATATCTATAAAGTCTAAATACATTGCTTCGTTGTCTTTGATTATTTGTTTTATTATAAATAAAGTGAAGCTATTATGTGTTTCGTCTAGATCATTTTCTGTTTTTTCTTTTAAATGTTCTGTCGGTATACCTTTCCTATATTTCCTTTGGTACGCTTGGTTATGCAATGTCTCTATAACTTTGCTTTCTCAGCTACTTCTTACTTAAAGATTAGCAGGCTTATCGCTAGTTGGTATTTCTTTTTTTTTATAACTTTATTCAAAAGTTCCAATAGCATCTTTCTTTTAATGCCAATATATTTTATCATTTCGTTGATTATCCTTATTTTTAGATTCTTATCGTTTTGATTAATTTTGCTTTTGTTATTTCTTTTTTGTTCTTCATTAGATCTTTGACTTTATTGTTTTCTTATTTTCTGGTATAGAATCATTCTTTAAAATATTTTCTACAGCTTTTCAAGATTTTTATATTTTTCTGCGTTTCACTTTTTTATAACTTATAACAATTCATTTTGTATTATCGTTTATTATCATTTTTCTCTTTTGTAACTTTGTGTTCCTGATTTACCAATATTTTTGTTTTTTAAACTTCCTATTTTAGGACATCGTTTAACTTTGGTATCTTTTGCTGCTTTTGTTGGTGATTTGATGACTAGTAATTCCTTTTTTTGCTTTCTCGTGCATTTATGTATATTTTTGTGTCAGTAATATTTAACTCATTGTCCATACGGAATTGCAGGAACCTTTTACCATTATTAGTTATTAATTCTTCCCCATATATTCGTAGTATCAGTTTCCTCCTTTTGCATACTTTTAAGTCTTCTACGAATGTTTATCTACCAACTCTTATAGTTTATTATAAAATTCTTCTATTACTTCTATCTTTACGCCTTCATTTAAACCACAGTCCACAATAACAATCACTTTCTCGTTTATGATTATTTTCAACTGTTATTATTTTTGATTTTATATTTTTCCAATTTATATTTTATTCACTACATTTTTTATGTGTTAGCTAGCCTCTTTTAACTTTACTGGTGTATCTAATCTATTGTAAATTAGCAAGTGTTCTTTTATTATTTCGCAACTATTATCTTCAATTTTTGTTCTTGTTGATCCTATTTTTATTTTTTATTTTGCATTTTCTTGCTTTTTAATATTTTTATATTCCACGTTCTTGTATTTATCGTACAATTTTTCCTCAGCTATTTTAGTTATATTTTTATTTGTGTTATTGTCCCTACTCTTAATTGCTCGATATCGTTTATGTCCCTTTCCATCGCCATTATCGTCTTTATTTGTTTTTCCTTTTCGTTTCTTACTTTGTTGGGTGTATGCTCTATACTTCTTCCTCAATTATTACTATAGTCTAATTACTTTTTTAGTTTTGTTTAAATTTCTAGTTCCCTTTTTCTTATCTTTGTTAATGAAGATTCTATCGTTTCTTGTTACTTTTTGTTTGTCATCTATATTCTGGATTTACTAGTTTCCTTGCTACTTTAACACTTATCCAAATTCCTATTTACTGTTCTATAAACTCATTTATTTTTGCTTTAAACTGTCTCGGATCATATGTCTGTACATTTAGGTCCAATATGACGACGTTAATTCCTTTTTTTGCTGTTTCTATTATTTCCAAACGACATCCACTATCTTTAGTTCTCGTTATTTTAATTTTTTAATTGTATTTGCCATTCTCTTAGCTCTCGATTTTCTATTCTTAGCTCACTTATGCCTTTTATTATTTCTTCTATTCATTTCAGTATTTGTATGATTGGGAAAACAATTATTGATATCTCTTTTGATACTTTAATAACTTGGATTTTGTATTTAAATCATGTTACATCCGAAGTATTTTGATTTAATAACACAAGTTAATCAAAAAGTACCTGCATATAGTTCGTAAAGTTACAAAGTTATCCTAAAAGTTTTTTGCGTTTTATCTCTTAGACATTGAAGTCGTCATTGAGATATCATAGAATACATTTCGTTCGCATTGTCTGTAAGTATAGAACATCAAAATAAGCATGTTGCACTGTTTTAAAAAATATAACAGTGCTAACAATACTACAACGAGTTTTGCACCTTTTATGAGAGTGGTTTTGTAAGTATTCAGACAGTTAGCACTTACTGTGAGAGAGTTAGAGCTGATAATTTCAGTATAGAGGATAAAGGTCGCAATGGCTGCGACATTATCAAGATCATGGTCGGCGAAGATCCGCGATATACTACTCGTGAATTGGCTAGTGCTTTAACCATTCATAAGGCTCGGCTACGTCAATCAATTAATTGGTGGGAATAAGACTCAAATTTTCTCTGAGAATGTTCACCATAAACGATGAGAGGCCTTTAAAGGATCACTCTTTACTACCTATAGAATGATTAGAAATATGCATTTACTATGAACCGCATCCACATGATCGTCGTCGTCCCCTACTTCAAGGATTAAGCCTTACGACCTGTTCCGGTTCAATGTTACATCGTTTCCGAGGTCTTCCTACATTTGGGTTCTTCCTGGGTTGTACTGTATTGCTAATATTGGGAGTTTTTATGGGCTCATTCTATCTACATGTTCCTTCCGTTTTTTCTTGTAATTGATTATTTGGTTATTGGTTATACTTGTAGCTCGTTTTTGATGTGTTCGTTAGTAAATCTGTCAAACTACAATTCAACGATATATTGTTTTCAACTGGAAAAAATCAAAAAAGCAATCAGCACCAAATGATCAGGATTAGTGAACATGTGAGGCATCATTTCAGCCGTTACAACCAAATTGTTAACATTTGTTTAGATTTTCTACTTTATCCTCCGTATTCTTTGTATATCTGATTATTATCTATTTCTTTCGTTAAAATATCCTCTTTGCTGTAAAAGGTTTAATTCAATAAATAACATACAAATACACTTGGTATTTTGCTAGCAAACCACAAAAGTTTGGAAAGATGGCATTATACGGCTTCCTAATAGATAAAAGTACCTAATAGAACAGAATGACTTACTTATAAAAACAAAGGGGTTTTAGTGGAAACCCTACACCTTTCAACTGTATAATATGAGCATCATTCGCAATGCAGAGCAGACTTAATCAGTAATTCGATTTTTTAGCGCAAAACAAAAATTGTTTGTATTATTTATACTTTGTATTTGCGTTACATTATTTTTAACATCACTTACAATTTTACTCTTCCAAAATCCAAACTTTGTTTTTTATCTGTACGTAAATGGATTGGAAGTGAGCCACAAATGTTAAGTAATCACGGCTGTCAAGTAATGGCCTGTGACAAATCCAAATGTAACAAAAATTTTGTTATAAAACAAGTATTGACCGGAAAGCTCTTTTTTCAATTTTCTATATCCTCCGTATTAATGCGAGAAGCTGCCACAATTAACTAATATTAAGATTCTATTACAATATCTGTGCAGGAAAAAATAAAATGGACATCTACAAAATTCAAAAAATGAATTTTATTAGTACAACTAAAACCTACAGTTAATATTTGATTTAACCTCCAATACTATCATACAATGCTTGTAACTTTTGGGCCATGATATCGCCATCATTCATGAAAACAACATTACCCTTGACGAGAATGTTATTATTGAAGATACGTAAAAGTCCATAGCTCCATATCCAGGTTCAACCGCTGTCACTAGAATGGCATATCAACTTATGTCAGTAAAAATGACAAACTGCCAGTCATCTAGCCCAGAACGCATCTCTGGTGCCCAATTCTATAAACGTTTCTTCGTGCCTTATTTACAACTTTCTATCCAAAATTACTGCCACAAACTCCTAACTCCTGTTTTGATGTATTTCTCAATCTTCGGCTTGAAACTTAAATTACTGCTGCGATGGCGTATCCTTGTTTACTGATAAATTTGCTTTTAAAATTTTTATTAAAAAATTTGACTCTTTTGCAAAAACATCCCCGTCATCGCCAAGGCAGCTTTCAATATGTTTCCCTTTTCTCTTAAATTTTCCTTTCTTTTATTTTTCTGCCTGTACCAAGGTCCTGAAATTTTAACACATCAACTGTAAAACTACTTCTAACCTTATGACTTATGTAAGCAAAAACCTCAAGAGATTTTTTAACACAAAAAATAGAAAAGCATGACATCAGCAAGTTCTTGTAGCACAGAACCAAGGCGGCATACACGGTTTGTCCGGAAAGTATCGGGGATAATTTTTCTAACCAACCAGAAGAGCTAGAGGGACGGGGTTTTCGGAGGGATGTATGGTGGTTGGGGGCTAGGAATCTTATGTAAAGAATGTGACCCGGCTCAGTGTTTTGGTGACGCATCACGGGCTCGACATACAGCGTACGTTAGAGCACGTTATGCGGTGAAGTTTTGTGTCAAACTCAAAAAATCCGACATCGAAACTTTGAACCTGATAAGGGAAGCCTACAGGGAAAGCCATGTCTAAAACGAAGATTTTTTAATGGCCCAAGATGTTTTGTGAAGGAAGAGAAGCCATGGAAGAATACAAATGGCGTCCGTCAACAAGACGTCGTGATGAAAATGTTTGGACTCTGATGGACGTTTAAGTGTTCGATTGATAGCACATAAGTTGAATTTACCAAAAACGATGAATTTTTGCCAAGCACAACGTGGAAACGTTGTCCCAACAGCTGTACAACCCAGACTGAAAGGAACCCGTTTTCAGTCGGCGGAGAGGACCCAAACCGCCGTGACCAAGGCCATAAACAGCATTTCAGTTTCCGTATTCCAGGAAACCTTCAAAGCGCGGCAGGCACGCTGAAAATGCTATGTAGATGCAGCATAAAACTAATTTTGAGGAATTTTAAAGAAATAAATGATTACCTGCAATGCTTCTGTTTTTATTGAATCTGTCCCGCTATTTTCCGGACAAACCCTATACAGTACGAAAGTGAAATCTAAAGGTAAATACGAGTAAAATAGAATATTTGATCAAAGGACGAAAAACTGAAAACCTGTGAAGAAAAAATTAACTAAAAATAAAAGATTGCGATCATTATACATATCTGAGTGTCCATAGGACTCTATAGTATAGTAAAGAATAGAACAATACAAGGTAAACAAGCTGTGGGAGTACTTAATTCAAGTTTTCAAATTCTTGTTAACACAATGACGTCATCTGTGTAAGTCATACATTGTTCCTTATTATAAAAAAAATTAGCCCTGTTGTTTGCATCTTCCTCTCTCCCATAACGACTTCTACGACCAGATTGAATAAATTAGTTGAAAGTGGAACTCCCTATTTTAAGCCTCCCTTTGTTGTGAAGTGATCCGAAAAATATCCATCTATTAATTTTTTATTATCTGTTTTGTATAGTTTTCCAGAGCTTCGTTTAGCATTGTTTAAGAGATAGCGTCATATGCTTGTTTAAAATCGATAAATAGCTTGTGTATTCCTACATTTTGGTAGCAACTATGATTTTGAATCAATTTTAATGTGAATGAATATCTGCTCTATTGTTGACCTATCTGCTCTGAGGACGCCTTTATATTCTCCAATTGATGTGTTCTCAAATATTTGTAATCTACTTGTTAGTACTTTGTATAATATGTCTAGAAAAATCATTTTTGCATACTGTTGTATCCCCCTTTTTAAATATTTGACATATGACAGCCCTACTCCAACTATCTGGGAGTCTGTCCTCTTTCCAAGCTCTCAGTATTACGTCATACAATTTTTTACATAATTTTTACTTCTCGATCTGTTGGCTCTTTCTCGTGTTCATTATTTTCTGATAGATCTAGAAGTACAGGGCTTTCGTCATGTGACGCAAACTATAAAAAATTCATCATAAAAAACTACTTAAGATAAAATTCCAAATCTTTTTTTTATTATGATGATGAATAAATGAAGTTCAGTGCATTATGTTTTCAAAATGACTGCCTTCACTAAAGGTAGTCATTTCAACCCTTTTCTCGAAACTCTCAATTGCGGTTTCTCGGATGTACGCAAAAATGACAAAAACCTCTTCTGTGATGCGATTCTTGAGTTCGTCAATAGACTTTTGATAAATCCTATTCTAAATATTACTCCATCGGAAGAAATCATATGGGTTTAAAACGAGGGAATTTGGGGCGATTCAAGCCACCTATCTTACGGGGGGCGTCCAGACTTATCTCTTTCCAAAGATCTCTGTGGGGATGTCAAAGATTCGCCGAGTTCGATGGGAAGTAGCTCCATCTTGCTGAAACCTGCGTTGTTTCATTTGTGTTTTGTCTCTTACAATTTGAATGCATTTTTCGAGAACTTCTGTGCGATAAACTTCTTCATATTTTGTGAGAAACAGTGGGCCGATAATTCTATAGTGGAAAATTGCACATCATACACTAACTTTTTCTGGGTGCAATTGACGAACTTCGGTTAAATGTGGGTTTTCGGTAGCCCAATGTCGGTAATTTTGTTTGTTGATATAGCCACCTAGTTGAAAATAGGCCTCATCCGTGTCGCTTTATGTACAAATTTTTGGCCCGAACCATCTCCATGATCTCTTTTGCAAAAATGAATATTTTGCCCTAACCTGAGTCAGAGGCATTTGCAATTTAATCTTATTCGGGAATAGATTTAATTTCTTGTTGAGGATGGTTTACATAGACCCCACACTCAGACCAAGTTGACCTGCGCTTTTAGACCGAAGTTGTGGGCTCTTGCTCATAAAGCTCCCGAGCTTGTTCTACCGCCTCGGGAGTGGCCACAGTGACTGGTCTACCCGTTCTTGACAAATTGTCATCCAGTATACTTCCTGTTTTCTCAAACTGATAAAATAGACATTTTAATTAGAGAGCAAATTTTATCATGGTATTTTCTTCCTTGCTATTGTAGAGACAGACAAGGTAGAGCGCTTGTCAAACTTGGCCTTGAAGGCAGTTAGCGCTCTACTAGCACTTTGGCCCCTCTCGTAAAAGGCCACCACAATGAAGACCCTTTCTTCGATTAACTAGTCTTAGCTGACGCCATATTCAATGTTGACCTGTAGTGTAAACAAAACTTCAAACATTGACCTAGCTGTAAGTAACTTCAAACATAAAATTGGCTGAAAAGTTTGACCATGGTGCGTGACATAATGAAAGTCCTGTACCTGTTTCGAATATTTCTAAGCATCTACACAAGCTGGAAGAAATACACAAAATAAATTTACCACAAACTCATAATTTACAATAATAGTGGACGCTATGATATTGCTAACAACCATCGACTTAGGTAGGAATTTTTATTACATTCAATATATTTGCCAGATTTTGCTCGTTCAGATTATCACTTCTTCGGATCCCTACATCACTTGACTGATACTTTTGTCAAAGAGGGCGCTAATAGTATGTTTGACTTTATCAACTTTAAACTACTGTCTTTTTTTCGAAAGTGAATTTGACAACTTTCCGTAAAATTGCGCAAAATTATAGAAAATGAGAGGAATTATTTCGAACATTACGCAAGTAGCCAACTTTTTATGAATTCATATCACAATTTAGCGAAAAATATGGAATTAAGTTGCGTACCTGTAACATGCGAATTGTCATAAGTTTGTTTATTAACAAATACCCCTCGTATACTGATTTTAAGGTCAAAGTAGTTTAAAAGTAAAGTACGGCGCGTATCAGCATGAATTTTAATAAACACGATACTTTCTGCTAAACGCATTTGCTCTAATTTTAGTTACAAATGAGCGTGATGGTCGGCTGGGCGGAAAAGCGCTGCAACAGCTATTTGTGAATTTAAAGTGCAACAATGAAGCAGCTGAACAGGTAACCGTAATAATGCAATAAGATGGCAGGATTATCAAGGTGTGATTGCCAAAATTGTGACAAGGGCGCCTTGCTTTTCATCCCCGCGAACAAGCGAATCGAGTCGGCGTCAAAACCCCAGACTCGATGGTTATGCTCCACCTGGTCGGCCTCTGCTCACCATTTCCGCTCCAGAAAGCCCCAAAGCGTTGCCTGCAGCCCGAGTTCCCCGCAGCCCTGCTGAATGTCAGACCGCGGCCCTTTCCGGTGAGTCCTGATCCCGCCTGCGTCCCTTGTTTCGGGCCGAACCTCAAAACGCGACGCGTCATTCGGGATGTGGCTTCAAAATTTCAGTAGCTCGCGCGCGGTGCCCTTCTTCACCGTGGAGCACTACCCCGGCCTGGGGGACCTCTGCAGGTGCGTCGTGACGACGCTGTCGCTGCTCAGCGCGCAGCGCTTTCATGACGTCGGCATCGTCTTCAGGTGGGTTAGCTGTCATTTTTGAAATTTTTATCGTAGAAAACGCGCCTTCCGCATTTTTTCGCTTTTGCAGCTTATCTATTTAGTTGTCAAAGAAATAACTTCTGTTTGCCGAAACGATGCGCGTCAATAACGTTTTACCCGGATTTCAAAAATACCGCCCTGTACCAACCCTTACAGAGCAAATATTCAAATAGAGTTAAGAAATTCTAAGAATGCTCAGATTATTTTGGGCATATGTTATATAGAATAAAATGTTACAAAAACTGCATTTTTACGAAATTTTGTCCAGAGAAGTTTTAATCCCGTTCGTTCGTGTTGGGAGGAAACGGGGCAGTAATGTTAATTTAATTATCCCAATAACTTTGGACTATGAAGTCAAGAGCAAATCATCTATACGAGGTCTGTCCGGAAATGTCAAGCCAATTTTGATAAAATGAAAACATTGTGGGCGGTCGCAATGTAACTTGTACTCTAGTGCGCATGCGTAAATGAGGAAGACTACTAACCAATTAGAGGGCGATAAATGAGCATATGTAGTGTGTGATAGAAGCCATTCGGGGACGATGCAGCGCGAATAAACGTGTTATTCAAGTAATTCAGAGATAACCGGGAATCTATTCAAAGTAACCGACCTTCTGGAAGACCAACAACAAGGATCGACGACCTAATGGTCCGACAACTGGAAGATGAGCTGAAGATCCCAAAAACTAAAGTGCGTGAAATTAGCGTGAGACACTTCTGGCTGATTCCAAAGCTTAAGTCACATTAAAAGAGAAGAGATTTCAATCTCTTGGTGAGATTCAGAGCAATATAAAGAGACAGTTATTTTTTATTGCTTATGGAAGTATGGATACTAAAAAAAATATGAATTTATATACTTTAATGAAAGAAAATAATTTATTATAAAATATGCATCGTGTAAAAAAACAAACAAAAATCATTGATTGAATATTAAACATTTATTTCATAAAAAAATTCTTTAAATTGTTAAGTGGTAAATCTCTCCGACCCCCTTAAAGAATATCCCAAAGATGATTTTGGACGTAGGATATTTCTTCCTTTCTTACTGTTTTATACAACTCATCCCATAGTAACGGCGTTGCGATCTGAGTTCTGTGATGGCCATATCATCGTTTTGAGCATTTTTTGTTTTTCTTAGTTTGCTAGATTAGTCCTTACAAAGCTTTGAAGTTTGTTTAGATTTGTTCTCTTTCATCATCATAATTCCTTCCCCGATTAATCGCAATCCAGATGGTAAGAGTTTTTCATCAACATTTTTTTTTATAATTTTTTTTACCTTATAATACCATCGACTTTTACTAAGTCCCGCACACCAGCCAAAGAAAAGCGCCCCCACACTAAAACAGACCCACGTCCGTCTTGCCAGTGGGAACAACACAGTCCTGGATTATCTTTTCAGTCTTAGACTGACGTACGAAGATTATCCGTTTCTGGTCGAAAATTTCAAATTTAGACTCACGGATCTGTAATATATTCTACCATTATTCAGTCGTTTAGGAACGATGTTTTTAGCTCACTGAAGGCGTGCAGCCTTATTACCGTGCCACAACAACGGTACGACCATGAAAATTGTCCTCCTGAAGCCGCCACTTTATTGTTCTGACTGATATTGTTTTATCACGTCCCACGTTAAACTCCACAGCAATATCTAGGGCAGTTAACCTTCTATTTCGCTTACTCATTAGTCTGATGAAGTGATCCTCTGCATCGAATGTTGCTCATGATGGCCCAGGGCGATGGCGACTCCTTAGACTTTTTGTTTCTTTGTAATGTAAAATTTACCGTTGAAAATACAAATTCTTAACATTTTTGCGATATTACGCACTGATAGCCTTTCTCGGTATAAAGTGAGAGTGGCTGAATGAGTTTCTATGGAGAGAGACTTGCCACGCGGCATTAAATACAAAAATTAAAAACAACACGTGAAGAAACCTAAGTAAACGGCACAAAGTCTGATGATAAACTGATGAGCTCGGAAGTCAGAGCTCCGGGCGGCGCACAGCTTATTTTTAAGATAATAATCTATGAAAACAAGGGATAGGGAGAGAAAGAATGATAGGAAAGTTTCTTGTGCCTTGATGCATCATGTTATTCAATCCCAGGCCGTTAGGCCAACGTCATAGTTGGTAAATTTGTAATGAAAAGAAAATCTTTTACAGTTAAATTGTTTTTCCTTGCGCTTTCGCTATACTCGTATGTGTGGTACAATTAATTGAAAATTATACATACATTTACATTCAGGTACATGTTATTCAAAACAAAAAGCTGGTGCTCTCACGTACAACACTATACCAGCGCTACCATATTTACATTAATTACGCAAAACCTGTTTATCTTAATGCTTATCCATGTGGTCATAAAACACACATAATGTGAAAGACACTTAAGGAGCTTGCCAATGGGCAATGTCAACTACTCACTGTCAACACTGTTACTTATTGTCTATATGGACAATTAGATTGTAATTAGATCATGGATATAAAAATGTTTTTCTTATCTTTCTTATATCTATCGTGGCCGCGAATTTACCTGCCCCAACATTCGCCTTAGTACAGGACTCCGAAAAACCTTGAAAATCCGAGTCTGGGTAGGTGTCCCGAAATCATTTTTTAGTTTAGTTCAGTCTTTAAGTCTAAATGCTCGCATCGCGCACCAGTACTAACTTGCCCAATCCCCACATACTCCTTACAAATTCGCATGAACACGTAACCTCGCGCACCGTTCCATAAATACCGTAAGAGCCATCCCCCATTCGCACACTCCCAAAAGTCAGCCAATCTCTTTGTCCTTGCCCTGGTTACCTTCTCCGCGTTGCAGGTTAATAGGACGTGCGTGGCGCCGTCAACTTCCCCATATAATCATCTAATTTGGTCTTCCATCAGCTTCCGGATTCTTACTAGGTAGGACCGGAATTTACCATGTCCAGCAATAAGCTGGACAGTGTATCGGTTAAAAGCACTTCGCAGCTTGGAAACCGTGGGAATGAATATCCATGCATGCCGCTCCGTCTTCGCTGCTCTCGTCTTAGCTCGTAGTTGGTTCTTGACGAGCCCGATTGGAACCGTCTCGAATATCGGCGGTTATGGTCCCGTCGATGCCTTTTTGACCAGATGGTCCGCATGCTAATTACCTGGAGTTCCGGCGTGCGTCTTGGACCTTGCTCTCAGCCGGCAACATCTCTGAAAGGCTCCAAACCTTGACTTTCAAATCTGTCAGCGCCTTTATATTCCTCAGAGCAAATAGCGATGACTTGCTGTCGTATTACAGCGCATCTTGAAATAACTGTGGATATATGTCAAGCACTCTCAGATGGCTACTAACTCGCAGTGGAAGATTGTGCTCCAGTCTGAGAGTTTTGGTCGTTCACAGTGAATTTATTCATCTCCTCCCATGACTACGAACGCGGGTCTCGCTCTCCCGTCATCCGCCCACATACCAGCACAGTTGCCACGCCTCAGGCTTCTCTACGCTTAATGGGAAGCAATTTCGCTTGGTCGACTAGCTCGTCTCCTCCATGAACCGCTTCCGCCTGATAACATCGAAGTTGTTGCTCCTCCGACCCGGTCGCCAGCTTCCTGGACCGTTGTTGACGTCAGCGGCTAGCTGCTGGCATAAATCGGCTTGATGCTGGTAGTATCTTGGCATTTATCGACACCACTTGCTTTTTCACTGCGTTTTGCTTTATTTTTGATCTCTTAAGAGCGCTGAACCAAGATATGAGTAAATAAAATCCGTCGTCGCTATTAAAATTATTTTTATATTTATAAATTTTGAAATAACCCAACGCCCAACGAATTTATTTAGAAACAAAATCTTTTTTTTTTGTTGGGGCATACTTACTGGCACTGTAACCTGAAGAGCTTTTATTGTACCTACTAACATGCACTTAACTAAGGACGTTACATACAACATGTGTTGAACGAGACTCGAACTAGCCTGCATCAGGCTTGCGGACAGCGGAGCAAACTCTTAACCGCGAGTCCACAGAGAACCCAGAAGCTGTCTTTGTTAAAGAATAGCGCAAGGATGGCTCTCGTTCTGTGCTCACTAGAACTGAATCAAATGCATGTCAGCCTGGCTAGCAAAATTTACAAAGACGACTGAAGTGACAGAAGAACATAAAGACGCTGTCGCTAATAGACAACCTTCTAAGTGTTTGGAACTTACAGAAGAAAAGCGCTCCTGCACAATTGGTTTGTAAACAAACAGTAATAGACCTTTCTGAACATAAACGTAGCCAGAAAGTCATCAGTACCTTCAGCAAAGGAGAAAAATTTGTGGTGGCATCTAAATCCATTCCGGTTGAGACATCATACCAAACGTAGAAGCAGCCATACGATATCTTCGACCGGATGAATTCAACACTTGATTATACAGTTTACTGTGAAACTGGTGTCGAATAATAAGATTGAATTTCTAGACGTACAGGTGTTGAGATACGAGAATGAATATTTGCAACACACTGTATACAGGAAACCCAAGTATACGGGCCGATACCTTCATCTTAAGTCGAACTATGATCCATGTCAAAAAATAATCGTTGTGAAAACATTAGTTTCTCAATTATTAAATCAGGAGCTAAATCATTTGAAACAAACCTTACAAGAGAATGGCTACCCGAAGACGGAAATAAAAACCGATGCCTACGCAAAACAACCGAAATCGATCGCGGTGGGGAAAAAATTTACTTTATATTAACATAGATATGGAGCTGACGGGGAAAATTCCGAACAAACGCAAGGTAGAAACCATCTACATTATTACCACTAAGACACCTACATCTCAATCAACTCAAAAAATCAGCTGTTGCTAAACATGGTTTGGAAAATCCTGGCCACGAGATTTTGTTTAACTATAGAAACTATTTTAAATTATAAATATAAAAATAATTTTAGCACAGACGACGGATTTTATTTACCTGCATCTGGATATACCGCTATTAAGGTCTAAAACACAGACCGCTATACAGTAAAAAGCGAGTGACGTCAGCAAGTAACTCGGTAACATCAACAACAGTCTCCCACCATCATCCCTTCTACACACGTATGAATATAAAAGCAAAAGCACAATGCTGTCCAGCTTGCTGACGACCTACTTTGTCGAGGAGCTGAACCTTCTGGAATACTAGTGCGATAGATGGAGAACGGGAATCAACCCGGAGAAATCCTATTCTTCACCAAGAAACTACTTCACTTTGGAAACAACCTAGCAAACCTTCAGAAGAAATACCCTGGAGAGGAAAGACCAACTATCTTGGGGTGATTTTATACCGCAAGTTGACCTGTAGATTGCACATAGATAGGGCGGTCACCAAAGCAAAATCGGCGAGAAAACCCTCGGCTCCGTGTTTCATTACCGGGACCGACTATCAAGTCGTAACAAGCTGATCGTCTACAAGAAAATCATCCACCCTATCATGATCTATTTGGAGGTTGAGTCGCAAAGTTATACATCAACAAGCTCCAGGTTGTCCAGAATTCATCTTTAACGCCCCATGGTTTATGCGAAACCATGACCTCCACAGAGATACAGAATACCCGACAATCCAGAGTTTATCCAGGGGCACGACAACTCCACCGTCCGTGGTCTCTACAATTACGAGTTTTTGCTAGAGGTGCCCTTCACAAACACCCGGAGATCTTGGTTCTTTCTTGAAGCGGCACGAAGACGACTTAAGAGAGTCATCCAACATCCACGCCAGAGTTAATCACGAAAACAGGAGTTAGGGGCTGGACCCAGAATCCTTGAATCTCGCCAGTGAAGTCAACAACGACAGTAACTTAATTTTGAAGATGTCCGCCACAGTTGTGGATGAAACGTTGACTTTCCAAACTGCGACCAAGGCCTAACATCCCGAGAACGAACAACGCGTTGCATCAAAACACCGACCATGAAAGCCTTCGCATTTATTTCTTTTATTTTGTTACTAAATACTTAGATTTTCTGTTATTATAATTTTATTTTCTATAAAAGGTAACCCAAAAGGAACTTCGGATTTTAAATTTTATGTAAAACAACTTTTGAGTATTAAAGTACGCTGTCTTTGACTAAATTTGGAAAATTATGCTTGAAAATGATCACCTCGGCTTCGGTTGCAAATCTTGGCTCTTTTCGCAAGATTTTCGATTACAATTTCGCAGATGGTCTGGTTAACTTCATCGATAACACGTCGGATTTGAGGTCGTCAACTGTTTGTGGTTTGCTGATGTAGACCTTAAAATTCAGATAACTCCGCAAAGTCAAATTTTAAATCACAATATCTTATTGGTCAGTTGATGTTGGCATGTTAGTGCAGTAATCGATCACTCCCCAAGCTGTATGGCAGGTAGCACCATCCTGTTGGAACTACATTTGTTCCAGGTCCATGTTGCCCAATCGATGCCAAAAAACTGAATTATTATGTAACGATAACGATCGCCATTTATAGTATTACCTTCAAAGAAGTGTGGGCCTATCACGCCACATGTCCAAACTTCACATCAAATAGCGACTCGTAGGGGCTAAATTTATTTTCCATGAGTCATACGAGGATTTTTAGAACTTTAAATGCTGCAGTTTTGTTTTTTATGAGTTGTTTTCGAGTTGAAAATGCGCCTGATCACTAAATATGATTTTTTGACTAAACTGATAGCTTCTCAAAATGTCCAATTGTTGTGGCTGTAACTAGTCGATGTCTTTGGATTTGCAGCGACACTTACTAATCTTACCCAGTGCTTACGCTCACGAGATTTTGGATCCATTACCTTTCCAGTTTCGTCAATTTTTTGATCAATCTTTGAACAATTGATTCGTTTTAATAATAATCACTTGATGTTCTTTCGTATAGCGTTCCGTATTTACTAATCGAAAGAATCGTAGATGGCATCTGTCAAAGTATCAGAGTTGACGACCACAAAATAAAAAAAGCGTGAAGTTTAAATCCGGCGTTCAATTTGGGCCACCCTTTGATACTTGCAGGATAGACCTCGTACATAAATAACTGCAAGTCTCTCTCCTTGATAGAGTTAAATTAGCCCAAATGATACTAATCTCACTATAATCTATAATGATCCCTAAGTTACCGTTCAGCTTTCTGAACGCAATAATCTTCCTACTATTACGCTATGCTTTTTAAGGTTTAGAAATATAGGGCTGAAATAAAAAAAATATTTTGTTGTAATAGACAAGCAAGCAAACTTATTGCATTTTAAGGCTGCTAAACTGTTAAGACAACGATTAGTACTGCTAGCTTAGACCAAAATTTTATTTTGAAAAGAAGAGAAACAAAAAACAAAATAAAACGTTACAGCGCAGTATTAAAAAGGACAGACTCTTGAAATTCTCAGTTTCACTTTCCAAAATGTTAATTATACCGTGCTGTTTAGCTCCATAGAATCGTACACTCGTATAAATGAAGGGAAGCAAAATAAGTAAATAAAGAAGTGAGTTATAGTCGAAAGGCTTACAGAAAACGACTGTGATACGAAAATATTAAAATATTTTTTGATTTCAAAGAAAAATATTTCTTGCCTTCATGTTTTATTCAGTGTTAGCTTCCAAATAATTTCGATGCAAATGCGCGGTAATTATTATCCTTGGTCTTGTCTCGCGAGGTGTAACTGCACAGATATCAATCGAGAAAGTGTGGCAAACAATTATTTACCTTGGATTGGTTCCGGACAATCAAAATATTGAAAAATTTATTTAGGTTTTAATTGATGTTTCTGCTGGATGGTAATTATAATAATTCATCATCAACAATTTTCACACTACACTATTTTTCTTCATTTATCCTCTACGGACTGCGGGCTTTTGTGTAATATTTGTGATATTTTAACTATATTAAGACTACAAAAATATTAAATTACTCACCGACATACTTTAAATATTTTTTTGGTGATGTTATTCATGTTTTGGGGGAAATACATATAAAATGAAATTTTTTTGAGATTTTTCAAAATCATTTTGCGAAGAAATGGTGAACTTTATTTAAATAATATGAAACGTATCTTAAACCACATAATATAAGGTAAATTTTTCATTTTTATTTATTAAAAAATATTTCTAAATGGCGACGCTACAGTTGTTTGAAATTAGAACCGAAAATCCGCGCCATGCAGCCAACAACAACTAAAATCAAAAAGTAAAATTTTTATCGTCAAAATAGATAAATACTCTTTGTATGGCGGAGAGAAAACGTAAAAAACCAAAAATTAAAATTTTAGGACCGTTTTTAATGAAAAATCACAAATTTTTTTGTAACTTTGAAAACTCGCCGAGTTACATTGCACGGCGGTGATTTGAGATATTTGCGTTTGAAATTTTCGATAGAAAAAATTGTTTAATGGGACTTTTGAATCAAAGCCCTCAGTCGCTTGACTATCCAAACGATAAATCTTTTTTACACTTTCTGCACACAATTATATCTGATATAGCAGAAAAAACACTGACAAACTCTATTATTCGATAATAATATAATAATGATAAGGTGCTAACGCCGCGCGTGGGAGCACGGCTTGCAAACTGAAAGGTTAAGGCTCTCATATGTTCGATCTCTTTGCCCGGTCGTTGCGCACCATTTCTAATGCGGCGCGATATAACAAGCATCGCGCCTTAAACGACCGCCATTATTACCCCTTTCTTGAGCGAGCGCAGGTACTCAATTATTTTCAGTGACTGAGTAGGCCACTCGCCAGGCATCAGAGAGCACCAGGAATTGAAGCATCGCAGCCCGTCCCCCAATCACGGGACCACACTGGCTTTATTGTTCGATAACAAGCATTTAAATTTACGACGACATCCGTACTCGAAGCTCTCATTTTTTTAGCCAAGCTGCTGTTTTCGCTGTCACTTTGCACTCCTTCTTCTTCTTCTCTTTGCATATTGTTTACATTAATTGGCGGTCGCTGACGTCGAGGACGACTTGGTCGGTGATTTGGTTCATTTTCACCTATTTTGCGGCTCATTTTGATCAAATATTAACCCCAAACACGAAATAAACAGTGCACAGAACGAAAAACACATGTAGCACGAAGATCACGCTGCTTCTCAACTGTTGGTTTGAGTACGCTATACTTTCGAAAATAACGGTTACACGAGCAAAAATATAGCTAGTAGTGCCCTCTAGTATCCAATTAGTGAGATTTTATTGCCAAAAGTGAAACGTTTTCGTTTACGTTCACCAAATACAGTTTGAAGCAGCGTACTCGCATACCGGCGCGTAGTACTGTTTGGATCGCCGCATTTACATTCATTACAGAGCCATTTATTCTTCGAATTTTAATATGAAATTTTTTTAACATATTCTACAGATGGAAAATTAACTTTTTAAGCAAAACAAAATAAATGCTAAAAATGTCGTTCTGTATGTATTTTCCCGCTTTAGTCATGTTAATACACTTAAGACTCATTAGCTGCACACGTATTTTCGTCTCCTCTTTCAGTCTAAGGAAAATGAAAATAAAAACATTAACGTGCAGGGAGTATCTTTATTATTGAGCTTTAAAAAACTGTTGCTATTGCATTAATCGGGTTTTCCGAATCTTGCTAATTGGAACGCACGTGCGCAATGACTGATTGGCCCACAGTACGTTTGCAATCCGGTAATTTATCTCAGTCACTTATCCGAAGTTGATGTAAGTAAATGCTTGAGTGATTTGCAAGAAAATGGATACCACAGCCGCCGAAGTAGCTCAGGCAGTCACATTGTTGAGAAAGAGCCTCAGTCAGAGGGCCGTAGCAAATCGACTAAATCTAAGTCAATCTACTGTGCTGAGAGTATGGCGTCGGTACCGGGAAACCGGTGGCTACGTCCGCCGGCAAGAAAGCGGCCGTAGGCCCATGACAACGGAGAAAAACAATTGATTTCTCGTCTCAATATCCCTCGGAAATCGACATATGACTGACGCTTGACCAGCGAGAAGAAGACTGAAGACATTCAAGCTTACTCAAAATAGGCAGCTAAGTATCCCAAGCTGATTGCAATCCAAAAGCAAAGGCGATTGGAATTTTCTCTCGATTGGTACCTCAGCCATTGGAGTCGGATATTATTCACCGATAAGTCCAGAGTGTGCCTACATGGCAACTTCAGGTCTGTGGAAGACCAGAGAAGAGATTTGCTTATTGCTGTATTAAGAAATTGTCGCACATGGAAGTGGTTCTTGCATGTTCTGGGCGGACAAGTAACCACTACCTACCTGGCAGATGTCGGTATACCGAAAATGGTCTGGCCTCTGTGTAGCCCAGACTTGAATCCAATTGAGCACGTTTGGGATGAGCTTAAGCGAAGAAAAAAATCATTAAATTAATTTTAACTGAGGATTTCATTTTTTTCCCATTCATAATCATCTTTTCTTTTTCAACTCTTTTATGTTACATCTATTCTTAAGTCCATAATTTTATCAGAACAAGTTCGATTCCAATCAAAGTGGTATCATTTGAAACCACACTTTTTAAGCTTTCAAACAGTACACTGAACTCTACTTGGAAAGTATCGGAGTGGATAAACATTCTCTCAAAACTCGAGCATGTTGATTAGTCGATTGTTTTGCTCTAAAGTAGTCAGTTGTTTTTTATTCCTATGAAAGTTAAACAAACACTAGGTGGAAACTATCACACAATAGAAATGTGAAATAAAATCACACTTTCGGAACACTCAAGTACATAGAGACCTACATTAGATTCCTTGTTCTAAAATTTTGTTTCTTTCCTGAGTTTTTTCCTTGTCTCCTTCTTTCCTTAGTCAGCACACACTTTGCAGTACCTTGTTGCATGTACTTCGGAAATTGCAACTGGGACTTTCTCTAGAAAATATCAGCTAATTCTCCTTTTTGTATGCGATGATTTATTCGTCACACGTTGACGACTTTCCATTCTACTAAAATCGGCTAAGTATTTTGCAATAGCTTTTATAATACATTATGATTTATTTTTTGTTACTTCCTTATAGAGCAACTAGCTGTTGCAAACACAAAAGAAATAAGTGGAAGAAAACCTTCCACCACTTCGGGTTTTTTTGTGGGTAGTAACTTGAAAACTGGTCCACTTTATCCACACCAGCCTTGTTTTCACGTACCCATTTGCCTCACTCTTGTTCTAGTGATTCTGATAGACTTGTATTTTACTATAAGCCCGCCCTCCAATGTTGTATTTGACTTTTTCAAATTATTTTTCTTTTTTTAGGAAAATATTTCCTGTTCATTATATCACCCCCACCTAAGGTGGGAAAATCCATGAAAGCGAGGCTGGTATAGAAACGGTTTACTTAAATGTAGTGGCACTTACCAAAATAGTATTTGCATAACCTTCCAAATACAATAAATTCAGCTTGATGCTATATTTATTGACCTTATTCTTCACGTAGACTTTGACTTTTGTACTCTTCAATTATAAGGTTTTAGTAGAGAGTAAAGTTGCTTCGGAATTTTATGCAATGAGTCACGTCTTGGGACTCCTTTCTCCACACTGTTATCATTCAGATGTAACAAAGAGAATCGTTATAAATCTACTTATTAATTTCCTTGCCCAGGAAGTACTGACAAATGGATCACTTAACTAATATACATTAATCTTTGGTAACTACACATGGTCTCTACACTGGTATGTCATGTTGTTTGTTGTCGTTTGACCAACTGGACCCTTCTCTTGTACTTTCTTTCTCCTTTCACACAGTACTTCATTGTCTAATGAAAAGGAAGAAATAAATATAAATTAAAATTGTATGGTTGCATATCTATAACGAAAACTTGAAATTGAACTTTTTTCTTCAGATCCAGAAGAACCAATCATCCATATTATCGTTGCAACCTCTAATATCAGCCATATTGAGCGGTATTGAGACTATCGATTATATTATTGATCTATCGTTTCGTTGTCCAATAAATCGATAATATTTAAGTTAAAATTCATCTGCCGCTACACACAGTGCAAAAAAGCAAGTTTATGTATAGCCAGTTAATACCATGCTGGGAAAATAAATATCTGCCACGTATTTACAAGTATTGTGGCGTCTTTGATAGGTTTCTTGGCTTTACCACGCATAATAAACTTGAGAAGGCAACTAAAAGGAAAGGTTTGGATATATAAAATAAAGCTTTCGTTGAAAATTAATTTTATTTATGCGAGGAGCAAGGTTAATTTTTAAATTTATTAGTTAATTTTTATTCTTTTTGAAAAAGGTACTAAATAACGCACCAATTCTGTATTTTTTCTAGACAAAATGTATTTGAGTTTTTATTATTTACCTCCTGCTCGGAGAGAGTAGTGATGAAAAATTTTGATCTGAAAATGAAATCTTCGTTCGGTGGATGATGACATCCATCCCGCGTAAGGGCTCTGCCTGCAACTGAGAAATTGATTCCATATGTCCACCCTCTCTGCTCAGTAGTTGCGACATCTGATCTTCGGATTGACCCCGAATTTGTCCGCACCGCAGCTAAGCGCCTCAACCGCGCAGCCACACTGGCGCTTTCATTCATTGTAGGGTTGGGAAATTTAAAAAAAGGTATGATATGCCAAAAACGCACGGGAATACAACTTCAACTAGTTTGGCCCAAGGTCGAGTGTGCCTTTTTTGTTCGAAGGCTCAAGTTTTAAAGATAAACCGCGACTGCGCGGGTTAGAGGCTCTCTAGAACTTTTAGACATGTGTAGTGACTTAGATTGGAATTAAATGAGTAGACATATTGTGCCCGCAGTGCTAGTGGTGCAATTAGATAAAAACAGTCAAACGTTACTCAATATGTAGCTCTCATTCAATTAGGCAATATATTCAAAATTTTATTGGAATGAACGAAAAGTATCTTGAACATTAAAGAACCCTTGGAGAAAATGCCAGGTAATACCGACAGGGGCGCAATTAGAAGAAAAAAAATCGTTGTCGTACAACTACTCAAAAAGGAATTGAACCCTTTGAGTAACATCGAAAACAATTATAATACAATTACTAATCTGAAAATAAAATTCCGAAATAATGACTTCAATATCCAAAGGCTTTTCTAGTGTTCGAGATAAATAATTTTTATATGAGGTGGTGGAAAATTCTATGGGGAAGTTAAGTGATTGTTTATGTTTTTTTTAAACCATTAAATATAGAGTATTTTGTATTAAAAATTTGATAAATAAATCATAGGATATCAATGAATCTTTTAGAAAGATTTTGCGATATGTCGCAAACGATTATTTTACTTAGTCGCAGCGCGTTGAGACTGATTCAGACCTTTTTTTAAATGATGGTTGCTACAAAACTGTGATAGTGGAATACCATGCAATTATGCACTATAACTTTATAGAAGGTTTGAGTATTCTTCAGTGTTTATGGGAAATGGCTCTAGTACTAAAAAATAATTGCCCTCTTCATATAACTGTATTTAAGTGGTATCGGAAAATCCAGAACAAAATTTTAGTTTGGAAGACGTTTTGCGGTCAGGATTATCCATCCTCTTATGTTATGGAAGAAACGTGTTTGAATCCGACAGGCATCTGACCAATCGTCAGGTAGAAGATTATTTGGATATTTCTGTATCGGTAATTCCTGCAATTCTGCATGATCGATCACCTTCACGAGAGAAAAGATCGTTTCTTTTGGATACATCACGTCCTAACCGACGAACAGATGTACGACGCATTTCATGGTTGCAATGTCAAACCTGCCTTTAATTTTATAACTTGCCCAAAACAAAGTTTTCCCACAACAAATCTTTTAAAGACTTAAGATCAGACCGAGGATGTATGCAAGAGTTGATTTAACAACGAAGATTGTTGTGACACCACCAATCGCACAGAAATGCTTCAACAGCAACAGCGTCGTCAAATATCTATCCGCCAAACGGGCGATCCGATACAATGCGATGTTCGCTTTCAAAAGCTAAATTCTTGTGCAACAATCTGAACACGGTTCGAGAAGTGGTTCAAACAAATGATAATCTCAAGGCAATAAGTTTGAACTCTAGAGCGGATGTTCCGGTGCTCCAGTTGTCGTCTATAATCTTCGGCTAGAAGCCAAGAGGGGCTCCACTTACGGATAGTCATTTTCGAGAGGGCGGCGAATAATGCGAATATTCTCCTTAGTCAGGCTGGCTCTTGAGCGATGTCGGTGACCTTCATTTTCAGCTGCTTCTCGTCCCCCAAAAAAACATTTATTCCACGCGTACACTAGTCTTCTTAGGGGGATTTCTCCGAAGTATGCTTTAAGTTTTCTCAAAATTTCGAACTGCTTTACGCCCTCTGTTGTGAGAAACGTAATAATAGTCTGTTGCCTAATGAACAAGGTACCTCTAGCTCATCTCAGGACCCGTAAAAAAGAAATTTCGATGTGTGAAACACTCTCGAATCTAAACTCATTTATCCGAAATTTTTAGGACAAAATCTTGTATCGGTAAAAGAAATTCATCGTTGCTACTTGAGTATTAACTCACGGCTATTTATTCTTTCACTTAATTAGCTTTTTTATATATTTTTTCCCAAATTTGAATGTCTGTTCTATAATTAATAAAATGTGCAAATTTTGAAAATTAGAAAAACTTCCAACAAGCAGCAGTAGCTAAAAAATTATTGGAGCCTTCAGATTTAATCAAATTTCATCTCTTTAGAATTTTTTAACGGACACAAGATTAACATATTACATGTACACCAATAATTAGCATCCTAGGGCGTCCACAATTGATTATCGCAGATGATAAACTTCATAGAAAAAAACGCAGACGTTTACGAAAGTTGTCCAAATTATTTATAGACTGAATTAATAAGGTGACGTAATTGTAGTGCGGCGTTGTAATTTATTGCCGTGATAATTATATGTAAATTAATTAACGAATAAAGGCGCTGTAAATCTCATAAATGAGGAACAAGATTTACAATATTAATGCAGACTTCACGCAAACTAAACTAAGACATGCTTTTCATTCTGGCTTGGCTCACTAACCATTGACATCCATTTTCTTTGAGTGATGTACCGTAGTTTTAAGTATAAAATGTAAAAATACTGTGAAAGGATTTTTAACATCTCTTCTATACAATTTAAAAAATTAATCCGAGTGATCTTATTGTTACACAATCCTGGAAAGTCTGATTTTTGGAATCTAAAAAACATTAAATTGTTATGCAACTTTTGCAACGATCTATTTATCTATACATTTGAACAGCAAGTAAACAAAGAAATGTAGGGGAGTTCTCGGCTCTTGAGGAGGTCCATGCGTACTAAACAAAGATAGCCCATACATTTGAACGGAAAGTAAACAAAGACGGCTAATATAAAAAATGGCGTGCCGTGTTCTGAGCGCTTAATTTACGCACACGTCGAGGCCGTTCTCTCTCCTTTTTTATCAGGCCGCTGCATTGCCAAACACAAAAAGCGCGTTCTGTCACGGACATTTGCTTGCTTCTGCTGAGCGTAACTTTGATTGTAAGTTAATTGTTCCAAGTTTTATTACATAATACTAAAAAATTTATTAGTAAATTTATAAAGGGTGGCCCAAATTAAATGCCGGATTTAGACTTCGCGTCTTTTTTGTTTTTGAATCAGCACTCTGATATTTAGATGAATGTAATCTACAACTTTTCCCATTCGTAAATATGGAATGCTATACGAAATAACGGCGAGTTATTATTGTTCAAGATCATTGAAAATTCGGTGAAATTTTGCGAATTATTGGAGGAAATTTTATTACGAAATTTGATGAAACTAGATCTAATATCAATGAGGAATAAGGTCTCTTATGAATTGCTCTAGTAAGTTAAAGTATTACTGCAAATGAGCAATTATAGATTCAACATTGTGCACAACAAATGAACACTTCGAAAAGCTTCCTTAAGCGAATATTCACTAAAGATCTGCATCTTTATGCCTGCAAAATTCAACTGACGTAAGACCTTAATCTTGCTGACGATTCTCACCATCGCCATTTTCTTGATTGGCTTTTAGTCCTCAGATTAATGGAAAAATCATTTTTAGCTATGAGTCGTATTTTCAAATGGAAGAGTTCGTAAACGAATAAAATTGTCGCATTTAGAGTTCGGAAAATTCTCGCAAAATTTATGAACGGTAAATGCGCCCCCAATGAGTCACTGTTCGATGTGTTTTTTGTGCAGGTGCTGTAATCAGCCCATACTTCGGAGATGGTTATTTAAGTACTGTAACTGTAATTGTTACTGTTACATGATAACTAAGCTTTTTTTGGCATCAATTGGGCAACGTGGATCTGGAACAAATGTGGTTCCAGCAGAACGGCGCGACCTGCCATACAACTCGAGTAACAGTGTAATTACATGAAATGCCAACATTAATTGTCCAGCAAGATATTATAACTTAACGCTGTGGAGCTTCTTTTTAAGAAGTTGCCTGAAATTTAAAGTTTACGTCAGCAATTCGTCAAAAGTTTGGAGTAAATAAATCACATCTTGTAGCAATTATTTTTGTTCCCTTTTGGTGGTTTTCGCAAGGAGCTTATGAATGAATCTGATGGCACCAGAAGCCGCAAGAACATATCTTTATTCGTCTTTTCTCTTGAAGATCGTCTTGAATAGTACGCTCTATACGACTTTAGATGTTTATTTCGCGCTTCCTGGGCTTCTTCCGACATCTGGCCGATTGACAGTACTCTGGATAGTATCAGCTCCCTGGATTAATACCTTATGAACTAAAGGCGGCATGTAATACCATGGGTACAAATGCATGTATAAAGTAGCGGTCTGCCGATCCATGCCTGTAATTTCGACGGATCCTCTTCTTTATCAAAAAATCGATTTTGTACACGGCTTTGGCACTTCAACCAAAAGTTCAAGTCTTTGTTTGAATTTTTCTTGATTTCTTCTTTTCTTTTTTCAATTTGCCATGATTTGAAGTCTAAGCGGTAAGATACATGAATCAAGCATTCAAAGAATCTTATCCACGCATGTAGCGTGTTTAAACCGAACCGAACCGTGCTTGAACCAGCATTTTTCTTCCTAACCTTTATCAAATCATTCATTTCTTTGCAAGTGGCTCCGCAAGTATAACATCTAAGGCCTGAGGCTCCAGTAAACGCATTATATTTTTTATCATCAATCATTGTGAAACAAAACTCAAGGCTTATGGCAAATAATTGGTCTTCGGTTAAATTAATAGTTCGCGACAATAATTTTATTTTCTCTTGCACTCGCTTACCTTCTTCTTTGGCGACTTCTTTAGTTTCTTTAAAGAAATCAAAATTTGTCGGCCTACAAAATTGAGCCGATGATGCATTTTTATTTTGCCAAATGACTACAGTCTTTTCTTCGCATATCCTCTAATAGGAGAGGTATATATTTGCACCCCTTTCTTTTGGCCTACTCTGATTAATAAATATTGATATTTGGTCAGATCCGCGTCGATGAAATATTCCAAAGCTTTGTCATCACTTTAAGGATGGATAATTGGTGAACCTGACTTCCACGTCTTTCGAATTTTGAATCTCGTCGGACTTACTTTCTTCTCTGATACCAATTTCGACGCATCTAACCGACCTTTTTCCCTTAATTTCATCTGAGCAGCGTAGGTCAATTCTTGGGTCGTAGTACACGTCCTCAGTTCTTAAGTTTTTCTACATATTCGTAGTACGTTATCTTCTGCAAAAGTCACAGAAGTTTACCACCACCGCCCAATGTTGAAGGCTTTGTTGACATGCTACTTTGCGCAATAGTCATAGGTCTTCGAACCGTCAGAAGAGTGGGATAATCGAACGTGAAAAATCCGTTGTGCCATATCTCATTATCTAAAAATCGGTCGTAAATTCTCCTTATTTTTCCATATCGGTGAAAATTCGTGAAGCAAATCTCCTTATATCGTGCTTTAGCCTGTCCTTTGATATAGATGTTTCCTCGGTGTTTAAACGGTTAAATTACACGTCCCGTGCAATACACTTGCCCCAATTTCAAGAAATGGAGCAAGTATGAGCAAAATCTCTTTTCATATCTTCAATAAGCAGTTAATGAGCTGCAAGAATAAGCCGACCTTCGTAGATCTAAATTTGTAACTCCAAACAAAGATTGAAACCTATGATTTTTGATACGTATACTAGACTCATACGTTTATTTATACACTGTAAAATACACATCGGATCACCACTCAGTTTTCCATGCACTTTTAATCTTAAAGAACTCAAATTCTTAGCTAGAACTGAAAAATACCTCCACAATTTTGTAACAACAGATAGTTTTAACAAAGTAAAAAAGAAAGCTCAACGCACTAATTCATACACTCTTTCCACTTTGAAGGACACGTGACTACTGAATGAGGGTGAGATACACCCTTCTCACGGTTGAATAGCATTCTTTGTTCGTTAAACATACATCTGCAACTTTTTCCGGCGCAAAATTTAGTATTTTGAAAAATAGGTTTTGATCGTGTTTTTGCAATCCGTCCCATAGTGCGTCGGTAACGTTCATTTTCAACTAATTCTCGTCCTCCCAACAATTGTTTATGTTTCGTGAAGGCTTAAATCTTCTTAAGAATGTAATCCCTGAACTGTGCTTCAACTCAAAATTCAGACGATTTTACAACTTCTGTCGTAAGAGACTTGATAATAATCCGTTGCGTAACACACAGAGGTGCGTCTTGCTCCAACATCGTAATACGAAAGGTATCCTCAGGAAGAATCTCCTTCAGACACAGCTGCATACAACGCTTACGGCGTTATTTCATTCAAGTTGTATCGTAAATTATGTTACAATGCGCAATAAATACATGGGATATGTTGCACCACCAGTATTAGGGGCCAATAAATGAGTCAGTTTATTTAGGACTCTTCGATCAATTGCTCTACAATTTTTTATTGTACCTAAAATGAAAGTGATTCACAGACGCAACTGACACATTATCCTTACAAATGGAAAACGCAAGTTAAACCACCGAACACACAGTGTATACGGAAATGTTGATGTAAGTGAAATAATGTGTTGGAGATGGTTGAGAAGTTTAGAAACAACGACTTTAGTTGGTAACCTTCTAGCTTCAATATTGGGCCTTCAAAGACCTTGGTAAAAATGATCCCTCCATTACAGTTCCTGCCTTTATAAAAGAGTTAGATATAAGACATGATCATTCAAAGGCATTTAAAGAAGGCGGTAAAGTTCGAAAAATGGGTATCATGTTAACTATCGCTAGCACAACTCCAGCATCGCGTTGACATGTACATCATTGCACTTTTGTAATTTTCGAACTTTTGGAACAAATGCAATATAGAAACGTTCAGCGTGGGCATCAGTGACTTAGCTCTGGGGGTGAACTTCATCCAGTGAAAACGTTACTTAATGTTTGATAGAATTTTCAAGCTGTAATTCATCTTAAGCTGCTGGGAAGAATTCAAACAATGATAGCTGAAATTTATTGTTAGCAATTGGACTGTTTGAAGGAAACCTTGCACAAAATACGTCCAGCTTTGTTCGATCATCGGGGCATTATATTTTATCGAGATAAAACGGTTCACACACAGCTCACGCCACTTCAGACAAAACAGAGTAACTTGACTGTGGCTTTCTCTCCTCAGACTTTCTTCTTCCAGTGCGTCCCCTATCGGAGGTTTGCTATCATCACAGCTATCCGGACCTTATTGACTGAAGCTCGAAATAAGTCAGGACACACCAAGATTCCTCTTTCCATTAATCTTCTCGTGCATTATCAATTGTATAAGTTTATATTTGGGGCCTCTCATTAAATGGCGTAGATATTGAAGCTTTCTTTCTTATGATAACAATTTCATATTCTTTTTGCATTTTGTTTAGGACTTTGGTATTCGTGGTCCTATCTGTCCAAGGGATCCGTTATATTCTGCAGTAACATCATATGTCAATGACCTCTAATTTGTCTATGTGAACTTTCTTTAGAGTTCAAGCTTCAACTTCATACATAAGCACTGAGAATATGTAGCAAGGGAGCATCCTCATTCTAAGTCCTGTATCGATATCCCGACTGGTGAATAGCTTTTTGATTTTCATAAATGCTGATCTGGCTTTTTTATTCTCGTTCTTATCTCTTTTATTTGTTTACCCAACTGTTCCATCCAGGTTCTTAGATGTCTATATAACTGCACATTTTCTATGACGGTGTGTGCTATTGTCAGATTTATATGGTTTTAATTTCGATTTTGTGGGGACTTTGTAATCACCATTAGTTTGGTTTTATTTTGAGACCATATTCGTTACATCGATCATTTAATTTGTCTGAAAGGTGTTGCATGTTATTGATATTGTCTGTTAGCAGGACAGTCCGCATACCTAATATTATTAATAGTTTGACCATGTATAACTATTCTCATTGATTTTTCCTCTAGGGTTTCTTAAAAAATAGTTTCACTATGGAGGTTAAACAGGAGTGGCAATAGGATACATCCTTGTCTTACTACACGGCGAATCTCCATTTCTTCCGTGAGTTGGTTTTTAACTTTTGTATTTGCCTTTTATATATATATATATATATATATATATATATAAATATTTTATATATATATATATTATATCCCTAATATAGATTATCAATTATTCTTATGTCGTCTGAGTTATGTTTTTGTTGATTAGGTGTTGAAGTAACTTATGATGTTTTACTTTATCGAAAGCGTTTTCAAAATCTATGTAACACGAAAACACCTCCCGATTCACATCTAGACAGTGTTGGAAATTTCCTCCAATTTTCTATATATTCTTTTGTAAAAGATCTTTAAGAACAGTTTTAGGATGTGACTCATGAGCGCTCTAGGTCGATAGTCTGTGCATTCTCTTGGATTTGGTTTGAGGAATTTCTCCCTTTAAAAGAGTATCGATTACGTCGTCATCAAAAACTTTAATAATTTCTATGGGTATTGTGTCAGGACCAACAGTTTTGCCAGTTTTTATAGTTTTCAATGCATATTTTACTTCGGTTCTTAATATCCTAAGATGTCTTCTATGATCGCTTTTGGAGATCTTTCATCATTAAAGATGAAATATCTTTAATTTGTCTCTTGCCTCAGTTACTATACCATCTATGCCATCTGTGCCTGTAGTTATGTTACCAATAGCTTTATTTTTATTATATTTGACCATTTCCTTTATCTTTTTGTGTGCTTGGAAATAGTCGAATTTCCTCTCTAGTATTTCGATTTCCTCACACTGAGCGATTAGATAATCTTCTTTGGCTTCTTTAATTTTCTTTTGTATTGTTTTATATTAATTTTCGTTATCTTTGCTCTTCTTCCTCTTTTCCATAAGCTCCAGAATTTCTGCCATAATCCAGGATTTCTTCTTGTTTCTTTTAATTCTTAGGTAATCTTTAACTATAGTTTCTAATCCTGTTTGTATTGGTTTCCACTTTTCGTCCACGATGGTCTCGTTTAACGTGTTTTTATATTCACGTATTTTTTGTTTTGCTATGTTGTGGATTTTAGGACCTTTAAGGAGTTTTGTGTCTATATCGTTGCTATGGGATTTACTATCTTTTTCATTTTTATATTCATTTTAGTTATAACCGGGTTATGGTGGGAGTTATGTCAGCGCCTGGATAAGTCTTTGCAGACTTGATTGAGTTCTTTTAGCGGTTGTTAATAAGGTGTTTTCCGGGCTATCTGCATTGGATTTTCAGGTGTACAATCTAAGTTCTGGAAATTCGAAGGATGTATTTGTTATCATAAGATTTTTATCCTGATAAAACTCTTATCAGTTTATCACTTCTATGATTCCTTTTGTCTAAGCTAAAATCTCCTGTGTGTGTTTCCATCTTGTCTTTACCCACCTGGGTGTTGAAATCTCCTATTAGTATTGTAACATCATTGTTTTTGGTAGTTCTATAGATAGTGTCTAGTTCTGTATAAAATTGTCCAACTTTATATTCTTTCTTGTCTGCTGTTGATGCGTAAGCTTTATATTTCCCGAGTGTGTTTTTAATTGAAGTATCATAGCTCCTCTGTCTGAGTATGGTGTAAAACTCAAAACAGACCTTGTAATATTCTTATTCAAGATCAGTCCCACACCATATAAATGTTTGGGATCGTTTATTACTCGAGTAATAAAGTGTGCAAGCCGTGGTGATTTAGTGGATAGGTCACTAAACTATGAAACCAAGAGTTGCGGGTTCGAATCCCGCTCTCGCCAATTCAATGGCTGGCATTTTTACGGCCCAGCTCGACTCAGGCTGCAATAAATGAGTACCTGGAGGTCAAACTCTGGGATAATAATAGGCGGTCGGTATGTAGCACTAGCCACGTTACTACCCTTGTGTACCGTAGGCTCTAGATTGTTGCAGACCTATCCTGTTACGACCCCAAAGGGCATTCAAGGCCTATTACGGGAATGTGCTATTGCTTGTTGCGCAAGTGCCACTTCCCGGTCACCGAACGTCACTTACTCCCAGTATGTTTACTTTTAGTCTTAACATTTTATTTACGATATTATCTAATTTTCCTGGTGCAAAGAGATTTCTTGCATTCTATGTTCTGATCTTCGTGTTGATTGTTGGTGCTTTCATAATCTTGTTCTCTGCCGTTTCCCCCCGAAAGGTCCAATTGGGGAACTCCAGAATATTTCGTTTCGAACATTGTCGTGTGTAAATATATGTTGTATTGTGATGATTGTACTAACGTAAGAATACCTGTGCGGTCTTTAATGCAGTGATTTTCTCTTGCCTTCTGCATCCGCATGCCGTTGACCATTTCTTGGTTCATCCGCATTTAGAAATGGCTTTTCATTCCTAAGACAAGTGAGTTCCCTTGCTCTTGCTAGGCCGTCCACTCGAAACTGTTGGCCAACAAAAGGAATCTACTTATCCCGGCAGATATTCGGTCTACAGGAACCACTAATTTCTATATGGGAAATTTGCCTTCTATGTTGCTGGTTTTAGTTCGCCCCGGGTATTTGATATCTCCGGTACGTGCCATATCTGGTACTAACAATTCCAGACCTTGCTTCATCAGATTACCACCTCAACAGCTTCCAATTTTATCTGTATACGAATCTCTAATTCCCAAAATTACATTGAAAAGTAACTGCTAACTATTTTGAATATCAATCAATTTATAGAGATTTTGTAGTTAAAAACATATTTAAAAGACCAATGCTATATTTATAGGGGAATTTCCTAACAATTGCAATTGATGTGGGTGAAAAAATCAGGGGATCTCCCCATTATTTTCAACTGTAAGAGTGTAATACATACAGTTGAACAATTTAAAATAAATGTAACAGTTAATCTCAATAAACAAAAATTATTAAGATCCGATTTTTTGCACTGCCAAGATATTTTTAACGAAAAAAAGTTCATAATTTACAAAAGCTCTGGGATCTATCTGTCTTCTAAACGTTAACCATTAGATATTTTTATATTTTAAATTATTTATTGAGCATCCTGTACGTAAGATATTTAGAGAAAATAGAGAAAACTATTTAACTTTTTGCTTTATTATTGTAAATCGTGCAGAAACTGAAATAAAGTTCAAAAATACCTTAACACCATAGGAACTTATATTACAGCTTCTTTTCGGGATCTTGTCTAATTTTTTGCGGATAATTGCAAATACCTGGGAGGTCAAAGCCACCGAAGTTCGCCTTTTATGGTAACAGCAGTAGTTCGGTACGTTATTACAACCTTGGGAATAAAAATATGTTTCTTTGTTCGCGAAGTAAAGTGTTTCAGGAGTCTGAAATGGCCGTTGATAATTTTATTGCATCGATTATTCACAAGAGTTGTTTATATAATATAAATTACCGGGATCGTACTAAATCTAATAACTTAATTAATTATCTGGACGTATCGTACTTTAATCTAGTAAAGAGTGCCCCAAATTGAAGGCCAAATTTAAATTTTAAATAAAATGATCTTTGAATTGCTTTTCTGCGTGGATTTTTATTGAGTATTAAAATGCACCACCTCGGCTTAGGCTGCAAAAACCTTGGTTCTCTTCACGTCTTTCATTAAAATTTTGCACATTATGATCAATTTCATCGATAATACGTCGGATTTTGTTCTCGAGATCGTCAACTGTTTGTAAACCTTGACTTTCAGGATAAGCCTACAAAAATAAGTCACACGGTGTTAAATTACAAAATATTGCTGGCCATGAAATTATTCTGGTGCAGTAAATCGACCGTTGCTCGAGCTGTGTGACAGATGGCGCTGTCCTGTTAGAACAACTTCGAAGAAGTATGGGCCACCTGCCCAAAATTCACACCAAACATTATTTGTTATTACGCGAAAATTTTCCGAACCCTAAATGTGTCAAACTGAAAGTTGACTAAACTAAGAATCCACTTCATGATACTCTAAAAACCAATTGAGGAATTGTCAACGGCGAGAATTTGAATTTCGCAGAATTTCCACAGTGCAGGTTTCTAGCGAATATTCACTGATGGAAGCTTCCCGAAATGTCTAATTTTCAGATTTGCAGCGACACTAACTAAACTATGACTGACAATATTTAGTTTCATCAAATTTTGTAATCAATTTTTGGACAATTAATTCACCTTTTGTGCTATTCTGGCACAAAATAAAAAAAGCACAAATTTCAAATTCGGCGTCTATTGCGAAAAACTAACAAAAACGAATGTTTAATGTTAGAAACTTTTTTAGTGTTTTTCAAAATATTCTCTCTGACGGTCAAAACATTGTTGCATGCGCTGAAACCAGTTTTCATAGCATTTTTCCCATGGCAAATCAGATATCTCCGAAACATGAGTTTTGAACGCATCAACCGCTTCTGCCGGCGTCGAAAATTGTTGTCCATGCAGTTTGTTCTTCACGTATAGGAACAAAGAGGAATCATTTGGGGTCAAATCAGGACGGTACGGAGGATGACCTACCAGTTCAACGTTTTGAGTACTCAAAAAAACTTATTTGCGTCGATGTATGTAAGTATTAGCATAGTGGAGAATGATCCGACGTCGCGCATTGTTTTTTTTATTTCTTCGGAGACTTTTGGCACACAAATGGTTATGTACCATTCAGAATTGACCGTTTTACGATCCTTTAAAACCACGGTTACGACATAACCAGTTTTTCCAAAAAGAAAAAAACATCGAACAGCTTTGGGTTTGGTTCATCTTGGAAAACCCATACAGTCGACTGCTGTTTACTTTCAGGCTCATACGCATAAATCCAAGATTTGTCACCTGTGACAATGTTGTAAGCGGAATTTGAAGCACCGCGACCGTATTTTTCGAACATTTCTTTCAACCAATCGACACGAACCTGTTTTCGAACTATCGTTACTTATGCGGGATCCAACGCGCGCACAGTTTTTTCACGGTTAAATGTTCTTGTAATATTGAACGTATGCTAGTCATACTAATCCCTAAAGATGCCTGAATTTCACGATAAGTCACATGATGATCTTGCTTTATCAGTTCCGCACGGCATCGATGTTTGCTGACACCACAGCCGATTTTGGGCGACATCCTTTAAATTCATCCGCCAGTGAACTACGACCACGATTAAATTCATTGAACTAACGGTATACAGTGACCCTGTGGGGCTTCATCATCAAAAGTCGAAGTGAGTTGATCGATGCACTGTTGTTGAGATAATCCATATCGAAGATCATAAAAAATTATTGCACGAAAATGTTTTTTTGTTGGTCGAGAAGAAATTTTCAACTTGATAACAAAACAATTTAGCGTCCGTATGACGTTCTGAATACATATGTCGTCAAAAATGTCAAACTGTACACGCAGGGTTGCCAATTCGCAATAGATGTCGTGCAGCCCACGTAACTACTTGCAACTATGCAATAACACATATTTTGATATGGTTTTTTCGGTAACGTCAAGAACTGCTGATTTTTGGAATACAAATACTAAAAGCTAGATGAAAATGATAATTGGGTGTTACAACATATGCATTTTTTCTTCTTCATTGCGGGTTATTTTTTCACAATTTCTTACTTCAAACGCACCAATAACGCCATATAATATTTGCTATTGATGGTTCTTCCTTTCTCAAGGTAATCCAAAACCTTACCAGCTGACATTTCCGTTTTTGGTCGCTTTGGGCGGCTTTTGCCCTTTGCTGTCCACTCAGATGACTGCCGATTTGATTCTCTAGTGTAGTGATGGATCCATGTTTTATCACATATCGCATCAAAAAATCCTTTCATTGTGTTAAAACAGCTCCAAACAGGGCTCTGGGTCGTCGACGCGTTGTTGTTTTTGATCGACTGTGCGCAAACACGGTACCCACTTCGAACAGAGCTTTCTCGTGGACAAATGTTCACGAAAAATAGTGAATACACTGGCTTCTGATATCTTTAAGGTGTCAGCTATCTTACGCAACTTCAATTTACGATAGACCAAAACTATTTTATAGACTTTTTTGAAACAACAATTTGAGTGACTAGAGCGTTCAGCATAATCGGTATTTGTACGGTTGCGTTTAAAATCAGCAAACCACTTCTCTACCATTTGCCTCGATGGAGCAGAGTCCAAATAACACTTGTCAAGCCATTGCTTTACTTGAACACTCTTTTTCCCATTAAAAAGCAATGCTTTATCAACACACGAAATTCGGATTTTTGCATTGTTTTGAAAATCACAAAAGTAGCGTCACTAAAACTACTGCAACTTGTGAGCTAAACATCAGATTGTCATGAAATTTTGACACGTATCATTTAAAGGTTAGTACCTGATTTGTCAATAGTGGCGCCATCTAACAGTCATCTTACGAACTTATTGAATTGTGTTAAAATACATGTAGAAGTACATGTACTTGTACATAATGCCCGTTCAAATTTTTCTTATAAAAACTAGGGAGTAATAGAGATATTATAGCTATGCGATTGGTATGCATTAAAAGCAACAGTTGACAATTCTGGTAATAATATCATTATTTAGGTTAAATCTATTTGGATATCATTAATCTAACAAATAATCATTCTTTTTATATTTTAGTTTTTAAATGAAAACAAATGAACAATGACACTACTACTATATTATTACCTGACAAAAAAAAGAAGAAAACAGATCATGTTTGGTAGGAGAACGAATTTTACGACAAAAAAGCAAATTAATTTTATTGTGTATTATTAAACAAAGATCCGCCATTATTTAAAAATGATTTACAAATGAACAGTGATTTATTTCAGAAATCATTGTTTATAATATATATGATTTATCATGTCTATGATAGATTATTATCACCAGCGTGATCCAGTGGGTGAGGCGCGAGGTACAGTGCAGACGGAGCCGGGTTCCATTCCCGGAGCGCTTTGATGCCTGGCATGTGGCCTACTCAGTCACTAAAAATAATTGAGTACCTGCGTTCACTCGAACAAGGGGTAATAATGGAGGTCGTCTAAAGCGCGGTGCTTGTCACATCGCATCAGAGATGGTGCGCGACGACTGGGCGGAGAGAACGATCCTATGAGAGCCTTACCACATTATGATAGAGTATTATTAAACATGTGTTGCCACAAAATTAAAATTTCAATAAATGGACAACGTACTAAGTAAAACCGGGAGATTATTTTTAGAGGTTAGGCATAATTCAGTACAAAAGTAGTTTCGAATGAAGTAACTTAATACCACAATATTTATTTTAAGGAGTTAAAAATCACTAAAAGCTACTAGAAATACACGTGTATGGCCTTGAAATTTAGGACGAGTTCAGTTTTGTCCAATTTCTACATGTAGAAATGCACGCTGCAGTACACATGCAAAATCGCGTTGAACAATAAATACATGTAATTTGTGATCGTGTATTGCTTCAGAAATAAAATGAGTTATTTAAGATTTTGTCAATAAATTCTTACGCGCCCCATTATCTGGCAGCGTTTATATGAACATGTAACCTGATCTCCTAGATTAACGTCATCCTTTGAGTTGTCTAGTCATCCTAGAACACGCTTCCTTTCGTGCGCCTTTGTATATGGAAAGGTATTTGCATTGCTTATGGAAGTGGTGTTATAATTGTTCAGACATTTTGTACATGAATTTGAAGATTTACAGCTGGTAATTTTAGTCTGGAAAATGAAGATCGCACAAAATACGTATATCATCAAGATTATAGTTGACACAAATCGACGATATATATTGATCCTGAATTGGTGGGGGACGCTCTAAACATTCTCTCTTCAACTCATAAAATGCGGCTACGTCAATCTCTCTAAGGTATGGCTTCTGCCAGTTGATAGACAACCTTCTGCAGTCGTGTCTTCACGTGTGCTTTGCACATAACGAAACCAGTAATACTATTTTTTGAAGAGATTAATTACTAAGGCCCACTTACTCTTGGCCCAGTCTTTAACTGCAACTTAGGTTTCACCAGAAGAAAGTTTTTATGTCTGTTTGGTGAGATTGGAAGGGTGTTATTTATTATGAACTTATAAGGCAACTGTGGTGCTGTTTAAAACATCACAAAATGAATAAAAAAATCGTCACAACACGGACAAAACTGAAGAACGCTCGAGACGCCGTATTTACTTAAGTAGGCAAGTGAGTCTTTAGCTGTTAGAAACAAATCGTTAACATTTGACCTTATCCTTTGCGACCTTGGTGAAGCTTAATAAATTTCATCTATTATTTAATAGTTTGGCGCACTTGAATAATTATTTTATATAAATATATGAATGTAGTTCCTCCTCTTGATCCCTGCACCTCTTGTTACAACTCTAAATGTTGACGTTTTTTAATGCCACGCATTGTTTTATATGAATAATTTTAGAGTGAGCTTCTCCTACTTACTCTAATCTTAAATCCTTCTAGCCTTTTTTATACCCTTTGCGCAGTTTGCAGCTTATAGCAGATTCTTGCCTATCAAAATAAGCAGCGCCAAGAGGTTGTAAAGCGGAGCTAGAAGAATTGTAGGTCAGTGTTGTAAGCAGCTAGTTAAAATTCCCCTCCCAAAGTTGTGCCTCATGCGCCTACTACCGACAAGAGTTGGCCACGTAGTGCATGAAACACCGATAGGTAGCGCCAACTGTCTAATTACTTCATGACAATTTATGTTTTGACCTATAACAGGTCAACCGTGACCTAAAGCGAAAAACTAAAATCTTTATGCCAGGTTTGGCAACAAAACCGGTTTGAAATTGGTTTATAACTATAATAAGAGTTGTAATGTTAGTTACATCCTTACATTTTTGCTGTTTTCTAAAGTAGATATTAGAAGTATTACAAATGATGAATGTTCAATTAACCAAGATTGTAATTTCTGAAAGAATATATCAGTTTCAAGTTTTATGCTAACAAAAATCATGTCTGGGTAATTCTTTCACACCATGGTTCATTTTTCACTGTACGGTGGTTCTTTTCTGTCGATACACCTGACCTACCATACTGTGATTTTATTATAGTTGTGGCGTTACGTTTCCACTACACGATCACGTTACTAACAGTTGGTTTAGACAAATTGCCGCCGCTGACAGATTTCTACTAAAATCTTATTTTTGATTTTTTTTAAGGTATATATCTTATTTCTAGTAGTTATTATTATACTTTCTTCTATTTACTAATTTTTATTATATATTATTGTTTTCGTTTCTATTAATTTCTCTTGGCTCTTATTTTTTCTCGAATTTTCTTTTAAAGAAATCGGCTCGTTTCGGTGTCTCTTTCAATTTATCTCGTTTGTATATCTAGTTTGTTGTACATCTTTAGTTTTTAAATTTCTACAACTGTTATTCTTGGAATTTTTGTTGAACCCTTTTTTCTACATTTATAATATTATTTCTAGATCTTTCCAACTCATAATTATTTCATACATCTTTTGCTACGCTCATCAATTGCAGTTTATTTTTAATTATATTGAGTAAATACCCATACACATATTTTGGTGAATATTCTGTACCCATTTTTTATTTTTCTTTTGAGTTTTGATTTTGAGTGTTTCAATTTAATTAGTTGTTCATTATTTTAAATCTATTTAAATACTTTCTGATTATTTAACCGAATAATTTTAATATGGAAATAGTAAAACAAGACGTGAACTTTACTTGCATACTAAAATATACTCACAATTTAAACAGCTTTGTTAGCTGTCAATTTTATTTGTACAAAGAGATCGCCCGATGCATTAGAACTTCACTTGATCTATTAGTAGCCTGCCGCCGATCCCAAATTTGGAATTTGTGGTAAGAGCACGTTCATGCGGCTACAATATACATATGTCCTTTGTTTGCATCGTTGCTTTGTTGCTGTTGCACAAATTATTTATTTTTTTAAATTATACCTTTAATTATGTTTTTTCTTGCCTTCAACTTTTCGTTAATCCCAAAAGTTTTGTTTATTGTTATCAATTTAATTAATCAGTTATGCATTCCTTATTTTTATTATTTATGTTTAACGTATTTTTTAATAAAATGATATGTTCTGTTCGGATCTTTAAATCTCTTGTGGTTTGTAAAAAGTCTGAACTATTCAATTCAACCAATTATTAAGTAGCCGAAATAGAAAGGATATTCATTAATTTAAGTTCGTCTGGTTTATCCCTCTTTTTGTGTTTTCTCGGAAACGCTTTTGCCATTTTTAACAAAATTTGGCAGAAAAAATTGATAAACACTGTTACGTATCAATTAGAATTATCCATTTACTATTTCAGTGTATTTATTATCTTTATAGTTTGTTCATCTATACTTGAGAGCAAAACAATCGACTCACCAACATGCTCGAGTTTGGAGAGAATGTGTCTCCACTCCGATAGCATTCCAAGTAAAGTTCAGTATACTGTTTGAACGCCTTGAAGCTGTGGTTTCAAATAATACTACTTTGATTGGAATCAGACCTGTTCTGACAAAGTTATGGCCTAAGAATATGTGTAACACAAAAGAGTTGAAAGAAAAGGTGATTATGAAAGGGAAAAGAACGAAATCTTCAGTTAAAATTAATGATTTTTTCAATACGTGGTGTTGCCACCTCTACTCCTAATTGCACTTTCCAAGCAATTACGCGTGGATCGGATGATTTTTCCTATTTCCACTCTTAATCAGCGCCGCTCTCAGTTCCTTCACGATCCCTGGTGCAAGATTTTTAGCCCGGACTTTTCGCTGAAGCTCATTCCAAACATGCTCAATTGGATTCAAGTCCAGGCTACAGGTAGGCCAGTCCATTTTCGGTATACCGACATCAGCCAGGTAGGTGGTGATCACTCGCGCGGTGTGGCATCGCACATTGTCATGAATTAGCATGAAGTTCTCGATAACAAATTCCGCAAACGGAACAGTATATTCCTACAGAATGTCCCGGATGTAGCGGTCTGCTGTTAAACTTCCTCAGCGTCCTCCACTAGGCACGAAAACCAACCCAGTTTTTCCGTACATGGCAATGCCCGCCCAGAACATGCAAGAGCCACCTCCATATACGACAGTTTCTTGAATACAGCAATGAGCAAATCGCTCCTGGTCTTCTACAGACCGCACGTTTCCTGTCGTCGCCTTGCATGCACATCCTGGGCTCGTCGGTGAATGAATCTGACTACAATGGCCGAGGTCCCAATCAAGATGTTCGCGAGCAAATTCTAGTCGCCTTTTCTTTTAGACTACAGTTAGCTTGGGCCCCGTGCTGCCTTTTTTGGGGTCAGATTGGCTGTCTTCTTCTCTTCTTCTCACTGTCTAAGCGCTGGCGACCACACCTCTAACCGCACTCAACTCTCACTCGAGGTCAACGTCACAGTCATATGTCCATTTTTGAGGAATATGGAGACGAAAATTCGATCGTCTCTCTCTTGCAGGCGGACGTAGCCACTGGTTTCCTGGTAGCGACGCCACACTCGACACAGCTGACTGACTCAAATTTAGTCGATTTGCCACGGCCCTCTCACTGAGACCCTCTCTCAACCATGCAACTACCTAGGCTGCTTCAGCGGCTATGGTATCCATTTTCTTGTGAATTGCTCGAGCACTTGCATCACTTACTTACGTCAAAGTCGGATAAGTGACCGAGATAAATTACCAAATTGCAAGCGTACTGTAAGCAAGTTACAGTCGTCGCGCACGTGCGTTTCAATTAACAAGATTCGTAAAATCCCCTTCGTAATGCATATTTTTTTAATGCGTCATCCGATTAATGCAATAGCAACAGTTTTTTAAAACTCAATAATAAAGATACTCCTTGGACGTTAATGTTTTTATTTTCATTTTCCTTAGACTCAAACGGGAGATGAAAATGCTTGTGCATCTAGTAAGTCGATTGTTTTGCTCTCAAGTGTATATTTAATTATTTTGTTGTATAAGCGGGGGAATCAAATATAAACTGAAATTAATATTTACACGCCGTGAGATGAACGGGGGGGGCTTTTGAGCCGAGTAGATAGGGATGCCTCATGAGAATTTATCCAGTAGGATCCCTCGAACTACTGCTTCTTTAATCAGTATTAAGATGTCAGAGTAAAAGATACCCTCGTCAAAGGGTGTAAAACCGTCCGAAATTTTAAGAAAACTTAGACACAGTTCGCGATCAACATCCTTAGGGAGATAAAATAAAATAAATAAATAAAAGCTTTGAAAATAAAGGTTATCGACGCTCCGAGGACCAACGTGACTAAGAAGAATATTCGCATTGTTCCACGTCTTCTCCAGTATAACCGCCGATTAATTATTGATGTTACTTTCCATAATAAGCAGTCAAGCAATCCAAGATGTTATCCTTCTTCACCGGTTCGATACAGCTGCTCAAACTAGACCACGCTGGAACAATCTCCCTAGAATCTAGAAACTTATCGCCCGACGATTCTCATTTGTTTGATCTACTAAAAGAAGTACTTGGAGGATAGAGATTTGTCGACGATCTTGCTGTCGAAGCGTTCGTGCGCGATTGGCTGGCGTCTCGACCATTGTTATTTACGGTACCGAGGTCGAAAAACTTCCTATTCGTTAAAAAAATGTTTTTCTAATTCAGGAGTAACAATTATTTCTGGATTTACTTTACTTCCTTATCTAACGTTTTTATTTGAAATGTTGAAAAGTTTTCAGGTCTAGAAAATTTATATTTAGTGTCTTTAAAAATTTTTGAAGTCTTTAATTTTTGGAAAATCTTTATAATTGCTTATATTCCCCTTTATAATGTATCTTATTTGACCAATTACTTTTATGAATTTTCTTTAATAATCAATCAGCATTGCATTTTTTCTTTGTTTTTGTAGAATTTTTCGCAATTAAAACAATTTCATTAGATTTTGCGTCATTTTATTTCTATCTGCTGTTTTAATAGTTTTTCTAGACTTTTGTGTTATATTAAGTGCTTTTTTCTGTATTTAACTCGTTTTTTAGTTTCTTTTAAATCTTGTACAAATATTTTATATTACTCTTGGCATATATTTTCCTTTACATTTAGTCCTCAGATGACTTCTTGTTGTTGGTGTGGAGCATTTTACTACCCTTTTCTAGAAGACATTTATCACCCCTATTATTTCCTGGTCATCGTCTCCTTTATCGATTTGATTCTTTTGATTAACAGATCAACAGCGTTATAAGTAGAGTCCGTATCACGTCATGACAAGAGATTTTTAAGTTTATTAAGTTTCTCATAGTAGAGAGCAAAACCATCTAAAATTTTGAAAAGACTTAAACCACAGTTCGGAGACAACATTCTTAAGGAGATAACTTTTAGAGGGACAAAGAGCAGTTGAAAATAAAGATCACCGATGCTTCCCCGAGAGCAACGTGACTCAAGAAAGTATTCCCATTGTTCGGCGCCCTCTCGAGGATGACCAGCGATTGATGGTTGCTGAAATGACTTTCGAAGTTAGTTCTTCACGACAACTGCCCAATCCCGAAAAAAATTGAATTTTAATGCATTTTATTTCATTTTTTAACAGTTTTGTGGGCTTCCGTGTTTATCTATTCCTGGTATTTTTCTTAAATATCGTTCTGTCAATTTCATTTATTGCTTTTACTGTATATTTTTTTTTATTTCGTTTAGCTGTTCTCCTTCGGATAACATCTTTTGATGTTAAGGTAGTTTATTACTTTTCCGAAAGATGTCTAGCAGATTTCTTGTTTCTTAGTTGTTTTTTACTTTTCTTATTCCTTTTTAACTGACATTCTCTTTGCTATGCTGAGTTTTCCTAATTGCTGTATTTTTTATTTTTAACCTTTCTCGTTTTTTTCCTTATAAGGACATTTCAAAGTTTTATCCAGTACCTTTTTAACCATACTTATGATCTGCAAACGATTCATTAAATATATGTGAATGATATAAATATTTTCAATAGATTAAAAAATGTTTTGACTTTTATTATTTTTTTAACTTTTCCAAAATTCAAAAATCTGTTCGATGAGATAAATCTGTCTTTATTTTTCTATTTAGCAACAACAATTTTTTGTCAGTTGATGTAACCATTAATTTGTTGTATAAAATAAAGCAAATCTTGGTGTATTTTTTTCGAGGCTTTCCTCTTTAGTGATTGTTTCATCCCTCTTTGAAATAGTTGATTTATTATGGGTCGTATAAATGAGAGAGAACTCCGCCCTTTGACTTTTGAGTGAGAAAGTGATTCAGTGTGAACTGAAATTATTTTTTAATTTATTAAAGCTGCATAGAAATGTAAACATACATTTTTTTCAGCGGATAGGTATTTTTTGATTGTAAAATTATCCAATCGCATACTTACATCGCCGTCAAATTTCTGATCTCTAAGTGATACTTTTAGTGGTCCAAACAAATTATAATCGCAGGGCGATACATTCCCAGAATGTTCCAGTGTAATCCAGAACAAAATCTTAATTTTTGTTAAATTTAGGCAGCTACATTTATTAGGATATCTCGAACTGACCGAGTATTGGTGTAGCTAACTCCGACTTCGCAAATAATTTCAACAACCACTAATCTGCGGTCATTCTTGCCAAGGCGGTGAACAATGCGGATATTTTCCGCAGTCACGATAATTTGAGCCTACTTAAGAGTGTCATCTCCGAATTGTGCTTTAAGTCTTCTTAAGATTACGAACTGTTTTACACCCTGTCGTGAGAAACTTGATAATAATTCGTTGTGCAACGGACGATAGCATCTATTGCTCTGACTAAAAAAGCGGCAGTGCGAAGTAGTACCCTACGGGAGGAATCCCATTTAGGCATTCCTATCTGCAACAGAACAAAAAGTTCGAGGAAACTGCGAAATTATTCAACATTCATCAAAACACAATAAGTAAAAAAGAAACGAGTGACAAAATTCTTCGGAACTGATAAAAATGGTAGAGAACAACTGACGAAGTTCGTTAACAGATTGTGGCCAATGCGCTCTCCCGAGTGCACCAAGGAAATACTTAGGTAAACAGTAAACTATCTTCCATCAAATGAATGGGAATTTCAATTTATCCATGAAGGACAATCACAAAAGTGAGAAGTAAAAAAATTGCACCAATTTTTGCGACATTATTATCTCTTTTTGGGCCATTTCCAAGTTGTTTCTTCATTGCGAACTAATAGAGGGCAAACTAGAAAACACGTCAAAAGACTATCAAGAATCTGCTAATACTTTTATTTTTTGTCTACCAGATTCTTTCTTTTTGCCACCTTTATCCTAGTAGGGTGTTTTTATTATTTTCTTCCTTAATCTCGCCAACTACCACCTTGTTATATTTTGCCTTCGTTATTTTTTACTATCTAATCAAAATAATTATTTGTTTTGTTGTTTTGGTTGTCAGAAATTATTTGACATAAACAAATTATCATTCTAAATATATTTACTTCTACATCTTTTTTTTTCGCATCGATTTTTTTTGATCTTATAGATGTGCACCTGTTTTAAGCTTTGTTTGCTCGTTATCAAAATTACGCACTACTTTATAAGACCAAATTCCATATATGTTGGTGTTTACTTTTTGATTTGGTTACTTTGCAACAGTTTTCAGTATTTGTAATGTTTTCACTGAGTGGCGCATCAGATGCTGTTTACTTTATTGAGTATTCGAACATCCCAATGTTGATTCGGGTTTTCCCTCAAGATAAAATGGGCCAAATCAGGGAGTCCTTTGCGATTTCTCGGAAACGATCATCTTTGCCGCGTCAAAAGTGCATACCAGACCAGGAGCGGTGGTGAATCAGGTCTCAGCACTGCCGGGCCGAAGGATTCAGTATCGCACCTCGGCCAACCGTACCAGCGGCCGAAACGTAATTCAATTGCTCGTTATCAGCGGCCGCCCATTGGTCAGCTCGCAATCGAGAGAGGCAAAGTGCCGGGACTCCTACTCGTGCTCGTCGCCGGCTGCATTCGCCGTGAACTGTCGCAGTTTGTTGTCCGCGGCGAGGTGGTGCTTCGACGTGAGCTACGTCGGTGGATGCTCATCGAGACCCTTTGGTGCTGCTACATCTTGCTGTGCTACACGCTCGATTGCTTGGCGTAAGTGCTCTTTCTTACTTAATCGTGCCATACCGTTCGGGATAGTGGGGCGCTTCTTACTAAAACCATGTCGCATACCTTGCTGTTTACATAAACAATAAGCTACATTTTACCGTAACACCAACCCAAGGCGGCAGGTAACCTTTAGAGTTGCGTAACCTTGAGCGATGCAATAAATTGTTGTTTGGCAATCGGTCATTGAAATTTGGTAAAGTAGTGAATTGGGCAATTATGAGGACAAATTTTTCCAGTTTATTCAGACATTCCCCAAGATGATCTTTATCTGCATTTCAACTTTTGTACAATCAGATATAAGTGATACAAGTGATTCTTGTACTTTCTCTTTCGTTTTAACCTTTTTCTGCTATATTATTGATGGGTTATCGGAAAGGTATATCAAGAGAAAATGTATAAAGGACGATACTTCACACTGTTCTTCAGTAGTGAAACGAACATTCTGAAATGATGTTTTGGTCCAAAACAATTTTGAGGTATTTAAGCTCAAGGTATTTGCAACTTTCGCGGTTCACGTAAGAATTTTGACATGCGTGGTATAAATAGACGCAACAGTATCAAATAACCGCAACTTGTTGTAACGGATATTTTTAATGCCGTTCTTAAAATGACTAATGTAATCGCCGGTAACATTATGTCCAATTTCGATAGCAAGGTACATGCAGGAACGCTTCATGAACGTCAGGACAATTAATTGCAGCAACAATGCAGCACTGACGGCCGCCGCCGATAACGGACCTATTTGGTGTCTAATTGCGTTCTTCAGAATTCGGTTATCGTAATTCTAGCGTTTACACTTAATGCATTTGGAACTTTGAACGACGCTTTAGGTTTCCAGCCGTGAATGGCACGATAATGTTGAATTAAGTGGAATTTGATATGTTCTTCGGTTCACATTAGATATGTCATTAAGATTGTTAAATTAAATATTTGATGAGACACAATTAGGTTAGAACAAGAGGAAACTAAACGATTTCTGCTAGGAAGACGAACTGCATCGAACAACTGAAACGAAGTGGTATTGGGTGCGAGAAAATAAACAAAAAATTGCTTTTGTTTATATATTTTGATTAACAAGTACAGCACGTTGAAAAAAATGAATTTCCTTTCGTTAAAATCAATTTAATCGGAAAATTTGGAAGTATTGGGACAGGTCGATCGGTCATTGTGACCACCCTCGAGGCAAATAAAGAGCTCTACAAAAATGAACAGAAAAGGAACAACTCGTCTCAATATGAGCGATTGCTCAATAAGAAAGATCCTAAAAGTGGATTTGGAAATGTTTCCCTATAAGATCCCACTGCAACAGCCACTCGCACATGTGAATTTCGACCAAAGATTGACTTTTGCTAATGAGATGTTGGAGAGATTCCGAGAGGAAGCAATCGATTTGAAACGCATTCATTTCAGTGGTGAGTGCTATTTCCAGTTGGATGGATGCCCCTATTGGGGTAAAGAAAATCCTCATCTGACTGAAGTTAGAAAACTCCACCCATGAAGAGTCCTTGTATGGTGCTCAATCACCTACAGAAGCATCATTAGGCCATCTTCCTCTCAAAATATATGTATGAAGTTGTTTAACAAGAAGAAATTTTGAGCAATTCCTTCCTTAAATTCTAAGAATGGTTGCAGGCTATTGGTTTCAGCAACACGAAGACACCCCATCGCGCTATAAACACTTTTTAATTCATTTGAAGACCGGATACCTCCAAGAAAGCACAAGGTGACCCGATCTCTCTCAACCCTTATGATTTTTTTTCTCTGAGGTTATTTGAAAGATCGAATGTATCAAACCTTCACCAGTAGCATTGGGGACTCAGAAATCGGATCACGTGTAAAATCCCAGACCATGTTGAAATTCGACTGCAGCAGATGATTACTAGCGAGGGGGGAGGGGGAACTTCAAAAACCTTCATTAAATTCCAATTATAATCATCATAACATCCGAGAAAATTTTTGTGTCGTAATAGTTTTTTTGTAATTAATTTTTCAAAAATTGCTCTTATCTCACACCCACTATCTGACAATTCAAAGCGGTTGAACTTGAATGGTACCCAAACTGATATCAATATCCATCCCCTTGGTGAGATGTCAAATAAAAATTACATTGATATGAAGTTCTAAATTATAACTTACTGGCGTTTTCATAATAAACTCTTCGGCTATGATTAATGAAGTAATATGAAACAAGGCTCGAAAGGCCCGATAGGTGATTCACGGTTTCTTGCGCGCAGCGATAACATTCCAGCGAACTGACGGTGTTCATGTTAAATAATCAAATTCGCCGCTAATAAAGCTGAGTAACGCACAATCGCTCTATATTTAAAACAATCGAAGCATTTGCGGCGTATAAGAAATGGCATTGTGTTCCCAAATGAAAATAAATGATAAGAACTTGCATGAGTAAGTCCTGAAACGGCCAGACCTCGATTTAGAATTTTAAATTAACGAAGTGGGGCGAGCGAGAAAAAAGTACTTCGATAAAACGGCCAGTGCCATCAACAAAATGATCCTGTACATCATCAAAAGTTTCTTGATAAAGAAATAGATGTTCTTCCAGTTTGTTTTTCTTCTTATCGGCTCATGAAGAATTTCGAAAACTTCAACTAACATATCTGGTGAGCTATCCGACCTTAAAGCACCCAATCACTCTAAACAAGGATCATCCCATTCAATTTTGTCTGGGTTCCATTAAAGTTCATCGCAATTTTTTTATTTTAGATTTTTATCTCAACACTCAAGAGCGAGAAGTTTTGGGACCATTACTATTTTAAGAGAAAATTGTGATGAATAATTTGTCTAGCTGCTCCTTTATTGGTGTTAACCATTTCGGTCGCCGCTTTAACCAATAGCTGACGATGTTTTCAAATAACTTATCCAAAATTTATAATGTTGGCGTCGGCTTTCAATATTTTCTTTTCCTCTTTAAATTTGAATAGGGGGTTATAAGTTTTCCACAGACGATTATAGCATTTCGACATGTTTCCCATTGCACTGATTAACGCTAAATTGTTCACTTAGGTATACAGCACTAATTTCGGCTGATATTTGATCAAATAGACGAAGAAGCAAGTCAATATAGTAAAGAACATCCTTCATTTTGTTTCACCCATACCTATTCTGGTATAGATACCATTAATTAAAGTGATGCGGAAGCCGTCGTTTACGTGATGGTAGTTAAATGAACTTCTTTACTATTAGTTTCTTTTTAATCGCAGTTATTTTGATTTTGCAAAGAAAGATTTTATTCTACTGCCTAATATTTAATACCAACGTATATTTCCCGGTGTGGAAAGCGCATCTAAAAATATTTCTTCTTATCAACAGATTTAAAGTTTCCTCTGGGTCAATCGGACAACTTTTCGCTGTTGATGCTGATTATGGTTTTCCTCCGTGTTTGGATCAATATGCAGGAAAGAAACAGGTTTTCAAGCAAATAATAAAACTAAGGGGTAGAATTACCTCCAAGAATTGAACCATACGTTCCTGGTTTATTGGCTGTTCTTAATATCGACTACTTTAATCTCCTCGTTGGCTGGTCTAATCTATTTTCCCTCTTGATAGTATCATCTCAATGTTTTGTCGTTTTGGTATGGTCATGGTTGACTAAATTTTAATATAACAAAGCAGTTTGTTTACCAAAATCTTCCACAGAAATTTTCCTCGTATTAAATTATAAACCAAAGAATAACGCAACAAACTGAAGGGACCCGAAACACCTATACCCCCACTTTCTCGAATGCATATCGATTGGAATCCAATTTTCCCAGCTCTCAAGATGTTAATACCACACTGGTCGTCTTTTTCTTTTGATGAAACTTAACAAGAGGATGTTCCAGTGTAGTCCAGAACAGATTCTCAATTTTTTGTCAACTTTGGACAGCTACATAATAGTTGTGAAGCAAGATAATGTCTCGGGTTGTTTGAGCACAGCAGTAGCTTATTCCAACCTCAATTTCAGCAACTATTAGTAGACGGTCATCCTCATTTGGAGTTGGCGGCAAACAATGCGAATATACCCCCCCCCTTCCCAATTATTTGGTCCTTGGACGACGACGATCCCTTCTCTGCTTCTCGCTGTACTGTGCCTTAACCCATCTCAAAAATTTCGAACAATGTTAGCCTTTTGTCATGAAAAACTTGATAATCAGTTGTGCAACAGACCAGAACACCTCTTACTCTGGCATCATTTTCAACAATGTGCGGGTTTAGTGTCGTCCAAAAGTTGAGTGAAGCAAACTCAGTAACCGTTAATCGGTGGTCATCCCCAAAAGAGCGACGAACAATGCGAATATCCCCCTCAACACGCTGGTCCTCGGAAAACATCGGCGACTTTTATTTTCAAGTGCTTCTTGTCCTTCCAAAAAAATTTTTTTGTCATATGTATCCCCGATCTGTATCTTAAGTTTTCTCAAATTATCCGGCAGTTTATAAGAAACTTGATAATGTTCTAAGGGACGAACCTCTTTTAGACATCACTATCTAACTTCTTGAATATATTTTTAGTTTACGAAGTTTAGTGTCGTAACTATAATTCTCCTATTCATATTAAAGTAAATTTGTTAGTTATTGCTTCAATGATCTTCAAGAAATTGTGATAATTTCCATTAATAAAACCTTGTACTATCGTATTTCTTCAAAATACTGTTTGACAATTGTTGAGGTTTTTGTTTTACATTTTGATTTCTTCACTGCCATTATTTCTACTTCCACAAATTATCTCTCATCCTAACATATACCCTCCTACTTATTTTATTTTTTCAATTTTTTTACGACCGCTCATTTGACTTTTACTGTTGCTTAGGAACTTTCTTTTTACCCCCAATTTTGCGTCTCCCAACCATATCTAATGAAATTGTGTCCCCTTTTTCAATTCTTTTATTATTTTTTCATATCCTTTTAATAACATTTTAAGGTGTAATTTTAATTTGACTCTTTTTTTCATTTCCCTAATATTTTTACATTTTCGTATGCTGGAGCACTTTATTGTGCAACATGAAACCGTAGACTAAAGATTAAATTTAAACAAAACAAAAACATAATTTTGCTTTTTACACCACTAGGTCAACTATTTAGAAGAAACCCAACCGTATATCAAATTTCACAATCACACATAACTCCAGTACCAAGAGTCTATCCACTGCTAAGACATTTGAGCATCATATTAGTTTAGGTGCCGTTTGGAACTTGAAAACTAGACGTTTCGTTTGTAGTCGAGAGAAACTTCTTTAGAAGACACCACCAATCTACAGTTCACCATGAAAGAGAAATCTAACAAAATTTGCTTTTTTCTAGAGGTAGAGGTACTGAAATTTGAAGATGGAAAAATTATAAACAAATGGCTGCTCAAGTACAAAGATAAAAGCAACAAGTAAAATATAAGTACATGAACCACAATCAGAACCAACTATAGCAAGCAAAGCTTCTCAACTGGACATCAGCAGAGTTAGAGATCGGATAGGGAAAATCCTAGGCAAGTAGTAAGTAGAAACAATCGCAATAAAAATTTGCGGTTTGATATATCCGACCAAGAACAAACGAAACTGGCGTGGTGTACCAGAGGCGATATATTGCGAATCATGCTTGTACGAGCAAAACAAAAGAGCATCAACAGTCACACCTCAACCATATGAAAAAACGGCGGTCCTAAAGAATTCTAAAAACTGTTCAGGATTTAAATGGTGAAAATTTATGAATATAAAAATAACTTTAATCAGAATTACAATTTTATCTCAATGTTTTTATTATAGAAGTTAGGAAAATAATCCATTAGAGTTACCCTCATCATTTTCGCTTTTAATTATGCTAAGTTTAACATTCACCAAAGTAACTCTTTTTAATTATGGAATATTTGATCAAAAAATCCTAATGCGGACCCTTAGTTTCTCAAGCAGTGCTGAAGAATCGTTTAATAAATATCACTAGTACCTCACCCATGAAGGTATCTGATCACCTTTCTATATTTGATGCATATTCGTGTTTTCTACATGTTTGACATGAAATGTGGTTTTGATATTTTGTGAGCTTTGGGAGGATACCTACTGGAGATTGATGTAGTTCGATGCTAGGATAGTGCTTTTCTCATCATACTGATTTTGATAGACACCCCACTTGACCCTGTTGGTTTTCATCTGCTTGCTATTGCAGAATAAAATTAAAATTTATAATCCCTTTATGGAACGCTAACTCAAACTTCAAAGTAAATTAGGTTGGAATTAACCAGACCAAGGGTCAAAAAGATTACCTAAAGTCAAAATGACAGAAGAGTTTTATCGACTTCTACTCTTTATCTCACCTAATTACTTACACCCAACTTAAGACAGTTGATTCTTTTACCATATCAGCTACACTTGGACGTGCTCGGCTCACTATCCAGTTATAACGCTGAGACAAAATGGTTTTTAGTGCTTTTTGATAAAACTTTGATGTTTTAATTTGTCATATTAATTGATTTCAAATAATTAACAAATAAAATGAGCTCTCTATAAACATCTTGAGTAAAATTGAAAACTAAAACCAATCAATTGGGAACTTTTGATAGCAGTATCAACTCTGTTTCTCCACTATAGAAGTTTCTGTAGTGTCGGTTTCACTGACAAAGCATAAGTATTATACTGCATTTTGTAGATTTTTTAGTTTTCCGAACTCATTAAACCGAATGATGGGTAAAATTATGTAAACTAATGTGGTATTAGACAAAGTCATAGTATGTTGAGAATGTAAATATACCACTCAACATTCTGTTAATAACTAAATGGATAATTTTATACTATGCTATGCAGACATTCTTTTTGAGTATAGGGCTTAAAGTACCCTACAAGCATAATAGTGTGAATTGTTTGGTGCAGTACACTGCACTTGCATAGTTAACAGCCTATGTATGACCACACATCGTTAGTTGATTAAACTATGTGAAGAAGCATAGACGGCACCAATGCAGTCACAATGTCCTAAAACCTGGGACGACTACCCAAGACTTTTTTGCCGATTGTTTATCGTTGGTCTAAAGAAATGTATATAATTATATCAACTCCCGCAAGGCACTAATGCTGGATGGTTTTTAATCTTGTCAGGAAGCTCCTCCACAGAACTCATCACACAAGAAGCATATGGTCACTCCTGTTGATGCAAAACTGTTGTAGAACTAGTTTTTTTTTATGTGTATGCACAATCTGGCTGCTGATAACTATCTCGTCTCATCTGTGGTCTGTTCGTCTCTTCGGTGACATCACTGCTAATTCGAGACATAAACATAAAAAACATTCTAATTTAATAGATGTATGTACCTAGTTCTGTAGTGTTAATTTCATTCAGCACTTTTTGTTTTACCCAATCACTAGGCGTTATCATTTGTTCTGCTCTTTTATTTAAATTAAAGATATGCTATGTTTGTTTCCACTTAATTGTTTCTTGTTGATGGCAATCGTTATAAAGTATTCTTTCCTCCTATGTTATGATTTATGTCTCTTAAATAATTGGTTTTTAAGTTCAATTATTTTCACTACAATCGAAGAATGTATGACCCAATTAATTGCATAAAAGGCAACACATACTATTATAGTCACTTGTACGATTTTTAGAACCGTGTACATCATCTGCCAACATTCAGAAATAAATACATTACTTTAAGAGTGCGATTTTGATTCTTAACACTCTCAGATGACAATTAGTTCATTTACTTGCAAGAGCAATATTGGTTTCTCTGGAACCTTCAGCCCCAGACCGTCCAACAAAACTGTTGATAGTGATATGTAATAATGTAAGATGAATTAATTAAAAAAATTTTTAAATTATTCACTTAAAATCAATTTCTATGTGCATCAATTATATTTTACATGGACACAGTTGTCTGAATTGGTGAAGTAGTAATTAAAGCTCTGCTCTCTGAAAGCTTTCTAGATTTGATTCTCGACAGACATGTCGAGCAATACAAACTATAAACCTGGCGCCTGGTAAAGACATACAACTTTTAATCCTTTCAGTGATGACTTAAAATACATATCAATGCCCCTGCAGAAGGACATTTTTAATAAAGTAAGAGCAAAATTTACTAGGGTCTCTTGAACACCTTCAAAAACAAAATTATTTCTATGCAGGCCATGAAGGACCCCTAGAAGAATAAAAGATACAATTTTTCACTGCATATAAAATTCAAACTTCCTGATAGAATCAAACCCACTGACCACCTTGGCTAGGTAGCCTTCCAAAAGTCTTCTTTGTGTGTATTTTTCAGATTAACCTGCATCGAGTAGAACTCCACTACAAGGGTCATATTTTTATCTCACTTCATTGACTTAAAAACCTCTTTTCCTCAATTTGTATCTGTGATACAAGCAGATAGGTCAGTGAGGCATAATCCTCTCCTCCGTGCCCATATCCCAATAGCAGGATCTTATTTCCTTCACTTTTCTAATACACTATATGTGTATTCACCGCCATGTCCTTCAAGTAAAGAAACAACTTTTTATACTCTTTTGTCACCTTTTCTCCTTTTGGTCCACTCTGTCCACTTCTTCCACACTAGAATTATAATCTATCACTTCCGTTTTCGTGCCTTTGTTTAACTCATTTATTGTTGTAATATAAAATATAGACAGCTTTATTTAAATCTTATTAATAAGAAAATTAAGAAAATCAGAGTGTTGTCATGAATATAATGCTACAATGTTATAAAAATTAAGCAATCAATCGGCGACACTTTAGAATTTATTGGAAAAGTCTAAAAATTCTATATTTTGTTTTACTACTTTCTCTAATATTACAGTCTCTATTTATTGGCAACCATCTATCAGGTCATAGTTATACTGTCACAGCTCTTAGACCAAGAATGTCAATCTTATTTGAACCGTGGAGGGCAATTTCCTACAGTAATGTACTTAATTCTCATTAATTTGACTAATGTTGGGTTGTTAGTTATTATTATCAATTAAAAAGTTGCAGGCTACATGTGACCTGTGGTTAAGCAAATTTAACATTCTTCCCTTACAAGATTCTATTTCACACAATCGCCAGCACACTTTCCGTGTAGACATTTCGTTTAGAAAAACTTCTTAATTCAATATTAAATTTTATCCGTTAATTTTTCAAAAACTAAACTAAAAATAAGTATTTAATATTTTTGCAAGTGAGTAAATAGCAATTTCCTCTTTCAGTGCTATGATGTCGGGAGACTCGCCAAACCCACACGGTAAGGACTTCTTCGACTTCAAGGAAGGCCGCTCGACGCCGCCGCCGACAACGTCAAAGGACATCGCTGTACAAAGCGGCAGTGGCGCCGAGATGTTGGGCGCGTCCGTGCTAGCGGAGCCACTCAAGGTGCATGGCCCTGGCACCAACTACGTCGGCGTCCTGGATGGCCACGAGGGCAAACGCGACGACGAAATCCTGGCTTCTGAAGAGCGGCCGCTCCGGGGTGACGACCGCCCCGACTCCGGGGATAAAGGCGACAAGGGCGACAAAGGTGACAAGCGCGATGGCCACAAGAAGCTGAATGGCACAGTAGACATGTTGGACGGCAGCTGGGTACCGCCCGCCGACGCCAAGAAGGCGGATGAGGAGCCTGATGACAACTGCGCTGTGCAGTGCCTCTACTACACAATGCAGTGCTGCGAATGCTCTATCATGTGATGCGATGCTCATGAGCGCTTGTGATAATAGACTTAGGATGGGAATCGCACATGTTGCGTTGATATTATTCGTCGGTGTAGCCGGCATTGTCCGTTTTGCTTGTGCAGCTCGGAAAAAATTAGATTAATAGAGATAGGTCTGCCATCTTAACAACATAGTGTATATTATCTTCAATTTATTAAGTAAGATTACTATACAACAAAACATTTAAACTTAACAAAATAAAAGTATTAATTAATCTCAATTTTCATAATTTCCATAGAGTATAACTAAAAATGTAAAGATAATTAAATTAAATGCATGTGCATCAGTCAAAATAAAAGGAGTCAACATAAAATCCCAACCTTGCCAATATTAACGCGAACAAAACTTCACAAATTGAAGGGGAGACAAATACAAAAGACATAGAGTAACTGTGCTGAACATATTTGTTAAAAACAAGCTCAAATATGGACGGTTTCGCGCAAAAGTAGCGTCTTAAACAAATTGAACGACCTTACAAGCGTTCCTTGTACTAAAGGTTTAACTAAAAACAAATTAAGTTGCTTTGTTGATTAATTGCTTCGACACAATAACATACGTTACGTACAAAAAAATTACACTTACTTCATTTACTATTAGAGATTGCAAAACTTTAACCTCTCAAAAATAAAATGTAATCAAATTCTGGTTGTTTATTAGATTCAACAATATTCAAATTAACAGCTACTGATAAAAACTTCTTCGTGTTTGTTACTACTGATACTAGTAATGATTTGCATTGATCCGCTGCTACTATTTACAAAACCATAAGTAGATTACGTCCCAAACGCGACCAGTCCAATATTGCAATTGGCTATATATAATTATACCTTCTTACAGATAGAAATGAAGATAAGTCTAAAAAATCAGCTTAGGTTTCACTCATTGCTCAACATGCTAGGTGCATCAACTGCCATATTTTTCAAAATGAAGATTAGAAAGTCAATTTACCTCCTAAAAGTATATGTTCCTATATAGATAACAAATAAACAAAAGAAATGGCATTAAGAGACATGATTTCATACAATTCAGTAAAACTAAAAATTCCACAAAAAAAAACTAAATCAGCATTTTGCCACATTGAAAGATTGCAAATTAATAGTATGGCATTGCAAATACAATGCAAGATTTAAAATTAAAAACCGCAACTAGAAGATTCTCTTATGAGCTTTTTTAATTATGGGGTATACTAAGAATCAAATATAATTCAAATTCAAATACAAAAAACATTTACAGTAAATATACATTGCTTTAGTACATTTTATCATAAGCAAATATCAAGTATCGATTTTGCCAATTACAATATTGAACAAACTCGCACACTAAACTGTACCATACTAATACTGGCAATAGATTCAAAAACTTCATTTAAAATCTGCTATTTTACATTAAGCTAGAATGCACCCTGAGAGACCACATAGGGCTTCCCAAGCACCTGCACATCAGAAAAATTTCTATGTGCCGCTTGCAGCTAATCTAATAGCAGTAAACAGCTGGCTGAGGTGAAATTGTGACCCCTAAACTACTTTTGATTAGTGCATCCGCTCCTCGCTATTACTATTAAAATCCCAAACTCACTCACACAAAAATATATCTTATTCATACAGTCACGTGGAATATTGTTCGATCTATTGCTCGTTAAGTAAATCTTTAAATCTTGAATCCATCTTACTGTTTAATACTGGGAAATAAAAACTGTTGTAGAAAAATATTTCAGAATAACACTTAGTAGAACTCGCACAATAAAAATACCATAAAATGAGAAGTGCACACTCAAACAACCTTTGCAGTCAAATCACATGTAATCTCTTGTACCCTCGCATTCCGGTGAATTTTGCCCCCGACCCCGTGGTAACAAAGAACTTGCCCGCTTAAGTCTTAAATAACACGACTAGATCTAGGGGATGACTACCACCGCAGTGAGGGATCATGACGAGTATATGGGCAGCGGGTGTGCTTCCGAATTTACCACGTACCGGTCCACATCCAGCAGCTTGGGGTCATCGCTAAACAGCAAGTACAGATACTTCAGAGTCTCGCTTAGGAAGAAGGACTCCATGAGGTCCTTGGGCCGCACGTTGGCTGTGTTGCGCACGTTGCCAATTGACGTGTAGCCGTTCACCACCTTGGCGTACTTCTCAAACGCCTGGAAAATCTGCCAGCCCCAGTTTTGGTACGTGCTGTTTCTTGTTAGCTGGTACATGTACCACAGGCTCTCGATGAACTCTGGACGCAGCAGGTTGTGGGCGTCGTTTGTTTTCACATACATGTCGTTTGAATTTTCACCCTACAAAAGAGAAGTATTTGAATTATGCACTATCAAAAAACAAATTTAATCTTTATATATAAATTAGTGTTAAACGATTTATACTTATATATTTTTATGTTATGTCAAAATTTCTGAATGAATATTTTGATATAATGAATTTGCATATACTAGACTGTAAATTTTATAATTTATATTGGAAAGTTACAAAAAGAATATAGTCCATCCCTTGAATCATGATGTAGGCTAGCACTGCTATCTAACATTAATCAAACAGCTCCTTTGTCCCAACTACTGGTATACAGCTGTATATATAAACCACTAAAGGCACATAATTTTGTACATGTGTAAATGATTGAGGCGTGTGAGCTGTTCAGTTAAATTCAATCATTGCTGGCCTCCAGAATGCATGTATGTAACTTATGACTTCTTCTTCTTCTTATCGTCCTTCTCCTAATCGGAAACCTCCAGCTATCATCACTGTTATACGTATTTTGTTGGCAGCCGTTCGGAATAATTCGGTGCTGCTGCAGTTAAACTAATCTCATAGATTTTTTAGCCATAATCTTCTAGGTCTGCCAACATTCCTTTTTCTTTATTTTACCTTGTATCATGAGTTGGAGCAGTTTATATTTGAAATTTCTCATTATATGACCCAAGTACTCAATTTTTCTCTTTTTTATGGTATATATAACCTCATATTCTTTATTCATTTTCTCAAAAACTTCTTTATTACTGATTCTATCTACCCAAGTTAAACGCCACATTCTGCGATAACACCACATTTCAAAAGCTTATATTTTATCCAAATAGTTCTTAAGCGTCCAAGTTTCTATGTGCTAGAGTAAGATGGGAAATATGTAGCAACGAAGTATCCGCATCCGAAGTTCAATGTTGATGTTCTGATTACAAAGTAATTTCTTCATTTTTACAAATGAGAATCTGGCTGTTTCTATTCAGGCTCTTATTTCCATTGTTTGATCTGTTTGTTCTAGCCAAGTTCCAAGATATTTGTAGGTTTGTACTCTTTCTATGATGGTGTTTGTCATTCTTAAGTTCCCTTGATTCTATGGGGATTTTGTACTTACCATCCATTTGGTGTTATTGAGATTTATTTTCAGTCTGTAATCATTACAGCTGTCATTCAATTTTTCAAGCAGTTTGTTATCAGGATCGTGTCATCTGCGTATCTCACATTATTCACTGTTTCACCGTTTATGACAATTTCCACTGATTCTTCATCCATAGATTCTCTAAAGATGACTTCGCTGTACATGTTGCAGACAAAATACATTCCTGTCTTACTCCTGGACGTATCTCGATTTCTTCAGTTGTTTCTGTTTTTACTTTTATACTGGCAGTCTGTCCCTAGTATAGGTTACTAATTATTCTCACATCTCTAATATTGATGTTCTTGCCAAGGAGAAGTTATTGTAATTTTCCATGTCTCGCCTTATTGAATGACTTTTGGGAGTCAATGAAGCATGCATACACATCTTGATTCATGTCTAAGCAACGTTGGGGAAGTTCATTAACCGAAAGACAGCCTCCTTTGTACCAAGGCCTGCCCAGAAACCAAATTCGGTATTGCTTATATCTTTTTCCAGCTTTTTGTATATTCTCTTGTGAATAACCTTTAAGAACAATTTTAATGCATGACTCATGAGAGAAATTGTTCGATAATCTTCGCATTCTTTTGCATTCGTTTTCTTGGAAATCAGTACATAAGTAGACAACAGCCATTGTTTAGGGATTAGTCCAGTGCCATAAATAGTGTTGAAGAGGTCTAGGATAATATCAATTAGTTCACTACTAAAGAGTTTGATGAGTTCTATTGGTATCTGATCAAACCAACAGCTTTACCCGGTTTTATGTTCTCTAAGGCATGCATTAGTTCTGGTTTCAATATTTTTAGATTTTCAGTGTCTACTTCAATTTTGGTGATCTTTCGTCATTAAATAGTTCGTGGACGTAGGTCTTCCATCTCTCCAGTTGATCTTTTATATCCACCAAAGTATAACCGTTGGCATCTTTGATGATATTGTTGTCGTTCCTGTTTTTCTTTTTGTATCCCGTTATTTCTTTGATTTTCTTATGCATGTCGTATTTTCTCTCTAATAATGCTATTTCTTAACATTGTTCAGAAAGATGTTCTTCTTTTGCCATTCTAATTTTTCTTTCTATTAATTTATGTATCTTTTTATATTCTTCCGTATTATTTTTATTCTTTCATCTGTCCTCCATGAGATTTAAGATCTCCTCTGTTATCCATGATTTTTTTTTATTCGTTTACTTATTAGTTGTTCTTTGGGTACAGTTGACAACACTTTTTGTATCTGGTTCCATTTTCCGTCAACACTGACTTCGTCTTTTTGTAACTCAATGGTTTTTATTTTTTTATTTATTGTATGTTTTATTGTTTCATGTAATTTGGGATCTTTGAAAAGTCTTGTGTCTATGCAGTTGTTCTGATGCCTTACAATCTTCATTCTCACATTAATTACATTTGATTACAGGGTTATGATCACTGTGGATGTTAACACCAGGATATGTTTTTGTTAACTTAATAGCATTTTTATATCGTTTATTGATTAGTATGTAATCAATCTGGTTCCTTACTATTTTTCCTGGCTTATCAGCTAGAGATTTCCATATGTATAGTCTACGAGCCTGAAGTTTAAAAAGTGTATTTGTAATCACAAGGTTTTTGTCTTGGCAGAATTATATCAAGCAATCTCTATCATTTCATTCACCTAGACCAAACTCTCCAGTACATCCTTCAGTTTTAGTATTTCCAACTTTCGCATTTAAATCTCCCATCACTATTGTAATATCTGTGTCTGATGTTTCTGAAGATTTCTTCTAGTTGTGCATCGAAACCTGTGACTAAGCACTCGAAATTGTTATTGCATTCTACTTTTTAATTCTTATTATTTTTCTTACTATTTAGCATTATAAGTTTACATAAAAAGATTTACATTTAAAGTAGGTTAGTCCAACTCCACTTCTTGGCTTATAAAGGCAATCAGAACATACAGCAAAATCACGAAAGAAAATAAATAATGAAAAAGGATTAATACAAAAAACATTGAGAATTTGAGGCACTGTCAATTCATCAACCTCAACAGACAGCCCATAAACAGCAATTACGTGAAGAAAAACAGACATATTGGCCTATAATAAAAGATGATGATGATAATTCAGTTGATTGTATATTGTAAACACCAATCTGAATTTACATCTCAATTACTTCACAGAAGTAATCTTTATTATATTTGACCCAAATTTTTATGCTGTCAGGAAAGTTTTCACTTTTTGGAACAAATAGTAAACAGAAAGCTGGATTGGGCGAATAGGGTGAATAAAAAAACATTTCAAATCTTAATATACGCAATTTTTACTCAATAACAAGGCTGAGTGGAACAACATTTTTGCTGGGCATTCCAGAGTGTCTTCACGCATTTGCTGTCTTCAGCCCTAAAAATATCAATATTTTCCCTCTCACAGTAGTCATCAGAAAAATCTCTTTCACGTCTCAAAAAATTGACAGAATCATCTTTCCAGCAGATATACACTTTTCGCATTTTTCAAAGTTGATTCACCACATGCAGTTCATTTCTAATGCATAATGATCACAAAAGTTGGGTGCATTCTTAAAAACCTAGTTGATGCAAACTAATTTGCTTTTATATGTAGTCAGCAGACACAACCCCTATCTTTCCCAAAATATTTTTAATGTAATTTATTATGAAGTAAATTCGTTCCTATTGAGATACCTACAGCCTTTGCTCGTTCATCTATTTTAACTTCTTTGTCAATTAACACCACCTCATTGACTTTGTTGCTAATTTCTGACATAATAGCTGTCTTCAGACCTGTAGGACTGATTTGTTTTTAATGTTCGTTCTTCCACAAAGTCGACCGTTATGAAAATATTCGAGGCAATTAAGTATGATCAAAATAAGTACAGACCGAGAATGCATTTTAAGCTAGTGTACCAAATGAAAGGAGAAGATATTGTTACATATATTAAAGCGCAGATGATAAAATGGCTAGGTCATGTAATGAGGGCAGACAAAACAAGAGCGATAAGAATAGTAACAGAATAATAAAGAGCAGGAAAAGAGGAAGACCCAGAACGAGATGGCTGGAGAACATAGAAGAGGACCTAAGCAAGCTTGAAGTAAAGAAATGGAAGGAAAAATGTATGAATAGGAAAGAATAGAGTAAAAATAGCAGAAAATGCCAGGACCAACAGAAAACTGTAGAATAATGAAAACAAAGAAATATGGGAACTAATCCATCCCAAAAAAAGGGATTTAGAAAGCTTAATTAAGCAGCCATAACTGCTTGCAGTTACAGTGCTTTTTGTATATATTATAACGTCTAATTGACACTATCATATGGTTGGTTGTCAGGTTATAAAGGCGTGGTCGGAGTTCAGAAGAAAATCTTCTAAAAATTAAGTGACTGTCCCGTGCATTTTCGCTTTTATACTCATGCAAGTCTGGTAGCGATGGTGTTGGGGGGCCGTTGTTGACGTCATCGTGGTGATAGATAAAGTAATCGGGCTAGCTGCTGACGTCAATCGGGTCGTTGCAGGTAATATTTTGGCATTTTCTGACATCCCTCGCTTTTTCACTTTATTTCGGCCTGTTTTTTGTCCCTTAGGAGCGATAAACCAATATTTAGCTAGATTGAATCCGTCGTCCCTGTTAAAATTATTCTAACTTGTGAATAGAATTTGGGCAAACACAAGTTTTATCCAATTGTAGGAATTATTACCCAAGATTATATAGAGGCGGTAGAGATTTTCAATTAAAACATAATTTTATCAGGGACGACGATTTGTGATTTATTCTTATCAGATTTAACTCTTTCTACACACACTTTCTTAATTTTTTTTAACCTGTACACATCTTAGTTATATGGCACAAATTAATTCACGCTCTGAGGACATCCTCATGCTCAGTAAATTTTCTCAATCACTGCAAGTCTTAACTTTCAGTCCTAATCTCCTAATTACATATGGGCGCATAATTTGGATCAAAGGAAATCAATAAATAAAAACAAAACTTTAAACTTTAAAAAAAGAAGTGAGATCCCCAAAAAACAAATGTAAAAAATAAGTTCCTATCCACAAATTTTCAGCCCATAAAAGGTGTGAGATCTAAACCAATTAAGACCACGCCATTTCTTCAGGACAGGCATAGAGTCTAACCTAACCCGGCTCATGTATCTACCACGTCGCATTTGTTATTCAACTCAAATTTCTACATCACTTCTACACTCCTTTATTCTAGCAATAATTTTCTAGTCTGTAACTTGGCTATTTTTTTTTGTTACATTAAAAATAAAATTGGACTCTATACCTATCCTTCTGAACGACTTAGCCTTAATTCGTTTAGATTGCACAACTTTTATGGGCTGAAAGTTTTTGGATAGGAACTCAGTCTTATTTTTAACATTTATGTTTTTTTAAGGGATTATTTTTAACTGACTTAAACTATGTCCTACATAAACATATATTATATATCATTAAATGATACTCTACAGTCTCAATTTTAGTTGCCACCAGTATTTTAAAACCACAACAGGCTTATGCAACAACCTGTATATAACAAAGGACAATGCTTATCTGCATATGATAATCTCACCTAATCTAATCAGAAAAGCACTAAAAATAGGTAAAGACAAATCAAGGAATCTTTGAAATCTCGTCCCCCCAATGTGCTTGCGTCCGCGAATTATAGACCAACAGTTTTGAAAATCTACTCTGTAAAATTCCAAAAATGTAACAATGTGTTTGTAACTAACATTACAACTCCTCCTACAGTTATAAACCTATTTCAAAGGTTTTGATTTTGATTTTCGATTTAGGTCATGGTTGACCTATTATAGGTCAAAACATAAATTATCATGAAGTAATTTCAGTTTGCGCCACCTATCTATGTTTCATGCACTACGTGTCCAATTCTTACTGTTAATAGGCGCATGCAGCACAGCTTTGATTTATGTGAAACCGAATATAGCCGAAGGAATGTCATCATGCTTAGATATGGCTAATTTTTTTCCAATTGTTGACAAAACATTGAACCAAATATTTAGCTTGAGTTAACCGTCCTTGGGCCTTTTTACTAGTTACATAACATCTAATTTAGTGAATCATATTACGACCGCCCATAATATAACATATTAATTCAGAAATATAGATGACGACCAATGCATCATATGGCAGTTACTGTGTTAAATACTATAATCAATATCTAAATACTAAAATTAAATACCTATATGGAACAGCGGTGCTGGACAATGAAATAAATGGGTCCATAAGAGCTTTTTATACAAACATTTAAACATCAACAATTAAACAAAATATGCTTGCATGCACTTTTTCCAATAGTAAATGCGACATGCTAGTTATCATACAATCTTATTCTTCACTCTTGTGTGTACATAGATACAAGCGACTGTGGTATGAATAAGCATCCCACTTTACATTCCTACAGATCTTTAATTATGAGTGCAAACAGCAAAAATATACGTGTAGACAAAAACACCACTCCAGGCATCTGTATGTGGAATTTCTGAAATCCGGCCACGTCCGAGGACAATTTTAATATCCCCAATATCTACACTACACAATTGAAAAGATTTATAATTTTTGTTTTTTAATCAAATTCAATTTAAAATCCTATTTAATTACTATTCTAGATAGTGCTTAGTTGCTATTGCTTTAGTGGAAGAAAATAAAATAAAACACAATTTAAATTACAAAATACCATAGAAATAGCAATCAGAAATTTATCTAGTGGATAAAGATGCTTTTAATTATTTAACATCTGACACAAAGCAAAAAAATAACCCTTTAGGAAACAAGAACAAAATGCAAAAGTCCTCGTTCACAATCAATGCGAAACCACCGCTGCTGTCTTTTTAACATTTTTTCTTCAAAAACTGAATTGTGTTCTCCTTACACACATTCTATGCACCTATAGCGTTTTTATATTAAATTTCTACTTAATCTTTACCTCAATGTATAACATTCATTCAAACTACTGCTTCTACTTACACATTTAAGTGTCATATGCAATTGCGTTTCATCCAAAAATAGATATGAGAAAAAATTCCCCAAAAATGGAATGAAACAATCTTACTTCCTATGTACAAGAACAGAAAACAAGATCCAGTACCAAATTATAGAGCTACGCCACTTCAATATGAGCCATAAATGGTCTTGCCAACTGCACCACTCACCCAACAACCTTTAAACACAAAATTTAGATTACGTTTTCTATGTAACTTTCGATATCATCTAGCTCGCTGAAGAAGATCATTAAGGAAAAATATATATCAAAGTCTCCTAACTTTCGTGGACTTTTAATGTGATGTACACCATTTTGAGAAATATAATAAGTTTACATAACACCAAAACTTGAAAAAACTTAAGAGAAAACCATGAGCTTTCCAGCCTAGCTGTTTCTGAGAGTAAGTGGAAATAAACAGTCAAAAGCTGAGTTCTCAAGCACAAATGCTGTAATGGTCCCATACTTGCACTGTAACATGTCCTTTCACAGCATATAAACCTAACATTAGTGATACCACAGAATGCACACAATGGCATTGCATGTATGTGTACATTTATTATAAGATATAATAATCATGTGAATAATCCTGTATTGTTTAGCTAAAGGCTAATAGGCGGTTTCCTACACCCGGACATATGACTTCTCGGGATTGTAAGATAAGGTTGATTTCTACTAATTAGGACACGCTGAACACAATGGCACCAAGCATTTTGACCTACGAGGTCGGGAACAGGTCAAAAAGTGACCTCGTGACATTTTCATAATTACATGTTGGTGCTCATTAGTGCGTGGCGAGCAAAAATTGCACATTTAATACGCATCAATGCACATTGTAATTACGTAAAATTGCGTTAAAGCAAGTTTTACGACGTTTTACAGCATATCTCTATGTAAATGTCACGAGGCCACTTTTTCACCTGTTCCCAACCTCGTAAGTCAAAATGCTTGATGCCATTGTGTTCAGCGTGTCCTAATTAGTAAAGATCAACTCTTATCTTACAATCCCGAAAAGTCACATGTCCAGGTATAGGAAACCGCCTATTAGCCTTTAGTCAGTAATCTTTCAATGGCCAAAGTAACAGCAGATATGGGATTAACAGTAGTAAAAAAGATATCAAAAAAGCCCATGTTTTCTTTTGGAACGATTTACCTTCACTGTTATGCTCCTCAACACTCTTAACAACTTTAGAAACAGTATTATAGGGGGTACCAATTAATTCTTGACCTTTTAAATACAAATTAACGTTCATTTATAGAAACTTGCAATAGATTTTAATTAGTCTCCAGCAATATCAACAAATTTTTAATCACAATTCCTGTCACCAAAAAAGAGGCCGGTTTAGAACTGATAGACAATACTGCAGTTTTTGAGACCTCTTTGAACATACAAAATTTCCAATTACTATGCAGCAGAATAATCAGTTTGGGTCTGTGGTTCACTTGACTTCATGACATATACAAAAGTTGAAAGAACTATAGCCACGAAACAAAGGCCACATTGGCATGCGATGGTCCTGAGTTGGACTCCCGTATCAACAGCAACTGCAAACATGAAAAATCTCTCCAGACCATTAAACAAATAAAAAAGTGCATTCTTCTTTTAAATGAATGGGTTACATTCTCCATCTGCCTACGATATGTCCAATATGGCTCATAGCATACGACACGGCTGTGTGGTTAGAAACAGACTAGCATCTCAGATAAAAGTAATAAACGAAGAAGAAATACAAAAGTTAATCTTTATAACAAATAACAGTTTCACATCCACTTTTAACTCAATACTTCACACACTAAATGTACAAAGAGTTTCTTTACGATCAATATTTGTGGTTCAAAATTAACTCTTTCTATGAGACTCATAATATACCAATCACTATTTTATACTAGAAGTTTTTGTTGAACTTAAGTAAAATAATCAGAGCTACATCTCACTTTATTGCTAATGCCGAACACAAGAGGAAACCACCAATTGTTTTTTACTTCTATAACTAGATAACAATGATTTGCAAACTAATTCTCAATACTGCAATTAATTCATGGGTTTAGCATGGATTTTTGACTAACAGTTTTAAGAAATTGTCCTTTCCCAACTTTTTTGTTGATTCACCATCCTAGAGGTTAATTTCCAGTCTGAAACCTCTGTAACCACATTTTACATGTACTAAAAAATTGTACCTTCCCCATATGCATAATGTCCTTTTCCTACACACATTTTTTTAAAATTGATATGCAAAGGGCAAGCAGTGGCAAATGTAATGCTTGTCTGATGAAATATTTATTACATTGGTGTGTCAGCTCGCTATCTTACTTTTATAATTTATTATAATACTATACAACTCTAAAGTTAGCAAGAAGAACTTTACTCTTAAACAATTTAATATTAAAACTAAGAATTAATTTTCACACGTCATATTTCCAGCTAACAATCTTGAAAGGAATGAATACAACGTGACTACATTATAGATGTGCTTGAATAGCTTCAGCATAATTTTATGGTGCACGTACTGCATTATACATGTATTAGTCAAATTAAAAATAATAATACATATTTTCACTTGTTCAATATTTCAATGCCACGGCAATATTACATAAAATTGTACAATAATTGATAAAATATAATTTACAGTCGCATGAAACTTTTGAAATATACCAATGCTACATCATGTAATTGATGAAATAAGAGTGTTATTTCATAAAGCACCAATTGGCAACACTACATGGAATTAAGAGGTAGAGTATTTTTGGATTATTTGTGAGTATATACTGATGATATCATAAGTGTGAATGTTACAAGCCGAATATTAAAAATAAAATTCATGGCGATAACAGGCAATAATCACACAATGACAGATAAGCAGTCTATTGAATGCACAGGTATAGAGAATAACAGAAGATAACACATGTAAAGGACATTAAAATAAATTAAAATATTGAGAAAGCTGGCAGAAATAGAAAAAATTAGGAGACACAATTAATGGCTATGGAGAAGAACACAAGCGAGTTAAACATTGGAATGGGAAATAGAAGAACAGAAAATTGGGAAAGGAAAATAAGGAAAAAGAATATAGTAATTCAAAGGGGTAAAAAGAAGCACAGTATTCAAGAAAAAAGACTTAATGTAAAAGAGCGGAAACGAAAATATTGGGAAATATACCAGAAGCAGAAACTGCTAATACTAGTACGACTAATTGAAGCAAGAAGAAAGGATCAAAATATAATTGGAAAACATGATGAGAACAACAATAACGGAGCAAGAAGTGTGTGCATTATTTACAAAATGTTCCTTATATTTATAGCAGCAATAGAAGACTCTGACATGATTTACTGTATTAAAGAATACTTCTAAACATACCTGTATGTTGAAATAGGTAATTTCTGGAGCCAGAAAGTGGGCTGCTGTGCATATGTTTGATAGCAGGTCGTCAAGAGATCCTCAGCTAGCTTCATGTGGCTATCGGGCATCCCATAATGTACGCCCAGTGCAAGCGTGCCTGGCAAATAGCAAGTCAAATGGTCCATTTTTGGCTTAAAGTCCTTGCCACCCACCAGCAGCTCCCCCACAAAGAGAAAACCGTTAGGGACCGTGCGACGAGCTAAGTGCTTTTCCACCCCGCTTATCCCCTCTATATAATCATCCCTTAAGCTAATAAAAAATACGGTCAACAGCAAAAGAGTTTTGCATTCCAGCACACTTACTAATCAATGGTTTTACCAGTCTGTATCCACTGCTTAAGTAAATACTCATAATAACTATCACCGCGCGCTCCCAGAGTGATAGTCGAATAAGATCGGAACTGACCAGAATTTGCATTAATAAATATAGGAACTAAACCATCCTTCTTCTCCAGTTTATGAATGTGTTGCGACACTTTAGCTGCTGCGTCCTTCAACATAAAACCACTATAAATGATATACAAAATAAACTTATAATTCCCTACCTCATACTTTGAAATACTTGAACTTCTACTCAGATCTCGAAATTCCAATTGAATGGTTGTTACTTCCGAAGTGCTACTATCTGGTGACCACTTTGGAGCATGAGCCTTCCTTGTATACAAATTAATATCAGAAAACGGTACGCCAGATTCTGTTTCAAAACATGGTAGCATGCGGTCTCCGAGGTCCAGCTAAAATAATGCTCTCAAAAACGTTCGATATTCAATCAGAAGATACTTTACAGCTTTATCCAGAAACATCCTATCACCAGAAAGATGGTAAATACTTAACAAGCCTCCGAGCACCCTTATCGTAATCTCAAATAAATTTACATCCCTGTTTTTATCAAAATGCAAATGCTTATCCACCCATTCTCTTGCCTCCTCATATTCTAAAAGCACAATTGTTGCATTTACCTATTGTGTAGCTGCTTTGTAAATCACCTTTTTTCAATCCCATTATATACATAGTATCTAATGAATCCACTATTGTCAACCCAACCCCAAACCAATCGTGATATCCTTCCGATATCGGCTTCAAATGATCATGCCCCCATGCAAACTGCTTGTAACCTTTCCATGCATGTCTAAACGCATCAACAACAGCCTTTTGTCGCATCTGCGTGGGCTCTGCAATTAAAGCAGTTTATTCTGTTTGCACACCTATTTGTAAATGAAACTCACCTGGAAACTCTACCCCCGTATTTGGCCGTGCAAGCACATGCTTATCATTATTGCTATCGTCAACCGGCATGTTGGCAGGCTCCTCCAAAACATCATTCTGCACCTCCATGTCGGCCGCTTCGTTCTCCACATCCCTTGGGTCGTTTCGCATGTTGACGAGCACATCCTTCTTCAGCGTGTTGATTTCCGGCCTGTCGGCGTCGACCACTGCGGTCTCCGAGTTGCCAGGCAAGAAGTACACAATGGTGAAGAGCACGGCGACGGTACACATGTAGATCAAGCTGCGCTGAAAGCGGGACAGCTGATTCCACCACTGCAAACGGAGAAGTCAGAGAATTAGATGCACGGGCGTCCGCAACGAACCCTCCAGTAGCTCTTCGCTTTCTTGGGGTCGGAAAGTGTCTCGCCAGGGAGGTTAAGCGTGACATGGTCGCCTTTGGGAACGGTCATCGTTCTGGGTGCTCACATTATACAGCGATTGGAAAGCCTACGCCCCGGGGCCGGTTGAAAAGGCCATCAGCCCGCTTGTGTTGCAGAATTTCTGCAAAACGTACCGTCGAACACAGGCGCTGCCAACGTCATGCGGGGTGACGTTGCGCAGTGTTGCCCGATGATTTATTGTAATTGCTGTAGTCTGAATGAATCACCAACAACAGTTAATTTAGAAAATGTCCCCAATTAGTCCACAACAATTAAAGGCACGCTCAATTAAGTGAATACAAAAAAGTGGCCGAGCATAACGGGTCACAGAAATCTGTAACGATGATTATTAATTAAATAATAATATTTTTACACCCTAAGTGATACTGATTAGATTATAAGGGCTGTAACAAGAGTTACAGATAAACTACAGCGAGTAGAAAGCATTCCTTAAATGATAACGAATATTTTCCTAGTAAAACCATAACAACTATAAGTTGTTATCAAGTATTAAATAATTATCAATTTCTTATGTAATAATTTGGCAACTTCGCTATTCTTCATATTTTTCACGATAGATGTCGCTACAAAGCATACAACGTAATTTAAATAATTGAGGTTATACAGTCTTCAACAGTATCTTTTTAAATTAAGTAAAAACACGATGATAGCTCTCCAAGGCATCAACCAGTCCGGAATTCCGGACAAAATGTGGCAGCCGCCTTTCGTGGTGTTAGAAACAACGTAAGTGTTATCGTTAGGAGTATGATCAAAATCCAATGTAAACCACTTCCATTCCAGAATGGGCGAGATTACGATAGAACTGTACTGGAAGCACGCCCCCGCGACGTGCCGCAACTTCGCGGAGCTCACGCGGCGCGGCTACTACAATAACACGATATTCCACCGGATAATCCGAGACTTTATGATCCAAGGTGGCGACCCTACGGGCACAGGCAAGGGCGGCATCTCCATCTACGGGCAAAGCTTTAAGGACGAAATACACCCGGAGCTGAAGCACACGGGTGCTGGGATACTGTCAATGGCAAATTCAGGGCCGGACTCGAACGGCTCACAGTTTTTTATAACGCTGGCGCCGACGCAGTGGCTGGACGGCAAGCATGCGATTTTCGGGCGTGTATCGGCCGGTATGAATGTTGTGAAGAGGATAGGGCTAGTTGAAACCGATAAAAACGATAAGCCAACAGATGATGTTAAAATCATTAGGGGGAAAGTGCTCAAGCAGTGAATTGTATGTTTGGTTTTATTTGATATTGATAAAGATTAGGTCTTATGAAAAATGAACTGCACAATAAACTATTTTTACGTTAACTTTTCTAGAACTTACCTATGCTTTGACAGCCACTATAAAGACAAGAAACTCGGTTGGCATACAATTTGTTACAATTTAGAAAGTAGAAATTTATGCAAATTCTCCAAATTGGTTTAATAATGTCTAATTAGTTAAGTGCCAGCTCCACAATTAATGCAACAGCAAATATAATAAACTTCAACAATTTAATGAAGTTCTGTTACATTTAAATTATGTCGTAGCACCAATAATTTATCAGTTTTTACAGATAAAGGTAGTTCTTAGAGCATTACATGCTTAACCATCTCTCACAGAAAATTCTCCTGAAGGTGGGGCTAAAGCATTATATGCATTTAAAAGAACTCTTCATAGTGATTATAAATATATAAAAAATATTTTGGTGTAATGGCAGGAAGCTACTTTTTTCAGGACTTTATTTATAACTAATAATGATAAAGAGACAGTCTGAGCCCATTGCTATTTACAATAGTAGGGAACAGGTTACTAAAAAATGAAAGAAAAAGAACACCAAACCTTCAAATTTTGGTAGGACACAGAAATCTATTTCCCTTAAAAATAGATTGTTTAATGTATGCGGATAATGTGGTACTGATGGCAAGTTATTTACTCCAAAATACAAAAATGAATGAATACATGAGAGAAAGAGTTACAGAAAATGAAGATGGAAATCAACAAGGACAAAATGAAATTAATGGTGATAACGAGCACCAACAACCGACTGAAAACACAGATAATGTGCAGGCTCTCATATCTTTGACTTTACTGCCTGGTCGCGCGCAGTAACGATATTAACTTTATAATGTGGCAACGCAGCATGAGTTAAATAAATGTAGTAGAAATAAGATATCTGAGAAAAATTATAGAAAAAGCAATGCTAAACTGAATAGGAAATCATTTAAAGCAACAACCCATTGTTCAGGGTATGAAAAGAAAATGAATGGAATGGTATGGGCACCTAATAAAAATGTGGTACTAAGTAAGACTACCAAAGAAAATTTTAGAAATGAAAAGTAATAAAAAACGAAAAAAGCGTAGGCTACGGAAGACGGATGCAAAAAATAATAAAAATAGACGAACGAAAAAGGATAAAAGTAGAAGAAATAGAAATGGTTAAAAGAAGACGAATCCTAAAATCTGACGCTCGCAAGGACATAAGGATTATAGAAAAAAGAAGGAAAATTATAATGGGGATCTATGGAAAACCATACATTTTTTACTGTATACGGCCGAACAAGTCAGAAACAAAATTTAACGACACTATGGTAACTCCAATGAAGCAACAGGAGCATTGTCAAAATTTTATCTAAACCAACTGACTTTTCAAATCAATTTTGGTGTTTAAAGGCTATATATGGCATGAGCAAAAGATGATCACCAGTAACCCTACTTCTAATATGTAGGCTGAGGCTTTTTTTATTATGTATGAATTATATATGAACTAATATTTGAACCAAACAAAAATTAAGTCGGAATGTAAATGGTTCAATGCTTAGATTAGGTAAGATCTGTCTTAGGTTCATCTGGATAAAAATCCCTGTTGAGAAACAGAACAAAATTCTTCACACTAACATACATCTAGTACCATTAACAACATAATTATAAGGAGGGGGAGTTTAGTGAAGTGATTGAAGCTATTGAATTCTGAATTTTAGTAGTCTGTTTGAATCTACCCCAAGTTATTCTCTTTTGCTCTTGGAACTAACTTCTCACCAAATCTACAGGGTGAAAAGAGGACATGGTCATGGCCTAAGGCAGCAGTTTCTTTAGTGCATTCATTATGATTGAATTCTAGTAGTAGACGACATCATCTATGATGCAAGTCATTATGATTTGCAGTAAATAAGTTAGCTTATCTGGATCAAACTGGCTAGATAGGATATGTGAAATTAGCTCTAGTCAAGCAGCTCACAGAGGGCTCCAAGTGTTAGAGTACTTCTGTTTTCGTCTGTAATTATCCAACAAAAAGATTTGTAATATTGCCAATAAAGCATATTTTATTTAATAGCATGTTCATCCCTCGAAGGGCAATAAGCACCTCACTTTTTTACCTTTGTTTCCAGTTTTTTGCAGTTTATCCAATTTGGCCAACCAACTGACTATCATAACTCAGGTCAACCCTTACTTGGGAATTTTTCATTATGTCTTTTAACCATATCCATTAACCTCATATTCAATAGTGACCTTCCCATCCTATTCTGACTCATATATATTGAATGCCGCATTCATCCCGCTTCGTAGGAATTAGATTTTTGAGAGAAAATTTTTTTTGAAATAAATAATTTTACCTGGTTACCTGGTGATCGCAACAATGTAGATGGCTGGCTGCTCTCATTGCAATTTAATAGACACTATGATGGTCAATTATCTCAGCACACAGATAATCGATCAAAGTAAAATGATATAAACCTTGAATAGCCCAAGGCTAGTAATCATACCAAAAATCATTTGAATATGTTCAGCGGTTTTTCAGTCAACCGATTTCAAATAAAACGTTACATTGATTTTATATATATAGATAAATAGATTATCCTAATGCTAATTGTGCATACCAAATGTGACAACCAAGAGCATAAGCAAAAATCACGTATGTAAAAAAAAAATAGTATCAATATCTGCTGATGCACGCCATTTCTCTAAGAAAACTCATCTGCCAGGATCTTCTGGTAGAGAATAAGATATCTGAGTTGTTATAAAATGACGCCATTACTGTGGGAATTACTGCAAGCAAGTATTAAGTTTTATAGTGTCAGGAATGATACACTTAATTGAAAGTTTGCAATACTATGACAATTACGATGACTTGGTGCTGTTTGAAAGAATGCATGACAGCGATCTTAAAACAGTGATTAATCACACTCATAAGGAGTTCTCCAAAATTGTTATTATTTAGGCTTTGAGATCTATGTATCTCAATAGTAATTAGAGTATATGCGATAAAACTGTATACATGTTCATATGTTGGTACATATAGCTGAATGTAAGGGCGTCAAGAGCTAACGTCAGGCCTGGGGAACAGATTTTTAACGGGCCCCCAAAATATTTTTTGATATCTTTGACTATATGCTGCTAATATTAAAACAAAAACCAAGATTATTTTTCCATCTTATATAATCAATTTAAATTGTTGCTGTCTTAAATAATCTTGCATGCAAATGCACAGGGGATGAACTAACCAGGTTTGTGAAGCTGCCATCTAACCTGGCAGCAGATGAGAGAATTCTGTAATGTATATGAGTAAACAGGGGCAACTTAGCTTAATGAATTTGCATCAAATTTTGTATAAAGTTTTAATGTTTGTAGAACAATGTAATAAGTGCAGTACGAATAAAGGCATAGTACAAACGATAAAGAGATGGACGAGAATATATTATAAATGATTTACGTTTTGAAAGACCAGAAACAAGAGGATCACTAGAAAATGTTGAACTTGTAAGGACTACAATCGGCAAGGATCAGCTACTAACAGTTCGAGAATTAGAAGATGAATCAGAGATTTCGAAATTTAACGCGTCTAAAATTTTGACGGAAGGCCTTGTGGCATAATTTTTTTTGCGGTTATTGTTACCAGAGTAGAAGATCGTACTGCAGTTGCTAATTACTTACTTCAGACTGTTACTAATGAACCAGATTTACTCAAAAAAGTCATGAGGAGATAAAATTTGAATCCACAGCTACAATTTGAAAGCAATAGATCAGTCGCCTAATAGAAGTCTTCTAGTCCTAAGGTCCTTTTTTTGACTGAGGCTACGTACAGTGTAAATATATAGATATTTTGTTGTATGGTTTTTCTATTCTATTTCACCTCGAATGTCATTTCAGGCAGTTTTTTCTTCTGTGTGAATGCAAAAAAAGATGTAAATGTTTATCAATACCAAGCATCTCTTTAAATTTGCGCAGTCGTGGAACATTTTTGAAAACATAAACATTTTATTAATATAAAGGACAATATATTGAACATTTCCTGGGCCCCTAGAAACCACGGCCCTTCTGAACGACCCTAACTGAATGTGTCAATGTACTGCTAATATCAGTAAGAAGGTGCATCACAAAAGCACCCAATGCATCCAAGATACGCCTTGACAAGTATCGTGGTGTTGAAGTACCAAGTTGGAATGTTCTCATAGAAAATACTACATAGATCACGTAAACGATCAACTAATAACGGTTTGAGATGGTACTTACTTGTACCTCAACAAAAACATTAAAAGGCATTTCTGGGGGAAGATTTAGAGTGCTCACAAGCATCAAAATATTGTATAGTCAATGATTGCAACAACAACGTATGGACTAACTTGAAGCATTTGGAGCAGAGCAGTTCTTTGAGGGATAAGCTTCTGATGCCTGATTCTTCATCAAATAATCTTTAGGCCCTGGTTTAGTGTCTTATTTAAACACTGCGACGTTTTCTTACTAGATTGTGACTTCATTAAAGTTCATAAAGTTCGTGAGGAATTGGAAAGGCAAATAATTTCTTGAAGGTAAAGAAAAATAATTGGAAGACCTTAAAGCAAATGAGTTACATAAATGTATGTCAATAAGGTACCTGTTGAACACATTCCCAACGTGATTAACCCCAAGCTTATTAGAAGACAGAATGGCAACAGCTGCTATTGTTAACCGCGAGATCATTGAGACGACGACAACGAGCATGCAACCTGTATGCTCAATGTTTTGTAATTGCTCAACAGACTCAAAGGCCTGGATGCATAAAGTTTGAACAGGAAAAAATCAGATTACATTGGCCTAGATTCTAGTGAGCTGTGTGAGTTTGCAAAGTTTGCCCCCATGGAATTAAATACAAGATAGTTCAAATATGACTTTTTTTACAAAAAAAAACCAAATTGCCAAACACACACATGTTAGTCTTCAACGTACTCCTCTCTGGAGTTAACATATTTTTTCAACGTTCTGGAAACATCTTGATGGCCTTTTCAAAAAAGGCTTTTCGTTGACGGCGTATACACTTCCGAACAGTCTGGATGACGACATCGTTGTTCGCCTTGCAAGTTTGTTTTGAGCCTTCCGAATAGGTAGAAATCACTTGAGGTCAAATTGGGACTGTACGGCGCATGTGGCAGAAGGTTGCATTTCAATTTCTGGGGGAGTTCCATTGTTTTGGTCATATGTCTCGAAGGAAAGCTACTTACTTTCCGCTTGGATCGAATTTTTGTTCACGTCCGTCACCATGCACCATGCATTCACCTTGCGACAGTGCAGGTGGTTTTTCAGGATGTCTTCTACTAACACTGATGAACAGCATTGCTCCAAGTGTTTTCATAGTGCTGCGCCCATTCTCACGAATAAATACGTCTGCACGATTAACATTTGGCTCGGTGACGATGTTCGCGGCCGACGATTATGCGGTTCATTCTCCACGTGCTCTCTGCCCTCTCTTAAGCACTTACATCGCTCAAACACATGGTACCGTGAGAGACACTCTTTCTCATACTGTTGTTGGAGTCTGTGGTGAATTTCAATGGATGGAATGTTTTCTCCAACGAAGAATTTGATCACTCTACACTGCGCGGTACCTTTTGTTCACTCATCACTCTAGCAACTCCCAAACAGGACTGAACAGATTCTAATTCGAGCAGGGAGGGTGGAGATTGTGGTCCACTCTCAAAGTAGCTGCGCAGTACGGCTTGTTTACACAAAAATTAGCCCAGGTCATATTTGAACTACCTTGTATATTAAGCTCATGATATTTGCCTAAGTCATAGTACTATGACCACATATATAATGAGATTTTCGCATTCTATTTGAGCAAAAAGTCTATAAGCCACGGATGGCAATAACAAAGTATTAATGTCACAAGGCTAAAATAAAATCTAGGCTTAGTAACTCAATGAAATACATACTATACTTACAGATCAACTTAGCAATAACAGACGTTGTTAGTGTGGTTGAATGGTGCTTTAAATGTTGTAATGGCCAGCTCAACCCTCACAGTTGTGGTCTCGTTCTGTTTTTGGTCTAGTATTTGTCATATAGTTGCTTTGTAATATTAAGCAATCATCTATCGAATTTCTCAAAGAACACTTCTCTGTATCTGATATGCCAGCATATGATGCTAACGATGACGACAACAACCTTATATAAGAGTATCGTCGGGTTGAGTCGATTAATGATAGTAAGCTGAAAACAACTCGCCTCTTATCTCCACATGCAAATAAATAAAAGTATAAATAAATATGATATGTAAATTGTGTTTAGACAAATTAATGTATAAAAAGAATGATTTTATGAGTAATAGTAAAATCAGATGTAATAAGCATAGTAAAAATATACTTATAAAAATTGTTAACTTCGATAAATAAGACAAAACAAAGGTCATTTAAAAAAATTGGTTGATTAGTCACTAATAATAAACAGCCAGTGCCCACGCCTGCTGAAGTACAAGGGTTTAACTCTGGTGGGGTACACTTTTTGTTTTTGTTTTTTACTTAATAATGCCTTTTGCGCAATTATCTACCGGGAATTTGGATTCGAGGTTCCTATACGCTATATATAGTTTTTAACACACTGAAGGGTGACCAACAAAGTGATTTAAAAAAAAATTCAAATTTTGATAATGTTCACATCGCTTTATTGGAGCTTCCATATTATCATTAGTACATACATGCACTTCTAATTACTTTTTAATTCTTTGGTAGACGGCTAACGCTCTGTGTGAACTCTAAACATTTCATTTATTAAACAAAAGGCATTTTTAGAGGAAATTAGTGTTTCGTAATTAACCTTGCCATGCTTTTGTCTAAGATCTGGGATGCTGGTATGTTCAGAATATACGTGTTTCACAGCCTTTTGTAAATAAAACGTAAGATATATCGACTAAGAGTTTAAAATGCAGTCTTTAAGAGGTGCCCATGTGATCAAAAAATTTTGTACAATTTTGGGAACTCTAATTTTTATTGCGAGTTGAAACTGACACATCAACATCTGGCAACTCACTGTTTATTGTTTCTTGTTTACGCAGATTATCTGTCTTGTCTTTGTGGTTTGCATAAGGATACAAATTATTAAAGTTCATTACATTCTGTATAATGAAATATCTTTTACAACAACCTATATATAGCAACTTTGTAAAACCCTATAATGTACTGCAATTTTTTAATTAACCCTACTTCTAATATGTAGGCTGAGGCTTTTTTTATTATGTATGAATTATATATGAACTAATATTTGAACCAAACAAAAATTAAGTCGGAATGTAAATGGTTCAATGCTTAGATTAGGTAAGATCTGTCTTAGGTTCATCTGGATAAAAATCCCTGTTGAGAAACAGAACAAAATTCTTCACACTAACATACATCTAGTACCATTAACAACATAAGGAGGGGGAGTTTAGTGAAGTGATTGAAGCTATTGAATTCTGAATTTTAGTAGTCTGTTTGAATCTACCCCAAGTTATTCTTTTTGTTTGGAACTAACTTCTCACCAAATCTACAGGGTGAAAAGAGGACATGGTCATGGCCTAAGGCAGCAGTTTCTTTAGTGCATTCATTATGATTGAATTCTAGTAGTAGACGACATCATCTATGATGCAAGTCATTATGATTTGCAGTAAATAAGTTAGCTTATCTGGATCAAACTGGCTAGATAGGATATGTGAAATTAGCTCTAGTCAAGCAGCTCACAGAGGGCTCCAAGTGTTAGAGTACTTCTGTTTCGTCTGTAATTATCCAACAAAAGATTTGTAATATTGCAATAAAGCATATTTTATTTAATAGCATGTTCATCCTCGAAGGGCAATAAGCACCTCACTTTTTACCTTTTGTTTCAGTTTTTGCAGTTTATCCAATTTGGCCAACCAACTGACTATCATAACTCAGGTCAACCCTTACTTGGGAATTTTTCATTATGTCTTTTAACCATATCCATTAACCTCATATTCAATAGTGACCTTCCCATCCTATTCTGACTCATATATATTGAATGCCGCATTCATCCCGCTTCGTAGGAATTAGATTTTTGAGAGAAAATTTTTTGAAATAAATAATTTTACCTGGTTACCTGGTGATCGCAACAATGTAGATGGCTGGCTGCTCTCATTGCACTTTAATAGACACTATGATGGTCAATTATCTCAGCACACAGATAATCGATCAAAGTAAAATGATATAAACCTTGAATAGCCCAAGGCTAGTAATCATACCAAAATCATTTGAATATGTTCAGCGGTTTTTCAGTCAACCGATTTCAAATAAAACGTTACATTGATTTTATATATATAGATAAATAGATTATCCTAATGCTAATTGTGCATACCAAATGTGACAACCAAGAGCATAAGCAAAAATCACGTATGTAAAAAAAAAATAGTATCAATATCTGCTGATGCACGCCATTTCTCTAAGAAAACTCATCTGCCAGGATCTTCTGGTAGAGCCACGGATGGCAATAACAAAGTATTAATGTCACAAGGCTAAAATAAAATCTAGGCTTAGTAACTCAATGAAATACATACTATACTTACAGATCAACTTAGCAATAACAGACGTTGTTAGTGTGGTTGAATGGTGCTTTCAATGTTGTAATGGCCAGCTCAACCCTCACAGTTGTGGTCTCGTTCTGTTTTTGGTCTAGTATTTGTCATATAGTTGCTTTGTAATATTAAGCAATCATCTATCGAATTTCTCAAAGAACACTTCTCTGTATCTTATATGCCAGCATATGATGCTAACGATGACGACAACAACCTTATATAAGAGTATCGTCGGGTTGAGTCGATTAATGATAGTAAGCTGAAAACAACTCGCCTCTTATCTCCACATGCAAATAAATAAAAGTATAAATAAATATGATATGTAAATTGTGTTTAGACAAATTAATGTATAAAAAGAATGATTTTATGAGTAATAGTAAAATCAGATGTAATAAGCATAGTAAAAATATACTTATAAAAATTGTTAACTTCGATAAATAAGACAAAACAAAGGTCATTTAAAAAAATTGGTTGATTAGTCACTAATAATAAACAGCCAGTGCCCACGCCTGCTGAAGTACAAGGGTTTAACTCTGGTGGGGTACACTTTTTGTTTTTTTGTTTTTTTACTTAATAATGCCTTTTGCGCAATTATCTACCGGGAATTTGGATTCGAGGTTCCTATACGCTATATATAGTTTTTAACACACTGAAGAGTGACCAACAAAGTGATTTAAAAAAAAATTCAAATTTTGATAATGTTCACATCACTTTATTGGAGCTTCCATATTATCATTAGTACATACATGCACTTTTAATTACTTTTTAATTCTTTAGTAGACGGCTAACGCTCTTTGTGAACTCTAAACATTTCATTTATTAAACAAAAGGCATTTTTAGAGGAAATTAGTGTTTCGTAATTAACCTTGCCATGCTTTTGTCTAAGATCTGGGATGCTGGTATGTTCAGAATATACGTGTTTCACAGCCTTTTGTAAATAAAACGTAAGATATATCGACTAAGAGTTTAAAATGCAGTCTTTAAGAGGTGCCCATGTGATCAAAAAATTTTGTACAATTTTGGGAACTCTAATTTTTATTGCGAGTTGAAACTGACACGTCAACATCTGGCAACTCACTGTTTATTGTTTCTTGTTTACGCAGATTATCTGTCTTGTCTTTGTGGTTTGCATAAGGATACAAATTATTAAAGTTCATTACATTTTGTATAATGAAATATCTTTTACAACAACCTATATATAGCAACTTTGTAAAACCCTATAATGTACTGCAATTTTTTAATTAACAATTGCAACAGACACTATGCAGTTTCAAAAATAAATTAAAATTTTTTTTATAATTCTGGAGACTCTTAGCTAATCCAATACCCAAACGATTTTATTGTGATGATGAGTAAACAACTAAATCATAGAAATGGCTGCTCTCACAATAGACCATATGCGGTGGCGGCTACCACTCTTATAGTGAACTTTATTTTTAAACCATAAAAAAGCTAATGGAACGATTGTATTTCTAGAATAAGTGTGCACGAACGTCTCTTACAAGGAGTTGTTTCACACTTTCGAATCCCCAAATGCAGGGCTTTATTTTGACTCAAGTTAAAAAGGAACATCCTTAAACATATATGTCATTAGAGCTACTTATTCCGAACCACACATGTTAAGTAAAAATAAAAATTAATTTCATTTGTCATAACCTTAATAACGTAATTCATCCAACCTCCTTTTTGATTATCTTCTCCTTATACAAACCCTATCTGTCCTTTACTTCATCTTCTTGCACAACCTTTATTAATAATATTAAAATAGCATTGCTTGGCCCAATGTTTGGTTGCACTGCCAACCATGAAGCGTATGTACGTAACGCTCGAAATCTAATTACAAGAATAATGTGATTAGGTTTACCTCAACAGAAATGAAACTAAAAGGGAGAAAGCAAAGAAACTGATGGAGATCATCATGATAAGAGCGTTGAAAGTAATATATAATTCAGCTTTAGAAACCAGGCTGGCCTATGGTTTGTATATTCTTCCTCCATATCTTTCTGTCCATACATTCCACTTCCCAGTTAATAATATGAGTTCGTTGTAGACCTCCGTCTATTTGCTGTCACCATGTCTTCTATAGTCATCTTTTTTTCTTCTACCTTTTCATTCCTGTCGCAGTATTTTTTTTGTAGGATAATTTTCTTCTTTTCTCATTACATGACCCAGCCATCGCAGCCTAGTTTGCTTTATTGGTAAACCAATGACTATATCTTGAATAGTTTTTATAGTTCTTTATTAGTTCTTGTACGCCATTTCTGAACTTTTATTCCTCCAAAGATTCATCGTAATATCTTTTTCCCGTGTAATCAATATATTTTCTGTCTGTTTAGTTGTCACCCATGACTCACTTCCGTATAATAGCACTGCACTGATGATTGTCTTGCACAACTTTAATTTTAAAGTTCTGACAACACTTTTGTTTGTTAGAATGTGCTTCAGGGAACTGTACGAAATAGCCAGGACAGAAAAATAAAAATATGTATTGAATATCAAAAGCCAACAGTAGACATGATTACCTACTTTTGGAACAAGGAAGATCAACAACTATAACAGAAAAGTGGTAGGGGAATAGCTTCCCGAAAAAAACTAAGGGCTCGTATTGAAAAGATGATCAGAGTTGCTGAAAAAACATACAAATAACATCACAAGAACATGAACATATGAGCTGGACAACGAAAAAGCAAAGAAAGATAAAAACATTAAGGAAAAGGACAGATAAGAAATATAAATATAAAAAAGCGTTAATTATTGCATCTTGGAACACATAACATTTAAATGGGGAAGGGAAATAAAACGATTGATAGGGAAAGCAAGATAGATATTCTATGATTACAAGAAACTAACATCAAAGGCGAAACGAATTTGAAAATTCAAGAATATATATGGGTTGATGGAGGTGGAGAAGAAATTAGGTACGGAACAGGTTTCTTGATTCATGCAGGATTAAGACTACATTATGGGACAAAAAAAATAAACGAAAGAATAAGTACATTGCGTATAAGAGGCAAATAGAGGAAAATGACTATTATTAACACATACGCACTCACAGAAAATAATAAACAGAGAAATTTTATGGAGGCTTAGAGAATACAGTTAATGAAATTCCAAAATACGACATGAAAGTAATTATAAGAGATCAAAACGTCAAATAAGAAAAGATCGAAATTGAAGAATTAGCAACAAAAAAATCCTGCACGCAAAAACAAAAACGACTAATCAATCTAGCGATCAGAAATAATTTTGTAATCAAAAAGAAAAACTTAAATACAAAAAACCTGGTGTGCCCCAAATAGGCCATGTATTGATATCAAAAAAAAAACGGACAGGATAAAAAACGTAAGGTCGTGAGGAGGTGCAAAAAACCAACATACAAAATAAGCCACAAAAATCTGAAAAAGAGCATAGCAGAAAACATAAAGGAAAAGACACAGCAAATACATCGAGATGTTAGAACAAAAATTAACAAGTACTAGAGAACAAACAGAGATAGAAGAAGAATGAAACTTTTTAAAAGAAATTATAGAAATATTGATTGAACCTAAGAAAAATAATAATAATAATAATAAAGGCTGGTTAGGCCGGGAATGTGAAGAAACCATTCAATAGGGTAGAAGAACAAAGATATAAACGTTACAGCAGCACACGCGAGGAACAAAATGGTGAGAAACAAAATTAAAACAATATGTATGAGGAAGAAAAGAGCAAACACCAACAAGGAGATTGAAATTCAGCAAGATCATAAAAAAGTGTAAAGAAGAGGATATCAAGAAGAAGCAATAAGACTAAAATACAAAAAAAGATATCTGGGTATGGGTAAAAAACAGGCACTGGAGATAGTGAGACAGTACTTCGAAAAAAAGACTTTAAAAACGACAAAAAAAGAAGAGTACAACGAAGGTGGAGTACAGAATCTGAACACCAAGTACCAATTCGGAAAGACATTCAAAAAATCCTAAAATAAGGGAAGAACGACAAAAGCCTCGGAACGAACAACAGTGAATTAATAAAATACGGAAAAGAAGAACTAGGATAAAGAATTTTTGATTTAAATAAAACATATCTGAGCAACAAAAGGAATGCTAAAGGGAAAAAGCCTTAGCAGAAACAAAAGATCAGTCAGGCGCAAAAATTACAGAAAATTTGTGGTTGATTAAAAACACTGACCTCATATAGAAGTGCAATAAAGTATCTGAAGCACTCTGCAATTCGTCGTAGCATTGGATATGCTCTATTGTTTTTAATTACAGTAGCAATACGAACAATTAGAAGACAATCCTAAGGAGTTTGGTTTCCACCTCATCTGCTTGTGCTTCCCTTACTCTTTAGGTATTAAAAGTCATCATAAGCTTTAATGTGGAAGAAATATTGATGATACTTTTGGTTGGGGCTAGGGACTGATAGCCCAGTTGATTCATCTTTTCATAACTCACAGAAAGATACATATCAAAGGCGTAGTTTGAAGATATCAGAAAGGAAACTTAAAGTCCCTTCACAAACTTCTTGGTACTATGACTATTTCAGAAAGAAACAAGATAACTAAAGGACCGATTTAATCAAGCAACCCATAACTTGGTTCAAAAGTCATTTTTGGAATTTTATTGTTTGTCATTATACTCTTGAAAGTGCATAGATTCCAGTAGATATAATAGAGTAATTCATTTGTCCATCACAAACGAAGAAGTTTTTTTGATAACCATTCTACACAAAGTTCCAAAGGTTTTCTTGCCAAAATATTACTTGGCAACGTCAAGCGGTCGCGAGTCAACTATTTACCAATCAAAAAAAAACGCGCGGACCCTACGCAACAAAACCTCTGAACGGGCGGAGCTTAAGATTAGCAGAAACTACTTTCCATAAAACCTTATCTAAGCATGTCATGTCATCTATGTGCAGTATTAGTGAAGAGTTCGTCAAGTACAAGCCATATGTCCCTTAATTATCTTTCTTTTGTGTTTTGGTGAAATTATTAAGTGGCGAAGCGAAGCGGAGTCACTTACTAACTTCATGTTGTCCGTCTGTCTGTCTGTCCGTCCGAGCAATAACGCGAGAACGGCTGGGAATTTCCAAATTCTGTTTTCAATCACCAATCGACAGGTGACCAAAAAGGCTTGTTTGCTAGTGATTTTGAAACTGATTAGTCAAAGGTCAGCGTTAGTGACCTTTACGATTTCAAATTTTCAAAATAGCAACATAGGACATGTAGCATATCATTCAACCCGTCTTTGAACACTGATTAATTTAAACATAAAACGTTGAAATGCTACGTGACCTTTAACCCGGAAACGCTATTTCAAAAATTTGGGAGACTGCTTCGCCACTTCGTTATGAGTTGCAAACTTTGCAGGTTTATTAAAAAATTAAACCCCAATAGGTATGGTGCAAGATAACATTTAATACTTTATAAAGAAAAGAAAGTAACTTACCACTTAAATTTCCCCAGTAATGAAGATAATAGTTAAATTAAGGTTGGGGTCGACAAATTCATATTCTTTGAAAAAAGACCTCTGAATTTACGTTTTATTTTCATTAATCGATCATTTTTATGGTTCCATTTGATGATTAAGAAAAAATTCCGAATTTATTGCCATATTTACGGTCTCCCCTCTATTTAACAGACCTATAGTGACCTTGAGCGTTTACTTGCTATTGTTAATCATTGGTTATCGTTTTTATTGTAGAGGGGGAGGAGAGGTATGAATGGAAGAGCATTTAAATTGCTTAGAATGATGAGCACTGGTCTGTTTAGCCCCTCATTCGGTAGAATTTCTAAAATCATTAATTTTGTCCCGAATATGATTTTAAATAGAAAAAAATTGATTTACCGTTAGATTCGGCGCACTATGTAATAATTCTAACCTCGGATCGACTACAACATAACCCTGCAGCTCGCAAATTTCTCAATCTCGGAAATAATTTATGCCCAAACGCCCTGAAAGATGCCTGAGGAAATCACCGTTTAGCCCCGACAGCGATGGCAGCTAACGTGGAGATCCACCCCCTGACGCACAACCCCACTGCGGCATGGAGGGAGATATCGCAGAACCAGAAGCTGTTCAAGCTGAACGTGAAGCCGCCCACGAAGCCCGTCGAGCAGAACAAGGTGCGCTTCGTCTGCATGAGCGACACGCACTCGCTCACGCATAATATCAAATTTGACATACCTGACGGGGACGTCTTCATCCATGCGGGCGACTTCACCAAGTGTGGGCAGCAGGAGGAGGTGCAGGAGTTCAACCGATGGCTGAGCGAACTGCCCCATAAGTACAAAGTGGTCATAGCGGGCAACCACGAGCTCAGTTTTGACTCTACCTTCATCCATATGTTCAAAAAGTCGTCAGAGCATTCATCTCGCCACACCGGCTCTATCTTGGCGGACGAAATACCCACCCTAGGTATGCAGAAGGACGATTTGAATGAAGCAGTGCGGGTTGTTAATGTAAAGCAGTATTTATCCAACTGTATCTACTTAGAAGATTCCTCTGTTGAGATTTATGGTATTAAAATTTACGGTACGCCATGGTAAGTTAATACAAGCTAACATTAGGATGTAGATAATTTTTTTGCAAATGTAGGCAGCCGGAGTTTTGTAAATGGGCGTTTAATGTGCCACGGGGCGAGCCATGCCTATCAAAATGGAATTCAATACCCGACAATGTAGATATTTTGTTGACGCACACACCCCCTGTAGGTCACGGCGATTTAGTATGTTCTGGAGTGCGTGCTGGCTGTGTTGAACTTCTTAGCACGGTTCAGCACCGAGTGAAACCTAAGTATCATGTATTCGGACACATACATGAAGGTTTAACATAGTGTCTGTTTACTAAAATGAACGGCTGCATAAGAATTGTTTTCTTGCAGGCTATGGAGTGACATCTGATGGTAAAATTATTTACATCAACGCTTCAACGTGCGATATAAATTACATGCCGAACAACCTGCCTGTTGTGTTCGACATGTCATTGCCACAGGGGTTTGAGAAAACATAAATCCTGTAGCAGCACCTCGACGTAACTTCAACAATTTCACATGTAGATAGTTGTAGCATACATATAATTTATTTAAATGTCTTTTATAAATATTTTCACTTTTGTGCTCTGTGAGACTAGTCGGTTGTAAATATTTTATTTAAATAAATTATTTTCTTTTTTAATCAAATTACATCGCCCACCCCCACCCCCCAATGAGTAGTCGTGATGAATGGGCGTTTATTAGTTCAAACATGAAAGGCGCCGGTTACATAAATTAGCGCAATTAGAGTCGGCCAATCGAGTCGCCCGCCTGCCAGGTGGGCGGTGGGGGGCCGACTTGTGCTGGGCCGCTGCAGGAAAATCCAATATGGCGGCGGGAAAAGCCCCCACGTCGCGACGGCGTTGACTTCTGCTGCTTACTTATTAACAATGACGTGGGTGTAAGGTAAGCACGCTGAATTTTTAAGCGGCTCGCTCTGTGGCTTTCGAATGCGCCAGTGGCGGGGCGGTGTCCGCTCTCTGACACGCATTTATCTTCGTACATTGCTTTTATGTGCTTAATAATATTAATTAAATGCTTCCTAACGAGTTGTCGCGGCGATTTCGCTTGACTTTGTTATACAAGGTGTATCTGAATATCAGTTGACTCAATTGTTTTCAATTTAATTACTGCACAAAAATGTGACATGTAGATGATTGAAGTGCAAACATTTTAATTGAAAAGATTTAAACTACATATAAACTTAAATAAGAAAAGTAGTTCATTTAATTTTTATGTTTTATCTATCATTTCTTCATAAAATTGTGGAAGGGGTGCATTTCCATTCAAAATTCTACAAATGACTCGTAAAATATAACGGCGTTGCTAGGCGACGAATTATATTAACCAATCAATGCAAAGGATTCAGCGGCGACGCGTGGTTTTTATTCGAAAAATAATTTGTTGTAATTAGTACTGACAGTTGGATTGCTACATAAAAATGGTAATACACATCGAAATAATATTTTAGCTTCCTTAAAACTCGGAAATTTATTAATTAAATGATCGTTATGTTTCTTGTGTATTTGTAAGTGGAACGAGGTGATTTATTGAGGAAAAACATAAAAATTTAAGTTTCCATTTTACTCTACCCTAATTGGCTGACCAGCTTCAACTAGTGTTTTTTAGTCATTTCTGATTGGTTTATTTAAGTGAGCTCATTCAATATGGCTTCACACTTCTAAAAGTACCCATGTTTAAGTTCTCTATGTGAGAAATGCTCCATCTCTAATCGGCTTCGTTTACTTTTACGAAAACTGATGAAAAAGTCACAAGGACATCAAATTAAACGCAATGTTGTATTTAGAGCCTTGGTGGTGCACATTTGAGTTCCCAAAGTTCTTCCTCCTTGACAAAAACTTAGTAGAAACTTCAAAGCGCCCATTACCATCATAGGCGCCAGTCACGAGTGATGTTGTGGACCAAAAAAATATAATTTTACTGCTGACGAACAAGGAGCCACTACTGCTCAGTTAGTGTCTTCCTTTTTCCTTTTATTCTCAGATATTTTAAAGTTGGGTCTTCTTTCTGGTCATGTTATAACTCGCTGGGTTGCCATAAATCATTAATCACAGTTGTTCGCGGCACAAGGACAATTTTCTCTTCTGCACGACTACAGTAGCTGCAGTCTTTTGGACACGGTCTCCTCGACGACGGCTCCCAGCTCTATGCCCGTCTCAAAGTCATATTGCTGGAACTTTCCATCCATCTTGCTACTTGGTCTTCTGGATTTTTATAATTCAAGAGCCACTTTAGTGCAGCATGATCAGTTGTCAAAAGGAACCTTTTGCCATACAAATATTTATAAAAGTGTTCTGCGGATTTGACAACAGCAAGTGGTTTTCTCCTTACGCAAATATTGGTAATTTCGTATCGACACTTGACTACCTATGGCTGCTTAATTGCATGATGTTTAAGCCTATTTGGCGTCCACGAGAAACATCTGGAATGTTCGATTTGTGTTCTTGCATGTGCACAAGTGGCGGGGTTGGAAAGTGACGGGCGCAAAAAAAACTGCGGCTGCGAATGTTTATACGATGGTGTTCCTACGGGGGGCATTCGGAAGTTACTTTCAGGTTAGAATTGCCTGATGAGATAAAGCAGTAAATGAACAAGCGATTACTTCTACAGTATGTCGTCTTCTGATTGAAATATGATGCTAACGATGAGCTCAAAACTGCACGAATTTATCGATTTATTCTTTTCGGCATCGCTTACGCGATTCCGCTTCACATTTATTTGAAAGGACGATATTTAATAATCCAAGAGACAGCTTTCTTCTCATAAATAAGTTGTTTGGTACAGACACCGAAAAAGTCCAACTCTTGATATTCCTTTTGGGGATACAGCAAAGAATGTTAATCACCATTTACATTAAAACCGAGTTGTAGTATGTCTATACGGATAAAGAATTTCTTTTTTTGAATATAAGATTTAATAATAAATTCGGGAAACATTTTAAATGTTGTCTTTTCTATTTGAAGTCATAAATCATGTTTAGATTTATATGAATCACGTGGCATATTTTGGGAATACTTAGGTCTATTCGTTATCTTCATAAGCACGTGTTAGTGTCATGCTCAAACGGTTACTATGTCTTCTGCAGCACCACTAGTGGACAGCTTCAAATCAAGACAAAGCAACAGAATCAAGTTATCAACAACCGCACTTTGTGTCAGTTATTTCCGCAATAGCAAATATCCCCCCCCCCCCCAGAATAATCCTTAACCGTCAATCTGGATCATTTGAAAGACTTTAGTCATAGCTTAATGACCACCGATGCCGTTCGGAAGCTACCGCTTCACTGATGGCCTATCGTCGTACCATCTAACTCGATTCCATCGTAATAGAAGATAAAAGGTGGTGCGTTTACGCCACTATTAAGCCAAAATGGGAATCCATTTGGAATTGCTGCGACAAGACATCAACGTTGTGTCCGAACTTTGCTTGCTTGGGAAATTCTGCCCACCCGTCACCAACACCGCACTAAATAATGCCTTATAACAAAAAAAAATTAAATTTATTTTGCACCAAGCAAATATCAGGAACAATTGAAATTAGCGTATTATCAGGTCATGCTAGTGCAAAAGAACGTCCTTAATGTCGTGTGATGGTTAAGAAAAAATGTGATAAGATAATGTTCCCCTTTAACATTTATCGATTTCCACATTGTACATTTTACAGGCCTGATCTACCAACTAGCCCTTTTAGACAACGAAAATGGAGGAAGTGAAGGTTAATGTGCACCCCCTGACGAACAACCCGTCGGCCGTGTGGAACTCTATCTGGCAGTCGCAAAAGGTCGTCCCCGTGAACTTGGAGAGCCCCAGCGACGTTGTTAGTCCGAACAGGGTGCGCTTCGTCTGCATGAGCGACACTCATTCCCTCACGCATAACTTGAACTTCAAAGTCCCCTATGGGGACGTGCTGCTGCACGCGGGGGACTTCACAAGCTTCGGCAGGGACGAGGAGATCAAGACGTTCAACAAGTGGATAGGTAAGTCATTACTAGCGAGCGCTGCACCACTGCACCGTCACTTTTGCAGGAACGCTACCCCACAAGTACAAGATAGTAATAGCCGGAAACCACGAAATCAGCTTCGACCCCACATGCGAGAACATCATGCAGATCTTCAACCCGACAACGCGCAACTCCGACGGCGCCGAATCACACCTGGTGACTTGCCTGAACATCATTAAAAAGCCGTTTGTGAAGTTCACGGAGCGCAACACGATACCAACAAACGCGAACCAATACCTAACGAATTGCATCTACCTCGAAGACTCTCCTGTAGTGGTATATGGTATCAAAATTTATGGCAGCCCTTGGTATGGTACAGCAACAGTTCTTGTAACGGTGTGGATATCGTGGCATGATTTTAGGCAACCGGAGTTCGGAAAGTGGGCCTTCAACCTGCCACGTGGGAAGCCTCTGCTGTCCAAATGGAACCAAATTCCGGACGACACGGACATCCTGATGACGCACGGGCCGCCACTGGGGCACGGCGACATGGTGAGGAATGGAGACCACATTGGCTGCGTCGAGCTCCTCTCCACCATACAGCAGCGCGTCAGGCCCAAGTACCACGTCTTCGGACACATACACGAAGGTGAGCCGCGGAACCGGTGCTGTCCAATTGTAATTAAGAGGGTAAATAGATAGGTTCGTGCTGATTTGAGCGGATCGTTAGCTTCGCATTCCAATCCGAAGACGATAAGCTGTAAAAGTAATCATCTATTGATTTATCATTGTTTACCATGGTAAGCGACTCCATAGCGTTCTAAGTTAGGTCAGACGTAGAATGCTGCTACCGCTTTGAGTTTGTATTTTTTATAGCGAAATGATTTTATGTGCAGCTTTCAGTAATAGCTACCGCACCATCTGCATAAATGCCTTTTAGGATTCTCTTTCAGGATAAGATATTGAATTATTTGGATTTCATTTCTCCAACAGTCTAAAAAATCTTTCCTCCCGGTCTATTTGGGTAATTCGAAAATATAACAGTCACTGGGAGAATTCTTACCAATATTAATATCTCTAAAATTACCCCCAAGAGTCAAATTGATCTTCGCTTTTTTGCTAAGATGATTTTGCTGCTCTCGATTTTAATTTTTAAACATTTCCGAGAACATGAAACATTTTGACGTTTTTCTAGCTTTAATTTTGTAGGCAGCACTTGAACACAACTACAGAACTACATAGTTACTCATAGGTGACAGTTATAAATAGATAGTTGACTGCTAGGAATATTCACTACAAGAGTCCTATGGAGCAAAATCTAAATTGTTGATCAGTTAGATGGGCAATTGAGACCTAAAAGATCCCATGGTGCAAATAGTAAATGAAACGTCTAATATATAAGGTGGTTCAAGTATGATTGGGATTGATTTTTTTGCAAAAATTTGATCACAATGCGATGTTCCACGCTCCGCGGTACCGTCAGTTCGCTCATCACTCTAGCAACTCCCAAACAGGACTGAACAGATTCAAATCCGAGCAGGAGGGAGGGTAAAAGTTGTGGCTCCATTCTCTCAAGGCTGCACAACTGCTGCGCAGTACGGCTTGTGTACACACAAATCAGTCCCGGTCATATTTGAACCACTTTGTAACTAGTGCGCGCAATAGCTAATCGCATTTCTTAGCGCCTACTCCTAAGAATCCATATTTGACCCAAAACGCAGTTTTATATATGGGCTCTAGCGAATGAATAAAAAACTCGTTTCTTGTCTCCGGGAAGTCATTTTAATTGCAAAATCCTTTAAACATTGTTGATCAGCAGCTGGGGGTCAGTTGAACTGAAACTCATTAATCATAGTGAAACGCAATGTAGCTAAGGTGATGTGATGAACCGTTTCTAGAATGTGTCTGCTGTGTCCACCACCATGCAGTGATTTTGCATAGAGATGCTTTTATTTGCTGTAGTAGACTATCTATTAGATTATACATATCATATATATATATATATATATATATATATATATATATATATATATATATATATGTGTGTGTGTGTGTGTGTGTGTAGCCCTTTTAGATATAGCATATAAGACACTGAAAGTAGCGATAAAAAATAGGCTTAACGAGATAGTAGAGAAGACGTTGTGAGAATACCAGAATGGCTTCTGAAAGAACAGGTCAGGTACAGATCAGATCTTCATATTATGTCAAATAATAGACAACAGTATAGACCAAAAAATAATGCTATTTATTGACTCTAAGCAGGCGTATAATAAAATAAAAACAAAAGCGTACTAACTAAAGGTACCAGAGAAACTACTGATATTAATAAAAATGACATTGGAAAAAACAGATTATAAAATCCTAGTACATGGACGTATATCTGAGAAATTTCATGTTAGACAAGGAGATCCACTATCTTCAACATTATTTAACATGGTGCTGGACAAACCTATTAAAGACACAGGAATGCGAACAAGAACAATATATAACCAAAGAACTCAAATTATGGCATACGCAGATGATGTACTTTTAGCAAGAAACAAAAGAAATTTAATGGAAGCAATAACAAAAATTGAAATGAGAGCAAAAGAACAAGGACTGTAAATAAACGAGAAGAAAAAGTACATGGTAGTGGAAGAGAACCAAAGAAGAGTACAAGATTGAGAACTAGAAATTGTAGTGGAGGATGGAACAAAATATAATTTTGAAAAGGTGGAAATATTTAGCCACCTAGACGTTACTGTAATAAATGCAGGTGAAGAGAAAACAGATATACAAAAAGACTCGCCAAAGGAACAAAATGCATGGCAGCGTTAGGACATGTAAAGACCAGAAAAGTTAAACTATCCATTTACAAGACCAGTAGTGCTTTATGGTAGTGAGCTAGGAAAATGATTAAAAAAGTAAAAGAAGCCTTATAAATTTGGGAGAGGAAGATCCTGATAGGAACATTCGGATGAATAAAAAAATCAGGGGAATGGAAGAATTAATACAACTGTACCAATAACCACCGATAACTATGGTGATAAAGTCACAACAGATGAGATCGCTGGGACATATTTCAAGACTTCCAGACACAATACCAAGAAAGCAAGGTCTGAAGAGAGGATTTACAGGAAGATGAAGTAGACCGTCCTCAGAGTGGAAAAGGATCTAAGAGAATTAAGAATTGAAAACTGCGAACAAAAAGCAAAGAACAAGGAATGGAGAAAAATTTGCAACAAAGGCCCAAGTGGCTTCCAGAGCTGAATTTTCAAACCATTGAAGAGTTGATGGAATTTGGTACAAATGAGTTAATAACAGATCCACTAAGATCATCTAAAACTACTGACATTATCTATTGTTCTTAAGCATTTGGAGTTTTATAAGAAATACTATATCTGCCCGAGGCCATCCCTACCACTTTCTTTGGCCGACGGCATGCATCTTCACTATTTCATTTAATGTTTTAACTTCAGTTTTTAAGTGCACGTTGCAGAAGCATACGGCGATGTTCTTGTTCAACTTTTCAGTTCTTTTTGCTTTAAAATATCATGTCGACATTGATTGTATGTTCTCAAAAACGATACCTTTGTAACAATCAAAGGAATATTTTGGTCCAAACTGGTGCAATTTTCATTAAGAAGGAAGAAAATGACCAATGGATTTGTATTCATACACTACCAGTTACAGAACAGTAACGAGATATTTCGAATGTTTGTTTTTATTTGTTTTGTTTCATTCACATAATAGCAATTGTGATCAAATATATTTAGTTAACATTTAGCAATAAAGAAAGTGAACTCATTAAAACTATGATTCTATGCTCTGCATTAATTTCATTTGGGTTTAGAAAATAGAAGTTTCAATTAAGACGTAATTAATATGTTGCCATCGCTTTTTGGATGCTACAGTAGCAATTTCTCATTGATTATCCCTTGACATCTTAAAGTTTGAATATTTATTAGCCACCATTCCATGCAGCCTAATATGAGTATAGCTTAACAGTTAACAGTGGAAAAGAAGAAGTAGGTGGGTATATATTCTCTTCAACAGTCAACAAGTAAACAGGGATGATCAACATAAAAGTACACTAAATTATTGTTGTTACAAAAGGCACCACGAGTCTGACGATTATCACTAATGGTGTTTAAAAAAAAACTTAGACCCAGTCATCTTTTCAGCTACATACATCGAACTGTAAGTTTATCTTATCGAGATACAACAACAGATGGGAATACGTCTTGTATTCATGTTCTTTAAAAAATTGCTCCTCGGTATTACTGAAATTTAATCACACTGACAACAGTCTTAACAGTTTATGAGCACTCATAATACATGTATGTTTGGATCAAATTATTATTGAGTAATATTGCTAATTAACTTTAATTTGAGATATTTCATGCCACCATAAGGCAGTAACATTTATATTAACACTGCAATGTTGGATATGTGATAAATGAAACCCACTGGTAACTAAAATAATTTATTGCGAGCAACACGCAACAAATATATAAGAAAAAGTAGTACTTTTTTAAAATACACAACCCTGTTATACCTGGAGAGGACATTGTTTAATATCGTTCTTTCTACAATCATCCAACATCAAAATACTTCACAATTATTTGGCAGATGAAATGATACAACAAAACCATAAATAGCACAATGCTGCAGTTACACTTAAAACCGCTACGTTGCCTGGCTAATTGACGATTTGATTAATCTGAAATTGAATCAATTTCAAATTTAAAATGCTACTTACTGAAAGCTCGGCTTTTTCAGTCGCAATGATTGCTTTCTCATAGCATAGGAACTGCACATGCACCCACCTGCAAGCACTCAACTTATCACTATTCCGTAATAAATTGAGTAAGAATTTCACACTTCCATTTATTATAAAACAATTGCTCTACAATTCCATTATCTACAAAAATATTTTTTAGGTTATGGGGTGACGACAGATGATCACACAATATACATCAATGCCTCTACATGCGACATGAATTACATCCCCAGGAATTACCCCATGGTATTGACATGGACCTGCCGCCAGGAGTGCAAAAGTGAGCCGCCACAAGTGCATTAGCACTCACCGTAGCCAGCAGGTCGGTAGCGTGGTGATACTAGCGTAGCGATTCTGTATAGTAGAGCAAGAAAACGAGTCGTTAAATAAAATCTTTATATTTACCTTAAAAAATAATGAAAACCATTTTGTAATTTTTACAATAATATGGCAACCGCTCGTTCGTCGCCACTCTGGCGAGATTCACAGGGACAGCGCCCAGTGCTGGCGGAGGAAACGGGGAGGGTCGCGGGCTAGCACTAACATGAACGATAACTATTCTTCGGTGGTCACCGAAGTGGGCGCTCAATAAGGAACATTTGAGAAGAGATACGACACGGACTCCCCGTTGTGGGTGCGCCGCACAGCCTCAGCAAACATCATCGAAACATCGATGCACTGCAATCAGAAAATGAGATTAAACGTTATTTTGTATTGTTAAACATATTTAGAGTTTTAAGCAACGAATGCTGTTCCTATGTAAAATGTATGACACCAAAAGTAGCTTAAAATTGTGTTGTTCATAGTGTAGGTGGCATTAGAGTTTCAGTAACCAAATCTCGTGAAGAATTGCATTGAATTTTGGTTTTTCAAAGAAATAAAAGATTTAACATTATCAACATGTCTTTAAATATGACGCCATATTGAATTTGAATTTAAGTAGCACTTCTGTAGTGCTCAATTTGTAATTCATTAATTCAATTTTAAACTGAACAATTATGTGATTACTCATGCTATTTATTAATACTAGTCACTAGTATTAAATCCACAGCAAAAATGACTGCTAGGAATAGAAGTCTCACTGTTATATGAATTATATTCATGTGCTTGAGTTTAATAGTTGGTAAATTGTCTTAAATGAAAGAATTTCTGATTTCATTATAATTCAAAAAACTTAATCTAAAAAACTCTACTTTTCTAGCTTTCCTAACCTTTTTTGCCACCTAAGAATCAAAGTATAAGGTATCATTTTAGACACCTGCATTATTACCCTTTGTTCAAACTAAATGTATGTAAGTACTAAATTATTTTTAATGACTGCCAAATGCCTCAAGTGCTAGGTTATGAACTGGCTGCATTAAAATATTACTCCAACAACTTCTCTATTTTAAGAGTGTGTTATTAAAAAGCAGTAGCACTTAAAATTAATTATAGTCCAGGCTTTTTATATTCGTAAAAGCTTAAAAAAAACCTAAACAATAATTACTAAATTACCCTATGAGAGTTACTAGGAGAGTGTCCATTTATCCTGATTTTTTTTCTCTAGATGCTTTTAAGGAGATTCAAACAAATGATAATCACTGGGGACTGGATTTTGAAGAGCACTGAACAAAACTCTCACTGCATTTTGAGCAGAGTTGGTTCTGTCCCAGCATTATCATGAAGAAGAATGGCATTAGCAGACAACACTCTTGATTTTTATCAATGTGCAGTAATAATGGGTGTTAATTATTCCAAGAAAATAGACGTAATAACGCCTGCTGTATTACAGAAGATAGTTCTCAAGATGTTATTGCTGAATAGCTACTGTTTATTTTCCCTTGACAGCAGAAAATCTTTACACACCACCACTCTGTGGTGCATTTTCTGCCTTCTGAAGTGAAATGGTAAATTCATATTTGGCCACCACATGTAACAATTGATTACAAAAATTCACCAATGTCATGCATTTTCCACTAACTGCAGAATAGTAAGTATTTGAATAATATAGGGTCAAGCAGGTGCTTATGGGATATAAGGATTATCCCGACTGTTCAATACGTACATTTAATGACATGATCGGAAATTGAACTAATGTTTCATTTGTCACAAGATTTTGTCCATTATCAAACTATTGATACCATTTGTAGGCTCCTGTTCGTGACATTGTTTCCTACACTAGGTTTGCAATCAAAATCTCTACAGAATTTTTCACAAGTCACGTGTCCATGCCTCTGGCAACTAATTTAGTTTCTCGTCAAACAGGTGTCTTAAAAGCCAATACCCCTCAAGGTTCTGTGTTCTTGGCGTTATTCAACTGTCCGGGGCATCTCAACAATGTCATCAACGACAATGATACAAACACCACAGCAGTGTTGTCAAGATTGCTATGATCCTCCTTGGCGACCCAGCGTGTCCAAAAAGAACTGAACAAGCTGGAAGGCTGGTGCAGCATATAAAGAATAGGAGTCACTGCCGAGAGGAGTCCTGCTGTCCTATTCTATATAAAAATAGACATCATGGGAATGAGTTCCAGTGAACCTCAGACTAACTAAAAGATTTCCTGGAGCAAAGATGCACATTACCTTACGTAAAACACAGGCAGTTGCAATGATGAAGGCAGTCCAACTTTGCGTTCTCTATTTTGGGAGTCAGATGACACTATATAAGACCATCATACGCCCAATTATGTGTGCTACTGTACTGAAACCTACGTGAACAAGTTCCAAGTGGTCCAAAATTAGACCTTTAGGATCACCTTGGGCGCTTTGTGGTTCGTCCAAAACACGATCCTCCACCAAGATACCAATGTACCACCAATGTACCACCCATCGTGGAGTTTATCTTCCAAAGTGCTAATCAGCTATTTGTTGAAGATTATGGCAATCCCATCATTTGTGGTCTCCACAACAAGCTAAATAGGTGCCCAAAAATTTTCTTTCATAAAACAGTATAGGGCAGAGGCCAACCATGTTCATGTGAGATCATCAAAGAAGGGGATTATGTTGCAGTTGGTCATCGTTTAATCACAAAAATCTATCGACTTTGAATCACTTTTATTATATATATTTGGTCTAATAAATTAATTGAACAAATTTCAAGAAACTGTTTCAAACTCAGCACTGTCAATAAAATTTAGTATACTTCAAATTACATTTTCTTTACTATTTTCACGTTCTCTAACTCTTTCACTCCATGCTATTTAAATATTAAACTCCTAAAACAGTGGTTGCTCTGGTCAACAGATCATAAATCATATACAATGCACGTAGATTTCGACTCTCGACTCAGGTGATAAATGCAACACAGAATGTAATTCATGCTGACTTAGTTGCTGCATTTCATTTGATTTTGCTGACATAGTTACCGAGCAAATCCATATTTTTACAAAGCTCAGCGTGAATATAAGTGCGCAACTCTTGTGGTTTCGCTATTCATTAACAGATTAAAGTCATATGTATGGGCTTGGTTTTAAGTTTTAGATTTAATATTGCCCAAAAGGGTAACCACAAACTCGAATATTAACTTGGGCAGTTTTATAACAATTTATGTATCGGGTGTCTCATATTTTACTGCAAAACTGAGTCATTGAATATTTTTTGTTTATGAAAAGTGCTTTCATTCAACAACCCCCCACCCCCACCTCGTTTTAAAATTGTACCCTTTCTCGACAAGAAATTAACTTTTATTATTAAGATTTTCCAATTTTCAGCAAAATTTGGTACACGACTCTTTTGCAAATAGTAAATCTAAGTAGTGTAAATGAGACTCATCAAAGTTCAGTGATTAGAAGTTCTGATAGGAGCTTTAAGAAGTAATAGAAGCAATTAACAGACTGAAATTAGGAAAATCGGCCGGAAAAGACGAAATCAGTCCCGAGATATATAAATACGGAGGTGAAAAATTGGGAGAGTGGATTCAAAGAATATGCCAACAAGCCTGGGATGAAGAAGTCATATCTAAAGAATGGGAGGAGAATATAATCGTCCCAATACACAAAAAGGGAAATACTAATGATTGTGATAACTACCGAGCCATCTGCCTGTCATCATGTATACAGAAGATATTCTCGAGAATAATTGAGACACGGATCAGAAGTTACATGGACAATGAATTACAAGAGGAACAAGCGGCATTTCGAAAAAATAGACAAACACCAGATCACGTATACACTATAAGAGCGGCGACGGAAAAGAGATTAGAAGAAGGAAAACCATTATACCTGGCATTTTTAGACATAAGTGCAGCCTTCGACAGTATACCAAACAGGATTATATGGAATGCCATGGAAGAGACAGGTGTACCCGAGAAACTGATCAAAGTCACAAAAGCGTTATACAAAAAAGTAATAGGAACAGTCAGAATAAAGGGGAAGGAGTCGAAGAGCTTCAACATAGAAAAAGGAATCAAACAAGGAGACTCCCTTAGTCCTCTCCTATTCATTATAGTTATTGACCAAATTCTAAAGAAGAGTAAACAGAGATCACTAAATTTAAAATTGGGGCACTGGAGAATGGAAGAAGTAAGCCTCCAAAGCCTGGTGTATGCAGACGATATTGTGCTACTGGCTGACACAGCCAGGAAATTACAAGCCGCAGTCAATAAGTGGAACAACAGTATACAAAATGCAGGAATGAAAATTAATGCAAAAAAAAGCAAAATCATGAAAATTAGCAAACAAACAGGCAATGAGGGTGAAGACATGAATATTAGATGCGGACAGAACACCCTAGAAGTAGTAAAACAATATGAGTACCTGGGAGTAATATTAAGCAATGATGGGACATTAGAACAGGAAATAAGAAACAGAACATCAAAAGCAGCAAAAGTATACTACCAGATAAACACAACACTGGTAAATAAAAAGAATTGAGAAAGAAAGAAAGTTACACCTATACAAAACAGTATATGTACCAACACTGATATACGGAGCGGAAACTTGGCCCATGCAAGACAAACACAAAAGTAAAATCACTGCCGCAGAAATGAGGTATTTAAGGCGAATAATGGACAGGACCAGAAGAGATAGAGTGAGAAACATAATTACAAGAGAAGAGCTAAGTGTAGATCCGCTGATAGAGACCATACAAAATAGACAGCTGCAGTGGTATGGACATGTGGTATGTATGGACAGCAAGAGGCTCCCAAGGAGGATCATGGAAGCAAGAGGAGATGGGAAGAGAGGAAGGGGCAGGCCCAGAATGAAATGGATAGACAGTATTAAAACTGTGGTACAGCAGAGGGGAAGGAACATCGAGGAAGTAAAGAGGATGGCGCTCAACAGAAAGGAGTACCAAAAATGGATCGAGGACCCGACACCGTAAGGTACAAGGGAAAGGACAAAGAAGAAGAAGAAGATAAGAGCTTTACATCTGCAGATAAGGAAAAGTATTGTAGGTCACGTGGTTGAAAGGTGAGGAGTATGCTAACGCTACACATTCTCGTTTTCTTTAGCTGACTTCTAGTAGAGCCAGAACCTTAAACAGAAGGAGTCTTAAGTATTGAGAAAGCGTTAATTGCTTAAAGCGCCTTCACTATAGTCTTAACATACCATATTTTTCCAATAACACATTTTCACCTTTTCGTCTAGTTTTTGTTACTCAAATTTTTGCACCAGAGGTTAAAGCTCTCACATATTTGCTCTGTCTGCCTGGTCGTCGCGCACCATCTCTGATGCAGGTCGATGTGGCAAGCACTGGGCCTTAGACGACCACCATTATTGCCCTTTGTTCGAGTGAATGAAAGTACTCAATTACTTTTAGTGACTGAGTAGGCCACCCGTTAGGCATCAGAAAGCTCCGGGAATGAAAGCCGGGTCCATCCGCATCGCAGTCCGCGCCTCAACCGCTTAAACCACTGTCGTTCTTCATTAATATTATTCATCTACATTACATGTATTGGTTCACAATTATATATTTGATCTAAATATTACTTTGTAAAAGGGTACGGCCTCCTGCTACATAAATATTCTTATAATTCATTCGGAAGAAACCTTTGCAGCTCTCTTAACATTCAATGGAGTGGTCATTCATGAACCATGTCAATGTCAACGTTAGTCAACCAATCATGATGGCATTGGAAATATACATCCACGTAACGGCTTCAAATTTCTAATAAGCCTCCAATGCAACTTCTACCAGCATTCTTACCTGAAAAATAACGGATATAGCCGGTAGTGCGCGCCAATCTTAGCTGATAGCGCTATCGCCTGAATCGTCATAAAAGCCAGTCAAGTGCGCAATTTAAATGGAAACTTGAAAATAATTTTATTTCCCGTTCTGCATACAAATCTCCTTCGATCACAAAGCAATCTGTTTATGCATACACGATCAACTGGTGAAATGCATAAGTGACGCAACAGCAGCCATTTGTTGTTTTGAACTGAAAGGTTATTGCGTTCTGGATGGTCAGGCACACTAACAGACATTTTAAAATGGTTCAGCAAAGCTGAGTTCCTACTCATTTTTATGAATTAAGCCTTAAGAAGTTGATTACCTTTCCTCGAGTCAAGCATCTTATTAATATTGAGATGTTAAAATCAAGAGAATGTAAATAATTTTAAATAACAAAATCTGCCCTTTAATGTTTCTGCGATAAAACATGGACAGGGCAATAAACTTGCGGAAATCGTCGTTTTTGAATATCTGGATAATCTATTAATCCTCCACTGAGCATGTGATTTGGATTTCAATGATAATAAAAAGTAATTAAAGATTCCATAATTTGTTGTAAAAAACTAGGATCGCCCCAAGCTACAACGAAGTAAGTCCTTTGTGTTGAGCGCGTTTATTTAGGGAAGCCATGACAAGTTATCTTTAAATATACCTGGCACTTCTAAGTTGAAAGTACTAAACGCCCACATTCCCAAACAAATTCAAGCGCTTGCCACAGTTTTGTTCTGCATATTTATACTTTCAGTTTGCAATAAGCTGCAAAATCGATATTTTTGACTTTAAAGTGCAATGACCTAAAAATATATATAAAATGTGATTAGGCGTGACCTTGAAAGAGGAGCGACCTTGAATCGTGACACATAGTAAAAGTAAAACGCACCTGTATTTTCGGACACTCCTTCATGTGCCCGTCCTGTGGAATCGTGTTCGTCACCACGACCGCCTCGAAGCAGGCGTTGTTGATCCGCGAGATGGCAGGGCCGGAGAAGATGCCGTGCGTGAGGATGGCGTAAACCTTGGTGGCGCCCGCCTCCATCAGCTTCTCGGCGGCGTGGCAGATGGTGCCGCACGTGTCGGCCATGTCGTCCACGAGGATGGCCACGCGGTCCTTGACGTCGCCGACCAGCACCATGGAGGCGACCTCGTTGGCCTTCTTGCGCTCCTTGTGGATGAGGGCGAACTCGACGTTGAGCCGGTCGGCGATGGAGGTGACGCGCTTGGCGCCGCCCGCGTCCGGCGACACGATGATGCTGTTGCGCCACTCGGGGATATTCTCCTTTATCCACTTCAGCACGGCGGGCTCGGCGTACAGGTTGTCCACGGGGATGTCAAAGAAGCCCTGTATCTGCGAGGCGTGCAGGTCCATCGTGATGATGTGGTCGGCGCCGGCGACGGACAGCATGTTGGCGACCAGTTTCGCGGAGATGGGCGCGCGGCTCTGCCGACAAAAGCGGGTCATTACGGGGCTGAACTAGCGGGTCCATTTGCAACGGCCGCCCTGCCTTCCACCTCGACAGTGTGCCTTGCGTGGTTACACAGACAGAAACTTGGTTAAAGAATATTATTCTGAGAACACACACGTTGCAAATGCACCCTAAGATACACAGGTGTCGTCGCACAAAAGCTTCCAGCAGCATGACCACCAAGTCGGTTACGCATGAACGTTTAGAAGTAGCTGAAGTGTTAATACCAGCAACACGAACGATTAAACTCGTTAGACTCACTGATCTGAGCGCATGCGCACACAACATTAATTGATTAGGGCGTCGTGCCTTACAGTCACAATTCATGTAGTATAACATAACACAACGTTAACAAAACGTGGACAATGTTAGAGACTAGTTAATGTATGTAACACTTATGACATATTTTAGAACACAGGATTAATGTAAGCATGTAAATATGATGTGTATACCTATGATATACCGCCTAACACTCTGTTCTTCTCTCAGACTTTCGTTAAACTACAAAACATGTTAACCCTAAAAAGAAAATAACACCTTGATAAGAAAGGTTTTCCACCGTTGTATTGCAGTTAGTACGTTAAAGATTATAAGATCGAGTTTCATCAAGACCAAGAAGACTGAAACCATAGTATCAGAATTAGTTTTAGGCAACCCACATAAAGAAAGTATGAAATACGCCTATCCCTTGGTTGAAAGTAGATATAACTGGCGATAAGTACGAGTACAGATGTTATGTGAAGATTTCTTTAAACCCAACTGTGAATCATCCCACTGCACCACCCTTGTTAACGATTGTAACATTCAGAAAAAAATTCTTATCCTTCCGAAGATCAAAACATCCTTATTGTTTTTAAACAATAAAATGCTTATCCCGCATTACGCTCTACTAATCATTGCAAAACACAAGGTCATAAAGCGTCCGATATGTTTTGGAGATGCAACTAATCTGGGATTGCACCACCAAATCTTAATTTAAAATACAACTACAAAAAATGTGTATCGATCAAATGGATGCGAAGGCTTTCACGGCCGGTGTTATGGTGCGCCGTATGGTTGGTTCTCAGGTTGTTAGGTCGTGGTCGGAGTTCGAAACTTGACGTTTCGTCCACAATTGCGGCGGACATCTTCAAAAGAAAATGTAAAAATCGAAGATGTCCGTTGCAGTTTCGGACGAAACGTCAAAATTCCTAACTCCGACCACCCCATAACAACACGAGAACCAACCACACGGTGTATCGATCGTTTATCTCTTATTCCGCATTTATTTAAACATCTGCATAACCCTTAGTATCGGAGAGGAACTGAGATATAGTCACAAAAAAGATAACTGAAAATTCGGATTTCCTCGTGGTACCACCGTACCACGTATCTTGAAAATAAATTATTCTGTTCGCTACTAACGAGCATTGTTTCTATTACCCCGGTTATGAACAATAAAACAATTTGCTATATCGCAGTGCCAGTTAACCAACTGCTCCATATTCATATTACGTCAAATCAACAATATCTGCGACAAACAAATTTCTCGCTTTGTCTTAATCGCCAGTTATGCAGCGTGAACTGTTTCGACGTTTTAAATAGCCAGACACGTAAATATTGTTTTCGGCCGATCATTTGCGTGCGTGCAACCGATATCGCGACATCAATTGGCATCGCCTGACAACTGAACGTCAATAAAATGATAAACCAACTGCACGGATTGGGGGGCGGGGAAAACGACCAATTTTTACGAGAATCGTAGAGCAAAATCGAGTTATCTGAATGAATTTCGCGTCTTCGAAGGTCGCTTCTTCTAAGATTATAAATTGGAAGGTACCCCGATGTTGTACTTACTCTAAAGGCGGCCTTTGGAGCGACCTATAGCACCCAATTAGATTTAACCAATCTTTCCCGCCTTACTCTATCTTAAACAAGTTAAAGAAAAAGCTATTATGATATAAATATTAACATAGTTGCATCACAAATAAATGGAATACAATTCATATGACGATAATACATCACTTGCGCCACTTAATTCTCGGCCTTTTCACAGATTTCTGATATTGGTAATTGTTTAGTACCTTAACGCACTTGCAATAATTATTTTATAGAAATAGTTCAAAAATGTTCGTTATCACTCAGAGAACACATTACAACCCTCGCAACTGGCCTGCATCTCTTGTTACAACTCTTTCAATACCTTTGAATGCCCTTAACAACCTCGCGAATTGTTTTATAGGAATTATTTCTGCATTTGCGACAACTTTCGAGAAACCCTCTTCTTAAAAAAGGTGGTCTGGAGTTGATAAACTTATCCACTTTTCTCGAAAATCTTCTACAGAAGTGAAATGGATATTAGTTATGTAATTTTGCTCGAAACTTTAGGGTGATATCTGGCAAATGTGTCAGGTTTGAATAAATCTCTCAACAGGTCGATGATAAATGGATAAAAAAATAATTTTTTTCTTCCTTGCTAATATGTCTATAGATTCAGCGCATCACTATCACGCATTAGTTGCTGCTAGTAACGCGCGGTGGTTACCGTTTGGTTACAAGGTGAAAGCAACTCATACAACATATAATGTACGATCCTATTATATAAGTACATAGCAACGTTTTCCTGGCATGGATATTCAATCGTGTAGTACTGTTCCGACAGGTTCACCTGAATCTAAGGCTTTTTTCGTCGCATACTACAATCTGATACAAGAAATATTTCTTCTTGAATTTCGAGAGCAATGACATAACAATATTATAGCGTCTGCTACTGTTCTCAGCTATTGCAAACCCAGCAACCCTTTTCAGAAACCCTCCCCCAGCTTGTGTAGATGCTAAAACAGTTTGGCTCGTTACTCCAAGTTGCTATGCGAGCTTTTCTAAAAGTTGTTCTGGTTCATCATCTTTGACTATCCAGGGTGGTAGACATCATGCGGGTCAAAACTTCTATTCTTAAGATGTCGGAACTACTTTTGGCAGATACTGTAAAAAACAGCATCCGTTTCTGAAGTACAAATGTTGCTTGTCGCACGACATTGTTTTAGATTATGTTGGTAGAACAGGCACTTGTTGCAGTGCGTTGTAAAACAAACAGATAGCGCTCATTATTATTATTATACGATGGGCATGATATATAAATTTGAAATGAGAATTAAGTTGCGTGCCTTAATGGTTGTCTCTAGAATATAAATATATAAAATAATAAAACTCTTCCCTGCAAGATGATATTCGTGTTGTGATGGATGATCGAGAATTGAATAAACTCTAACCTTTCTACCTGCAAACTTTTAGAAGCTTCAGATTTTTTCTCGTCTTCTTGTTGCTGGTCTTAATTATATGGTAGTTTATTGATTCCTAAGTTTAATATCAATAGGTAATCCATGAATTTTGATATTAATAATTTTGTTTATTTGTTACTTTAATATTATTAATCCTATACCCTTAAGAATAAATAATAGGAGTAACAAATAATAAAGGGAGAAGAGGAGAAGCGGGAAAAAAAGAAGGAAAAGAAAAGAGGAAGAAAGAGATTAAGAAGATAATAACATCGGACAATTATCTGTTAAATTTTAGTTTGTTGTGGATTGGACGCAACAATTTTTCTTTTTGTATAGTAAAGCAGTTCCATTATTATCATTGTCAGCCCATGTCATTCTATTTCTGTTCTTTATGGTAATATTCCGATTGCAAATTTTGTCATTTCGACTGAGATGCTATTCGTAACATTCTAAATTTGCTAATTAAATATTTTTCCAGTAACTTTTTGTGATTCCTAGTTCTTCAAATGCTCAATTGAGACTCAGATGGAGCAAACTAGATGCAGCAGTTCAAGGTTCTTCTCTAAGATTATGTTCATGCTTTTGTTTTCGATTACAAACTTTCTTTTATTTTGTTTCTCCATATTTGTACCTCTCTACTCAACTATCCCATAATGTACTGTTCTTTTATTTAAGTTATTATGTAGTTAGAGCAATCATTTTCCCATTTTTGGCAATTAATTTGACTTAGTTAGACTGAGTCTAAGAGTATGTCTAGCACATCACCAATGGATTCGAATGCTATTAAATAAATGGGTTGTGGCGCCCTAGTTGCAAGATAGGTTTCGTGAAGGTAATGGATAACAGCTTTATTTTTATCAATTTCACGCTGATTTCAAGCTCAAAAATCAAATTTTGATATTTTTATTGCAATCTACTTAACCCCCGACAATTATTTGCAAGGGTTTTAATAATTGTAACACATGACAAACCAAAAAATCATCACCATTATACACATAGTAGGAGAGAGCAGTTCTCATAGTCGGTTCAATGTCAATGTAAGATGTATGTTGATCAGCAGTAAATGGTTTCTAATAACACAATGGTTGCTGGTCTCATTAGATGCAGAACAAAACGTTTTTGATATTCAACGCTTCTAATGGTTTAAATCGTTAAAACCAAACAACAAAAAAAGCAGTATTTGTACATTGGTTTGTATGATCTTCACTTAGTTCAGAAGAAATCCGTTATCTCTCTGGTTATATTTATTCTTCATCAAATATTTTATGCCTAGAGAATATGAACATTTTAGTCTACCCAAATGTACAATTTTCTCGTTTCTGGAAATGGCCCTCCCTATTCTATATTATGACACCTATTTGCATCTTTGTTCCAATTTTGGTCGCCCCCCCCCTTCCTAACATCTTTCAATTAGCGCAAACGATTTGGGATGGGGTAGTTTTTATTTGTCTCCATCTAGCAATGCCCATTTCAAACTTTGAGAGCTTTGGTACCACATTTTGCGCTTGTATAAGTTACTGTACTGCTATTCAAGCAAGTAAAAGGCTTAGTTGACAACGGTCTTAAACCCCAAATTTGCCTACGTATTAAACATCTCAACCACTCGGTATTTCAAAAGAAGTGGGACTTTTTGAACTAAAAATTAACACAAAGTCGATTTGTTTGCAACTATTAGAGCAGAAAAATTGAATTCTCCAGGTACAAATCCAATAACGTCATTTAAAGCTAACCACAATGCATGACCCTCGGGATTACCCGTTGGTGTACTCCGTTACCAGAAAATGCACATCGCTCTGCTTCAGCATAAAAATAGTTCGCTTGCGCAACCATCATGTTTAAAACAATTCTAGCTGCAAGTGCAGAATAGTGCAAATTGATTTAAGAATCACCAAAGATAGAAAGTAAAAACAGAAAGTGGGAACAGTAAAGAAAGCGACAATGGGAGTGATGAATGAAGACAGAAATAGAGCACATGCAAGATTCATTAGAGCTCGGCTTCATCTAATCTTGCCGGTTAAAAACCGGTTTCAGTTCCACTTTTTAGATCGAATCATTTAACGCAGCTGCTGCCATTATATACGAGGTGGGTTATTAAGCAAGGCGACTGATGTAATTAAATTCCTGTTCAATCGGCTAGTCTTCTTCTATCGATGTACACGCGGTTTTAGGCCAAGAGGAGCAAGTTGGTGGCATACGAACCGTGGGTCAAATTTTCAATTTATAATAAAGCAGGCGCGGCTGCTTTTTCGCGAAGGCTGAATTCGCGTTCAAGAAGCCCAGGCAGGCCAAAAACCGACGACAATGTGTATTATCAAGAGAAAATTAATTTCAAAATGAAGAATGGAGGCAGACATCATTGATTCACTTTCAATTATTGGGCAAAAATATCTGCTTTAATTTGTGAAAACCAGCAGCCACCAGTGTACCAATGTGACAGAAAGAGTTTAAAACAAAAAAATGGAAGAATTCTAAACATTGCCAAAATTCACAAAATTTTAAGGTCAAGAAAATGCGCATATCGAATCGACTTGCAACGGCTTTTAAAAATAGTTTCAATGTCTTACCCCTAGATCTTTTAAATTCGAGTTCCAAAACACCAGAAGTAATTGTACAAAACTTATTCAACTTCAAGATCAAAAGGGGATTAATAAGATATGAGTATTAAACAGGAAAAAGAATATTGGACGTTGAGATCGAATTCAATTATAACTTGTGACGTTTTAAATTATGTCGATTATCCGGAATGATTTTAGATATTTAATTCGGATAATTGATTTTGAGATGTCGAGAGAGAACAAATTTAGCGCAAATATTCGTAGTTTACCCAATAAAACAAAACGGTAGCAAATAAAAAAATGAATGAACTAATCTCACATTTTTGAAATACAATTTGCAAGAGGCTATTATATATAATACTTTAGAATCTCATATGGTTACAATCGATCCAGATAACTGGTTATCTGGATAATCAATACGTTGCTACGCTTAGATTTGAGATTAGCAAGCGCAATACTAAGTGATAAAGTTGATATGGTTAAGGAATTTTCAAACCCTACCTAGACATTACGCATGAACGATTGGTATAAAGCCTCCCACGAATGTAGCCGCGTACGTGCAAGGGCCCTAACAATAGGAAATTTCCATATGTACTAGAAACTTCGCTTACACCCTGGTAACCGGTTTTGAGCTGCTTAAATATCACGCAGCGTGGCAGTCTGGGGAATTCAAGCGACAGAAACAAGTGCAACATAGTGTTACAAATAAACACAGTGTAATTTTACGTTATTAATTGTGTGTTGTGTATATAAATAGTAATTTTGAAAGTAAGTAAAATAAATAAGTAGTTTAAGTTACGTGTCTTACTCACCACTGTGATCAGTCACTTCACCCTATATTATAATTAATGAAAGAATTTTGTGAAAAAAGCTGTGTAAAAAGAGTTAATGAACTAAGAACAAATTACATATCATATTTTAAGATCTCATGCGGCGACTATGGGACCGATTAACTAATCATCTGGATAATCGACATGTTGTCATACTTAGATATGAGTTTGGCAGACAACACTAAATGGCAAAATTGATTTATTATATATAGAAAAAGGAATCTCGCAACTAAAACCTCCCGCATAAAAACTAAAAAACAATCTGACTGTTAATTTTTGTTATTTTTGCATAAAATAATCAATGTATAAACTAAACAAAATTAATAGAAATATGATTAAAGTAATAAAAACTGAAAAATAAAATTTGTGTCTTCTAGCGTTTATTACAAAGTCAATTATCCAGATAACTTAAGATCAAGTTAATTCGGATAATCGATTTTGAGGATTACTAATTGTAGAGATTCATACATTTAATACAAATTCTTTGTTCGTTGTGTCGTAACTCGATTAAACGAAAAAGTAATGGCCATAATATGCTTTAGGATCTCGTGCGATGTTTATCGATCCGGATAATTGATGTATTGCTGCCCTTAGGTTTCAGTTTTCTCAAACACAATATTAAAATAGAATTTAACTATAGTAGAATATAACAAAAAAAATATCGTTTATTGTACAAAAACAGTTATGTATTTAAAATACAAATTAATTAAGTAACAAAAAAACATTCTTGTCAGTTTTTTGGTGTAAAAATAAGTGATTAAGCTAAGCATAAATTTTTAGTAATATAATACGCAAAAGATCATGACATATTTTAGGATTTCGCACATCTATCGATCCGGATAACCGGTCATCCAAATAATTGATGTATTGTTGTACCTAGATTTGAGTATGGCAGACAAAAAACTAAATGATACAATTGACATATGTTGTATAAAAAGATATTTAAAAAAAGTTTTTATGTGGTTAAACTAAAGACGGATTAGAGTAGAAAAATCAAAAAATAACCTGTCTTCTACCAATTTTGGTTGTGCATAAAAAATAAATATATAAACTAAGTACAAAACTTTTGTAATATAATTTGCGAAAGGCCATTCATTACATATTATACTTCCAAGATTTCACATGTCTATTTATACGGATAATTGGTCATCCGGATAATCGGTATTACTGAATTAAGATTGAAGTTTGGCAGAGACGATTCTAAATGATGATATCAATTTATTTCAAATAAATAAAATGTAAAATTGTTCTTATACATTTAAACTTTTATAAAAGAAAGAAGAAAAAACAATGCGAGGCCTGCCAATTTTTCTGTAAGCAAATATCTAGATAAAGTAAAGTAAATATAACTTTCAAGGGGCCTTTATATATTATTTTCAGACCACATGTGGAAACTGACGATTCAGATAATAACTGGTCATCCAGATAAATAATGTATTGCTATATTTAGATTTGACAGACACAATACTAAATAATAAAGTTGATTTATTACATAAAAATTACGTAGAAAAATATTATCTAATCTTAGTCTGATTAAAGTAAAAAAATATATAATTTGCAAGAAGTCACTACATTATACTTTTAGGATCTCATACGACTATAGGTCCAGATAACTGGTCATCTGGATAATCGATGTCAATATTTCTTTTTTTTAAACATGGGGCAATTATGTATTATAATTTAGGATCCCATGCGGAGATCCTTAATCCGGATAATCAGTCAACCAGATAATTGAGGCAATGCTGAACTTAGATTTCAGCTTAACAGATAAAATGATAAATTTAATTAATTATATATAAAGAGCGGATTTTGTAAAAAGAGCTCTTATATACTTGACCCATTCAGTAGCAAAATAAGAAGAGATTAAAAGAAAATATTCCACAAGCAGTAATGTGAAATTATCTTTATAAAAACCAAAATACTAATTTGAACATTTAATGATTATGGCAATATTGTACTGACTCTCTAAGTTGAGTGTCAAAATAATAATTCATTGGCACAAAATTGCCATCTTGGAGTACTACAAATCCTCAAAGCAATACACATAAAATCTAAAAGCAATTTTTGAATTTTGAACGCTTTAGTCGTGATTTTGATTTTTCCTCTTATGTCGTCTCTTTAATAAATGGAAAGGAAAACCTTCAGTCCTTTGGCATTCATAAATAACAATGTCTGGCTTATATCAGTACTGTATTTGAACTGATGTTTATGACGATCAGATGTGAAAAGCTAGATCATGTCGGATGACACATCTAATCCAGTATTGCAAAAGATGTCTGTTCAGATAATACCAGAACAAATTGTGAAAACGAGGCGAGGCTCCAGTCTGTAGAAAGAACGTGTTACAGTTCCTTCGAAAATGCAATAGAAAGACAATTGTGATGTAGGGATTGTCGATCCCCAGATATCCGCATTATGGTAATCTGAAGTTTTGCTGGATTTTACATTTTTTATTAAAATAATATGAATTCCTTAACCTAATAGCTGTTCGGTCCCCAACCATAAGCCGCAAGGTCCAGGACAGACGATACGGTCCGGCGATAACGCCAAGCATTTCGGAAAGTTTCGTTCCCGCACCGCATAAACAAAGCCGATGTGGCAACTTCACCCCAAGCAGTGACCCTCCGGAGCGACAAACAACCTTATCGCTGCCGTCACCGCAGCAAGCGACCCGGACACGACCCGGTTTGCGCAAGCCGCGCGGCCGCCCAAGCTACCCCATGCAAATGCAGCGAACGGCACCCATGAATGACAGCGCGCATGGACCAATGACGTCGACACATGGGACAGACACAAGCAGCCCAGGAACATTTGGGAGAGCTTTACCCTGTATTTCCACTCGATCGACTTCCACTTCTCAACTCTGCGCTCTTTGTCATCCGGGTTGCCGCCCTAGAATCATCGGCTGGATTACGTCGCCTTAAGCAACTCTGGTGGCGTTACATTCAATTTTCATCTACAATCTTGCGCCAACATAACTCCAGCCGCACTTTGTAATGGATCATATCGCAACACTCGCGGCGTGGTGAAATTGCGGGTCGAAATACAGAGATAGCGCGCGACATCGCGTTAATTATCTGCCGCGAGGTCCTCCTATTCAAAAAGTATTCTGCAAAAAAATTTCTCGACACCCCCATAGAGTATTATTACTAAACTCTGGGCGCAAGGTGATTGTTAAAGTAATTAGAACGCAAATTATTTACAGATACATTCCGCCAAGCAGACACATAGACATAGGCACAGCTCAAACTACACATCAACCGAAAACTACTGCCAAAACTCTACTGCACATCACTTTAAATGTTGGATGTTTTATGATAAATAAAAGAGCAGACCAAGACTATTTAAGTCACTTGAAGTATTTAACACTCAAATTATATCATTGAAATAAAACATAACGCAGTCCAACTTCCAATCAAACTTTTGAAACGATCCTGGTATACATTTTTGAACTAAGAACAAATTGCTCTTGAAGGAAACAGCATTGGACCAACTTCCCCTAGTTTCCAAAGTTGTAATGCTGCCACGTCAATTGTTATAGTTAAAAATGGCGAATTAGTAAATTAGGAAATTTATAAGAATCTCTGAATGCCCAGAAAGTTTCCCTTGCAATCGCATGACACCTAAAACTATGCAACTTTGTGAAGTTGGAATTTTTTCTAAACGATTCATGCAACTGGTTTCAAATTTGGCATGGTTACATCAGCTACGATTTGTTGACACAGAGATTATCTATGTTGAAGTGCATGCACGTATAAATAGAAGTCAATTGTTGCTTCACCCAAAATTAAAATGTGATAAAAAAAATTGAAAAATGCAATCAAAACTGCCGTTATGACGACGCTAAATACCAAGTAATGTAAATTTTTTAACTGAATTCCTATTGTTCGCTTCTGTGCTTGATGCAGTAGCTTCAAAGGTATTAAACCAAGCCATTATTTGTGGGGGTTATTTACCATAAGAAATAGTTTTGGTAAAGATTTTTCACAAATCAAATTCGATGAAACTAGAAAATCAGCGAAATATTCTTGAACATCCCTTGCATTCACCAGACTAGTCTTTTTTAAAAGGCACAAATTTGTGTTTGTAAACAAGGAACTTATGCATCGACCCACAACAATCCCTTGATTTTGAAATGAAGGAACGCCTGGAATGTCCGGCAATTAGCTAATAAATTCCGAAGCGCCGTCCCCTTCAGATCCGCTCGCGGACGCCACTGATCAAACCGAAAACAAAACCGGCCCGTTCGCAAGCCCACGTTCCCCGATTTTCGAGGCTTGCCGGAGACGGCGGCCGCGGCGGGAACGCGCGCGTCGCCGGCGCGGCCACGTGCTCGCGGCGGCCACCGGCGGCCTCGCTCTCACCTTGTCCTTCTTGTCCTGACGGGCGTACGGGAAGCAAGGGATGACGGCCGTGACCCTGCTGGCGGAGGCGATCTTGCAGGCGTTGATCATGATCAGCAGCTCCATCAGGTTGTCGTTCACCTCGCCGCTGCCCGACTGCACGATGTAGACATCCTCGCCGCGCACGGACTCGCCGATCTCCACGCTGCAAGCAACGGCGTGAGTACTTACGGCGGCCGGCGCCGGTTAGGTAACGCACCATGTCTCCAGGTTGCTGAACTTCTTGGTGACGACTTTGCCCAGATCGATGCCGAGCCGGTCGACGATGCGCTGCGCGAGGTCGGGGTGCGACGTGCCGCTGAACACCTTTATGTTCGGCATCCTGCTGTGGAGTAGCTGGCTGGGCCGCTCTATGTTCGCCCTCAACAAGCTCTTTGCTCGAAGAGGCTCAGATAAGACGGGCATCACTAGAAAACACACGGCGGTTAGCGCGCAGGCGCGGCAGAGCCGGTGACCTTGGGCGGTCGCCGCGCATAGGCGGCGGCCGCGACCCGGCGCGGGGTGCGCGCCCGGCTGCGGCTTGCCACACACGTACCTATGCGTTACAATTTACGAAACGCGCCGCCCGCGCATCCTCAAAAATCAAATTAAGGACAAACCCCGCAATGACACTTACTGTTGAAGGACACAGTTGCCAACTTCGATACCTACCGACCCAAATGAAATGGTTAATTATGGAACTTGATTACGTACGGCTTTTGCCGGAAAATCTGTGGAAGTCAGCCTTGTGATATTCATTTTCATTCGCAGGATAACGTGCGCTCGGTTTAAAATTAGCGATAAAAGTGCTTCGCCCACTTATATAATTATTGGGTACTTCCCCGGCTTCAAGAATACGAGGGTCACTCGATAAATAAATCTTTTGTCAATTTCAATGAACTTAAAAAGTTCGTTACTGAATTCTATATGTCTGTCGGTCCGTCACAACATTTGAGATTTTTTAAAATTTGAAAATGGATTCTTATAGGAAATTTTATGCTGATTTCGAATTCGAAATTAAAAAATTTCTATCTCGAATAGTTTCGATGTTCGACTTCGTTTCGGGAAAATTTTCGACATTACGATTTTAAATGTGATTCTTATAGGAAATTTTACGCTGAATTCGAAAATGAAGTCGAAAAAATTCTATGTCGAATATTCGAATTCGTTCTCGGATTGCTTACAGAGCAATTTTCAAGTTCGTTTGGTTCTAAAATTTCAAAGGAAAAACTTACTGATGTTTCCAAATATCAGGAACAAATTTCATTAAGTTTTTATTAAAATAATTAAAATTATTTAAAAAATTAAAAGAAAACGCTTTTTATGATTGATTTTGTTGAAAAAGAAATTATGAAAATTACAGAGCAAAAGCAAATTTCAATGGAAATTGAAAAAATTTGACCACTAAAGAAAACAGAATATGACAATCAGCACTACAAAGTAAACCTACACATGAAACTAGTTAATACCAGGGAAAAAAAGGAAACCATTAAATTCTGTTTAATAATAGATACCCGAATAGGACAATTAAAGCTTACCACCACGACAATTTAGTAGTTCAAAATGAAACAACAATATAAGCCAAACAGACGGAGAATACAAGATGGAATTTTCAGACTGAATAAAATTTGAATACAAATAAAGAGGAATAAAAATGAGATGGAAAGTGAAAGTAAATGTACAAATAAAACTAATTTAAAGTGCCTGAAAAAAACCCCTCTGTACCCAAGGATAAATTAACGAAACCATGTATAAGTACGACAAACAATCAATGGTATGATGGTTATAACATCCAATTATTATAATAATAAATCATAATCCGAAATAGATTTGAGCAACGATGGATGGAGAATAATGTTAAAGCTAAGAGCCAAGAAAATTCTTAAAGGGTTTCTACCACTATTAAATGAAATCAAAAACAATTTACACATTAATAAACGGACGTCAACTCCTGAGTTTTCAAATGAGCTTATCAAGGTTGTGTGTATGACTTAGTTGTGGAAAAAACTTTTGTCTATGACAATTCTGTTTAATATACAGGTGATCACCGCTCGGATAGTATGTTAAAGGTTGACCATCCACTTGAACAAATTTAGTAATTCATCTTCATAATTTATTTTGTCACAACTCATCCCACGTGGAAAAAAGGATGGAGATCTTTTTCGTCGAGGACTGAATAATCTTTGCAACTTTAAGACTAGTAAGAGTATAAACAATGAGATAGCAATGTGTCTTAGACAGTGTTTAAGGGAATAAACTGGAGTTTTTTAAGTGGCCGCCTGAATAAATAGACCCCCCCCTCTGTTTCCCAATATTATTTATTTAACGAACCTTTCACTAAGCAGTGCCAATTTGTAATTTTCTTACTAACACAATGATTCCTATTTTCGAAATAAGGCGTTTTTTGAGCAACTTTTACTAAAATGTTTTCATCCTTATAATGAGCTTAGGTAAGTCCTTAATCTTGACAATTTATTTTATGACTATCCTACGTATAAATTGAGTGCAATAAGAGCCAATTTAATTATTCATTATTTTAACAATTTAAAAACGGTTCATTTTTTATCAAATGTATGCTTATCAAGGTTTTGTAGTTATCCTTACTAAAAGTGAGTTTGCATGTTTCGTCTGTGGAAACGTCCATATTTATGATTGCCTAGTAATCGCACAAAGTATTGCAAAATTATTATTACTCAAATTGGTGCAAGAACTTCTGTTGACTTAATATTTTATAAAAGTTCCGACTTTTGTTATTGGTATATTGCGTTAAAAGGATGAAGCAATGAAATGGTTGAGATCATTATTTCATTGAAAAAATGACGTAGTGCAAACGTGTTGTTTGTTGGTGCTACTGATCTATTATCTATTTTATCCATACAAGAGGTTAGCAAAGGGCCGCTTTTTGCCCATAGACTTAACTAACTCGGAGATGACCAGAGATTATTGCCGGATCGGAATAAACGATTATTGCCACGTTAAAGTGGTTTTTTTTCATGTATATCCCTCAAAGAATTAGCTGCCGAGCTCCGAACCACTCGGAGCTACGGTAGCTTAAAATAAGTGTAAGGAATGCACAGGAAAGTCGACCCGTATTCTATTCTTGATTTCTCCTCATGCCAAATGTTCTATGCAGAGAATTCCTATCTAGTACAATTTTTTTCGGAGCTGGGCAGCTAATTCTTTGAGGATATACATGAAAAATCCCCTCTTTAACGTGGCAATAACCGTTTATTTCGATCCGGCAATAATCTCTGGTCATCTCCGAGTAAGAGGATAGAACTAATATAGAACTCAAAATTACCTCTTTTGGGAATATTCATTTGCAACCGATAATCTTTTCTTCTTCTTCTTAGTTCGCTTTCTTCTGTCGAAGGTTGGCGATCCATCTGGCAATCATCGTTCTAGACACCGCTGCTCTGAAAATTTCTGTCGAAGTACAGCCAAACCATTCGTAAGTCCTTTAATCAGGAGTTTTGTCGACTTCCAACTGATGTTCTGCCTTGTATTTTTCCTTCTATTATTAGTCTGAGTAACTCATACTTCTCCCCTCTCATTATATGTCCCATATATCTCGTTTTTCTCTCTTTAATCGTGATTGGAAGTTCAAGAGGTTTCCGCATTCGAGCAAGCACCTCCTCATTTGTTATTCTTTAAACCCAGGATGCACCTGTATGGGTACATCTCAAATGTCTCCAGTTTTTTCTCGGTTATTGGATCCAGAGTCCTTCCTTCACATCCATAGAGCAGAACAGAAAATATGATCATGCACACTCTGAGCTCTAGGCTGAGTTCGCGCGTTGTAAAGAACTGGTTCATATTTATAAATGCTTTCCTTGCTTGCTCAATTCGAGATCTAATTTCCCTTCTTGGGTCGCTCTAGCTGTTAATACTTGTCCCCAGATATTTAACCGTTTTCACTTGTTCTATAGTATTGCCATTTATTGTTAAATTAGCATCTATGTTCCCTTCTGCAAAAACAAGCAACTTAGTTTTAGGTATATTCATATGGAGGCCATGGCTATTCATTATATTTACTATGCGGTCTATCAGTAATTGCAATTCGCCTATGTTTTCTGTTATTATTACGGTGTCATCCGCATATCTAATGTTGTTTATTATAGTAACGTTTACCTTTATACCTTCCATAATGTCATCTAGAGCTTCTTTGAAAATAGTTTCAGAGTAGATGTTAAATAATAGTGGCGACAAAACGCAACCTTGTTTAACTCCGTTCTTGATTACTGTAGTTTCTGATGTTTCATTTTCAATTCTGACTGCTGCTGTTTGATGCCAGTAGAGTTGTGATATAATTTTGATCTCCTCTTCATCGATACCAGTTTTGTTAAGGATTTCTATAAGTTTGTCGTGTTTTACGCAATCGAATGCTTTTCGATAATCGATGAAACAAGCGTATACGTTTATGTTAATATCTCTACACCTCTGTGTCAGCACGTTTAGCGAAAATAGTGCTTTGTGAGTACCATAACCATTCCTGAACCCAAACTGTGTTTATCAACTTGGGAATCGCATTTTTTATAAATACGTGTGTGCATAATTCTCAAAAAGATCTTGATGACCTGCGACATCAGACTAATCGTTCGATAGTCGTCGCAGGTTGACGCATTTGCCTTCTTCGGTACAAATGTTGATTTTAGCCAATTGGAGGGTATAATACTTGTTCTACGAATATTATTAAATAACAAAGTTAGTATATCCAGCCCTTGCCCTCCTTATCAGCTATTAATTACATCAGCGTGACAGTTATCCGGGCCAGTCGCCTTTTTGTTTTGTGCTTTGATCGCGTGAATTACCTCACTTTGTTATATTCTTATAGTCTAATAATTTCCATTATACAGAGTGGGGCAGAATGGTATCAGGGTGGTGGAAAATATTTAATTAGACCCACGTAGTTTTTTTTATGTCACTTTTGCAACTTGCGTTTGATTGAAATTCGATTTTGTTGTGGATAAGGAGCCTCACAAGTATTGCTACTGTAATGAGAAGGAGAAGAAGAACATGGGTACAGTAAGATGATCTATTTCGTAGTCTCTGAGTTGATCTGCACGCAAACATCCCGTCGATCTTAACTTGTCTAGTCATACAAAGACCTTCGTTTTCATCCATGCAGAATGGTTGTACAGAAACTTTTTGAATATAATTTATAAAATTGCCTGTGGAAACTACATACGTACCATATGACGTAGTTTTTTCTTTGCTGACTGCATTTTCACTTGCCAAGATGCGTTAATAAACAAAATTTTCATATTGGATTGCTAATAATCCACAGAATGTTCATGAAAGATCTCTCCACGGTGAACGTCTCACTGTTTGGAGTGCGATGACTAAAGTTAGGATCATTGGTCCTTTATTTTTTGAGAAGGGAGGCCAATGTGTTACTGTCATTTCTAATGGGTATGTGAAAATGATTTTTTCACACCTAATTTCGATGCACTCTATAGAAAATCTGTAGTTATAACAGAATGGAGCCACAGCTCTCAGAGCAAGAACTTCGCTTCAAGTGCTGCCTGAGACGCTTCTTTCAACACAGTAACGTCGCTTGGCTAGCGCGCTCACCGAATCTTGTCCCGTGTGACTTCTTTCTTTGGGGATATCTCAAGGTTGAGGTTAGAAAATGCAACACGCCGAGAAATCAGACGTATTTCTGAACCCATATTGGAGAGAGTATCGAAGGACACTATTTCTGTCCATCGAAACCATATCCCCTTGAACACATCGAAATGAAACTTACAGTTCTGTAGTTTCGCCCTGTTAAAATAATTGTATCCTCTTATCATATTTTTTTATATAGTATGTAAAAGATAAAAGGAGTTTTATCCCACACTGTACTTATATAAAAGTACTGAAACGGTGTTTTGTATCACTATTGTGATTGGCTAGGGAGAGAAAGAGAGGGGGGAGTGGAGTGAGAAAAGGTGAAGAGAGCCAAGCAGTGAAAGTACGTTAGAGAAAACTATCTATAGTATCTATCTCTCAAACAAAAAACTTTATCGGATAGCCAAATTCGTTGATACTATAAAATTACCTAATTTTTATATCAAGATGAAAATATAAAGTTGTCTTTAAAATTATTCAGAAAAGATGACACTGCTTCATAGAACACTCTTAATCTTCATATCCAATTTATACAATAGATAGTAGTTAAAGTTAAAAGAAATAAGAATATATTGTAACATATCTCGCACATGGTATTTTTTAAGTTTTTTCCTTGCTTTATAAAATGCTTAAAATTATTAGTTTTATGTTATCGTAATCGTTTCGTTATGATAATTTAGCTAATAAAGAAAACACCGGTATTTTTTGACAGGGAAATTGATCATCAGATGAAAAATGTTGTCACCACTGGTAGCAGATGAGAAATTGTCATGGTGATATGTCTTGCTGATTTTATAATGGCGTAGTTGATGATTAAGAATTTTTATCCATTGCAGTTAATAAATCTCTAAGCTGATTTACTGCAATTTAAAGGTTTTAATTTCTACTATTATTGGTGTTGATGTTATTCTGCAATAGCATTATCGAGATTAATATTCCGTTGAACTTCCTTTACCATCATACAATGCTTTTCCGTTTGGAATTCTGCTTTGTCGCTAGAGATCTGTGGTTTCTTGGTTATGTATTGTTTAATAATTTTCAATAGACTGTCCCAATAATGGTGAAAGTCGAATGTCTGCTCCTTTTTCTTGGATAGTGCTTGTACTTACTTATATGTAATTCTATTTGTGTCGACGCGTACAGCTTCCGATACTTGGATTCGCTTTACTTTGCTATTGCCACTCGAATTCCCTAGCTGCCACGGCGCATGATATTTATACAGCTCAAAACCGGTTTCCAGAATGTATGCCGAGTTTCTAACAAACATCTGGAAATTTCCTATTGTTTGAGCCCCGTACCTGTACTCGGAGCGCGGCTGGATACCTGAAAGACGTTATGTGCATTGTTGGTGCGTGATGTCTAGCGGCCACTCGCTACCGGAGGCGTTCGGAAATTCGTTACAATATTTTGGCATTTACAATATTATCACACAAAACTAAATGTAATGTGCCAAAATATTAAATGATATCCCACAGCATTCTGCGAAGTCCTCCATATTTTATAGTCTGGTTTGAACGAACGCCTCCATACGCAGTTTGAACTACTGTTCTGTGGGAGACCTTAACATCCTCTCTTACTGCTGTTTGTCTTGTTCATTTCTTGGGTCTCGAGAGGCAGAGTCTTCGCGGTGCTTCCTTTAAATTGAATAATAACGCAATTCGCTGTCGACAAGTGTATTTTTAAAAACGCATTTATTCATTGATTAGTCTAGTCTGTAATACGCCTACGGCTGAAATTCTATAGATTTTGTATTCAGATAAGCGTGGAATGGCTCAAATAATACTAAACTGTCTTCAGATGTTTAAGAATGTTATTCAGCTGCAGGTAGGTTACCCTTTTCCGCAGAATTTGCTTTATCGCTTTGAAATACCAACTTTTACTTACTGTTAGTGTCTATTTTACTCTGACGCCCTAGTGTAACAATAGAACAAAACTGTAGGTTTATTATTTATGGATTTTTTGTTCTTTAGAAAACAAAATAGCATGGAAGGGATTATTTTTTGCCTACTCGGAGCAGGACATGCTGCAGGCGTTAGAGGAACTAAGAACTGATCGCAATAAAAAACTTTGTCGCTAACAAATATACTAAGTACCTTACGTAATTCTACAGCAAAGGTTGAATAAACCTGCAAAGCTTGCAATTCATAGCGAAGTGGCGAAGCACTAACGTTGACCTTTGTCCAATCAGTTTCAAAATCACTAGCAAACAAGCCTTTTTGGTCGCCTGTCGATTGGTGAAAACAGAATTTGGAAATTCCCTGCCGTTCTCGAGTTTTTGCTCGGACGGACGGACAACATGAAGTTAGTAAGTGACTCCGCTTCGCTTCGCCAGTTAATAATAGCTTAGGGACAACATTGTCAAATAGATATTATGAATACTAAACAAAAATACCGCTAAATGAGAAAGCACTTATTGAAACAGTGAAAGGCATTTTTGATGACCATATAAGAGGGGCACATTTTATTGAAAATAAGTCAAAATTCAACACGTTCCATAAAACGGCAGTCGGAGATAGCTAAACGCCATTGAGCAAAATATTCGTATATGGCAGGCAGACCAATTTTATGAGTATTTGAAGAACAAATTCGTACCTAATATTTTTAACAATTCTAAAAAATATTGAACTCTCAAACAACGTGCCCAAAATGGATATAGTTTTGGATCTGCGGGTTGCAAAAAATGTGCATAGCATAATGAGTGGTTCAAAAAAAAAGAAAACAGAACTGTGCTGCTGACACTGAATGTTTCAAGTATTATCGCCAACAATTGTTTCAGCAATATTAATGAAAAATGAAAGATGTAGAGAACTACAATGCGTTCAGTGAATACGTATAGTAATAAAACAGTCAAAAATTCCCGCTCATTTTAAATAACTATCCGTTATTGACCGTTTTTAAAAAGTGTGGGTATTTCAGTAATCAGGTACGCATTGACCCATTTTTGGGCACTCGTGTATTAGTGCTGCGCCTAACTTGTTGTGGTTAGTAGTGGCAATTTCGTTTGTATTTTACTATTAAAGATAGTGGGCATTGTAAAAGTGAGTTTTTAAATTTGATACTGTTTAACGTAAAAAGATAAATATACAATATTGAGATAAATGCTATAATGTAAACCTGGCTTCGGCGCACATCTTTCTGCGTTTCGGGGGCGGTTTAGGGGTATGTTATGACGATTTATTACTATATGTATTCACTGAACGTATAATAATATCCTAATTTCGGTGTCGGCAGTTCAAAAACTGGGAATTCCTATGTGCCGTACCTTCTCTGTGTTTTATCGATGGACACAAATTTCATTTTACTTCTCAAGCAGCTATTCTTTACCTAAAACATCAAATATTTTTACTCACAATACGCCAACACAACCCAAATTTTATAGTTAGCTAATATTTTCGTTATGAAATATTAAAATTCAAGTGGAAAAAGATTACTACAACCTTGGAAAGGAACTACTGTTTGATTTCATAATTTACCCAACAGATTGTGAAAAATATATTTGATAAGTACAAGGTGGTTCAAAGATGACCGGGACTGATCTGTGTGCAGACAAGACGCACTATGCAGCAGCTGTGCGACCTTTAGAGACTGGAGCCACAATATCTATCCTCCTTCCTGCTCAATTTAGAACCTGTTCAGTCTTGTTTGAGGGTTGCTAGAGTGATGAACGAACAGCAGGTACCACGCAGCGTGGAACAACGCATTATGAACAAATTCCTCGTTGGAGAAAACCCTCCGTCCACTGCAATTCACCAAAGACTCTAATAACAGTATGAGAAAGAGTGTCTTTCACGGACCCGTGTGTTTGAGTGGTGTAAGTGCTTCAGAAAGCGCGTGAAAATGAACCACATGAATTTCGGCCGCAAACATTGATCGTGCATATGCGCTTATTCGTGAGAATAGGCGTAGTATTATCAAGGAACTTGGAGTAATGCTGTCCATCACAGTTGGTAGTGTAGAAGACATCGTGAAAATCGCATGCACTATCGCAAGGTGTCCCAGTCATCATGCGAGTGGCGGCATACCGGTTCTCCGAAATCCAAGAGAGAGCGGGGGAGCCGTTCGGGAGGAAAAGTGATAGCAACGTTCTTCTAGAATTGGCAGGGGGTTATCCATGTAGACTTTCCGACGAGTGCCAGAATAGTCAATGCAGCTTATTATTGAAACCACCCGTCAACGTGTAGGAAAAGATCCGATCCAAGTGGAAGACAAGTGGAAAGCCTTTTTCTAGACAATGCACGCCCCCATACCAAACTTGTATGACTTGCATCCTTTTGACACAAATATCGTTGATGAATCCAAATATATGACCTACACATCAAGAAACGAACAGTGAGTTAAGCCTATATGGTTCTTCACTCAGAATCTACTATTCGTACAGATAATGCACAAACATGACAAGGAGGAGAATTCAACTGTAACCTAATTGTGGTCTCGAGAAAACTGCAAACCTACGTAATACCAAGAAGGAAATGGGAGACTAGAATTGTGGAAAATAAAGAGAGTAAGAAAAATGCCAGAAGCGAAAGTATTGAAGAAAAACAAAAAGACCATAAAAGAAAACGTAAAAAGCAAAGAGGCTGCAGAAGAAGAAGTAGCAAAAAAGAGACTTGAGAATAAAAGTAAAAAACGAAAATATCTTTTGTGAACTTTGTAGCGTAGTCTATAGAAACCCTAGGAAAGAAGAAGAGAAACAAAAAAAAACTTTGTCATGCTGTAACCAGTACGTGATGGTTGTAGTACTACAAGAATAAAAAAAACACCAAGAACCAGTTAAAAGAGAATGAAATAAAAAAGGAAAGTAAAGCGGAATTTGAAGAAAATAATTGTTTCTAAGAAAAAAGAAAAACCAGTTGAGAGTTTTTCTGGGGACGTAGATAAATCGGAATGTTAATTGGACTTGCTTTCCTCTGATGACTTTTCTTGGACTGGAGAAAAAGAGAACTTCTGTCTTGTTTTACAAATCTATCGCACTGAAGATATTCAAAAAAGCAGGAAGACTACCACGCACCACATCTACGTAGTACACAATAACTAGTGCAAATATCAAGCAAAATTTCTTCGTCATCATGACACATTACACGTCTTTATCTCCTAAGGGTGGATGACATCGATTAAGTGTCCGAGATAAACTTCGAGTTATTGAAAAACCCGGGACCTCAAGAACGTCACGACTATTAGGTTCACCGTAGACCTGATCTACCAACATCAAATTGCATTAGATCAGAACAAGTTATTTTATTCTCCCTGTGTTAAAGTGCTATATTTGTTTCTAGCCTAATGTGGTATTGCTCTTTTTGGCAACGGTGTGGGTTATGGCTATAATGGCGCAGTTAAAGTATCACAAAGTATCATCATACCTGCAAGAGATTATCAGTGGATTTTGAAATTCGAATTTTAATTTGTAATTCCTTTTCGTGTCGTTAGTTCACGCCTCGCAAACAATGCCTGAAAAAGCAGTTGCTGCATTTGAAAATGATGAGAAATCCCGGAAATCAGCATTTTATGAAGTTCTTGCAGAAGGAAAATAACGTTGACAACATAGCATATAAACTAAATTATGAGTTGAACTACATTTTGTTTGCGAGAAAAAGTTCATTATGATCTTAGCAAAACTGAAAAAAAGGTTTATGCTTTTACTGTCCAAAATGAATCAAAATTCCCAAAATATTAGGAAACGACCAAACCAGTTGGTGTATATTGACTGAGTATGCTGAAGACAACTTTAGCCCCATCCATAAATTCTACAACAATAGAAAGGCAGTATACAAATTTCAAAGAAACAAACTATGAACCAAGTGTATACTTTAGATGAGATGACCAAACGTAGAAGACAATAGGAAAAAAACCAGACAGAATAAGTGATATCGGCGGAGAGAGGAACACTTGTTACTGTATGTTGTTCTTTTAAATATTATTATCAACTGTCTTCTGCTATTTATGGAGTTTCCACACACGCTGAAATTGTCAACATTAGTTTGATCAACAGTGCCATTTCCTTAACAATTCGTAAACATTTCCAAGTCCCCTAAAATGTTTTATTTTTCTTATTCATGGTAACCATGAAGTTAGCATGTTAAAGGTGCTCAGGAAAGCGTATGTTGAAGCATTCACTCTGAAAAATTGACCAAAACTAAAACCAGCAATAAAGCTTGCATATTTACTCAAACCACCTGAAGTACAAATAGCACCATCAGCATTTGAAGTTTCTCGTTGAGATTAGTCCAAATCCATTAACATCTAAATGTTGGTAGGTGGAGACTCTAACCACTCAGGATTTATTTCCATTACCCAAAGTAGAGAAAGGGAAAGAAGGAACTGCACGGATAAAAGGAAAATAATAAAGCAGTAATATTAATAAGTATACCAGTGAAAAACAATTTGAAGTTCAAAGAGTGCCAACATGGCCAAATAAACAGAAAAGAAACAAAGCAGAAAGAGGAAATGTTTAAAACTTTCGGAAAGTAGAATTCAAGGAAGAGAAACAAAATAAATGAGGCGATAATGACGCAATTTCTGACTCTTTCCCTGTTTGTGAAATTGATGATTGGTAGTACTTCCGGAAATAAAGGTAACACAGAACATGCCATTCAACCCAGTGACCAAGTTGACTTTTTACAAATAAATCGTTGAAACTTACTGTTTTTTTGGAAATTGACGAAATGGCATTTGTTTTTAATAATGATGCTGCTAAACCTATCCCGGTACTTTAAGATTTTAAAATGTGCAAAATATTGGCGACCTGACAATTTTTTGAATAGGCCTAAGCTAAAGACTTTTTCTTCCACACTTTTTTAATTAATCTCTAGTTTTGTTCCTAATTTTCTACTTATTAGGAAGACTAAACATTTTAGTTTATTCCTAAACGTAATGTTTCAAGGCAATAGCAATACTATAAGTTGAAGTTATTGTGCAGTGACATTTTCTTCCAAAAGACTCCTGCCTTTAAATCCAAAAGTCAATGTTATAAAACAGAGCTCTGAACAGCCGAATATATCCGACCATAGCCGAACATACCTGAGCATAGTCGAACATATCTCAGCAATGCCGAACATACTCAAATATAGCCGATCTGGACCACTATAAACCGAAAATGCCTTTCAAAATCAGTGACGAACTTTTACAATTAATATAGTGATTTGCAAGAAAAACGATGAGGCTACAGTACATGCATAAACTCAACAAAATTTTCGGGCCTTTAAAAACGCATACGGACAAGTAGAAATATTATCCGGCTAAAATGCCTACGCGCTTCTCAAAATTGAGGAAAATTAGTGCAATTATTGTTTTTCTATTAATTGACAAAAGTAAGCAAAATATCATCGAGTTCTAAGTATCAGAAATGAGACTGTTATATATAAAAATTCAATTTCCTTTTTTCTTAGAAATATAAGAATATCGCGACCTATTTCGTTATCACCTTACCGATTTTAAAAATGAGGAAAAGTACATCTACCGGCATTTCTACGATAGGCCTGCTATCTTGGACAAATTTGTGCCTACAGCACTTATCTGGGTTTTGCAACAGGTTGTTTTTGTCACCTTACTCAACCATTACTGTAAGATCTATTTGTTTGCGTTAAACTTTAACTTTTAATTTAAATTTTCAACAGAAACAATTATGCAATGTATGTATTAGAACAGAAAATAGATATAACAATTGATTCGACAATTATACGAGGTTGATTTGATGAGTACCTCAGTATGCATACTCATAGATGGTGATAGCTACGTTATACATGTGATCATACAGTTTCCTTCTTATATATTAATCTTTTGTGGTTACAAATCACTCAGACACTGATTCATTGTTTGAAATTGCTTCTAGTGAAAATCGGAATTCGTGATGAAATTAAATTCCCTTTTTTTGGAGAAAAAAATAACGAAAAAAAATACAAACCGATTACGTCATGTCATTGCTATAAAACAGTTCGAGGAAATTAAGTGCAGCAGAACAATGTAGCAGATGTCTTGGAGGTTAGAAAACAACTGTTGCACCAGAAATCATAGTCATAGTCCACGATATGGTTTTGATCAACAGGTAAGTGAAGGTGTGCAAATTAGAAGAGGCTAAACCAAAAAATAATTCAGGACAAAGAAGACATTATATCAAATGATTGTCACTAGAATTTGTCAAAACAAACAACTATCGCGTTTTCTTTACTTTAAAACGATGTCAGATGTAACCAGTTTTCATATGCTCTTGTGTTTGATTATACTGCCTTTGGTATGTGAGGGTTTTTGGTAATCATCTGTTAATGAGCTTGTTAAAAACGTGAAGGAATTGCGTTTTGAGTATTCGTTACGCATGATTTTTAAATGTTTTTAGGATTGCTTAATTTTACCGTGGCTCATGTTTTTACCGTTGCTAAGCAGTTAATTTTTGATCAGACCGTTCACAATCTAAAACATTAATTGGACTCGCACCATAAAACTATATTTAACATACTTACAATTAGCTAAATCACCAGTTTTAGTAGTCAAATATTAATATTAATGTTCTAGAACCCTCAATGGAAGATTTGCAAAACGTCTTCTAAAAAATTCACTTAAATCTACCCAAAACACCTTGCATCACAATATCTGTAGAAAATCTTCTATCTTATCTTATATCTACACATTTGAACAGAAAGTAAACAAAGAAATGTGGCGTGGTTCTCTGCTTATGATTTACACAAGGAGGTCCTTGCGTAGTAAACAAAGACAGCCTATAAAATTGAACGGCGACTGATAGAAAAATTTGACGTGGCGATGCTCTGAGCTTCTGATTTACACGAGGAGGTTCGTGCGTTCGTGCACGCACATCAAGGCGGCCACGGCTGTCATCGGGCCGTTGCATTGCCGTACGCAAAAAGCGTGTCTGCGACGGCTATTTGATTTGCTTCCGCCGAGCGGAGGTAAGTAGTTCTTACGGGCGGCTTATGCTTACGTCCATTATGAATGGGCGCTAAGTTAAATTGTTCCACGTTTCCGATACAGGGAAAATTCCGAAATAACTAAAAATTTATACGTTCCCACCTTGCAAAAATTTGAGGGAAGGTGGGTGAATAATTGTCAGCCTAGGACGCCAAAATACCTTTTGGCGGGCAACCCCTTGTAATATTATATTCAACAAAAACATGGTTTCATTTAGATTGATCTTAAGTTGTTATCCAAAATTAGTGCGTAAAGGCCAACTGAGCCCATTTGCTCGATTTGTCTTATCACAAAATAAAAAATAGCTTTATAAAACTCATAAACTAGGAAAATGCTTTCAGTTTTTGCCATCATTAATTGACAGGAAGACGTTACCTACAACTAACTACATGTGTAGCATTTAACAGGCCTTTTAGGTCCATAGCTTTGATATTCTTCTCCACGCTCTTCTAACCGTTCCTTTATCTCTCAAATTTTGAACGCCTCTATTCCGTAGGTTTTTCTCCACTGCCTTCATCCATCTCTGCCTCTTCTACTTGTTCCATCCCCTGTCTCGTGAAAATATTTTTAACTATTCTTTCATCGTCTAATTTGTTAATGTAATCTATCCTTTTGATTCTTTGTGCTTTCGCAAAGTTCGTTATCCATGGTTCTTCATATAGTACTATTCACTTCCACATTGTTTCTTCTTTTCCAACACATTCACGATCTTTCGCTTCGATACATTAGTCTTAAAAATGTTTATTCCCATATCTCTAACTTTTGATGTTCACTCTTATTTAGCAGCCATGTTTCACTCGCATAAGTAACAGTTGGTCTTATCATAGTATTGTAAATACACACCTTTGCGTTTCTCGAAATTTCTTTGGCTCTCAATACGCTTCTATGTCTATATCTGCGTAGACCAAATATTGATGTGGTTTATTTAGTATGACTCCTGTTCTATTTGTGCCTGCTTTTCTAATTATTTGTTCCATACATATTAAATAATGTAGCAGACATTGGGTCATCTTGCTTTAAGCCATTTAGTACGCTAAACTTTTTTGACTGCTTCTTAATCCCCTTTTTTATAAAACGGTGTTATAATTGCTTTGTTTTACTCTTGTACCATGGTCTCTAATCTCCATATTTCCATAATTCCTTGGGACGCCCGCGTGATCACCTCATCACTCTCATATTTGATTAGTTTTGTACTGACATTATTCTTTGTCTTGTTCGTTCCTATATACCTCGCACGTTTCCTTGTCTTTCAGGTATTAATGTACTTCGCTTTTCTTCTTCAACAGTTGTTTCTAATATATTTTCCTCAGCCCCTATGACCTTTATTTCTTTGTTTTTACAAATTATAATTTTGTGTGTGTATTCTTTTCCTGACAGAAATTCCGTTTTTCCTCTCTTTGATAATTTTACCCTACTCTTTTTATCTCTGCTTCTTGATATAATCTTTTTACCCTTCGACATGTTCTCTTGGTTTATCTTAGTATTATTGTTTCCCATATTACTGTAAGGTTTGCTTCAGTATTATCCTGCAACCATCTCAATTTGGTTTTTCCCATCCTCTCCATAGCTGTCTTGCATTCATCATTAAACCGTGTCTTATTTTTGCTTTTTTGCTCGTCTACTTTTCCACTAGATTATCTTATTTCTTTTTTGTTGGTTTTGTATTATTCAAACTATTACATTCTTGCTTAATAGTGTACTAGCCAACTCTTTGTTTCATTTCACTTTGGATTGGATCTTCCACATTGCATCTATTTCGTCCCTTAATTCTTTCTTCGGTTACCTTCTTCATTCAATTTTATTCTAATCAGGTAGTGATCTCTAACTTCTTAAATCCGTGATTAACTTATCAGGTTGATTGTATATTAATATATGAGCTATTTAATTTTCAATATTTCTTTCTGCAAGCCTCCAAGCCCTTTATGTATATTCTTTTGCTGATACCATATGCTTGCTACCCAGATAACTTGAAACCACTCTCGTTACTCTTCTTATGTTTATTGTGCCTGCATATCGTTGGATACTATCTCACAAAACTCACATACTACATAAATAATAATTAATTTCCGCCACATGTGCAAAGCAGGGATTTAACTTTAAAAGATATTCTATTGTGGCCAAATCACCAAGATTTTTGATTTCGTACAACCTGATAATAATCAGTTATAGGTTTCAGTTCCTGTTGTTCTTTTATTTTACAAGAGCACCAGTCCAGCCGGTCCAAACCGCATCCAATCTTTGGTATCACCAACCCCCTTAAATCATAATCTATTTTAGGGCTTTCTGCTTACTAAGATACTTAAAGTTATGACAAGAAAGTTGCTGGTCATCAAATATGGAACGTTTTTTTTATTTGGTATTCGTAGAAGTTTATCTACTCTACTATGCTCTCGTCGTAACTCCTTTATATGGCCAAATTTCTTTTTAAAAACGAAAGCTATTCCCTTGTACATATGAAAATCCTGCTCTATACAGTAGACTATGAATATATTGACCAAAAAATAAAAAAGATCTTGCAATATTTTGGTCGTCACCCAAAATCAGACTTTTTTACTGTTAGCATAATCATTTTTAAAATCTTTGAAGCTCAAATGATCTTTCGGCAATTCAAACCCTGCAACGACTATTTTCGTGTTTGTTCAGAGAATTATTGTTTGTTTGTACGTACATAGGTACGAGACGCTTAATATGCACCAAGCTTATCTTACTATTGTCTTTGAAGATTCAGCAGAAGACCATGGCTCTTTTCTGGAGCCAAACTAAATTCCCCAGCTCAAATACTCCTTTCTTGCTTCTGATGTTATTCTGGTCTTTCATTCGGTCGCTAGCAATTTAGATGTTTCTACGGACAAGATTATGTACTGCAACCGGTTTTATTCTTAATCGGCTCATATAATTGTGTCCAACAAAACTTGCACTTCTGACAGCTTGCTTTCTAACTGTAGCTTACACGGTAGTCGAGGCTTTCTTCTAAGCATATCGCAGACTGCAGTTTGTTTAGTGTTCTCATGTACAGTAGGAATATTAGGATAAGTTGATATTTAGATATAATCTCTGTAAAGTATTTGTTTGTTGTTTAGTTTACTCTTTATATCATCTTAATGGTTCCTAATAATCTATATACCTCTAAAAAGAGCTGACCCAAATTGAATCCTTAATTTAAATGGATGTCCAAAGATATCCCAAAACGATTGAAAAGCTCTATGACATGTTTTAGCGATCGCGAGTTCTTTTTGTTTCTATACCAAGAACACTTTTCTCTATTTGGTGAAGTAATCCATGTAACAAGTATATACTGATTACCGTTGCAATATCTTTTTAATTCCAATGTGTCTTCTTAAAATACTATCGTACAGATGTCTAATACCGGATTCGCGGCACTAATAACTGCGACCTGAATTCAGTGTAATTGACATTCTTCAAAGTTCTTGCCAAAAGACTATCCTTTCACTTAAAGGAATTCCATTGTGCCCAATAAGCCTTTGCCATAGGGTTCAGCTAAAGTCTTTCCATGGTGGCTTTGGCCGTTAACACTTCTACGCAAACACTACTTTTAATTCCGGCTTCTGCGGCAACCATCAATCGTCAGTTGCTATTGGTCTGGGCAATTTGTAGTCGACTCCTTCAGTTGATAAAAAAGCGGTAACTGATACCAACTCGGTTTCCTTGTCAAAATTGTACTGTTGCAGCTGCTCAATCTGTCTTGTCAATTCTCCTTGCAGGTTCTGAAATTATAGGAGCTATTTTAAGGCAACATGATTAGTTCTTAGTAGAAGTTTTGTCGCTGACTTTCACAACTACTAACTTTCTTGGCGTTACATAGCAGTTTTTAATCAATCAAAATTATCTTCTCAGGTGTATTTGCGTACCTTCTCGGTTAGCTTGATCGGCGGCTTCGCAATGTTAGCGACAAATGTTCAAGACAAACCATCTGTAGTATGTACGCATACCAAGAAAGTTACGAATTTAATGTTTATTTCTTAGTAGGAACCACTCTTTTACTGCTTTGGTCTGATCCGGATTGAACACCATCCCTTTTCTCTTGACTCCATGTGGCCTAAGTACTTCACGTTTTTTCCGGGAAAGTTAGTTCAAATTAGCATTTCGTAACCACTGAAACCCTTCTCCAAAATTCCTTGAATTCTCCTCAAAAGATTTGTCGGCTACGATTACATCATCCAAGTACACAAGATGCGTCGGGTATGTTACTCCTCGTAATATGATTAATATAAGACTCAAAAGTTGCATGGCTCAAACAGCCATTTTTTCTTCGGTCCCATTCCGACTTGTCAAGGGCTGCTCTTCAGATCCAATATAAAAAACCACTGCGATCCAAAGAAAGTATCTAACGTATCGTTAATCCTTGGTAAAGGACAGCTATCCTTCTTGCTGCATTTAGCTTATGGTAGCTAACTCAGAACCGTGTTGTCCTTTCTTAACTAATACAATCGATGATGTCTATAATATTCCATAACTCATTGATTCGCCATATCAATAATAATATCGGCTTCTTTATGTCTCGTTATCAGAAGACGTCTTGGGCGTTGTCGTATCAGTTATGGCAATTTTTTTTATGATTTTTCGTTGGGAGTGCGCACACCAATGATAACGGATGACGTCGACATTTACAGGCTATTACAGGATTTTTCTTTATTTTCATAGGTTTTGGATTCATCATTCTAACAAGCACAATATTCTTTTTTCCTCTTTAGATTTTCTATTTACCCATTGATATATAGGATGCTTGTATCTCTAAAGGATGCAGCTTGACAGTAATTAGAGGGTTATGCTTTTCAAAATCGACCAATTCAACCTAGTTTTTGGACGACTTTTCCGGCTTAATAATCTTCTGCAATCACGTCGCATCGTAGCTTCCGTCTTCTTGAATTTTTCGCGTATTTCTTCTTTATTGTCAAGCATGAGCTATTGGGTGATGAAGCTTTTCTTGGGGGGGGGGGGGGTTGATCTAAACATAACGACTGCTACATGACGTTTTTCCTAAGTCCGTTTACAAATATTTATATGGCTAATTTTCCCGGATGTGGTTGTAGCTGTACCAATCGCGTAACAGATTTAAATTCTTGCGAGCTATCTTCAGATTGCTAGACGTGGTTTTAAACTTGTGCATCGCAATACCCTATCTCTAATCGCGAAGCGAAGAGCCTGCGGTGTTTTTGTTGATTTTATAGTATAGCGTGTAGAACTTTCACAGTGCATTCGGTAAAAAGGTCGCTTTCTCTTTATCCGTCCATCCAAGGCGTTTTTTCTTCCAAAGTGAGAACATTTATCTTCATTGCCTTAAGATTTTCTATCGACAGTAACCCCAGATATCGGCTAATTAATTCTGTAGGGCCATTTCTACTTTAAGATTTCTAGCGCTGTCTGGGATGTTATTTTTTACAATTTTCCGTTATTTCAATTTTAGAATTCTCAGTCATCCTCTCTTCTAGTTCTAGAGCGTTCTTCAAACTTTCCTTCTAAGTTTTTGGTATGTTCTTCTGGATATACCCTCGATTCCCGCACTCATTTTCAATACTTCTAAATCTCCTTTTAGTTCTTCTTTTAGGTTTCTGAATTATTCCTCTAATAATCTTAAGGTTCTAGACTATTCTTCTAAGTTTCTCTCAAGGTTCTTTATTGAGTCATCTGACCTCTGAAGAGGCTAAAGAAGTCTGGGTTCTCGCCTTTGTCATTCAGGGTATGTTGCAGTTGCAATCTTTGCTGAAGTATGATTTTCTTTCTTGTCGCCTCTAAATCTCGTACTTCTAATACGCGATTTAGCTTAGTCACTTTCAGTTCGCGCAACTGTACTAATACTATATATTTCCACTGACCAACCTGATCCTCGAAGCACTTGAATCATTATACGAACTGTATATCAACGTAAGATTACTACACTGCTCACAATTCGCCCAATTTCCGCATATGAAAAGATTCACAACAAACTGCTCTCCATAATACACTACCCTTTTTTAGACAAATTAATTGTGCCATTCCTGTTCTAAAAGAACGGAGCCGACGAAAATCAACACCAGCTATTTTGCTTTAGGATGTTTTTGAATATCGGGTTGAACATTGATTTATTCTCTTATTCTACCGAAGTCTTTCAGATCTTCTTTATCACCATGCAGGACGTATAGGGTGGGGAAAAACGGTAGAAGTTATACAAAATTTATTTTTAATGGTGGTGTCCCCCATTTCCGATGCACTGAAAATCCTTCGATACTCTTTACACCAAACGTTGGGAAACATGCGTGATTTATAGCATTAGTAGATCTTGGAGAGTTCTAGGATGATTTTTGTAAACCTCACTCTTGAGAAGTCACACGGGGCGAGATTATGTGTGTAGGATGGTTAAACGACGTCAACGCGTTGAAAGATTAGGCGTTCAGGAAATATTTAACGCAGCACTTGCTGGGTGGACTGTGGCTCCATCCTGTTGTAACCAAATGTGGAAAAACTTGCTGAATCGTCGACTGGAAGTGATAGTACCACATTGACCTCTCTCTTCAAAAAAGTAAGAGCCAACAACACAAACTATACTCATCGCATACCAAATAGTAATACATTCACTATAGAGATATTCCGTGGGTTGTCATCAGTCTGATAACCAAAGTCTTGTTAATAAAGCATCCGACAAGCGAAAATGCGATCGGTAAAGAAACAATTACGTCCAACATTTCCATGCAATTTTGCCAATACGGAAAGCTTCTTTACAACAACCATCTTGTATGGATAAAAACGAAGGTCTTGGTGCAAAATTTGCCGTATAGTACGATTAAACAAGTGAAGAGAGCAGATAAAAATTGGACGTCTTTTTACATTGATGTTTTCTGGTGTTCGCATACTCCAAGGCCTTCCTCTCTCCTTCTTACTACAGAACCGGTATTTATGAAGTTCCCTATTCATAGCAAAATCGATTTTCGATCGGGGATGAAGGCCTGTTCGTCCACGACATATTGGCTACTAATGACTCTTACCCTTGCACCACCCTTCGTCTCATAAACATTTTTTTGAAATTATGGAGAGTTTTGTCTCATCCTGTATAATTAAATCTTTCTTATATCACGTTTATCTATCGACAGTTTATAAATGCGACCGTATGGTAAATTGGTAAATAATAGTAATTTGAGAAGCAGAAAGTCGGCAAGAATTTCTTCTTTTTTATACGATTACTTTGTTATCAGACACAGTCTTTCGTATTTCCACCAACTTTTCTGAATACGTTCGATTCAGGATCTCTTTTTCAATCCAAATGTCGTTGAAGCAGCGACCAAAACCATCAGAAGTTTTTTAGCAAAACTTTGACTACTGTTGAAATATTACTCTGTTGCAAACAATTAAGATCTAATAATTTCGATCTGCTTATCTACTAATACTTTAGTATCAAAATTAGAGTTAAAACGTGATTTGATAGATTCTGTTATTATGAAACTCGACAAAAAGTGACGGCGATTAGGATAGCTTGATTGTAATATGTTTCACAGTTTTTTTGATCTCGTCCGTGCCATTCACATATTTCTATTGACTTAAATATATCTCATACATAGTAATACAATACACGAGTTGCTGAGCAAAACTGGAATTCATATTCCAGAATAGGTCATCCGTTTTTTCCTTTGAACATTAATAAGTTGATTGAGGGTATATTTCATTAGCATAAAAAAGAAAGAAGAAAAGGAATATGAATTTAAAATGAAAATAAGTCTAAGTGTAGAAGACTACACGTTGTGAATGCAAAAAAATTAAATTAGAACCGCCAAAAATTTAAATTTAAATTACTTAATTTGAACTTAAATAAGCATGGAAGTAATAAAATAATTAAGATAAATTAAAATAAAAAAATAATTTAGAAATTATAATTTAAAAGTCTGTACATAGATGGCACACATTTTTTTATGCGGTTACGGACCTCATTTTCACTTCTGATTTTTTTAATTATATGGAATTCACATAAGTCAAAAATTATATTTTCATTTGAATAAAAATTATTAAAAAATATCTAATATGAGATTATACAATCCATTCTACTTTATCCCTGCCTCTGTACCGCATGGGTGCATCGACGCGGGCGATCTACAATTTGGTATTTTCGCCCCGCTAGTTGGCTGCGTTGGGACACAGAACAAAATCATCCTGCAGTCGCGGCTAATTTCATAGTAAATTACAAGTGAGAGTTCATCAAAAATTGTCCAAAATTCGCAATTGTAAATTACTAGCCGGAAAGAACTCGGAGCGGCAGCCTCCTTGTCATGTTTTTTGTCCAAGGGACGCACTGAGCACCACGAGAAATGGCGAACATCGCGGCGCAGCGCATAAAACGCGAATTCAAAGAGGTTATTAAGAGCGAGGAGGTAAGTTGGAGGCGCGAGGGCCGGGGCCGTCGTCGACGGCCACGGCCCCCTCGGCTAGCGCTCGGGGTACTTACGTTTGCCACCCTCTTCCTCGTCGGACATCGCGCGTAGCTTCCCCGCGGAGGGCTTCCACTGCTTATCGATTATATAAAGCGTCGTTGCGCCCCGCGCGGCTGCTAGAGGTTATCGGCAGCCTCTCGCGTCACTCGCTTGACGGACAACAAAACAGAAGTGATTGCTTAACTTGCAGGTTGCGAAATGCGCCATCAAAGTCGAGCTGGTCAACGACAACTACACGGAGCTGAAGGGCGAGATCGCCGGGCCCCCGGACACGCCGTACGAGGGCGGCAACTTCGTCTTAGAAATTAAGGTGCCCGAGACGTACCCTTTCAATCCGCCGAAGGTGAGTTTGTACACTTCGACCTGTCAGGATAAGTAAATTAGTGGTTTTTGACAGTGTCGTACAGCACATTTCCTGTTTTGATCAATTGTTGAATTGGCCCCAAGTCCATTTAAATCTGCAAGGATGTTTGAGGTTATGTCTGCATTTTGAAAATTTTGCTTGTAATGCAGTCACTAGGATGCAATGTATTTGCAACTCGGAAAATGATTTTGAAAACACTTCTGTTACAAATATTTACTGCATCAATTCACTATTATCAGAGAGCATTCAAGGCATGAATAACAATGCGTTAATTTAATTTAGTTTTTGGCAAATTTTTCAGATTTGTCCGACTAATTTTGACGAAGCAACGAAAACTACTTTTAGAAATGAGGAAAACAAGTTCATGTGTTCTGATTAATGTTGATTTCACTGCCAAAGTCTATCAACAGTACAGCCCTGAACTTCACTCTTGATACCATGTGGTATGATTGGTGACAGATCGTACAGGCCACCTTCATGCTGCATCACCAGAATTAAAACCTTCAGATGCTTCTGATAGGCATTGTAAAGGTCATAGATTGTGGGATTATTGTGGTAGAGGTCTTGAGCAGTGCTATAGCATCATGGAGATGTTAGTATCATAGGGGGGTGGTTTCTCACAATTTGGATTGTAGTGTCCAGTTCTGGGTGATTTAGAGTTTATTCATGCGCATTTTTGCAACAAATTGAGCCGCATGCATCATGTTGGAGTGGATGATGGTTTTATATATTGCCGGTATGTTTTTAGGTGAACATATTGAGCTTTAATCAGCAAGGGGGTCGTCAGATGGAAAACGGGATTGCCAAAGTTTTCTCGAGAGAGGAAGAATCAGACAAGCTGAATCATCGATAGCAGGTTGCGGTTGAGGCACCTTCCTTATCTATGTGAGAAAGATTATATCAGTGGTTTGCTGCTTGATGTAGCCTTCGATGGTGTGCTTTCTACCACCCCAGAGAAGAAGTTGAGCTGACTCTGCAGTCAGTTGGAGGTCTTCAGCAGCTATCCTTGGATGCCTATGCATACATAAGATTCACCATAGCCAGTAGTAACTAGCAGCAGTCCTGTAGAAATGTATTTTTCTCAAATTTAAGGAGCATATTGAAATCTCCAATATTCCACAGGCTCAGGTACTAGCAGAGTTAGAGGAACTGTTACCTCATGATGACTGATATTAAGTTATACCCACCCATTTCTCCCAACCTTGAGCTGTCAAGAGTTCTATTAAATTTGTAGCAGGAAGTACCAGGTAGTTCACATCTGCCTTGTGTAAAAGTTTGGCTGACATTTGGGTTCCTAGATGTTTGTCAAAATTGATTCAAAAATAGTGGATTATATTACCTATACTGGTGCCGGACTGCCCACTTAACGAGTGGTTTGAACGTTTGCGAGAAAATCTGGAACCAAATTAGTTATCAAGACTAAATTTGGTCTAATCTGAGCATGTTTCTACTGTGTTAAAACAATTTTAGGGCTGAGTTTATTTTTAAAATGTTATTTATTTTGGTTGCTTCAGAAGTCTGATCCCTGACTTTGAGGATGTCATCGCTATTAACTGAAGAGCAATGATCCCTGGCTTATTTTCAATGTCACACATATTGCAGTATATTTCTGGTCACTTTTAGTGTTATGGTATAAATAATGTAGAAAAGATTTTTAGATCTACCACACCAAGGAAGAACACTATCCATTTAGATGGTGATATGACATCCTATGATCTCGCTATAAGCTTCAAAGGATGTTGCTAAGGGATTTTGAAATGTCTTGATTAAAAAGCACCACAGTTTTTAAAATATTTGAATGTCACTGCATCCTCCAGTTTTATTATATATAAATTTTATTTAAATGTTCTGCTGTTTTTCTGTTCACGTTCAGTATCTTTGACTTCAAACTGCTACAGGTTTATTATTCTACAATGCCTTTATCAACTAACTAACTTCAATTTGTAATCTCAGTTTATTTTTATTTTAATAATTTTTTTTCAGATGGTAATGGAATGGAATATGATAGAATGTGATATGCAATACTAACATAGGTGTAAAAAAATAATTAATTAATAACTCGAGTGAAATTTATGCTGCATTAGAGACTGGCCTTTTTTCTATAAAAGCATAGCTTCAGCGGATGCTCGTGTCACGAGCATAAGATGACATCAGTAGTAGTTTAGTATATTCTCTCCTTTTCAGTCATTTGTATGTTGTAGAAGTGTTTCAAAAAAGATCGTTTTGGTTAGCGTGGGTTGTCAAATTCTTCTGACCAGACAAAAGTAAAAACACCAACTGGTTGCTCAGATGCCAGAATGGTTGCCTGTTGTGTTCTACCAGGAATGAATCATAATATTTTGTTGATATATTCAGAACTATAAAGAGAAAGGACCAGCTGTGGTTTACTGATGTTACTCTCATTACATGGCGTCGATTAAACCAAGGTTTTCAGTTTGAAACACTGAATGATTGCAACAACATCTGGATCGCCTTTTGTCATCACATTTTACTGGCTGTCCTGTTGATGAATAAACTGAAACAGTATAGAGATTAATACTAGGAACATATATATTATATATTGTATTTCATGAATTATGGCTCCCGCTAACTTGAAAAATGTTTTGAGAAAATAAGCGTTTTAAGTTTCAACTTGTGTTTTTTAATATTGAAATTGAACATACCTTTACTCGGCAATGCCACCACCATGCAGTTGGCCTTCCTTATCATGGTCCAGCTCGTCTAAGTCCTTCCGATTCGATAACAGCCCTGCGAACCTCTTTAGCGGCATCAATAATTTTTCGGTCAGCTGCCTGTATGCGTCTGCAGTCGGCTTCGAGGCAGAATTCGTAACAAGTACGGCCGATTTTCAGTTTCAGGACTACCTGCATTATCTCCATTATACTGTTTAAGCCATAATTAAAAGTGCATGTGGCCAAATCCGCCGCTATATCAACTACTTTTTTGCCACTGTGTAGTGTTTTGGGCGTCATCGACCACAACGTTGCATGGTTGTTTTGAGTGAACCCGCCTATGCAACGTTGAAGTAAATCATCTCTGGTGAGTTCCTCGTAGATTGGACATAAAACATCGTAAGTTTCTTTGCAGAGAGCAGGTTTATGTTGATATTCATGCAGTTCACCGCGAGATTTTGCTTTCTGCCACGAGCACAACGAATTTGCGCCTTCTGGACATTTTTTGTTGCGGTTCTTGGCTCGTCGGTAACTTGTGGAACAAAGTAGTCCATGTCTGTTTTTCCATATCTTCCACAGATCTCTTGTTGCGTCGTATAGCCAATCCATAATAAACGGATAATTCGTCAATTAGTTGTCCAGTCAGTTTGCCTTTTCCGCCAAGACCTTTCGTTTTCTTCACCAACTAACGAAGTTTTCTGTCTAAGCGCTTCTGCACATGATCGATGTATTCTTTCTTTTTGATAACTAAATCGCCATGGTTTAGCACTGAGAATTCCCTTGAAGGTTTTGCTGCCCCCATCTCCGATGTACACAGCGTATTTCGTGTCGCGCAAAGTCTGCAACCGCTGAAACATTTCGATGACAGAATCGACCCTGATGACCCTTCATGATTCCTCTGACAATTAACCTCGTGTGTGCTATACCAGTCCTCGAACTCTGCGGTCCCCCCCTTTGTCTTTCCAAAAATCTCAGGCTTTACATATTTTCGATTTAACTTGCAGGTCCACGATTTTACATGTGTTCCAGCCAATGAGCGTCGTCTCTCTTCTTCCAAGTTCCATCCCCGGATACCGTTATTCCGTCCCTTTGTCCGTTTTGCTCTGACATCTCTTTTTCTTTACCAGCTGCATTTTTTGTTGACAAAGTATGCGCGGCGTCGGTCACGATGGAAATAGCATCAACTACTGAGTTGTAGAATGATTTGAATATCGGATTTGGCAAGCACATAAACGCACAAAACTTTGATATCCCATTTGCTCCGATCCCAAGCAGTCTCATAGTGAAAGTTAGTCGACGATTGATTTCTTATGCGTTGCGAATTAAAGGAGAAGAATTTATATAGTTTGTTGTACAACCATCACAGGAAACAGCGATCTTGAATCCTACACAACGCACATTCGCTTCCTGGGATCATACTTCCGAACCACACTTTTTACAAACGACTGAGCGATTGCAGTAAACACAACACAAATTCGATGAATCGATAACCAAAACTTTGATCGATATTAACTTCATAGTTGCCTTCAAACATTCGCAGTTTTGCGGCGATATCGAAACACTCATTTTGACGTTCCAAATTACATCGATTAACTGACTTCCGCTTACCAATCGAAGCGTTTTTTGCATGATTGGGATACTTTTCGAACCTTTTCTAGGTCATTTTCAAGCACTCACGTTTTACTTTGCATAAAAAACAAGCGAAATGACAGACGCGAGACAAGCACGTGCTTTCCGACTGTTTACCATAAACGAATCATGTTACGAAGAGAAATCTGGTTACAAAATAGTATTTTAGTTGATACTAATGCTCTTTATGATACTATCCGAAACTAACAGGACCCCTATTCCGTCGATAACTTATAGTACATCGGTTGCATTCGAGCGCTCGTATGTACCAGACCCCCATGCAGTAAATCGCGGTTTTAACATATTTTAACATTTACGGCACAGTTGAATGAATCTTAAAAATAGATTCTCTAAGGAACATTTTAAGCCAATAAAAAAATTATACTCAAAAAAAATTTCTACCCCAATCTACCCCCTTAAAACTTACGGGTGGGGGATAATATTTGTCATCCAAGAAGGTTTTCTATTTCAACGTTACACAACTGTAGTTGAAAAGCCTAAAGGGCGGATCTGTAGATCACTCCTGTTGATAACTTTGACGTCATTTAGATACTTGCAGAATTTTTTTAAAGCGAATATTGTTCTGTAGCAGTGTTACTTTTTTCTGGCAACGTCAGTAGCCAAGAAGGGGTATTCTATAGAACATTCTTCGACGCCTTTCTCTGATGATATAGGCACTAGCATTTATTCTCGATGGTAGAGTTCATTAATATAATAAACCTGCAAAGCTTGCAACGCATAGCGAAGTGGCGAAGCAGTCTCCCAAATTTAAAACCCTCTAGTTGACCTTTGACAAATCAGTTTCAAAATCACTAGCAAACAAGCCTTTTTGCTCACCTGTCGATTGGTGATAACAGAATTTGGAAATTCCCAGTCGTTCTCGAGTTTTTGCTCGGACGGACGGACAGACAGACGGACAACATGAAGTTAGTAAGTGATTCCGCTTCGCTTCGCCACTTAATAATATGAGAGGAGTGATATGCTCTGTTCTGAATGGGACCTGATTTCCAAACAGCGTCTTTTTTGTTTAATCGCTCAATAGTTTCGACATGCAAACAATATTAAGCATAAATCTGTAAAACAAACTATGTGACAGTAAAAATGTAAGCAACTCCTTTACATTGATGAATGTCTTGGAAAGTAATTTAATGTAAGACAACTCGCATTATTACAATGAATATTACATTTAGACGATTAATAGTCACATGGAGTTGTGAACTAATCATGATGACATTTGGTACACAGTTTGATATCAGTGAGCTGTATAACCCAAGACATATTAATACGAGATATGATGTATCTTAACAATCATACATGCGAGAAATATTGAGTTAACTGTAAAAAAACTGTTCTAAACAGATTCATTTGACAGTATTAAAGAACAATGCATTGTATTCGATGTCTTTTTGGGAAGTATTAAAGGTTCTTGGGAAACAGTGACAGAAGTTTCAAATTGACTTTGAAAAGTCAAAGAGAGACATATTCAATTCGAATGTAATCTTGTAACTTCTTCACAAAATGCTTGAATTGGCGATTGAAAAAGGGATCCAGAGGTTGAATCAATCCAGTCTCCTTTAGAGGGATGACTATTGACAAAAGTGGTGTGGACAAGCTTGACAGACACATTTGATTACCTTTAAACAGTTTTGTTGAGTCATAAAAGTTTTATGCATTTGGAAAGAGAATATTGCTAAATATATCGTGGTTCTTGTTTTATTCAGATGACGAAGCTATTGACCACAACATGGTGTTTGATGGCCAAACATAGTTTATTTCGACTTGAGAACAAAATTTATATTGCACTGCTTCTTGACTTACCTCTTTCATATATACGTACAAAAGAGACAAGTTCACTTAGCAGGAGTTACTGTAGCATAATAGTAGATGAATGTTTGATAATATTTGGAGTTCAGGCTTATTTAATGAACTTACAAAGTGCGATCCGAGACTACTTCTAGACTAATGCCAATTACTCGGTGTGACACAAAGTCATTTCAAATAAATCACTCGATTTCCAAAACAATCCAGATAACATTGTTCTCGATCTTCCTTACCTCGACAGCAAACTGGGGGGAAACAAGCTTGGTTACTTTCCAAGATACATTGTGATTCTCTTTCTTCTAGTTGTAAACGAAAAATAGAGGCGCAGAGAATTACGATGTAGGTAGTGCTTGGAGAAAAGACTTGTTGACAGGGATGGTCCTAACGTTGAACATCGTCATCATGAACAATCAGGTTATATTTTTTTTACTCCCTGAATATTTTGAATATCTCTCCAAGCATTTGAGGCTACCTTCCAATGAAGAAGGAAATGACTTATTTCTTCTACAGAATAGGATGATAATCGTCCTATTGTTTTTCTCCACTTGCTCAGTCTCCTTCTTCCTGATACCTTCAAAGATATAGATAGTTAATTATGTGCAAATAACGATGATTATTACTCACCAGTTGTCATTGAAGTCAAAATCGATATCAGTATCAGTGGACAGAGATAAATTATTGCAGTTTTCAAAGACTGCAGAGTTTCGCAACAAGATCTTCAAACGAAATGGGAGATTCGAGGTAATCCTGAGATCGATATTTTTGCTGGAGGAGTTGCAGAACATTCATAAGGTTGACCATCATGACGAGAGCATAATAACAATTGTTGACACTAGGTGATATCCACCACAATGCAACGTGAAGGTGATGTATCATACAAGTTTGACATATTATATTTCAAATGTCTTGGGCCACAGCAGTAACTAATGATTTGTATTAATCGTTCACTGATATGAAGCTGTATACCAAATTTCATTCTGATCATTGCATAACAACTCCGCGACATTCATTGTCAGTCAAAATGCTGCATGTAATATACTACTATTTTTTTAGATAGCTATTTCAATACTTCCTCTGTGATTAAATCAAAACCTGTGGATGTTGTGCATTCAAGAATGTCTTTTCATAGTGTTTTGCAAAGGCATCTGCTTTCCCGTTCGTTTTCAATTCTTATTGGCGGCATTTTAAATTTTTGGTCATTTGATTTTATTAGTTACCTTCCATAAGGAATAGTCAGTATCTTTGCCCTTTAACAGGATTTCGAAATAAGTATGTTGTGTGGGTTGATATAGTTTGGTTTTATCTATTGAGGTTTTGGTTTTTTCCCTGGCATTCAATTTCTTTTTTATTTTTGATGTGATTTTCTACGAATTTCGCCGAATCTTGATTACAAACTTTTCACCTTCTTGGTCTAATTGCTCTTTGTATCTCAATGGTACATTGAGCTGAACTCTGCTGTTCAGCGCTTCTCTAAATACTGTCAATTTTGTGTACCTATTTATCAGTGTTTCTTATCACATTTTCGCTTAATGTTAATATTATTGGAGCGTGATTAGAACCAAGATCAAAGTTCTTGTCATTGATGAAGTTTACTGATACATTCTTGAGGGTTGTTGGGTTTCCCCTGTGAAGTGGTAGATGAAATTTACTTTATTTGTTGCTTCATGCAGTTCTTCATTATTTGTAGTTAACCTGGATGCCCACATTAGAATTTTTCTATTGAAATCGCAATCAATAAAAATTCTTTCTTGTAAGCTTTGCAGCAGTCTTGAACAATCCCTTTGTATCTTGGAGAGCAGTAAATTGCTGCATTTGTAATCATCTCCTGTTCTAACATTACTGCTGTATTTTATTTTATTATATTTTTATTTTATATATTTTTCTTTTCATATTTTATTTGTTCATAATGTTTTATTCCACTATCACCGCATTTCCTCCTTTAGAAGAGTTTTGTGAATTTTTAGTGTGGTAAGTTTTTATATTCTCTAAATTATTTTGTGCGAAGTATCTCTGATATTAGAGATTTTTTCATTTGTCGAAATATTGGCAATTTGTTTCGAAGTTGCTGAATTACCATCGGTATTCCAAATAGCTGTTTCAGTGGTGTTAGTCTTTTATTATTATTTTTTGGAATATATAAAATTTGGGAGACTGCTTCGCTATGCGTTGCAAGCTTTGCAGGTTTATTTTGATTGGGTTCATTTTATAATAGCCTGCATTTATTTTCTTGCATTTACTACTCGAGTCCTTTAATATTTTGTCCATAAATGTAATAAACAGTAGGGGGCTCAAGGCTCCTCCTGTCTTACCCCTTTTGTTGTTCTAAATTTTGCAGATTCTTGATTATTTGTTTTAACTATGTTATATGTTTCCTTGTAAATTGATTTAATTCCTTCTCTAAATCTCTGTCTACTCCTTTATTTTTAGGGCAATCCATAATCTTTGCCTTTCTACTTTATCAAAAGCTTTCTCCATATCTAATAAGCACAAGTATAATTCGTTATTATATGTTAGGTTCTTGTCTACTATGTTTCTGATAGTAAAAATGTGGTCTTGTGTACTGTGTCCAAGTCTGAAACCACTCTGCGCCTCGTGTAGTTTTTCTTCTATTAGTTTCCTTAATCTTTGCTCTAAGTACCACTTCTCCAATACCTTTCCTTTTAGTTTCCGTAATCGTCAGAATTTCTAATTTAGGTTTCTTGAATTTTTGGATGAATTCCCTTTCCTTACCATATATGCTTAGGCGATCTTTGGCTCAAAGTTCTTCCCTTCTTCATATTCTCCCCCTTCTCTATCTGCGTACCATTCTCCTTAAATGTGCTTTCTTTAACTATTGATTCCCCACTTTTCGGTTCACTCTTTCCCTCTAGCTCATCCTCTTCGTTACATTCATTATGTTTATCACTTTCTTCAAGCTGTTTTAAGGAAAAGGCTTCCCCATTAATTATTAATTTGTTATACCTTCAGATCACCGAGTATCCTTTTGTCATTTTTTTCATGTGTTGTACCAGTTTTCTTCTTTGCTGTTGTATGACTCGTGCATAATCAATCCTCTTCTATGAAAATTTTTGTTCCTTTTAGTTTTTTTGTTGCCTGTAATATTTCCCTTTTCTTAAATCCATTTCTTAATTCAAGTACGATTGGTCTACATCTTCCTTCTTACTCCTTCCTAACTCTCCTAGCATCATTCACCTCTTCCTCCATTCCAATCATTATTCCTATATCCCGTAAAGTAATTCGCATTCTTTCCTTTAATTGTAACTCCTTCTCATCTTTCGATTCCTCAACTCCATGTATTATTATGTTTCTTTTTCTTATATCTCTTTCAGTGTTTTCCAATCTTATCTCTTGTTTTAGTAACTTATGTTTAAGCTCCTGGTTTTCTTTTTTTAGTTGTTCATTTTCTTCGTTGGTTTTATTTAGTTCCTTTCGGAATTCATCTATTTTCGCTTCTACTCGTACGCCCCTCTCCTCCACTTCCTCCAGTTTAGCTTTGATTTCTTCCAATAATTCCATCATCTTAAATTATCTATTTATTTCGTTCGAGGTGTTTCCGTAATTTCAGTATCCAAGTTGATCAAGTACAAATAAGCTTAATGTAATGTAACCATAAGCCCAAGCAGTCCAGCCTTTTGCGGTTATGTGTTTATTCCCGCGGCGCGATAAGAGATTGTCCCGGATCAACTCCTCGGAGGACGCACTCTACTCGGCGTGAAATTTAAGGTTCCACTCGCACTTCGATTTTACGAGAGCAACTATGTATGACACCATTATACTGCCGCCTGTACGATGTGTTGCCTATTTCAGCTCGCGCACGAACAGTGCTAGTTGCAGCTGGTCACACTTATCTTATATTCACAATTTGAGGTTACAATGTATTTAATTTAATTTAATTAAATACTAAACCAACCTTATTGTCTGCCGAGCTGTTTTATATCTCAATACTTTCAGTTTATATTCCTCCACAATCTTTTTACAAAACTGGTAAAATAGTACACACGAAAAGACCCAAAAATGGATTTGTTTTCAGAGCAACTATCTCACCGCCACTTCACTCTATCTCTCTAATTGATTAATTATATATATTACCATAAACTGGTCACAATTCATCACATTTGTTAATTTTCGGATTGATTGTTATGGAAATTATGGTTTAAAGTATATAAACTATCTTTATCGAAGAAAATACTCTTTCTGAATGTGAAAAAAGACAAAACCATTTGTGCAATGCTTGCCCCGATGTTATTTTCCACAAATGTTACTTCTCAAACAGAAAAGTGATAGAAATGTTTCTTCCATTGAGCATATACCACTCGCTTTGTAAACACAACATTGTCACTTCAAATGACAAACGATAAACAAATTTCAAACACTGCAATGTTGCCATACGAGACACATTCTACGTTCTTATGTATCAGCGTAATATGTACTGTGTAGCTTCAATCATAATTTTCTCCAAGCGAAAATTGTAGAATGTTGTTTAATTGCAGAGGTTCTAAACTGTCGATCATGTTCTAGTTTCTAGCAATAGAGAATGAAAAGAATAAATTTAACTGCAATAGAGAGGGCTGCTGCTACTGCACCAGTTTCAAATTCATAGTGATCATCTGTTTATATATTAAATGGAGGATTCGCTTTGAATTCTGCTAGATTTTTTTGTGGTGATACTTAAGCCATACACCAAAAGATGATCCTGCAACTCTTAAAAACTACGAAACAAATTAAAACGCCATCTGTACTCAATTGATAACACTAATTCGTTCTCAAATGACGAGTTCAAAGAAATATTTTTTGAATTCGAATATTTTGAGATATTCTTGAGAAAATTAAGACTGGAGATTGGTTGTTGACCAAAGATGTGAACGCCTTACAAATTAAGAGTTCTACAACAGAACAACTATTAAAAAGGAAATATTGCATGGTTCTTTGATTATGCCACACATTGCTTTTAAGTTTCATTTGATTATCTAAATGGTAGGCTCTAAAAATTCTTCATATACAGTTACATGATTATTGTAATTTTTGTTCGTGTAAGGCATTATCCTCATTTTTTGTTTCATTTTGGTTACAGTTTTGTCATATGCTATATTTTGTGATAACTAGAATGGTGTGCTGCTTTTTTTAACTTGTCATCTTTGGTATCATGTATTATGAACATTTTTATCGAATTTTTTGTTTTTTCAAAATATACGAATGCTTTTGTTTCTAATTCCCTCTTTTTGACAAACATGTTCTCTTTTCATTCTTGTATTAGACTTAGTCTCGTTCTTCTGGTGCTTCTGAGGACGTTAGTTATTTGATTTTGCCTCCGATAATCAGTTTTATAAGCTCACATTTTGGATCCAAGTCTAGTTTTCTCTTCTTCATTATATTTAGGAGCTAGGTTTTCCCGTTTTTCACAGTATTTCTGTTGCGTCTATGAGATCTTTCATATCCTTCTATAATACATACCATGTTAGCTCTTCTTCTCATAATGCCATCTTCGTACGAAGGTCGGCGATCATTAGGGCTATTTGAATTTTATTCACAGTTGCTCTGAATAGTTGATTAGAATTGCAATTATACCAGTCTGTTAAGTTACGCAGCCATGAGGTCCTTCTTCTACCTACGCTTCATTTACCCTGTATTTTTCCTTGGATTATTAGTTGAAGCCACTGGTATTTCTGGCCTCTCATTATGTGACCCAGGTATTCCAATTTTCTTTTCTTGATAGTGAATATTAACTTTGGCTATTTGCCTATTCTACGCAGAATATTTTCGTTCTCTCTCTCTCTCTCTCTCTCTCTCTCTCTCTCTCTCTCTCTGACTCTCTCTCTGTGTGTCCAGAGAACTTTTAAAATTCGTCGGTATAACCATAACTCAAAAGATTGTATTTTCTTTAGGTGTGCTTTGTATAGCGTGCTTGCTTCTGTTCCATATAAAAGTATTGAGAATACATAACATATCTTTACTGCAGAAGAATTTTTTCATTTGCATGAATTGCACCTCTGGTTATTTCGATTCTACTTATAAAATTTCTTCTGTTAAATCAATGGAACTATTTACCCAGATTCCTAAATATTTGTATTTGTCTACTCTTTCTATTAACTTGTTCTGAATTCTTAATTGAGCATCTACGTTTTGTGTTTTTGTAACAATCATAAATTTGGTCTTCTTTAAATTCATGTTTAGACCGTATATTTCGCTTACTTCTCGCACTCTTTCCACTATTCTCTGTAGGTCTTCTATGTTTGCAACAAGTAAGACTGTGTCGTCGGCATATCTTATATTATTTACTGACTTCCCATTTACTTTAACACCTGTTGTTTCTTCATGAAGTGCTATTTTCATGATTTCTTCGGAATATATATTGAATAGAATGGGAGACAATATACATCCTTGTCGGACACCCCTTCTTATTTCGATCTTATCAGATACTTCGCTTTCTACTTTCACTGCTTTTTGTTTGTAATAATATACATTTTGTATTATTTGTAGGTTATTTTTATCGATTCCCTGTTGTCTTAAGTTTTTCATTAGTTGTTGGTGTCGGATACTGTCGAACGCCTTCGCATAGTCTATAAAGCAAACATAGACATCTTTATTAACATCGATACTGCGTTGCATCAATACATTAAATCCAAAAAGTGCCTCTCGTGCACCAAAACCGTTTTTAAATACAAATTGAGTTTCGCTAACTTTTTGTTCTAATTTATTGTAAATTCTGTTATGGATTATTCGTAATAAAATTTTTAGCATGTGGCTCATAAGGCTAATCGTCCTGTGATCCTCGCACTCTTGCGCATTTGGTTTTTTGGGGATCATTACGAAAGTTGATCTCAGCCATTCCTTCGGTATTAATGAGATCTAGTAATGCGTCAGTTTGGTCGCCAGCTTTTCTATTTTTTGCTTGTTTTATTGCCTTGATCACTTCATCCTTGGTTATTAAAGGACTATCTTCGTCTTCTGAAACGTATTTTGTTTTATTTCGTTGTCATCAAAGAGTTGTTGTGTATATTCCTTCCACCTTTCTAGTTTGCGTTGTAGATATACGATGATATTACCATTACTGTCTCTGAGAATACTTGTTTGCTTTCTTATGAATGTTGAAATCGCCGTGTTTCTGTTGTAAAGTTTCTAATTCTTGACATTCTTCACTTAATCATTGTTCCTTCACTCTTCGGACTTTTATTCTTATTTCTATTTGAATATTTTTATATTTAGCAGTATTGGTGGTTTTGTATAATCTTCTTCCCTGCATTAATTTTAGAATTTCATCAGTCATCCATTCATTCTTCTTCTGGGGCATTTCTGGTTCAGGCATTCTTTACCTGGTTCTAATATAGCTCTTTTAATGTTAGTCCATTTTTCGTTGACATCATTGCATTGTCTATTATCTTGTCTAGCTTTCTGAACGTTTTTATTAATTTCTTCCTGTAATTGGCTTTTAGTGACGTCGTCTTTTAGTTTATCTATTTCAATCGTCTTTTGTCTTGACGTTATTTTAATTTTCTTTAGCCGTACTTCCAAAGTAGTAACTACGGGATTGTGGTTAGAAGATATGCCGGCACCGGGGTAAGTCTTAGCAGATTTCACGCTATTTCGAAATCTTTTTCTGATCATTATAAAATCTATGTGGTTCCTGACTGGATTTTGTTTCGTGTCTTGTGGAGATTTCCACGTATACAGACGTGGTTTGGTAACTTAAAAAAGGTGTTTGTTACTATTAAGTTATTTTGTTGGACAAACTGTACCAGTCTTTCCCCACGTTCATTTCTCGTTCCAAGTCCGTATTCCCTATTAGATCTTATGTCTTGCCTTTACCCAATTTCGCATTCAAATCGCCCATTATTATTAGTATTTCGTGTTTCTTGGTTACTTTTAAAACTTCGTCTAGATCTCTATAAAATTGTTCTCTGTTGGGGCGTAAACTTGAATAACACTCTTTTTTCCTACAGAAGTTGCAAATTGTATTAACATGACCCGATCCGAAAATGGAATAAAGCTTGTTACTGACTGACTAATTTTGTTTCTACCATAACTGCTACTCCATGACGATGGTGAGAGTTTATGTTTCCAGAGTAGAACATCTTATATTTGTCTGATGAGTATGTTCCTGGGCCTATCCATCTTGTTTCACTAATGCCTAATATATTTATTTCTAGTCTTTCCATTTCTGACATTAAATTATGTATCTTGCCTGCTTCATACAGGCTTGTAGTGTTCCATGTTGCAATTTTAAATTTCCTCCCGGAAGCTCTATAGCTCTGTAAGGATAATATTAAGAATCTATAGTAACTGAATACTCTAGTTCATATCTCTACTTTCGTGTTACATAAGTTACCTAATTTTCTGTGTACGTTCCCCTATTGTTCGTTCCAGAAACAGCCTAGGTAGATTATATTTGATACACTTTCCAATATATTCCCATTTATTTGAATTACTTCATCTATTTATGTTTTTGATGACGATCATTATTTTTATCTTGTTGGTATTGATTATCATCCACAATCCTGTCTCCTAGCATCTATAGACATTCCCCATTGTTTCCTAAGAGTGTGGTTGCATATATCAGGTTGTTTATAATCGATCTGTTTACTACTACATCTTCCTTGATATTTAACAGAGTGCATTTGAAAAGTTCTGAGAATATATTGAATAGGATAGGCTATAAGATGCAGCCTTGTCGTACTCCTCTAATAGTTACCTCTTTTGAGTGCAGCTTATCTGTACGTATTATTGCGTGTTTTACTCAGTATAGATTAATGATTCTGGTTTCTTTATCGTCTTTTCTATAGTTTTGGATTATCTTTATAAGCCTTCTGCACCGAACCTTGTCAAAAGCTTTCTCAAAATCAACAAAGCATATATAAACATCAGAGCTCTGACATCTTTGCAATGTTCTATAAGAGTTTGCAGATTAAACATCGCTTCTCTGTTTCTAAAACCTTTATTAAAAACAAACCGGTTATTGAATATTCTATTGCTCAGCTTACTGTATATCCTTTTGTGTCGTACTCTCAAGAACATTTTTAGTATGTGATTTATGAGGTTCGCTGTTCTGTATTCTTTGCATTTCTTTTTTTAGTAGATTAAATGTTTCTCCAATATCGACCTAAGGATTTCTAAAGTATTTTGTCAGATCTGTCTTAGCTCTGCCGCCTTTAATACGTTAAAGTGTTTTTTAATTTCCTTCTTTACTTGTTGGTTCAATCGTCCCTATTATGTGTATGGTGTATTCTTTGTCTTCACCTTAAAAAAGTTTATCTATATACTCTTCCCATTGATGTATCTTTCCTCGATACCTATCTGTGCTTTACCGTTTTTGTTTGTTACGATTTCCAGATTTTGTTTCCTGTAAGCTTTTGCAATCTCGTTATTTATTTCTTTTAAGTCAATTAAAACCATCATGATGTTCTAGTTTCTTGAGTTTGCACTCACTTCTCTGACAACCATATCTTTTATGTTTAGTATTCGCTATTCTTAATCGTTTGTATCTTTTAATGTTTCTTTTCTTTACCATCAAATTTTTACTTTATTCTTTATATTCTTGACTTAGCTTTTAACGTGATCGTAGTTTTCTTTAGGAGGTTTTTATTTCTTTTCATTTGTGTTCCCTGTCAATTTGTTTTCTTTTATTATATCTACGTTCATACTTATGTCATTTCATTTATTAACTATTTTATATTGATTTTCTTTACTTCTTATCGTGCCTTAGTTTTCTTAAGTTCCAATTAAATAATCTATAGTAGGACAGTATCGTTGCATGAAATGTTCGCTGTAGGATACGTTTTGTAGATATTATCGACTTTTAGAATCGCGTATGTATAAGGACGTAATTAACTTGGTTTGTAACGATGTTTCCTTCTCTAGGGGCTTTCCATGTAAACAATCTTCTACGTGATAATTTAAACCATGCATTTTTTATTATGCGACCAGCGTTTTTTTTTTGCAGAACTGTATGAAATTCCTAGACTGTATTGTGATCATGATGTTTATTTCCTCCTTTGTGGTCTCTGGGACCTTGTCTAATTCGTGATATATTTTGATTTCTTCTTCTAGCTGGGTAATATTTGTTGTATGGTGTATAATTTCCATTAACATATTTTTATTTGTGCAATGTTGTCTCTCGAGTAGTAGATGTTGTTCATTTTGCTCTTTCCGTTGTTTAGCCATCTAACTTCACTACAATTTTGCGTTTCTTTCATTAATTATAAGATTCTATTGTTTGTTATGAACTTCTTACATTCTATGTGCCTATTTTATTATACTCTTTCTCAGAGTTGTTCAGTGGTCTTGTAGCCTGGTACTAGGAGGCCCTGCTGCCTAATCACGAAAGTCCTCTCCTGCCCGATCTTGGACTGCGAATTCTATGATCAGTAAGAAATACGTCATCTTCACCGGCCATTGTGATTATACTATGGATAACTATAAAGATATTTAATGTAGTGGTTTCTAGTTGCCTCCTGTATCTTTATGCCATTGACCAATTGTTGGTTCATCCACCTTTAAGAATGGTTTCTCCCCCAAGTACAGGTAGGTGCCCTTGCTCTTGCTAGCTGATCTACCCACAGCTGTTGGTAAGCAAAAGGGATTTGTTTATTCCAGCAAATGCTTGGTCAATAGAGCCTAGTTCGCGTGTAGGTGAGGTTGTTATTCGAGTTGACTCTTCTCCTGTTACAAATTCCATCTTACACCCCTTAGTTCCGTTGATTTTCCTTTTTTTTTACACTTTCTGGTGGATATAATTAAATTTACCTTAGTATTATTAGAAACATGAGTATTCTAAAGTGCATAATTATTTGTCAAAATAATTCTTTAAAAGTTCGCCACACTTAACCCACAGTTTCTTCATTCGCTCTTTGCATCAGCTGTTCGTCTTGGGAACAAATGATTTGAGGGAACTGAATAGGGCAAATGGAATGGATGCGGAAGAATTTTAAACCTTAGTTCGGTCAATTTTTACTTAACGTGGCTTGAATGCAATGATGCTTTTGCAGCCAGAATTTCCCACCGTTCAGCTAGCATGGTGTCTCCCTTAAAGAGGCCACTTTGCGAATCTTCCAATATCGTCTTATTGATTGTTTCAATGACTAAATCCCAATTTTCATACTGGATCCCAGATATGCGTGCTTTCAGAGGCATAAAACAGTTGAAATCACAGAAATGTACATTGAGTGAATATTAGGGGAGGGGAGATGACCCCTAAGTGTAACAATTTTTCTCCATCAAATACTCTGTAACGAGCTTTGCTTTGTGTGGTCTGACATTATCATGAACAATGATAGGAAACTTCACACCCTTCCTTTCCATCCATTCCAGGACATGTCTTGCAGAATGACATATAAACCTCTTTAGTAGCGGTAGTTTTCTCTTTGCAATATCCTCTTTCTCTTCCCGAACTCTTGCCTTGGCTCTCGTTGAGCTCTCTCCTAGCCATTGAGCCAATTTGTTTTTAGGTAGGGGTCGGTAAAGGGGTACCAACTTTCATCTATGGCGAGGGCCCACACTTCAATAGCTGAGGTCGACGGTTGTACCAAAGGAAATTGTCATGTTATATGTTGATTCAAATTTGGCTTCGTTCTTTTGTCAAATTGTGAGGGATAAGTTTTCCAAATTTTCTGACCAAACACAAATCCTCAGTCAAAGTTCTCCATAGACTAGTTTTGAGGACATCAACATGTATGACTAGCTCAGCAACTGACCATGATCTTGTTTCGGTTAAAAACGCTTTGATTCGTTCCAAACTTTTTGATAGTATACTTTTTTGCAGCAAATCATGAGTGTATCCTGATGACTATCCAATTATGCGTCCGATTTTAATTAAAAAATCACTAATCTTGGTCACTCACTGAACATACCGATACATTTTTGTCGCAACTACCAGACATTTTGATCATTTCGATTGTGTTTACTTGTTAATAAATGTGAGCTTATATGTGCCACGTTGCGTCTTTTACCCATGATCACAAGATGCCGCAAAAATCATTAGATTTATCTAATAGTTGGCTAACGTTTGCAGACGAATTTGTTTTTGCTTTGAAGTGAGTAGACTTGGTGTTTTTTTATAAGTAGTTCATTATGCAAAACGAACTGAACTCGTTTAGTTGAGATGTTTAGAGCCTCTGCTAACTCACGCACAAGAAAATCATATGTTGAACAAAACCACATCATAAATTTTGTCGATGATTCAATTCGTTTCTCAAAGTTATAGTTTTATTTGTATTTTCTTCCAAAAAAATTAATCACCACAAAATCCATTTTTATCTATTTTGCACTATTACTCAGAATGTTTGTGTTTTAGCAACTGTCAAACAACAAATTAATGAGAGATTGTTTTGCAACCATAAAATATATCATCTATAAGAAGGAAACTATAACTATTTTTGTACAAACTAAGTTACTCAACATACCACTGATCCAATAGAAATAATGAAATTCGTGTGCTCTATCCTTATTGAATTTCTTTTGTTTTGTACTATTATGCAATTTTTAGGTGCGGTTTATAACAAAAATATGGCATCCGAACATTTCATCAGTCACGGGAGCGATTTGTTTAGACATTTTAAAGGATCAATGGTGAGTGTTTTCCAGCAGCTAGCGCAGGCCATAAAAGGTCTTTGCATTAGGGCAGCAGCCATGACCCTCCGGACGGTGCTGCTGTCGCTACAAGCCCTTCTCTCCGCTGCGGAGCCGGATGACCCCCAGGACGCAGTGGTAGCGAAACAATTTAAAGAAAATGTAGAAATGTTCCAGATGACGGCCCGTCATTGGACGAACACGTACGCAGGAGGTAGGAGCAGTGGCGGTTTGCATAGAGACACTAACGGGTGGTTTATTCAGGTCCGCACGCGAACAAGGAGTTCGACGACAAGATTCGAAAATTGATAGAAATGGGCGTGGATGAGCACGAAGCGAGAGTGGCTCTGTCCTCGTACAACTGGGATCTGGAGCGGGCCACAGAGCAGTTGTTCAGTTAGTAGAAGTTCTGCCGCCGCCGCGACCCGTTCACCACCGCTCACTGACACCACCGAGACGTGCACGGCCATTTGAATTACGCCATTTGTTGTTTTGAGTGTTAGGGAAGCACTGTGAGCATCCGCTATGTTAGCATGTACTGTATATACGACGAATTTAACTCTAGGAAATTAATAAAGTGGAATGTTCACGGGTGGTTTCAATTCTGTTTCTCTACGTAATTTATATTTTTAATTATGATCAGAATTGTGTAGATTTATCATCACTTTCTAATGAATAAATGAGAATTTAATACGAAATTAGCCAATTACTGTTCGTTATCTAGATGTAGTCGGTAAAATCGAAGTTTTGAATGTTGGAAAAAATTGTTGTAAAATGAAACTGATTATTAAGTTTCTGTGTAGAACAAAAATGTAAATGTTCCTGAATGCTGACTTTCCTCCTAGGAAGAAAACTTTTCTGTTACATCATGAATTTCTAGTGTGGAAGTGAGGTAATGTCTCTTTAAAGGCTTTTCCATTCTAAAACAAATCATAGTTAATTGATTTGAACAGAGTGAAACTTAGAGAAATGGTAATTGGGCAACGGGTGTGTATTCAATAAAGTGAGCTATTATTCGTCGTCACATTTTGGTGGTGAATTAAAAGTATGTGATGTATAATGCGTTAAGTCAGTTGAAAAGGAGTAGTTCTTAAGGTAATAAATATTTGTTTCATTGTACTTTAAATGTTTTGTAATTACCACAAGATTGTGCTTTTTTTGGACATCCTGATATATATTGATAATTTTAAATCTTGACATTTAACTAATACTAGAGAAATCTGCTTAAGCAAATAAACCAAGACTGTGAAGGAATGATGAAATACAAAAAGCCTCCTTTTAAACTATAGAAGAGTCGTAGTTTGACTCCTCGTTTAGTAATATAGTAAAGATTGGCCCTCATGTATATAGAAGATAGTTGATATTATAATTAAGGTGAAACTTCATTCAAAAGTTCATTTGTAATGGAAAAATTATTACTTCTTGTAGATTACTTGACAATTTTTCATCCAAAATGGTTAAAACTATTCTTGTGGGTCAGATTTCGACCTTTGTGCAAATGTTAAGCTATTTTAGATTTGTATGGATTTTGTTTTTAAGTCTTCAAAGTGAAGCACTAATGTTGGCTCATTCCTTCCAAATACTACTACTGCTAAAAGCCTTCAAGTTTATTCTCGATCTAATAGCGAATTCTCCAGCTGTAAGTAACTATTTGGATACTTTTATTTTAGTTTCGGTGCCTATGAATTTTCCTGGTTTTAACAATCATGACTACTGATATCTTTTTTTTATTAGGATAGCTAGCAATATGCATATGAGCTACTATTTGCCAGAGCAACTTTTTTTGGACTAGAACAGTGCTATAGAACATAAAAGTGTACTTGAAAAGCATTTGGAGGCCAAATTGATGCAAGCAATGTCAGCCATCTTTTGAATAAATACGTAATTTCATGATGGAATTAGCTCGTCCAAATCTTTACATAGATGTGCAAAAGGGGCTGGCTTATTGAGCTTAGTCGAAACTGATTTATTTTCAACTGGTTCTTAGATAAAATTGATAAAGCTCCAGAATCCAAGAATAGTAGATATCTTGGCTTACACTTAGAATATGTCTATTCACGGTTGATAACGATACCAAACAGTTGAATCCTGAAACTTTACAATAAACTGTGATAGTTTGCATCTAAACTGTCTTGGTCTTCTAATCACAAGAAGAGTTTTAACTGACCAAAACAAGAAATAGTTTTTCAAGCCTATGATGCTGTTCTTCCTGATGGATATATCTTGTATAGTCCCAGTATTTCTCTATAAGATGTTACAGTCATGGAAATGATGATTGAAGGGTGCCGGTTCAACGAAACTTATTCTTGGTCATGTTTTCATCATTGATTGCTGTTTCCATGATATAGTCGCGACTTCTGCAGGTTTGGGATGAGAGTTGTATTGTCTTGATGACAATGGATGGGTAAAGATGCATGCGTTTATTCTGCTTCCACGTACATGTGGATGAGTGACAAGTTAAACTTTCAACCTGAAAAATAAGTTGCAAAAATCTTTAATAGATCTAATTATATTTTAATCGGAAAAGAAGAGTGAGAAGGAAAGAAAAAGCTAAAAATAACTCCTGTGCAACCATATGAGATATGAAAACTAGAACGGAAGACACCAATCATTTATGTTAACTTCTCATTATCTAACTCCCAATTGACGCTTTCTCAACACTTTTGGCTCTGACTATTCAAGGTTTTGACCGTTTAGAAACCATTGTCAAATCAGCTAAAAGGAGAAGAATTATACAGTAAAAGCATCTCGCTAGAATTGGCAGTTCGTGGCTCTAGAAAGTCTCCATTATGCATTTCTGTATTAAACGCACATGTGACGATAGTGAAAGAATCGAGTTGTCTGTCACTGTCTGAAAGAGCAATAAAAAATGGCGAAATCAAGATAACGCACTCTTATACAAGTTTAATACCACAATAGCAAAATATCACACTCTCCCGCATTCTCCAAGTGACTTATTCTCAAGTTTTAAAACTTTTTATCCAATGACGATGCCATCGCCATAATGAGCCTTTAGAATAAAGTATTTTTCTAATGGACTAAAGAGATTTGAAACTCATTTGAGTAAGTGTAAGATCCTCAATGAAGACTGTTACAAAAATAAACCAGGTTTTCTCAAAAAAGTGTGTTTAACTTGCCCTTTTGCCCTAAGTATTACGTTATTCTAATTTATCATAGAGCTGTGCTGGTTTAGTGGATAGGTCGCTAGACTACGAAACCAAGAGTTGTGTGGACTCGAATCCCGCTCTCGCTAATTCAATCGCTGGCATTTTTACGGCCCAGCTCGACTCAGGCTGCAATAAATGAGTACCTTGAGGTCAAATTCTGGGGTAATAATAGGCGGTCAGTACGTTGTGCTAACCACGTTACTACCCTTGTGTACCATAAGCTCTAGATTGTAGCAGACCTATCCTGTTACGACCCCAAAGGGCCTTCAAGGCCTATAACGGGGAACTATTATTATAATCTATCATAGACTCACAAAAATTTTATTTACCCTGTCCTAGGCTTTTCTACCTATAAGTGTAAGCTTGGTGGAGTTGAGTTCTGTATAGCTGTCTCCACCGGGTTCTATCTTGCATTAGGTTTCGTATTCTATCCCATTTTATTTCTTTTTTCTCTGGTTTTTCTCTAATTTTGGCCATCCTTTTTTATTTTTCCTGCCACTCGCGTTTCAAACACTCTTTTAGTAAGTCTTTCGTTCGGCATTCGACATACGTCCCAACCATCTGAGTTGTCTTATAATTTTTTCATTGATTGGTTCTGTAGGTTTTGTATAAACGTTTCATCTATTTCGTCCCTTCTGTTTTTTTTATTGTTCTCAATAAACGCATATCCATTGCGTTAATTCTTGATTTTTGTATTTCTGTTAATGTCTATGTGTTACTACTGAAAATGATTGTTTCGGTTTTTATCTTTTTCGGCACTTCTCTTTTTCCCAGGAATGTTGTCTTCATTGTGTTGAATATTTCTCCCACTTTTCCCAGTCCCTCATTTATTTTTATTTGAAGTGTTCTACTTATTCAATTTGTATTCTGTCCAGTCTTATTTCGTGGATTTTCTTTGTATTCGAAATTATTATCGTTTCTGTTTTTAGTGTTAATTTTCATGTTGATCTTCTTTAGTTCTTCGCGATTACTTTGCGTTGTAAATTCTCTTTCGTCTCTGCTATCAAGGCCATGTCATCTGGGAACATCAGTTCCGTCTGTGTTTGTCTTACTTGCCAGTATCCCAGTGTTAGTTTTTCATCTTTTTTGTCTCTTTAATGCCTCATCTCCCCTTCCAGGGTCGTCAGTCTAACGACTGGTTTGTCGCAGTTTTCCATATTTGTCATTCTCTTCCCTCCTCTTTAGCTATTATTTGGCCCATTTTTCTAATCTCCTTCAATTGATTTCTATTAGTGAACTATGCTAAACTCAAAAGTATTGGAAAAGAGTTTACATCTGTTAAATTTCTTGATAATAAGGAGGAGGGGATAACTTATTTCTTTATCAATGTTAAATTGAACAAGTTAAACGATTAGGAGATATACAAAATTTTATTTTTACACAGTAAAGCTATGAAGTGGAAGGTTTAATGCTCGAACGTGTCCCTCATTTTCAATGCATTTTAGAAGATGTATTTTGTACCGGCCGACTTATTGCTTCTTCCTAACTCCTGTGTCAGATGGCGTATAACCTTCAATTTCTGTTGCATGTATTGTTAGGCTCAATCAATAGGTGTTTTTGTTGTGACCAAAATCTTATTAAAGCCGTCTGTGCCCATTTCATATAAAGGATATCTACGTAGTTTATTCCGGCACTTTTTCTACTCGAAAATTCGGGTCTAGAACATTTTTATCTAACATTTCCATAACAAAACGTACTTTTTTTCTTTGTTAATAACATTAAAGCATTGGTGCAATCTTAATGATACCATACGAGTTATAGAAAATTAAATTCAAGAAAATGAGATGCTTGTCGACCTCGATCTCTGATAATTAATGGATTAACTCGGAAAAACGTGAAAATTCGTCGATTTTTCTTGTAATTTGTCATCTCCACCATTTTTAACTGTTAAAGTTTAACTAGTTTTGGTGCAATTACATTTTATATTTTTGTTAACGCCATATTATTGTAAAATGCTCCTATCTCTGGATCATTCCAAATTCTTCAAATCTGAAGTGGTTTTTAAACGATCTAGGACAATCAAATACTGTCTTTCAGTTTTCACATTATTTGTAAGTAGTTGTTGTGACTGCTTAAACGTGTACGTTTCGTGATTTAAATGACGGAGTGTTGTTTGGGGAGGTTGTATATAGTTGCACATCTACGGCGCGCGAGCATAAATCTTTCAATTTGATTATTTCGGTGATCATTGAAGATATTACATAATTTTTTGCATTATCGACCAACTAAATTGCAGGATAACGACTTTTATCTTTGATTTTATAAATAATTAAAAAAAAATGTTATTTTTTGATATTTAAAACGCTAGAATAATAAAGCACATGGACAGACTTTCTTTTTTATTAAAAAAAATGAATCTTTTTATTACATAATTATTATACAAATATTACATTAGATTAACCAATATTCTATATTATCATACTTAACTGATGCGCGCAGTTATTTTTTTCAATGTAGACAAACTAATTATAACATTCGTCGTCTTTTCGCCGGCGCGAAACAGCCTACTTCCTCGCAATTTACATAGCTATTTTCAATTATAAAGTCGTCGTTATCATCATTAACATAATCTTCGACATTGTACTCATTATTACATTCATCCTCTGATTCACACGTATTTTTATTTAAATTGAAGCACGTGTCTTCTCGACAATTTGCGCATAGATTAGTGCATTGCAAACCATTTTTCCTACAGGTACATGAAGCATCAATGCACCCTTTCTTACTGCATGAACACACAATTTGATCAAGCAGTTGTTGAGGAATCGGTGGAAGGGTACTTTTTATAGGTACCAAATGATTATTTTTTATTTGCCAACCCCACTCTACCGCTTTCAAATTTGTATTACCTAGCCACAAATGAATCTGATAAAAAACGCGAATCGCGTGCTATTTCGCTGATCCTTCCGTTGGCGGCAACGTTTCTAATGCAAACTTTGATTTGAGCTTAGCCTTGCTGAAATGAAGATATCTCAAACCGCTCAAGGAAATGGAGTTTGATTTTTTGATTAATTTTTTCTCTGCTTTATTACTGTACATTCCTCGTATTAACTGAAACGCACTGTGGGCTAGTGCATCTCGGGTGGCATTAACGTCATAAAAAACCAAAGCTAATTCTAATAATTTGGCATGTGTAAATGAATCCAGGAGTTTATTTTTACCCAATTTATAGAAACAAGATGTTGTGTCGCAGCCACAAAATGCATGTAAAAATGCTACAATGTTTTGTAATTGGGATATTTAAAACTATTAGTACTATAATACTCGTGCGGATTAGAGCCTTTATTCTCTTTACAAAAATAAATATTGTGCAAGTTTTGTTCGTTTGATGCTAGCTGCAACAATATAACTAGTAAATCAGTGTCTTCACCTACGATAATAACCGTTGCTTCATTATCCATGCGAGCATGTTCAATCCCAGTAAGTACAATTTTCGTACGAAATCCAGCTTCATCTAACGCAGTGCAAATCATATTTATCAATATGGAGATATTTTTCTCATTGCTAAGAAATTGCTTTTGAATGACACTAATAATAGTGTTGTTATCGAAAGCGATTTCACGGCCGATATTTTTTAATTGACGACGTGAGCGTTCAACAGACTTTGTCGATGCAGCGTCGTCCTCGGGATAGCCATCGAAAACTATATAACCATTTGCATCTTACCACGTAAGAAACGTATGTACGTGCAATATTATTTATTTTATTGTTGCTTTGCCAAACAACTTTATGTAATAAATAACCTCCGTCGATAACATGAGTAACATTTTGTGACGTAATAATTTCATTGATACTATTAAAATTACAGTTGCCGTTTTCATCAAACAGCGATAACGGTATTGGAGAAAGTTCGTAAGTACTGCTGTATTCTTTAATATCGCTATCGCTTTTGATATTTAGCGAATTTTTTTGAAATATTAATAGTGGTGACATACACACCTCTTCGTCGGCAGCATTTTTCATTGCTGAGTTAGCGGCCGCTAAATGTACTATTTTACTATTTCTTTTGAATTTAACGTCAGTAAATTTTTTGTTTGGAGTGTCATTCATCAAAGCTTTGCCGATTTCGTATGCTTTATGGTAGTTCACATTCGCTACATCACCAACTACACCGGAATATATTTCCATTATTTTGTCGGTTTCAGGAAATGGCCCATACATTGAAAAAATTGGTGAATTTTATCTAGATCATCGGCATCTCTCGATATTCAACATGTGTTGTTCTGAAGAAGAAAATGTAACGTTCCAAAAAAGTTCCATAGCGTTGCCAACTTTCTAGTACAGCTACTCTCGACAAAATCCATTTTGCAATAACGTTGTCTGCCAAACCACGGCCATGAGTTAACCCGCCGATGCATTTCATTGCCCGCATCAGCACTTGCTCTACAGCCATATCTGACCAAATACCACACCAAAATCGATTAGAACGTCTTACTGTGAAAAATCCTTGCTTACAAAATTTATCAAATTCTACTATATCCATTTTATTTTTCAAATTCAACATTTCCTGAACATATAAAAGGGAAGCTTTCGCATACAAATGGTGACCCGACGCGAAAAAATGGCATCATCGAAATAACTGTTTTCAAGTGTAAATCGAAATTCCCGGATCTTTCAGCATCAATAAACTGCAGGAGTAAAATTACTAGTTTAAAATACTGAAGCCACCATTGACTGGTGGGGCCATTTTTTTCTAGATTCTCAATAGTACTTTCAAATTTGTTTTTTACACTTTCAATTTTTGCATCCGACAAGTAATTATCAATATCTTCTTGTCCCACTTTTTTAAGACCTTCACTCAAGTATTCTTTTTCATCTTCGTAAGATAAATTTTTTCAAAAATTATTTTAGCAAGGGCAGCTAGTACTAAAACATGATCTCGCACTGATCGAGCAAATGCGTGACCGCTTAAAGCTTTTTCAGCTGATAACTCCGCAAAGATAGTGCAAAACGCTTCTTTGAAACCGCTACCTGCCATTATATTATTGATTGCGCCGATGAATGACATGCAAAGATAAAAGCTCCCTAAACGAAGAATAACGGAACGTAGATTGTGGGGATCGTTTGCAGGATCGATAGAAGCCAAGACTTCATTTCCTATCGTGTATAAAAATGTCAAATGTCACGAAACAGTGCTTCTGATTATTTTTATTTGCTCTTACTCTTGCATCAATTAACGCAGTCATAATAGTCGTATGGTCACTTGGCGGTGCTTTGATGAATGGCAATGCTATGACTCTCGTAGTGTGATAACCTGTATTAAAAGTATGACATTTATTGCGGAAACCGGGCCAACTAGCAGTGCTGTTTGGTGCAGTGTGCTTGCCAAAAAAGTATAAAACATCAATCGGCGCGAGTTTAATCGAAAAATCAGCCTGATTTATTTCTTTCCAGTATTGCACTGTGACGTTATTTAATTTAAAAGGCTTAGTGCCTTTAAAATCCGCCAGTGGAAGGAAACGAGACGTACTGCTAGAACTTGCAGTTGGTAAAGCTCCTTTTAAACGGGGAATCGTTTTGTTTAATTCTACCGAGGATGACGACACACATTATACCGCCATGCAATGAAACGTGTTTTTTCCATCAATCGTAGCGGTGTTGTGGTCCGCGTTGTCATAAATGAACTGCAAGTAAGTGACGGAAATAATCTCAAATTTTTCAGGATCATGTACTACTGAGCTTTCAAATCTAATAGTTTCAGAGTACGAGGCGCAGAGACCGACGTTGTACAAACAATCGATGAGTCCTCGAGCCGCAAATTTAGTGTGTATCATGCATGAAAGCCCTAACAAAATTGATGAATAAAAAGATCGAGGTCGAACCGAAGGCATTAAAATGTGCGCTGCAGTAACAATTTTATTGTCCCACTTCTTGAAAGAACGACTTTTCGGAGTCCGTTTATCTGTTTTTATTAAAATATAGAGGAAAATTTTCAATGTCCGGGGAATGTCTTCTGTTACATTATTTAAAAAATCAGACGGCGAGTTGTAACTATCAATGTTATATCTTATTGCACGAATGTCTTGTAGTAGTATATTAGCTGCCATTTCAAATAGTCGTTCTCTTTCTTTTTTTTCGTTACTTTTCCGTTCGAATACCAACTTTCTTCAATACATTGCCCCAACGTTCGTTTAAGACATATAAATCTATCATTACCCGTCGCATAAATGACTATTTGCTCTTGAAAATGTTCTTTCAATAGACGTTCTATGCTATCCAGTCTAGGTATATCTGTTGGCCGGTATTCATCTTGAAACTTTTGTAAGATATATTTTAGTGAAAACTGGCACTCATTGCTATTATCCAAAATATAATTTATAACGAAAGCTAATAGATCTGACATATTTTCGCTTATCGGTTTTCCTTTCACGTTATTCGCATTATATGAGTAAAAGCGACTTATACATTTTGTATGATAATGTACTACATTATCAACATAGAAACTATCATCGTTAGCTTTCAATGCAAGCAATCGCAATGCAATAATTTTATTGATTTTGGATTTTGGATATACCTCCAATTGAGCTAAGACATTATCGATAATCGCTTGCTTATTGATTCGAATGGCTGGGCTACGTGGAATAAAAGTATCAGAACAAAAAAAAAAAAAAACATCGTGTGGAGAAATTAAATTGCCTCCCTTCGTGACTTCGCCTTCGATCATTCCGCCATGTTTTTGGACGCTGCAGGAACGCTATCTTAATATTAGACTCCCTAACATACATATTTTGACAAGTCTTATGAACTACGATTTGTTCTAATTTCGATAGCTGTAAGTGTTTGTTGCCTTTTCGTTTCATACTTGGTTCAATGAGTCCTGATTCTCTTTCTTTCACCAACCGGGTCTTTGAAAATTCCATCGTCTTCTCGCAAAGCAAACATTTATCACCAATGTCCTCCCACTGCTCATCATCATCCTCCTCTTTCTCCCCTACTAGTTGAATCGCTGCATTTTCATTGTATTCTTTTTCACTGCGCCTAAATAAAATTCATGTACACAATTACAAAAAAAAACCGACAAATAAATATTTATGTATTGTGAAGCGAGAAATAATAATGAAATTTTATTTACCGAACGTTTGCAGACGTTGATGCTTCTGTATGATTACCGTCGGCGTCGAACTCCATTACAATGTAAATATGGGATTCATGTTAATGCAAATGTACAATTTTTTTATTTTAACAAAGTAACTTCAGTGCAAGCTAACAAAATACAATGTTTCTTGTAAGCAAGAACGAAATAAACGCTGTTAGCGCTCCAAAATCTCTGCAGCAACTGGCCAGGTCAAAACGACCGTTGGCTTCGCTTTCGCTTGTTTCAGCTGCTGCGAACGTCGATAACAAGAGAGAGAGAGAAAGAGAGAGAGAGAGATGAATAGATAAAGACAGCGTGAGACGCCGAGAGAAGAGACGCGGGATGCTGAAACATTTCTGGCAGCTGCTCCAAAATCGGAGAATAAGAATGCGTTTTAAAATAGTAGAAATAATCTTTTTTTAACATTAAATTTTATTTAAAACAAAATAAAAGTCGTTAATCCTGCAAATTTAGTTGGTCGATACTATGCCAAATTAGTATGAATATCTGTCAATGATCACTCGAAATAAATTAAATTTGAAAGATTTACGTTTCGCGTGCCGCTAGTGTGTGTAATACCAATAAATATAACGAATTGCCTCTGCTACCCCACCACCGTCATTATTAACCACGCTGCCGTTTAGAGCCATCGTTCACAAGCATTTCTCACCCTTACTTAAAAAATTATCGAAACGAAATAACAGTTTGTTGTCCCTAATCGTTGTATTTTCCAAAACCATTTACAAATTTGAAAATTGGATGATCTCTAGAGCATAGAGGCGTTTTTATAAATGGCGTTAAAAATAAATTGCAAAGTGCCGGAATAAAGTACGTAATATCCTTTATATGATGGCACAGTCGGCTTTCTAATAAGATTTTGTCAAATATCACTATTACTATAAGACCATTGCTTGGTCTAAAACCATTATGTCCGTGCTAATCGTTAATGTACCGGGTTAGCCTACGGGGTGTTCGAAATTACGTTACAATTATTAAGACTGTCAACACAGAAGAGTCCCACATTATCTTAAGCTCGTTCCTCTCACTTGTGTAAAATCTATAGCATTCAAAGTACAGCCTCAGGATGCACTACATTGTAGTTGCCCATTATCAAAAAACAGCTTGCAACTGCAATGGAACATTTATAATTTTACGAACCCGTTGACAACTTGTGACAACGGTTCAAGATCCAGTATAGCAAACAGTTTTGCACGTTGAATTGTAAACAGAATATATTTTCAGCGTCAGAGTTTGTTCGGACGGACAGACAGACAGCACAACATTAGTTAATTTTCCATACTCTAATGCATAATAATGTAATATTTCAATGATCACCGAAATAATCAAATTGAAAGATTTACGTTCACGCGCCGTAGTGTGTGTATTACCTATATACCATTGCCTCTCCTTCGACCCCCAACACTCCGTCATTTTCACGCACGCTGCCGTTTAGAGCCATGTTCACAAGCATTTCTACCCTACTTACGAAAATTTAATTGAACAACTGAAAGACAGTTTTGTTGTCCTAATCATTCCAAAACCATTTTCAGATTTGAAATTGGATGATCTCCAGAGCATAGGGGCATTTTTTCGCAGGCTTTAAGTATACATGTAGTACTACCTTGATCTGAAATATCAGCCTTTAAAGTTAAAAAATGGTAGAGATACAAAGTTTCGAAAAATCGACGAATTTTTCCGTTTTTCCGTGTTTTCTCCATTCCTAATTATCGGATCGAGTCGCGCAACATTTTCTATAACTTCGCTATTGTTATAATTAATAAGATTGCACCAATGCTTTTAATGTTATTAACAAAAAACTAAAAAAAGTACGTTTTTTTTTGTTTAAATGTTGATAAAAAAATGTCCTACATCGATTTTCGAATAGAAAAAAGTGCCGGAATAAACTACGTAATATCCTTTATATGATGGCACAGTCGGCTTTCTAATAAGATTTTTGTCAAATATTACTATTACTATAGGAGGCTACATTGCTTGGCCTAGAAAACATGTCCGTCGCTAATGCGTAATGTCCGGGTAGCCACTACGGGGAGTGTTCGAAAATTCGTTACAATATAAGATGTCAACACAGAAGAGTCCCACTATTACTTCTTAAGCTCACGTTCCTCTCACTTGTGTAAATCTATAGCATTCAAAGTACAGCCTCAGGATGCACTACATTGTGTTCCCATTTTTCCACAGCTTGCACTGCAATGGAACATTTATAATTTTACACGAACGTGACAACTGTGAAGTCAGATCCGTATAGCAACGTTTGCAGTTGAATTTCAGAATATACTTTTAAAGCAGATCAAGGTGTCGGTTAAATCGACTAATGTCCTCCCTAGACCTTTTTTGCTGTCAATTTTTCCATACATAATAAAATGTAATGTACCATATTTTTCTGGGTGTCTCATAGACGGGCAAAGTATTGCAACTTGAGAGTTTTAACTGATCAGGCTATTGGTTATTCTTTTTTAATTCAGTTTAAAACCTCGTCATTTTTTATGTGGCCCATCCAACTCATTTTAGGCATACGTCTGTACAGCCATATTTCAATTTTTTCATTGACCCTGTCGTTAAAGTTCAAACCTTGACACTATACAACAGAACTGGGTATCAGACTAGTCTGTTTTTCTGATTCTGTGTTTTTTAATACCTCTTACTCTTATTCATACTTTTGCTAGTATTATGTTATAGTTAGATAGTACATATGCACCTGAGTAAATTTTGATAAATACCGCTGTATTTCTAAATCTCTAATCTATTCATACTTTTGCTAGTATTATGTTATAGTTAGATAGTACATATGCACCTGAGTAAATTTTGATAAATACCGCTGTATTTCTAAATCTTCAGTTAACTGTAATGTAGTTTATTTGATTACGCATGATGTGTTGAGGTGTGTGTAAGGTGCTGTCTAAGTGTGTAGACATTGTTTCAGCAGTATGATGATCATATTTATGTATAAAACTTTACAAAGCTTTCACCTTTGGCATTCGAGTTGTCTAGACCATGTATATTAACTATTATTCCTTCTTTTTTTTTTACTTTGACACTGAAATCTTTAATCAAAAATGGTGATCGTTCCTAATTTGATTTGGCTCATAGTCTTTTTAATATTACATTATTAATTGTATGTGTTGTGTATATAAATGGTGTTAAGCAATTTTGCATGTGCTATTCACCACTGTGGAACGCGAAAACATAACAGTATCATATTTTAATGCAAAATGATAAGCAGCATGAGAAGTGAACCTAATAAAAAATGATGTTATAAAACACTAAACTATTTATGGTTATATGATTATTGTATTTTGGCTTATGTATGTTGGGCGCGAAATGAAAAAGAGAAAATGTATTAGCTCATCATGCTGCATTAGGTAGATGGTTCAACCTCAGTGATGAGAGAAGTATGAGAATTGAGTCTAATAAAGGCACGAACCAAACCATAGTAGTGCAATAAAATACAATAAAAATATCAAAGCAGCAAATCTGAATGGAGAAAAAATCCAACCATAATGCGCAGCATTGAAACCAAACAGAAAACGCAAAATAAAATTCTAAGACGAGAATTAAATTGTAACACTATATCATTTGTCTTATAAAAGTATAACTAGAAAGGTGGTTTAATAATTAACTTTGTATGATATTAAAGACAGTAATTTGAGTTTTACAAAGAATTCTACTTCTTGACGTAGTCCCTTTGAAACAAATTTTTGTTCGAAAAGTTTTGAAGGTGGTAATCCAAATTAGGTAGATAGCATGAATAGAAGGATGGCGAAACTTAGGGCTAAATTCAGAGACAGTACTCAAACTATTCTCATCCTCATATCAAATTTGACTGATTTATGTTTGTAATATTCTTACTCAATATTAAAATTCAAGAACGAAAGTAATGAGAGACTAACTAACCTAAGCTGTTCTTACGAAATATTTGTAAGATGCATATGTTGCGTGACGTATGACTACGGAAATAAAGTAGACCAATCAAAAGAAAGATTCGATGCACTTGATGCACACTTGTTGTATCAAACTAACTTCGTCTTGGCATGCTCAATAACTATTTATAAATGAAAGGTTAAGGCTCTCATATGTTCATTCTCTCTGCCCGATCATATCTGATAGAGGGGAGGGGGGCGATGTCGCAAGCACCGCGCCTTAGACGACCGCTATTATTACCCCTTGTTCGAGTGAACGCAGGTACTCAATTATTTTTAGTGACTGAGTAGGTCACCCGCCAGGCATCGGAGAGCTCTGTGAATGGAACCCGGGCCCGTCCGCACCGCAGCCCGCGCCTTAATCACTGGACCATTTCTGTTAGTGATCATTAAAACTGTTACAAGCACGTGGTCATATTTATGATTCTAGAAGCACTAGAGAAAGAGCTGATTTATTTTCACGTCACCTAACAGAGGTCTTTACGCCTCTTAATCACAACCCAGATCAGACCACACAAAATGACCTGAACAATACTCAAACTAATCAATCGATAAGTATAAAACCTGCGTGTGCAAAGGAAATAAAAGAAAGAATATCCCGTTTGAACAATAGAAAAGCTCCAGACATTGACATGATAACACCAAATATGTTAAAGAGCTGTCCAAAATGATTGTGATGCCGACGTACATATTTAACGCTGTTTTAAAATTACAGTATTAGCCAGGAGAACTTAAAAAATCTAAAATTATATCTATCCCAAAACCAAGGAAGAAACTAACCAACGTTTTCTCATATAGACTAATCAATCAGCCTACTGTCTTCCATTTCAAAACTCCCAGAAAAGCTTCTACTGCAACGAATCAATCCTAAATTAACTCTAATACCGCATCACCAGTTTGGTTTTCGCCAAGAACACTCAACGATACAACAGTGCCACAGAGTAAATTAATGTAGCCATAGGGGAAAGGAAATATTGTTCCTGTCTTCAGCAAGCCTCAGTATCAAAGTTATTATAATATATATATATATATATATATATATATATATATATATATGTGTGTGTGTTTATATATATATATATATATATATATATATATATATATATATATATATATATATATATATATATATATATATATATATATATATATATATATATATATATATATATATATATAATATTAATGAAATTTGCTGCACAAGATTAAAGTCTCTTCCAGCACCATACTACAACCTCTTAAAATCTGGTTTACAACAACAGGTACATTTTCAGATGGCACTGTTGTTCTGGCAACTCACAAGGATCCAACAACCTACCAGAAAACCTCTTTAAGTTAGAATTATGGCTCCAAAAGTGGACAATAAAAATTAACGCAAACAAATCCCAATAACATTCACGTTAAAAAAGCAAAAATGTCAACACAGAAGTCCCACTCACTCTGCGTCAAATATCTAGGAATACACCTATACTGCAAACTCAATTGGAGAGAACACATAAAGAAAAAACGCGAACCTCAAAATAAAAGATTTACATGGGCTCCTCAGTAGGAAATCAAAATTATATACAAAGCCATAATTATTCCCATCTGGACATAAGGCATTGAATTATGGATGTGTCAGCAAATCCAGTACAGGCACTCTACGATGAAAACAATCGAAGATTTTACGAGCAAATGGTCGACGCCCCTGGCTGGGGGTCACATACTGCTAAGCAAAGACAACAGATGACCGAAATAGAATTAGCCAATAGACCTTAAATAAGGTAGAGGATGCCTTCCCATTGTAGAAGACTCTTATCCTAGCCCCCTAGTCAGCAAAATAACCTACAGAATTGTAATTATGATTATAATTCAATAAATTAAAAAATGTGTTTCTTAATTGCAAAAGACATGGGACAATATATATTAAAACTAATGGATGATGATTATTATATAGATATTTTAAATGTAAATGTATTAAAAAACATGATCGATTCTGATGCAATTGCATTAGCACAAGTCAAAAATTGAGTATATGAACTAGATAGCAATTATGTACTTCAGGAACTACATATTTTTTGTAGGGGCACCAGTATACAATATACAAAAAGCACTGCAACGGCAAGCAGTTATGGCTGCTTAATTAGCTTTCTAAATCCTTTTCTTGGGATGGATTAGTTCCCGTATTTTCTTGTTTTCATTATTCTACAGTTTTCTGTTGGTCCTGGCATTTTCTGCTATTTCCATCCATTCTTTCCTATTCGTGCATTTTTCATTCCATTTCTTTACTCCAAGCTTGCTTAGGTCCTCTTCTACGTTCTCCAGCCATCTCGTTTGGGTCTTCCTCTTTTCCTGCTCTCTGTGGGGATTCCATTCTGTTACTATTCTTATCGCTCTTGTTTTGTCTGCCCTCATTACGCGACCTAGCCATTTTATCCTCTGCGCTTTAATATATGTAACAATATCTTCTCCTTTCATTTGGTTTACCAGCTCAAAATTCATTCAAGGTCTGTACTCATTTTGATCATTCTTTATTGGTTCGAATATTCTTCGTAATATCTTCCTTTCAAATATTCGCAGATCTTCTTCTTCTTTCTTCGTTAGAGTCTATGTTTCTGTTGCGTATACTACTACTGGTCAAATTACTTTTTTATATATCTGCACCTTTGCATTATTGCTTAAAAGTTTAGTGTTTAACAATTTTTTATTTGCGTAATACGTTTTATATCCCAGTTGTATTTTGTTTCGTTTTTTCACTACTACTGTTACTTTTATTGTAAATTGTTGTACCTGAGTATTTAAATGTTTGGACAGCTTCAAAATTAAATTTTTTTTCTTTAATGGTTCCTTGTTTACATTAATACTGTTACTATACTTTAAATATTTAGTTTTCTGTTCACTGATTTTTAACCCTATTTTTGATGTTTCTTCTTTTAACCTTACTAAAGCACTTTCTAGACCTTTTTTGTTCTACTTATGATCGTCACATCATCTGTATAGGCAACAATTTGTACATTTTTATTATTTATCGTACCGTTTACATCTGCTGTTCTGACTGCGCTTTCTAGGACTAAGTTGAATAATGTTACCTTCCTCTATCTTGAAACTGTCGGTTGTTTCATTTCTAATTTTTGCTGCTGCCATTGCGTCTCTTAAGGTCATTTCAATTAGGTTTACTAGTTTTTTCGGTACTCCTCTGCATAACATTTCTCCTATTATACTAGCCCTTACCACCTTATCGAAGGCTTGCTTTAAGTCAATAAACAGGATATGAAGCATTATATTATGTTCATTTGCTTTTTCTAATATTTGTTGCATTATGTGGATGGCATCTACTGTTGACCTTCCAGGCCGAAATCCTTGTTGATAATCTCCAATTATATTTTCAGCGTATTCTTGTAATCTGTTTTTGATTATTTTCGACAGAACTTTATACGTCACATTCAATAACATTATTCCTCTGTAATTTGCACATTCTTCGATATCTCCTTTCTTGTAGATTGTAAAATTATCCCTTTTTTACATTCCTCTGGCATGATTTCTTCTTTCCATATTGTGCATATTAGTTCGTGAATTTTTTTCTGTAGTGTCTCACCTCCATATTTAAGGTGTTCTATTATAATATCGTCACATCCTGGTGCTTTATTATTTTTAATCTTCAATATCACTTCTTTTGTTTCTTCTAGATCTGGTTGAAGAATTGTTGATTGATTTAATATTTATTTGATTTTCCTTACTAAACATCTGCTTGTAGTAGTTTTTCCATATTTTTTGAATTTCTTTAGCTTCATATCTTGTTTTTTCTTCTGGGTATTTGAAGGCTTTTGTTCTTATATTAAAATTTTTCCTTTCTCGTTTTATTTGCTGATAAAATTGTCTAGTATTTTTATTCTTGTAATCTATATGCTTTGTTATTTATTTTCGTACCATTTTCTTTTCTTCTACTTGCAGGTATTTCTTGCTGCGGTGTTCGCCTCCTCATATGCTTTTTTTATCCTCTTCATTTTTTGAGAGTAACCATTTTCTCCATGTTTTGTTCTTTAACTCGATGGCTTTCTTACATCTTTCATCATACCATTCTTTATTTCTCTCCTTCTTTTCTCTTTAGTATGTTCCTTTTTATTTTAGACCATTTTTATTCCATCTGAGTTTTCGCTATTGTTTTGCTGCTGTTGAAATTTTTGTGTTATTTTTTCTTCTAATCTTTTTTGCACCTTTGGGTTTTTTTATTTTCTTTGTGTTCCATTTGTTCAACTTTTTAGTGTGGGCTTTCTCTCTTCCTAAACTTTTTGTTTCTTTAAGGCTTGCTATTAGTATAAAGTGGTCTGTATCAGCGTTAGCACCCCTATATGATCTTACATCTTGCACGTTTGTAAGTCTATCTTTCCTTATTAGTATGTGATCAATTTGATTTTTTGATATTTGGTTCGGGTGGTTCCAGGTTACTTTATGTCTGTCTGGGTGTGGAAATTTTGTACTAACAACAAAAATGTTCATTACAGCTGCTAAGTTACATATTCTGTTTCCATTGTCATTGGATTCGTTATGTATTATCAGCGTGTCATGTTTTGGTATTTTTTCACATTCATTTTGTAGATCTTCATAGAATTTCTCTTTATCTTCAATTTCCGCTGTTTCCGTTGGTACATATACACAGAGGTAGGTAGTATTAGCTAATTTTCCCTTCATTCTAAGTTTTGATAATCTGTCATTTATCGCATCAAATTTCATTATTTCTGCCTTGTTTCTTTCCTCCACTTCAGTAAATGGAATAGTTGTTTTTGTTGATTTCGCCTTTATTAGCCCACCTTAGTTCTTGTAATGCGATAATATCAATCTTATACTTTTCCATTATTTCTATAATCTCATTTGTTTTTCCAGCCTGCAGTAGTGTCTTAATATTCCAAGTTGCTATTCTAATTTTTGTTTCTTTTTTTTTTAAATTTTTATAGCTATTTATTTTTGATTTCTCTATTTCCCATTCATTGTCCTTAATCATATCCGTTTTTGCTCCAGTCGCCATCATTGTTTTTCTGCTCGTCTTAGTTATTTTGAGCATCCGTCCTCGTAGCTCCTCAATGTCGTTCTCTGGCTCATGGTTCTTCCTCTTTTTAGATTCCCTTCAGAGTTATGTGTATCATCTTCACTTCCTTGTTTCTCGAGCTGCTTTAATTTGTCTAGAGAGAATTGTTGCCCGTTGATTATCAGGTTGTTATATTTTAGTATGGCATGGTAGCCTTCGTCTCTGTATTGTTTCATAAACACAATTAATTCTTTTCGTTGTTCGATTATTTCCTTTGAAAAGTATATTTTCGTTCCTCTTAGTTTTTTTGTCGCATTAAAGATCTCGATCTTTTTGTTCCAACTTCTCAATTCAATCATTATTGGTCTTGTTCTTCCTTTACACTCCTTTCCTAATCTTCCGATCTGTGTTAACTCCTCCTCAGTGTTTATGGATACGTCCATATCTCTCAATATTACTCTTATTTTTTCTTTTTATTTGCATGTCGCTCTCTTCTTTTTTCTCCTCCACCCCATGTATAATTATTTTATTCTTTCTAATTTCTCGATCTAATTTGTCAATCCTTTTTTCTTGCGTTATTAATCTTTGTTTCAGTATTTTGTTCTCATTTACTATTTTTGCATTAGCGTATTTTAGTTTATTAATTTCTTCTTGAAATTTATCTATCTTTTTTTCCACTCTATCATTTTTAACTTCCATTATATATAGTTTACTATTTATGTCTTGTAGTAGTTTCAACATATTTTGTGAATCCACCCTTTCGTCAGCCATTTCAGGTGTTTATATTCGAAACTCAATGTTAATTAAACGTTAAAATGTGTTTACGACTTTTCAAAACGGTTTTAAATAACGCTTTGAATATTTTAAATACAGTCCTGCACTTCGTTTATACTTTTAACACGTGTTCATTGCTTATCTGTCTTTCCATTTTATAGTATTTGACCTTAATGTCACTCACTTATCAGTTAGTCTGTTCTTTTAATGCCTTTTACCTGCTTAGTTCTAATCCTACACCACTAATACAGAAAAATCGGAAACAATTTACCACAGGAGGAACGTAGATAAATTTATTACAAAATTTCAGCACAAAAACGGTTCAAAGCATAGAATTTAGCAATAGTAATTCAAAATTAATAACTACCACGCAAACTAAAATTGTAAATAAAAAAATCCAAATGTCTCTCTATAAATGCAGTTTTTATATTTCCTCGAACATTTTCAAGAGCAAGGGGTTGTGGACCTAGCCTATCGTTAATTTCTCTATTATGTTGAACAAATATCTTCATCTTTTTGAATAACAGTATTCTGTAAAACTGCAGTTCCTGCAATCATTCTAATGATCTTTTGAATTTTATAATTAATTTGGGAACGAATGCAAGAAATCTAGTTTTTATTCTTTCTACTACATTTCGAGTAGAAAAATGACCAGTTCTGCTTTTGTTTGTGGTTTAGGAACTGGAGTATATAGGTGTCGAGTTTGTTGATAAGGACTGTCTTCCAAACAATGCCCAGAGGTGTAACTTGTTCAAAATTTTATTTAACTGTATTACTCTAAAAAATTCTACTATCATACACTGACCGAGTCTGACTAACAAATAACAATATCAAATATTTCAGAGCAAGTTCCTGTAACTACTGTACATTTAAGGACATCCGACCTCTTAATATTATTATATAATAATATTAAGAAATTTGGAAAAGTCGTCCATTAGTAAAGTATAAAAACAAACACAAATGTACCAAATAACCTCAAAAGGTCCTTTAAATATTTTTCAAAGAAATCTGAAATTCTACTCAATATTGAATTTAGCTTTCATTTATGGTTATGAAATGTAGCAAGATCCATTGGAAACACTTGCAAACAATCGGATGATGTTTACGTTACAAATTCGTTTTTGGTCTGAAATGAGTGGACACAGTCAATTTTTTTCATTTGTAATTTAAAATTAAAGAACTCGCTTAGTCAGACGCCTGTAGCCGTTGCTAATATTCACATACTTTTATTTATCTCTTAAAATCATATCATGGACTTTGTGAAGATTTGTGCTCTGGCATCGGTTACAGTTTAGTTTACTTATTTGTTCTTCTTTTAAATGGAAACAAGTTGTACTACTCTAAGAATGTACAAAGTGTTCATCGGTACCTCAGATAACTGAACTCCTTTTCTCCTTCATTTTTTTATAATTCTATTTCTCATTTGACATTATTTGCTTGTTAGTTAAACATGAATAACAAAATGGAATTACGAACATAAACATAATTGAAATTTATGCTTTATTATTTTTTCAAAGTAAAATTCCTTGTCTTAATAGAACAACATATTAAGTGAACTATCAAAAAACAGTAAGAAAATGCAAAACAGATATTAAACATCATGCAATCACAAAACTAGGCAAACCTGAAGAACTCGAGCCTCCTGTCGGTGAGCGAAACCAGAAAGTTGGCCCTGCTGGTGGTTACTCCACAAAGATCGAGCACAGGATTATGTGCTGGCAATGTGCACACCTTTTGGCCGCTGCTAACACTCCATAAGTTCACACTTTTGCTAGCTTCCTGATAAGCAGATACATAGCAATTAATCCCATTGGATAGAAGGCACGATCGTGACAACAGTTTCTGAGTGGAGCTGCCAGTGAAGCAGTGCACAGTATTGCATAGTACATTGCCGGAGTCGCCATTCTCAAATGTGCATAGGTGGTGGCGGGAGTAGGGAACGCGTGCGTTTGACCGTGTCGATACCAGCATCTGACGCTCTTTGTTCTGAAACACCATGGACACAAAGGGCCCTTCGATGGGTAGAGGACAGCGCTTGTAGATGGCGCCGGCGCCTTCGAATAGCCACAGAGAGTTCAGCTTGCAGGATATGATGCCTCCTGCTGCAACTGTGTCACCTGGACTAGCAGCCACTGATGCCACCGACACCACAGGAGACATATCACCAGGTACATCTAATGTACAAATAGATTGACCCATGTTCCTTATATCAAACTTCTCCACTGCACCTTGTTGCTTACCGACAAAGAAACTATTGGCATCATTCACATCCCAGCAACAAGACCATAACCCCGCATCACTATTATTATAAGTAACAATATTTGTTGCAGAGTGTGTATCTACAACTTTGAATGTTCTATCTAAAGACACGCTCAATAGCCACGGATGCTGAGGATGAAAACAAAGATCACGAATCGACATACTGTGGAGCGGAATGAATGCAGTTGGCCTGTACATTGCTATATCTATCTTACGTATTCCAAAACCACGAAACAGACTATTTGGTGACTTCATGGAAACACTAATCAGTTCATTATTTTTATAGTAGTCAAAGACACGGCAACCACCTTCTTTGCAAATCTCAAACTGTTTTTCCATGTACAAACGAACTGTGTTACTGTTTCCACCTATCTCATTTGTATTACTAGTTCGACTATAATCACTATTAGGTTTTAACATACTACTTAAGGCTGCTACCTTCTTTTTAAGGTCCTCTACTTGCTGTAAAATTAAATGTTCCCTGCATATGGTATTTGTTAGTTCAATTTGGCACTTATTTTTTTCTTCAGTCACTTGAATAAGCTGTTGTCGTAGCTCTTCTAACTCGCTTGCATCCATTGCAATTAATTTACGTGCATATATGTAACGAAGATCACTTTTGGAGGCCTTCTTTTTACAAGTTGGACAGAATTTTTGTTTTTGCAACGAAAACCACCTCATCACACAGCTGGCACCAAATAAATGTCCGCACTTCAAGGCACAAAGCCGATGTTCACCTTGGTTAGTCCAGTTATCAAAACAAATAGGGCACGTCTTGCCATCGTCTTCGATATCACAATTCGGAATTGGGGTTTCAGACTCTTGACTGCCTTCTCCTTCGACAGAAGTGTAGTCTTCGCTTTTTGTCTGCGATTGGGTCTCATCGTCCGTGAGTTCGATAAGGATGTTAGGATTGGTCAACCTATCACTACTCTCTGCCACACTCAGACCAGTGGTCTCATCATCATCATCCCAACTTCTGCTGCTTGTGCCTGCAAAGACGGGCAGGCCTATACCAAAGGAGTTAGACTGGAATGCTTCCTCGGACGACGACACAGCGTCTTCGCCGACGGCGGCAACAAGCGGAGCTGCGCTGGCGCTGGAATTGGTGCTCACAAACGGCTCAACTTCCATTAAATCATCGTCCGAATCTACGGCAGGACGTTTATGAATCTCGCTCGGTCAAAACGGGGAGCTTACCTATAATAACCGTGGCATCAGAGTCCGAATCCATCGCTCATTTTTACCTTCTGAGATATACGAAAAAGCGTTTTGGTTTTTGTAGGTTAAGGTAAAAACAGTTGACAAAAGCGTCTGGCGCGGTACTACATTGATGTTGCACTGTTGCCACATTGAATAATTTTCGAAGTATGTAAAATCTTAAACAAATCTGGTGTAAACATGACACGACTTTTCTTATCCTATTATTTGTATCTTCAACCGTTTAGATTCGCAATCGATTTTGCGACCTTGCGACCAAAAGTTTCGCACTGCGTCCTTTACCTACAAGTAACTTGCATACCAAATTTCAAGTCTCTAGCTCTTACGGTTCTCGAGATATCCTGTTTACTGACAGACCGACAGACACACACACACACACACAAACACACATACACGAACCAATGGCTCAAACCAACTTTTTTGGTATCCTGAGGCTATAATTCGTCCAGAAATGTGAAAAACTGGGTAGGTCAAATTTCGTCCGATTACATTACTTTCCTTATTATAGGATAAGAAAAGTAAAAATACAGCAGTGGAGGAAAATAGGAAATTAACATTGAAATCTACCCTCATTGTATTGTTCACTTTACTTAAGTTGGACTAGCTTTGGTTAGATTGCCTTAAAATACGATTGGATAAAGTTTGAAATTACTTTAGTAAAATCAGCCAAATTTTCTTCTTTTTTGTTTTTTTCTATCTTTGTTTTTTTTTAATTTTCAACGAACTTAAAAAGTTCGTTACTGAATTCTATATGTCTGTCGGTCTGTCGGTCTGTCGGTCTGTCGGTCTGTCGGTCTGTCTGTCTGTCTGTCTGTCTGTCTGTCTGTCTGTCGCTGTCACAAAATTATGGATTTTTTAAAATTTTAAAATGAATTCTTATAGGAAATTTTACGCTGATTTCAAAATCGAAATCAAAAATTTTTTTATCTCGAATAGTTTTCGAGATATTCGACTTCGAATTTCCGGAAAATTTCGACATTGCGATTTTATGAGTAATTCTTAAAGAAAATTTTACGCTGATTTCAATAATGAAGTCGAAAAAATTCTATGTCGAATAGTTTTCGAGATATTCGACTTCGAATTTCGGGAAAATTTTCGACATTACGATTTTAAATGTGATTCTTATAGGAAATTTTACGCTGAATTCGAAAATGAAGAAAAAATTCTATGTCGAATAATTTTCCAAATATTCGATTTCTAATTTTCCCGAAATTCGAAATCGAAATCGAAAGGTTTTTTTAAGTTCGTTCTGGGATTGCTTACAGAGCAATCTCTTCGCCGGCCCCATGTTTTTATAATATAATATGTAAGTTTAAAAATGATTTAATAAATAAGGGGCTTCGTTCTCTAAATTCTGTTCACTGATACATTTAGCATTGTTTACAAAATAAAATTTTGATTAAAAAATATCTAAATAAATATGTTTATAAAGTATTAATTTTTGTAGTTTTGAAAACATGTGAATCCATCACAGATGTGACAACAGCGACTTTTATGTATGATTTTTTTTTCGAAACAAAAGACTGATTTATTCTTTTGTTTTGCTAGAGTTTTGTGACAGGTACTGTGATAGGTATGTCAAGCAAATTCAGCAAATGTTATTTGAGTATTTCGTTTTCCTGTTGACGCAATTCTATTAGTATCTTATCAGATATTAAGCTACAGATAAACACCGGCCGGCTAATTTAGAACTGCGTGTGCGCGAGTTTTGATTTATATGCGGTTATTTTATTAAGGCGGAACCTATTCAAGAGTATAAAGTGCTCGTTAGCGTTTAGTTCAAGTGGAAGTCACACGACAATGTTGCCAGGCCCATTAACGAAGCTGTTCAAGTAGGCCATGATAACTGGCGCTTTTCCTTCTCTAAGTTTAGTTTTCCCGTAGAGCCATCGATGAAAATAAAGGAAAATACATAGACGCCTTAAAGCATGCAGTGGCTATTCCCTCAGTCTCTGCATGGCCCGACAACCGGGGCGACATTGTGCGGATGGTGGAGTGGGTAGCAGAGCAGCTGCGGCAGTTGGGCGCCGAGGTGTCACTACGTGACGTCGGTACGCAACAGCTGCACGATGGACGCTCGATCCCATTGCCGCCTGTAATTCTGGCTTCTCTGGGGAATGATCCTAAGAAAAAAACCGTTTTGGTGTACGGCCATTTGGATGTGATGCCGGCACTTAAGGAAGATGGCTGGGATAGCAATCCGTTTGAGTTAACGGAGCGTGATGGAAAACTGTATGGGAGAGGTGCGAGCGATGATAAAGGACCAGTCTTGGGCTGGTTACATGCTGTCGGGGCATACCAAGCTATTGGCGAGGCCATCCCGGTCAATCTCAAGTTTGTATTTGAGGGAATGGAAGAATCTGGTAGTGAGGGTTTAGATGACCTGCTTCTTGAAGAGAAGGATAAGTTTCTGACAGGAACTGATTATGTATGCATTTCGATAACTATTGGTTAGGGAGGGAGAAGCCTTGCATCACATATGGCTTAAGAGGTATCTGTTACTTTGGAATCGAAGTTGAGTGTGCAGCTAAAGATTTGCACAGCGGAGTTTTTGGAGGGATGGTGTAAGTTTTTTATTACTTTACTTTTCAAAATGTAATACAATTTATTGGTTTAGGTATGAAGGGATGCCGGATCTTATTTATCTGCTTAATACTTTGGTGGATAAAGATGGCAAAATCATGATTCCTGGCATCGACAAGGATGTTGCTCCTCTGCTGCCTAACGAGCACGATGTTTACAACGCCATTGAATTTGACGTCAGTGACTTCCGCTCTACTGTGGGCTCGTCCAAGCTTGCTCAGGGCGAGGATAAAATCAAACTGTTGATGCATCGCTGGCGCTACCCCACCCTGTCGATTCATGGAATCGAAGGCGCATTTAGTGATCCAGGTGCCAAAACTGTCATTCCTCGCAAAGTCATCGGAAAATTTTCCATTCGCATTGTGCCTAATCAAACTCCTGAATCGATTGAGAAGATTGTGCTCAGCCACTTGGAAGCCAAGTGGAAGGAACGCGGCAGCTGTAATATTATGAAGGTAACTTAAAATATTTGTCGATTCATTTCTGTTATTTTTTTTTGTTTAGGCATATATGTATCATGGTGGCAGGCCATGGATGGAGGACCCCACTCACCCCCACTATCTAGCCGGTAGTCGTGCCAGTAAGCATGTGTACAATATTGAACCTGATTTGACACGCGAGGGTGGCTCCATTCCTGTTACGTTGTCACTGCAGGAGGCTACGGGCAAGAATGTTATTTTGCTGCCAATGGGAGCAGGTGATGATGGGGCACATTCGCAGAATGAGAAGATTGATATCAGAAACTACATTGGAGGTGTAAGTAGTGTTTGATTATTTCTAAACACTGGTATATTAATGTGGCCCTAATTTTATTTAATGTGTCTTAGTTATAATCATAATTTGGTATAATACATCGAACAGAGTTGGAAAACTTAACAATTAGGTTGTTGCAGTTCTTTTTTGGAATTTGCATGTGCAAGATTTTATTGAATTTTTCTCAGTTATGTATTATCTTCTGGGCAGGTTGGACATTCAGGATTGTTTGTTTGCAACAATTATGGAAAATTGATTGGAATTGTGGGCAACCACAATCAATGTATGTACAAGTAAAAACAATTGATAACAAGACCAGGAAATTTACCTAGAAAAACGATAAATGCATGTTTGGGTAATAAAAATTTTCTTCCTGTTTGTTCTCTATTGTAGCAGTGCTGTTGAGGTTTCCTGTTACATATAATTTACTATAGTTGCAACAAATTTTAAAAAGTCCTGCTTGTAGATAGCCGAACCAACATCATTAATCCTAAAGTGGTAAAGTGGCAAAACTCCCCCTAATTTTAAGAAAGGGGAAGTGATTTCATTAGATGCAGGTAGTTGGGATGTTTTGCCTGAAGTGGTCTGTATTAGTCAACATATCGTGGACAAAAAACCAGAAAGCTTTTGCTGTCAAAGTGCACATTCAGACACACATTACATTCCGGAACGAAAATAGATTTAGTTGTGAGTAGAGAACTTTAAAAGTATTAGTTTTGTGGTGATAAGGAGGATGAAGACTAAGTAATACAGTAAGACATTTTGTTTTGTAGTCGGTGAGGTTATCTGAACATAAACTTACTGTTGCTCTTCACTTGTCTAGGGATAATGTATGGTGAATTTTGATCTATACATTATAGTTGTATAGAAACTTTCCAAACATGATTGGCAAAATCGCCAAATGTGTGAAAACATTTTAGGAAGCATGCCACATAATAGTGATAACCCACAAGACGTTCATGAAAGACCTCCCTACAATAATGTGTTATTGTTTGGAGTATGGTGAGTGCAGTTATGGTCACTGGCATTTACTTTTTTGAGGAAGATATTGATATGTGGAAATTAATTCACAATTTTTTGCTCTAAATCTTCATATACCCCAATTGGAAAACGTTTGGTTTCAACTCTTAACATGGTGACGTCGCTTGGCCAATCCAGACATCAGATCTCACCACCTGTGACATTGTCCTAGAATCCAAGCTGAAATGCACTAAGTCAACACATGTTGGAAAGAGCAATGAAGAACTTCAGAATACAACTTAATGAGTTCATCAGAAAATAAGGGACTGCATTTGTCTGACATCTTCTTCAAAACACATCGAAATAAAACCCCTTGTATAATACATTAAATCAATAGATCAAAGTTATAGAGGTGCAAATATCAAGTGATATTGGAATAGAAATAACTTCAAGTGGTACTTCGATAATTTTTAATGTAATACTTGACTTGTAAACAAGGTCAAAATAAAATTCTATCAGTGGAACTTTTCCTAGCTAAAGGTTGTATAGGTTGTTTGCATTCCTTCAACCTTTGTAATGAACTGAGGTTTGCACTAAATGTTCTTTTGTTTATTCGTTAATAATAGTAAATAAATTTTAGTAATACCATCTTCACTTTTTTGTATAAATGGTTATTTTGAGCATGGTTACCAGAAACATTTTTAGCTTGTCGACAAATTTTTTGCTATGAAATTGAAAAAGATTAAGACAAATTGAGTGTAAATAGTCTGTAATATTTGATACTTATTTACATCATTCTTTGTTAAAGATAAAAAACTTCACTGGTGTATGGTACTGGCGGATATAACCGAATAACTCTGACCACCCTTTTCATATCCTTTTTCATTTCTTCTTATTTTGCATGATTCATCTCATCTTGTCGTCCTTTTCTTCTTTTATTAGTTCTCGCTTTGTATATTCATCTGGTCAATCCGATTTTTTCCATCATTTTTATGTGGGTATAGCTTTTTAGTTGTACCTCTTCTAGTTTATCTTTTATTGCTTTTATGCTTAATTTTTATTTATAAATTGTGTTTTTTATTTTATCCATTCTAGTCTTCTTCTAAAAATCTTTTAGGGGCGTCATTTTTATGGCTTTTATCCTATTTTTTGTGATATCTAAGTCCCAGATGCATATATTAGCGTAGATGTTACCTTGTTATTTAGTGCTAGGTGTTCAATTAACAACTGAATGCAGCAGTAATTGAATTGGTGTTAGTTTGACTGTATAGAAGTGAAGTGTCAGAATGGGGTGTTCTACTGAATAACGCATTTTATTGGGAAAACTTGCTATCAAAGCCAAAGCCCTTCTGAAACATTGAGGAAGTGGTCAGTAGCTCACAAGAATCTTTGAAAGCCATCAAAGTCAGCAGTGTTGATCCTGGTTAAGAAATTTGCGTGTGGACCTCTCAAATGGTCTCCTTATTTTTCCCATGTGACTTTGTACTTCTTTCTTTGGAGACTTATCAAAGAATTTATCTACACACCCTGAGACTGTCAATGAGCTCAAAGACCCTATCATTGAGATTTTTATTCACAATATTTTTGGTAATTGCATAGAGACCTTTGAAGCTTATATACGTTATCTTGTGGTAGTAGAAAGCAAGCTCTTTGAAAATCCTCTCGATTACTTACTTTTTGTGTTCACTCCTAAGAAACAGTGATTGCTTTGACAAATCTTTTGCCAATAAAACATTTTCTATAAATTGAAACTTTGCTAATTATTTGAATGCTCAGTACTTGAACTTTTATCTATTTGGGAATTTTTGCCTTTGATAGTGTTGTATAATCTTCCCTTACCGTTATTTTTTCTTCTTTGTATAACTTTTATCAAATATTGTACCATTGCATTTTTTGTGTCACTCTCTATGTATCTTCTCTTTTAATGCGTTTGAAAGTTTTGTCCTAATGTCTCTAATAGGTATGTGCCACTTCTTCTTTCTATTGTTTATCTGAATTAGATGTGTAGGGGGTTAATTTATGATGCATGATGGGAAACAGTTTGTCTAATAGCATTATTATTGGTAAATTTAGTAGTTAAGACGCAAAACGAATAGTGAGTAATGAATTGTAAGTAACGAAATACAAAGTGGTGTATATGATCAGAAAATGCAAATAAGTTCAAATAAGATGTTTTGTTTTAAGAGGATGCAAAAAAAGACCACCACAGATCGTATGAACAAATTAAAATCAAAGAAGCTCATGAAAAACGTCTAGTGAAAATGGAAGTTGAAGCAATGAAATGACTATTTAGCGATTCAACGGAGGATTACATAAAAATAAAGAAGAATTATTCACCGAAATAATAAAATTGAAAACAAAACAGAAACAAAAAGGAGCTGGAAGCAAGAATTCTTATTTTGGAAATACAATAGAACAACTTTCTCATTTTTTCCGGTCGTCCATATTTTGAGTTGCTTAGTACCAGTTGAGCCCTGCAATCTTTTTATATCATTGTACCATCTGTTGTGTCGTTCCTCTGCTTTATCTCGTTTCCCATGATGGCCTTCTCCTGACATTTCCATTTCAATTTTCTTTTTGTCTCGATGTTTTGCCTAACTCCATATCAGGAAACATTCTTTTTATTATATCCTCTACCTGGGTTTTTTTCTTATCCGTTTAATTACTCCTCATGCTTTCAATATTGTTTTTACTCTATTGTTCTTTGGTCGCTTGCAGTTTTCTTATTTGTTACCCATGTGGTGAATGGTGAGATGCATTTGTTAGTCTTGAATTTTAAAGGAATTTTCATGTTGAAAACTTCTGTTTTGTGATTTTGTTTTCCTATAATGACTGTCTCAGTTAAACGTATGAGTGTTTTTTATCCTGTCCATTTATCTTGATTGATGTTTGATTATCCTTTTGATTCGTCATTATTGCACCCATTTTGATAGTGTCAAACCCTTATAGCATCTATGAATATAGAATACAGTTTATGAATGCTAACCAAAGTGATAAATCGTATTCAATTGTTTTGTTTTTTTATTACTGTCTAACTGTATAAAGATGTTCTGTTGTGCTGTACTCCTTCCTGAAGCCTGCTTGCTTCTTTGGTTAATATAGTGCAATTTCTATCTTAGTAGTGAGAGACTACACGCCTCATAAAAGCAAGGCCTACAAACTGAAAGATTAAGGCTCAAACAATCGCATTATTACTCCTTACTAGAAATGAACGCAGGTATTCAATTATTTTCAGTGACTGAGTAAATCAACTCAAGTCGAGCATCTGAGTCCAGAATTGAAACTGCCAAGCTTCTCAACCATACAATCATACTGTTGCTCTTTTCTAGTTTATTCGTTATCATTTTTATAAGTAATTTGTATGCTTATGACAAAAGACTTATTGGTCAGTAATTTTGTAAATTCCGAGGGTCTCCTTTTTTGTATACTCTCTCCCACTCTTTTGGAATAACCATGTTCATTAACCATCTATTAAATGATGCTAGAAGTTCTTCCATTAACTCTTTGATGCTCCCTATTAATATTTTGTGTAGTATGTTATTCTCTCCCATTGTTCTATTGTTTTTCATTTGTCTCAAGACATACTGGATCGTTTTTAATTTTATTTCTATTTTATTGGAATTATCATTTACTAGTCTTTATACGTATTCATCATTTTCTTCGTTTATTGGATTATTATTATATATTTCAGTGAATGAATATAAAAATAATTTTTATAATTTTGTGATTTATTTTTTAAGTGTATTTTTTCTGTAATCTCTTCAATATTAGTTATTAGTTATATAGTTTTGTTTTGTAATTAAGAATGGTTTTATTTAATTCCATAAATTCGTTTGTGCTTATTGTATCTTTTGTAAGGTTCGTTTCTCTTCTACAAGAGTTGCTTAGTTGTTGCTGATATTTTTTTTGTTCTTTTTTTATATGCCATAGTTATAATAATGCTAAAACTCTACGCCCCGCGTGGGAGCACGGCCTGCGAACCGAAAGGTTAAGGCTTTCATATGTTCGCTCTTTCTTTGCCCGGTCATAGCGTACCATCTCTGATGCGGGGCGATGTTGCAAGTACCACGCTTTCGACGACTGCCATTATTACCCCTTGTTCGAGTGAACGCAAGTACTCGATTATTTTTAGTGACTAAATAGACCACCCGCCACGGGAGCACACTGACTTGCACATGTATAGTTATGTTCTAATTTTATTTATTTGTTGGTTATCTTTGTCTATCTACCTTCTGCTGTTTTCGGATGTTCGTCAAGTTCTTTGTTTAACTGTTTTATATAGACATTTTTCTTGGATTCCAACTAAATTTCTATTTCTGTTGAAACTGAGTCAAATGATTAGCGACGTTTACTAATGACAATAATCTAAACCGAGCATTGAAAGTCAAATTAATAATAGCACACGTGCTTGCAGAGCAATATAATATTTCAGCTCATATGAAGATGTTAAAAATTGGATTTTGTTTGAATCCTATCTGGTTCTTTTTTAGTATTTTCCCCATTTTTAAAAATTCTGTTTACAATTACTCTTGCCAATATTTTAGTAGTACATAATAATTTTGGTTTTTTCCGATTGTGTTTATCAGTTTGAATCAACTTTTATTTTATCTCTATGGATAAGCTCTGCTGGTACATCCTCTTATCTAATGCTTTATTATTTTGAGGTATTTGAATGGCTTGTTGTATTTCTTGGCATGTAATTTTCTCTTTTCCCGCAATTATTATCTTATTATTCTGATTCCCTACTTATGCTGTTGCTTCTACCGGGTGCTCGATTTTCGAGCCTCACCATGGGGATCTTGAGAGTTACAGGGTTGGTTAAATTAGGGCAAAGTTGGGTATTTTTATGCTTATCAAGAATCTCGAAATAGATTTGATTTATTATTAATAATTTTCGAAATATCGTAAGAAAATTAAAAAATGTCATTTTCGTTTTTAATTTTTAAATCAAAAACCGGTAAAATTACCCGATTTTCAGACACTTTTTATAAGGAATCTAAAAATGTCATTAACGTTGCTACCAGCTCTAAAATGTCAAAGATACGATAGTCAACTTTTATTTTTCTTATGGCCGACACATTGGATTTTTACAATTTCAAATGCAGTTTTTTTTTCTGATTACAAGGATGTATCACACTTCACAATTTTGCTTTTTTATTTTATAATTAATGGCAAAACTTTCTGGGGAGAGGAGGCTTTGGAATTGATTTGATGCTTTAGAGATGCAAACGGCCACGCGGTTGAGGCGCATGACTGCAGTACTGACGGCTTTGGGTTCCATTCCTAGAACTCTCTGATGCCTGGTGAATGCCTACTCGGCTACTAAAAATAATTGATTACCTGTGTTCAACAAAGGACAAGGCGCTGTACTTGCTCCATCGCTCTGTAGCAGAGGTGATATGCCATGATCAGACAGAGGACGAACACATGAGAGTCTTAGCCTCTCAATTGATAGGCCTTGCTTCCACGCGGGGCGTGCGTTTAAATCTCATAAATCCAATTCTTATTTTTTCCTCTCTTTGTTATTACTTCTTTGCATTTCCTGAGCTTTGCTTTCCTCCATTTTATTCCTCTAAATTTTCCACCTTCAATTTTGCTTCATTTGTAATAAGCTTATCTTTAATAATAATTTCTGGCTTCTGTTATTTGCAGTATTAACGATTTTCTGGCGTTTCTTACTTTTCTACTTCATTTTTTTTTTTTGTTGTTTCCTCTTACAGATTTCCTTATCTTCCTCTGGAACGTAAAATAAAATTCTTTTAATTATTTTTTTAGGAATTGTATCTTTTTGTTATCTTTCATTACAATTCTTTTCTGGTTTTGTTTATTTTAACTGCCTCCAACATGAACATTTGACGCCAGCGTGGCCGCGTGGTTGAGAGGTTAGGCTGTAGTGTGGACGAACCCGGGTTCATTCCTGGTGCTTTTCATGCCTGACGGGTGGCGTGCCTACTCATTGTTAGCATATTGCCTACTTTCTTTTCGCATTTTCATACATCAAAAGCATGTAGTAATATATGGCAGTTTAAGGTTGCTTGGCAGGCTTTAACATAATCTGTTACAAATTATCAAAATAAGTTTATAATGGTATTCTTTGGTATTACTTGGTATATAATTTTTTCCATACATTTTTTCATGAGATTTATCTTGAAAAGCAACAAATAGATTGTAGGGACTAATTTTTTGTAATTTTAGGGACAATCTCTTACAAAGCATGTGCAAAATTGTTATTTATACCAACTAATAGATTTGTTTGCTGCAAATTCTTCAATAGCAGCGATGATATGATTGTGTGTTCAGAGAATCACGACTCAAATCAATAGTCATGTATTTTCATAGTTAAATAACAAATAATAAAGTTTGGAAGCATTTTGTTGAAACTATTATCTAATATTAGTTCTGTCAAATTTGGTCAGAGGAAGGATAAAGGAAAAAAACAAAAGACAATCCCAAAAATTAAATTTCGAAAAATCTCAACCAATTAAGCAACAAAATGTGAATACATGAATGGCTGGTTAGAGTGACTATGAAATCACTCAATAGCATTACTGCTGTGTGCCATATAATAGAAAAATATATCACTTGCTACTTATCTACATGGTTTATTTGTTTGTGCTTTGTTTTATGGTTTATATTATTGTTTGTTTCAAGCAAGGTTCTCAGTAATTACCAGGGTTGTCAACTGTACGTTAATTGCTTTTAAATGCCAAAGGTAAATTAAATTGAACTCTTTTTATATGTTTTTTTTTTTGAGATTTTTACTGGTTAGTTGCTGGCTTCGGTTTATAAGATTATAGAAAATGCTGGTTTTGATGGCTGTACTGTACAATTACCTGATACAAGTCAAAAGGTGATTAGTCCATCAGCTGAAAATAAAAATTGAAAAATTTCTTTTACCTTTTAAATATGAATGTATGTTCTGGTGCAAACTAATGCTGAAATATTTTGTTGCAGACAAAACTCTTGGGAGCCTACTTATATGAGGTGTCTCAGCTGTAAAGCCAAATGCGAGTACTGGAAGTGCCTTTAACCATTTTATATGAGTATGTCATTAAATGGCTTTAAATACAGTATATATCACTTATATGGTGCAAATATAGATGATAAATGAAGTGCCTTGTTTTACTAAGTAACCTGCACTTATTCGGTTCCACACATTTTTTTCTCTAAAATTTCCAAATATCATGAACAAAGTTTATTTATATTTATGTTAATATTGAGGTAGCACTAAATTGGATATAAACGTTGTTTTACCATTCTTACACTTAACATTTAACCAATTTTATTATATTGCTGGTCCTGGTGCGATCAATAGTGCAAGTGTTTTAAAGCGAACTTTGAAATTTCCAAATATACTAAACAAAGGTGGCTTTAAAAGCGGGAAATGTGTATAAATAAAAGTGGAAGTGGTTAAAAAAAGTAAAATATAAAGTGGAAAATTAATTTTAGTAGTGGAAAACCGGATGAAACTCGTACTATTATAAAAGTGATAACAATGTAGAGCGATAACGCACGTGCGCGACCACGCGAATCTCACGATAAACAACGTAAACAAAATACAGAGTGGGATTCAGGGATTTCACACACGAAATAAAATACAAGTTTATGACAAACGCTCCGAAATTTATTTAAATAAAGTGAACCCAACAAAATTAAATAAACAAAAAACAAAATTCAGAAATGAAAGAAACCACAGAATGGAAAAAATACTGGAAGACATAAACAACAAACTAAAGGCAATAGAAAATGTGGAAATGACAAAATACACATGGATCTATAAGAAATAAAGAAGGAAAACAACCAGTTAAAAATAGAGAATCACCAACTAAGACTAGAATGGAGCAGCAAGAGAAAAATAGATAGGCTAAAAAAAGAAATAAGAAAGAGGAATATAATTATACACGGAGTTGAAGAAAATTTAGAAGAAGGTGATCTCCAACTAAAAGAAAAAAGAAGAGTAGTTCTAAAGAATATGGACTTATCGATAATCATAGAAAACGAAGTAATGGATATCAGAAGAATTGGAAAACCACAAGACAAAATCAAATTTCGCCAAATCCTAGTTGAACTGAAAAACTGGACAAAGAAATGGGAAATTCTAGAAGCAACAAAAAAGCTAAAGGGAACGACAATATTCATAGAGGAAGATTACTCTAAAGAAATGCAAGAAAAAAGGAAAATACTAAAGAATTACATGAAATAAATCAGAAATAATGAATGAATGAATGGCTTAACACCCCTTGGAGGGGTTTCGCCGCTTCTAAGGAAGCTTTCGAGATCCTTTGCGGGGGATCAGCCCGTCCGGTTTTCATCCTATCTGCTGGCATATCTTGTTCCACCGTTTTCTGTCTCCGACCTTTCTCCTTATTTCATCCATTCCCATTTCTATCTTTAGTAGATCATGTTTTACTTCGTCCATCCATCTTGATTTAGGCCTTCCTTTCTTTCTTTTCCTGGCTGGTGTCCAGTTCATTATTATGTTCGTAGTTTACTGCGGGTCAGCCCTTAATACGTGCCCCAGCCATTTTACTCTCTGCTGTTTTATTTTTTTAACTATGTCCACTTCAATCTCCTGTGCTGTGTAGTACATCCTTGTTCTATATTTGTTTTCTGTGCTTTTAATTGGTCCTAGTATAGTTCTGTATATTTTTCTTTCCATTATCCTTAGTTTTTCCTCTTCTTTATTCGTTATTGACGTTGTTTCCGCCCCGTACATTACTAATGGTCTTATCAGAGTGTTATAGATTCTTATTTTGATTTTTTTTGAAATGTAGCTACTTTTCAATAATTTCTTATTAGCATAGAAGGCCCTGTTTGCTGATATTATCTTATCCGTTATCTCTGTTTCCCTTTCTTCACCTCTTGACACCATAATTCCTAAGTATTTAAATTTGTCGACTTATTTGTATTCGTGATTTCTTATTTTTAGGGTTCCTTCTGCGGCATTATTTCCCGTTCTCATAATTTTTGTTGTCTTCGTTTATTCTTAGACCGACTATTTGTCCCTCTGTTATTAGCTCTTTGGTTATATTCCTTAACATATCTCTTCCTTTGGCAATCAGTACTAGGTCATCTGCATATGCTAATAGTTGTGTCCCCCCTGTCCTTACTGTGCCTTTCTTTATTCTCCGTGTTATATATTCTATACAGATATTAAAAAGTGTGGCCGAAAGCGCATCTCCTTGTTTCACCCCTTTGTCTATTATAAATTCACCAGTCTGTCCTTTTTGGGTTTTTACACTGACTCTGGTTTTTTCAAGCGTCATCATTATAAGTCTCTTTAATTTGGTCGGTATACTTAGCTCCTTCATTACTACTAATAGCTTGCCTCTATTGATGGAGTCGAAAGCTTGTTCAAAATCGACGAATAACATTTCCTTTTTATTTTATATTCCTGCGACTTTTCTGTTATTTGCTTTAATATGAATATTGCGTCGGTTGTCGATTTTCCTTTTACGAATCCGCATTGGTACCATCCAATTTTAAACCTTGTTTTTTCTTGTAGTCGTCTCTGTATTATTGTTGCTAGTATTTTATAAGTTGTGTTCAGTAGCGTTATTCCTCGGTAGTTTCTGCATTCTTGGTGACTTCCGTTCTTGTGTATCAGTACTATTTGTCCTACTTCAAAGTCTATGTGCATCTTTTCTTCTTTCCAAATTTTCTTTGTAAGTATGAATATATATTCTATTATATCCTCTCCTCCGTATTTTATCAGTTCTATATTTATACCGTCCATACCGGGAGTCTTTGTATTGTGACTTTTGTTTACTATTTCTTTTACTTCTTGTATCGTAGGCTCCTCTATCTCCATTTCTATTTCTTCATCTTCCATTGCTGGTTCCTCCTGCTTTTCATTTGTACTCAGTAATTCTTTGAAATATTCTTCCCAGATTTTTTTATACTCGTCTTTTTGTTCCGTTACTTGGCCTTGTTTATTTTTGCTTCCCGTTATTATAGGTTTGTATCTTTTATTTTGTTTTTTGATTTCTTGGTAGAACTTCCTGGTGTTTGTTTTTCTGCTTTCTTTCTCTATTTTTTGTAACTCTTCTTCTATCCATTTCCTTTTATTACTCCTTATTATTCTATTACATTATTTTTTCTTATCTTTGTATTCTTGCTCATCTTCATCTCTGTTACTTTTTATACATTTTAACCTAGCCTTAACTTTTTTGTTGTGTGCTTCATTACATTCTTCGTTAAATCATTGCTTCTTTCTGTCACTTTGTTTATTTCTTATTATTTTCCCGGTCGTTTTGTTTATTACTTCTTTAATGTCTCTCCAGATCTCTTCAATTGATCCTTGTTTTTCAGTATTTTTAACTTGTTTTCCTAGTTCCGCCGTATATTGCCTTCTTGTTTCTTCATCTTTTAATTTTGTTATGTTCCACTTCCTCGTTCGTACTTTCTTTTCCTTTGTTCTTGTATTTTTTTGTCGGATTGTTGCAGTTACCATAAAATGATCAGAATCTGCGCGTGCCGCTCTGTATGTTCTAACATCTGTTATTGATGATTGACGTCTTTTATTTACTAGTACATGGTCTATTTGTGCTTGTGTTTTTTTATCTGGTGATATCCATGTTACCTTATGTCTTTTTGGGTGTATACATTTTGTCCTGCTTATTATCATGTTCATCTTCGCCGCTAAGTCACATAATCTGATGCCATTATCGTTGGTTTTCTCATGTAAGGTACTTCTTCCTGCAACTTGACTTATTATCTTCTCTTTACCGATCTGTGCAACCGATCTCCCAGCACTATAAGTAGGCCCTCCTTTGGTATCTCCTCTATTCTTTCTTCTAGGTTCTCGTAGAATTTATTTTTCCCTTCATCATTTTGTTTCTGTGGGTGCGTATATATTCAATATCGACATCTTTGTTGGGGTTCCTTCTAGTCTGATATATGCTATTCTTTCATTAATTAGTCTTATTTGTATGATTTTCTCTCTCATTGTTTTTGTTACTATAAACCCGACTCCATGCATTCCCTGTTTTTCAGCCCCTGAGTGTATAATTGTGAAATCTTTTTCATCTGTTCTTCCTTTTCCTCCACATCTAATCTCTTGTAGGGCTGCAATATTTATTTGATACCTCTTTGATTCATATGCTATTTCCTTCATTTTTCCGGTCTCCAACATTGTCCTGGCGTTCCACGTGCTTATTTTCACTCTCTTCTTGTTTTTTTTCTTTTTTGTTTTACTCTGTACTAAGATTTTGCCTTTTTCGTCGCCATTGTCGTTATCTTTTGTCAATCCTTCAGCTTTCTGTTTTACGAGTTTTTTGGACCAGTTTTTGTGATTTCTCTTAGTTTTGGTTGAGCTCATCACTACTTATGGTTTCAATGCCTCTGATGGTATTGTTGAGCTGGTCCTTTTCATCCTCCTGTTTTTCCATTATTTTAATTTTTGGGTTTGTTTTCTCTGTGACTCCTTCCGGTTTTTTAATTGGTGCCAATAAACTCTGCGTCCAATATTTGTTTCGTTTGGGTATTGCTCCTAATTTTTTTCTTCCTATGGTTTCATTTTCTATCTCTTCATCAGTAGATCTTCCTCTTTTTTGTCCTCTTTCTGCTCATTTTTTTGTTTCTTTTTTTCCGTCGTGTTCTTCTTCTTTTTCTTCTTGCAGATCGTCCCATTTCCATCTTTCACCGTTTACGATCAGTGTATCATCTATTATTGTAGCTCTGTTTCCTTGTTTTCTGGCTTCTATTAGATGTCTGATATCTCTGGTTTTTTTATCGAGGTCTTCTCGATTTCTTATCTCAGTTCCTTTCAAGTTTTTTTTGTTTTTCATTATTTCAATCTTCTTCATTTTTGTAGTCAGCCCTACCTTGACTGGTCTGGTTCCTCCTTTCTTAGGGTCTCCTATTCTGTTTATCATATCTATTTCGTTTTTTTTCCAGCTGAACTTTGGTACTTTTGATTAGTTCTATTACCATGTCTCTTAATGTTTCAATATTTTCGTTACTTTGCTCTTGTATTCCTAATATTACTAGGTTCCTTTTCCTCGTTTCCTTTTTCAGCCATTGTATTTGCATTTCTTGTTTAATTATTAGCTTCAGCTCTTTTGTTTCATCTCCTTGATGTCTTAGTTGCAAACCCATGCTGTTTATTTTTTTATCCATCTGTATTAGCTTATTCATTACATCTGTGAGTGTGGGGGGTTCATCTTCTGCCATGTTTGTTTTCACTTTATTTTGCACTTTATATATTTATATGTGGTAGAGCTTAACGGTTATTTCGCGTTTCTCGAAAATTTCTCTTACTACGTATCTGTCTGTTATTATTTATATTACCGTATCGCGTTTTATCATTCGTCTAGTACTACCAACTTTCTCGCGCTCACGTGTTAGTTCTTCGTTTATTAACTGCGTAATTCACTTGTGTTTACATGAAATTTCGTACTTTCGGCTCACTTTGTTCTTCTCAAGTCCCGCCTCACAATTTACTTGCTACGGATCTGGTTTATTTATACTGTTAATCGCGTTACTGCACGCCTGGTGTCACACCTTCAGCTTGTTTTGAATTACTGTTGGTTTCTCCTGTGTTCTACTCACTTTTACGCTCACTTCTCTAAATTTATTAGCCGTAATTGCTGTCTTTAATCAACTTTTATGCACAGCGCGCTTTATCACTGTCACTCCTCGAATGTCGAATAACATATTACTCATACATAAATATTCTCATACCTGTCACACCATTTCCCATACGGAGAATGTATGGAATCAGAAATAAAGGAAACTATATTATTATGAAAAAACGATAAATTAATAATAAATGGAGATGAATGTACATTACAACAGTTACAAATGATAGAATTGTCAGAACAGCGAGAGGTAAACTACAGCCAAAATGCAACAGCAGTAACACCAACATCAGAAAGCATGGAAGAAATACAGATAATGACAGATCAGGACAAGAAAAAAGGAAACTGTTGAAAAGACTTTGGAGAAGGTTCTCGAGAAGTTGTACTGGGCGAATTGCAAAGAAGATGTTAAAAATTGGTGCCAGAAATGTGTGACATGTGCAACGCAAAAGAAACAAAAGACAGTATAACGTCGAAAGTTCTTTTGAGAGAAAAGCTATTGACATAGCTGGTCCGTTCTCTACAAGTGGCAAGGACAATAAATTTATTCCAGTGGAGATGGACTACTTCAGCAAATGGGTTGAAATCCATTCGTTAGCAAATCAAGAAGCCACAACCAGCGCTAAGGTGTTGGTAAAACAACTGATTAGCAGATTTGGAGTGCAACTAGAACTACATTCATACCAAGGTCAAAATTTAGAATCAACAGTGTTCATGAAAATATGCGAACTACTGCATATTAGGAAAACCAGAACTCCATTGCAACCTCTCCCCCCCCTAGTCAGATGAAATGGTTGAGCGCATGAATAAGACAATGGGGAAGTACCTGTCAAAAGTTGTCTCTGACCATTAACGAGACTGGGACTAATATCTCCATCGGTTCTTTTTTGACTTATTACCGTTCGTCTGTCCATGAGTCGGCTGATTAAACACCATTTGATATTCTCTTTGGTCGTGAATTGAAGCTGCTATGTGACTTACTCTTCGGAACTAAACCCGAAGACTAATAGAGATTTACGACAACATTCGATGCAACATCGCCAATGACCGAATGAGGGATCGCTATGAAGAAAAGGACCGAGTAGTTATAAAACTCGAAACGGCGACGTGGGTTGTTTCCAAAACTTACGGCGATCCACGCGAGGTGTTGAAGAAAGTAAACGATGTGTTTTGTTATCAGAGATGATTGAAGACTTTATGGGTTCAGTAGGTGGAACTCGGCGAGTGCGTTGTGGTGTCACCAGAGAAGTACAACAAGACCTATTCAATATAGTGGCGAAGTATGCACTGGCGTATGTTAAGACGCGCAGTGTATTTCGAGCAAAATTTGGTTTAGTGGAAGAATTGAGGAAAAAACGCCCAGAAGTCGGAAAGACGCTGCGCATGCATCACGCAGACATGAATATCTACTACCCTGTGACCAAAGAATTCTCGCAGGACAAACCGACTTATCGCGCATCGTGGGAAACACTGACGAAGCTACGCGGTCATTTGTTGAATAAAACTTGCGTGTGTGTTGGACGGTCTCGACTGGAGGATAATTAGGTTCCTACATCGACACCCATTCTTTTGTTTTGATCTACACTTTTTGTATTTTTTATTAAATCAATGGAAGTTTATTTTTACCTTTCCTCTTGCAATATTGTTTTTAGTATTGTTCAGTTCTTTTTGCAATTTTATTTTTTAATACTCTTATTTTATTCATCTACTATTTTGATAAGCGTCAATGTGGCGTTAGAAACGCTCGTACATTCAAGTTAAGTTAGGTTTCTACTAGACAATGTTAAGTTAGGTTTTTCTCGCTTTTGACAATATAAGTTGTCTTTGATAAGGTTAGTGTTAATAGTGTATAGTTAGGTTAGGTTTTCAGCAAAACTTTTTTCTAATGCATTTTCTATAACCGTAAACAGCCTTTTTTGTCAAGTTTACCGTAAATAATGTTATCTATGGCCACAGAAAACACATTAGCAATGTATTTCCAATGGAAACTAATGCCTCCAAAGTTTTTTAAAGTTGGGAGGGGTGTCAATCTGTCACTTCTGTTAAATCGTATATTCCCTACAACGCGGACAGGATTGCTATGAGTATATATAAACTTAGTTTGGTTCATAGAGTTTGAATATACATCTTAAGTGAAGCCATAAAAACTCCACCCTAATCTAAACAAGTACGAACGTGGAACTCCTTTTCTACCAATCTACGGGGCTTCTATACGTAAATACAAATTTGCGGCCGATTCCGGTCAAACCAGTCTCGAGATTTTCCGATCAGACTGATTTTTAGTGTCTGGACTTGACTTATGGTCCTTAGTTGAATAATGAAAACGTTATGTCTCTATTTATCACAGATCAAAAATTATAAGGCTTGACAGATGGCAGAACTAGAAGCTGGTCTCCAGCTTGGAAGCTGCCTGATCAAAAGATATAAGGAATGACATATTGGAAGTTGGGTCCGCTAAAAATCCTTACTGCATTGTTACAGGACATCCACCTATGCCAGCTCGTGGATGTAAACCCGATAAGCCATAACCTTTCGAATGATACCCTCCTTATGTCTTTATGTTCAGTAGTTCTCAAGTTGAAAGTCGCGATGGACAGACAGACGTCCGCACCAATTTCATTAGGCTTCACTTTTATGTATAGAAGCCTAAAAAGAATGTTTTTACTGCTAAAATAAAACATTTTGGTTAAATGAGAAATTATTTGTCCATTGAAAATTTGATATTTGAGTATCTTTTAAAACATTATAGGAATTAATAATAGCTTAAACTTAAGAAACTTAATAAAAAATTTTTGTTTTATACATTTATATTGCACAAATTAATTTGTAGTGACTTCAGTATTTATTTTTAATATGCATTAAAATGGGGATGAATGCTGAAATTTAGAAACAGTTTTGGATGCACTGACACTAAGGATGTCGTGTAATTTCGCCAATTGTCGGTTTCTTTATGCAACGGATTTACGGTTCAAATTTTAACGTTTGTCGTATACCGGTTGTTTGAGCCAGGTTATTGGTATTCGTTTAATAGTTAGCCTTTTCTGTTAGTTTTAGTCAGTAAGTTACGTGCAGGTGGTGTAATAATTAAGCGAGAGAAAGAAACGACGCTAAACAATGAGCGGCAAAGGCTACTACACCCCGAAGCAAATCGAAACGCCGCTGTCGCACTTCAAAACGCCAAGATCGTTCCACACGCCCAGCGCGTCCAGCATGAAGAACGAGTATTTTACGCCCAACGCCAAGGATACGTCGGATAGCGAGGAGAGCACCAAGAGCAGCGCGCCCTCGGAAAACTACCTGTCCACAGGCTCGTGCGCCAGCGACGACATCAGCATCGTCGCCGAATTTGACGAGTTAATGCGCTATTTTCGTCAGCAGCGTTGCGCCGAGGTGGAGGACAGATTCCTGGACTTCGCCTTGCAAGCGAAAGAAATGAAGACTCACTTGCTGAGCACAATGGAGGAGAACCAGCGGCTGCAGATTGAGCTCGACAAGCGCACTCACGATTATCACGATCTTGAGTGTAAGCTTAAAGTCGCCAGGAAGCTTTTGGACCAGGAGAAGAGACAGACGCGCAAGATAGCGAACGAGCGAGACAATTTGGTAATATATTGTTGTAACTGAAGTTTTGCATAACTGAAATTTCTTTACAGGAGTTGAAGATTACACGCGCTGCAGATTTGCTGTTTAACAAGCAGAGAAACCGGCTGCCTGAAGAAACGCGGCAACAGCTAGCGTTCCTCAACACAGCAGGCCAAACAGGTGTTGATTTCAATGGGGCTCCACAACTAAGTGCAATACAGGAAGTTAATACAACAGGTTCGATTACTGTTTTTTTTATTTTTGTAGGTAAGCATGTTTGTTTCTGCAGGTTCTTTGCTGTCAGATCTGAGCTATTCCCGCTCAGAGGATGATTTAGATACATCTGCTCTGCAGTGCGGCAAGAGCTGGAAGAAGCACAGACCGAGCATGGAACAGGCTGGTGAACCTGCCATGAAGAAGCGTCGCTCGGGAGGCGGCAAGAGCGTAGAGATCAATATGACGGATACAGTTAGGGCTACTACGACTTTAACTTTGCCTAAGGATGGCCCAATTACAGCAACATCTATCATCGAGGCTGTCCCTATGGAGCCATGTACTCCTAAGTCTCCGGCACAAAAGGTATGATAAAAATGACAATTTTACAACTTTTATATACTTGATTAGTAAACAAGAGAAGGTAAGTGAATTTTAATGAAAATATTGGACGAAAATAATTCAACATTGCGTTGAAAGGTTTTTTCAAGTAATGAGTGAATTTTAATTTCCACACTTGTATTGTCTTGAATTAAGAGGTTTTGGTTATATTCTATATTAAGAAAGTGTTGAGAGTTGGTACTTTTCTATAAATTATAAAGTAGTAGTTTTAAATTTGTTTTATTAGTAAAACGATCTTGGCACTTTTGATGTATTCAACAGTTTTAAATAGGATTCCTGGTTTTTTCTAGTTTTGTAGATGATTAAAATCAAACTAAGGATGTGGCTTTGGTTTTGGGGGGAACGAGGGGGGGGACATGTTTATGCTACATAATTGCTAACATTTTTGAGGAATGTTTTAGTATGTTTTTGTTGTTTTTTATGGAAAAATCAAAATTTAAATTACTTTTTATTAATGTAAAACTAATAAATTTCAGTATTTATTTTGAATTGAGAAAAGCTTTGCAAATATTTGTTTTTGATTATTTCGTTACTCTGAGCTTATCAAAAATACAGAAAACACCATTTTATTTTGCCATATTTGGTAATGAAAATGTCATATACATAAGCACTTTAATTTTGATGGTGTCGGTCTATTTGTTCGGATTCTCTATAACTTTATTTTATAATTTAGATTAGGTTGATTGCTTTTGTTCTTTCTGCTAATCAGATACAGCTATTTCTAACTAGAAGTATAATGAATTTTACAGTCAGTTGTGGTAGATTGTTAATATTTAATATATCGCAATGCAGCTCACTAAACAAATGGGTATTTAACGAGTAGTGGTATTAATATAAAACTAAATGCAAAATATTTCTCAGGCATATCTTGCTTTGGTACTTTGATTTAAAATAAAGTACAGCTGAAACTCATGTTGATCACGAATATATATAATTAATCTACTTTATTTAGAGGAATATGTAGAGAACGATTTAAAATAGGTCATTTTGTTATTGATGCCAAGAAAATGTGTAAGTACTATTGGACAAAAATCCAGCTCAAATGCTCAGACTTGTCTGAAATATCTAGTCTATAAATCATCATTTTATAGATGCCATGGGAAAATTCAGGATGAAGTAAAATAATTTGAAAGTGTCGCATTTAAACATTTCCATTTCCTTGCTTGCAAAGGAGAAAAAAGTTCTGTGTAGCGAATTGTAATGGACCCTGAAAATTTATTATGATAATTATGGGAGACAAATAGTAGAATACGATCTGCATGGATATAATTATATAAAGAACAGTAGTCATCGCTCAATTGCACTAAATAAATTAAAGTTTAATTAATATGATATTAACTGTGGTAGTTAGATCTAATAAAATAATAATAACCAACCCCAAATCTGATTTGAGGTCTTAAATCGGGAAATTCCAAACATTTTGGAAGTCTAGCAGTCATGCTATAATCCCGAACTCAAAAAGTCATGAAAAAACCTTGGGAGACCATCAAAATCAACAGCAAAACGCAGTATCTATGGCCAAGCAGGTTCTGATTCACATACAATTTGTGGAATATTGATGAATTGATGCAAAAAAGTATCAATAGCCAATTATCAACACAAAGTGATTTTGTTAGGTGATAAGGGGTAAAGCAACCATTGCCAGACAGTCTCCATATGCAACATCTCCTTTTGACTCATCAGTATAAGGTTACTAATTGTTCTGTTGATTGAATGTGACATCCTGGAAATGATGTACTCTACTGGTTTTGAAGGACTATCCAAGCAAGTAGTTGAATAGATCTTTTTCTTCTAAAGGTGGGAAAGAGTCAAAGGAAACAATGGGCAGTATTTTAGATTGACGTAAATCTTTATTTGGATTTTAGTTAAACGCATTTTTAAAACAAAAATTGCTGGAACTTAATGCGACCATCATCATGAATTGTCTGTGTTTGAGTTATTCACTTGTTTCTGGATTATTGGAGATTTTTGACTTACTGTTTTAAAGAAACAAGGTGAATTACGTTTTCTGTGATATTAATGGCTAATTGATTTCAATAAAATTAGATTTTGTTCTTTGAATACGTCAGCTGTAGTGTCACTTTGTTGAACTCAAATGTTTGTTATATTCTTTGACGCTCTTCTGGGGCTTAATGTAGAGTTGTCTGTAAATCAGCTTCACTCAATTATAACAATAGTAAGTCTTATTATTGCTAAACCACTATTGATTCAATACATAAAGAAGAAAGTCTGTTGTTCATTTGTTGAGGGGAGGGGGATCTTTATAAATCACTTCCGCAGATAACTATTTTTATTTGTTTTTTGAGAGTTGAGAATAAAATGATTTTGATATCTGAGTGTAACATACACATGGGCTACATGCTTAAATATATATAAATTTTGTAAACATGCAATATATTTGTTCCAATTTCACAAATATTAGAGTCGTGCTTGTTAATGTGCTCATTCATCAATGAATATTGTTTCTAAAGCCTAAATTGATTATCAAATGGTACTTTAACTTCAGTTTTTGTGCAAACATAAATCTTGTATCTAAACAGTCCCAATTTTTTTGTTGATGTATGGCATTTGAATTGAACTTTGTAATGGTACTTAACCTACAGGTCACACTCTTGTAGACCATTGCAATATTCTTGGCAAACCATACAATACCTTGAAGTACAGGCATTGGGTGATTTTCAAAAGAGCTGCTTGCTTTGAATTCTTTTATATTGTGTGATTACAATTATATTTGTAAAATTATGGTTATTCCAGATGAAACACTTCAATTTTTAGTTAAATCCCTTTATTGATTAGTTGCTCATACTTTTTTGTTTCACAATTATCAGATGTTTTTGTATTGGCTTCAGCTCAAGTCAAAACCCTAGTTGCCTTTAATTTATTATTATATATTATTATAACAGATTAAGTTCTAAGTTTTACAGATGCACAATTTAATTCTGGGCCTTTTTTGCTGAATGGTGGTATTGATTTAAAGAAGTTGACAGTTTACCTAATTTTCGAAATAGTCCCTCTCGTTTTCTATGTATTTGGGTCCTCTTTCAGGGGTCTATGGAATTACACTTAAGAAAAAAGAGGGTAGTTTGGAGTTGATAAACTCAACCACGCTATTCTCAATATCTTCTATATAATTGAAGCAAGTATTAGTTGGGTAATGAAGGGATCTGAAGGGGTGAAGTCTAACGAATACCCCGAGTGTGATAAAATCTTCCAACTCAGGTTGGTAATAGTTTCCAGTCATTTTGATGGTGTGCAGTCACATGTCCTGTAGTAAAATGACTTTCCATTTTTCTCTTGTTAGTATATGCATCAGTTGCTTCTGGTAATGCATGATTTTATTAGTTTATTAGTTAGACTTGAAATTCATCCATTTTTTGTCACAAGTCACAATTTAGCATATGAATTTTCATTGTGAATTTATTGAGTAATGAGATATATCATAGCATATACTCTTATTCTGTTTGTAAGGAGCCCAACGGTCTTGGCGACTTGTTTGTGCCTTTTCTTTAATGGCATCTGCATTGTATACTTTGTAATAACAAATTTTTGACTGTGAATTTATAAAAAATTGATATATAAGTGATATATAGGTGTAATTAGAATAGTTGATTAAGTTATAATCTAGGTTTCTATATAGGGGACTGTAATAGTTTATTTAAAATGGGGTAGCAATTTAGATTGAATTCAAAATATTAACAAAACATAGGATTGAGTGCATTGCTTTCTGTAAAATCACTTTGTTTTGCCACAAATACATTCCCATACAACATTGTTTTTGTTGAAAATGCTGCCGTTCGATTTTTTTAATCTATTTCTTGTTAAACGTATAGAAGAAATCCAAGGTTATATTGAAAGAATAGTAATATTAAAATTAAATAAACAAAGCAACTAGCGACAATCCAAGTGTATGCACCTACAGAGTCGTCCATAGAAAAAGAATTACACAAATTTTATAACATATTAGAGGAAACAATAGAAGAAACCAAATTAGAAATAAAAGAACTATTGATTATAAGTGACTTTAATAGTAAAGCTCGTGAATAAAAGGGTGGAAGTGTTCTAGGAAAATTTGCTATGGAAGTAAGAAATGAAAGAGAAAGTACATTAGTTAATTTTGTTCAGAAACATAGTTTTTCCAAACAAGAAGAGAAGAAAATGCATTTTCTCAAAATCGAAACAATATAAATGAAATAAACTACATAATAAATAAAAAATTAGTAATAATCACAAAAGTACTAAGCTAATTTGAATTTAATACAGATGACATTACTAATAGTAACATTAATTATAAAAATAAGCTTAGAGACTAAAAATAATTAAAGGAAGAAATTAAAAAAAAAGCAAGAAAAATGCTAGATGAGACGATATTTAAAGAAGCAATTGAAAAATATATGGAGTAAGTTAAAGAAGAAATTGGGGAATATAAAGTAAAAAAAAATGTGCGACACTAAAGAGAAAAATAATGAAGTGTAAATCAGGTAATAAAAAGTGAAGAGAAGTTGTCAGAAAACAAACAAACTGAAAGGGGGCTATTGAAACAACAGCAAAATAATAGAAGCTTGATTGAATATGCTGAACTATATAAGTTAACTAAAACAGATAAAAGGACTTAGCGAAAGTGTGAAAAAGAAAAATAGGAAGTAATGGAAGAATCAAGTTCTATTAAGAGTTGATTAAAGAAGTATTTGCAGGAAATAAAAGGATTATAGAAATAAAGAAGCACCAGGAAGACTTGATAAGGAAAACGAAACTGATAATTAAGAAAACAATTAAATATTACACAAATCTGAATAACAGTAACAGGGACAAAAGAGAACAAAAAGTAGTAGAATAAGATGAAATATATAATCAAATCGAAATGGCAGAAATAGAAGCAGACTGAAGAAGAATGAGGCTCCCAAGAAAAGATACAGTCAAAAATGAAATAACGAAAATGTTACCATGGGAAGCAAAACAATTAATTATAAAGCTCTTTGACAAAAATTCAGGGACTGAATAAATTCCAACATACTGAAAATTTTTAAAAATAATATTAGTATACAAGAAAGGGTCAATAATAATGGCGAACATCAAATGCTCTCCGGCCGTCATACAAACATCTTTGGTGGTTGTGAAGTACATTCTCTTTCTTCTAAATTAATGGGTTAGGCTAGCCACTTGCCCAGAGTATGCCTAACATGGCTCATAGTACTGCACGACTGTGTGGTTAAAAACAGGCTAGTAGCCTACTTAAAAGAAGAAGAAGAAAAAGAAAGGGTATAGGATTATTACTAACAATATATAAGGTATTTCCAACAGTTTTAAAGAAAAGAATAACAACAACTAGATAAAAATTAGCCAGTAGAACAGCTGGGTTTTAGGGGTGGCTTTTCGATGTTAGATCATATAGAGGTGATAAGCCAAATCCTAGAAAAATATAAAGAATATAACAAAAGACTACACATTGGAATAATTTATTTCGAAAAAGTTTTGATAGTTTAGATCATGATAATGTAACAGAAGCATGAACACAACAAAAGATCCTAGAAAAATGTATTAGAATAATACAAAAAATATACAATAATAAAGTAATGATAAACTTGGACCAAAAAAGGGAATATTTGGTATTGAGGCACAAAGGAGATCTATTATTTCCCCTTTTCAACTGTGTATTAGAACATATATTCAGAAAACAAAAATGAGGAACCAAAGGAATACTTATAGAAGAAAGCAGATTAATAAATTTGCGTTTTGTTGACTATGTAAATAATACTAGCAGAAAGCATAAATCAATTAGTGCAAAAAGCGATATATTTAGGTCAAATTATACCTTTTGAGGGGAAAATGGCATAAGATAAGTTTAACCTAGAATAAATTTTGGTCAAAAAATACTAAAAAACAAGGTATCAATAAAAATAAAAGTAAGTGTTAATATGTGTCTAATACCAATATTAATATATGGGGCTAAAACTTGGAATGTAATAAAATAATTAGATTCAAGACTAAGAATAACCCAGGTAAAAATGGAAAGATCAATATTGGGACTAAAATTAACTGATAAAGTGAAATAAGGGGAAACCAGAGGAACAAGAGTGGAAAATGTTGAAGAAAGGTGTTGAAAAGAAGAATGAAATTGAGCAGTCCAATAAGATAGATATGCTTACAAGACTACAATCTAGATACCAACTTCAGGTGTAAGAAGAAAAAGACGTCTAAAGAGCCGTTAAATAGATGAAATAGCAAATATTGAAGGCCGGAGCCAAGATAGAAAAGCATGGAAGAAAAAGAGGGAGGCTGGATATAGATGTAACAAGTTACAAGTAACTTGTCGCTATTTCTAGTCTTATAGTACTGTGGCCTCCAGGTCTGAAACACATTGTGCTTTCTTTATGCTTCATTCTCGCGTTGTTAATTTGGGCTATGTTTTACATCACTTTGTTCAGTCCCCAGTTTTTCTTCATTCAAAATTGGACGCAAAGCCTGCCCATTTAGCAATTATTATTTAATTAATTCTTGCTTAGGCAGAATGTGGTTGGCAGTCTGAACACATATATATTTCATAATGTTAACATAACGTTAACGCCCATTAGGGCGATGCATCAGAGTGAGACGGAATTCGTGACTGGCACAATCATTGGAGAGCTGCAATAGTAACGATTGCTACAGAAAGTTCGTAACACTTGCATTCTCTATAATAGCCAAGTGTAGCAGGCTGGATTTTCTAGTCAGACCTTAATTTTCCACTCTGTGGTCATTAATTTTATAACTGATTTGTTCCAAGTTTCTGAGCATTGCAGCTTTGTAAAGTTAATTTTCTTTAAAATAGAACTATACATTCAAATATATGTTGCAATAGTGGTTTATTTTGAAAGAGTCGACACTTTTACTTATGTATATCCATACTGAATGTAAGATGTCAAGAAAACGCGTTGAATCAGCATAATTCTCTCTTCATTATTAGAATAACAACAACCACAATGAAGATTTTCGCCCAAGCGCTCCCCCAGAGCATCTCCTTTTCAACCTGTGGCAGCACAGCAGCCCTCACACTATTGGACGCCTGCAGCAGCGGCAGCACTCATTCCAAACGAAGGCCGTGGTCATGCCAGAGACGTGCAAGCCTTGCGAGAAACGCATCCGCTTTGGCAAGACAGCTCTCAAGTGCAAAGACTGCCGTGCCATCTGCCACCCTGAATGCCGTGACAAATTGCCTACACCGTGTGTACCTGTTATCAGCACCCCAACACAGCGTGGCGGTTTGGTAAGTTATGTTTGGCAGCCCCTGCCTGTTAATTGCGTCGTTTTGATGCCTACATAGGGAGTCATCAGTGATTACACGCCCACGGTACCACCCATGGTTCCTGCCTTAATTATACATTGCACCAATGAAATAGAGATGAGAGGCCTCAATGAACTGGGCATTTACAGGGTCCCAGGGGCAGAAAAGGATGTTAAGGCACTGAAGGTAAATTTATGTTTATATTGGTAATTATCTTATTAAACATTATGGATTTGTAGGAGAAATTTTTAAGGGGTAAAAGCGTGCCCAATTTAAATCAGGTGGATATACACACCATATGTGGAACAGTGAAAGATTTTTTGCGCTCACTGCATGAGCCATTAACCACACGAGCTCGCTGGCCTGATTTTGTGCAGGCTGTGGAAGTCAAAGATGAAGCAGACCTGCCGCCTGTTCTGTACGAGATCATTTCAGAGTTGCCACAGCCCAATCGTGACACCTTGGCTTACATGATGCTCCATCTTAAAAAGTGCGTTATTCATATGATTGATTGCTTTTGTTTGTTATAAATAGTTGGGTTTTATAGGGTGTCTGAAGCTCCTGAGTGCAAAATGTCGATTAAGAACTTGGCTAAGGTGTTTGCGCCAACTATTGTTGGCTATTCATCAGCTGACCCGAGTCCTATCTCTTTGCTGACAGAAACAAGACAGCAAAATATGGTGGGTGTTGTTTGTTTTAATTCAAAAAAGATTTTTACCAATTTATATTTTGTGTAGGTGATGGAGAGCCTGATGAACCTCCCTGGGGATTACTGGGAAAATATAGTCAACTGCAACAATAATTACAAAACACCTTCAAACAGATTGCAGCAGACCCCTAGCACAGATTCGTTGCTGCATGCCTCTACCAACAAGGCTATATTTACACCTCATAGCACAAGGTCAGTGTCTATAATTGTAACTTACACACTAGGGTGTCTTATTATTCCATTATAGGGGTACATTGATGAGAAAGAAGCAGAAGCTCTTTCCAACACCTCCAAGCTACAAATAACTTGCCAAGAAATTAAACTTGTAGTTTACAAACATTCCATACTTATAGTTAAATAATTGATGGGTTGAAAGGGCCGCAGCATTTTTTCATTTCTGAATCATCAGAAATTACTTTTAAGTTTTATTATAAAGTTTATTTATTTGTACTTAAATGTGTTTTATACCGTACGATTATGCAAATATTATTGTAGTGAAACTTAAAGTTTGTTTTTCTGTTAGCACATTTTGTTTGGGTATTGTATAATGTAAATGTGCTCCAAAAACAGGGAACAGTATAATATTTGGTGATAGAAGTAGAATTTCAAACAGAAAACTTTATATGGTTATTAATTCATAATTTGTGACTTGTACATTTCAGTACTGGGTACAGTACATGTTTAAGAATTTGAGAATCATGAAATCTGTGCTAATTTGTTTTTTGCAATAATTTCCATGTCAAGCCAGGTTATTTGGATATCATTAGATAGATCATGGATGAAAGTTTTTGCATAATTGTATAGTGACTTTTCTGTCCTGCATTTTTTTAGGCATTGTTGAAAATTTCACAATCAAAATCAAGACTACCATCAAGTTTGAGCGGTAGTTAATTGATAACATTTTACATCACAGACTTATGAGATACTGGAGGAGAATGGGTCGGATAAACGAGATCTAAGAATCTTCGTTCTATATTGGTACCAAACAGCATCCACAAGCATTCAAGGAAAAAAGTCCGAAGATATTTTAATAAAACGGTGGGAGGGGTCAAAGGGTTGCGTATTCTCCCCACTACTGTTTTAATGTATTCTCGGAATAATTTTTAAGAGGCTGTAGAAGACATCAATGGCATAATCAAATAAATGTTGTTGTGGTCAGCAGTTTTCAGTTGATAATGGTGGTGGAGGTTAGTCAAATATACAGGCTATTGTTGAACTGACGCTGAAGTTTGAAGTGTGGTTGTACTAACGCGCTTTGAGAATCTCGTGGACAAATGACATTACCAATCAGAATGCCCTATGGATAAGGAAAAAGAACTGCTGTAGTTAATTAAAACATGTAAGCTGGAATATCTGGGATACACTATGAGAAATAACCCAAGCTATGAGTTGTTACAACTGATTTTACAGGTCAAAGTAGAAGCCAAGAAAGGATCGGGAAGAAAAAGGATATTATAATTGAAAACTTATGTATATGGTTTAATACAACAATAGGTCTCTTTTGTACTGCCGCGGACCACGTACGCATCGCCACAATGATTACCAACGTCGTAACGGATAAATATCATAAGAAGAAGATAAGTTTTATAGGTACTTAATGTTCTCAAAATGATTCTTCTTCTTTGGGTGCTATAATAAAATCATGATGTTAAAGACTAACTTTGCAACCATGACATTACCTTTCTTTCAACTGCTTACCTTCTTTCTATTTTATCCATGATTAGACAAAATGTTTGATATTTTCCTCCCACAAACATCTCGTTATTGTGAAAAATAACTCTTGGTCTTTTTTATTCTCTTAAGCACCTCCCCATTTGCAATCATACCAGTCCAGAAGATGCAATATATTTTGTGATATATCCATATTTCAAAGTCTATTAATCCTATTGATTTTAAGAGTCCAAGTTTGAATACAATACAGTAGCACAGCCAATATGTAACATTTAACCATATGACATGTAAGATGAGTATTTAAGGTTTTATTCACTTTTATAAGAGCGTTTCTTACCATCTCTTCTTATTGTTATTTCCTTGCCAGGATCCGATTTGTCATTTCATTGGAAGCCAAGGTATTTATAGTTTGAAACTTGTTCCAACCTGCTATGCTCAAACATAATGTATGGTTTTGAGGAATCTTGCTTACTGTCATTACTTTTATTTTTTGTATATTCACCAATAGTCATAAATTCTTCACTGATTTTGTTGAGGAGATATTGCAAATTTTCAGAACTGTTTACAAGTAGAGCCATATGATCGGCATATCTAATGTACTAGTGTAGCCCTGTGTTTTAATTCCTTTTTCTTCATCGGCATCACTGCATACTCTGAATATATATGTATTAAATAATGTTGGTGATAGTATGCAGCCCTGTCGCACACCAACTGATTAGAAATCCAAAATAAAACCAATTGGTGTTCTTACAATATTTTTAGGATTTATTAAATGACCGTTGGTAATTATAAATATAAAGAATTTATTCAAAATGAATCCATGGGGATATGCACTACAACTATTGGAAAGGTGTTGATTGCATTTGTTAGAGTTTGTTTCCAACAAAAGAAGTTTTCTTGAGCAAACCATAAAAATGCCCATAATTAACAATCCAAAGATTGAGATCTAGGTTATCAGGGTACACTTACTGGCACTGCGGTTGCTTAATAGTGCTTAATAGACAATGAGGCACTAAACCATTACAGATATCGAATGGTGACCTATCTGAACACTTGTCATTTTGTTTATTTAGTATTCCTGTATTGTAAAAATCCTTTCACTCATAAATACAAAGTTTCTGTAGCCATTATGCGTTTGGTCAACAATTTCTTCTAATTTTCTCTTTTTACTTTTCTTTGAAGTATCTTTCAGCAAATGTTTTATATGCTTTTTGGAAGCAATCAAGGTCCGTTCGTTAAACACATACAGTAATAAATCTATCAATAATTTCTGCTTATTTTAAATGACAACCATTCTTGGTCAGTTTGAAAAATTCAGGTATATCAGTAGTCAGATACACTCAAATACAGTAACTTGGAGGCAAATATTTCTGTGTGAAGTCAGAAAAATAAGAAGAAAAGAAAATTTATTTCTAGATGAGACATGGGTAAAAGCTGGATTATACTGTAAATTTTGTTTGGATGAAAACAACAATGCAATCTGCGGGACAAGTCTTTGTTAACAGTTTAATTGGGCCTATAAATCTCTTAGGCAAAGAAAAATTTCTTATTGCACATTATGCTGATTATTTAAGATTGATTATTACTAGAAAAGTATAGATTACCATACACATATGAATAGTGGTGTGTTTGAAAACTGGTTCAACCAATTTTTTGTAATTTTGGAGGAAAACAATACTATTGTGATGCAAAACGCTCCTCATTACAGTACAAAACTAGAAAAATTACCAACTCTTATACAAAGAAAAGTGGCATCCAATCCTAACTTCAAATTGAATTTATACCTTTTAAATAATATATGGTAAAACAAAAACTTACGCTTAACGTGTTACTAATCCGGAATCGTTTACCTTTTTCATTGCAATTTTCACTAGCAAGATTTATCCTGCGTTCAATATTAGTGAAGGTTTAACAACAAAGCAAAGAAGACCAATAGAAACTATAGAAAATAAAAAGCTCAATATATTGATTAATCATAGAAACCAAAAAGAAGATCAAAGGAGTAACAAGTAACCTTGGAACAAAAAAACAATCTGGTATAGCAATTCTAATAAATAAAAAAATAAGAAACATAGGAACTGGACATACTTGTGTTAGTGAGAGGATAAATAACAGTGAACATACAAACTGAAAAAGGAATACTCACTATTTTGAAATATATGCCCCTGAAGAACAAAAAAAGTTTCTCTAGGATGTTACAAGATATACATGATTTAGTAAACAAATATAACTACATTGTAATTGAGGGTGATTTTAACGTACGAATAAGGAATATTCCAAATCCTGTATGCATTAGTGATGAAGATGAACATACCATAAATGAAAATGACAAATATAAAAGATGTTGCCTCTTTCAATAGTCTTAAGATCACGAATACCTTCTTTAGAAAAAAGGGTGGTGGCCCCTTGCTTGAACTGCAAGTATAATTTATTATATAATAGTCACAAAGCTTGCAAACCTTATACAAGATACTTTCGTATTTTGAGGACCAGATGTTGGCATTGGTCATTATCTGTTCTGAAGCGGAATAAACGTTCCATGTCCCTGGGTAAAACACTACACAGTTAAAAGACAGGAAATAGAAGCAACATTCAAGATCCATTCGCTAAAAGAAGAACATTGAAAAATGTGTTAAACAATAAAACCAAGGAAAACAATGAGACTTGCAAAGATAAAAAGTCAATGCTATAACGAGCACATCAAGAGAATTGGGAAGGTTACATAACCAATATCTAATGTGTAATATACACGACAGATAAAAATATCTATATTAACATTATGAAACTTCTAAATGAAGAAAATAAATGGTTACATCATTACAAAAAGTATTGTTATAATTTAGCTACTAATGAAAAAGAAATTGACGAGACAAAGAATAAGGGTATTTATTTATAGATCCTTAGAAAAACTGGAAGAAGCAATAGGTAAATTGAAGAACAAAAAGTCACTGGAGCAAATATCTGTTTGAAACTCTTAAGGTATGGAGGTAAAATGCTAAAACTCAGACTATTACTTTTCATGGATGTGTTGTAAAAGGAAAGTTATACCACAAGAATGGTCTCTTGTGAAGGTATTGCCATTTTTCAAAAAAGACGACAGTAACAATATTAAAAAAAAATTATAGAGTAAGTTTGCTATATAAAATGTATGTCAAAATAATCACTTCAAGGACTCGAGCAATAATAGAAACTACTTGAACACCATAGTACTCAAACAGGCAATGCATTTCAAGTACCTCAGCTGTGATGTCCCACGCGACTACAACAAGAATATTGAAAATAAGCAAGTCTGCTTTTTAAGAATGTGTGAAACAATGAAGAAAATTAAGGAAACACTGTAGAAAGATACATAAGGTTCTGTAAGACAATGGTTATACCAACTTTTCTATTTGACAGTAAGTATTGAACCTTAAACTTAAAAACAAAAGCAGAATACAGGCCACTGAAATGCGAAGTTTAAGAGGAGTAAAAACGTGTTCAAAACTTGACCCTCTTAGAAATCCATCCGTGAAGATCTTGATAACTTTGCTGTGAACGATAAAATCGAAGAATATAGAACGAAATGGCACCAACAGGTTCTAAAAATGGATAATGATCGTATTCTAAAAGAGGCCCTACTTTACAAACCAGCAGGCAGGAGAAGTGTAGGAAGGTGGACCAACAATTCAAAACAAGCAGAAGGCCTAATCCATGAGAGTTGAGAATGATGAACCTGTTTCTTGCTACGCAGAATACACCATAGTAAAAATACGTAACTGTTAAATTAAAAAAAGGTGCGACTGACCCCTTATCACTGAGAATTGAATTCAATTAAATTTATTTGAGGGCGAGTTAAAAGAGAAGTTTAAAACTACAAATGTTAGAAACATATTTGAGACTGTTACTAATTTATCTTCTGAAATTGGAAAAAATGCTGTACATCATGCAACAGATGAAGAACCCAAAATATGGAATCTGAACTTAAAATTATAGAATAATCAGTACTTTGAAGTGATTTAAATTAGATTATGTGGTTTTAATTGTAATAGAAATGTTTTTAGGAAGAATATAATTACTGTACCATAATGACCATGTAGCCTTGTAGAGGATGATCAAAATGTTATTCCAGTTAAGAGCCAACTGAGCGCATCTCCAGGTGGTGTATAGGGGGATGATCACAACTTATCAGTCTTGCTACAGATACCTAAATCAACTGTAAATTATGTTGTTATAAAATGGAAACGTTTGGCATGTGAAACAGACGCGAAATGAAGTGGTAGGCCGCATAAATTTAATGATCAGACACTACGTTTGGTGACTGTGGCATATTTTGGGGTTGTTTTTTATTGTACAGCCTGGATTGCTTAGTTGCTGTATATAGAAGGGTGTTGAAAAACAGGAGTGTCCTTTAAAGAGCTTTGATCTCAATCTCATATAACAGCTCTGGAATGCAGACTATGCGCCAGACCAAATTGCCTAACTTCGGTGGTTGAACTCGCTATAGTTCTCATGGAGCAATAAAAAGCAATTCTTACGGATATATATTAAAAGCTGGTGGAAAGTCTTGTTAGACAAGTGCTGTAGTGTTAAAGGTGAATTGACATCTTATTAATACATACCACATAGGCCTCTGCTTCTACAACAGCAGGTGTCCAAATATTTTTGGTCATATAGTGCAATTTCAAACTTTTATTATGATGGTTTGGTAGTAAATATATGCTTATGATTAATAGGAGGGAAATTTGTTGTTATAACTTTATTCTCAAACTAGGAGTTGCCTGCCAAAAGATATTTTTGGCGTCCTAGACTGACAATTTTTCACCCGCCTTTCCTCAAATTTTTGCAAGGTGCGAACATATAAATTTTTAATTAGACCGGCTTTTTCTCTGGATCAGAAACATGGAACAATTTAACGCCCACTCATGGTGGACGTAAGCATAAGCCGCCCATAGAAAATAAATAATACGTAAAGTTGAATTAATGTAAAGCTTATGCGCTCGTTCATAATGCACTCCCGTGTAATTTTTACGTTTTACGTTCATTTGCAGTAATTTTTAATTTTTCTCTCGATTAATGTTGGCAACAGTAACAAAATGTTTATTTGTATTCTAAAATAGCTGTACCCGGCCACACGTTGTTGTGGCTTTGCTTTTACGTCCAACAGATGGCGCCGTTTTAAAAAAAAAATGTTTTTATCTATCACAGGTGTGACATCTATACAATACAATAATCAAAACATGGGGCCGGCGAAGATATTGCTCTGTAAGCAATCCCAGAACGAACTTAAAAAAACCTTTCGATTTCGAATTTCGGGAATATCTGGAAAATTATTCGACATAGAATTTTTTCATTTTCGAATTCAGCGTAAAATTTCCTATAAGAATCACATTTAAAATTGTAATGTCGAAAATTTTCCCGAAATTCGAAGTCGAATATCTCGAAAACTATTCGATATAGAATTTTTTCGATTTCATTATTGAAATCAGCGTAAAATTTTCTTTAAGAATTACTCATAAAATCGCAATGTCGAAATTTTCCCGAAATTCGAAGTCGAATATCTCGACAACTATTCGAGATAGAAACTTTTTGATTTCGATTTTGAAATCAGCGTAAAATTTCCTATAAGAATCCATTTTAAAATTTTAAAAAATCCATAATTTTGTGACAGCGACAGACAGACCGACAGACATATAGAATTCAGTAACGAACTTTTTAAGTTCGTTATTTAAATAATTCAAAAACGGTTAAAGTTAGAAGGCTGATTTTTTGCGCCGAATTAGCAATATAGTTGTGAATGTGGTGTGCAAGTTGAAAAAAAAGTGAAATCGGTTGAAGCGTGTAGGAGGAGATAGAATTATAAATTTAGAAAGAAAGTTAGGGAGATAAGACAATTATATTATAAGATCATTAAAAGTAGTTCATTACAACATTAGCGAGATAAACAGTTATGATTGGTCATTCCAATTCTATGACACTAGAGCAAAAATCTACTTTTTTACTTCATTAGTTTTTTTGAAATCTTCAAATTTGAGCGTCCACGCCCACTGGCTCTTGACAGTTGCTTTATCTGGAAACACTATGCTCACAACGCGTCCTTTGAGTGCCCACTACAACAAAGAAAGGTAAAATATGATGTTTCTCAAGCTACATTTAATACAAATTTCTAACCTTCAGGGGTTGTGAATTTCCCAACAGTGTAACAGAGGGAGAGTCCTTCTGAAACAGTTGCACAACAGAGCCTAACTGCAGAGTATTTTGTTTAGGCCACTGCAGTGTGATAGCGTACACGGTAGATCCTTGTGAAGTGTACCAGACGTGGCCACAGGCAGAATCATTCTGATGTTTCCATGGCTTGCTACTGTAAATAGCTTCTCCGTTTATTTGGAGCCATTTGCCTACGTTCAGCAGCCTCTCTTGGAAAATTGGGGCAATCATACCATCATGCGTAGGGCCAACATTCATTAAGATGTTACCTGCATGGAATCATTAAATAACAGTTAGTAGTAAAGAATATCCAACTCACCCCCACAGCTGACAGTTTGTACTAATTCCGCAATCAAAGAGGAATCATTGTGGAACTCTTCGATATTCGCATTCCTGCGGTACCCCCACGATTTCTTGTCAATGGTCATTGCATTCTCCCATTTGTGGGGTACCAAAACACCTTGCATTACAAATAATTTGAATGATTTAATTCAACAAAATACTGAGCCGTTGAGTACCTGGGTTATACCGGTCTTTGCAGTTATAAAAATCGCCATGATGACAGGGAATCCCTATGCCCCACCTGTCGTTAACCACCACGGTGTCCCTGACGGGGCTCTCGTTATACAGCCACGCCAGAAAGTCCGTGGACTTCCAATAGGTGTCAGGTGCATCCCAGTCTCCGTCCGACCAGATTATATCTGGTGAATAAGTCTGCACTAGCTCCACCATTTCGGGCAGAATCTTGTTGACCACAAAGTGGTTGGTTGTGAAGTTGGATTTTTGATCGTCTTCATATAGCGGATTGAACCATTCATATAACGAATGGTAAACACCGAATGTCAATGACCTGTTACGGACCGCTTGGGCGAGGTCTCCTGATTGGACAAAAATGAAATTTGAAAAACTACCCTTCAGGATAATTTGGATTTAGAAACTGTTAATGGAACATATTCCAGTTGTGTCATTATTTCCACAATTTGAGTGCTCCTGGATAGTAAAATTAAATAAGGGAATTAAAATCTGTGGCCTAGTGAAGTATGGTAGGTTTGAAGCTGATCTTATTAAGAGTGTTATTCATACATTATTCCTTTCAGAACTAACCTTGGCTCTAAAATAGCTGCAAGGCTTGATCACTCACGCAATGTGTTAAATCATTAGTAGTTTTTTTTTATGAGTTTAACTAATTATAAATTAAAATGGTTGTAACGATAAATAGAGGTATAGTGAAGGCGAAATCTTTAAGTGTAAAATGGTCATATTGATTTTGTTATTTAAGTACCAAAAATTTCTTGTCCCATAACTCCATAACTCCTCTGATCTATTTTGCTTTGAGTGTTTTGTGCAAATCCCAAGATTGGTAGGTTTATTTAGAATAAATCTAAATACTCTAGCAGGCGCTGATCACTATTCATATCACTAGACTATTTAAATACTACATTATCTTAGCACCGATTATTCAGTTTAATTTTTCAAAAAGTGGCAACTCGTAAGTAGTCAGAAGTATTTAAAATCCTCGTTTCTACCAAGAGGAGCACATAGGTGAATTAAAAAGGGATTTAGCTTTATGGATGTTTTTCATTACTAACATTATATATGGAGCCGTGGTGGCTTAGTGGGTAGGTCGCTAAACAACGAAACCAAGAGTTGCGGGTTCGAACCCCGCTCTCGCCAATTTAATCGCTGGCATTTTTACGGCCCAGCTCGACTCAGGCTGTAATAAACGAGTACCTGGAGGTCAAACTCTGGGGTAATAATAGGCGGTCGGTACGTAACGCTAGCCACGTTACTACCTTGTGTACCGTAGGCTCTAGATTGTAACAGACCTATCCTGTTACGGACCCCAAAGGGCCTTCAAGGCCTATTAAGGGGAACTATTATATTATAACATTATATATGTAAAGGCATTTGCGACATCATAAAGATAAACTGAAGCAATCTGAGGAAATGGGATTGAGTTGTTAAGTGCTGTCAAGGCTTAAACTTTGTCGCTTAGTCAAATTTTGTTAGTTGTCACAGTACAGTTTACTAACATCATTTTTAAAATTGTATAGAAAGTATTGTGTTAGAATCTTCATGATCAACCGGAAAATATATTTTAACTTTTGAAGCTAGTCTTTAAAGTACAACGACGTAAATGCATTATAAACTTTTAATTTGTTTTATATGAATGATTATTAATAATCGGAATAAATCAAAATTCTATAAGTTAATGCAATGACATAAGAGTAGTGCTCCTCTCAGTTGGCATAATGTGGTCTTCTCCAATGATAAGTCTTCTTTAACCATTTTTTTACGTGTCGGGCAGCTTCTTTAAGTCTTCTTCTAATTGGGGGATTCTAACAGTGGATGGAATACTACGTTTGTATGGTCATCAAATTTGTCATAATGTTTTGTACTGTTATTAACCAAAGTATTTTGGACTGGCTTTTTATGTAACCATGTTTGTATATCATTAATGTAAGGTATTTTCCTAGAGTTTTGGAAGCTCTTTTTGGATCTTTGTTAACAGTATTAGAAAACAATGTTATCTGTGAAAATGCCTATGGTTGTTTTTGTACTGATTTGTAGTAGTGGTCCTACATTATTGTCCTGTGGAACACCGGATAATGCAAAAATTATCGGATACATTTTTGTTTGCCCTAGTTCTAAATTCGCTGTCGTTCAGGTAAAATCATAAGTTTGAAGTAAGCGATAAGAAGTTATTTTTTAATTTTATGCATCAGTCCTATATGCCACCCCTTATCGAAGTCTCAACTGAGATCAAGAAACATGCTTGGGGCGTACTTTTTGTCTTCCAATGCTTGAGTGGATTATTCTGCGAGTATACCGCGCGAGTATTTTTTTCGAAAACCAAATTGGTGACGAAATATCCATCCTTCAGTATTAGGAATAGAATTTATTCTTTGTAGTAGTAGTCTCGCAAGAATGTTAATGAGGATTAATAATAAACTCATAAATCGATAGATGGTTACATTGTTAACATTATTGCTTGATTTTGAAAAAATTGTGTGATTGTGTATATGTTTGGAAGGATGGTAGATGAATTGTTAGTTGCTTCTTGGCCACTGAGGATTAAGTCCCATTTCGTTGCGAATAGTGGAGTCTTTGGTTTCTTTGGGTTTTTGGAAAGTTTCTAAATCGAGTTATTTAGTGGTTAAGATTAGTGACATACTTTGAAAACGATCTTTCTTGAGCCTCTTGATTTTCGATTTCAACTTGTTGCTGAAGCTATTGAATATAGTTGTGTCTATTGCAGTATGTGTTCGGCGCTACCTTGTTCTGGCTTTTCTTTTTTCTGCTATCAGTTTCTTGATCCCAATTGAGATACTGGAAGTTTTGTTCTCTGTATGCAAGCGTGACGTTATATTATATTTTCCAATATGAATTAGTCGCCTGTATTACTTCACTAACCATCACCGAGTCACTACCAGCTACTCTATCGTTTTGGGTAGTCGATCGGCACTGGAGGCTGGTGAAGGGACTTGCAGAAAGAAAGGTTTCATTGGATAATATTGGTTCTTCATTTTAAAAGTATACCAAGAAGTCTAGTCAAAGCTCACATGCAGGAACAGCTAGTGAATAAGTGGAATCAGAGATGGCATTTGGTAGTGGCAGGAGGACACTACTAACCTTGGAGGTAGTAAAGATTTCGTTTGCTCTTCTTAACTGGCACACCGTCCAAATTTTCATGGGATATGGAAAAGTATGGGCCTACTTCATGAGGTTTGAGAGGTTGCACTTGAGACAAGTTAGATGCATATGCGGAGTCAAAAATGCATAGTGTAAAAATTTCAGACTAAACATATAATGGTTATAAAGTAATATAAGAGAGAACTGTAAATGCCTGTAAATTTGCCCTGACTCAGGTTTTTTCATGGTTTTTCCTGAGTTCTGTACTAAGGTGAATGCTGGTTAAAAGAAAGAAAAGAAATGTTGAAGAGAAGCAAATGTAGAATAATTGTGGAAACGCCAGTGTAGTGCCATAAGGTGGAGCACCGGCTGAATATAATTGAAAGATTCAAAATTCAATGAATGGTATGTTACGAGCTCTCACCCGACCAACTTCAGGGGATGCTCTGCATTTTTGAAGCTAACATTTCACCAAGTTCAGTTGCACCGATCCAATAACCTAAACAATATCCCTGGCCAGCTCCTTGGCGACCGCCACAGCTGAATATCATGACTGGGCAACCATTGATTGCTCAATTGCAGAAGGTGAGCTCTCTACGTTTCTGGTAGTAAAAAACATAGTGGTGGTCGCAGAGCTCATGTTCTGCATGGAACAAGAACAATTGAACATCTGGAACACATGTAAGTTTCTGTCATGCTGGAAGCACCTCAATGGCACACCAATTTTCAATGTCAGAGTTTTCAGGAGAAGAAAGGGTGGGGGCTTAGTCCCAGGAACCTTGAATGTCAAGGTTGATGACCTCAACGTCAACCCAATATGGGTAAAATCGCTTCATGTGTTTTCTCTTAAAACACTACAAATTTCAATTTTACCTACTTTCCACTGATACTCAAAGTTCACTGACTGTCTCATCTGTTGAATATTCTCTTCTATTCAAGAAATTCGTGGAAGTTCTTAGCATCAAATGTTTAGCATTATTCCAGTTTTTGAAATATTTCAATCTTTATTTAATTAAATTTTTATTCAGATACTCGTCTATCCTATGAAATTACAATCATGCATAAATGATTTATTTTTATAAAAAACGTGCATTAAAATTTGTAAAACTAAGCTATAGATTCATACCATCTAACTCGCCACGTTTTCAAATTACAGAAATCAAAAGTGAACTTCATAATGGGCGATCTATGTATTAAATAAAGAAATAAAGAAAAAAGTCACTTTTAACAGTTATCTCTGGTACAAAAGTTTAGTGATCAGAGATTTTGCTACAAGTAATTATCCAATTTGTTACTTTATATTCCTAATCCAAGCATATGTGAAAACAGAAAAATCCTTACTCACAAGCACCTTAGTGATAATTAAGATTAGAACATCTTGACTGAACCTTCCATTGAAATGTCTTTAATACTCATAGAATTGGAATTATTTAAAATGGAGAATCATTTCTTGTTCTCTTTTTTCTCTTTCCTAAATGAGACGATAACATTTGACCAAATTAGACATGGTGATTTTATAAAACATTTAGAAACAAACGCACAGCAATAATCACTAATTTTTTTTGATATGGAGCCAAAATAGCGATTACTTTTTGATAAGAATTTGTTTTGATCAGTTATTTCTGTAATTTTGAAAAGTTTTCTCTTTCATGCAAAGAAAAACAAGTTAATTTTAAAATTAGTGTGAGAGTAACTGCTAAATATATCAATATGATAAGTGGAAGTGACCTTCAGTTGCATATCAATGTAATTATTTTTAATTTGTTTAATGCATCAATAAACTTGCTAGTGATATGATTGACTAGTAAGAGCAATAATGATAAGAACCATCTGTTGTGGTTCAAAATTGCAATACATACCCACTAAATCTCTCTTTGGTCCCACATCATGCGCATTCCAACTAAATGAGTACCGAGAAGGCCAGAGCGTAAAGCCTTCGTGGTGCTTGCTTGTGAGCACAACATATCTGTAGAGAGAAACGCAAATAGAGCTCAAATGCAAATTCATGCATTCGTATACCTTGCACCCGACTTTGCAAACAAATCGGCCCACTGATACGGGTCAAAGAACTCCGCCGTAAAGTCCCTGGCGAAGTCCTGGTATGTGAAGCCGGGAGGGTAGTTCTTCTTCATGAAAGCCGTGCACTCAGGCTGCCCGCCTAACAAAATTTCGATATCTACGAAGTTCTACTCAAAATAAGTGGATTTACTTTTCCAATTGGACCAAAACCATTCCGACCAGAAGCTGGGCACCGAGAAGACGCCCCAGTGTATGAATATGCCGACCTTAGCGTCGTCAAACCATTGGGGCAAGGGCCGCTTGTCTAGGCTGCTCCATGTAGGCTCGTATGGCTCCCCGTTGATTACGGAAGTGAGGAGAACTTCATCAAAGGAGCACAGCACCAGAATTAAGGCGCGAAGCTTAAGCCCAAACATACTTCAGCTATTATTACAAGGCAACTACTGAGTGCCGCTGTTTATGTAGAAGTATCTGAAAGATAAACACTGACCTAAGTGACCAATTTTGCGATAACGAACATGTGTGACTAATGGGGAATTGAGAGATATAACGGGTGATGTTAATTTATTAACCATAAATATAATTATTTATTGTTGATAATTACATAAATCATACATAACCTCAATATTTTTGAATTTGGTTTACAATGTACAGGATGTTACAAAATATTTTATTAGCTACATATAATTAAAAAAATTAAATATTAAAAATGACTACCTGTATTTTCTGTGCAACACGGATGTAAAATATTCATACATTTAAGTATTCATATAATAAGCAGAATTGTTGTGATCATGTAATTGGTTAGCTGATATCACTAAATCCATATATTTCCGATGGTATTTAGCGCTTTTTTTTTAATATTTGCTTTAATACGATTGAAATATTTATCTGATAATAGTTTAGTGCCTTGGCACACATGAAGCAGTTATTTTATAAAAATAATTGTAATACAAAAATGTTATTATTCAGGACGTATTCTACTCCCTGTAACTCGTTGGATCTCTTCTTCTAACCCTTAGAAAATGCTATTGGATTTTTTTATAACTATGACTCTGTTGTGGATTTTTGTAATGTTTCTTAATTTTCTTATAACAGTCGTCTGTGACCCTTCTAGGTCATTTTTGGTGCAGCACCAAAGCGCTATCAGAAGGGGTGTAGAAGACTTTTTAAACATGTAGATGAGATGCATGGGTCATTAGAGTAAGTAGGACACCCAAGGCAAATCAAGGAGGGAGGGAGGTAATAAAAATATTTCTATAAAATAATTACTTTGGGTGCTTCAAGGCATTAAACAATTTTTCTGTTATATAACGGATTTCTTAGAGTGCTTATTTGCATTTTGTTGTATTTTCTATCTTTGGGTTACAATGATTTTTTCATTAGTTCTCATTTGAACCTTAAACATTTTGCATCCGTAGAAAAGAAGAGCTTTAATAAGTAATTTGAAGGTTTAAAGCTTAATTTTTTTTGTATTCATACATGGTATACTTATATAAAAGTACTCGTATTCAAACTAAACAGAGGTGTATACATACACGAGGTCAAAATGAGACTTTATCGTTTTAAAGCTATAGAAAAGGATTTTAGCGTGGTCCAAAAATGTCAGACAATTGCACCTGCAAGTAAAATGGCGGGGAATATTTTCTGTGAAATTTTTTTAATGTGGATTCTCTATGTCATGGTGCCACTATCAATGTGAAGGGTAGTTTTCATTCCAAATGAGGAGCACAAGCATTTGCTGACTTAATAACTAAGAGCTGCAATATATTGCCATATCACCCTTAGAGTCAATACCTCGTTTAGAGCTATTTGCCCCTTCCCAGTTAGTGGACTGGAGAATGTCTTATGTATTAATTTATTCTAGTAAAATTTAACCTGGCAAAAGTTAGTTAAAGTTTGGGCCTTAATCTCCAGCAAACTTTAAATTCCCAGAGGCTGCTTTTGCACTGGGATGTTAAAGTTTTGTATGTAACTCGAAAAATTTGCAGTGCTTTTAATAAAAATGGAAAGACTATCTGTCCAAATTATGGGTAAATATGAGCGAAATTCGTTGGATATATTCTGGACACTACCGTGATGAAATCTATTCTAGGAATACTAATGAAGATTAAATTTATTTCTTGGTAAATATATTATTAACTTTATTTCGATATATGATAGAGTATTGTATATAAATCTTGGCACGTTTTCTGTTTAGACCAACATTATTCAAGTCTATGCTCCAACAGCGAATAAATCTATAGGAGAAATAAAGATATTCTGAAATTACTTCAAGTATATCCTGAAGGAGTTTATAAAAATAAGATAATAATGGTCGTAGGTGACTACAATGCTAAAATAGGTAAAGGAAGAGGTGGAGAAATTGTGGGTCCTTTTGGACCGTGAGACCGTGGTGATCTACTAAACGCTTTTGCAATATAGAAGTAGTTAGTAGTCACCATTAGCTTCTTTAAATTGCCTACTGGATGTTTTTACATGTGGAAATAAGAGACCTTAGCAGATGTCGCCAGAAATGAAATTATCTTATGAAGAACCAAAGGTATTGTAATTTCATAATATTGGCGAAAATATACCTTGATGCTAGTATCGGATCTAATCAGAACCCTTTGGTTGGTACCATGAGATTTAAGTATAGTAAAGATGAAAGTTATGAACTTAGATGTGAAGCATAAAACACATGAAGAACGAAATTAAAGTCAAAGAGAAAACACTTAAGAAGTTGCAGAAGATTAACGTCGAATTGCTTGGCAAATATGTGTCAAAATTTTATAGAGAAGAAATCTTGGACACGATGGAGAAAACAAGAGCAACCAAGAATCTAGATGAAGAAATATATAAAGAAATAAAAAGAGCGACCAGAGAGGCTAAAAATAAGATGTTGTTGGACGAGTGTAATGAGATAAAAGTCTTAGAATATAAACATGGTTTGTTTAATCTTTATAAGAAGGTTAGGAAGGCAGCGGGATTGTATAAATCTGAGTTTCGAATAAAAGAAAGACGTTTTGTAATGATAGATAAGAAAAGATTGTAGATTACATTTTTTTAACGTGGGGTTTCCATTTACAAGTAACGAAGTAAAATCCGCTGTTAAAGAAATCAAGGCTGGTAATCTAGTGGGGCCAAGCACCCTTTCGAAGAAATTTATCTTGGACAACGAAGAAATAGATTGGCTTAATTTTGATATTCAATATCATCTACGGCACAGGAATAATACCACGAATCTGCCTAAGTTTTGTGAAAAATTATGACGATCACAGGATTATCGGCCTCATGATTACTCGCTGAAGATTTTTTTCAAAATAACTTATTAAATAATACACAAAAAATGCGAGACACATCTTACTCGTACCAAGTTCGGTTTGTTTTGGGGACTAGGGTGGTGTCTTTTCCAACCCAAGTTCTTTTTCAACGATGTAGGGATCTTAACTGTGATCTCTTTTTTCTCTATATCTTCCTCTTTCTATTTTCCCCATCCTTTCTCTATCCCTATTTATGAGCGTACATGTATGGATATATACATGTGTGTATGCGCGCGTGTTTTATAGATTATCGGGAAGCGGTGGACAGAGTCAAAAATGATAAAATTATCTGATTTTGTAAAACCATGGATCTGGATGACAAAGGTAAAGGAGAATATGAGTTAATCGAAGAAGTTGCGATAAAGGAGTTAGGTAGAGTTGCCTATTATCCCCCTTCCTTTTTAATGTTTACTTAGAGCAAATTATACAAGAAATGCTGGAAGATATGAAAAAGGGAATAGTTGTAAATGGAGAGTAATTTAATAACATCCTATATGCGGATGATATTATCGTTGCAGGTTACAGACTTTCTTCTCGAACGTAGATACTATAGCATCACGAAAACTAAATACACGGTTGATAGCAAACGCTCGGTACAACTTCGATAATTGATGGTTAACCAATAGCCACTCACAAGTTACCAAATATAACTACTTGAGCACTGGTATCAACAACCAATGGAACCACTTAGTTGAGGTAAAACAAAGGAAGACAGAGCAAGAGCGGGATTTACTAAGATAATACTTTTCATAAGCTGTAGTTTAATACTAAGAACAAGTTTGCGTTCACCGCACTACTATTTTTACACTTTTTCTTTGTTATGGAAGCTTGATCATTTACAGAGGTGTCTTTAAAAATTTGAATACTTCGAAATAGGAAATAGTTTTCTTTGACTACGACCTTACTTGTCTGAGCAGCCGTTAGTGAGATTTCTCTACGTACTTCCTCTATTGAAATGTTCTGCGTTTTTATATTTCATTTACAAGAGGAACAAAGAAAATACTTTGTATATCGAAAAGTGACCAAGTTTGTTTTTCTTCGATTTGCTAACGGGAAGAAAAAGATCGAGGACAATGTGGTCACTTATTCTAAATGAGTTTCTGCTATACTAAATAATCGACATTGATCAAATAAGCATTAATCTAGTAGAAATAAATTCCAAATATCAATTGATGTCTCTTTTGTATATATGTGAAGAGACAAATCAAGAAGCAGCCCAAGGGTTGTTTAGTCTTCAAGTCGAACAAACGGTCATGCTGTGGCCAATACTTCTGCCGTTATGAATAAGGCAAGAACCATGGAGTACTTCCGCAATGTGCTTTTTCCAAATGCACCAAATAACTTTCTGCTTATTTGTGATTTAAAAAAACTGTTCAAGGATTACGAAATGAAGGAATCCATCGTCTACTAACATAACTTTTGTCAAAAAAGTCATTTGTACAAAGACTGGATTGATTTAACTTTTCACTCGACAATTTAAGCATTTAGAAAGTTTCGAAACCAGATTCTATTTCAATTCATTTTCAATAGAGAGATCTCCCCGATTTGAAGTAATGTATCTCTGTTTAGAGGGCTTTTTATAGTTGACACCAATGATATTTCTCATGTGTATTAGCCAACATATGTATTCATCTCTCTATACAAAATTTCATCTTGATCGGTGCAAACCACTTTATAACATTCAATGTTATTATTTGAGTTTAAGTATAAAAATAAATTAAAAAGTTATAATTAGACATACGTACGTAATTTGTGTTGGATAACAAACACTTTTGAAACTGCCGTGTTTGAACGTGTCCGCGTACTAAAAAAGGTTTAAAACTTATTCTTCGGGAAGTAAATTATCTTTGTTTTAATGGGTTTTTATGTAAAATAGCATTAAAAAATTATGTGAGGACGTTTCACGCTTAGTACCTTTTTATGGGCCGTTTTATTTTATATAACATTCGTGAAAGCAATAGTAAAAATATTTTTAAGTATTTTAGTTCTCTGTCCTTCTTTTGTTCTTTTGCGCACATATTTAATTTAGCAAATCTTAGATATGTAATATTTTTAATTTTAATTTTATACACTAATATAGGGCAGACGCGCTTCCTATGGCCATAACAAGTAAAAAAGTAGCGTTGGGTTTTCCAAGCCAATTTTTTGGAGAAAAATGACTGAAACCATTTGTCATTACATTTTTTTTTTTTGTAATTCTCAAGACCTTTGTCCGTTTTACCTTCTACGGCGACCGGCCCACCATCTGCAGTCATCAGAAGAAATCATGAAAAAGGTCACAACTTCAACAATAAACTTTATTTAAAAATATTTATAACAGAGCAGCGTCGGCAGTTTTTTATTGTTTTGCAGTTAGTATCAGTTTCTTTAACTTTGTAAATTTATAAGAGGTGTCCCAAGAGAAACGCAGAATTGTACGCCATTTTTTCGTTAAAGTTTGGCAATATCTAACTTGGTGACATTTTGCAGTAAACTCATTGCGGTTAGTCAGTATAAAGAACTACTTGATAATGGAGTGAGTGACGATTGTTAATAATCGTTGGTGGGTATATCAATAAGCAAAATTGTCTCATTTTAGGGTATAGAAAATTCTCGTGTCATTAAAAACGGCTTATGCGTACTCAAAGAGTAACAGTTTGGTGTGGATCTTATGGTGGTGGAGTGATTAGGCCGTTTTTTTTTTGAATATGAGGCTGGAAACCCAGTCAATCGTGAGATGATAGTGGATTTTTGTGGCCTCATTTGGATGGAATGGATTTGGATGACCTGTGGTTCCAGCAGGATGGCGCAAACTGCCATACGATGCGTGAAATAATCCAATTGTTGAAGCAAAATTGAATTGGCGGCTATCACCTAAAATAGCGAAGTGAACTGGCGACCAAGTTATTGTGATCTCGCATCATAAAATTTTTTCCTCTAATGATTCGTGAAGACTAAAGTTTATGGTACGAAAATAAGACTGATTCTTTAATTAAGGCCGAAAATTTGAAGAGTTATTTACAAAATTGATTCACAATTATGCGAAAAAGTGATCTAAGATTTGGAGGGTGTCAAATTAGCCGTAGAGGACATTTGTCAAATATTCTATACCACATTTAATGGCAATGTTTATCATTTAAAAGAATGTCATAAATTTTGGCAAGTAATAAGTATAATAATGTTTTCTTCTAAAATTAAATTTTGCGTGTCTTTTGGGACACTCTCTACAACATAATATTTGGCTTTTCAGACTATTTAAAATACTTCTGACTTTTACAAACAACTTTCTTTTGCGCTATTTTACGATTTGGCTTCTACTTTCTTCAGAAAAAAATTACTTCCATATTGTACAGTTAATCAATCGCTCACCCACTTTTATATCAGGATTAACAACAATGCCTTTAATGTTGAGGCAGTCTTCATCACTTTTATTGAAAAAATTAACTTTGTTACTATCAGTAAGGTTCATATTCATTATCGGTTATTTAAGCTAGAATCTTCTTCTAAATTAAGCTTTTTTTTGACCTTTATTTTTCTTTCTTTATTTTATCTATTTAAAAGTATCTGAACCTTTCTCTTCTCCTTCTTTCTTTTTCCTTTGAATTTAAAGTATTTTAAATAAGTACGTTCGTTACACCTTTCATTGGGATATTTTTTTCTTAGAGGGTGGGTCAGACAAGTTTGAAATCGTGTTTAAGATCTCACTTAAGACCGATTGCATAAAGTCTAGTTATCGAGGAATCGAAGGAAAATTTTATGTAGAAATTGGCACTTCTGCTTTTGCACAAAATGTGATAAGATTGGATATAAGAAAGTATACACAATAGTTTTATTGTAATATATAATTTTAAGGACTTTGTCCTTTATTTAGGAACTTTTGCAATATCAACTGTGGTTCAAATAATCATCCCTAATCTTGGTTTATGCAACACATATAGCGCTGAATCGTAGTCAACTTTAGCTTAAGAGTTAAACTAGGTTTAACTTATCTTTATGCAACCCATTACTTGGCAGCATACTTTGTATGGTTATACCTTTAGTCTCTCATTCAGGAGCACTTTGTGCTACTGTATCGTCGTCATTACATTTAGGATGACTTTAACAACAATCATCGATCATGGCTTTTCACACATTAAAAAGCATGGCCGCAGTCTTTTTCCCACCCTAGTTATCAGGTTCGTTTGCTTTCTTAAATGGACCTCAAAAAGGGATTTAGGATTCCAGTTGTCGCAGATGACCGTGAAGGGTTTCAGGTTTCTTTAAATTTGTACTTATCTAAGAAATTTTGATGTTTCTCTCACTGTAGTCCGCAACATGAGCATCAAAAGGAAAAATCTAGTAGCTCTAAATTCACTTACAATACTGGATCGTAAAAAGCAGTTTTAGGGCTGCTAGGACATTTATTTTCGAAATTTCTCTTCATGTTTTATTCTCTATGTCCTTTTGATTAGCCCTCATATGGTTTTAATAAATTTAATTTGCGACGTCCAGCATTTGAACTATATCAGTCAACATTTGGGGATTGAACAAATTTGCGAATTGCTCATAAAATTGGTGCAGTAATCCACTTACTTTCTGTTTTGCCAAGACCCCAAGCCTTTGGTGTAGCTTTATTATTCAGTGCGTCCATTTTCTCATGTTTACACAGAGTAAAAAGCTGCGCTAAAGAGCCACCTGCACTGATGGGAAAAAGAGTAGTGACATTTTCTTTGTCGGACGTAACAGATTCTACGTAAACATTTGCCTTTTGGATTCAGCATCAATTCGCCTCTGAGAGCAAAGTCGAAATATGTTTCATCCATGTCAGAGATTTGACTAGGATGCCGAAGAAGTTCGAGGTCCTCGCCAAGAATTTGTTTACAGTGAAAAATTGTAGTTGAATTTTCTTTGTTACAGAATCCCTTGCTTGGTGTTTACACCTATTGTAGGTTGACGATGGAGAAAACTAAAACCAGTATTTGTAACGATTTTCTGGACAGTGGCAAAGAAGACCCTCTTTATTTACTGGACATTTTTAGTCTGTGGAAAACACAAAATGAAGAACCTAAGTAGTTATCTATCTAGAAAGAAAAGAAACCTAGGATATTTGTAGGATGTAGGGAACATAGTAATACACACCTATTTTATTATTACTTTCTCCACTTTTTTGCCCAGAATGCTGTAGAAGCCACTGTGACCCAAACAAATGGTAGGGGCTTTTTTTGTTGTTACGCAAGGTCGCACAGCGTACTCTAAATGTTTGTTGTCGGGGTCCCATATTGTATAATTGTCGGTGCTTGTTCCGCCCCTTAATCATTATAAAACTCTTTTTCTAGCAATTGGCCCCATAACCAATCTGAAATTAATGGTTGTAGAGGGCATACTTCAGACGAACATTTCCTCCCTTCCCTCCTCATTACCACTTCTGGCTATACGAGGCGAACGTGAATGGCCATTGGAGGTAATACTATGAAAACACCCTCCTCTAATGGCTACCTCCTTTATTTTGTTCCTTTATCTCTTCTGACACTCCTTAAAAACGAATTGAATATTAAAAATATTGTATGTTAAAATGACGTACGCAGATGAAAACATTGAGGATTAAAAAAATTTGTTTCTGAAGACGCATCCCAAGATATTTATAAATTGTATTATTTGATATGCTTTTTATGACTATGATTGTGTAGTTTCTTACGTTGGTATACATGTTTTCTTTGAAGTGTTATAGCGCTTAAATTTAAAATATTTCTGTAGCGGTGGCCCTAGGCCACTTTAGGCTACTTTATGAGGACATATAAGACTGAACTTTAGGTTGGTGGTCAAAGTTATCTCTGTCTTTCTATTGCTAATGTCATGGGGGTGCAATATACTCAATGTTGTATATTTCTTACAAATATATGGTTTCAACTGTAAGCTTTAAAGTGGATTAAAAATTAATAGTTGTTCCTGTTATTTGACGAATTAAAAAATTGAACACAATGATAGAATATGGCTTTGCAATTTCTAGAAATTTATAGTTTAAATTGCGCTTTGTGACATTTCATTTACTTGTTGTGATGTTCTTGAGAAGTTTTTGTTAAAAAAAATTAGTTTGTTGAATTATAAAAGGAACAAGGGAATTATTTTTAAATAGGCCACTGAGGAGTTTTTACAGATTATGTGTATACCTCGCTTACAGACGAATGCAAGTTGCTACTAATAGTAAGTATAGGGTTGAGTATTATTATTGCCTTGTTGCGAAAGTAATTTTGGTTTAACAACTTTATGTAAAATTTATTAATTAGAGCATATGGTATAGTTGGATGCATTTGTATGTATTAAACTGGCGACAACGAACTTTGTGTAACTGTTTATTGCATAACTAAATCGGGATTGATAGCAACAGATCCAAGGTACTGTCAAAGAGCATAAAACGTAATTTTCGTTCGCTTTGATTATTTCCTTAATGCTGATATTGATTTCGGAAATTAACGTCACTAAAGAGGACACTTAAAAATTAAGTAGGGATCAACTGCAAGAGTTAGTCAGAAAGAGTCCACATTTAAATAAACTTAGGGTACACTGTAGCACATGTACAACCATATCTCAGCACCAACGCCTGGCTCGCTTTGAAATGCGATGAAAGAGAAAAAGTGGTGATTTTATGCTATTACAGTTGCAAAAGCCAGTAGACAAAAAACGGCAGTATGCACAGAAACAAGAGCTGCACGCACAGAAGCTTCACACTCTGTGTTTGGTAGAATTTTCTGGGTATTATCTTTTTTCAGATGCTTTTTGTCGCCAAGTTGCGAATAAATGCTGGAAAATCCTGCTCCATCTCTGATATATCCCTGATTTTGCATCAAAGAATTACTAAGTATTAGTATCTATATCTAAGTATTAATCAACGTCAGAAGTTTAACAACTAGATGGAGCTCTATAGGTAGATAAAAAATTTTTGCACTGAAGCCGACAGGTTTACTTGATCGTTGGCAGAATATTATCTGTACCCAAATGGGTATTTTGTTCAGTTTCCTTCAGGAAAAAGAAAATGTGAAAACTGACAAAAGGCAAATTATTATTGCAACTATTCAATGTATTGTAAGAAGACCCTTGAACTTAGAAGTCTATGTTGTTTGGTCTTGACTGTAGGTTGAAGGTAATGCTTTAGAGCATCATTATAAATATGTAGGTTTTATGACTGCTATTTCAATAAACCGTGTTTGTTGTAGAGCTATTTTCTAATTATGAGAATATTTTTTTAAGAAAATCCACGGGGTACAAGTTTTAAATTATGTTCATCTAGAAAATATGCCGGTTTAATCTTCTTTGTTGTAGAAAGAATTTCTAAAAATTTATTTTTTTTAGTTTGATATTTTTGAGCGAGATCTCAGATTACCATACAAGGTAATATTATATATAAAGCTTCGGCCTAAAACAGTATAAGCAGATAATTCCTTTAAATTAAAATTTGAATATGAAAATGCATATGTCGATCTTAAGTGTCTTTGTCACACGTGAAAAATTTAGTAAAAGTTTTTTAATATAACGTTATTTACAGTACCTTGGTTTAGATTTTATTTATGGTTTAAAACCGGAGCTTTACAATTCTTTTTAGTTAAGCAAACACTGCTTTTGCTGCTGCTACCCCGTCTACCTTCTTCCATCAATTTCATATCAATTTGAACATTGCTTCACACGCCTTTGTGTCTGGTGCTTCCTTAATATCTCTTCTTTTACCTTCAAAGATAAGATATTTCTTTTTTTTTCTAATGTGGGCAGCGAAGCATATAGCGTCTCACTAAGACGGTGAAGGATATTAGTCGAACTTCTTTTAGAAGTTTCTTCTAGATGGTGATCTATCAAGGCATCACATCTTTATGCTTTCTGGGTTGTAAAGGAGATTTGCACGAGGATCTACAACGACAGAAGGGTTCTCCTTCAAATTTGATCAGGTATTTCCACATTACCGGAGGTAATGTGAGTAATTGAAGACTTCAACAAAGGTTGTCGGAGTCATGTTCAAGATCAATATTCCTCGTACACTGTTGCAGTTCTTTAATAAAAAACGCTTTTGTGTTAAGAAAAGGTAGATTAGATCATAGAAGAGACTGCTAATGGTGGGAGTCTTCTAATTATTTTTAGTATCTTTGCGAGTGCCTCGTGTAGCGATCAGGAGTATGAAAGACAGAGTTACACATCGACGATCTCGTTAATCGTAAACCGGTTGCGTTAATTTGAAGATCTGGGAGTAATACAATTTATTTCTACTAATAGAGACGTCAGCTAGATAGTATGTGAGGGTTCTTTAAGTGACTAATTCTAATTTTTTTGTATCTTTCATAACAAAAAAATTAAGGTCGATCACGCCCAAACCGTTGCATCTTGAGGCGATTGCCTCATGGCCTAGGTACCAGTGTCGATACTTCGACGGGCTTACGGTAAATAATATTCGAGGTCTTGGCGTTGCTTCTTTGTTTTTCAGAATATAATTACACGTCCTAATACAATTAGGAAATTAAAGAACTTTGAAGGGAGAGGAGCATGTATCTAATACATCATAGCCCAGTTCCTCTTGGGGTCTTCTAGTGGCAAACGATGTCTGCAGGGAGCTGGACAGTACCGCCGAACTGTTTGCGTATTGGACCAGTTTGGTGGAGGGCGTCGTTGGCATGTTTCGGACGTAGATATTGTAGAACGTTGGTGACACCACGGAGCTTTGGGAGACACAGACTAAAAGTCCTATCTCCGATGAAGTCACGCCACCGAACCTAATGCGGAACTTTCTTCTGGAGAGGAAGGACCGGACGAGCTAAACTATCAGCAGCAAGAATGCAATAGAGATTGTCTTGTACACTAGCACCATGATACCACACCTTGTCGAAGGCCTTAGCCACAGTAGCCGTCAGTGATGCATTTCACTATCCGAAGAAGCTGGAGGGTGGTGGAGTTGTTGGAGCGAAAGCCAAACTGACTCCCTGGAATGAATTGGATTACTTGCTCCAGAAGTTTCTCTGCGGTAGACAGAAACTTATCGGCCGATAGTCCTGGAAGAAGGTGCCGGACTTCCCAGGCTTGTGGAGTATGACGACGTCTGTTACCTTCCAAGGGTTTGGAAAGTGACGAAAGCGAAGGACAGTGTTGGCAATGGTAAGTACGCAGACTATCACCTTCATGGGGAGAGCTTGGGGCGCTCGGTTTTGGATCTCATCCCGACCGGGCGCTTTGCGGGGTGCGGGTTCGGATGAGGCGGAAAATTTCTTCGTGGGTCGCTGGGCCCAGTTGATTGTGAACTCCTGCCCCCGAAGATGACTGGTACAAGGTGGTCAAGAAAAGCGTTATCATAGCTGAAGTCGCACTGACACCCCATGTTGTCAGCATCAGCTTTGTTCTGAGCTATATAGATGACGTGTTCCCCAGAGATGGGAGGTGTTGGGAAGGTCGAATTAAGTTGAGTTCTGACAGAAAACAATTTCAGGACCCAAGAACCGCTTAATGAAGGAACTTGTTAAATCTATTAGACAATAGTTCAAATAACAAAGCGTTACCTTAATGTACTTAAATTTTTTTAGTGACTTGTATACAAATTTGAATTAAACAGACGGATTTATTAAGGGAGCAGAAATACAAAATATGGAAGATATAAATTGACGTTTCCTCTAATACATAAAAAATTAACCGTAGTAGAAGCAAAGTTAAATACAAGTGTAACGAAATGAATGAACCGAGATAGGAAAATGAACTATTAAATACAATGAGTAGCAGATATATAAAGAGGAAAGGAAATAACAAAAAAAAAAATTAGAAAAGAATGGAATAAAAAGGTATAAATATAAATAAAGAGAGACTAATCTTAGTAAAATTAACATTAAACTACAAAAAATGGAAATAATTAAGCAAACAAAAGGAAAGAGTTGCTATCCTACATAAAACAAGCGAGAAAATGGAGTAAAAATCGCTAATGAAATATGATGGGAATTGAAGGAACATTTCATAAGAGGAAGAATACAAAGAGAAAAACAGGAAAAAAGAGGACGAAAATAAACAGTAAGCGATAGGTCTCTTGAAAATGATGAATTTATAGAGCGACTGAGAAATATCATAAAAATCGCTCAAAATACTGGAAAATGAACGAAATAAAGAGGGCAAGGAAAGTAGATATGTAAAAACAAAAATTAAAGAAGTAAAAAGATCAAAAAGTACGTGAAACACTGGGATGTCAATAAATACAATTAATAAAAACTAAACTTTAAATAGAAATAATTAATTAAATAAGTGAAAAAAATTGAGTTCTAAAATTTGTGAATTATTAAAAAAAGAAAACATTAAATTGATGATTACAAATTTATATTTATTAAATGTCTTTAAACTGTTTTAACAACTTTGGAGAGCTCACAAGAAGTTGGTATTTACCAGAGTCGGAAGGTGCTTCATCAGTAGGCCAGTGACGTCACAAGAAGGCCACATGGCGGCTGCGGTACTAGATCGAGGCCTTGCGATCACGCAGCGACGGAGAGCGGTTTGGAAGGTAACCTCCAACGGTTAGTTCTAGTACAAAGCGGTGGCAGTGCTATCGTCTGGCGATAACGGGCGGTATGTATTCTGGAGGACTGACTGAGCTCGACTTGCTTCTCGCGATGTCGTTACTTTTCGGCCAAACGTCTCGCCACTCTTTTTTATCCGTATCGGTCTCTCAGTAAATGAGACAGAAACAGGGACACATTTCACAACAAAATAAATAACGTTCCCATTTACATTTAAATAGATTGTAATTGCCTTTTGTTTTTTGTTTACCTCTAGAATATTTACTTCTGAAATTGACTAAAGGAAAGGAAATATATTTCCAATAGCACAGAAACACCGCAATCAGTGGGACAAAAATAAGGTTTTGAGTGGAGCTCAATAATTAATTACTAACCACAAAATATATATTACTTTGCATTACAAGACTAAAAAAACGATCACAGATAAGCACCTAGTGATAAACAGCTGTTTTCTTCATCAGAACAGCAAAAGTTCAATAATCTAAACATCACATGTTGATTCTGTGTGAGTTCTAGAATCGCCATTGTCCCGTTCGTGTCTGTATTTTCCGTCATGGGATACTTGTCTCTTATTGGAAATTTAAGAGTTAATGGGATTCATCTCTAAATTTTGTGGTACACTGTCTAGTTTCGATTAATTTTTAATTGAGCTTTGATTTTTTAACTTATCTTTTTTTAAAAAATGGTAAATGAGCTTTCAAAACTTCTAACATTTGACGGTCTGGTTTCTACTAAGTATGTGAACAATAAGGAAAGAATTTATTGTTATGCCTTTATTTTAAACTCTTTTAAATAATAATTCACAGTTTAAGATTATTTTCCGTATTACATAACGTTGACTCTAGTGGTTACTTGTTTAGATCATTTGTTCAACTTTTAAATTTGAGAGTCCACGCCCATTGGCTCTTAACAGTTGCTTTATCTGGAAACTTTATGTGCACAAGCTTTCCATTGATTGAATGCTGCAACATAGCAACAACAAACAATGACTAGTACAATTATAGCTAATGTCTGTCAAACCTGCAGTTTTTGGTCGTTTCCTAGCAGAGTAACAGACGGGGGGTTCTTCTGAAACATTTGCAGCACAGAGCCTAGCTGCAAAGTATTTTCCTTAGGCCATTCCACCGCAATTGCGTACACGGTAGATCCTCGAGAGGTGTACCACACATAGCCGGAGAGAGAGTCTCTCTGATGCTTCCACGGCTTGCTCTCGTAAATAGCTTCACCGTTTATTTTCAGCCATTCGCCCATGCCTAACAGCCTCTCTTGGTAAATTGGGGAGATCGCCCCGTCGGGTGAAGGGCCGACGTTCATCAGGAAGTTGCCTGCACAACATTAATAAGTAACAGAAGTGGCAGTAAAGCACGCCGACTCACCCCCGCAGCTAACCGCTTTGACTAACTCTGCAATTAAAGAGGCATTCGTATAAAAATCTTCGATCTTCGCGTTCCTGCGGTATCCCCACGATTGCATGTCGATGGTCATAGCATCCTCCCATTTGTGATCTTCCAGGACACCTTTTATTTAGAAACAGCTTAAATTACTTGGTTTAATAAAATGTTACATCGTTACGCACCTGGATTGTGCCTGTCAAAGTGGTTGTAATAACCGCCATGTTTGCCAACAGTACCAGTTCCCCAACGGTCGTTAACAACGACAGAGTCTTTGACGGGGCTCTCATTGTACAGCCACGCCAGAAATTCTTTGGATTTCCAGTAGGTATCGGGCCCGCCCCAGTTGCCATCCGACCAAATTAGATCTGGTAAGTAGTTCTGCACCAGCTCAACCATTTCCGGGTAGAGTTTGTGGACCACAAAGTGGTTGGTTGTGAAGTTGGATTTACTGTCAGCCAGGTATAGGGGGTTGAACCATTCAAGTAAAGAGTAGTAGACACCGAACGTCAACTTTTTATTGCGGACTGCTTTTGCAAGGTCTCCTAAGTGGACAGAAAAGTTGGTGAATCATCCGTCAAGCTTCATTTAGAAAAGAATCATAATAAAACTCTCTTTAAAATTATTTGTTGTCACCTTCTTTGTAAATGAATATTGAGTCTGCATGATGGAATAAAGGGAAAAGGATTTTATCTTAACTTGTTTCTATATTTTATTACTGATGATAGCATTAGCAGAGCCAATTATGGATAATTTTCGAAAATTGTTCCTTTCTAGAAAAGTTAGAATTATGGATTAGACTGTTCTATAGCCTCACTTTCTAGCAAATCAAAATGATCTTAGTAACTTTGAAGTCTTCAACTAACTTCTGATAAACCTCGCTAAAATTAAGAACAGCAGTGATGTCTACCGATAGTACATTAATCTACAAGAAGTGAAAATTTAAATTTGATTGTATCAAATTGGACTTTTAGGCCTGGGAAATTATTAAAGTCATTTTCCACCTTGTAGTACAAGATTGTTGAGTATATTCAGCATGCAGTAGTAAATTATATGAGTTCTAAATTGTTTTATAAAAAATACTAAATATAATGGTGAACGCCATCAATATCTATCCAAATAAAAATGAATAGACCAAGGGGGTGGAATGCTATCTACGCAAACTTATATAAGAAAGTGGAATTTCTAGACGATGCTACTCACTATTCTAAGAAAATTTGGACTGCCAAAAAGTATAATAAAACAAGATTTTCATAAATTTCATGTTATTGTTACTACTATTATAAGTGTTCTTAACCAATGATGATAATGGAATAGAGTTTAATTGAAAGTTAGTGGGATATGATCTATTGAGACCAAGCAAGATGACTTTCCATTTGGCAAATAGGTGACTATAATTACAACACAGTGGTATTTGTTTATGGTGTTTCTATTGATCGCTTTATTAGGGCTACTTAGACAAAAAGTACCATCTAGATCGGCCGCCATGATTCTCCAACTTATTAGAAGTATTTCAAGATTAACAAAGATTAGGACGCGCTCATATCTTCAGAGGAAGAATAATCTGCGATGATTGTCTCTTAAGATTTGTCATTTTTTAGGCCGATAGCAACTAATCATCTCAAGCAAGAAGAAAAATAAAATAAGCGACCTTCTATACAAAATAAATAATGGTAAGAATTGATCCCAGAAGGTCGGTATGCATAGAATCAAGGAGTAGTAGTAGTAGATTCGTATGTTTTAATTAGAATTTTAAAGTTATGGGAGAACTTTTGAAGTTTAATCTGGTAGTCAGGAGTTGGAAACGATTTTCTATACCTATGATGGTTTACTGAGATATATTGTGTGCTCTCTAGTCAATTTGTATCAGCTCACGCTGTGCGTCTGAGGTGGGCTCAGTGAAGGCTAATGACTTGTGCAGTTACGTACTGGCCAGGCACTATATTCACTTCAAGTTAGTTACTGATTGCGAAAAATTGTTTTGTTTTACTTTAATTTATGGTTACTTTTTAGCAACTCGCGTAACTGAACGATTGATTGGTGTAACAGAAAGAGAAAAGGCAGAATTTGCCAATTTAGTTATTAATCGGAATGTTTATTTAAATAAAATTAAGTGCGACAGTAGCATCGATGATTTGAATGACTCTTAATTTTTGTTTGCTTTATGTTTTCTTTCGTAAAGGATCGAAACTAGATGGCAGTTAATTTAAAATCGTTTGGTAGTCGTTCAGAGATGAGTTAAAGAATGTTGGAAGATTTGATCACTGTATATCCGCGGAAGAACCCAAGTCATCTATCCCAGAAACAACAGGAAATATTGGACTTCCATGTTGCTTAGGCTATCACAGAAAATATGAGCTGAATTCTATTTCTATTAAAAAAAAGCAACTAAAGCGATGTCTTGCTTTTCAAGAGAAGGCAGAAAGAGAATATCTGACTTCTCGAAGAGCTAAACTGCCATTTTTTCAAATTTTTATTTTCTAGCTCTTCTAAATTTGCTAATTCTTCTAATTTTTGTTTCTTATTTTACTTTTCTAAATAATTTAGACGTGATTAATGGGAAAAATTGAACTGAAGGAAGATGTTAAAAATAAGTAACGAAGGAAAACTAACAATAGTAATACTAATATCAAATGGACCACCTGGAATTAAAGAAAAATATCATGTAAGAATCCAAGGTTGACTCGCAAGACCTTGGTATGGCTTCTCGCCCTGAGTATCACCAACAAATTTAATAGTAGAGTACAATAAGCAACGAGAGAAAAAGTATATACCTTTAAAAGGCGTAATAAATATGAAAAAAAAATTGAAGCTCATTGTCTTAATGAATACAAATTATAAAGAGTCTTTAAAGGAAGTTAAACGAGCACTTGGTGCAAAGATACTTTTAAAAATGTACAAAGGTTTAAGGGCTAAAGGGGTGAACTTTTACTACCAACAGCTAAACTGCCAAATAATGTAACAAGTCAAGGAAAAGATATAATAACTAAAAATACTACTTTACACATTGTAGAAAGAAGGACAAACTAATTTATACTATATATGCAGATAAGACATAATTGAAAAACAAAAAGAAGTCATAGCTAATTAAACCTAAGAAGCTATCGATAATAATAGATCTAGTAAAAAGAAATCCATTAATTTTGCATGAAATTGAAGGTTTTATTTAACATACTTAGAATGAACCGATTTAGGTCAAATATGCGCCGTTTTGTTCGATAATTTGTTGCCATTTTGAAGGTAATTCCATTATGCCTCTCTCATAGAAGCCCTTGTCCCTATTGGCAAAAAACTAGGACAATCGATTTTCACAAGCCTCTCTTGAGGCGAATTTTTCACCAGCAAAATAGTTCGCCATGGACAGGAACAGGTGGCAATCACTTGGTGCCAGTTCCGAATGAAGTGGATACATACGAACTTCCTAACCAAGCTGCCGGAGCTTCTGGCGAGTCTCTATCGACGTGTGTGGCCTGCCGCTGTCTTGATGAAACACAATTCCTGTCCTAGTGGCCAAAGTTGGCTATTTCTGGGCGATTACTTGCTTCAGACGGTCCAATTGTTCACAGTATAGGTTCGAATTAAGAATTTGGCTGTAGGGGAGCATATGATTCCTTGCCAATCCCACCAAACGTACAGCAAAACCTTCCTGGCCGCCAATCCTGGCTTGGCCATCGTTTGCACCGGCTCACCGCGCTTCGACCACGACCGTTTTCGCTTGACGTTGTCGTAAGTGATCCAATTTTCATCGCCAGTCACCACCCGCTTCAGAAATGGATCGACTTTGTTGCGATTCAGCAGCGATTTACAGATGAAGATTCGGTCCATGAGGTTTTTTTTGCGTTATCCGTTTGGCACCCATACATCCAGCTTCTTTTTGTATCCAGCCTTTTCCAAATGGTTTTTTGTGCAGTGTTTAGGTCCTGGGCAATAGAAACAGTGCTTATATGACGGTCGGACTCGGCCATTTCCATAATTTTATCCACATTTTTGATAATTGGCCTGCCAGAGCATGGTGCATATTTGACATCAAAATTACCGGAACGGAATCGACGAAACCAAAACTACGCTTGATTGGCTGTTGCAGTATCAGAGCTATAAACACTATTCACATTTTCAGCCGCCTGGCTTGCGTTTTCATCTTTATCGAAGAAAAACTGTAAATATAGTGTATTTTCTCTTTGCCGGTGTCCATCTTTGACGTGAGCTCAAACAAAACTGAGTCAACCATTTACAAAACTGTCAAATCATTTTTTTAGTACGAAATGGCAGCTATCTATTGCCATCTATTGGAAAAATAATGGATTTCTTTTTACTAGACCTATTATTAGAATGAAATCGTTGCGTCCTAGGTGCTCCCAGATTCAAGCTGCAACAGTTGGTGTTCCAACAAAATAATTCATAAAACTGCTAGTCGAGAACAATATAAGGGTAGGATTAAGCATCTGTAAGATACAAGAAAAATTCAAAATCAAAATCTGCTATAGATGTTGGGAACAAGAGCACACTGCAACAAAATGCACAAGACCCAACCAAGAGAAGCTATGCAGATGATGCGGAAGCAGTCATCACCTACAAAAGGACTGTAAAAATACAGATTGTTGTTTATGATTATATAGGACACCCACAATGGGTTGTCCAAGACGAAGGAAAGTCAAAAACATTTCAACAAAAATGTGTTTTTGCAGGATGATGTAAAAGTGGCGACACTAAGACATGGCTTTCTAGATGCCTACATGTAATATTAGAATACTATAATTAAATAAGGATGGGCGAACAACTATCTATTCCTTAGTAACTTCAAACATCCATAGATTAAATGTGGATTGTAAGAAATGGTAAAAACTAATGGGTTTTATACAATTGTTAATTTCACCAAATTTATGTGGATGAAATTATGCAGTCTGTGAAACAGCCACACTGGCGTGCGGTGGTCCCGTGGGTCAATAACAATGGCAAACATCAAATGCTCTCCGACCGTCTTGCAAACACCTTTGGTGGTCGTGAAGAACATTCTCTCCTTCTTCTAAATTAATCGATTAAGCTAGTAGCCTGCCTTGGGTACGCCTAACATGACTCATAGTATCGCGTTAGAAACAGGCTAGTAGCCTACTTAAAAGAAGAACAAGAAGAGACTTTCCTTTATGGGGATCTAGATTTTCAGACAGTAGAGAAAATTATTACCTCAATTGGTCGAGCTCTTAACCCTTATGGCTTATAATATTAGTAACACATCCACTTTTATTAGATGTTCCCAAGAATACATAATTGACACAATATCCATTACAAAAATTGCTAATTGTGTAACAGGATGGGAGGGAGAAGAATCTCTAAGCTTTCACAGATAAATTGCTCTTACGATTGAAAGGAAGGGTTACTGGACTGTTGAGAAAATATTTTCCCAAAAATTATAGACTCCTTACGATGGGCCCGAAAGAGTTCTTGTTGACGAAGCTGAGACTACATAAGGCACCAGGCAAAGACAATCTTAATACCAAAAGAGAACAGCAAAAAGTCAATGACGCCTAAGCATAAGATAATTTTTCTTCTAGATTTTGTAGGCGAACTGTATGAATTGATAAAAACAAGATTAGAGGATGGGTTTGAAGAAAAAAGAAGTCTCTCTGATGTTTCAAAAAAGGTTGATCAACAATGATCTAAAATTAAATTTGTCGGAAAGTTGTGATGTGGTAGCATATGCGGATGATTTTAGAATTAATTTTTTCTGTTCAAAAGAAGGAGCACTACAAGAGAGGAAACATAATTTTTTAATTCATTGCTAGAAACGTGAAACTATTAAATATTTAAAGTATCTAGGAGTGTGGTTGGATGATGTTAATTTTTAACGAACATCTTAGGTGGGCGGTTACAAAGGCAGAGTGGTCTTATCTAAAACAATGTCAAATATTAACCAATCTTGGCAGTTACAAAAGGGCCATATCGAGTGAAGTAGTGTTATCTATAGTTACGTATGCAGTTCCGATTTGGTGTATTCTGTTATCAGTTCAAATATATAAAAAAATTCTGAGCAATATACAACGGTAATTAGTGCTTTGGATGGCTAGAGCATATCAAACATCGACAAAGGCGCACCTGGTAACAACAGAAACGATATCCATAGAACTAAAGAGCCAAAATGTATGAAAAGAGGATAATGAAAAACTAAGCACATTCTAATACACGCATTACCATACTATAGATGGCAGGGCAAATAAAAAGAAAATACGCAAACCTCTTAATGAACAAAAAGACTAATAGCTATTATTCAACTCAAAGAAAACTGTAGACATAAAAATGTCAACTACTAAGCAGAAGAGCAAATTAACAAAAAGAATAAGAGTACAAAACAAATTAAGAAATGATTGTCATAAAAGTTACGTTCGAGAACATGAGGAACAATATTAATCAGATAAATAATAATCAAGTAGAACAAAAGAATAGAATAGAAGCGATCTTGGAGGAGAACATAAAACAGAAAAAGTGACAGGAGAATTACAATAAAAATTAGTAAAAATGGAAATTCTGGAAGAGGATTAAAAGAAAACAACTTAATAATAATAGAAATCAAAATCAGTTGCTAACGAGAATTTGGAGCTAAAATACGAAATGGAGGATTTTATAAAACTAGCAATAAAGACAGAAACAAAGATAAGAAACGCTAAAAGGATAGGAGAAAAACTTACGTTATCAAAATGGAAAACGGGGAAGAAAAGATTAAAATACCTAAAACAAAATATAGAATAAGAAATTGTAAAGAGAACATATATATTAATAATGTCAAAAGAAAATAAGCAAACGCGGAAAAAAAGCCAAAAGGAATAATATAAAGGTTGGTTATAGAAAAATATTGATAAATGGAAAAATATGGGAATGGAAAGATCAAGGCCAAACTTTGATAGAATCAAACCAAACAGAAAAAGATTAAAAAACTAACGAAATGAAAGAAACAAACGGACAAAGGAGAAGATTACCAGACGATGAAAAAGGAATTAAAAAAAAGACAAAAATAAAAAAGGATAATTTGAAAAGAATTTCACAATTAAAGAAAAAAGGAAAAAGTAAAGAAACAAATATTAAATGATATGGTGGTAAAAAAAGGAACTTCCAGCACAAGCATATTCATAAATGTACGCGAGAGATGCTAAGTAGAGGAGAAAAGTCAATAATACACTTCCTAATTACAGAAAAAGTAAAGAACCGATATAATATAGGCAGTGACTACCATATGATAACTATAAAAAACGTGCCGAAAAAGAAAGTAAAAAAAGATGAAATATTTAAGCATTATGTAATTTAAATTATAAAATAAAAAAATTAAGGTTAAATATCAGGAGAACAAAAATTTGATTTCAAGAAAATCAATTAAAAGAAACAAATATCGAGAAATTATGGGATATATTTAAAAATATAATTAAAATTGCAGCAACGAAAGTATGTGTAGAAAGCAAAAATACTAATCGTAGGAAATAGACTCTATCGTGGAATAATGGAATAAAGGAAGACGTTAAGAGAAAGAAGAAATTGTGGAAAACAATAAAAATAAAAAAGACTACGAATACCAGACTTAGAGAGAAAAGTAAAAATACCAGTTAAGGATGCAAAGAAAAAAGCCTGGCAAGATTTTGGAACACAGATCGAAAAAACGTAGAAGAGAACGCAAAACTATACCTTAAGAAACCTAAAAGGACAATAAGAAAACCGTAAAAAATATCAATAATAAAGAAGGGCAGATACTAACAAAGGATGATGAAAGATGAAAGAAGTATTATAAGGAACTGTTAGGAATTGAAGGGGAACAAACTCCATTAGCGACCACCCATAGGATGGAAGAACAAGAAATAGAAATAAAGGAAGTAAAGAATGCAATAGAGTAACTGAAAATTAGAAAGGCCTCAAGAATAAACGCGGTAAGACCAGAGATGCTTAAATTTATGGTAGAGGAGGCATACCACTACTACTACACACGTTAATATAATCAAGTCGGATCAATAAATGGAATACCTACACAATGGAGAAAGACGATAATCTCTACAATCCATAAAAAAGGAAATTATGCCAAAGGAATAAATAAAAGGAATATTTTTGGGTTACAGTAATCTTAGATAAGCCAAAATAAAAAACTACAGCATACAAATGATCTCATAATATTTGCCAATAATGAAGACTTAATAAAGGCGATAGAAAAATAGATGGAAGAAATATAGAAAAACAATAATTATAAAAGCAGCCGTCGAGGAACAGAATAATGAGAGGAAAGAGAAGACATTTAAGGAAGTGAAAAAACTAAAATACCTTGGAGCCAATAATAAATAGAATAAATAGAGTAACGACACTGTACGGAAAATAATATATTCCATCCTTCAATAAAAAGGAAATATCAAAGGAAACAAAAATTAAAATCTCTGACCAATTATATAAGAAGTAAAATTGTTGCGCGTGAAATAAAAATTTTACGTAAAATAGAGGGAGTGACAAAAATCGATAAAATGAGTAAGATAATGCGAAACAATTTAAAAACAGAAAAAGTTAAAACGCAACAGCTGAGGTGATTCGGACACCTAGTGAAAATGGACGAATGAAGTGGTGAAAACTATATGGGAGACGCAGATCGGGAAAAAAAAAGGAGAAGACCAAGAAGAAAGTGGAACTCAGAAATAGCTGAAGCACTAGATCCAAGCAACCAACAAGGCTGAGGATAGGAGGAAATGAAGAAGGATTATAATCTCTACTGCTAAGGTAGAAGAGGTCGTGAATAAGTAGGCTAAATGACACTAAACGCTAAAGAGACAGCGGAACATATCGTCCTAAAATCCATGAAATGGAAAAGAGAACGAGTTAACTTGCAAATAAAACTGTGGTTCAACTAGATATAAATAACATTTAAGAAGTATAAGTGATGGCCACATTTATAAAAAAAACCTATATATTAATCAGGAAAATAATCAAACAGGAAGAGGAATGTGCAATACCGAAACGCATTAGAACATTGAGTTTTATTATTTTTCTTGATGTGTTTGCCTTTTCTCACAATTTCGTATATATAGTTATCTGGAATACAAAAAAAATTGTTTAGTTGGTAGGAGTCCAATACTAGCAATGGCATTAGAACTTAGTCGATGGTAGATTTTTCACCTATTACAAAGGTACATAATTAACTATGTTGTAAGCGCACAATCCCATTTTGTCCTTGAGAGCTTTATTCTGGACTAGTCAGTCATGAAGAGACAGAAAAAAGTTAAAGGAGTTTGGAGCTATCATGCGTCTTGTTGATAAAGATAGTTTTTTCCCCAATAAAGAATAGGACCATTGTATTTCAGAGAGAATATTGGTCTTAAATATTCTCAAAAATATGACTTATGTTTATAATTCTTTTGTTGAAGCCTTCAGTAATGGTCCTTATTGCTTTGCGGAAAATATAAATGTACAAATAAAGAGGATAATGAATTTATGAGCGAAGGCATGTATAATGTCAATGTCATTGGGAAGACATTTAATTGTTCTTAATGGTGAAGCTAAGTCATCACTAATGTTATCAAAATTTTTTTTGATAGTCTGCGAGTGTATAATTGTAGCCCCTAGTAAGGAAAGAATCTTAGCGAGCGTGAAAGAATCACTTCTACACAAATCATTTGTAGCCACAAAAACTGCAATGTGCAGATAAACCACCAACCAAACAAGTGATTGTTTGGTATCTTGAAATAGTAGCTTTTGATTATTGCATAGGAATGGTTATAGCACGAAAATGTTTGTTATCACTTATGGAATTACCCGCACACCTCGTCTAAACTCTTGTAGCTCTTATGCAATTTTCTCCAAAGGTTTGAGTGAAGTTCAGTGAACCAGAAGTAAAACACCATATGGACTTCATAGTATCTGAGTTGCAGATTTTCAAAAAAAATTATAATAGATAGAAACAGGTATTCTCTTCTGCTAGACCAACTTGTTATTCTTGCAGATGGCTCTCCAAATAATAACACGAGGAATGTTGATGACCTTTACTAATAACTTGGTTAAGTAGAATCTCTAAAATCAGAAATCCTCCCGTAGACTACCAGCTCTATCATAACTTCATATTCGTTCACTTTTGTAGCTCTGATAAATAAATTTCGATCTTCATCGCCTATTTGAGGAAACATGTGGTTGATCTCCAGAATGTGTTTTGCATTATAAAAGAGATAGATCTTTTGCTCTCAGGGTAAAAACAAATTGGAAGAAGCACTTGGTGTGATCTTTCCATCTTTGCGATCAGTAGAAGTACAAAAACGGTAAGTATTACTGTTGATACACAACTATTTTCAAACATCCTCTATATGCAATTTGCTTATATCTCTTCTCTTTATACATATATTACTTAGAGAGAAGTGTATTTTCTCCCTTTGCATAAAACTCATACATAGGTTATGAGGAAAGTTTTGCAATATGACGCAAGCGATGGTCGCAAATTGTGGCCAGTTTAAGCATTTCGAGACAGGGTCAAACATGCACGCAAATTAAGTGTTGATCAGTGTTTGGAGAAAATGTCTTCTGTAGTGAGAGATGACTGTCCTCATCGTACGCATACATTGAAATAGTACCGTGAGTTTCAGAGGGAAAATTTTAGTCTACAATTTATCCTTTAGAAGTGTCACTGCTGCCAAGTAGATAGTTGAGTCCAACAAGAATGCGACTTAGAACCAGATAGATATTTTTATTCTAAAAATTCAGACAATTCTGCCCAAGCATCTTCAAATGAGAAACGTTTGTCCCATTTAGGTATCTCATGTTTTAACAAACAAGCAAATTGTATGACGCGTTTTGTGTTGTCAAGAGATGCTCAGTAAGTCTGAAAGTGGATCATCGTAACATACGACAACACCTCTAGTTTTATGACTTGAAGAACATACTAATTAGAGGACGACTTTCCAAAGAAAAACGGAAAAGTTGGTTTGACAGGGTGTAAAAGGTTTTATCAACACTTAGAACTCAACTGTCAACCCCACTTGCACGAGTGGTCGAATAAACCGCTAGATAAACGGACTCTGGCGACTCATTATAGCGGGGTGTAATCTGATATTAGCTGTCTCGAGGTAATGAAGCATTTGTGGCTAGGCTAATTATTCGCGCACAGTAAAGAGATTTAAAGAAACAAAATGAACATTGGAATCGGATGGTTAAATCGAAGATGATAGGAAAGGAAAGAGAAAGAGATAAGGGTGGAACAGAGATAGATAGATAGATACATAAAGAGAAAGTGGAAGAAAAAGAGACTAAAACACGAATTAGCACGAATACGGACACAACTCTTTTTCTCTTACATACCTACTACATCTCTTTTTGGTCCTATATCAACCGCGTTCCAGCTAAATGAGTAGCTTGAAGGCCAGAGAGTAAAGCCCTCGTGGTGCTTGGTCGTGAGCACAACATATCTGTTGGCAGCCACAAATAAGTTCAAATTTGAGAACCACAAACTTACATACTTTGCGCCGGACTTTTCAAATAAATCGGCCCATTCCTGCGGATCGAAAAACTGCCCCTTTAAGTCCTTGGCGAACTCCTGGTACGTGAAGCCGGGACGGTAGTTTTTCTTCATGAAAGACGTGTAGTCAGACATTCCATCTGTAATAACATACTTCTGGAGTTGCTTATAAAATTGCAAAATAAGCGAAAGTACCTTTCCAATAGGACCAGAACCACTCCGACTTGAAGGCGGGTACCGAGAAGACACCCCAGTGTACAAATACGCCGACCTTGGCTTTGTCATACCACGCGGGTAGAGGCCGCTTGTCCAAGCTGTCCCAGTTCGGCTCGTAATGCTTACCAGCAATTATGGACAGGGCCATAAATAATGTGTAAAGCTTAAGCTCAATCATAGCCTAGCTGCTATTGAAAGATAACTGTCTTTATGAAGAAGGTGTATCTAAAAGATAAATACTAATTTCACCATTCAGATAGCACTTATTGTTTGCCATAACTATAGTCATGGCAAAAACAAAAAAATAAAATATTAGAGTATTGGTCAACTGATCCTCTCGCAACCGCTTTTAGTTTTTGTGGTTAGAGACTGATTCCAATTGAACCGACGGTTAAGCAGGAAATAAGAATTTTAAAAAATGCTGCAAGTTTCTCAATCGTGCATCTGATAATTAGATTAGGAGAGGGCATCAAAGTTACTAGCAACTTTTATGATTTATTGTGTTTTTTACCCTTTACTGATAACAACCCGTCATTGACCAGCCAAGAAAACAATTCTCAAAAACGTGTGTTCTACTTAAAACACTTATATAGACAGAAGATCCATCTAATATGTCCTATTTAAGAGACACATGCTTGGAATAAAGAACACTAATGAACCTGCAAAGCTTGCAACGCATAGCGAAGTGGCGAAGCAGTCTCAGTTCACTAACGCTGACCTTTGACCGATCAGTTTGAAGATCACTAGCAAACAAGCCTTTTTGGCCACCTGTCGATTTGTGAAAACAGAATTTGGAAATTCCCAGCTGTTCTCGAGTTTTTGCTCGGACGGATGGACGGACGGACAACACGCTTCGCTTTGTCACTTAATAATAATAATAATAAGAATAAACTCAGAATTTCCAAAAAAAAAAACGTTAAAAAAGAATCAATCAGACATAGAGTTAGTGATACAATAATGACCATTAAGTGGTTAGGATACACAGTAAAGACAAAGCAACAGAGAAACTCTTTAGTGTAATTGATTATAATACAAAGATGGATGATGTTATTACAGAATGGGGCAAAACGTTTTTCCAAATCTACAAGAGAAGGTTATGAAGTGAAGGGTGGCCCAAGGATGAAGTTCGCAATTTTATTAGACGCAGGTAGTCGGAAAGTTGTGCTAAGAGGAACTCTTAGTACTCAATATGTTGTAGATACGATGACTTATACACTAAAGCGTATATTTGGAACAATGACTATCGAGCTTTTATTCTTGAACAAAAATCAATTTTGTTGCAGGTAACAAACTAAAGTACTACTTTTGTAGTAGAAAGGGAGGACGAAGATTTTGGAATCAGTCTCCTAGGTGATCTGCGCGCAAACATGCCTTTGCGCTTCACTTATCTAGTTGTACTGACAAAATTGTTTATAAATGTGTGAGAAGATTTTACAAAAAATGACAAAACGCAATTGCAATGGCAACAACCCGCAGGATGTCTATAAAAAATTGTCCATAGCGAATGAGTCACTGTTTAAAGTACGGTGCGCAAAGTTGGGGTCATTGGTTATTACTTTCACTTCTATTTAATATGTGAAATTATTCGACCATTTTTTGCACCCAATCTTGATGTGCTCTAAGATGAAAACGTTTGGTTTGAACAAGATGGACCCACAGCCTATATAGCAATTTTCTGGGCGCTTAATATCTCAACGCGGTGACGTTGTTGCCTAGACTGCTCACTCGTTTTATGTGATTTTTTCTTATGGAGATATTTAAAGGCTGAAGTTTCCAGGACTCTCCAAGCTCTACAAAATACAACACGTCAAGAAACCAGGCTTATTCCTTAACACATGTTGGAACGAGTAATGAAACATTTCAGAAATAAGACACACCGCTTGGCCAATATTCTCTTTAAAACACATCCAAATAAACTTTCATTTTTGTGGTTTTACCATGTAATTTTTTTTAATTCTATATAACAGGATAGACATGAATATGACCAAAAACTCTAGAAGTGACATCAAAAATTTCTTTGTTACCTATCAGCCATTACCCTTTTGATTTATCATATTCTCTTCCATGTCAATCAGTCAGAAGATATCTAGTTAATTTCTACACTAAAAAGTATGGTACTTTTAAATTGCATAAAGTTATTTATTGTTTAAGGTAAACTCGTAGCATTAAAAGACCTGCTGGATTGTTCGAGTATTATACAAATGATGTGCAAGGTTTTAGAACAACCAGGTAATATCAGACAAGTTATCATATATTTAATGATCGGATTTTGGTCTACAGATAAGAGTAAAAGCCAAAATGCTTCCAAATAAGTAACAAAACGAACACAGTTACCATACGATCCATAATCAGTGATTTCAGCTATTCCTCTTCCCCAAAAAATATTGAACTTTTATATCACAAAGATTACCTTAAAGAAACAGAAAAGAAAAATTATAAAATGAGAAAAAGAAAGAAAGGAATAAATGAATTAATCGTTACTTCTTCTCTGAGAAGATTTGAAGCTACTGTGAACTTCAAAATCGGAGAAGACTCATGCGTTATTTATAATAAAGTTAGCTGAGGCGCAGACTAAATAAAACCTATTTCCTTGTAAAAACGTCAACAAGATAAAGTTTTTCCAAGATTCATTTGTCTAATATTTGGTCCCATCTTGTTTTGTAACAGGCATTTTTCTGGAAAATTAAGACACGAAAATTATCATACCCTTGAATAGAAAGGTCTTCTAAACATAGGGGTATGAAATTACCGCATCAGCCACGATGGAGGACTTGAAATCTACATATGACCAAAGAATATATGAGGTATTGAAAATATTGAGCTAATGCTAATGGAGCTTGGCAATTTGGTTGGCCAGTTAGAAGTTAGACACCCGTGAGTGAGTGCATGTAGTTTGTAATTGTCAAATTTACAATTACTAAACAAGTAAAGTGGCGAATCTGCATCAAATTTTGTGCGAATTTGAAACATTTGTCCGCTAAGAGTATGATGTTGAATCTGTACGTCCTACAATTACCAAAAATCCGAAAATCAGAAGTTAAACTGGCGCTTCCAAAAACCAAAGTGTGTAAAATTTTGACGAAACATTTTGATATGAAACGTGGTGAAAATTTTTTAGCTAATGACTTACTTCAGACTGCTATTGATGAACCAGTTTTCCTCAAAAAGGTCATAAACAGAGGTCTAAAAATAAAGCCTCAACGGTCTCAATCGAAGTGTCCACTACTACATGAAAGAGCGTGTGAAAATCCTTAAAAGGTGAAGATCGTCTTAACCAATTTTTTGATTTGGAAAGTATATACTCATGATGAAAATCTTTAATCTATATTAAGGTCAAACAATTACTAAGGAACACTACCTCTACGCACAATGAGCCCTTGGAGGTTGTTGTAGTACACCCAACAACAAAAACCAGTTGCAAGCCACAATACAATAAAAACGTCTACGCCTCTGAGTTAATTTGTAGGTTACGGCTTAGCCAGATTTATCGCTCATCGCAACATCTGGCTGTTCCCAAAACTTAATCAACTTTGAAAGGAAAGAGATTCTAGATCTCCGGTGAAATTCACGACAATAGGAAGCAATTATTTGCAATTTTAAGACAGAAATATATTAAACAGTGGAAACGACGCTGAGATATTTCGTTTGCTTTGAAATGGATTGAAGTTTCTTGTAACTAGTATTTTTATCAAATAAACAGACCTTTTTGTCATTGTCAATGTATGTTTTTTATTATATGACTCGGTACTTTTGGAACAGAACACGTATATAGGGCACTAAGAAAGTTTTACAATACCGTTCAAGTGATTATTGCCCAATTGTGATAATTTTAAGGGTGTTGCCGGCAAGACTGCTTTTAGGTGTCAGTTCCTTCTGAACTGTGACAATAAAAAAGCTCGTAATGCTATCTTTGTCAAAAATGGAATATCGGTCAATTTTGTGCTACAACTTGTTGATGAAACTCCGCCTGCAGTGCCTTTGGATGGATTTCGTAGCTTGAAGGTAATGTTGCCGGTTCCAAGCTCGAATAAAGGAGGAGGGAGTCCTTAAATCAGGCCAGCGCGCTATTTAAACCTACAGACAGAGATAGATATATATCTTGGATGAATAGGACAGATTCATGGAACGCGCCAGCAAAAAAGTTTAATATGGCCATCCCAACCAAAAATTTTTTATTAGTAATTAATAAGCAACCTATTAGATGTAAACTGGAAATCAACGGAACGAATACATATAGAACAAACCATGGAAACGAAGTACTTAGGGATCACACTCTCAAGTTACGGGGAGCTTGGGAAAGAAGTTAAGGAACAAAAAAAAGCTACTAACGTAATTGGATGTTTGAACAACACAATTTGCAGAAACAAACACGTCAGAACGAAGACAAAATCAAAAATGGCCTACGCCGCAAAGACAAGACCTGTCACAACTAGGACGCAAAGACTCATAGAAACACCAGAGATGAGAATATTAATTTATGTAGTATATAAATTGTAACAAAATTACCGGAAATACTTTAAGAGATCCAGTAAGGAGTGATGAAGTTAGAAGGAAATACAACATCGAGAGAATAAACAAATGCACGCTAAAAAAAGGAAAGGAACTACCACATAAATAGAATAGCAGAGAACAGGTTAGTCAAGACAGCCAGAGATAAATCACCATCGGGTCGAAGAACTACGGGCCGCCCATGCAAAAGATGGAGTGACAACATCACGTAAAGACATAAAATTTATCAATTAAACAGGCAGAATTGCCTGCTAACAAGAAGAACTTGTTGATGAGGGTCTGGGGAAATCGCTCCCGTGCAGGGAGTCGATTGTCCTGATCGTAAAACCATGTTTAGATTGCATTTAGAGGTTTAGAGATAACATTTTAGTTTGCAATATTCTTTAAGATCAAGATGCTCATTCTCCCATATCATAGAAAAGAACTTTGCTGCTGTCAAAAGGTTGTTCAAATCGAACAGAAATGTGATTAATCCATATGTAGTAGTGTTTGAACTTTCCTGTACAACCATCTTCGACTAAGAAGTTTATATTACCTTTGGATATCCTATGCATTAATCAATAAGGTAGGGGCGTTTTGTAGTTTCGCTAGATGCTCAATAAGTATTAAAATGGAATATCTTGCTTTGCCAACAGCATCGCGAAAAAGTTCAGAGACGGGGCTCTGCATAGGTCTAGACCAGTAGTCCCCAACCTTTTTTAAACATGCCCCACCTAAGGATCTCTGAAATTCTGATTCCCTTCCTGTGATATGTAATTTTCATTATTAAAAAATGAACTGCTATTTGTGGAACATTGTCTAAAAGGCCATTTAACTGTTAATAACTAATTTTCAAATTGCCTCTCTAGTATTGCTCTCCCTTCGTGGTACGTGTGACCAACTTTGGAAACTAATGAGCCAGAACCTTTCCTGGGCATTGCAAAGTGCATCATAGCTCGGCCATAAAGAGCTGTAAACATAGTAACAGTCTACAGGCAAAGGACCATACAGTCTTGTTACTAATGAAAAAGAACTGGAAAACTCTAAACACCTTAGTTATGACCTCGATAGGCCACTAACAGGTACCAACAATTACCCCATCTGCCTGAGATGCACGAAGATCAAAAATACGCCCTTTTCTGTTTTATTATTAAATTAATGTAAAGTATACAAACACGTAAGGTTGAAAATTTATGGCGGCTAAAAAGGGAAGTTGAGGATTCTTCAGTTGTCAGTTACCTCAACCTACATTTGAAGGTCAAGAAGAAAAAGTAGTCGGACAAAGTGATTAGGGAGATGAATCCTGATTTTCTTATATCAACAGTCAGAGATAAGGGTAAAGAAGATTGTAACGATCGATAAAAATAATTATATTCTAAAAACATACGTACCTACGTTAACGCCAAAACTTAATTTATATTTAGGAATGTTGAGCTTTTCTTAACGTATCACAGCACTTTAACGCTTTCTTACTATCAACATGGGTATTTAAATTTTTTTTGCGCTGTATCTTAAAAGTGCAGTTGCTTTTATACTAATACTAACAGCAATAAAAGAATATGTACTAATACTTCATGTTACATAATATTTTTTATGGACTATTAAAGCTTCTAACACATTTTTTAATTTTATTTTTTATAATATTCATGACAAAGTAGTTTCGTTGTGTCTCAAGTTATAAAAGTTTATTACGGATTCACGACTGTTTTGGCTAGTATTTGCGTTGTTTTTCTTTTTCTTTTATATAAACATAAGTTTTTCTTAATCTTCTTTGCCTGTATTAATCTATTCCATCTTTTTCTCTAATCCTTTTATTGCTCCCATGCCCCATCAGCGATTTGTGTCTTGTTATTCTGATAATTCTTTCTTCGATCATATGATAATTGCTGGTTTTTCTTTTTTATATTTTACATTTTTGTCTTTGGTTCTTCCCAATCTATTAATATTTTGCAGTTATCTGCTTGCTATTTCCATTTATAGTTTCTAATAGTCGTTAAGTTGTTATGTTAGATTAGGTTTCCATTGTATGCGTCATATTAGGTCTAATAGCAATCTTATAATTTCTAAATTTTGATTCAATTTTCCAGTATGCTCTTTAGCCGCATGCTCTTCTGTTTTCACATCACCAAATGCAGATATTTCTATTCACAAGTACGCATACTTTATTTCCTGCCGTATAATTTTACCATCAATATGGAGCATGCATTGTATTGAACGTGATCATACATTTTGTTTTGTTGTTGATATCACGTTAAACTGTTTTTCTATTTTATTGAATTGATTCTTACCAACTAAAACTACGTCATCAACATAGTATAAAATATGGGCTTCTGTCTCCCATTCTATATTCCTTCAGTCTGTGCACTTCCGTGTTTCATCTATTATAATGTTAAATAACGAGGAGTTATATTTTTGACGTCATAGGCTGACAATTTTTCATCCGCTTTCCCTTAAGTTTTTACAAGGTGGGAATGTATAAACTTTTAATTGGATCGGCTTTTTTCCTGGATCGGAAACGTGGAACAATTTGACTTAGTGCCCATTCATAATGGACGTAAGAATAAGCCACACATAAGAAATACTTAATAGATAAAGTTGAATTAGTGTAAATCTTATGAGTTCCTCCGTAATGCACTCCTGTAATTTTTACATTTTACGTTCAAACGTAAGAAATCGGTTCAACTTTATGTATTTCTTACGTTTATTTGCAGTAATTTTTAATTTTTCCCTAGATTAATGTTAGCAGCAGTAACAGAATATTTGTTTTGATTCTGAAATTGTATAACTTTACTTTAGTATTGTCTAACGGATGGGAAACTATTAATTAAGTTAGTAAATATGCATCATAAAAGGGATAACAGATACAAAGGCAACATAATTGTGCAAAATACCTGGAAGGACATTGCTGCCGCTACTGTGTTTGGTCATGGGCAAATTTTAAATATTTACATAAGGCTTACATGCATTATACGTATTTCGTACAGGCGGCTTATGCTACGCCTATTATGAATGGACGCTTACAAAGGAAACTTCGGTCGGCGGAAGCAAACCAAATGGTCATGTCAGACGCGCTTTTTGCGGCCTGATAGCAGCGGTTGCCCGCCCATTCTCGACTTCCTCGGGTAAATTAAGCACTCAGAGCGCGGCACGCCAAATTTCATATCAGCCGTCTTTGTTCACTTTTCGTTCAAATCTATAGGCCGTTTTTGTTTATTAAGCAATGACCTCCTCGTGTACATGAAGGGCCTAGAATCACGTCACATTTCTTCGTTTACTGACTGTTTAAATATATAGATAGACAGAGAATCCTCTTGTCGGATGCTGTTACTGATATTTCTTCGGATAGTTCGTCATTTATTTTTTCTCGCATTTCCTTGCTTGTATATCATATAATAATGCTGTGAGGTATATGTCTATTGTAAAGAACATGTTTTTCAATTATATTGGGCCAAATGCTTTGGTCATGTCAATATAACATAAAAACTGATCGGTTGTATTCTATTGACTTCTTAGTTATTTCTCTTAGAACAAATACGGCGTTCGTAAAAACCTTCCTGACTTAAATCTTGTTGTTTATTTGTTAATGATTTTGATCGTTGGCTTTGGAGTAGTGCTCAGAAGATTTACTCTTCTATAACTTAAAGGTGGTTCTTTTTTATTACCATCCTTAAATGGTAGTATAGTTACCGGTTCTCCATTTGTACGAAATTTTATGACGACAGAGAATCTTGCGAGTTAGAATTATTAATTGTTGGTTTAATTTTTATCCATGGCCTATTTGCTTTTGTTTTAGGTTTTGCTAGTAAAATCCTTTTAAGTATTTAGTCATACATCTTTTCCTATGTGATGAATGATAATTAATTCATTCGCTTTTATTATTTGGTTTTTGGTTAACTTCTATATCTATTTCTAGATCTCTTCGTTCTTTTGAAAGAATTTGCCAGTTATTTTGAAAGGAGTTTGCAAATTCTCTTATACTGATCATAGGTTTTTGTTGATTGTATTGCCTTATATTTTAAATATGCCTACCTTTTTCTTTGGATTTATTTGTGAAACTATGGTATTCTCTGTGGTATTCGTCCTTGTTAAGCCACCTTTCGTGTTTCTAAAGCCTCATGGCTGCTATTATTATGTTCTTTTTCAACTTTTCGAACTATTGTTAATGTTGTTTTCTTCTTCTTTTAGTGGGTTTTCTTCTATTTCTGTTTTTAAGCGGTTTTGGTATAAACTTTTTATAGTTGCGCCCTTATTTCTGTCTCATTAAACTTTCTTTAATAAGACATGGTCATTACAGCATTACTACATTAGTTAAATTTAGGGTTCGAATGTCTAGTACTTTGTTTGACCCCAAGAGTTACTTTATTACCAATTCGCGCATTTACATTCACTAAGATCTAACTAATATTCTGGAGTTTGTTTCAAAAATTCTCGCGTTTTCGTTTTAGTTTATTGTCTTCTGGCGCATATTATGTTCAGTCGTTGAAATCCTGCGTGCACGTTTATAGAGAATATACGTAATGACGTATAGTAACAGTCTTCGAAGCTGTATTTGTATTTTCGGTTTACTGGTAACACAACTTTCTCTCGTCTTCGTTTATCTTTGGCTACATATAACTATATAATCTTCATACAGTTTTTCTTTCCGCCTCTTCTTTTTTATTTGCTGTAACACGCAGATATATTTATAAACTTCCACCGCCTCTCTGTATAGTCTCGGGTAGTAATTCCTACAGTTGGATAAAATTTGTGTGTGCCCGAATTCTATCTCGTGGTTAGGATTTTCCAAAGCATGTTCTGCAACTGCTGATTTATCGGGTTGATTAAGGCGTAGATGACGTTTATGTTCCTTGATCCTGGTAGTAATCGTTCGGCCTGTAGTCCCAATGTAGACTTGCTCATATTAGCAAGGTATTCAGTATACTCCTGGTGTATCCTGTGGGTTTCTTGTATCTTTGGCTGGTCTAAGCAAATCCCGTATCTTGGTGGTGGTAGTATAGATGATTTCCACCTTGTGTTTATTGAGAATTTTTTCTATCCGGTCCGTAACCCTGTTGATGTAAGGTAAAAAAGCTTTGCCTACCGTAGCCGGTTTTGGTTGTGCTTTTCTTCCACAATTGTTAGGTTTGATAGCTCTATTTATTTCCGTCCTCGAGTACCATTCCCTTGTAAGGCTTGCTCCAAATGTTTGAGTTCTTTATCCAAAAACTGTGGTTGGCATATACGTCGTGCTCGATCTAACAGTGTTTTTGACGTGGGTGGTGTTTCGACTGCTTATGTAGATATCTGTCTGTATGCGTGGGTTTTCTGTACACTGTGTGTTGTAAATATCCATTTTCCGATCTCATCACCTGTACGTCTAAGAAAGCAATCCTATCTTCCGATTCCAGTTCCATGGCAAACTGTATGCTTGGGTGTATAGAATTCAAGTGCATAAGAAATTGTGGTAGGGTCTCCTTTCCGTGTCTCCATATTACAAAGGTGTTATCAACGTATCTTAGCCATATCGCGGGTTTTAAAGGTGCTGTATTGATGGCGATCTCCTCAAATTTCTCCATGTAGTAATTGGTGATTCCGTCTTTTTTTTCGTAATATACGCCCTGCTAAACAAAGTAACTGGACGTAAGGCACTGCTGAAATAGCTGTAAGATATCGTCAGGAAAAATTTTCTTCAGGTGATCCAGGGCATCTTGAATCGGTACTTTGGTAAATAGGGAAGTTACATCGAAGCTAACCAGAGATCTAATAGATCTCCCCCCTGTAGCTGGATATATTGAAGCTGATTGACAAAGTGTGCGGAGTCCTTGATGTAACTGTTGGTATGTCCAATGTACGGTTGCAACAGACTGGATAAGTATTTGGCCAACTTGTAGGTAGGACCCCCGATGGTACTAACAATGGGTTGCAGCGACGCATCGTCTTTGTGTATTTTGGGGAGCCCGTATATTCTTGGGGACAGCGCCTCTGATGTTATTAGTCTCTTTTTGGTGGTATCATCCAGAGAGGAACTCTTTATCAGTTTGCTCGTGTCGTGTAGTATCCGCGATGTGGGATCACGTTTGAGTACGGTGTAAATGTTCGCATCAAGCAGTTCAGTCATCTTCTTCGTGTAGTTCTCCTGTATCATCATTCTTGAGTTCACGTAGAGTCTTTAATTCCGCCCTGGATAAGTTCTTTTTAGGTGGCTTAGCACGGCACAGGATGCGTGAAGTCTCGACTCGTACTTCCTCTGCTTCATCTGTTGGAAGGTTCCGTATAGCTGCTTCTACGTTAGCTATAATGTCCTCTACCGGAATGTATTTGGGTGTTACGGCAAACTTTTCACCTTTGCTAAGAGCACTGATGGCTTCCTGGCTAAGTTCGTGTTTGGAAAGGTTTATTACAGTTTGCTTATAATCCAGTTGTGTGGGAGCGCTTTTATTCTGTAAACGCTGAAATTTAGAAGATTGTCTAACGGTGGTGGCTGCGCCGTGTTTCTCCGCCGAATGGAAAGTGATGAGGTCTACAGTATCCTAGTCATCTTTATGGATTCTGCTGGCCCAGCTGACATGGACTTGTATCGGTTCTAGTGAACACAGAACAAGGGTTTTCCTAGTAGCGTGTACTAAGGCAGCTTAAGAAAAAATTCTCAATAAACACAAGGTGGAAAGGTACTACCATCACCAAGATACGGGATTTGATTAGATACTGCATACCTGTTAATGTAAGCAAGTCTACATTGGGCCGAACGATTACTACCAGGATCAAGGAACATAAACGTCATCTGCGCCTTAATCAACCCGATAAATCAGCAGTTGCAGAACATGCGTTGGAAAATCCTAACCACGAGATAGAATTCGGGCAAGCACAAATTTTATCCAACTGTAGGAATTACTACCCGAGACTATACAGAGAGGCGGTGGAAATTTATAAATATAAAAATAATTTTAACAGGGACGACGGATTCAATCTACCTAGGTCTTGGTTCATTGCTCTCAAGGGGCAAAAAACAGACCGCGATACGGCGAAAGAGCGAGTGACGTCAAAAATATTACCTGCAATGTCCTGATTGACGTCAGCAGCTAGCCCTATCACGTCATCTACCATTTCGGTGACGTCAACCACGCCCTCCCCCCAACACCATCCCTACCATACTCGCACGAGTATAAAAGCGAAAACGCACGGGACAGTCACTTAATTTTTAGAAGATTTTCTTCTGAAGATATCTGCCGCAGTTGTGGACGAAACGTCAAGAGTTTCTGAACTCCGACCACGGCCTTATAACCCGAGAACCAACCACACGATGCATCGATAAGTCTGCTTTTTGCGTAGAATTGTAACTGTTAGAAAGACTCGGGGCCATTGAGTTGCCTGTTCTAACTCAGGTTTTAGTATATTTGCCACTGCAGATTTTTAAAAAACTGGCCATTATAAAAGATCATTATAAGTGCTGTAGCGTAAGTATAGTGTCGAAGATGGAGCAGCAGCTTAAAAATTGTAATCATAAACCTGAATTAATAAATTATATTAATAAGCTTCTATATGATACATATTGAATTGACATACATATGTAAATTGTTTTACGATATAGAGTTACAATTTTTCCATTTATCAGAATTTGCTCTTTTATACCATATGATATCGCTTTTAAAGAACATTATAGAGTAAACATTATTATTATTATTATTATTATTATTATTATTATCGTTACCCTTATACCTTTCGGTGTCGGGTTTACATTCTTATTTATTCATATTACATTATATATCTATAATTACATTTTATTTTTATTTTTATTTTTCTTCTATAAATTTCTTCCAATCTTTTCTATTTCTTGCTACCCTTTTTGCCTCTTCCCATGATTTTCCTCTTTTTTGTAGTATTTCTTCTATCACTTGGTTCCATTGTTTCCTTGGTCTTCCCCTTTTCATTTTTGTCTGTGTCTTGGCCTCGTATACTGCCTTTACTTGTCTTTTGTTATTCATTCGCTGTATATGTCCCCACCAACTGAGTTGCTTTTGTTCTATAAATTGTATGATTGGTTTCACCTCTAATTCTTTTCTTATTTCTGTGTTTCTAATCCTGTCCTTTCTGGTTACTCCTAGTATTCGTCTAAGGTATTTCATTTCTGTAGCTTGAATTTGATTTTTTTGTCTGTTTGAGAGTATCCACGATTCACTTCCGTAGGTTAGTACTGGTCTGTATATTGTATTAAAGACTTTTATCTTGGTTTTATTACTTATTTCTTTCTTGTTTATGAATTTTTTGTTCATTGCATAGTACAGTTTTATTGTTTTATTTATTCTCTCGTTTATTTCTGCAACTTGTTTCCTGTTTTGTCTAATGTTATTCCCAAATATTTATATTCCTTTACTTGTTCTATTTTGATGTCTTCTATTCTGATATTTGTTCTAATATCCTGTTCTCCAATTACCACTATCTTAGTTTTATCTATGTTTATTTTCATGCCCTCTGTTTCTAGTACTTCTTTCCATGTATTTATATTTTCTTGTAAAGTTTTTCCTGTCCTGCTATTAACACCACGTCGTCTGCGAAAACTCCCTCGGCTATTTCTACTCTTTCTAAATTTCTATGTCCTACAAACAACTTCTTTATGTTTTGTTCAGTTTTTCTGATGATATTGTCCATGTGTATATTAAATAAGGTTGGGCTTAGTCCTCCTCCCTGTCTTAATCCCTTCTCTGTCTTGAACCCTTCTGATTTCCTATTGTTACTTATTATATAATTTGTGTTGGTTTCATATAGGTCTTCAATCACTCTTATAATTTTGTTATTTATTCCTTTTTCTTTCAGTCCTTTCCATACTTTATCTCTAGGAACTGTGTCAAATGCCTTCTGTAGATCTATAAAGGCTAGGTAAAGATTTTTGTTTTGTTGGTGTCTTTTCTCTATTAGTTGTTTAATTGTGAAGATGTGGTCTTGCGCACTTCTCCCTGGTCTAAATCCACTTTGCAGTTCTGCTAGTTGGGGTTCTAATATTATTTTTAATCTGTTATTGATTATTTGTTCATATATTTTTATAATAATGTTCAGTAGCGTTATTCCTCTATAGTTACAGCACTGTTTTCTGTCTCCCTTCTTGTGTAATAGAGTAAACATTCAATAATGAAATGGACAAGAGAGTATTTAATGTGATTTTTAATTATACATACAAAATTAATTTTACTAAATTTTGTTTAATCCAGTTCTGGTCTTAGTGAGATTTATAACATCCAATTCGTCTTCTATCTGAACTATCTGCAAGTGTGTATCTATAATAAGCATAATAAAGGTGTAAATTAAATTTAATGCTATACTCTGTTATCTGTGGCACATCGTTAGTCAAATAAACTTACTTTATTGTAGTCTATCTAATGTGTAGCCATCTAATTTTTTATTGTTTTATGATTATCTCTCTACTAGCCACCGGTTCTTATCTTTTGACATCTTCGATTTTGTCTTACGGGCAATTTATCTATGTCATCTCTTTGTGCTTTCTCCGATACAGCACGGGTAAATTATCTTTTTAGCCGGTATGTCTACCTTTTTAGATATCAGATAGGAAAATATTTTCCAGATATGGGAACAGAAGAGTTAAAAATGTCAAGAAATGACAAATTTCAAAGGCACACTGATCGTAGACTTAGGAATTCGATCCAACAAGAGAATAGCAAGATCAGAATACTACAGAAATTACGAAAAAAGTTGTAAAAATATGCATGTAGAATGTAAAAACAATGTAGCAAGCAGAAAAAGTCCACAATGCTATTCAAGAAATCACCAGGCTTTAAATAAATTGGTCTGGCTCAGGCAACTGCACAATTGGAGATGTGGAGTTGGTATGGTGCTGTCTAAGGAGATACAAAAACATGGCACAAACTTTATACCTGTCTCGTAATAAATATTAGTTATTCAACTAGAAAGTACCTCGGTCAAATCGAATATTGTTCAAATATACATATGCTCCTACTGCAGAAAAATCAGATGAAGAAGTAGAACAATATTATAAATCACTAACGGATATTCCAAAACAGTCTAATAAACACGATATCATAGTAGTAATAACCTACATTCTAAAATTGGGCACAAAATATAAACGTGGTGATAGGCTGGAAAGTTTTGGTGGAAAAGAAACATGCGTAATACTTGAAACCTTTAAAACTCTCGTCATGTTGGTTATATCTATACTTGAATTTCGCCAGGTTGTGTGTCAGTAATTCTTATCATCTTATTGAATTATTGTCCTATAGTTGGGAAATTTAGAAAGTGTAGAGGAGAAATAGAGGAGGAAAACATAAGAAAGATTAAATGGAAGGAAACAAGGGAAAAGGTGATAAAATGACTGTCAGAGAAACGTAAAATCCAGAAAAAATAAATAACAGAAAACACGACAGATAATATCTGAGGCATTTAATGAGATTGAGAAACACTTAGTCACTAAAAATAAACAAAAAAAATGTTGGATGCTTGACAACATTCTAGAACTTATGGAGAAAAAAATGAAAAACAACTAAACTGCATACAAAAATATTGAAAGACACATAGGCAAGAAATAAAAATGGCGAAGGAAAACTAGCTCAAAATTCCTTATAAGAAAATAAAAGCATTAAAACAAAAGTATGACCTATTTAACACGTACAAAAGATTAGAGGAGCGACTGAATATATAAACTCAATTCAATAATCTGGAATTTTACTAATAATTACTGAATACTAGAAAACTACATACGAGGGTGAATCAAATATAAACGAGACTTATTTTTTAAAAAAATTTTTATTTGAACTTGAAACAAAAGAATAGCAGATTATTTTTCTACATAATCTCCTGATTTAGAAACACATTTTTCCCAACGTGTAGCTAATTTCGAAATGCCTTCCTCCTAGAATGAAGTTGGCCGTATTTCCAGCCAATTGCGCACATAGACCTCAACCTCCTCGTCGCTGTCGAATCTATGCCCTCCCATGGCTTCCTTGAGAGGACCGAATAGGTGATAGTCGCAGGGCGATAGGTCAGGGCTGTAGGGAGGGTGTTCAATTGTGAACGATGCAATTTCTGCTCAGTTGTCAGAAGGCGAGGCACCCACCTTGCGCACACCTTACGAAACCCTAGCGCCTCTGTGATGATCGAAAAAGTGCTGCCATAACTTATTCCAATCTCAGATTCAATCTCATCGATGGTCAGACGCCTGTCACCCTCAATAAATTGTCGAACGCGGACAATGTTTTCGTTGGTGATGCTGGTGCGAGGTCGGCGATCATGGCTCTCATTTTCAACATTCTCACGACCCTCCACGAACTTTTTGTGCCATGCGAACACTCTAGCTCGTGACAGTGTCTCTTCCTTGAACTGCGCAGTCAATCTCCTCCAGGATTTCAGCCGGTTTTACACCTTCCGTGGCGAGAAATTTAATGATAATACGCTGCCGCAATTGACGACGGCACCTCCTGCTCAGACATTGTCACGACGGGTACTGACAGGAACGAACCAAATCGTCCGCCTGCTTCCCCCACTCCTGACTTCCCTACCCAACATCTGACGAAGCGAGAACTCTCGCGCGATAATATTGCGCGCCCGAGATCAAAAATCTCGTTTATATTTGATTCACCCTTGTACTTGACCTTTTTCAGGATCACAAACCGGAATATTTTCCAGAGTTTAATTGTCCAACCAACTTACCAATAACAACAACTAATATCACAAAGGCAATATTTTACTTAAAGATCTTAAATCTCCTGGAGTAGACGATATTTATACAGATTTTTTTAAATTATTTGCCACAAACGGCAATATTAACGGAGATATTAACGGAGATATAGTTATCAAAAAACTTTTAATAACGTACAGCACAATAGATGAACGAGACTTAAAGGTCATCATAAATTTACACAGGTACTAAACATTATTCATACGCATTCAAGGAGTAAAATCGGATGATATTTTAATAAAACAATTTGTTTGGCAGAGATGTGCATTACCACTACTTTATTAGGAATAAATTTTCCACGACGTTTTAGAAGACATTAATGGCAGAATCGAGATTAATGACAAATATATAAATAACTTAAAATATGTCGATGATACAGTAGTATTTATGGACAACTCAGGAGTCTTCAGGAGGTAATGGTTTGGGTGTTGTAGGTATGCCAGACATATAGGTTATGGTTAAACTTAAAAAAAACATATAGTACTATTAAAAAAGCAACAATGTTGGCCAACTAAAAATAGAATTAGTACAAATATATACTTATATTAGAACAAGAATTAGTAAAATGTGGGATCATTCATTAGAGATTAAATGCTAAATAGGAAAAATAGACCCGCATTCCTCAAGATATCAAACCTCTTTAAAAGCTACGATTTATTTTTGTCAACTTAGATCCGACCTTTGGATTGGCATGTTTTTCCGGTCCCATTTTATGGAGCCGAGTCTTAGTCTATGAAGTTTCGTGTAAAAAGCTCCAATCTTTTGAAATGCGGTTGTACTGACGCGAATGTTTTCCTACTAAACTTATAATCCTCTTGGTCTTGCATTTAATTGTATTCCACATAATAATAGTGAGACTATAATACCTCGAATAGGGGCATGGTTTTATGAACTGAGAGGTTAAGGCTCACTGCGGTCAAAACACACTATTCTGTCCTTTTTTCCTTTTTTTTTCTTAATTTCTTATTTTACTTTACTTTTAGCACCTCTAGTGTTCGACTCGCTTAACTCTTTAATCTGCCCATTTGCCTTCTTTACTAAATATTACACTATCATAGACCTTAAAGGAACTAAACTACTTTTTCTAAACTTTAGTTTCTGTTTCTCTTTTATCTCGGTCTTTTTTACTGATCCTCTCTTTATATTACGTCGTTGCATGTTCTCTAATTTAGATGCTGCCTCATTGCCAGTTCTTTTTTTAAAGATCTTGATGAAATAAGTCTGAGATCTCTTTGTCAAAACTCTCCAACTTTTCTCCGAAGTTCATAACAAAATTGTATTTTCCAACATGCTTATTGACCACAAAGACTTTATTTTACATTTTGACGCTTAAAAAAATACTCCAGAATGTTGCTTTTAGAAGATAAAAGGAATTAAATATATTTTGACTATTTTATCTTTGATTTATCAATTCTGACATATTTTTTTTAAATTTTACTTTAGCAGTCAGAATACATTGTATTTCTATAAGCTAATATTTTGGTTTATAAATTGACATGATGAGGGCCCGTCCAGTGACTGGTCCTCGTCTTGGAAAATAGTGCTAAGGTGTTAGGCCCATGTGGGGTCCTCTTTAGTGGAGGTTTGTAGGCCAGCGGCGCTTGGGGCGTCTGATGACTTGATGGTGTGGAAGGTCTTGGAGAAGAAGGTTATCATGGGTGGTAAGTTTTTCAAGATGTTTCTTGGTTCTGACCTGTATTACCTTATTGAGCATCTGGATGCCGAGGTCGTCGTGTATCATCTGATTGGTACCAGGGAGCATCAACGAGAGATCTTAAGATTTTAGATTGACTTCGTTGGATGATTGCGAGGTTAGTCTTGCTAGCACAACCCCATAGTTCCATAGGGCCAGATTGGTATAATGATGGTTTTGTAGATAAGGATTTTGTTAGAGAGGGATAATGGGGAGTGTCGGCCTAGTAGCCAGTAAAGGGTTTTAAATCTGAGCTCTATATGTTTTTTTTTCTTAGTAATGTGCTCCTTCCAGGTGAGCTTGCTGTCCAGTTGTAGACCCAAGTATTTCATTGATGGGGATTGTGGTATCTCGATGTTATTAAGATGTAGTGGAGGACATATCCCTTTGCGAAGAGTGAAGGTCACATGAGTAGATTTGGACTCATTTACCTTAATGTTCCCAGTGGTGGAGCCAGTCTTCAAGTAAGCTGAGGTGAGTTTGGACATATTCCACAGCGAGGTTTATGTCCGTGTGTCTTGCAAGTATAATTGTGTCATCGGCATATGCTCCTATAGTAGTGGTTGGGGAGGTTGGAAGGTCTGAGGTATATAACATATAAAGAAAGGGACCCAGAACGCTACCCTGTGGGACCCCACATTGAATTGGGTACACTGGAGAGACTTCGTCATTAACGCGTGTTCGAAATTTTCTGTTTGTTAGATACGAGTCCAAAAGTTTATGAAATTGAGGAGGTAAGATTTGATGTATTTTGAGTTTGAGTCCTTTGCGCCAGACTTTATCAAACGCCTGGCGAATGTCCAAAAGAACAGCTATACAGTAGGCTGACTGTTCGAATGCTGTGTTAATTTCTTGTGTGATGCGATGGCACTGTTGTATGGTAGAATAGTATTGGCGAAAGCCAAATTGATAATCAGAGATCCAGTTATTTGCCGTGAATTCTGGGTGTAAGGTTTATAAGACATACTTTCCAAGGAGTTTGGAGCAAACTGGTAGCAGGCTTATGGGGCGCTTTGATGACGCATAGCTGGGATCTTTACCTGGTTTAGGGATGAGTATTATCTCTGCGATCTTAAATTATTTCGGCCAATATTGAAGTCGGAGTATAGCATTAAATATGTACGTCACCAGAACTATTCCTTTTCGTGGAAGCTCACGGAGCATTTTCGGTGTAATTTTGTCTAGTCCCGGTGCTTTCTTGAGATTTAATCTCTGAATTTCAGATTTTACAATCTTCGGTGTTATTAGTGGTGTGGGAGGTATATTCGGTTCAGGTGCTGGTTGGTCTGGGAGGTTAACGTTGGGTGGTTCATCATGTGGTTGGAATACTCCAGATAGGTGAATAGCGAACAAATCCGCCTTTTCTTTGTCACTCTTGGCCCATCCTAGAGCTGGAGGTAGTTTTCGTATTGGTGTGGATGTGGTTTGGGGTTTTAAAGATGATTTGACTGGTCTCCATATTGTGTTGTCGTATCGGTTTATGGTTGAGAGGTAGGTATTCAACGAGTCTTCCCTCAAGGATTTGAGTTTCGCCTTAAGCTGATTTCCAAGGTTATTGAGGGTTGTTTTGTCTGCTGGATAATGGCTCTTTTGCCATTTGGCTCTGGCTTTCCTCTTTTGGGCAACTAGAAGTTTAACTTCTAGAGGAACATGTGTGAATGAGTTGACTTTTCTCTGCACCTTAGGCGGGGTAGCTTGCAGTGCTGTAGTTGTTAGCAGAGAATTGAATTTGGTAACTGCTGTATCGATTTCGAGAGGGGTTTTTAAATTGACTTTCAAGTCAATGCCTTCATGAAGAATTTGGCGATATAAATCCCAGTCAGTTGAAGCGTTATGGATCCGTGCGGGGGGATTTTTGATTAGGACACTTGCGCTTATAGTTCCTATGATCGGGGAATGGTCCGAGGAAAGGTCGTAGCTTGGGGAGATGCCCATGTAGTTTGGTGATATTCCATTAATGACGAAGAAATCGAGGAGATCGGGGATTTTGTTCTGATCGGATGGCCAGTATGTCGGGGTCCCTGTTGAAAGGTAGTCGTATTTATTGTCTTGTATAGTTTTATATAGCTCTCTGCCTTTTGTAGTAACTAGGCGGGAGCCCCACGCAGTATGTTTACTGTTGTGGTCGCCGGCTGATACGAATTTGGGACCCAGGGTATGAAAGAACTGGTCGAAGTCACATTTTTTGATATTGTGTTTTGGGGGGCAGTAGACAGCCGCAATGCTTATTTCATAGGGGAAGGTGAGCACCTTGAAGGAAGTAGCCTGGATAGATTCCTTCTCGTAGTTGGGGAGAGCGTAATGTTTTAAATTTTGTTTGATTAATATAGCGGTTCCAGCGTGTCCTGTTTTGTCTGGATGGTTAGTGTCATATAAATGGTAGTTAGGAATTTTGATGTACGATTTTTTCGTGAAATGCGTTTCACTAATTAGCATTATGTCGATGTAGTTATGTTTTAGGAATAGTATTACTTCGTCTCTGTGATTTAAGAGGCCGTTGGCGTTCCATTGTGCAATGCGGAGGAATTTATCCATTATTTATTTTGCTTATTAACATTGTCAGCATGTTAAGGACCATGCTGTTCTGCTGAATGAGTTGGAAGAACATGGATTTGAATTCTTATAGGAATTTGTGTAAGGTAAGGTTAAGAGACTGGTCAGAAGGAATTTGTTGTTGGGGTTCTTGGTGACTGGTAATGCTAGCGTATGTAGGTGAATGTGGGAGGTTGGATATATAATTTTGTCTATTTATGATTGGGGATTGGGTTGTTGGCGGTTTGGAAATGGTATTACTACTTTTGTAGAAGTTGTGCTAATGAGTACATCCTCGGTAGTTAGTCGGGTGATTTCCTCCGCACAGTGCACACGTTGCTGGCGTGTCCTTGCTCTTACAGCTGGCTGTGCTGTGATTACCGCTGCATTTGACGCACACAAAGGGACGAGAGCAATATGCTTTTGTATGACCATACATTTGGCATCGCATGCACTGGACAGCATTTCGGTTTGTTCTTGGCGGTTCAATTGTTATGCGATTGTGTAGTAAGATTGAATAAGTAATCTTATTATTGTTAGATGGTTCTAAGTCCATGAAATAATAGATTAAATTAATGGCTAATAAATTTGTCTATGTTAGCATATCATGATGTTTCTAATACTCCTTGTCTAGTGATTTCTGTTATATGTTTGCAGTGAATCGAGTTGATGAAGATTTTGATACCTAAATTCTATTCATTTTTATCGGTAGTGTATTAATTTTATTTTAATGTATCTTCATTATGCTACTGAATGAATATATCAGAGTATGGTGAGATTCCTGTCCCTTGTTTATCGTTTGCCAGGTTGTTAAGACATATTGCTTCGTTGTTCTGCTACTGATCTGCTAGTGTAGCTTTACCATTTTCTAGAGCATAGTTGACTGGTAAACAAATATAGGCTCTATCGGGAAATTTTATCATCTATTGTTGTTACCGTTGGGAGTATCTTTCCATTTATGAATCTGTCGATGGAGTTGATATTTTGAATTCAGCTAAACGAACAACTAAGTTGGAAACTGTAAAGTGTTTCGAGGATACCAGAAACAGTGATCGATTTCTAGTAGTCGTTATGGAATAACTCTGACCAGGGTTTGCTTCAATGCGATGTTCTTCTGAGATCGTCTGCCATTTCGTCAAAGTCAGACGTTGAGGTTAATCTGTACAGTTGCCTGTTTCGAGGCTGATAGAGTCCTGAAGATTGCATCGCTAAGGTATTGCTTTTGGTATTTTACAGTGCTGGCTATAAATTAGCCTCCCGTCACGTTGACGCGACACGCCACACTTGAACGTTCTTGCTTCCGACAATCGCTTCCTGCGATGAAGGTCAAATGTCTGCCAGTCCTTTGTTCAGGCACTACGTTTATACGGCCCGTAGGTTTCATTACTGACAGTTTTAACCATAAGATCTCGATAAGTTCAAATGGGTGACATATTTAATGTCGGGACACTGACTAGCCACGAGTTTATCTGATCATTAATAATAATAAATTCTGACATATGAGAAACATATAAAAAACTTTCTTTCAAAACTACTTTCTCTACTAGTTTATTTTATCATAAAAAATTTTGCATCACGATTGTGACGAATGCCTATTCTATTATTTTTTATCGGTATTTTACATTATTCCCTTAATGTATCTTCTGTGTATTGAATGCTACTGAATACAAATTATATAATATTGACTTCCTGTCCCTTTTTGTCGTTTGTGTGGTGTTAAGAAAATCTTCGTTGTTCTGCTCTGATTCTATCTTTACCACCCAAGCATAGTTGTGGTAAACAGTCGCTCTATCGGGAAATTTAATATACGTTGTTCCGTTGACCGTCCTCCACTAAAACTCTCAAAATTATATTTTGTTCACTAAACTAACAATAATTAAATTGCCTGTAAAGGTTTCGAACGACCAAGAAACATGACGACAGTGTCGTTATGGAATAAGTCGGTGACGTGTTTCAGCTCCAATATGTTTTCTGATGGCCATTCCGAAGCGACTGCATATACAACCGACAGCTTTGAGGTATACCAAGTTACGCTAAGCGAATCCTTTTGGTATTTCCATGGGCTGCTGCTATAAATAGCCTCCCCGTTCATTGACAACCACCTTCCAACTTTCAACAATCGTTCCTGGTATATTGGAGGTATTCTGCCATCTTTGTCAGGGCCTACGTTTATAAGGAGGTTTCCCCCATTACTGACAGTTTTAACCATAGTCTCGATAAGTTCGCTGGGGGTGACATATTCGTCAATGTCGGCGACCCGACGGTAGCCCACGAGTTTTTATCGATCGTTATCACGCTTTCCCATTTGTGTGATTTGTTCTCACCTACAATATTTATTAATTTAATGCAACCTAATAATGAATGAAGTCAACCTACCAGGATTGAACGTATCTGCGCAGGTGTAAAAATCCCCATGCTTACAAGAAATATCTTTCCCCCACTTGTCGTTTACGACACCGTTCTTCACCGGGCTTTCGTTGTACAGCCATGCCAAGAAGTTTGGCGCCTTCCAGTATTCGCCTTCGGCGTCCCACTCTCCGTCGGCCCATATAATGTCTGGATTGTACTTCTGCACGAGTTCTACTATTTCGGGGTAAATTTTGGCGAATACGAAGATGTTGTTCAGATAACCAGATTCTTTGTCCGAGATGTAGAGCGGGTTGAACCATTCGTACAAAGAGTAAGAAAGGCCGAATTTCAGGTTGGTTTTGGCGCGAATTGCTTCGGCTAGTCCTCCTAAAAGTAAAAAAAAGGAAATTTGATTACAACGCTTTTGATATGGATAGTTAAAACAAATTGTTATTGAATCAGGTTTTACAAGCAGATATAGAAAAATGCTTTATTTATTTACCGGTTGTTGCAATAAATGTAATGGAAGTGAAAAGAAAACTTAATTTTTAAGATTAATAATGGAAGTAACAAATTCAAACAATATTGTCTTTTTCTTTGAAGGTAATTTTAAATTATAGATTATGGTGCAAGAGTGTTTTGAATACTCCTATCCGATACGTCTGGTAATATTGTTTTAAAATACATTAAATAGATATTACAATATTCTCTAGCGCATTGACTGTTAAGATACCCATTACCGTTTTCTTGCAGTATCAGCTGGGCTAATGGAGTGACCAAAATGAAAAGTAATATAAGCAATATGTAGAGATTATTGGCATTTATCGTCGAATTATGTGATTGTTAATATTATTTGGACGCACAAGGAAAAAATTTATCTATAGCAAATCAGCATGAGAGCAATGAAGGAAGAGAAACAAGCACGTCTAGACGAATTGATTCATATTAATCACGTGTAGCAGAAGTATATTTCTGAAATTGTTGAAATTTTTCTTGAAGTAGGAGACGTCCTATGTCTTCTTTAAAGAGACAAACGAATTTGTTTAGCGTTGGCATTTTGAAAAAAGTAATGATGCTTCTAAACTTATACGTATAGCTTATTGGTATACCTTATCTCTTAATAAACTTATCATGAAGAAAACAAGATTTCAAAACGTCCTCGTATGTAAAGCAGTGCTAAATACTTTCCGCGTGCAGTACAAATACAGGCTCAATTTCTTTAAATGTAATTGCCATGAATGTAGTCTTGGCGCATTTGTTTTCTTGATAGCACAGTCAAATGTAATTGAACATTGTCCAACAACACTTTTGATTGGATTTATTCCAAAGTTTTATTTCGGGAAACGAAACAAAGTCACAAAGACCCTTCGTTACCTATGATAAGCCTAGGGATAAGCATTGAGTCGATGTTTGTCTTTTTATAAAGTTCAAGCCACAGGCCACATTTAAATTAGAGTTGAGGTTAATTGCCAAATTCTTTAATAAGATTATCACCTTTAGTTTAAAATATTAAAAGTCGACAAAAACTTTTTGGTTTATTAACAACCGTTATTAGCTTTAATAACAAATTTTTTGTAAAATTTTGTAGTTGAATAAGAGATGACGACAGGCAACTAGTAGTGGAGATGATTAAACTCAGACACCTAACAAATTTTTTGCTCATGCATTGGAATTTGATGTGTTTGGGCGATCAACAAACAAAAGTTTAAATCTGGTTGATATAAATGAAAATAGGAAGTAAGATATATATTAACAGCAGGGCGATATTACTAACGAAAGACAAACATCTTATTAGCACAAATAATCTGATTGGAGAGAAGACAGTAATTAGCAAATAAAATGCTGACATTCGCCTAAGAATAACTGTTTTGTTTTTATATATTAAACGAATTGCTGAACACCACTAGAAGGGACCGTGAATTTACGGAAACATCGCGGGTGCTGTTGAGACCCCCGGGGTACCTATATGTACAGGTGCAAGGCCTAAAACTTGGACGAAATACTCCCGAAGGTTCTGATTAACCAATTAATCGTCCCTGTACGATTCAGGCTTTAGAAAATCTTGAGAGAGTGAGAAGGTCGGTTCTTCAGAATCCTTGGCGCTCCACAAGATGTCGTGGCCCAACTTTGGGTCTGTCTTATCGCTCCCTGCAGTGTATCCCACAAGGCGAGTTGAAATCCCTTCCGTACAAAATCATGATTGTCTAAAAAGCTGTTTCAAGGTGATTTTGTCCGACGCAAAGTATTTTGTTAACAAATACTTGAAATTATTGCTTCTGATTATGTAATTCTGATGCTAAGTTTTGAGGTACATTTTATTTGGATGTAAATAGGCAAAACAGTTGACTTTGGACAGCAGAAAACCCACAGGAATAACATCAGAGATCTCTCCATAGTGCTAATGTTGCAGTTTGATGCGCCGCTTCGAAAGTAGGACCTTACTTTTTGTAAGAAGAAGGGGCTCTAGTAACAATGACTTCAGAGCATTACTGCGTCCACAACGTTTATGAGTTAACATGGAAAAATTTGGTTCCAACAAGATGGAGCCATAGTCCACACGGCAAAAGTTTTGACAAATGTTTCTCCAACAAGTAATCTGACGTTTAGGCAATATCTCTTGGCTCCCTTACGCTTGCTAGATTTGTCCGACTGCTATTTATTTTTTCGGGGTTACCTCAAATCGAAAGTCTACATCTGAAGTCCTCGTACAATAGATGTGCTAAAATTGTCATTTGTGAAGAGATTGCAACTGTGTCAGAAGAAATGTTGATGAGTGCAATTCAGAATTCTGAAAAGAAGCTTCGGCTGTGTGTATAGCAATAAAGAGCGTTATCTTTCGGATATAATCTTGATTTCATAATAATATAATTATTGTCTACCTAGTAAAACTGCATTTATTGTTTTGGTGTTAATTTTTTTGTTACCTACCTATTAAGTCACGTTTCGGCCCAACATCTTGGGCATTCCAATTAAAAGAATAACTGGACGGCCAAAGAGCGTAACCGTCGTGGTGTTTACTAGTAATAACAACGTACCTGAAAATGCCACAATGAATATTGTGGGTGCACTTATTTTAATTCAAACTTACTTGGCTCCCGACTTTTCAAACAATTCAGCCCAAGCGTTCGGGTCGTAGAATTCCGCTTTAAACTGCCCGGCAAACTCTGGGTAGCTAATACCTGGCGGGTAGTTATCCTTCACATATTGGGGATGCCCCGCAGAATTATCTGAAAAAGTCTTTTTTAACGCCAGAAATTGCGTATTTGACTTTGGTTACTCTTCCAATAGTACCAAAACCAGTCCGAGCTGGTTTGTTCGGCAGCTCCAAACGCGGGAACGGAATAGACACCCCTGTGTATAAAAATTCCCACTTTTGCATCGTCGCACCATTGAGGCAACGGCCTTGAATCCAGGCTTTCCCAGTTCGGCTGATATTGCACACAATTGGATCGTACTACTCTGTATATAATGTGAAGAGCTAAAGAAATGGCATAGAGTTGCATTTGAGATAATTATGTTTTTCTAAAATTACAATAAGGAAATTTGTTTATGACAACAGTACTTATATTATCGCTAATCTGACATACTGTTATTACAAATATTAAACAATAATTGGTTAAACTCAGATAGTTAATTAATAGAATCAATTATTGTCACGTAGTGGTTTAGTTTAAGATAATTTTTTATCGTAAATGATAAAATCCTAAGAAAATCATCAAATTCGTGATCATTTCTAAAACAACAAGAAAAATGTCAGCCTACTAGTTGTAAAGGTCATGAGCGGTGGAATTAGTGCGGCCTTGGATGCTGTTGTACAATTCTCCTGCGCCGAGAGAGACTAATTTTTGAATTATAGGAACTTCGGTATCTCGTCAGAAGTCTCAAAAACTATGAGCCGTCAAAGATAGACCATTAAGACCTATTCTGGACGACCTGGAATTTGTTTATATGGGTTTTTGCGGCCCAGCCTCAAACTGGAGCCGCATACGTCATAATAGGGTGGCTGATCGTTTTATACAAGATCAGCTTATTTCGGCTTGACAGTCGGCTTGCGGAGCGCAGTAAGGAGTATTAATATTGCAGCTTTCGCTTGGTGACCGCCTTATATATGTGCAAGTGCCAGGTCAACTTGCGACCTAGAATCACCCCGAGGTAATTGGTTTCTTCTCTCCAGAGTATTTCCATTTCTAAGATATTGAGGTTCGTCAGGTTGTCTCGCCAGTGAAATGTTTTTATGGTAAAAAATAGAACCGATGAGCTCTTCTCAGGGTTGATGCTCATTGTCCATCTATCGCACCAGTCTTCTAGAAGGTCCAGTTCCTCCTATAGCCGCCAAATTACAAATAAGGTCTTTAGCGAGCTGGCAAACACCGCTGTATAGTCTGCATCTGGGCTACTGTAATAAAGAGCCACCTCTCCGAAGATCTCACGCTACCGAATTTGATACAGATCTTCCTTCCGCAGAGAAAGCATTGGACAAGCTGGACTATTGGCAGGAGGATTGCTATAGAGGCCATCTTTTCCAACAACTTGTCAAAGGCCTTGACTATGTCAAGGAACGTACACTGGTAGTTTGCTTCTTGGTGTGGCCCTCAGTGATGCGTTTCACTACCCTGAGAAGCTGGAATGAGGTGCTTGTGGATTACTCGTTTTAGAACATCCGTCGACAGCAGATTAATGGACCGGTAGTCCTAAGGAAAGGTTCCTGATTTCGCAGGCTGGGAAAGTATCATGATGTCTTATACCTTTTAAGAGTTCGGAAAGTGAAGAAGTCGGAAGACAGCGTTGGTGATGGCGGTGATGCAGACAATCGTCTTTTCGAGAAGGTCTGCACCACGCACTTTAGGATTTTATCAGGGCCAGATGCCTTACGTGGCTTAAAGGCTCGGATAACCTGGAGGACTTCATCACAGGTTGTTGTGTCCAGTTGGTTGTGACTCGTGTAGAAGACTCACGAAGCGGTCGGCGTGGTCAAGGTCGGCATTGTTACAGCTGAGGTCGCACTGCCTTTCTACATTATTAGCAAAAGCCTCAGCTTTATTCTGAATAGTACAGACGACGTCACAGTCCACGTAGTTTGGCGGTTGCAAACTCGGGCAGTTGTGAAGAACATTGGCCACCCTCCAAAGGTTGTTGTTGGCTACATCAAGTATTTGCTCTTCCAAGCGGTCTGTGCACTCGACGTAGTAAGGGCCGGCGTAGTAGCTGGGAATGTCTGAATTTCTGACATCTATAGCACTATCCGACTGTCTTCTTTTCCGCGGCTACTCTGTATCCAGTATGTGGTGGAGATTGTAGATGTCGTAGGCTAAGTAAACATCAGTGGAATTTGATAGTTTCTCGCGCAGATTTTTTTTTTTAATATCTTCCTTCTGATGGATCAATAGCACTTCTTGGAGGATAATTCACAATGGCTTTTCTTGCAGAAAAAAATACATATATTAAGGCGTTTGGTCGACCTTCATCACGATGGTGGTTTTCTTCCGAACAAGGACTGATATGGATGGATTTCCCCATGTTTTTAGTTTTGGAGAAGATCGGCGCTTCTCCATCATTAGTTTTCGTAGCTGCATCCAGTGTGTTAAGTCCCCAAGAACAATTGGAGCACTCTAGTGGGGGATAGTTTTCGGTGGAGTCTTTTTCATCCGGGTTGCCAAGAGATTCGCATTTATTAAAAATTAGCAAGCTTTTCAATGGCTGGACATCGGTGTTTTTTTTGTCTTTCGACTATGGTATATTCCTCTTCTTTGCTGGAGGAATTACTGCTGGGATCTCTGCTAGCAGTAACTTTTGTACTCTCCGCATTCATAATTGCGGTCACTTCTCGCCCATCGGTCATTGCAGTGTCACTAACCGGCAAAAACAAACTTTTAGATGAGGGCGGGTTTTCCAGGGGCGAAGCAGTGATATCCATGGCAAACATTGCCTTCTAGAGAGCTTTGGCTAAGGTTCCCCCTTGGGAGCCAGCTGGGGTGTCAATATGCGCATAGTGTAGTGCTGATGATGAATCTGTCGTTTCAGTAGGCGGATGAGGATGTCAACATTGTCTACGTTGTGGATCTCCAGCAGATTTTGGCATAGTCTTGCACCGTATCCGCGTCCGAGGTAATCGCATTATTAACACTAAGATTTTTTTATATTAATATTATAGTATAATTATAAGTTTTGAACAAATTTCAATTTTTATTTCTCTAAAGTTTACATATATAATGACATTTAAGAAATATAATAAAAAAGAAAGTAAATCAAGTGAAAAATTGTGCAGACATTGTTGCAGACAGAAAGAAAAATTGTCCATATACCTTTCAAGCATAACGTGTGGAATCCTTGAATTTTTCGAATTATGGCTTGCGAAAAAGCTTCAAAAGTGCATGGTTTTCCAATATAAACTTGAGCTTTCAACTAGCCCCATAGGAGCCTTTGATGTATTTCCCGTGAATTATTTTCCACCCGGTACCGGCAATTTTCTTTAATTACAGTACTTGATAAGTGAAAATGTGCCTCGTAACTTCTTATCAGAATACGGTCATTTTCCATCATTTCTAGAAACGTAAATCTTCGTATATAGTCATATTTTTTTTTAGATTTTAACCACCATGATTTTGTAAGGATGAAAGTGGCGGTCAAAGTGCCAAATTCGGCGAACTGATCTGTCTGACTTGCGCAAAACGCAACCATGTCGGACCGCTGAACGACGAGGGTTGGTCTCCACAGCCTGTCGAACTCTTTTGATGTTTCTTGGCCCGATCGCCTCCTAGAGCTCTTCTAGATCTCATAGTTCTTCTCGTTCTAATGTTGTTAAACCGTTTCAGTATTGTTGGCTGAGAAGGGACCAACGTGGACCAACATTGAAGTGAGTTTGAAGTCTTGGCTGTGTTTTCGCACCACCGAATGGACCGTTGCAACAAAGGTGTCGTAAACAAAGACGCGTTGTTCAATCGCCCACGGCCGTATGGCTACTAAAATAGCAACTAACGAGTATGTATTAACCATTGTGCATGCGCTAATTTTCCTAACGCCAATGTTATACCCGTCTCAAAAACGTAACACCTCCCTGTCTAACCCTGTATAAGGGTGGGTGGAACTATGGTGCAGTATGCATGTTTTTTAATTCGAATTTTATTTTTATTCTTTATATTATTGTGTTTATTTATCGCAAAATATATGGAGAGGCAGGCGTGTAAATAGCCGCTCTCGTGGTGCGGTGTGGAAACGTAGTACGGCCCGTATTGGAAGGTCAGCCGATAAGGCCAAAATCGTCCCTTAAACGGCCGTCGCGTAAGCGGATGGGGGCGGCTACCGATATCAACCAATGAATTGCCAAATCGCTCACCTGAATCGGCTTCGGCTTCGGCTTCGTCGGCGATTCCAAGGTGGCCACCTCTGCGTTGCGGATCTGGTATCTGCGGGATGTTGAGACACGACCAAATTGGCCGAGCTGCGATGCGTGAATTTATGCGGGTTAAGACACGACCGTATTGGCCGCGCTGCGGAGCGTGAATTTGTCGACTGAGCAAAGCCCATGCCGTTCCGTGCGCGATGGCAAAACGTAGCAGATATCAAAGGCCCGCATGCCGCCGCGATATAAAGCGGTTCAAGGGCGAAAAGGCCGCCACACCAATATATGTTTTTGGTTTTCTTTGTTTTATTTACAATTTTATTATCTATTTTTTCCATCACTTTTTAGCATTGTAACGAATTTGCAAGTGGTGCCATAAAGGCATCGTTGTCTTGCGATATTAGGATCATAATCGAGCGATGAACGTCTTCTTCTTCTTCTTTTCCTTATACCCCTTCAGGGTGTTGGATATGAGGTCCAGTCCTTCCACTCCTTCCGGTTCTTTGCCATTCTTTTCATATCTGCCAATGTTTTGCCCCTCTTGATACCGATTTCTTCGATCCTTTGTGTCCACCTCTTTCTGGGTCTACCCCTTTACCTCTTTCGTTCTCCTGTTGACTCTGTGATTTTTTTTAGTAGCGATTGTTCATCTTTTCTTATTATGTGGCCATACCATCTTAGTTGCTTTCTTTCTATAAAGTCCATTATTCCTTCTTGTCTTAGAGTGTGTCTGATTCTTTCGTTCGTCTCTATCCCATTTGGTTTTCCCTCGATTCTTCTTAGGAACTGCATTTCACCAGCATTGATCTTGCTTTCGTGCTTTTTGTTTATGCTCCATGTCTCACTACCATATGTTAATGTTGGTCTTGCTATTGTGTTGTAAACTTTCAATTTCACTTGCTTGTCTATTTCTTGTTTTTGTAATATTGGTTTGTTTATTGCGTAGTATATGTTCCTCGTCTTTTTCATTCTATTTGCTATGTTCTATTCTTCCGTCATCTGTTATTACGGAGCCAAGATATTCTACTGCTGTGACTACTTCTATTGTATTCCCGTTTATTTCTATTCTTCTTACCATCTCCGATTTTTTGTTATTTATAATCATCATTTTTATTTTGTTAGTGTTTACTTCCATACCCATGTTCTCTATTTCTTCGCTCCATATTTTAACCAGTCTCTTCATTTTATTGTGAGTGTCTGCTATGAGTATTATGTCATCTGCGTACATTAAATTGTCTACTTTGATTGGCCTTAGTTGGTAATGACCTATTTGTGTTTGCAGACGCTGTGTTTTTGTTCTTGTGTTTAATAAGATTTTGTCCATCAGTGTTATAAATAGCAGTGGACTAAGGCTACCTCCTTGTTTTATTCCTTTTGTCATGAGGAACGCGTCTGAAGATTCTCCGTTCATCTGCACTTTCCCTTTGACATTCTGGTACATGTTCCTGATATTTCTGATGAGTTTTCTTGGTGTTTGTAATTCTGCCAAATACGTCCATATGTGACTTCTCTTTATATTGTGAAACGCTGCTTTTAAATCTATGAGTGTCACAAACAGCTCTCCTCCTCTTTCTATTGTTCTCTCCGTTATATTTCTTATTATGTGTATGTTGTCTGTTGTTTGTTTTCCTTGTCTATATGCTGCTTGTTCATCGGCTAGCTTGTGTCCTATATAGTATATGAGTTTCTTTTGCAGAATCTTCGTATACATTTTGAATACTGTAGAGGAAAGGCAGATGGCTCTATAATTTTCACATTTTCCTGTTTCTCCTTTTTTGTAGATTGGTATAATTATGTTGTTTTCCCAATCCTCCGGTATCCGTTCTTCTTTCCATGCTTTCTTAAAAATTTCATGTATCCATATCTTTCCTTCAGGACCCATGACTTTTATCATCTCTGCCTCGACACCATCTGCTCCCCCTGCCTTGCCAAGTTTAAGTGTATTAATTCCCTCTTCTACATCCTTCATTTCGATTTCTATTGCGTTTTCTTGTTGTTCTTCTTCCGTATCTTCGTATTCATCTTATTCTTCCTGTTGGTTTCGGTTTTCCTCGTAATATTCCTTCCATACCTGTAGTATTTCTGTTGTTTCCGTTTTTAATTCATTGTTTTTGTTTCTTATTCCTCTTACTTCTTTTCCTTTATTACCTCTTAACTTTTTTACTATTCCCCAAAAATGTTTGTTGTTTTTAGTGTATAGTTCATCTAGTTCCCGTCCAAATTCTTCCCAGCATTGAGTCTTTGCTTTTATTATGTCTATTTTGGCTTTGTTTCTTTTTCTTATATAATCTTCTTTGTCCTCTTGACTTTTGGTATCTATATATTTTTTCCATGCTTTTTTCTTCTCTCTAATTGCTCTCTTTACCTCTTCGTTCCACCATCTGGTCCTCTTGGTGTCCCGTTTAAATTTCTTTATTCCGCAGATCTGTCTGGCGTTCTTTATCAATGTTTCTTTGAATATTTTCCATACTTCTTCCACTGTCCCTTCCGTTCTTTTTAGTTCAAATTTTTTTGAGTTCGGCATCTATGTTTTTCTTGTATTTTTTCTGCCCTATCGGTATCTTTTAGTTTATATACTGGCATTCTCTAGTATTCTTTTTTCTCCTCTTCTGTAATATTTATGTCATTTAGTAATGCTCTCACCAATCTGTGTTGGGTGGAGAGTTCCGCTTCTACTATTGTTTTCACTTCATCTATTTTTTGTTCTAGTTCCCTAGTGTATACCACGTAATCTATGAGGCTTCTTGCTCCTCGTTCTTCTGCTACATAAGTGTACTTTTCTTCTAGTGGTTGGTACCAAAAAGTATTACCGACTATTAGGTTTTTCTCCCGTTTCTGTTCTGTGTCGTTTCTCCGTATTGTCCCAAGCTGCCTAATCCTGTATTTATGTTGCTGCCTACTCTAGCATTCCAATCTCCTATTATCAGTATTTTGTTACTCTTTTCTTTCGCACTATCTATTGTCCTCTGTAGTTGTTCATAAAATTCTTCCCTCTTATTGACTTCTGCTCCCTCTACCGGAGCATATATTTGTATTATATAGAAAATTTGACCCAGGTCCACTTCTACTGCCATTATTCTTGAATTAATTGTTTCTGCTTTTATTACTCTTCTATTTAATCTATCGGCGATAATTATTCCTACTCCTTCTTTACTTCTTTGTCCCGGATCTATGCCTGAGTAATATATCGTATACTCATTCGTTAGCTTTATATTTCCTTTTCCTTGTTTCTAAGTTTCGCTTATTCCTAAAATATCTATTTTGAACTTGCTCATTTCTTCCGTTATTTCTATCTCCTTTCCGTTTAATGCCGTTATATTCCATGTCACTATGTTTACTTTATTGACGTCTTTCTTTACTGCTGGTATTGTTTTTTCGTATTTTTTCCTGTTTCTGTTTCTTTTGCTATTGAATCATAATTCGTTGATGTCTTGTGTTCCGTATTGTTTTTGTATGTTGTTTCTGTATAATTGTATTTCTTCTTCATAACTGCATCTTTAACCTTTTTCTTAGCCGTTTCTTCTTCAGTCGTCATTGGAGATTGCTTTGTAACTACTTTTGTTCGTTTTTTGAAAATCTACTCGTCTTCGTTATCTTGAGTAGTTCTTCTCGTAGTTCCGCCTCATCGTTACTTTCGATGAACGTAATGCCTTAAATATGCCAATCATATCCCCACAGTGCTCATAAACGTGGTCTCTACAAGGCGGTATATTTCAGAGGGTATTCGAACGGACTCCAGAATAGGTTCTGGGTGTACAAATGGCATGCAACAGCGGAAAATCAAGTTGCCGAAAGCGAGGTGAACTGTTCTGGTGCGAAATAAATTGTGTTATATAATTATAATATTTATTCGCCACTTTAAGACCAAAAACATCATACTTCCTAAATGTTCGTATTCTGTCACCGTTTGTAAATATTGATTTTTGCAAGTCATTTATTTCTTATATTTTTTACTTCCTTTATAGTCACCATAATAAATTTGTTTTTGTTTATATATATTTTTATTTTCAGTTTTTTAAGTTCTTCATTCTATGTATTGAAGTTTTCACATTTTTGTTGGTTAATATGCTATAACCACAATATCATATACATATAACAAACCTACTTTTGGAGATAATAAATTTTGGCATCCTATTACTGTTGTGTTTTTAATTAGCCTGTCTATTAATCTTATAAATGAAAAGCAGTTCCCTTGTTTAATCGTTTTCTTTATTTAAAATTGTTCCGATATTTCTCCGTTCATTCCTAGATAATTTCTTTTTGGGCTCTATCAAAAGCAGATTGTAAGTCTTTGAGTACTAAGTATAGCTCTTCTCCTTTTTTTGTTACTCTTTTCATAACATATATTTCTCAAAATAAATGTTATCCTTGTTTGCTATTTCTGTTATTATTTTCTCCACACTTTATGTTTACACTTTATAAAAAGTTGAGATTATACAATTCCTTTGATCTCTTTTTTTGTAGATTGAAATTATTAGATTATATTCCCAGTATTTCAATATTGTGCTTATGTTCCAAGCTATTATATTTTTTCCTTGTTTTCACATCTATTTTATCATTTCAGGATATATATTGTCTTTTCCATCTGCGTTTCCTATTTTAATTCCTCCTGTACAGGTTTTTCTTACTTTACAAATATGTTTTCTGTTTGCTTTTCAATTCCATACTTTTAATTTGTCGCTTTCTTCTTATCTTCTCTTTCTTCTTCCCCATGCATTTAATGATTGCTACAACTAGTTGTTGTTGTGTTGCCAGTTTTGTTTCTACTAACACTTTACCTGTTTCATTAAATGTTGTAATTCTTGTGATTACACTATATAATCTATTATGTTTTTTGGGTTCCTTTTTCTACTACATATGTACCTATACATTTTTTTATTCTTGTCCCAGAATGTATTTTCAATAAATAATTTTCTTCAGAAAAATCATTTATTTTTCGACCATTTCTGATTATACTTTCCTCCCCATATGGTCCTTTACATCCTCGTTTAGTATTTTCATTATTATTTATTTTTCCATTTATTTTCATTTTTTATTATAATTTTTTCTTGTTCTTCTCTTTTCCTATCTAATATTTTTTACTATTCATTGTAAAAAATAATTATATCTTCTTCAGTTCTTTTTGTTGGTGCATATATTTGGATAATATTTATTTTTTCTTCTAATTTTGTACTGATTAATATTATTCTTGAAGTTACTGAATCGAAATTTATTACATTTTTATTAACATCTTTGTTTACAATCACCCCTACTTCTTTTTTGGCCTTTCTTCTGATTTTATTCTTAAATAATATAAATAGTTGTTAGGTAGTCTTGTTATTTGTTTCACTTAGTCCTAATATTACTATTTTTTTATAATTTCTTTTATGTTACATTTCACGTTCGCGTAGGATTCGTCATGGTCCATCTGCCCCTGCTCGAAAAAGTGCGCGCCGTTCAATTTTTTCTGATGACTTTGAAATGTTTTGCTTTTATATACATTTATATACACCTAAACGCCGAGAACTACGAAAAAGTCGACCTGGACGTTGAGAACGATTCGAATATTAACCTAGACCCTCTTTTTTTCTATGTACCCCCCCTCAAACGAAATGTCCAACAGCTAGAATTTGTTTCTATGTCCTGCTTTTGTGAAAATATAAAATATAAATACAAAATATAAAATAAGTGAGACAAACGCGAAGAATTTCAATGTCCAACAACTACAATTTTTTTTCTATGTTTTTTTAAGAGTCCTCGGAAAAAATTGAACAGCGCACGCTTTTTGAGCAGCGGCAGACTGACCATGACGAATCCTACGCGAACTTCCGGGCCCTAGTAATAAGCTGCATCGACTGTTCTGACATCAGTTAGAAAGCCTATATGGATAACCCCTTGCCAGCCCCAGAAGAACCTTGACATCACTTTTCCTACCGAACGGCTTCTCCGCGCTCTCTTGGGTTTGGAAGAACTGGTATGCCGCCACTCGAGTGTTGACTGCTGGGACTCTAAAATGATCACTATAGACTTCAAAAATGCACCGTCTTCTTCTTCAAACTGCAGTAGGAGACGATTGGCAGCTTGCACCATTTTGTTCACATCCGTCAAAGTGCGTGGTACCCACCGTGCACTCAGTTTGTGATTGTGCAGATGGTTTTTCACGATGTCTTCTACATTCATGATGGACAGCAATACTTCCAGTTTCTTGATAGTGCTGCGCTTATTCGTGAGAATAGGCGCAGCACAATTAATGTTTGGCACGGTGACGGATGTTCGCGGTCGACGATCATGCGGTTCAATTCTCCACACGCTCTCTGTCCTTTCTGAAACACTTAAATCATTTCAACATACGGGTTCGTGAGAGACACTTTTCTCCATACTGTTGTTGAAATCTATGGTGAATTTCAGCGAACGGGGCGTTTTTTACAACGAGGAATTTAATTATAATCCGTTATTTTACGCTCTGCGGTACATTCTGTTTGCTCATTACTCTAGCAACTCCCAAACAGGACTGAACAGATTCTAACCGAGCCAGAGAGAGGGTGGAGGTTGTGACCCCACTCTCTCAGGTCACACAGCTGCTGCGCAGTGCGACTTGCTTACACACAAATCAGTCCGGTCATATTTGAACCAACTTGTAGCTATCTGTATTTGTTTTTTACTCTCCTCTGTCCATATCATTCAGTGATCTTTCACTCACTGTTTTTGTTTCAAAGTTTTTATCTCGTATTTCTTTATACTTATTTTTATTACATTTTTACTTCTTCTTTTTTCCTTATGTCTATCATTTTTTTACTTTGACAAAAAATCTGTGAAATGATTCCTTAGTAGTGTAAAGTCTACTTTTAGCGTAACTTATATTGTCAAATATAAATTTACATTTTAATATTTATAAGAATGAAAAAAGAAACAGTACACTAATGATTAATTAACTGTAAGCAAGAAAACATATAGCGATGGTAAAATGCATAAAAAATTATTAACATTATAACATTCAATCCGTTGTAGAGTTAGATTTATAGTTTGTTATTTTCAAGACCCATGTCCAGTTACTTTTAACAATAGCCTTGTTTGGTAGTGTAATCTGGACTGTACTACCCGATCGCACCCACTGAAACAAATCGTTTTTATAGGATGTCAAACTCATCTTCAACATTTACCTTCAGTTTTCCGCTGTTTCCTAAAAGTGTCACCATCGTATCGTCATGTTCAAATAACTTTGCAACTCTTTCTAGCTTCAAGATGCTGTTCGCGGGCCATTCTAACGTAATAGCGTATACGGCTGAAGTTTTTGCAGTGTACCACGTATTTCCTATGGTGTCATTCTGATAAACCCATGGCTTGTTGCTGTAAATCGCTTCACCGTTAATCGACAGCCACTTCCCCAAATCTAGCAGTCTCTCTTGGTATATTGGAGTTATTATGCCGTCCTTGGTCGGCCCCACATTAATCAACATGTTACCTTAAAAATGTTAAAAAAATTACTGAGAACTTTCATGAAACATAGATTTTACCTCCACAACTAATAGTTTGGGCCAATGTTACCAAAAGTTCATATGTGGACATGTAATCTCCAACATTTGCATTTCGTCGGTAACCCCAGGACCTCTTATCTATGGTCATTGCATTCTCCCACTTGTGTGGCTGAAGAACTCCTGATGGTAAATTGAGTTATTATAAGTTTGATCTAACCTCAGACAATACCTGGGTTAAATCTGTCAGCACAAGTGTAAAAATCGCCGTGATGACATATAATGTCGCCGTTACCCCATCTGTCGTTAACAACCACAGTATCCTTAACCGGACTTTCGTTGTATAACCAAGCCAGAAACTCTGTCGAACGCCAGTAGGAGTACGGCGCTTCCCATTCGCCATCCGACCAGACAATTTCTGGCTGGTACTTTAAAACCAACTCCGTCAACTCAGGATACACCTTAGTGTTGACGAACGTGTCGTTCTTGAAGTCGCTAGATTTGTCCACCAAGAACAAGGGGTTAAACCACTCGTAAAGGGAATGGTAAAGTCCGAACTTCAGGTCTGTTTTCTTACGAATGGCTTCCGCAAGGTCACCTAGAACATTTAATTCCACCCACGACTCGCATGTATCTATGTTAAAAGTACCTAACAGATCCCGATGTGGCCCAACGTCTTTGGCGTTCCAGCTGAACGAGTAGGTTGAAGGCCACAGCGTGTAGCCTTCGTGGTGTTTGCTTGTCAAGACGACGTACCTAAAAAGTTGCACTTGTAGTTGGAATCAGCAGTTAATTTGAAAAGGTACTTGGCTCCGGCCTTTTGAAACAATTCCGCCCATTGTTCGGGGTCGTAAAATTCCGCCCGAAAATCTCTGGCAAACTCTTGATATGTGAAGCCCGGCGGATAGTTCTTTAACATGAAGGCTACGTAGGATAAGACGCCATCTAAAATATGACAATTTTTGTTTTACTTCAAAAAATTGCAATTACAATAACAAAAATCTACAGATTTAGTAAATTTAGTAAAAAGAGTACAAAATATAAGAAACACATCTTTAAAATAAGCATCTTGGGATCTCACACAATTTTCTAACATATTCTTAATTTTGATGCGGCTTTTCATACGTTTTAGAACATAACTAATTAGGAGACTTTTATTGGGACGACTGAAAACAAAGTTTCAGGTCGTAGCTCTAGACCTACGTTTTAAACCGTTTTGAGGAAATCTGGTTTGAAGTAACAACTGCAACCCATTTTAAGACCAGATCTTCCATCAAAATTTTACACAATTAAATTTGGAATCCCCAGCTCGTTATCTTATTATTATTTTTTCAGGACATCGGTTACTTTGAACCGATTCCTGTCCATCTTTGAATCGTTTGCATCGTTATTATTTGCGCTGTACTAATACATCATTCATATAGTTCCTGAGGACAAAATTATCCGTAGATTAGCTACTTTACTCGCCAGTCATTGCAAATGCTCACAACTAAGTAGGCCAATAAAATCGTCCTTATTCACGCATGCGATTTACTGTCCACTCTCATCGGCAACCAGATTATATCGCAGCTGCCAACTGTTTGCATTATATTTAAATGCGTAATTATTGATTATTTTTTCATTATAGATATTTAATAGAAAGCTTTGTTGAACGTTAAATAGCTAAAATAAATAAACTGTGTATTTGTTCGCACAAAATTGGCTAAATTGGATCCGTGGATGTTGTCATTTGAGCAAAAGGCAACTGAATTAATTTTGTAAAAAATTAAAATCGCAAAAATGATTTTAGAAGAAAATAAAATAAATATTTGGGCATGAAAACAACATATTGAAAAAATAGAGAAAGAGTTTACGGAAGAAGTAAATTATATAGAAGAGAGAAATAAAGCTACCAAAAAATTTAAAAACAGGCGAAAATCAAAATTACAAATACAGTAGTATATACGTAATTTGAACTAATTGGGACTGTACCCCTTCGGATTATAAACTTATTCAAATTTTCAACCCCCACAGAGAATATAATATCTATAGTTTACTGCAGTTAATATAAAAAAGTCAATTTGGGTTGTTATGCGTACTGCTTTTGAAGAACTCATTGCAATCTCCAAAGGATCAGATTTGTCAGCTTCAACAAGTTTTAACATCGTCTTTATCTATTTACGTTTGGTGGATTTTCAGTTATACAGTCGTACCGTTTTTATCTCAAAATTTGATATTAAACAGAAGAGTATCATAACTTTTTCAAGACCATGGGGTGTGCGAATATCACATTTTCTCATCTTGTGCTCCTATCAGCAGGGGACACGAGAGGTATTTTTTAAACGATTTATTAGTCTACGTGTTACAGTAATCCCCTTTCTGTTGAAGTAAAAAACTATACGTTTAAAGTTTCAACTGGATTATGTATGGGGGTGTCTTTAGCGGACAGAAGGACTTGTCTGCAGTTTTCTTTTATAATTGGTACGACTTTGTCATTGAAGCATCATCTCATCGCCCAGCAACGCTTCATCAACAACATCGTCGTGAAATCTCTGTCATCAAAGTGCTATTTTAGTAATATAAATAAATGACAATCCCAGAGAGATAAATTCCTAATGTAGAAAGAGTTCCGGTACGCTCTAGAATAAATTTTTAATTTTTATCGAGTTTTTAGAGCTGGGCGTTTTGGTAAAGCAAGATAAAGTCTCGGATTGCCTGAGAACTGCTTTAACTTATTTTGACCTTGAAAAAAATTTCAGCAAAGGTTAGTCGCTGATCATTCTCAAGAAAGCGGCTAACAATGACAATATTCTTCTTAATCATGCTAGTCTTGAGCTCAGGTCGGTGAGTTTCATTATCAATTCTCATCAATCCAAAAATTATTAATATTATACTACGCGTATATTTAAAACTTCTTAGGTTTTTCCTTCCAAGCTGTGGCTTAAGTCTTTTCCAAATTTAGGCAGTTTAGCGCTCCCTATTGCAAGAAAAAAAGTTGAGCAACGAAAGAGGGTATTTCTTGGTTTGACATTGTGATATTGACTATATAAACGTTAGTATGATGTACCTTCTAAGGGGAGTCCTCTTCTTACAAGGTAAGAAGAAATCTCGCTCTTCTCCGTTCATCAAACTCAAAGTTTGCTAATTTGCCCAATTTTATAAGCAGGAGCATCGGATGTTTATCTAAACTTCTTTATGTAAACTTAATTACAGCAATTCGCAAAATTTTACTTTTCTTCTTCCTTGCAAAAGTCTAATTTTGATACGCACTCCAGTATGTTATTTGACCATTAATTAAAAAAAATATGTTAACGCTTGCTAAATCCTTCCAAAGTAAATTAGATTCAAAAATTAGGAAAAATAAATTATAGAAAGGACAAGGCTTACAGAAAATGTTACTGGAAAGCAATCAACAAAATGCAGAAAGGCACAATATACAACTGCATCCACGTAAAAAATTATCGACCAATTTTACCCAAATAGCACTCTGTTTCAACCATTATGTGCCTTGGACACTTTATTTACGAACCCGCGCGCTAATGATTGCAACCCGAGAGCTCTTTGGTTACATTTGGTCACCATGGTCTTCAACACCACCATCCCTGTCGATCTATCAAGTCCAGGAAAAAATTCGCTTGAAGAATGGTGTAGCACGTGAAGAATAGAAGTTAACGGCGATAAAACTTTATAAAGACTGGATTTCATTGACGACTAGACCTGGAAAGATTCAGAATCTTTACCAAAAGATATACTGGAGAAAAGAGCTATGATACCTCGGGACAACTTTAGATGAGAAGAACCTAGAGATCTCACGCAGATCAGGCGACTACAAAAGTAAAGGCAGCTTTTGGGCCTTTTCTGTCCAGAGAACCGTCTGTCCCTTTTCAAAAACTCACTCTATAAGACCATAATTGCGCCGTATGGAGGTATTATGCGAAATAATCCAAATCAGGTTCTTAGAACCAATTTTGATGCTCTTTTGTTTATCAGGAACACTATCTTAACCGAGATGCCAACGTAATATTCATTCAAGAGTACATCTCGCAGTGCGCTTAATAGCTGTTTTTTAGCGTCGAAGAGCACGATAACCCCATTATCCATGGCCTCTAACTGACTAACTAAACGAAGATTCTAATGCCCCTCTATGGCGGTATAGGAGCAGCCTAACGCAGTCCAATGACCATTCACACCAAGCCACCGGAGAAGATATGGGGTTGGACTCGGGAATTCCCAATGCCGCCAACGAAGTAAATTGACAGTCTCGTTATCTCCATTGTTCTTTTGTTTGCTGCTTAAGACCATTTCTTAATGAATAGAGTGTAAAATTTCCTCTTTCTCTCTCTCTCATTTCAATCACTTGCTGCTCCGGGTACTTAATTATTATTTTTTCAACCGGATTGTCTGAAAAGGCAAATGAAACAACATGCATACAAATATAACATTTAAGGTTTCATTTCTTTCCGGAAGTGGACGCTTGAACTTACAATTAATACCGTGTATGCAATTCTTGTTTAATTTTGTTCTGGTTAGAAAAATGAGCAACGTATATGAAAGAAAAGATAATTTGAAAGAGGAGACGTAGATAATTCCCAATAAGTGCATTAAAAAATAAAACCACATAACTGAAAGAAAAAGCTACCTCTGAATATGCAAAACATACATTAAAATATATCGGTATCAACACTAAACTATAGACAAAGAAATGTCAAGAATTTTTGCTGGGCTTGGAAATTAGGTTACGATTAGTGTACTACTTATTAATTAACTTAATAACTTCTAACTAACAAAGAAACTGAGAATGAAGCGCGAAATAAAACTAAAATTGAAGAAGAGTTGGATTTGTTGTTCATTAACTCTGAAAGAGGAAAGATTACATCTTAATTACTAATGTTTTTATTTTCGACAATAACAAACAGATGACAATGATAATACTGTGTTTTTGTTATAAAAACAAAATAACCTCTACGAATGATAATAACTTTTGCCTACGCCCTACAGGGTTTCGAAAGTTAATGGATATATTGTTCTTGAATCCTGAATTGATCTTCGGGTAGATGTTTGGCTTAGGGATTTGCATAACGTTTTGGTCAACAATAAGTTACTGCTTTTCGAGTGCATTTTATATGGATAAAGCAAGAATATGGAAATAAATGACCTCCAGGCTCTATTTTTAGAAGTAAAAACAGTGACTTGGTATAACATTTTTTCTTACTTTCTTGCTTCTTAAAAATCTGTTGTATCTTCTGACGTCAAATTTAATTTAAAGGGATAGTTATCTCTCAAATATTTTCTATTCTGTCTTTTCTCTGGTCTGTGCTCGTTTTCTGTTCCATAGTTCCTTGTGAAGCGTTTCCGTTTATTGGCCTACTCTTGAGCCTTTTTATTGCAGTTTTAGCTTTCAGAGCCCTTTTGACTGATCTTATAATCCCCATCCTGTATATGCGAATTAATCATCTTAGATGTGATTATTCAAATTTTTCTCAGACAGATAAGATAAGAATCTTACATCACGTATAACTTTTGCTATGAATATAAATGGGTATTCTACAAGCACACGGGGTGCTTTTAATTTCTGTTTTTGTTAAAATTATTTTCTTCGGTGAGTTTCAATTCATTGAATTCGGATAAATTCTCAAGTTGGGGGATTCTCTGCTACAATGTATAAATTGAAAGATTGTGTTTATGTTTAGTGGCATAATTCTTTACTGACACAGAGTGAGCAATATAATAAGTAATTGAGTTGATGAAACACACCAAAAATAGAACAGAAGAAGAAAAATAGACAGATAATTTAAGGTTCGCGGTCTATTGGAATAAGTAGCTTTTTCAGCACATTTTTTTCTAATTAGGGCCTATCGAAAATTAACTTCTCTTAGAAATAAAACTCTGTTAGGCAAAAGCTTTGCAATCAAATATAGTGTGTGAGGAAATTTCATCTTCGTCATTACAAAATCTACATACAGTTAATCTCTGTATAAGCACTCATTATCTATCTAACTATCTATCTATACATTTGAACGGAAAGTAAACAAAGACGGCTGACATTAAATTTGGCATAGCGTTGCTATGAGCTTTTGATTTACAAGAGGAGGTCCGTGCGTTCGTGCACGCACGTCGGGGCTGCTCTCGCTTCTTGCCGAATGACTGGGCGGCCGCGGCTGCCATGAGGCTGCCATTTGATTTGTTTCCGCCGAGCGGAGGTTTGATTATAAGCGCCCATTCATAATGAACGTAAGCATAAGCAGCGGATAAGAAATATGTAAAGCATAAGGCGCCTATAAGAAATACGTATAATGCACGTAAGCTTTATGTAGACATTTGAAAGTTGCGCATGCCCAAACACAATAGCGGCAGCAATGTCCTTCCAGGTATTTTGCATAATTATGGTGCCTTTGTATCTTTTTTATGGTGTAGGAACAAATGCATATTTACTATTATAATTAATAGTTCCCCATTTGTTGTAAAAATAAAGCCAAAATTTCGACAATACTAAAGTTAGGTTATTTTAGAATCAAAACAAACATTACTACTATCAACTTTAATCTAGGGGAAAATTAAAAATTACTGCAAATTAACGTAAAACTAAAAAATTACGGGAGTGCAATATGAACTTATGGGCTGTTTATGCTTACGTCTATTATGAATGGGCACTAACGTAAGTTAAATTATTCCACGTTCCCGATCCAGAGAAAAGGCTGATCAAATTAAAATTTATACGTTCCCACCTTGTCAGCCTAAAACGCAAAAAACATCTTTTTGCGGGCAACCCCTTGTGTTACATATATTTAAGATGGCCGTGATCATAAATTAACCAAACCACGAGCCTAATTAGTTGGATGTTTAATCTGTGTATGCTTTGTTTTTTTTATTGGATGAAGTTTTCAACAACTATTTGGTGCATTCTACGCTGATCCCATGATTTTGAACTGCAAATTGTAGCTTTGATTACTAGCTCAGGTCCAGTAAAATTAATTTCTGATCTGCCAATGCGTCAGCTTTTTTATTTCTTGGTATGCCCAAGAGCAAGTTTATTGTGATGTCTAAGGGCTAGAAGAATGTTTCTAGACCAGTTCAGAATTTACTTGGTAACTATATATGATTGATTTTCTTTGCCTTGATAATTTATGCCCTTGAAATTTTTTTATTTTTTTATTCACTAACATTGCATATTTTCATGTATATGTTGCGAGAAAAAGACCAAACACGTCATTTTATAAAACAACCAGCCGCTTTGTGAAATGGCACATATTCGTGAAGTACATGTTGATTTGACTATTTAATCATTTTAAAAATGCAAGGGGTGCTGTGGCAGTTCCTCAAAATAACAGAGAAGTCGGTACTTTTCTGTGGAATTAAAAATTAGTTTTGCGATTTCGTGTGCCTTACATTAAATTTTGATGGACGACTGCTACTTCCTTCAAAGTTATTGATTTTTGAAAACAATCTACCGCTTTTTGTAGGTCATTCCCCCCACGAATTTATTGTGTTGCCATTTTTTGAACCGATTTGGTATTTCGTTTCTGAAATTGGTGATTTATAGAATTTAGAAGTGTTGTGTCAATTTGGGTTTCCCATTTTTGTTGGATGTAACTTTGTAAAGTCAATAATGAACTGCGCATTTTTCATTTTCCCGTTATGATAGACGTTTGCTATATTCTTCCTTTTCTCCCGACAAATAGCCTGAAATGCGAGCAACACACGTAGTAAACCTAGGAGTATAACATTATAATCTGCTTTAATTTTTATTTATTTATTTTTAAACTTCAACAATAAATAAATATCTTTACATCAACAGTTATTTTATACAGTTCCTGGAGTTCTTTTTCGCTACTGAAATTACATAATCCGAAGGGTTAGTAGAATCTAATCTTTTTTTTTTGTTGATAACCGTTTAATCTCTCTCTCCTCCCTCTCTCCCACTCTCTCTCTCCCATCACTCTTCCTCTCTCTCTCTCCCCTCTCTTTCTCCGGTAGCAATACAAATTCACTTATTGCGGTTCTCCCATTTTCTTTACAGAATTTTTTCCAGTATCCTTCTTCCTTGTACCAGTCTGTACAAGTTTTTTTACTGCATCCGTTATTGGTTTTCCATAAATAGCTTGCCTCCTGTGAACTAAAGCCTCACTCTCACACAAGATGTGGAATGATTATCTTTGGTTTCCTGTCGCATTGCCTACAGCTCAAGTCTTCATTGTACAACTCTATTTTGTTAACGTATCCTCTAAAAAACAGTTTTCTGTGAGGAGACCTGTGGTAGTTCGCAATTGATTTCTGCTTTATACTAACAGTTTTTATTAGTCATATTATAAAAAATTTTTGTGGCTTCGTCCTAATATATTTTCTCGAAATTTTTTATGTTGTTTTCTGGCCCATTTTCTCATCCGCCTTCGTATTGTATCTTTAGGTACTTCCAGAGCATGGAACTGATGATCCTTTTTGTGCAAGCTCATCAGCTTGCAGTTGCCTGCAATTTCGCAGTACCCTGGTACCCACAACAGAGTTAACTTGTCTGCCAGAGCCCTGAGTTCTTCGCGGAATTCACATACCAACCTGGATGTCACCTTCGGGTGCTTTAATGCCTTCAGGGATGCCTGACTTGGTGAATATATTCCCGTATACATGTAGTATACCAAATATCTTCCCTTGAGAATCCAATCTTTAATTGTAAAACTAAAAAGGGTTCTGTAAAAGTATTGACTGTAAGTTTATGGGTTGAACTCATTTTTGCTATTGCGAACTATCCAGTTCGTATTTTTATTTACAACTTAATACGAATTACTTGAAATGCAGTTTTTGATCAATTTATTATAGACCTTAAATATATTCGTCTATTATGTTGAAACCAATCTCACATCAAGTTTTTCCGTCTTTATTGGTCTTTCCCACACTTCCCTGATTGGCAAGCAAGTTGGACACTTTCTTAGTAAGGGTAGTAGCAACTTTTGTTTCCGAAAATATTAAATAGCTCAACATAGATGACAAATGATTCTTAAGTGTCGTATCAGCTAATATAAATCGATTATTTCAAAACAAAGTCAAAAAAATATGTTAAATCAAATTCATCATTGTCTCTGTGTAAACGAGAAGCTCTGAACATCATGAAATATGTTTAATAGTTCCACAGTCACTTTTTACTCCCCTGTCATGACATAACTGTATGTATGTTACTCGGTTTAACTTTTCACAGAAAGCGTTTACACAATAGAATCTGAGTCAGACTTCATGTTACAGGAGTTGATATTTCTTCTCTAGATAATACTGCTAATTAGTCTTTTTGATTGCCCAATAACACCTAAACTACTGCAACTGTTTGATAACATCCAGATTCTTCATATTCCACAATCGTTGAGGCTTGTCACTCATTTTCATAAAATATTAATTTAATCCATATTATTAAAGCGCCAAGGAAAAACACACGCGTTGAATCGAAGAAGCAACCGATTTTAATGGTCTTGAAGAGACAGAGTGCGATTTATAGTTCTGAATGCGATCTGAATCATCGTCAGTTAATAGCAGAAAAAGGTTGATCTTTAGATCGAAAATAGTATTGCTATAAAAGCGTTCAAATTGGCGCCAAGAATTTGACATCTGTTCGATGTTCATTTTACTTGCAAAACATTTTAATCAATTACAACATGCACTGTCGTGTCATTTTACGGCTAATCTAATTAATCTTCGCCGCTGTAATCTAATTAAGTGCAGTGTGTCATTTATGTTCATAAGCATTTGACAGGTTTCGTGCATGATAAAGCGGAACCATTTATTTTCATAAAGCCAATGACAACTCTTCGATCATTTAAAGTTTGTAGATGTGTTCAATGAGATTAATTAAATAATTTAATTAACACACAGACAGTAAGGTGGTAAAGGTCTTAAAGTGGTAAAGGTTTAAAGATGGTAAAGGTCTTAAGGTGGTAAGGTTGGGTATCAGGACATCGACTTTTAAAGCTTTGCCAGTCATACTACATCAAGGTCAAGTTAGTTAAGTTACAAACTGTATGAAGGCGTATGAACATTGAAACGAAGTTGTTAAGAACGAACTAACTCAGAACATGAGACTGTCACGACCAGAAGACAAATGGTTTGACGATTTTTTACTGAAGGTTGGTAACGGGACCTTGGAAACAATACGCAATGATTTGGTAAAATTGCCTGAATTAATCATAGCTACTGGAGATATGATTGAATATGTATTAGGTGATATTAATGAAGCAATAAGCAAACGTGATATCATTATTCAAAAAAAATTACTAGCTCTTTGGTGACATTGCTCAGCTTTGACACAGTTGTTGGTGAAAGAATGGACGCAGAACTTCCACCGGAGTTTCTAAACACATTGGAAGTACCAAGTCTACCTCCTCACAAGTTAGATTTCAAAGTTGAATCGATAGCTATGATACTTCGAAATCTAAACGCATCACGTGGCATAATCAACGGAACTCGAGTTCAGATCAAGAACATTCGACCACGAATATAGTTCTAACTGGGTGTTCTAAAGGCCAAAATATTCTTATTCCACGGCCTTCAGGCTCCATGTTACCGTTCGACTTTGAGCGTGTTCAGTTCTCTCTACGTTTAGCTTTTGCCATGACGATCAACAAGTATCAAGACCAATCACTTAAACGTGTTTGCGTATATTTCCGGCGCCTGTATACACTCATGGCTTATTGTACACATCACTATCACGTACCAAGAACGCTAAGACTGTTAAAGTCTGTGTTCAAGGAAAGATCCGTGGCTTCGAAGGCACATTTAGTTCAAACATTATGTTCCCAGAAGTTTTGTAAATTCAATAAATAAAATTGAATAAACTTGAACTAATATTATTCCATTGTCTTCATTTGTTAATCTATTTAACACGTAACTATAATTATCATTTCTTTCATTGTTTAACTAACTCTTTTGTTTGATCTCAGAAATGACAGAGCAGCCAATAAAAAATGACGTTGAGCAAAAGATCAATGAGTATGGCGACGACTTGTGAAAGCGTTTTCCGCTAATGAGACAGTTGCGCACTTTCAAAAGTGGTTCTCTTCGTATGTTGGTGAAGTGCAAGAAGCGTACGGTAGGATGACCGAAGAATTCAAGTCGCGATCTCTACCGACACCGCCAAAATAAAAACGTTCGATCGAATCGGTGCGAAATTATAGAAAAGTTGATTGGCGCAAAGAATTGGATCGTCCGATATTAGTACAATTTAGAAGGAAACCGTTAAGCTATCTGACGATATGCCTAAAGTTAATAACATTGACGCAATCAATTTTATTGAAGACGCAACAATTGTATTACATAAACGCAAAAAGGTTCTGACCAAGCAAGAACAATTAACACGACTCTTACAATGAAAAGTATCCCCTTAAACAGTTGAGTGTCGTTACGCACCACGAGTGATGCGTGGAATTCAGTAAGTTAATAAATTGTTTGACTTTCAATAGAACGCATTTTGAGTTATACCGGGTTTCTTGTAATTTTAAATAGCTACACACTTACACATATACACACACTAATTTTTGATTAGAAGGCCAAAGTAGGTATTTTGTATATTTTCATTTATTAAATGGGTATTGATAATTATAAATAAAAAGAATTTATTTCAAATGGCGACCTTTGTATCTATGCAACCCTTGAACCGTTTAAGCCTATTGTCTGTGAAAATACGCATTACATTAAGTGGAAAGTTGACGGCGCGGAGTTTTACTGAAAGGTTCAGGGCTTAACTTAAAAAAGCGTGTGATTGGGAAGTTCTATTACACTTCTAAAAAAGTATATTGGTTTAGAACAGTCAAAGTTTTGAATACTTTTCCACAACAATAGACATGTCACTCCATCGTATCAACTAGTCTCGCGGCTTTCGCTGTACGAATGATCCAACCTAAGCATGGCCTGATATCTCCAGTCTCATTAAACGATCTTATAGTCAGATATACAAAGGTAGGAGTAATGTTAAAAGGTTGTGAAGTTTTAAAATAACATTTTGTATACTACGTATACGTAACTTTGCGCGTTAAACCACAAAAATATTTTGACAAAAACAAATGGACTCGAATTCATCCTGGATCTCTCTGATACATGGCGGGTAATCTGCTCAGTCACTAAAAATAATTCAGTACCCGGGTTCACTTCAAACAAGGGGTATAATGCGGTTGTATAAGACGCAGACACTAAGGAAACCATAACTTTTCAGTTTGCAGGGCGTACTTTCTGATGAACGAAAGGGTTTCAGAATTTATGGAACTACTAGGTTTATTTCGCCATATTTAAAAAACAATATACTTTCCAAAATTTTCTTACCAAGTCTTTTATTTTTAGGAAAGAAAAAATTTTTCGTCTAAAAGTAAGAAGTTCTGTATCAATAAACTATGAGAACTACTCAAAAGATGGTAAAGAGAACCTAAAATAAATTTGCCCATTAGTTGCAAACAACTTTATTTAAATGACTTGTTTTCACCAAACTTTCTGTTGTCGACCCTATTCTATAATCTAAAAATCAATATTTGACAGCATTGTACTTTTAATATCAGAACGAGTTATGACCTCTCTAAATGACTGTGCTTTTTATCTGCTATATCATCACCGGTATTGTTTTTGTTATTTACTCCAAACAATAATCAATGATTTATTCAATTCATTTCAAGTGCTTTTTTATCTTTTCTCGAACACGAAACAATCATAATAAAAGTCGTGCACTTATTTCATTTTGAATTAATGCTGCAATTACTTTCTTCAATGGTCGCATTCAAGATTAGGAAGCATTTTTGCTTTGAAATAAAATTTGCGTAGGTATATGCGAAATACTCTTTTCGTTTGATTGTTTATAATTTTATAAAATCAGTTTTTATTTCTACAAAAATATAAAGTGAAACATCAAATAAGTAACAGAGAAGGAAGTCGTCACATTTGAAGATGATAGGAAAACACATATACGTACTGTTCCAATTGTTCCAAAACCACTCAGTTCCAAAACTGGGGACCGAATACACTCCCCAGTGTATGAAAATTCCGATCTTGGCGTCATCGTACCACTGCGGAAGCGGTCGGGAGTCCAGGCTCTCCCATGTGGGCTCGTATTTGACCGCACCCCCTGACGCAATCGCACTGCAGGCCAATATCGCGACAAGGTAGCTCATTGTGATGCGACTAGGCATTAGACACAATTCGCTTTTTAAATGCCGCTCGCGATTATAAATGCCGCGAGGGGCCTGTGAACGGCAAAGATAAGCATTTTGACCTTTATATTATCGTGGGTTAAGGAATGTGAGCCTACTTAGCCTGGATGCTTCGATAATTGCAAGGTACCGGCGGCTGTCGATCAAAACGGGCGTAGTTTGTAGTTTTAGCAAATGATTACTCTCTCTGGAGTAGTTTAAATAACAATAATAAATGAACCGCAAATTACAGCAAAAGCCTGACAAACTGTGTGCAATCTTATCGGTCTACTTTGAATTTGAATTGTTTAACACGAATGTATATCAAATACATTTTACAAGCAGATAATACATATAAAGTTGTGCACTTTTAGCTATATTATTGCTGACATTGGATTTGGGGTTTTAACAATAGACTGTACTATAATATATATTTCTACATTAACATGGTCAACGATGTACTGGCTCTATTATTACTGAATTCATTCCAGAACACTTACATTACAACTCAAAACTGTGTCTATCTGCAACTATTTTGATCATGCTCGCCTGTAATACGAGGGTAAGGTGAAAAGTTCTCGGCCTGACAATGAAAGACTGTGACTTTCAGTTAAAAAATGATTTTATTTTTCTACATAATCTCCCTTGACTTCAACACACTTGATACAGCGCCTCTCCAACATCAGTATTCCTTCTCGGAAGTGAGAATCTGGAAGATTGTGAAAATATTCATCAACGGCCCTCTCAACTTCTTCATTGGATGCGAAGCGCTTCCCAGAAACAAATTTTTTTAAGTTTGGAAACAGATGGAAGTCTGAGGGTGCCAAATCAGGAGAATAGCGGGGATGGCCGAGAAAATCATACCCCAAATCCCGCAGTTTTCCCATCGACAACGCAGGTGCGTTGTCCTGGTGAAAGATTATTTTTTTCTTATTCAAGCCAGGCCTCATCTCGCGAATTTTGGCATCCAGCTGGTCAAGAAGATTGGAGTAATATTCGCCCGTAATTGTTCTGCCTTTTGCAAGATAATCAATTAACAGGATCCCTTTCGCATCCCAAAACACGCTGGTCAGGATGTGATCGACTTCGCTTTCTTTGGCGCTGAACCACCGGCTTCCACCCACCGCTTGGACTGCTGTTTTGTTTCTGGCGTATAGTGGTAGTGGTGGACCCATGTCTCATCCATGGTGACAAATCGCCGCACAAACTCAGTCGGATCCCTGTTGAATCAGTCCAAAGATTGCTGCGAAAATCGTTTGCGCATTTGCTTTTGATCGGCATTCAGCAAATGCGGCACCCATCTTGCGCAGAGCTTTCGCATCCCTAATTCTTCGTGCAAGATGTTTCGCACCCTTTCTTCCGATATCTCCACAGCCTCAGCTATCTCACTCACCTTCACTCGCCTATCGTCCAACACGATATCATGCACTTTTTCGATGGTTTCCTGTGTGGTTGCGGTTTTTGGCCGACCGTACCGTGGGTCATCTTCGAGGGATGTGCGATCACGTTTAAATTCAGCTGCCCACTTTTTAAAAGTTGACATGGAAGGAGCAGAGTTCCCGTAAACTTTTGTCAACTTCGGATGAATTTCCTTAGGGGTTAATCCATCCAAAACGAATAATTTTATAACGATATTCAAGTTTATCCATTTTAACAAAAAACATGCAACATGTCTACTGAAAAAATTCGTGTAAACAAACTACTTGAGCGAACAAGTTGAAACTAGTCATACGAACTAATGACACATGCACCTAAGCAGGAAGCATAAGTGTTTGCCGATTGCAGCACCATCTCTGTGTCAGGACCGAGAACTTTTCACCTTACCCTCGTATTTCAGTAGTAACTTTGATTACATTTTGAAACTTTCCCCAGATGCAGAACGGTGTACCAGAATTGTTCCGAACGTTTAACAGTTGTTTATTAGACAAACACGTTTGAACGTGTAGAGCAGTTTGTGAAAGAATCAACATGATTTCCAAAAGTTGAATTAAAAGTAGCAATTTAATTTTTTAAAAGTAATTTTTTCTTGGAAGAGTGTCTCCAATATATTTTATATCATCCCGCAACTTAATCAGTCCAATCCTTAGTATCATTTCTTGAAACTCGCTTGGTTTTAGAGCGCGTTCATCCTGAATTTTTTAGGGGGCAGGCTAATTTGCACGACCGTTGGATTTTGTTGGATTATTTTTTAATATGTTTACTTCTTGATAGCTTCATGAAATCTTCCCATTGTCTTGGAAGATTTGCTGAAAAGCCACAATGTCTTAAATATGACAGAACCAGACTAAGCTACAGAATTCGACACTTCTGATATTAGGATAGATATTCATCCGACCACTAACTTTCTTACTAAATGAATAATACTCATCTCTCTCTCTCTCTCTCTCTCTCTCTATATATATATATATATATATATATATATATATATATATCTAGCAATTTTATGACCCGATTCATCCCGATTATTTCTACAGTTTAGTAACTTTCTGAACCGCCAGAGTGGTCCAGTGGTCGCCGACTGCGGTGCGGACGGACCCATGTTTCATTCCCGGAACTCTGATGTCTGCCGGGTTGTCTAAGGCGCGGTGCTTGCCACATCGCCCCGCATCAGAGATGGTGCGCGATGACCGAGCAGTAAAGTCAAACATATGAGAGCCTTAACCTCGGGCCCTACTTCTACGTGGGTCGTTAGGGCCTTACCATTATTATTATTATTATATAAAGGGAGTACAAATAAGTCTCCGCCGTTTTTTATCAAAAATTAGGCATTTATTGTGAAAGAACGGAACCTTGTGTTTTATTAAAAGTATTGTCCATCGCTAGCCACTACTTTTTCCCATGTTTCTGGCAGCATACGGATACCGCGTCGGAAAAACGCTTCATCTTTTAAGGCTATTTACGAATCGACCCAATTTTTGGCTTCTTTATAGGATGTGCTGTTCAGATAGGCCATGTGCCATCGATCAGAACAAGTGATAATTGGAAGTGTGCACGTTTTTCCTTGAGTGCTCGGCTCAATCTCATCAATTGTGTTCGGTAGAGAGGTCCAGTAATGGTTTCGTTCGGTTTGAGCAACTCATAGTACACGGCACCAAGCTGATCCCACCACACAACATGAGTTTTTCCATGAATATTTGGCTTGGCTATTAATGTTGAAGAATGGCTACGTGGTCGCCATGATTTCCTCTTTTTTGAGTTATCGTAGTGGATCCATTTTTTATCACCAGTGACTATATGATGCAAAAAACCCTTTCGTTTGTCCTTGACAAGCAGCTTTTTACATGTGCAAAATCGGCGTTCAACGTTTCTCGGCTTCAGTTCATATGGAACCCAATTTCCTTGCTTTTGAATCATTCTTAACGATTTTAAACTATGTGAAATTGCTTGTTGAGTAACTACTAATGTAAGCGCAAGTTCTTGCGTTTGGTAGGAATATTCCTTTAATAATGCTTCCAATTCCGCGACTTCGTATACTTTCGGCCTTCCGCCACGTTCTTTGTCTTCTACGTCAAACTCACCGTTTTTAAGCTTATGAAACCACTCTCAACTTCTCTCGCTTAAAGCAGCTTCACCATATGCTTCTACAAGCAATCGATGCGCCCCAGCTGCAGATTTCTTCAAATTAAAGAAGTAAATCAAAACTCGACAATTTCGAACGAAAAAAATTATGTGATGCTGATACAAAATCGCTAACACTTTAAGGTTTTGGTGTTGCCAGATGTCCAACCTTGCAATATGACGTTTTACATCTGACAATTTCAACCATAACTTACCATCTTTTGTTAAACGGCAGAGACTTATTTGTAACTTTCTTTAGTAACTCCCTCAAACGTTCTTCTCACCTCTTTAGCTTTTTTTCTTGGGTTAACAAAACTTCATTGTTATTATTGTGATTTCTTCTTTCTAGAACTCTTGCTTTCCAGTTTTTTATGGCATTATAAAACTTATTTTTATTCTTCCTGGATGCTTTTCCGTTGTATTTGACTTTCCGTCCACTTATTTTTGCTTGCACCTTTTTTGTTTTTACACCAGTTTACTTTTTGCCTCAAATTATTTTTTTCACTAATCCTCGATTAAAACTTTGAGTCTATTTCACAGCGCAAAGGCAATTTTCTCTCTGCTACGACCAACCAAGCGAGGCTCGCTGCTGACGTCTGCCGTTTGTTTGTTCCTCACGTCGATCGAACAATGACCTACAGACTTTCTACTGACTAGTTCTCCGTGACATAGTTAGGAGAGACTTTATGGCAAGTCTGGTATAGGAGTAACATGATTTGGGTTACTAGATAATGATATATGCATGTCATTTTTTCTGTTTCCAATTTTATGCAGATGAGGTTGACCGTGTTATCCTCAGATAGGGTGACCAGATGGGCTAGGCAGTCTTTTACAAGCTTGGTGATATGAGGTAACTCCAGCGCTTTAAAGGCAGCTTGGCTGTCAGTTAGGACACTAATGCGTCGTTGAGTGTACCTGTGTTTAGTATTCTCTATTATGTTCTGTTTCTTGGGCAGTGCGGGATCGTCTGTATACCAGACCAGCAGTGTGATGGGTTGCCTTTTGCCCAGTCATGGTCGAGATCACATTGAAAGGTTTTTCAAACGAGTATACCGCTAGGGGTGTGGCCAGTACCCATGCTTAGGATGGTATTTCCTTTGACCACTTCCTGTATCCGTTTACGCCCACACCGTTCATTGTGTCTATGTCAGGTACCGGTGGATTTCATTCTATGTGCAGCAATCCAAGCTTCTCCCTTTAAATAAATATCCAAGGGGATGAGATTTAAGAGTGCTTCCATAGATTCTGTAGAAGTATTGCTCATGACTCCGCAGATACATAAGCATTTGTATCCTAGTTAGCTTAATGGCTGCCGTTTTATGCTTTTATACATTAAAATGAGAAGCCTTATGTAGAAAGTAATGTCGTCTGTCTGTACGTTCTTTCATTTTCAACTTTTGATCAAGGCAGCTTCAAAACTGGAGGCCAGTTTCTATTTCTGTCATTTCTGACATCTGCCAAGTCTTATATAGAAGCCCCGGACATCTGTGGATACCACGTCCGTACTTATTTTGTTTAAGTTTTGGCCACCATACTAGTGTGGCAAACGATAACATGAGTCTTACGATTGTGGTGAACAGCCACATTACTATTTTAGGTTTCAGTTCCCATGTTCTCCCAAACATTTGCCTGCCCGCAACAAGTGCTAGTTTGGCATTGCTGGTTACTTTTTCCAGGTGAGCATTCCAGTTCAATTTGATGCCCAGATATTTAACTTGCTGGACCACTTGCGATACATCAATAATACAAAAGTCAAAGAAAACTATAGCATTTGCTAATATATAGAGATATTGTTTGAATATATTTTTATTTTGTTCTTCAAACTGTTACATGTCCAATATATAAACAGTATTTTATCACTAAATAGACGTTGAAAGCCGGAAAATCTAATCGATTTCTGTGATGCTTAAGCTGAAGTTTTGGTTTATTTAGTGCATCTTCTTGAACTCTACATTATTTGTGTATCTTATAATAGATATTTTGCTGATATTCACATTTCTCGCATAGTAAAAAGCATTTCTTGTGTCACAACCGATATATTTATTCTTTGCACTATAATTTGATTATATACAAAGTTCTGAATGCATACACTTGATATCTTTCATCTTGAATTAAGACAACAAAGCACATTATTCAAAAAGTAGAAAAAGCAAATCTAATAGTTCAGTTTATTTTACTTACGAGTAAATTAATTTGACTGATCGTCATTTTTTTATCTTGGGGGAAAATTGTAACGATAATAAAATGCAAGTTAGATTCTGTTCTTGGAGATGCATCATCTCCATTTTGCATCGTTTTGAGTAACGATGTTCAATTGTTTCTGTGCACACCACTGTGAATATTATCGATTTTTATGTATAGTAAGGATCAAAAAACATCCATAGCATGACTCACACCACAATAAAAATAAAGTAATGCAGTTTTCTGTAACTCAAAAGTCCAGAGGTTTGCTACTGTGTACCAATTTTCGGTACATATCCTGCAACTACTACAAGCAATTGGAAGATTTACTGGTTTATATTTAAAATAAGCTGTACGTCTGATATCAGTACATTTGCAGCGAGGAAGTCCTAGAAAGTGGCCTTCTGGTGTCAGAAGTGTCAGATGATTTTCTTGACATTGTTTTCCTAAGTCTAAGTCAACTCTTGCAAAATTAACAAGAATTAACTAATACCTAACTATCACTTTGGATTAAAAGAGCATGATTCAACTATACAATAGAAGAGGTAGAATATCTCTGTGTCATCCACATAAATGTGATTTATACAAAATTTGGCCTAAATGAAATATATGGTTAAAGTTCTCAAGTAACATGCCCAATGGCCACTATTGATTTTATCAAGACGGAAAGATGTTGGTCAAAACTTAAAGGTTTTGGTAACAAAACAGCTTATTCGACTTGAAGACTAAATTTAGCTTGCATTGCTTCTTGAATTTGCTTCTGCTATACGTATATACAAGTGAGACGCAAGTTAACCGCCTGAAATCATTATAGGAATAACAATAGACAAATTTTGAATGGCATTTGGAGTTTGGACAAGCTTAATAACTTCTAGATTAATACCAATTTGATGAACGTCAATTACTTATACTTGGTTTAGCAAAGTTATTTTTAATGAGTGCCTCGACTCTCAACACGAACTGGCCAGCGTTGATATTCAATCTTCTACTTCTCAGCAAATTGGGGAAACAAACTTGGTCATTTTCTGAGATAAAGTGCATTGTTTTTCTTCTGATTATAAAAAAAATGGAAATGCATAGAACTGGAGTTGAAAAGGTGATTAGAAAAAAACTGGTTGATAAGGCTAGCCCATTAGTGAACATCATTAACCTAAATAATTAAATGAGGGCCTTTGCCTCCCAGAAAATGGCAAGACATCCTTCCCTAATCTTGTAACTTTTCTCATTTTAATGTGTTTGACTCTTTTTCATGGTTTGTTGTTTCCTGATTGTCTCCCTAAATATTCCAATATACCAGAGGATGGTTCTTGTTCCTGAAGAATAGAATGGCAATTTTGTTGTTCTTCACTTGCTTTGTCTTTTCAGATATAGATAGTTAATTATACAAATAATAGTTCAGATAGACATCAGTTTCAATGAACAGAAATGAATTTCTGCAATTTTTAAGGATTTTATAGTTTTGCTGCAAAATCTTCAAGGAAAATTGAAGCTTCAAGGTGATTCTGAAGTAGACATTTTTGATAGAGGAGTCGCAGAACATTGACTAACGTGACAAAAGCACAATAATACTTGTTATTCACACTAGAAACAAAGATATACTGATATCGATAATACATATACAACACAATATGTGGGTGATCTTGCGTCATTATAATTTTAGTACTACATCTTACTTATCTTAAGTCGCACAATAGAAAATCATGATATGTATTTAACATTCACTATCAAACTTCGTACTATATTTCATTGTGATTGGTGCGCAACTCCATGACACTTCTTGTTAGTAAATTAAGAATTAAATATATTCATGGTTTTGCATTTATTTTTACAACTGATAACTTTTTGATCAAATTTGGTGGTTGCATTTAAATAGGTCAGTCCTGTTCTTGCCATTATAATTTATTAATGCCTATAACTAAGTTTTTATATTAGACACCATATAACTGAATATTTATAAAGTATTTCCTCTATTTAAAACAAAGTTTTAAGCTTTAAGAGATGTTTTAAGGGGAGGTTCTCATCAGGACCGACCAAAAAATCGAATTTTTTTTAATTTTGTTTAGTAAATTATATGTAGAATATATTACCAAGACGGTTTGTACGAATATAATTTTTTTTTAATTTATGGAACAATAACGAGACCCACCTTTTTAGTCAAAAATTGAAATCGAGCGGCAGTTCGAGCGGAGCGTATTTTACATCAATATTTTTGAATAACGCGTCCATGTATCCATACTATGGTAAGTAGAGTTACCAAAAGTACCACCAAATGTGGCATGTATGCTATGACTCCGGAAAAATTCGAAGGTACGACTCTATACACAGTAATCCCGACGGCTGTAGAATCAACTGTTTGTTTACCTCGTGCAACGTGTGAAAGTAGTTGTGTGCTGCAAAGTTTAGTTATAAGGCTGTTAGTTTGTTGAAAAGATGCCAAATTTAGTTAAAAAGAGAAGTAACTACGCCGAGGGGCATCCTGGTCGAAAGGGCAAGAGACGATTTCGTGGAAACCGATTCACTGTTGAGTGTGATACCGAGCAAGTAAGCACTTTAGCAAAAAAATTGAAGACTGCTGACTACGACAGTGTGCCTATAGATGCTACAGCAAATTACGTGTTTCTACATTTCCTTCACGTGTTTTTGTTCGTTAGTACTTTTGTAAAATGCCAAACATGCAATGGTAACATTAAATTTTCGAAAACGACCGGCGCAGGTGTTGCTTTCAAGCTTGTGGCCACGTGCTCATGCTCATCGCGTTCTCGCGACTCGAGCCCGAAAATAAACAAATTTCACAAAGTAAATCGTAGAATAATGTTTGCTATATGCATGTTAGGCGGAGGATTACAAAATCTGAAGTTGTTTTGTGCTCTGCTGGATATTACAGCGTCTTTCAGCAATAACATTTACTACACGTTTTTGAGGAATTTACATACGGTTTTCCAGCAATTCCAAAGGAAAGCAGTTAAAGAAGAAAGCGAAAAAAACGTCGCAGTTAACAAAGAACCTCTTCACGTAACTGTGTCAGGTGATGTGTCATGGAAAAAAGAGGTTTTTCTTTGTTGTTTGGTTTTGCCACGTTTATCGGAAAAAAAAGTTCGCAAAGTTCTTGATGTTTGCGTGAAATCTCTTCTTTCTGTCAAGCTTGTGCCAATAAAAAAGGCAAAGAAGGAACCGTCGAATTTAGTTTATGGAAAGAAAGTCATGAAGAGACATGCAGGGCAAACCATCATGGCAAAAATGGTGGACGCAGTCGTTCTCAAGAATTACTCGGTATAAAGTATGACTCATACTTTGATGATGGCGATACGAAAACGTTTAGGGCCATATTAGATGTAAATCCTTACGACGACCCCATAGTAAAAAAAAAAGAATGTGTGGGCCATGTCCAGAAACGAATGGGAACTCGTCTCAGGGCTTTAAAAAAGAAAACAAAGAATCTCGGAGGTAAAGGTACAGGTAAATTGGCTGATAAAGTAATTTGTGACTTAACATATTATGGATTGGCAATTTGACGAAATCCAGATTCGTCAGAGGTAATGAAGGATGCCGTGTGGGCTCTCTTTTACCATAAGATCTCAATCGATAAAAATCCGCAGCACCAATACTGTCCGGCTGGAAAGGATAGCTAGTGTAAATGGTATTCTTGAGTTATTTCAGCACAAACCACCTCTTGCAGACAACGTTCAAGATGCAATCAAGCCTATATTTGAGCCTTTGTCATCGGATGATTTGATGGAGCGTTGCACTGGAGAAAACACACAAAACTCGAACGAGTCAGTGAACTCTTGCGTCTGGAAGCTCGCTCCGAAGCCGCTTACATCGCTACTAGTTTATTTAATGAAGGATATACAGCATTGTTAAAAATTATGGATGTCTTAGGGATTACAGTTGGGCTTGAAGCCAATAATTTTGCCCACTTAGCTGATACGAAACGCGTTACTGCGGCCGAGAGCAGTTTGTCGGAGGGAGCAAGAGCAGCTGCACTTTCGAAAAACGCCGACCCTTCAGGGAACTTGAGAAAGGTCTGATGTATAGCCCTGGAATCGCTGATTAGCCACAAGGTAAATTATTTTAATGATAACACAGAAAAATCGTTGATAAAATCTTTAATCGCGTTTCTTGAAAAATCGTGTTTTTCTGTTGGCCAAGATTTCTCAAAAACTACTTGACGGATCGCCTTTTTTCTTTTTTTATTTTAAAGTAGATTTGAGTCACTGAGTCCCTACTACAATCAAGATGATATATGCATAATTTTTTTACAGTACTTTCAAGAGCGAAAAAATCGTGAAAAACGTTCGCCATTTTTGTAAATTTTGTCTTTCATGGATGATTCTAGTAGGGGCTCCAACTACACTCATAAAGTTTATAAAAAATTTTCGATAATTTTTGCAGGTACTAGTGGCCAACAGTAAGGTACTTTTTTTGTGACGGTCACGTTATAAGGTGTGTCAAAAATTGTCACAATATTTTTTAACATAATTTTTTGTACTTTATAACATACTAAACAAGTGACAAAAAGTTGAGTCTAATTTATTTTCCTCTATTAGAAAAAAATTCGAGAAATTGTCGTTTTGGGGCCTCCAGATGAAAACCTCCCTTTAATGTAGTGATTTCAGATAAAACTTTTTCGACAATTTGTATATAATAATTTTGAGGTACCTTATATATCACAGCTATAATGTTACCAAACCTTATATGAAGCATCATTAGTAAAACTAATTATCATTTTTCTCCTCACATCAAAGAATTATAAATTAATTTCAAATATAAGCTTTGCCATTTCATGAGGTTAGATAGGGTGCAATTTTCAGGGAATTTAATTGGTAAGTACAATTAACAGCGTTACAATACAACATAGTTAATGCAATATACTCTTTATTTATGCAATAACAGCATCATAATAATCTTGTATGTACACTGCAGTGAAAAAATACAACAAATCTGCTTTATCACGACATCTTCGTTGTAGTAAAATGATGCAGACGCAGCAGCACTCTCACTTCCCAAACACCTTCAAATAAAACTCGGTCGCAGTCTGAGTTACGTTTTTGAACACATTGCCCATTTCCGTCACAATAAGGTGCACACTCTCACTCTTGCTCAGCTCGCATAAGCTATTGGTCACAATGTACACGCCCTTTCCTGTTATGCCATGCAGATGCCCGATGCTTTCGCCCACTTGTATCACAAATGGCTGAAAATCTGCAGGTAAACTCTCAATGCCCTTGCCCCAGAACTCGACGGTTTTATCTTCAATCACCTGAAGAAACTCTATCTTGGCAGCAGTAAGTACAAAGCCGGCACTTATTAGCAGCAGCATGCTGACTAACAAAAACCTAATAAGGCTTATGGCAGCTGTTAAATTTGAGCAAGCTTTATTTGTACCATTAAGATGACTATCTGCACTTTCATGTTCGTTCGCTTCAGCTTTAGCGGACTGAGCTAAATCTCCTGTTTGACCATTCTCTTTGTTGCGCTTCTTATCCTTTTTATCCTTCTTACTCTTCTTTTCCTGCTTTAGTTTCTGTGCGTTGAGTTGCAGGTCCTTCTGCCGCTGCGCTTCTCGCACTTTGCGCTCTTCTTCAACCTTGACCTGCAGTTGCGTATAAAAATTCACAATGTCCTTGGCGCACTTCTGGCACTGCTTGCTGTCGAGGCAGGGCCCCGCAATTGACGCTATGGCCGGCACAAGCATGTTATCCTTCAAGTCCAGCCACTTCAGAGCCTGCAGCTTGCCGAAACTCAGCGGGAGGTGCTGTAGCTGGTTTCTGTACAGGTCGAGGTGCTTTAGTTTGACCAAATCACCAAAATTGTCAGGCAGCTCTTTCAGCTCGTTCTTGCTGAGGTCTAGCTTGACCAAATGCGTTAACGTGGCGAAGTTTTTCTGCAAAAATAATAAATTCGTATAGAGCGGCCTTAAAGAAATTTTTACACTTACAGGCAGAAGCGATATGTGATTGTTGGACAAATCTAAGCTGTAGGCCTTTTTTATGGTTGCCTGCAATGAAAGTGAGCTGTAACAACTTCCAAGGTGAAATAATTTAGAAATGTTAATTATAACAACAAAATTAAAAAAGATACTGACAATATCCCTCACAGGAACGTCCTGTAAATCACACATGCTGAGATCAATCTCGCCATCCTCCACCTTATCTTTCAGGTTTATCTTCTGCTGACCAGGAGCCATGGTTAGGGCGTTCGGCGGCAGCTTTTCTACTACAAATTTTGTGACTTTACCCATTGTTTGGCGACCGCAGTGTGAGAATGGTTAAAATGCCATACCTGGCTGACAATTTTGTTTATAAAACAAAAATGACCGGTTTTCCTTGCGAGGTTGGACAACTCAAACACGTCAACGACCAGTCAGTCTGGCGCTGTCGACAGAATTATCGGATTTTCAGGTTATGTCGAACGCCAATTCTCCTACGAGGTATGCTTTTACCATACTATGCATAATTTATAGGCGATGACCGATTCGATTAAGGTGGAGTTTTATTATATTTAGACCCACATCCATACTGTCTGCGTTGCAGGCGCACCGAAAATTAATTTTAATAATTACTAAAAGTACCATCGCTACATCTATGGGTTTTTTGAGTTCGACGTGATAACCTATAAATAGGCAGTGAAATTGAACTTTTTTAAATTTTCTAAATATGAATAATAAAAGTGGTAAGTGTGTGGTAGTGTAGAGAGATAAAAATCAACGGGAAAGCAGAGTAATACAGAGTAGAAAATTAGAAATTAAAAAGGCAGAGTGCTAATATACGAAACTCGTGTATAATAACATTGCGTGAAACAGAAAGGTCCGCAACATCGGCGCATTTCACGTAAATTATAAACTTGCCGGATTATTGCAAGGATTCGGTCGCCGTTCGCAGTTCACAGCTATGTACAATAATGAATTACTACAACAACAACCAACAAACGTAACACTAAATCCAGGTATGTTCATAAACCCACAACCTTATGTGTTCCCGCAAACACCAGTTTGGCAACAAACGCAAGCTATGCCAATGAATCTACCAAATTATCAACAATTTAACCAACAAATGATACAACCAATACAAAAACCACAATATTGGAATGCAGCGCAGACACAAGTATCCCAGCCTACAACTACCCTGTACGAGGCAACCCAACACGATGCGTATCAAATCCAAGAACAGGAACATAATAACTCTTATCAAACTCAAAATACAACACACCAACGAAAAAAAAGTGTAGCGAGTGAATGTCAGTCAATAATTAGCGATGACATCAGACAGCCTAATGACTTTCAAATAGTCAAACCCCGGAACAAAGGAAGAAGGCAAAACAGTAGCCCCAAAGAAGAAAAAAATCGCAACCGCCAAATATAAGCACTCAAAATAAATTTAACTCGCTTACAACGCTAGGAGAAACCAGTGATAACAGAAATACAAAAAAGGAAAATGTATCGCCATTTATTCTGCACTTCATAGAAAATTACCCCCTACTTGAGCTACTGAACTCGGTAACAACCAAAAATGATTACTATTACCAAGTTTTGAAAGGAAATAAGTTCAAGCTACAATGAAATACAATAGAAAACTACAAGTCAAAAAGTTACTTGACAAAAATAAAGTCGTAAGATACACCTACACCCTTAAAGAAGGCAAAAATACCGTGTAGTATTACGTTACCTACACCATACTACAGATCACAAGGACATTAAAGATTCTCTAGAAGAATTGGGACACACAGTTGTTGCTGTAACAAATATACAAGCATGGATTAATAACAAAGCAATACCTAAGAACTTATTTTTCATTGATCTCTCACCCCAGACAAATAACATAGAAATATTTAAAATCACACGACTACTAAATGCGGTTGTTCAATTTGAAAACCCCACAAAAAGAAAAAATTAATACAATGCACTGGTTGCTGGTGCTATGAGCATACTAGGAAAAATTGTATGAGGTCCACTTCGTTGCTATAAGTGCGTTGAAAGTCATAACTACAAAACCTGTACTAAAAATAAAGGACAGAAAAAATCCAAAGTGCATCTTATGCGAGGGAGCGCATCCTGCAATTGCTAAAATTTACAGAGTATACCAAGAAATAATTAAAAGAATATTCCCATCGACAAATGGAACGGTTATCTAAGCACAAAAACAACAACCAAGACCCCAACAACAAATACAAGGTCAAGATAATGAACACACACATAAACCGCTTAACATGCAGAAAATCCTAAAAAATAACTAACAATGCATCAGAAACCAAGCTATTCTCTAACAACCCAACATTGTAGAACAAAACTTTGAGCCTAAATACATCTCGCAATCGGAGTATACGTCAAATCCAAATAATATAATTACATTTCTCCAAAATACGGTAACCAACCACCAGCAAACAATAAACCAGTTGTCTGCGGAAATTAAAATATCGAACGAGAAGATTGATAATCTTACCTCACTCCTGCTTCGAACAACAAATTATAATGCAAACGGCTTGGTTACACTCAAACAAGAAGTAGAAGCGTTTTTGATACACAATAAAATCGATATATTTCTTATAACAGAAACCCACTTTACACATAATACACACATGAAAATTCGTAATTACATAACTTATTTCACTGCATATCCAGATGCTGATAGATGGGCAAGAGGAGGAACAGCAATAGTTATTAAACAACATATCAAACATTATGAGTTGCCAAAGTTTGAAGAAGGCTATCTTCAAGCTACAAGCGTTGTCATTGAAGACTGGCAAGGTCCACTTACCATTTTATCGGAATATTGTCCACCAAATTATTGTCCAAACAAGGAAGGCATGGTAAATTCGCTCGGTGACAAATTCATGGCAGGAGGAGACTTTAATGCCAAGAATACAGCACGGGGCTCGCGCTTATCAGCACCTGGTAGAGGAATCTTACTTTACCAAATAATGCAAGAATTGCACCTTTCCCACCTATCATCATACAGACCCACGTACTAGCCCAGTGACCCAGACAAAATACCTGATTTGCTGGACTTCTTCGTTGCGAAAGGCATAGCTCCAGGTTACCTAGATATAGAATCCTGCTTAGATTTGAGCTCTGATCACACACCCGTGATAGCAACTATTAGCACCGTATTTATTCACACAGAAAGAAAACCAACGCTAACCAACAAAAGAACAGATTGGGAACTTTATAAACTTATCATTGAATAAAAAGCAAATCTAGAAATTCCGCTAAAAACAAAAGAGGTTGTAGAGCGAGCTGTAAACAACCTCACTAGATTACTCCAGGAAGCAGCATGGGAAGCCACCCCTGAAATTCCCAATAATAATAAAAGAAAAAATAACCAAAAAACGACGCCTTGGAAGAATATGGCAAAATACGAGGTACCCATCGGACAAAAGACGTTATGATGAAGCCGCACGTGAGCTAAAGAGGACAATCAAATCACTAAAAAACAATCCCTTCAAAGAATATCTGGAAAAGCTTACCAACACGGCCGATACTGATTACTCCTTATGGAAAGCTGTCAGTAACATAACAAAAGTCAAGAACCCTATACCTCCAATTCGCAAAGAAGATAGATCTTGGGCCCGTACGGATCTAAAAAAGGCTACTACCTTCGCCGAACATCTGGAGTAGGTATTTTAACCTCTTTCAGCTATCTTGAAGTACCACTACCAAAATTATTTACGGTGAAAGAAGTAGTAAATATGATAAAGCACAATTTGAACTCAAAGAAGGCCCCAGGGTACGACCTGATCACTGGGCGACTTATCCAAGAGCAAAGTAATAGTACTATTAACCATAATTTATAATGCAGTGCTCCGCGTTGGTCATTTCCCACCTCAGTGGAAAGTCTCGGAAATCATTCTCATCCACAAACCAGGAAAATTCATCAACGAAGCAAAATCCTATAGACCGATCAGCCTATTACCTGGCTTAAGCAAACTCATGGAAAAATCATTACTTACGAAACTAATGCAGGTAATAACCGAAAACCACCTTATCCCAGAACACCAGTTTGGTTTTCGGAAAACCACAGCACAATTGAGCAAGTCCATAGAGTAACCGAAATTATAAATCAAGCGTTTGAAGAAAAAAGTTATTGTGTAGCAGCCTTTCTCGACGTTAGCCAGGCGTTCGACCGTGTTTGGCACCAAGCACTACTATACAAACTCAAGAAAGCCTTACCACACACAATATACATTATTATAGAATTTTACCTCACAGAAAGATATTTGAGAGTAAAATAGGGGCAAGAAGTAACAGATCTGTATCCCATAAAAGCAGGCGTACCACAAGGCACCGTTCTTGGACCAATTTCATATGTGCTCTTTACGTCTGATTTACCCACAAACCCAAACATCTGCACAGCAACATTCGCGGATGATAAAGCTAGCTTAACAAAGCATCCAGACCCAATTATCGCAGCCAGGTTACTACAACAACACTTAAATGTAATAGCAAAATGGACGTTGCTATGGCGCATTAAAATAAATGAAAACAAGTCATTACAGGTCACATTTACCAAATGTAAAAGAGCTACCCCACAAGTTATGTTCAACGGTCAAAACTTGCCACAATCAGATAATGCCAAATACCTAGGGATGCACCTAGATAAAGGACTGACCTGGAAAACACATATCCTAAATAAACGAAAACAACTGGGTATAAAATTTACAAAGCACTACTGGTTGATGGAGCGCAAATCCAACTTATCACTCAAAAACAAGTTATTAATCTACAAAGTTTCCTATAAACCAATATGGACCTACGGCATAGAACTATAGGTGACAGCAGCAAATTCTAATATCGAAATCATGGAAAGATTTCAATCAAAAGTTCTGAGGACTATAACTAACGCACCCTGGTTTATACCAAACAGTCAATTCGTGACGATCTAAAAGTTCCCACAGTTAAAGAAGAAGTGAGCAAGTGTAGTGAGAAATATCTAAAAAAACAAAAAGTGCACCCGACTACTCTCGCGATAAATCTCTTAGACAATAGTGAAGCTCTCTTCTTCTTCTTGATGTTCCGTCTCCTAACGGAGGTTGGAGATCATCATGGCTATCTTCACTTTGTTTATAGCAATTCTGAAAAGTTTTGCTCTACATAGGCTTAAAAGACATAAAACTATAGACCTGCCAACGAGGTTCATGTAAACAGTATCACTAGTATCCCCAAACTAGCTGTGCCTATGGAGACCTAAAATAAAATGTAGAAATTACTGAGTTAGCTGTCACTGGATGGGGGTTCTCTTTATTATTCAATACCTGTACACACAACTCAAAATATTTACTTATAGTATTAATTGTATACTGATTGTAAATAGTAATAAACAATATATAAAAAAATGTATGTCAAAGTCAGAAAGCAGTGGCTTGGGGTGCAAGAGAAAGAGGCAGATGACTAAGAAAGAAATAAGTGGAAACAGTGTTATCAGTATAAAAGACCTAATAAAACGGAAAAGAGAAGTCCCGGAGGAATTTGAGAAAGGGGAATAAGAACAGAAGAAAACGTTCGCGAAAAGTGCGGGGACAACACGAACTCCACGAAATCAGCAAACTAAAGAAGGGGCAGACGAACGAAATTAAAAAAGAAGGATGGAAGTAATCTTGAAAAAGCTAGACGAGATAAAGGAGGAGATACATAAAGAAATCGATCTAAAAATAACCGATATGAAAACAGACTTTGCCGTGAAAGAAGAATTAAAGAAAGTAAAAGCTGAGTGAGAAGAAAAGGTTAAAACTTGACAAAAGGAAAAAGGATAGATGGAGAATTGGAGAACAAGCTAGAGAAAGAAGAAAGAGAAAAAAAATAACTTAGTAATTAAAGGGATAGATGAAGAACATTCGGGGAATCAAAAGTTAAAATAAAATGTTACCGATTATTTTCAAAATGAGAAAGAAGAAAATAAAAATGGTAGGAAAACAATAGTAGGATATCGTAAGCTGGAGGTAAATGGGAGCAAATACGAATGGTCGTAGGAAGGAGGAAGAAGTTTAATAAGAACAGACGTACCAAAAAACTAGTAGCAACAACCAGGCAAGCGGACATGAAAACGACCCAAGCATAGACAAGGACGAGTGTAGAAAACAAGAAAGATGGTATGAGTATTATCAGAATAAGAACGTGGAATGTCAGGAATATATATGAACCAGGAGCGATAAAAAATCTAACAGCAATTATGACAAAGTACAATTTGGACATAATGGCCGCACAGGAAACTAAATTAAGTAATAAGTGGGTAGGTACTACAGAGTAGGTTTTATAGTACACAAAAGGATGAAGAGTTTAGTAATAGCTTTTCAGAAGATTACAAATAGGATGTGCACAATAAGAATAAAGGGCAGGTACAGGAAAATAAGTATACTAAACGTGCATGCCCCAAGTCAAGAAAACATTGCGACACTAAAGACAATTTTTTGATGATAGGACAAATTATAGAAAAAATCCCAAGATACGATATCAAAATACTGAAAGGGCAATTAGGAAGAGAGAAAATATATAGAATGAGTAACGAAGCAAAAGTAAACATTTAGTAAATAATGACAATGGGAACAGGCTGGTTCAATTTGCAATGAAAGTGAATATGAAGATAATAAGCACTGCCTTTGACCATAAAGTGACATTGAAATTACCTGATGGCAGAACAAGGAACCAGATAGCCATGTGATAATTGAGAAGAACCATGCAATATCAGTGAATGATGTTAGAGGTTATGATGGACAGTCGCAAATTCAGACCATACAGTAGTAACAAAGTTAAGACAACAAATCCCTAACTAAACGAAAGGAAAGACAGAAAGATGAAAGAAATTTAAGGGGAATAAATTACAAAACACCATAGTGAACGCAAAATTTAAACAAGGTTTAGTAAAAGCATTGGAAAGTAATCCGCAAGCAAACACCACTTAGTAAGAATGGAATAGATGTGAGAAAATCATAAAAGGAAAAAGTTGAAAAAGGAAAAAAGAAAAGAGTGGTTTGACGAGGAATGCGGAAATATCCTAAAGCAAAAACGAAACAAGGCAAAGATGCAAAAAATGACACTATAGAAAATAGAAGCACATACGATAGAGCAAGAAGAAAAACAAACCAAATCTGCCAAAAAAAAAATATATGGAGAAACAGGTACGGACGTGGAACTCCGGTTCCACAGATATCCGGGGCTTCCATACGTAAAGAAAAATTTGCGGCCACTTCCGGTCAAACCAGTCTCGAAATTTTCCGATCAGGCTGATTTTGGCGTCTGGACTTGAATTATGGTCCTTAGTTGAATACTGAAAACGTTATTTCTCTATCTATCACAGATCAAAAATTATAAGACGTAACAGATGTCAGAAATGACAGAAATAGAAACTTGTCTCCGGCTTGAAGCTGCCTTGATCAAAAGTTGAAAAATAAAAGGATGGACAGACGGGCGACACTAATCTCTACATTAGGCTTCTCATTTTAATGTATAGAAGCCTAAAAGCTGCAGAAAATAGAGGACTATTATGTAATCAAAGAGATAAAGAATTTTACCAAGAGCAAAGAAAAACAAACAAGGTTATACAAGGAGTACGTACTATATGAAGAACAAAGAAGGACAATTAATTGGAGAGAGTGAAGGGAAACTAGACAGATGAGCTCAGAACTTTAAAGATTTAGTAGAGGAAGAACAAGAAAACGAAGAGGAAGAAGAAGATCCGCTGCTGCAAGCCAGAGTTGAAGAACCATCAGAAGAAGAAATAGTTGATGTAATATGGAAATTAATAAACAACAAAAGTCCAGGCGGCAATGGAATACTAGCAGAGTTTCTAAAGGGAAGGAGGAGGGGGACAAGTATACTAAAAGGGATTGCTCAGCTCCATATATAACAAAGGCGATAGGACTGTCTATGATAATTATCGTGGGATATCACTCTTAGATGTGGTCTACAAAGTAGTAGCAACAATAATTAGGAATCGACTGTATCAAATATAAGAAGAGAAACTAGGCGAATATCAAGGTGGCTTCAGAACAGGACGATCAACAATAGACCAAATTTTTGTTGTAAAGCAAATATTACATAACCCATGAACAAAATCTAGGTCCACATATGTTATTTATTTCTTTCAAGAAAGCATATAACTCCATAATAAGAAAGAAACTATATGAAGCCTTGGAAAAACTAAGAGTGCCTGGAAATTAATGAAGATAGAAATGACTTTACAAAACACTGCCTATAAAGTGACAATAAAATGAAGTTTATCCAAAGAATTTAAAGTGAAGATGCGGCTGAGACAGGGGGGCCCTTTGTCGACAATTCTATTCAATCTGATCCCAGAAATAATAAAGAAACGGACTAATATATAACAGGCAATGTATCGCTTAGGCAGATGACATAACGATGATAACGAGAAGAAGAAAAGAGCCGAAACAAATGTTTAATGCGTTAGAGCATAAAGCAACGCAATATGGACTGACTATAAATGAGGGTAAGACCAAGTACATGGAAATGAAAGCAGGACACATGCAAGAGGTAAATCATACCAAATAGAAGACAGCAGACAACAAAGAACACAACTTCAAGAAGGTAACACAGTTTTAATAAGAATGACAATAACGAACACTGGACAGGAAAAAATCAAAATAAAAAAAATTAGCAAAGGACCGTAGAGTAGTAGGAATCTTCAGAAGCCTATTAAAGTCTAAAAACTTATCTAGAAAAGCAAAAATAAGAATATACGAATCAACGATAAGACCGACTGTGTTATATGGGTGCAAAAACCTGGATTCTCAACAAACAAGATGAAGCGAGGCTAAATATATGAGAGAGGAAAATACTACGAAAAATATACGGAGGAAGAGTAGTAGAAGAAATGGGATCGGGAAGAACAAATCGAAAAATCATAGAAAACCAAATATTGGATAAAAAGCAAAAACAGAGGTTAAGGTGGTTAGGTCATATAATAAGGATGCCGGACAATATACTTGCCGAAAAAATACTTAAAGCAGATGAAGGGGGAAAACGGAGAAAAAGGCCAAGAAGAAGATGGTTGGCAGCAGTGAGAGAAGACCTGTTTTTGGTGGGAGTAGAGGAATGGTAAGAGAAGGCCAAGGACAGATTGAAGTGGAAAAGAATAAAAGGTTTTGAAGCCATGGGATCTACAAGACCTGTATTATATATATACTAAAAGTGTCATCACTAGGTCTATAGCATGCAAACACGGACAATCAAAACAAGTGACAAAAAGACTGGAAGTTACACAGCGAGCCATGTAAGGATTAATGTAAGGGATTACAATAACAGATAAAGAGAAACGAATAGATTCGCAATAAAACAAACGTGATAGATGTGGTCAAAAAAGTGACACAATGGAAATGAGACTTCGCCGCTCATGTTGTAAGAGCAAAAGATAACAGATGAAATACCAACATACCACAATGAAGCCCGTTATTGGGGAGGAGAGAGTCGCTGATTTACAGTGGTTTAAATTAATATAAAATAGAAATAGATGGAAAAAATAAGTCAGTTTCCCTTTTTATGTAATGGGAATATAATCCCTACCTCTTAGTATTTAGGTATTGTTGTATGCCAGGCCTTATTGCAGATTTCAAAATAAATCTTGTACCTTCTTCTCTCATATTTTTTAATCATTTCTGCCTCTGTCCCCTTGTGCCCTGTTCCTTTTCCGTTTTTCATTTTTTATAGCTTCGCACAGTTCTTCTACTGTTGATTATTTATTTCTGCAGTTCCTTTCATTAATTCACCTTCTTCCGCTTGGATTATTCCCTTCTCCATTGTCAGGACTTCTGAAAATATTCTTTTCATGTCCTTACATTTCAATTTCATCAGTTATATGATTACTATCTTTATTTTTAATTTAATTTAATGTGTGCTTTTTTCCCAGTCTGAAGTGTCTAAGTACACTGTAAAACAGTTTTGATTTCATTTACTATTAGTGGGAGGTGAAAGCGAAATATTTTGGAGAAATTGCGTACTACACTGATAAAGCTCCATGTTCAAATTGAAGCTTCACCGATGAAATCTAAGCAAACTTATAGAGCAAAAGATACTGATTAAAAGTGTCAATGGGCTCAACCTTGTACATCGTTCCTAGGCTGAGCTATAAATCTTAGAACTTGGACTACATGGTATACACAGATCTGGGCTCAGAGAAGGCGCTCAAGACTCAAACTAATACTAACTCATAATCCTCAACCTGTTAAACAGGTAGTTTGCGAGACACTAGAGCTCCTTGTAGTTTTTACTGTGCTGGAGTGTATGTTCACAGAAACCCGTGCTTTGCTATCTAAGTTCGAACTTTATCAAGCTGGTAAGCTCTAAAGCCGATACATACAAGTTTCTTGTCTATGCATGGTTCAAGTTTTTTGGGGGTTATTTTCCTTGTCTTTGCGCTCTAGCATTCTCTGGCCAATCTACCCATGTCCACCATCTGACTCGCTTAGTTCGTGAAAAGCATTAATGAAAGCAACAGTTATTTTAAAATTTAAGTCATATGAACTGAGGATACATTTGGAAACCTTAGTTTCAAATATTTCCACACCGCATTTCGACTACAAACCGTACTTTTGTTATCAAACGGCTTGTCTTAGCTGCACGTAGTGACAGCTGTGCAACAGCTTTGTCACGAAGTATTGGTATTTGCATGTGCATTCTTTGCTTTTTAAGGTCAGTTATGTTGCTTAGAAACCCATGATCAGCAAAGATGACAGATCCTCGCTCAAAAAATTTTCCAGAACCTTCTGCTACGGATTTAGAAAAAATCACTATCTCTTATTATAATAAGAATTCTAAACATCTATTATACATCCGTTAGCGGTTGTGGCAGCCGTTGACTTTAAAAATTGGGTTCCTTTGTAGCTGACAGTTTTTCTCTAGAATTCACAGTTACCACTGTTTTATTATTAAACACTTGCTTGCAGTACCAAACAATGTCTTTTGCAATTGATATGGTGTTCTGTTGAATGCAAAAAGCAGGCCAAGCATGTAACCCTGTGTCGTGGAACGAAAGGTAAAAGTCTAAATCGGGTTTTGTAATGTTTCTTAGCTGTCCATGTAGCGATATAAAACTGACTATACTAAGGATTGTCCAAAGCTAAAGTATATGATCACTAGCTTCTTCTACAAACTCAAAATTAATTGCACTACTAGTATTTTTCATGCAGCCTTCTAATAGCAAATCAAGCACATCCTCAATCTGGTGATCAGGAAAATCATTTCTCAGTTCTGGTTGTTTCCCAGTCCAGACAATTGTATGGTTTTTGTAATGTCTTGCACCACCTGAAATGAACATTCTCTTTTCATTCAGAATTCTCAAACGCCATTCTTTCGAAAAGCGAAGCGAATCGCGTTTACAATTAAAGATACAGTGTGATGTGTTCTTTATTTTTATTCAGGAAAAGCTACTTCACTTACAACCTTCTCTTCAGTCTTGGCTTTATCCAAAAAATTCATGGGTAACATATGTAATTATCTTCACATGGCAGTGGGTCCTCTATATTTGCTATAGTTCTTCGCCTTTCATAGTTCTCTAGCATTTTCTGCGAAATAGTTTCTTCTGCTTAGATCTTAAGGATTTCCTACTGCAAGTGCAGTATAGTGCCCCTGTAATGGTTTTTGGTTGATCCATGTTTTCTATGCTAATATAAATTAAATAGAATCAGTACAGAAGGATCTTAATAAAGAATCTCCAACAGCTCTACATATAGTGCAACAATCCTTATTTACTAAGCGTAAAGGAAAGACTAATGAATAGTTCTTCAAGCTAAGCAGTGAAGAAAGACAAAACCAGAAGAAAAAAGAACAACCAATAGGAATGTTTGAAAAATTACTAGCCCATCCCAATAGCCATCGTTGTATTATTCTTCAATATTCGATCACGTGATATAGGTACGTTTTTAGCAGACTTCATTTATTGGTTGTTAAATGATATGCGCTCATTGGCCTTAGATCTGAAACAACTAAAGGAAATCAGAGATCATAATGGTCTTTGTTACATATACGAAACCAAAAGCAGATTGTGAGGGGTTTAAGTTGGTTGGTCAAATCTGGGGATCAAAATCATGACCCAAGACTTGCTAGGCCATTTTACTTCTAAAAGGCAAATACCGCATTTTTTTGTTGCCTCAACTTTTAAACACCTTCTCTGGGTTAAGATCTGGGTATAGGATACCGTCCTAGTTTTAATGCTTATAGCTCAGCCCAGAAACAACCTACAAAGTTGAGCCCATTGGCACTTTCGACTAGTGTCTTATGTTCTATAAGTTAGCTTAAGTTTCATAGGTGAATACCCCAGATCCAGTACCCGTAGAGATTTGAACATCGTCCTTTATCATCCACCAATTTCGAATTAAAATTAATACTGTGCCAACACTCTGGGTTTTGAGGCAACCACCTTGTCACCTAGATATTAGCATTGGTATTGTGGATGACTGTCAAACATTTATAAGTAATTATCTAACAATTGTATTTTTATTTTTATATCTTGATCATTTTTTGTTTTACATTGATAAAATCGCACTTTTGTTCTGTTTCTGCATCATATTATGATCATAAGAAAATGAGAAATTAGTCTACTCAATTTGATTATCTTCTTCTCTCTTCCTCTTCCTTGTTTCTTGTATTAAATCAAGTCCAAATAAGACACAGTTGTGGGTAATTTTTCAGTTTACATTTTGGTTTCCTCTCCTTTTCTTCTTCCTATATTTTGCACAAAGTAATACAACAGCTCAACTTTCAAGTAAAACAACTATGAGCAATTGCGTTATCTTATACATTATAATAAAACTTTATTTCTCTCAAATATATTCCAATCTATTCTCTTTTGTGTCACATTCTATCATAACAAAAAGCTAAACTGATAGCTGTTGCAATTTGACCTCCATTTTTCCCCACTAGAGTACTAGAGGTCCCGTTGCAATTAATTCATTATAAGTAAATTCTTATTCTGTGCATCAAGTCTCTTTTCCATTACTAGTTTTGTGGAATTAGACAATAACATTTTCATCATTACAATAAATGAGGATTGTCTTGTCTCCTCAGCTTTTACTAACATTAGACTTTACAATATATCACACAAAAGAAAATAACAAAAAATTTAATGTTGTAACAGAATATAACAATAAAATCTACATTATATAATTACACTATACATATAATGAAATATACGTAACAAGAGGATCAGTTAAAATTGGCATAGAAAATTAAATAATCAAAACTTAGAGCCATAAAGAACACAAAATTTGCTGTAAATTAAATAAAATAAAAAAATATTGTATGTATTGAGTCAACTTATGATTAATTAAAAAACTACATAGGCAAAAAGGTTTATTTACATCACATTTACAAAATTAAAGCTAAACATTAATCCTATAATTCAGTTGAAATCTCAGGTTCACTGTACTTCCTGTGGCAAACGTGTTGCATTTTGTCATCTGAGATGATATATGGCCCCTTCCTGAAGGTCCCGTAGCCCTCAGAAGGCGAGCTCTCATGGTGCTCATTAGGTAACGATAAAGGATTAATATTGTTCTTATAATGAGAGTTTGAATAGGAGTTGCAATTATTCACATAGGTGGTATACGAGTCTGGAGGATCCAAAGTGTCCACGAGTGACATCACCTGCATGGGAGAGTGGCTGTTCTCGCTCATCTCTCTCGACTGCTGGTGTGACGTGTAAGGGTTGTTCACGTGGATTCGCAGGGGTTCAATGTAGTTCACCTTGATAGTCTGTATGCTGTTCTGGTTGAGGTCATTGTTGTAGCTGATGCTGGGTGACCCGCGCGATAACGTGGAAGAATCAGACGCGCAAGGCTTGCTGTATGGTTCTCTCCTCTTTTTGACCGAATGCGTGTAGTCCCTAGTGCCTCTTCTTTTCAATGTGAAGTCGCGTTCACCGTTTTTGGCTTTGCTATGCCACTGCACCCAGCTGTACCGCATTATTGGGTCGACCGGCCCCCACTTCCTCAACGGTTTTGTTACGGCAACAATTTTCTAGAAAAAGCAAATGTGTTACAATTATGCCTTAAGTATTTGTTATTTCGAATTACTTACATCATTAAATGTGTAATATTCATCCTGTTTGCACACCTGGAAGCATCCCATTACTAGTATGAAAACCAAAGAGACAAGAACGATAGCCCATCCCGTGCAGTACAACCATATTGGGTCTGTGACCCAAATTCCAGTTAAAGTGATGGTCGATAATGCCCAAATTAACAGTCCGATCAAAACAAACGGCACCAGCCACCATAAACCAATCCAGAGCTTCGACAAGCTCTTGCCCAGTATAAATTCAAAGTCAAGCTGGATTCTCTTCGATCCTGCAATTGTACAGCGTTAAACTTATTACTTTTGTGCAAACTCCTGGTTAAGTACCATAGAAAGTGATAAGAGCGAGCACTTCCAATACGGTGGAAATTAAAACCAGATTTCCGACCACGTAATGGTCTAGCAGATGAACGACCATGAAATCGGGAGCCAGCAGCATTGCTGCGCCGCAGACGAATCCAATGAAGCCTAGAACCAGCGTCGTTTGCCACCACGCCAACTTCTGCTGGATTTCTACCTTTATGGCCTTCAGGATGGTGTATAATAAAGTTACCTGAAATAAATGTTAATAAGACACTTCTCTCTTTTTCCATAAAATCATAAAATAACTTTTATTTCTTTTTGCACGTTTAATTGTGTGAGAAGACTCTGACACCTACTATAAAGAGAGTATAGATATTACTAGTATTTTTTGATGCTCAGTTATTAACGCAGAAATATAGCGATCTTTATTATTTAAAGGCCATTAACTCCTTCAAGTACGGGTCGGCACCAGGTGTCGACGGAATGCCACCCCAGTTCTTAAAAGACATGGTCTCCAAATCTGCAGGAGAAGCTGGAACTCGTGCTTTAGCCGCTATTACAAAGCTATGCAATTTCCTTGTATCCGGAAATATTAACCGCGAAAATGCACCAATTTTTTTCGTTTCCCTCTGCGCCCTGAAGAAAGATAAAGGTGTACGACCTATCGCTTGTGGGAGTGCCTTACGAAGACTTATTGGGAAAGTAACTTGCACAGAAATTCAGGGCAAAGCCTTCATATACTTGTCTCCACATCAGCTTGGAGTGGCTACTAAACGTGGATGTGAAAGCGCTGTACATACCGTCCGTATATACTTTAACGATTCCATCAATTTGAACAAAGTGGTGTTGAAGATCGATTTTGCGAACCCTTTCAACTCAATTGATTGCACCGAGATGCTTACTTGAATCAATGATAAATTCCCACAGATTTTTCTTTCTTGGCAGACGCATATAAAGAAAAATCCTATTTATTCTTCGGCGAAATCATTTCCTCAGAGATAGGTTGTCGACAAGGTGATAACCTCGGCCCGCTTTGATTCAGCGTGACGATACATCCGATTGTAGAATCCATGAAATCAGAACTTAATGTATGGTATTTGGATGATGCAACATTAGGAGGCACCCCCCATACTGTTCTTGAAGATTTCAAGAAGGTTATTAGAATGGCGAAGACAATAGGATTAAAAGTCAATACCGACAAATGTGAACTATACTTTCCCTCTGAGATTGTTGACCAACAGATTGTTAGAGAGTTTAATAATATATGTCCAGGAATCAAACTTCTTAACAAAGAAACAATGGAAATCCTTGGAAGCCCAATCTTCGATGAGGGAATATTTAATCGTTTCATTCAAAATTCGAACGAATAAATACTTTACTATCTCGGCTTGACAGTCTAAATACTCAAACTGCATACTTTTTGCTCAAGAACTACCTATTCATACCGAAAATGACGTATCTTCTACGAATTTGTCAACTGGAAATTTCTAATTTATTACTGGATATCGATGAGAGACTTAAAACCTACCTCCAATCCATCTTAAACATAGAACTCAATGAACAACAGTGGATACAGGCCACTCTTCCAATTTCAAAAGGAGTTTTAGGTATCAGGAAGCTATCTGATATCGGTTTACCTGCTTTCTTAAGTTCTATCAACGGTGCTGACAACATTGTATCTCGCCTTCTACCCAATACGGATAAAAATGTTGAGTCGCCCAAGAAACCGCAGAAGAAGCATGGAACACCTTTAATTCATCTTGACCTGACTGCAAAATCTATCAAAAACTTTGGGATGAAATTAATATTATGGAAATACTAAATTTTTCTGACAAGGATGTGGCTCGTTTCACTGCCCTCCAATGCAAAGAGTCCGGGTCTTGGCTTCCAAGACTTCAGATTTGCATAGCACTTCGACTAGGCTGCAGCTTAAAAGTCATAAATGTCATTGTAAGTTCTACAGTGAATGAAGACGGTACTCACGGGTCTTTGTTGCCCTATGAGTAAGGACCGGTTCTCACGACACTCAGACCTAAACCAAATAATCCATCGCGCCCTTACATCTGCACATGTAGCCGCTACACTCGAGCCAACTGGACTATCCCGTGACAATGGTAAACGCCCCGACGGAGTGACTATCATACATTGGAGTAAAGGTCAACGACTAGTTTGGGGCGTAGGATGCGTTGACGCACTTATCTTATTATCTACCAATTACTTCAAAATAGCCGGGTAGTGCAGCAGAAGTTGCACGTAAAAGAAACTTCATCTTCTTGGGACTTGCCTTTGAAACAACGGGACCTTGGTGCAATGAAAAAAAATTCGTGGATCAGATTGGTTCTCTCTTTATAACGGATTCTGGTGATTCAAAAGCTAAACATTACCTGTACCAAAGGATTTCAGTCGCAACTCATTTGTATTATAATTTTATTACAATTTATCATTTGCCACTGGTAAGAACGTTCCCTCCACCAATGGACCCAAAATTCAATATGGTACTTTAGAAATTAGATTAACCAACGAGCTTCAAAGAAACTCAAATAAATTATGAATTTTTAGGTGTGACGCTAGCTAATAACTTCTTTTAACTATATTTCATTATATCTTAAACTTCTTGTGGTGATCCATGCGAGTATCTACCCTATCCACTGCAAATTAAATAAAACACGAAACACGTTCTCTTTCAGGGGACTATCTTAAAGTGACAATAGTTGATTTTCGGTCATAAAACTCACGTTTTTCAGCAACAAAAATTGGTGCATGATTTTAGATTAATATCACATGCTCTTTAGGATTGGTTATCCTTTCTAGTCTACGAATTTCTTCGCTGTCGCATCGAAAACTCTGGAAAATGATAAAGTGGCCTCTTTCAGTTAAGATAACTTCTACCAACTAGATGTTGAGTGGTGTTTAGAAGAGTCATCTGCTAACGCTACGTATGATAAAAGAGATGAAGGATTGTAAATGACGATGTGGAGACTTTAGATAGTGGTAGAAGACAAATACCATATGATTGGAAGATTTATCAAACCGGTCTTCAGTTTAGATACAACAAGAACATACTTGAATATCAGGGTCCACTTTTAAGTTGATCTTCTAATGGAAAACATCTTTAATGTAAGCCTAATGACATAAACAACCCACTGTATCTAAAAAGTAGAAAATCGTACTCCTTGAAAGTTCTGATGGTATTTTTAGTTGTTTTTTTTGTGAAATTTTATCCACTCGCATAGTTTCGTTGACATGGCATATCTTGACCTTGCTTTATTTTAATATATAAGTTTCGAACAAAATCCCAGAACTTTAAAAAAGGAATAAACAAAGTTTATAAGTATAGGAACATTATGAAAAATCTTCAGAAAAATACAGTGTCACTAGCGCCTAAATGACTAGATGGTTACTTAAGGGCGCAACGTTTTAGAACGGCATCAACTTTAATCTAAATTGATAGAGATGGCAAACAGGCTTTGCTAATGCAAGACGTGATAACCTCAAAATATTTGGCTTCCACCATCCTTTGTTAAAGGTCCTCACATCCATGTCTAGTTGACTAGTCTGTCAAAACGAATTACTCGGGTTAATTTAAAATCTTCAAGTGCAAAACTAACCCTTAAATTAATCCATTGTTTCCCTCAACAACCTAACACCATCTTCGTGCACCCGACCGTTAGACTAGACAAGTCACTCATGAAGATGAATTTTTCTTTGGATCCAATCTGCTTCTATTAACCCAAAAGTTTCTTTACTTGAGAGAGGGTGCGACAAATTGCTTTAGTGTAAGAAGGATATGGGCTTTAGATATATTAAACTCTACTATTTACAAAATCTAAAAATGGCTTATTTTGAAAAATATGACTTTCGATGATTTTTCATTTTTTAATAGAAAATATGTTGGTTGACTAAACCTTGACAATATAATGGAAATTTCTGGTGAGAATAGTGAAGCAGAATTAGACTTTATCGTCTTCAATCAGTTAAGTGCCACCATAAACTGCAGCTTAATTGATGTAATTAACGGTCTTACGAGCATCGCTGTTATTAGCAAAAATTCTCTTCGTGCGAATAGCTTACGTTTCCAAAGGTATGTAACTGCAAGTGTCTGCACACAACCATAGTTCGTTAAAACCTTTAGTTTTGAAGAGAACTTCACTTTCTTTGAAATTTCCACAAGGAGCACCTAAAATTTCCATGCATAATTACTTTGTAACCATGAAAGCGTAAGGCTGAAATGTGTGAGCGGACCACTAACTTGAAGCAACTTTTACTAGTGGGGGAAAGGGTGGTACCATCCACCCTCAAGACATGCGACCAAGACTTCTGATTGAAATTAGGATAAAGAGAATTATTTCCACTCCCTACCTATCCCATTTTGGCGAAGACTTTGAAGAGGCTACATGGAAAAAAGACATTCTACTTTTGCAGTCTGATGACCAACAAAAACACAAAGATTGATTGTCGTTGCTTCCGTTGAAAAACTCCTACAAATTTTTATAATTACTTAACGAGAAAAAGCTGAACGAATTAATTTCATCAAATTAATGGACCCAAAAAGTGACTTTTTGCGTAGTAATTTGATATATTTTTAATTATCTCTTTTTGGCAAAAGAACTGTACCCGTCATGGGAAAACCACGGTTGCGTAATTTTGTTATTTGCTGAACTGGCCAACTTTGCTTTATTGCCTTGTAAAGCGAGTGACCTTGTTTTTCGTGATGCGTAATTTTATTTCAAAAATATAAAGGGTGGCCCAAATTAAATGATAAATTTAAACTTCATGTATTTCGTTTGTTTTGTATTCGACAACTCTGATAGTTTGATAGATATCACCTACCGTTATTAATATGGAACGTTAGATGAAAGAATAGCGAGTTATCAATGTTAAAATTGTTGATCGAAATAGTGCACCTAATAAATCAACTGTCCGAAGATTGATAGCAAAATTGGACATTTCTAGATGTGACCTTTTTGCATAAATTGTACTCTATAAAAGCTTGTTTTATGTAGTCTTGAGATCGGTTCAACAAATTCAAAAAATTCATACAATTTCTAAATGACTTGGTGTTTTTATCGTTTTTGGTATGTGTGGCATTGTGAATTCAATTTGTATTTCAATTACTAGACCATTCTCTTTGGCTCCTAAGATATTCTGCCAATAATTTATTCGCCCCACTATTAAAAATGGTTAAACTCACCATACTGATAAATCCAGAAAAGAGCAGCATCCCATACGCAACGATGGTCCAAATTTGCGCCTCCGAGCCTGGGTACGCCCTGCCGCTGTCGTAGATGAGGCTTATCAGGTTCAGTTCGGTCATGTTGCCCGTCCTCTTCGTCAGGTCCAACTCTCCCGACAGCATGAAGCACAATATCACAGAAATGAATCCGAAGATCAAATTCAGTGACGTGTATCCTATAGCAATCCTAGAACATTAACGGAAAACTTGCATTTACGTTCATGCGTCGTTATAATCAATGCTTACCAGAAAGCGTTGGATTTACTGAATATTATGCCGGCGTTCGTTACAAAAGAGCCAAACCCAATTCCGGTGGAGAAGAAGACTTGGATGGCCGCGTAGTACCAAACCTAAAATTCAGATTGTGTTTCGTCCAAATGGCAGGTGCGGTAACAAAAACTCACGCTTGCACTGCCCAATAGTGTCCAGTCCACGTTTTCGGCGAGCTTTTCAATGCCTTGGTATTTGCTCTCCATGTCCGCTGCCTTGACTATTAGGGCGATTAAGCAGCCCACGAGTGGGAGCAGTAGGATGGTTAGGGACTTCACGTAGGCCTTGGTTCTGCCTACTAGCCTGCAGCAGAAAAGTGTAGTCAACAACGATTATTTTTAGGCGAAAATGGAAACTCACAGTGCTACGATTAAAACCCATATCAGGAAAAGTAGTCCTGCGTACATTCCGTACCACTTCGGGTCGGAAAACGGGGATTCCAGGAAGGTTTTCCTGCAAAATTGCGTTCGTTAGAGCTAATGCGCATTATGTGGTAGTCGATGTGCTTACTGTAGACATTCTTGCCCGGGTATGCCTTCCGCTTTATAGCCGGACTGTAAAAAGACAGAAAGATTAGTTTAGATGGTTTATAGAAAAGTCACCCCGTAATTTCAGTTAATTCAAAGTGGACACCAAGTTTCCCTTTTTCGTAAAAGGTTAACTCTCCGATAGACATGGAGCGTTGGTTTCAAATTGGAACAAGCCAAAATCATTTTGATTGTGCAAATTCAAAACTATCACTTCAAATAAAAGTAGAAATAGTTCAGGCCATCTACTTCTAAAAATATATAAAGAGCCAGACCAGCAGTGCTGCGTAGTACTCGGCGTTTAATTATTCAGCATTCTGCGCTAGTATACACTTTACATATTACTTTATAACACAATTTTGCAAACGGCTGCTAGAAACGATTCATAATCGCGTTTTCTTCAAAACTCAATTAAATCCATCTCAGCGGTCTCGTTAATAAGCATAACAGTCTCTACGTACCCAGAAAGTTGCAGTATGTGTGGTTTAGTAACACTAGTTGAGCGACCTGCTTGCGCCTTAGTTTTTTGAAAATGATGACGAAAATAATGTAACTATAAAGTCCATAGATATGATGGATAACCTGCTTTTCCAAATTTCAAAGCTTCTAGACAAGAAAAAGTGTTTTAAATATATTCTTAGGTGATATTGGCACTCTCTTGGTCACTCGCACTCTTCCTTATTCACTTTCATTCTCTCTCCCGTTCTCTCTCTCACACACACGTACACTCGCAAATACTCAGTCACACAGCGTTTTGTATGCGTGTATACACACATGCGCACGTATGCGTACAACATAGTTTTTACAATCTGTTCTCTTTTCTTCCAATAGTTTATATATCTTATTCTAATTAATGTAATTTTTATTTATTCATTCATTTATTTGTTACCGCTATTCCTATTTTGCATATACAGCATGATTCATAATATATAACCTATATGAAACCTGTGATAGGTTCGGAAGCATAAGTTGTATAAAAAGTGCATAAGTCAAAGATACATACTTTTCTTACAAAATAAATTTAAAAATGTTCATAGAACTGTTTGAGGACTGCAGGCATTGAAGTACAACTCAGTCAAATTAAAGATTATCACCAACAGAAAAGTACAATTTTATTGGACTAACGTGTTACTGATCAACACAGAAACAATAAAGAGTTAGCTACTTTTGTCATGTAAGCTTCTCCTTTTTGGTTTTGTTTGCAGTTTGATGATTGATACGTGAGTAGTCTGACATACAAACATACAAACCAATATTTTTTCTGTCAAATTCAATTTCATTTTATCGACACAGTCTCCTTTTAAATCTATACGCTTTTTCTAGTGATGTACCAATCTCTTTAACCCGTCCAAATAGTAGTTGGCACCTTGCTCTGCAAAATAGGCGTCTACGGTTGCGATGACCTCCTCGTTTGATGAAAATCTCTGTCCTCCGAGCTAAACTTTGGGCTGGGGGCCAGATCTGGTGAATATGCTAGGTGGTCCAATCAATTCAAACTACAATTCGTGAATTTTGGCCACGACGACCGCCGATGCGTTGTCTTAATGAAAGAGCACATTCTTCCTTCCAAATGGGTCCATTTTTAGTAATTTCTGCCTTCAACTGACCCAACAACTGTGTGTAGTATAACCCCGTTATTGTTTTTCCCTTTTCTAAGTAGTCTATGAACAGAATTCCTTGACTATTTCAAAGAATAATCGACATCACCTTCTCGGCTAATGAAACCGTCTGCGCCTTTTTTGAAGTAAGTTCACCCTTTGCAGTCCACTGTTTCAACTATTTCTTCGTCTTAGGAGTGTAATTTTGCTGAAACCGTTTAAGCAGGGCTTTGGAAATGATCATTCGAATCAATTTTTGGTTTAAAGTGAGAAAGCGCAGGACCCCAGCTTTCTCATGCCCAATTCTTCAGTTCTACTATCGCTCTAACCTTGATTCGAGGATCGTCCAGTACCATTTGGTGAACTGTTTTGATGTTATCGGTAGAAGCCATTCCGAACGCTCATCATCAGCTAAGCTGATACGACCACACTTAAATTCAGCTGCCTATCTTTTTACGGTGGCAAATAATGGGACAGAGTCCCCGTAAACGGCGTCTGATTCGACTTTAATTTGCGTAGGCGTCTTGCCTTTCAAATGCAAGTAGTTAATTACGGCACGGTATTCGATTTTTCCATTTTTACAAAAGCACCGACATCGACTGATATCAACGACTGTCAAGAAACAACTGAGCGTCCAAAATGGCTGAAATACAGGTATCTTTCAAAGCATGCACGATTGTAGTAGCAGAATGGTTTTGGCGAGTAGAGCCATATTGATGTTGATGTTCAAAACTTTTCACACTGCCCACGTACAGTGATGAAAGTTAAAAATGGATGAGTTTCCGGTTAATGGACTGACCCGCATAGTATTTTTTTTTTTTTTTGAGAAACTCAGAGCACATAGACTATGTGTGAGACGGTTTACTACCCGACGACTTCCTAGGTCTGTACCTTTACGCAAATAGGTTGGTCGACAAGATCTGGCTTTGTGTTGCCTTGTTTCTCCAGATTATATCATGTAATTCTTTTATGTAAGTCCACTTGAATTAATTGATGTAAGCTGCTCCTAGGGATATTATAAAGTAATTGGGAATAAAAATGGTAAATATTGCCCAAATTGTTTCAAACATATTGGGAGTACCAAAGCACAAAAATCATGTCTACGCTGTGTACAGGCTTGTATAGACAATAAACATCACTATTTGAAACAGCGTACTAGATGAGTTTTGTGTACTGTATTTAATGAAAACTAACGTGGTTTTTGGGTCCATGTGAATGTATTGAATGTAAATATGACATTTTCAAGTCTCCATTAGACTTCGTAAAATACCTTTAAAATAATCTTTGGCGGCTATAAAGTCTGTCATACCATATGAATTGTCCTGTATGTTATAAATGTATCTTGTGCAGTCTAAGTGTATTCAACCTTTTCTTTTACTTTTACTTACTTATCAGATGTGTAAAAAAGTTAAATCTACCATAGAGTAGATTAAACCCAAAAATTAGGAGATCAAAAATCACATTTTTGACTTATTATTTTGCTAATAGTCATTCTGGATCTTTAGAGCCCTCTATAATAAAATGTAAGAGAATCAAAACAAAAATATTCATTCTATAGATTCACACGTTTTCCAAAGCCTTAATGATACAAAAACCCCGAAAAAACTCACTTAAAACTTCATAGAACTCGGTAAACCTTTAAAAACACAAAAATGGGTGTCTTAAAGTTTTATATGTTGCAACAAATTTAAATCGGTAGCAAGCAAGGGACTTTCCTCAACGTAAGGTCGGATTGCATAAAGGTAAAAGCAAAACAAAAAGATTAATTCTGTTTGAAAGAAAAATCGCTGGAATTTATTAACAATCGAATGAATAAGTCGCATGGAGAGATACAAAAAGGTACAAAAGAAAAAAATATTCATATTTATCCTTGATATAATGGTATAATTGAAACGAAATAAAAATTGGCAAAGAATTACCTTCTTTGCCCAAAAATTTCGTAGTAAAACTACAAAAGGTTAAGAAAACACACTACCATGTAATAAGATATACGATAAAAGTGTATCTTATTCTATCGAAGTTTTTATTTCATTTTTATGATTATTATCTGAATCATCATTGAGAAATTTCTTTCTGGAATTTGTCGAAAATCGGAAATTCAAAACCAATCTTCTAAGCCCAAAATCCCATAGATGTACCAAACTTTAACTCCAAAACTGGGGTACTGAAAAGGATATGCATAGTATAGTTTTGAAATTTCTAAAATAAAAAGCTACCAAAAAATGAAACTATTGAAGAAAATGATTTTTATTACAATCATTGAATTTTGAGTGTATCTCAGATTTTATTATATATTATGCAACACTTTCGTTATTAAATATTAAGTCACTATTATTTCGGTGTTTTGAACATCAAATAAAATATTCCTTATTTCAAATAGTTGCGAAGGCTTTCACGGTCGATGTTAAGATGCGTCATGTGGTTGGTCTCGGTTTATTAGCCCGTGGTCGGAGTTCGGAAACTTTGACGTTTCGTCCACAACTTCGGCGGACATCTCCAGAAGAAAATTTTCTAAAAAACCCAAGAACTAACCATACGATTCCTTATTTCAATTTGAAAATCACAGGCTTAAAAAACAAATAATTATTTACTACAATATACATCTGGATTTAGATAACTAAAATTATGACTCGGTAACTACGTTCCGTAACGTCAAATCTAAGGAGAGGGGGTCTGATATATTTCGGGGTGTTTCCAGCGATTCTAGAGAGAGCAAATTATTTTCCAAAGAGACCAAGATTCTAAGGAGAGCCGCATCCCCTGGATCTTCTCAGGGGAGCATGTGAGCAGAAGAAGAAATAGAAATGTATATTAAAGCATTGTAAGAATTGCAAAATTGGCACTCACTACCTCAATTGTTTTTTTACTTGCACTAAATTTCCTCAAACATTACTTGCATACCGCACCATCTCTTTAAATGATCATTACACCAGACTATCGCAATGTTGTCTAAAAGGTACATACGTAAAAGATTTAATTAGATATTAACTGCTCACAAGTTGAGATTGAAGGCTGATTTAGAAAAATACAAAAGATTGATTGATCTGTGAGTATCGTGATGCTTAAATCTGTTTGAGCTACTGTTTCTCATCTCTCAAGAAGGTTTAAGTTGTTTTACCTTTTTATGGCTATAAAATGAAATGATCCTGATTTAATTATTTCATTAAAAATATTTTTTATACACTTTAAAAGTGTAGTATTGTTTTTCGACAAGTATGGACAAGGTTTACATGCTACGTGACTCTTTCCAGTATGGATAGTTACTAAGTTATCATCATTAAGGACAAGTGTGATTGGTATCACCTCGATGCGTTGCGCCAGTCATAATTTAATTCTGATGTAAGATGGTATATTGGCTTTGCAGTAATGTATGTGACGACTTCACAAAGTATTTCGCTTCCACCGTCCACGGTATCAGTTGATTGAAAATCTTCACATCTCTGTCTAGCCAATAATTACTCCTTGCAAATGCAAATCATTGATAATGATTTTAAATCTTCAAATTATCAAATCGCTTCCAGCAACAGGTTTATAATACGCAAAGATGTTGACGTATGGTGTCTTTTTTGTGATTTTGATCGTTAACCTACAAAATCACTCGTAAGATACTCAAAAAGGTCACCAGTAGCTTTTCCTCACACTTGCTCTACCTTGACGCAATTATTTCTTCTCTGAAGAAGGATAAAACCATGTTAGTGCAAGAGAGATATAGCCCTTGCCCACAAACTTTTGGTGAAGCTCTCAACAGTAGTCTTCACTGCTCACAAAATATTATAAGTTAGTCAAATTGTCTTGTCTTTAGTGTTGTCCATTCCCTAACAGATTTTTAAAGAATTCTTAAGTATTTTATCTTCGTTCATTTTCCCAATATCAGCAAACTGAAGGACAGTTATTTTATGATAAGAACTTTGCCAATATTGAAAGGCACCGACAATGTGCGAGATAGACCACCAGTAAAAGCAATTTTTGCAATCCTATTTCCTAAACCTGGTCTTTTGGGATACGCGGTACTGGCTAGAATTTTTAAAGTTTGGGTAGCGTTTCAGAAAACAAAGCATTTTATAAACTTTGTGAATATCTACTTCACAATTGGTGATTTTCTAGAAATTACGTGGTAGATGAAAACATGTTTCATTCGCATCTAGTGAATATCTCTGGAGAATTCTTTTAAATAGTGATATGAGAAGTGTTGGCGAGTTAGTTAAGAAAATCTTAATCCAAAAGTGTCAGTAGTTTGGAATTAATTATGTGCTTCTGGTTGATGGAAAATTGTTCCATCAACTAAAAAGAATGCCGAGCAGAATTACTGCCGTTAGAGCTTTAGACACATTCTGTAGTATGCTGTTGCTTGATGTTAAGGTACTAAGGACCAAAGTTCACTTTATGGCTAAGAAGAACCATGTGACCCATCCCCATCACCAATTTTGACTTAGTCATCAAAAGCGTTCTCATTAGAAAGAAGAAAGATATTTATTACTTTTGGAGTTGAAAGAGCAGCTCTTAGAGAATAGGGTGAACAAAGGTGCGTACAAAGATTTGTTCACCATGGTAATAAACAAGAGCACAAAAAACTGACTACCAAAATCGAAACCATCGCCTAGAGGGTATGGAAAAGTAAGATTATAATTCTATCTGGAGACTAGCCAAAGTATTAGCAAGTAGCTTATATCTGAATCTACTCATTCAGGGAGAAAATGGCAATGTCTGTACCTCCATGAACAAACCTGCAGCTTTTGTATAAATTTCTGAAGCGTAGGTAGAAGAGAAGGCGGTTGGAAAACAAAGTTCGCCCAACTAAAAATTATTTTAAGCGTTTGCTTTGTAACATAAAATTTTCTTTTTTAAATAAGAGTATGATTGCATATTACTTTTATATATCATTACGAGATAACTAAATACCAACTAGAAAATTCACTAAAAGCCCTTCTTTATTTTTTACCCCTCAATTATCATATGTACCATTTCTTAATTAACAATATTAATCTTTGCTTTTTCATAATTTTGTTATATTTTTTCCAATTTTTGCGTATGCTTTACCGTTTATTTATTGCTGTTTTTTGCATAAAAATAGTGTTTTTTATGTCGTTCAAATATCTAAAAATTAAAACGTTCCAATTTTTTTAGTATTTATTTTTTGTTTCGCTAGCGTGGTTCCTTGGTTGAAGAACGGGCTGCGATGTTAACGAACCCGGGTTGATTCCCGGTGCTCTCTGATGCCTGGCGGGTGGCCTACTCAGTCACTAAAAATAATTGAGTACCTGCATTCACTCGAATAAGGCGATCGAATAAGGCGATCGTCTAAGCGCGGGGTGCTTGCCACATCGCCCCGCATCAGAGATGGTGCGCGACGACCGGAGCCTTAACCTCTCAGTTCGCAGGCCGTGCTCCCACGCGGGGCGTTATAGAGCCTTACCATTTTTTGTTTCTTCTTATATTTCTAACGTTCTCTTATACATTTTATTTTAGTTTGTTAATGTCCTGATTGCTCTTCTAATAAAACATAGGCTGTTCCATTCATATTTATATACTAAGTGGTCATGTAAAACTTTATTTTCTAGCATATGAAAATTTGTTTCAGCATTAGATATGTTCAAGTCTAATTTAAAATTTAAATTTAAGCACAATCTAGTACTAGGTAGTCGAGGTACTAGGTAATGTCGAACTTTTGATCACTCGTCTCAATGTTACAAAAAGACGTTTATCTGAGTTAAAATTTTGACCGCAATTTCATAATTGGTTAAGTATTCCTCATTTTCCCGAACTTTTGTCTATATCATCATTTCTTTCTTTCTTACATAATATATCAGAGCACTTTTTCAATTCAAAAAGGATCACTTGCATGAGCAGTGAAAAAAAAATGAATCAGATGTTAAACTATCAAAATTTCAGAGAAAAAATTTTGATTTAGAAAGTAAGGTCTGCAGGCGGCCGACTCCTGCCATCGATTAAGACAAATTAGGGGCAGATGTTGGGAAAGTTAAAACTTCATAGATGGATTGCATACAAATTGACAGAATGCTACAAGACGCTCAGATTACACGTCGCCTTGCATGTAATTTTTTGAACCGATTGTGAATGCGACGGAAAGTGGATTCTGTGCGGTAATCGTAAACAAAGTGGACTGCAAAAAAAACAAGGTAAAAGAGCAACTCTTCATATTATGATAATCTTACGGTAATGGTAACTGTATGAAGGTTTAGTGAAGACATCATCCATTGTTTTTTCTTACAACCTAATAAAATTATCAAAACACAATCCCGTTACAGAGAATTGGACAGTGTGCATGAGAAATTGTGTTTAAAACGGCCATCTTTGGTCAACAGTCAACAACCCTGAGAAAATTAATGGAGTCTTCCTCCTTATCAATAGATTTTTATTTTTTCCCTCTATAAACAACTATAATGATAGCACATAAAATACCCTGGCCGCCGGTTCCCTCAGGAAAAAAACAAAAGGAAGTCAAATTTGACGTGAAATCCGAATCCGCGATCAGAAATTCAAGAAAAACAGTGCAAGTGGCCTAAAAAATAGCCCCTTTAAAAATCATTATGCGTGACAGATGTTGGAAATGACAGAAAAACGGACCCAAGAACCAGCGCACAAAGCGCTCTTTCCTGTAGTGCCCAATTGGTCGAGTTGGTAGCGAGTTTGGTTCGAGATGTGAGGTTTGTGCGTTCAATCTCTTTGGTGGTTGCCGTCTTTTTGCAGTCTTTTGCAACATTGGCTACATTTAAGGGGGAGAAGGTAGGGTCTGTACTTCTTACAAGGCGCGTAGGGCCTCAACACACACCGCTCGAAAGCTTTACCATCTCATACATAAAAGTATATTTTAACAAGGCCGCGAAGCGGCCTTTATTGTATATCTATCTGTAACCATATAATTCTATGATTTAATCATATGTCTATGAGTGACTTATTGTGGAAATATTCAGTAATGTTAGTGCAAGAACTATTTACTCTAAAAATTTCTGAAACTAGTTATGATGACATTTTCGATCATATATTCACTACTCCACTAATCATCGTTGATCATTTATAATGAATGATTTTATGTTGTTATATTTTGAGGCCATTTACGCTCGAAACGTCTCTGTTGTGAATCTCTGGTTAACGACTTTATTAACAAATGGAAATTTGCTATCATTGTGTAGAGTTTGTTTCGATTCATTCCAGAGGGTATCAGCAATTGTTCTATGGACTAGAATTTATAAATAATATTGAAATTAGATGTGTATGAACATCTCCATACTTCTATCCCATAAGTCTATATTGGCTTGATGGTTACTTTGTAGATCATAACTTTAGTTTCTCACAATAATGGTAATTTCCCCTCTATAAGCCATATTTTAATTATAAAAATCTCCATTTTCTCTTTTTTGAATTGTATTTTCCACATTTGAAGACTCTGTTAGCAATAAAATAGAAAATAATTTTTGTGCTAACTGAGCGTCAATTTTTTTTAAATATTATCTTATATTTTTAGTCTACGTATTTGGTACTTCATATAATACTACTAGATAACTCAATTGTGTAGAAACCTAAAGCTTTTAGGTCTACTGTGTTATACCAATTCATTTAATTTACATTTTAAATCTTTCTTCTTGCGTATTTTATTTTGGTTTATGCTTATAGTAGTAGCCACAACTATGATTTTTTCTAGTTTAATTTGATTTTCAATTATGTAATTATTTCGTTTTTAATTTCTTTACTTTCTCATTCTTTTATAACTATCTTTAAGTTATAGTTCTTCTTACTTTTTATTAAACCAACTATTTTTATAGAATGATCAAAATGAAACTTTGGGATATTCTTCTTGAATAAAACTAGTACTAAACAATCTGAATATAAAATATAGACTTAGCAGTTATGTCTGAAATGTGCTATTCTATTAGCAAAATTTTCTGACAATATGTTTTCTCATAAATGCGGCTCTATTCCAGCAATTACACGTAGCGGGTTTGTCGACGTAAACCCTTTCGATCAAATAGTCACAAAGAAAAAATCTAATGGGGTTAGATCACAAGACCGTGGTCGCCAATCGATGTCATCCCCATGAGAGATCACACAATCAGAAATATTAATTTGAACTAAAGTGAGAGTTGCAAGGACTGTGCGACACGTGACTTCATCTTGTTGAAACCACGCGTCATAAAAATAATCACCTGACAGTTCTCAATAGCATATACCATTGGCAGTAGCATCGTTGTCATCTTCAACTTAAAAAAGTACGGACCAATGATACTTCCAGACCACAAATGCACACCAAACAGTGATTTTTCTAGATGCATTGGTTTTTTTTTTGAATAGCACTTGTATTTTCACTACTCCAATTGGAATATTTTTGATGATTACAAACCCATTTAAAGAAAAATGGGCGTTTTCGATTAATATGAGTTTTTTTGTCAAAAATCAGAATCAACTGCCAAATGTGCGTCGTTTCTGGCGGTCCTTGATGGACTTTGCCATGTATTAAGATGCCAACCATACAAACGCAAACTGCGCGCATTTCATTCAAATCCTAGTTTAATTTGGATCGCTCTATACTTCTTCCTCTATTATAAAGTCATGCTTGAATGACTCATAGATGCGGAGCTCCGTTTCGCCTAATATTTAAATTACAATTTTATTTCGCATTCAAATGAGTGTGGTAACGTTTCTTGCACTAACCGTTCGTGGCATTAAAATTATAATTCCTAATTATCATAATTTTAATAAGCAAAAAATTTAAAAACAATCATCACACCAACATAAACCCCCGCTATTGTCTGCTTTTCGAAAGCTGCCGAAGTGACCGCTGAAAATCGGCAACGCAAAAAGCCCAACAATTGCTCATTAGAAAACGCCGTCATACCTTGCTGTTATCTTCCGCCGAGCATGGTGAATTAACTCTAATAAACTGGCCGTGGTGCAGAAGAAAGGTATCGGCAAGCACGGTGGAAATACATAAATTGCGATTTATTACGGAGAAATTGCTCGTTGGACAAGAACAAGAAAGCGATAGCATCGCTGGATGGTGGAAGCATTAATTAATTGGGCTTCAGACGCGCACTTGGAAAAATTCGCTCGATTATTTTTCTGAAGTAAAATAGCGCAATGGAAAATGACCGTGGCGAGCGAAACGAATGCTCCGCAAATGCGGATGCAACACAGAACAATTCGGTTACCTCACACAAACGACTTAATCATCATCATCCTTTGTTCGCTTCTCGCCATACCTTCTTTTAATTAACGTTTACATTCCGCCGCCGCTTCCGCTTGCTTACGTAAAGCTGCTCGTCGGGTTATCAGTTGCGTAAATTCCACAATCAATTGGCGATGTCAGTTGCAGTATCTTTATTAAATATATCAGTTGTGTTGTCTATACATATATGGGTTACTTTAATTACAAACCGTCATATACTCATAGAAAAGCGCTAACTGTCAGCTTTACAACATATTACAACAGGCGCCTATCTTACCGACATAACCTAAAAATCAGCGGTAAAAGCAACAAATAATAGGTGTATAAATAAGTTCTCAGCTTTAGATTTCACAGGACGTAAATCACCGTTTACGTGTAACGTATTAGTCCGCCCTCTTGCGGTTTTAAAGCAATGACATTTGGTCTTTCGAAACATCATGCGATTTGGCGTTTGATGCACATAACTTCAATAATCAGCTGTGTTCACGATGGCAATCACAAAAGAGCATATTGGATTTTCTATCCACTTCGCGTTTCATCTTAAGAAAAACGCTGCTGAAGCCACCGAAATGATTTGTGCTGCATATGGTGAGAATGCTGTAAGTCATGAAAACGTGCAAAAAGTGGTACCAAAGATTTCGCGGGGGAGAGTTTAGTCTTGAAGATCAACCGCGCGCTGGACGCCCTCAAACATTTGACACAGATGAGCTGCAGACGCGTTAGGCTGGGAACTTCTCCCACATGCGGCGTATAGCCCAGACATGGCCCTTCCGATTATCATTTATTCCGGTCGTTACAGCATAACTTGGCTGATACGCACTTCAAAACAGAAGAAGAAGTCCGAAAATGCATCGATAACATTATCGTCTCGAAACCGGTGAGCTTCTATCACCAGTAAATTTGCAAGCTACCCGAAAGATGGCAAAAGGTCATCGATGTCAACGGAGAATACTTTGATACTTAAGCTTTTTTTGTTTGTTTTTAAATAAAACTTTAATTTTGCAGAAAAGAGCTGAGAACCTATTTATACATCTATTAACATTGGAACATTGCCGCCTTTTTGTATGTCAACCGCGGTTGCGAAAAGTGACTCCAATGGTTTAAGAGCAGAAACGTTGACCTATATGATACCGAATGTCTTAGAAAGCCAAAAAAAGTTGAAGATGAGGAACTGAAACAACATTTGAAAATTCGGAATAACACATCAAGTCATTTCTAAGTGTTTACATAAGCTCGAGAGGATTGAAAAGAACGTTGGGTTTCTTGAGAACAAAAGTAGATGTTATGATATTGCTAATGATCCCCGGGTTGGGTTGTAAGAGTTTATCACAACTTTGGCTGATACCCACTTCATGCAGGTTATTAAGCTTATCAACTCCAAAGTGTCTTCTTTTTTTTCAAAAGTAAACTTTGGAAGTTTCTTGAAAGATAGCGCAAATGCATAAACAGCGAAGGCGATTATTTCAAGAACTAGGCAATAATAAAAAAATCAGAATTAGTGGGCAAAATTTTGATAACAAATCACCAAAAAAGGTAGTTGTTAACGTATATGTGTAAACAATTAGGAAAAAATATTAAAGTAGCAAAAAATTTGTGAAAGAATGTTATATTTCGATTACGTAGTTTTAAAGAAATAATAGATGAACATTACTCTACGATGATTGATCAAAGCATCATTTAAATGTCATCACATTTATACCAAGTGTATCCATAGCAAAGGAAGTAATAAAGGCGTCTACTTTGTTACATTTTTATCTATCCTAGTAATCTTCCTGTAGTCATCCCAAACAAAATTTCAAAACCTTTTCAAATCTACAATACAAGATCATCAGTCTCATCAAAAATACTATTGTCCATAAAAATTGCTTTCAACATAATAAGTACAAAAAACGTGGTAGAAGTGCAAAGACGATTTAGAAGACAATTTCAAACTGATCCGCCCATTAAATTTACCAGACAAATTAGAGGTAAGTTTGAAGCAGATGGAAATATTCCGAATATGCATAGACAACATTATGGAAGACCGAGAACATCGACTACCGCTGCCGTAGAAGAAAGGAAAGGAAACTTATCTTCAACGTTCAAGAACATCTGTTGGGCGGGCTTCTTATCTTGTAAATTAGGATTGTCAAACGATAGTGTCTTGCATTTTTCAGCCCTTCCTGTTGAAAAGTTACATATCAAGATTAGTACACGCTCTCATTAAGATGATCGAGATAAGATAACGGAGTTGTGTGAGTTGCTAAATATGAAGAAAAGCTAATTTGGAGCAATCAGACCACTTCAAAAATTATATGGTACAGTTAACCGCTACAATTGTACTTATTGGGCACGTAAAAATCCGTACATTAAGGAAGAACATAGTATGAATTTATCAGGAGTGATGGTGTGGTGCGGCTTGTTAGCACATGGATTAATTGGCCCTTCTTTTTTGCATGAAGATTTTCATGATAAGGGCATATGTTTCCAACAAAATAGGGTGCTTTCACATTACCATCGTAATGCAACGGGCTATTTTAATAAAAACCTGCCAAATAGATGGATCCAGCGAAAAAGTGCGCGTTCACCAGACCTCACACCGTTAGATGTTTTGGGGGATTTCTGAAGAGTAAAGTTTATGTCAAAAATCCCAAAAACATTGATGAATTAAGAATAGCGATTGAAAGGGAATGTGCCCAAATTAAAAAAAAATTCGATTTCGTTGCCAGCAATGTCTAGATCAAAATGGTCATCAATTTGTAAACTCGCATTAAGTAAAAATAATACATTTATGTAATTTACTGTGAACGTTGAAAGGGAATTGAATACTAATAAATACAAATGTTATAATCATTCAAATTATGGATAATTTTTTCGACCTCTTGTTCTATGAGAAACTAAAAAGTTAACTACACAAAACTTTACAAAAGAAACCATTGTTGATTATAAGACCTATGTTACTATATAAATGGGGCTAATGTGACACTTTTTCATTTAAGCTTTTTCCTTTAAACCATTACAGGAGCTTAGCCATTATATTTTAATCGTCTCTGATGCTGAAAGAATATAATAGACTATAATGGTGGATACATAAATTAAATTTACGCAACTGTGAAACAACCTATGCATTTAAAATATAAGAAATTTCAGTCTCCTTTTGAGTTTCATTTGATCATTCATGATATCGTATTAAATCTTAAGAGAACGTTGTGGGAACATACTTCATCGGTCAAAGCTTCATCGTTACAAGACAATGACAATTCAGCGAGTATTTTTTGAAAGCGTGCTGTTATTAACAACTCCAATAAAAGAAATATCCCAGGATGACCTTATACGTCATATAGTGCAGAGAACGCTGAACGTGTGGCGATTCAATAAAGTCCCAAGACGTATATTCATCAAGTAGTTCAACAAGTAAACATGATCTGGATTTAGTTGGCACTGAATTCTTGCTAGACAAACGCGTAAACATCATGAGTACCGCGCACGCGTCGCGCTACGAGGCTGTCTTCCTCTGTACCCAGCTGAAAAATACAAAAATGTCTCATGCAACGCCTACTAAGTACATGAACAAGTCAAAAACATTCGTCACCGAATGGGCGCAGCAATATAAAGAGACAAAAACGATTGATAACTTGCCGGAACGTGGTTCAATAGGCAAAAGTGTCCCCTAAAGACTTAACATTGAGTCAAGGAGCAGCAAAATAGAAATAGAAAGGTATAGATATATCGTATGCAGCTATCCGAACCCATTTCCGTGCAAATGATATCAAATGTCGTAGTTCAGTGAAGAAACCTTTGTTAGGTGAAAATCATGTGACGAAGCGACTCGCTTGGGCAAAGCACAATATCGACCGAGTTTGTAGCAACGTAATTTTTACAGGCAAAGTTTCTATCTGAGGATATGTTATCGTCCCACGAGCCTGGTCAACCTTAACTAACAAGTTGGTACAGACCGTTAAACACCCAGTAAAAGTGCATCTGTGGGGCTACTTCTCAATACTGAGTTTTAGAATGTTGGATGTGTTTACGTACAACATAAACTTCCGAGATTTATAAGAAATATCTATTATCGACTGCCGAACGTTGGTTCATCAAGAAAAACCAGATCTTGCAGGAGGACAACGACATCGCAGCAAGTTTTGTATCAAGTAGAAAGGGTGGTCTGGCATCGTTACACTTCTAAATTCGATTGAGAATGTGAATACATCAAGCCAAGCTTTGTGGATGAAAATTGTTCACTGTGAAGTAGTTAAAACGAGAACTTTGTCGCATTTGGAAGATCTTTGCCGGTTGAAACACGCCATCAATTTGGTCGAAATCATGCCTCAAAGATACCAGGCAATTATCGACACCGATGGTGATTGGACACATTATTGATACAATAGCATCTTTGTTCTAATGGAGTACAACGTACCCATGTGTTTGAAAATGTTTTTAAACAATTTTTTCTCCACATTAACCCGAACACGCTCTTACCTAACTTGCTGAAGGTGCAATTGGTGCAGAAAACGCTCCCGGTAGATACAATTCACAAAGTGATGTTTAGTAAATGGTTGGTCAGTTGGTCATTTAAAATGCGCCTCATCGTTATAGACAAAATGATATCAATACAGTTAATTTAACTAGCAAATGATGAAGTAAGAGTAGCCATGTTGGTCACTGATGTGCAAAGAAAATATTCATTAAAAATTGTGGATATATTCAAAATTATATTTTCTTGCAGAATCTTCACACAAAATTGTTAAACATTGGTGTCGGTTCTACAGGAGCTCTCTTCGTTTAGATTTTTAAATATTGTTTATAAAATCTTACATTTAATTTATTCAAAATCTACAATCTTTTCCATATTTCCTTTTTTTATCCATATCGCGTTTTAATTGTTACCTTTATTAATCTTCATTTAAAGATAGATGCTAAAGAATTTTTGATTTTTTCTACTCTTAATGGTTTTAATAAATATTCACTCCTCGTTTTTAGACTTCAATGGTTATTATGACCCTTAATAAAATGTAAAAATTGCACTACTTTAAAATATTGTAATAACGTAATTTTAAACTTCCCCATTTATTTGTACAAAATGGGTTTCTGTACACTTTATACTAATTAGATTTACCATAAATACTATCATAAATTTTGGCGCTACCTATATATGTCGCGATTCATTTCGATCGTACCTTATGATGGAAAAAGTTTAGTTGTATGATTGATAAACAAGTTTTAGAACTCGTTGGGTCATTTCATAAAATAAGAAAGAGAGCTGACAAAAATGCATGGATTGAATACGGTCAATAAGCATTCTAGGCAGACAATGCTTACAAATAATAGTAATGGTGCAAGCGAACATATTTGAAATGTAAAAATTCACATATTAAAAAATCATCTAAGGCATAAAGCTTAAAAACTTGCAAACATCCCTTTCTTGGAGAAGACTCATCATAACAATCGTTAATGGAGGTTCAAAATAAGGAAACTGCGAAAGTCCACTCAAAATTGTTACTTCGCCCTAATCCCAAGATGAATTTATGTTAAAAACTTAGCTGTAGTGTACCGGGAGATAAAAATCTCGCCTTTTTGCGGTTAAAATTCTCAGTAAAATTCAGCACCCGCTCATAAGACTAACATTATCCAACATTTTTAGGCTTCTATACCTAAAAGGGAAGCCTTATGAAATCGGTGCGGACGTCCGTCCGATCGTCCGTCTGTTCGTCGCGACTCTCAACTCGAGAACTACTGAACCTAAAGACATATGGGGGAGGGGGGGGACGTAATAATTCGAAAACCCATGGCCTACCGGGTTCACATCCGCGAGCTGGCCTAGGTGGGATGTCCTACAACAATGCAACAAGGGTTTTTAGTGCACCCAGCTTCCAACATGTCATTCCTTATAACTTTCGATCAAAGCAGCTTCCAAGTTGGAGATTATTTTTTATTTGTCATTTCTGACATCTGTCATCCCTTATAATTTTTGATCTGATAGATAGAGACATAACGTTTTCACTATTGAACTAAGTCAAGTCTAGACGCCACAAATCAGCCTGATCTGAAAAATCTTGAGGCCGGTTTGACCGGAAGTGGCCGCAAATTTTTGTTTATGTATAGAAGCCCCGGAAATATGTGGAGCCGGAGTTCCACGTCCGTACTTGTTTCCTTCCGACTGAGAAACTGGAAGTGCGGTAAGTTCTTTACTCTGAACTACTAATTGTGAAGTCTCTCCAGTGTGGTCCATTTGAATGGTTCTCTTCTAAAATCAATAGTAGCAGTTTAGAGTACATCGAGATTCATATTATTCTCATAGTTAAATTATAGAAATAAACAATTTACTTATTGGCAAATTATTGGAAAAAAATGTTAAACTTCCACAGTTTCATAATTCGTGATACATATTGCTTGATGGTGTTACCGGTCCAACAAAAATTAAGTGCAAGTACGACTTTCCTTGTCATTTACTAATATTTGTTTAATTGACCTACATACAGAATATTTAAAATATGTGTTTAATAATTCCCTAATGGTATCATTTTTGATAAAGTGCCACATCTGTTTGGAAGTTGAATAATTAGACCTCAAATGCTTAAATGATGATTCGGGAAAGTTGTGCAATGATTAAATTCAAGTATTCAACAATATAAGTATAGGAACAAGCTGATTTAGTATTAGTTAATAATAGACCGTACAGCTACAAAGAACATGGTAGTTAAATAAAACCTACAGAGTACATCCAAATAATCTGTATGCTGAATGTGATGTATCAGAATTGCCTCCTCAAAGGTAAGTTTTTTCCGCCGCATATAAACACAATGAGAGCAAAACCGTCTTCCTGGCTCCATTGTATTATTGTTAAACGAAGCACATTGAACAACGTCGCTTGTTAGCAAACATGGAGGTTATCATTATGAAGCTATAGCGCTAATGAAGCGTGTGCTGTTATTCTATTTCCAAGTGCCCAGGATAAATCTACTAGATAAATTTATACTCTGATATGTGACCTGACAGCACAACGCCTGAGACTATTGCTCTAGTATGCACGCTCTAGGACGTCGACCAACGTTTAAGTGTTAGTGAAGTGTGGATACAAATAAACGCAATTAACCACACCACAGTAGAGTTGGTCGAAATTCGACTGAAATGTTTTTGTAAAGTATCACAACTTCTCATCGATGACCATAAAAGACAACGTTTTGACGTAGCTCTTGACTTCTTAACGTTGGGAATATAAAAGACTGGCTTTAATTGAAGGACTGTGGCAGGAAAACAGATTATGGCGAGGTGTCTACCACATGAATCCGCACCGAAAAAAAAGACAGAAACTAGCAACCATCTTTTGAGATTGTCGCGCTGTTCTTCTGATTTGCTGCATGATCGGGCACGTACAGACAAATACCGAAAGATATTTAAGCTGCTATTCGTAGGATATTACAGAGCCAAAAAAATTCTCCTTATCCACATTCAGTTTGAAAAATGCAGCAATTTTTTTAGTCTTTCGGAATGACACACTCCATATTCACTGGACTTGGCACCGAACAACTTTCACCTATTCCTGTAGTTAAACAAACATTTGGGCGGTCGCAAGTTTAATAATAACGACAAAATGAAGCACGAAATGTTTTATCTTTTTTTGTATTCAAAGTACCGAGCTTTTTGGCAGTGGCTTAAAAAATTGTTTAACGTTACAATAAATGTTTAAAGTTAATTAGAATGCAGAAAAAATTTAAAAAAATCTCTCAAAACAAGCTATTCTGAAAGCTGTTGTTCATTTTCTTTACAAGCGCCTAAAAAATAATAAAACTTATATATAGGAGGCTTCATATCTCTTGGAATGTTTTCTAATTAATTTTCTGGGGTGGATTTAATCCCCGTTTTCCGCTTCCTCATGATTTCGTGTGCATTCCAATTTTCTATTCCCAACTCCGTAAATTTTTCATAACTTGGTGTTGTCTTCTTACTTTTGGCCTTTCTTTCTTTCTTTCTTTCTTCCTTGTTTCCATTGGTTGCCAATTTGTTACCTTCTTCGCCATTCTCTCCTCTTCAATACTCATCATATGTTATTTAAGTCATTTAATTCTCTGTATTCTAATATTCCTCACAATGTATTTTCTTTTCAAGTCATGTAGTAACTTGTAGTTTATTTTGAATCTCTTTAATTTTTTTTATTCTGTCTTGATTAGATCATATATTGATCTTAATATCTTGCGCTCTCCAGCTATTAGACTTTCTTCTTTTCTTGTTAAATTTAGTATGTCTGCTGCATAAAGTTATTGCCGGTTTTATTAGTGCTTTATTTTTTCAGCGCATGTCTATTTGGATAGTATGCCTTATTGCCTGCTTGTATTCTTCTTTTATACCTAATTCGCAGTTGTTCTTGTTGTTTATTAGTACTCTTAAGTATTTGAAGGTGTCTATCTCTTCAAATATACGTTTTTCTATTTTTTATGTATTTCATGTACTCTATTTTAGTAGTTTCAATTCTAACCAATATTTTAAATGATTGCTTTTCTAACTCTTAAAAAACCACCTGCGGCTCTTTTTGACTTTTTACTATTATAATTATATTAACAACATACGCTATTAGTTGTTGTCCTTTATTTATTATAGTCTCATCTGCATATTGACTAGCTTTTGAGATAACCGTCGTTGCGGCATCAGCAGGTCTTCGAAGGACAAGAACAATGATATTGCAATTTTTAAGAACCACAAGATAAAACTATCTTTGCTGTGGTAAGCTTTCTCTTTTAATATGCGTGGGTGGGTCAAATATAAATTAGAATTTTTAATTTATCAACACAAACATACAAAATTATTTTTCTACATAACTTCCTGATTTAGAAAGATATTTTCCCAACGCCTACGAATTCTCTGATCTTGCGATTGTAAATGAAGGTGATAGTGATATCAGCGATTCGCGTGCGGTACATCTCTGTCCTCTAAATATTTCTTTGGTAATTGCAAGGCGATAAGTAGAAATGAGCAAGGTTTTACAGTGTAATCCAGAACAAATCCTCAATTTTTTTGGAGTTTGGACAGGTGTATGAAACCGGAGAGACCCATCTTGTCTATAAAATCTTACATTTAATTTCTTCAAAATCTACAATCTTTTCCATATTTTCTTTTTTTATCCATATCGCGTTTTAATTGTTACCTTTATTAATCTTCATTTAAAGATAGATGCTAGAGAATTTTAGTCATTTCCCGAAGCTTTTAGATTTTCTGTAATATGCAAATGATTTTCTTTGTATCCATATTACATCTTATTCAGTTGGTTTTTTCTACTCTTAATGGTTTTAATAAATATTCACTCCTCGTTTTTAGACTTCACTAGTTATTATGACCCTTAATAAAATGTAAAAATTGCGCTACTTTAAAATATTGTAATAACGTAATTTTAAACTTCCCCATTTATTTGTACAAAATGGGTTTCTGTACACTTTATCCCACTTAGATTTACCATAAATACTATCACAAATTTTGGCGCTACCTATATATGTCTCGATTCATTTCGATCGTACCTTATGATGGAAACAGTTTAGTTGTATGATTGATAATCAAGTTACAGAACTCGTTGTGTCATTTCATAAAATAAGAAAGAGAGCTGACAAAAATTCATGGATTGAATACTGTCAATAATCATTCTAGGCAGATAATGCTTACAAATAATAGTAATGGTGCAAGCGAACATATTTGAAATGTAAACATTCGCATATTAAAAAATCATCTAAGGCATAAAGCTTAAAAACTTGCAATCATCCCTTTCTTGGAGAAGACTCATCACAACAATCGTTAATGGAGGGTCAAAATAAGGAGACTGCGAAAGTCCACTCAAAATGGTTACTTCGCCTTAATCCCAAGATGAATTTATGTTAGAAACTTAGCTGTAGTGTACCGGGAGATAAAAATCTCGCCTTATGCGGTTAAAATTATCAGTAAAATTCAGCACCAGCTCATAAGACTAACATTATCCAACATTTTTAGACTTCTATACCTAAAAGGGAAGCCTTATGAAATCGGTCTGTCGTCTGTCTGTCCGTCCGTTCGTCCGTATGTCCGTCGCGACTTTCAACTCGAGAACTACTGAACCTAAAGACATATGGGGGGTATCATGCCCATGGCCTATTGGGTTCACATCCGCGAGCTGGCCTAGGTGGGATGTCCTACAACAATGCAACAAGGGTTTTTAGTGCACCCAGCTTCCAATATGTCATTCCTTATAACTTTTGATCAAAGCAGCTTCCAAGTTGGAGATTATTTTTTATTTCTGTCATTTCTGACATGTGTCATCCCTTATAATAATCTGATAGATAGAGACATAACGTTTTCAGTATTTAACTAAAAACGATAAGTCAAGTCTAGACGCCTAATTTTATCCTGATCGTAAAATCTCGAGACCGGTTTGACCGGAAATGGCCGCAAAATATATAAATGTATAGAAGTCCCGGAAATATGTGGAGCCGGAGTTCCACGTCCGTACTTGTTTCCTTCCGACTGAGAAACTAGAAGTGCGGTAAGTTCTTTACTCTGGACTACTAATTGTGAAGTCACTCCAGTGTGGTCCATTTGAATGGTTCTCTTCTAAAATCAATGGTAGCAGTTTAGAGTACATCGAGATTCATATTATCCTCATAGTTAAATAGTGTATGAAACCGGGTGAGAGACCCATCTCTTGAACACTTTTCGAAACCAAAATCATCAGTAACGATTCATTCGATTCATATTTCACCTCCGCTTTTTTCCTCCAGTGATATAATAAATTGACAAAAAATGCGCGACCATAAATTGGTGCTCGTTTTATCCCAAGAATTCTCCCAATTACCCCCATTAGCAACAGAAGGCGCGAGCCCAGCCGCTCCGGAGCCGGCAATTAGGCCCGCACAAGCGCTCTAATTTCAAGCAGCCGCGATTAGAGCAGCGCCGCCGTAATTGCGGGTAATAATTTTCGCCGAGCCGGCCCACTTTCCCGAGGCCGTGAACCCCAGGAGCTGTGCAGCGGCGGACCTTCGAAGGACGCGCCGAGCGCCGATGCTATCTGCTGACCAACTTCCAAGGCGGAAGCGTCACGCCTGCTGCTCGGGCTTCCACCGCTTAATTAGTGGAGTAGCGCGTTTTTGGGCTAATTTGGGTAAGCCGAAACGGTGCGAGGAGTTGCGTGAAGTGACGTGCAATACGCGTCTATATGATGTGATCTGGTGGAACTATATATGGTTGTTAAGTGCGATCAAAGATAAAAGCTTCTTACCAGAGCAATTCATATGTTCTGTACCGTCAGTTTATTTGGCCTCGATTTTTATTACCCCAATTATTAAGTTGGTCTTTATTGACTTGCACTCTTCCTTTATTTGATTACCTCCTACCTCTCACTTTGGTATTTCATAATATGGATCGTTAATCTCGGTCTTCTTCCTGTTATTATTATCTATTGATTTATTTTTTAATTTTATCGCATTCTAACAACATATTCATATTGATTGTCAGTTATTCATATACTTTTTATATGATTAGCTATAAATTACTTTGAACCCTATAATTATCGAATTCGTTAAACTAATTCGTTTTCTAATTCACGATGGATCTTGTCGACATTCTATTATTTGTGTATAAACGTGTAGAATATACCCTTTGCTAGATATTTTGTGAGATCTGTATATCCCTAAATAATTTCAGACATAGTTAGATACAACCAAATCTGCAGAAATTCTCAAACGTGGTCAGATCAGCACAAATTTTCAAACCAAATCAGATCTACAAACGTATAGTTAGTGTTGCAAACATACATAGATATCTCAAACCAATAAATAATCTCTAAAGAGGGTAAATATGGTGAAATAGACACGGAAAAATGTTTAAAAACTGCTTCAAATCCTCAAAGAGTAAAGACCTGCTATAAAATACTTAACAGTGTACAGGGAATGGAAGATAATTGGATATGTAAAACTCCAAATTGTAGTTATGATGAAAATAGTCACGCAAAATGGTTGAACTTTAGGTTTGAGTGTACTGTTCAATCTTTCACTTCTTTTCTTAGAAAGCTTATAGCAATTCATTGTTCTGTACTACTATGTATATACCTTCCAAAACAGGAAAAGAAACACTGATCGAACATTCTCGAATACATTTTCCTGGATCTGTAATTATACAACAGTTGTCCTCAGACTGGAGAAACCAGGTATCCCTTGATCTTGGCAACACAGCATCAAGGGAAGACTGGGAAACTGCAAGAAGAGTGGTAACATTTAATAAACTCAAATGGGCTGTAAACTAATTTGAAGCCTATAAATCCCCGGGACCGGACGGAATTATTCCTGCCATGCTACAGAAGGGCTCGGAACTTCTAATGATAAAGATCTGCATGGTACTCAGAGCCAGTTCGGCCCTAAACTACTTGCCAAAATTATGGAGACTTACCAGAGTGGTATTTATACCAAAGCTTGGTCGGGCCCATTATTTGCAGGCAAAGAGTTACAGACCAATTAGTCTTATGTCTTTTTTGCTTAAGACGTTGGAAAAACTGGTGATAAGCACATTAGGGGAGGTATACTGGTACACCATCCACTATATGAGAATCAATTTGTCTATCAAGCTGGTCTCTCAACTGTAACAGCACTCCACTACCTCGCTTGGAGAGTAGAGAAAACGCTGGACAACAAAGAGATCCTTTTATGTGAGAGCCCTGAACGTGGTAACTAAATGGACCAAACAGGAAGGCCTCAAGATCAGTCCCGTAAAAAACATAATTATACCCTTCACGCAAAGGAAAAAATTAGAGGGGCTTACACCTCTTTTTCTTAGCGAAAAAGAAATCACTATATCGGGAGAAGTAAACTATCTAGGCGTCGTTTTCGACTTTAAACTTGCTTGGAACCGTCATATTGAAAAAGTGGTCGACAAATCGGTGACAACTGTAGCAGTTGTCAGACGCATGTACGACAAGTCGTGGGGGTTAAAACCAGGTACGGTGCACTGGTTGTACATCAGAATGGTTGGACACTCTCTTACATACTCAGTTTTGGTCTGGTGGCCCAAATTAACACAAGAAACCACCAAATTAAAACTAGGCAAGGTACAAAGACCTGTTTGGCATTACAGGGGTGATGAGAACCACGCCCACTGCAGCAATGGAGACTTCTAGATTTCTCACCTTTGCACATAGTAATTCAGGGGGAGGCAAGATTAGGTCACTACAGGCTGTATCATTCACTGTACAAGGCACACACGGGTACAGGTCATACAAGAATAATTAACAGTCTGGGGGCCCTCTGCTCGAAACGAGGACGGACCGCATGACCTCAAAAATATGTGACGACTCTCTATTCGAGATGATAGGTGATAATGCAGGATCGAAATAGGAGCGAGACTTGCACCTGGTAGTCTAATCTGGTACACAGATGGTTCCAAAACCGAGCTGGAATATATGCAGAGGCTCCCGGGAGAGCTAAGCTTTCCCCTAGGTTAGTATGCTTCTGTCTTTCAGACAGAAATATACGCCATACTACAGTGTGTGCGTGAAATGGTAAGAGGGATTACAGGAGCAAGCGGATCTATATTATATCAGACAGCCAGGCAGCTTTAAAGGCTTTATCAAGCACAAAAGCATCATCTAGACTGGTATGGAAATGCATCAACGAACTCAATGCACTGGCAGAACATAACACAGTAAAACTGTTATGGGCACCTGGGCATTGTGGTATCTACGGCAACGGGAAAGCCGATGAACTGGCCAGACAGGGATCTAGTGAGGCTTATATAGGCCCAGAATCTGCATTAGGAATTTCACGAAGTGCTGTCCGAAGCTTTATTAAGGAGAGGACACGCACTCATCATCGAATGTACTGGAAGAACCGACCAGGACATTATTTCAGCAAAACATTTAATAAGGGACCTTGTCAAAATAGAGCTGCAGAACTCCTTAACCTAAGTAGGCCACAGCTAAAGACAAACATAGGGTTTCTTACAGGACATGCAACTGTAAAAGAACACCTCTGAAATATTGGTAAATTCAATGGTGACCTTGCATGCTGACTTTGTAGCAAGGAACCAGAAACAGTCTTACAGATCCTATGCAAATGCGATGCGCTGTGCAGGAAAAGGCAACATACATTCGGGAAACCAATCCTGGAACCGGAAGATTTCCAGACACACCCTGTAAAGGACCTGTATCTGCTGATTTAGGGAACATTACAGATTGGTTGTGAATTTATTTTATTAGAGTAATCACAATAAGCCATAGGCTGCAGTGAACGTGGATCTATCAAGGAAGACATACCCGGAGCGCGAAAAAATGAATATACCTTCAGTTCATTGATCGCATTCACCTCAAATGACTTCAATAATTTCACCTATCGTAACACATAATTCTTCATAGATAAGCTTAAAGCAAATTATGATTTTTATTTGTCCGAACTTCGTGTAGTTGTCAGAGATGACTTGGTGACCAAATAAAAATCTGTTGAGATCTGTCAAGTTTTTGTTAGTAAATTTTTGTACTGGTGTTGCATTAAATTGCTTCCCAAACCATCCAAACGACTTCTGCTAATCAAAAGATCGGAATAATAATGAAATTTATTATGTCTTTTAATTTAAACAGAATTTTGTTATTATCTGAAGTAAAAGGGCGCAGCTGTTGTTAATTTCTAGTTGTATGGATGTGATTAAAATTTCCAGTTGAAATTGATCGAAATTGCGATTTCACAAAGTTCGTTTTAGTTTGATGTGGAATGCGATCAGCTTTACTGATGTTAATGAAGCTTACAACCTACTTGGGAAAAGTGTAGTTGCACAGCCGAACAGCTGCACGACATAGACTGCCTTACATTTTTTTCTGTTTTCATTCTTCAATTTGTTGTGTGTTCTCAGACTCTATCACAAAAAGCGAGAAAAACTCATTCAGGTGAGTCTATCAATTATTTTTGTTTATTTAAAAATCATAAAGTGTAAAAATTCTCCATCCTCGCCATTCTCTTCCTCACGACTTGTCCAAATACATCTTGATCTTTGGCAACCTTCCTTTTAGACTTAATCTTCTTTGGGGCTCCTTGCCCATTTCTTTTTCTTTTGATTCTCAAATTTCGCTAAAGCAACGCTTCCAACAAAATTACCTGTACCTTCATATGCACCTGCCATCTCATACAAATGATCTACTTGTTCTTATTCTTCTAATTGATTTTCTCTTGATTCACATTTGTGGTTTAATCTTAAAATTATTACATCACATTTAAGGGCAATCAAAATATCTGCCACCATCACACCAAGAAAAAATGGCCACATTTTACTTCCTAAGATAGCTTCGTATAACTTTGATAACTCAAAATGACCGCTGATGTATTTTTCTTACTCCACCTACGCAAAAATTCCAGTCTTGTATTTGAGAAAAAAAAACTTGGAGACTTTTTATGTTCCAAATCAAATTAACAATTCCAACAAAAATTGAAAGAGAATTAAGACGACTTATCCACCAGGAGTAACTATACTAGGGTGCTGTTAAAAGTTTAAAAGAATTTGAAAAGCAAGGCGTAAGACGCGAAAAGAGGGCGCCTGAAATGGTCAAAACTCAGCATTAAGTCATATTAGACCTACATTTATTACATTGAGTTTTTAAACAAGATATTCTCGTTTGGCCGTCAAGTTGACGCTAAGAATTTCCCTTGTTTTCAAAATTTGTCAAACATCATAAAAAAGCGGATTCATAACTTAAAGCAATAATCACAGAGAACATTAAATGAAGCTGATATTGCAGACTATAAAAAAGAATTTGGAGTTGATTTTTGATGTTGTATAATAACAAATATTTATTGCACTGACTTCAATAAAAAAAATTATAAAAATATAAATCATAAGCCGTAATTTTGAAACACTATGTATATATCAGATTTTTACAAAAGAAAACCTAAACAGTGCTACAAAGTATTCCTTTTTTTAGGCACGATACTTTTTGAAAAAATAAACATTAAAAAATAACGATGCTAGCTATGAAGTTATCAAATTATAGGTTGTTGTAAAATACCGAATCGTCTGGTAAACTGTGTAAGGCCAACATAACCTACCACCAATAAACAAATCAAGTTTCAAAATTTTACAAAGTACAACTTTTATCGGTATATTTATTAATTTTTGATTATTTATGTTTACGTGCGCAACTTAATTATCGGTTCTTAACTCAATCGACGATGGTACCTATGCATACCTCGTACCTGCTAAATAGTTATGAAGCGCCATCTAGCAACTTTGTAACACACTGAAAACGGCGTCTGTTTCATCGATATAACCTAAAATGCAATGGTGAAAGCAATGTCGTACCACAAGCATCATTGCATTTGTGGCGGTGAAGCTCGAGTAATGGTTTATGTGGCTTAGAAGAGGTTGTCATGTAAAAGACGATAAGAGTTAATCAAAATGACAAACTCACTTGCACACGGTGTGATCTGATAGATAACGAGATTCTATTGAATGAGCATCTGCCTAAATAAGCAGATTCCTCTAAATGGCAAAAAACTATCGATGGAGGAGCTATTTCTTATTCTTGGGGCGCAAATCGTTCCTAAAAGTGGATGAACTAACAATTGGTCAATGGCATGAAGAAACAGAAGGCATTGGGAAATTACTACATTAGAGATCCTTACAAATATTCTTAATACAATCACGATGACCAAACGCTAACAAGAAATCCAACATCCAAAAATAAGAAGGAAAGGATGCTGCTTCCTATAGTACATGCAAGAAGCGGTTCCAAAATGGTTTAAGAATGGAAATTCTGATCTGCATTATGCCAAATATTGTGGGTAGCCAAAGAGATCAAAATGAAGATTTCGAAATAACAAGTTAACCCAGTTTCAAGCGTTTATATAAGCTGTACAAGCAAGAAGACTTGAGTTTCCCACCAAAGCATAGCTGATTTAATCACATCCAGTTTACACACGAATTTATTAACTCAAAACCAACCTTTTTCTCAAAGTGGAATTTAGCAACTCCCCAAAAGATAGCGCAAATGTATAGAAAACGTCTATGAATTGTTCAACTTTCTTACTATTAAAATCACCTTGTTTTTCCCAGTTTCGTAGGTTTTATTCATTTTTTTTATTGTGAAAATTCACTATAATGATGACTTTTGTTTCTTCCGCTGTATCCTAACAGAGTTAGGTATATCGGCATCTAAAAATCCTAATTCTTAGAGAAATTGTTCACAGACGACGTTTTCAAACTCGTAATTAACATTCCTCTTCCTAATCTTTCCAAAGCCATCGGCTTAAAATGCCACTGAACATGTATGCACTTTGTAATTAGAAAAGCAACTAGCCACATTGATCTTTATCATTTGCACGGCTTAAATTTACAATAAAACTATATGGGGTGGAAAAAATGGCCCTGATAAGGAATATGGAACAATAAGGCGCATTACATTCCGATACACGAACCGTAATTGCGCTTTTAACTTTCTACACGTTTCGGCCACCAACTTTCTTTGATTTTGGCGTTTTGCGTGACACGTGCATTTAGGTCGGACCGACTTATTAGTTTGCTGTAATTGCGGCTTTCCTTCGGACTCAGTTAATTTCACGCCTATTTACACTTATAACTCTGTTACGTAAAAGCTATTTATATAAAAAAGTGTAATTCCCCTAATAAAAAAATAAAAAATGAGAAAACAAGGAATGCAAAAAACCATCCGAACAGTTTAAAATAAAAAAGCAAAAGCAGGAGTCTCAATGACTGAGCCGTATTATATAAAAATTCAAATTCCGAATTACTCCTTACAATAACAAGAACAAAAAATGAATATTTGAATATCGTAACGAATTATAATTTAAATATTTCAGAAGAAAGCGATTGTAATCCTTCGGAGCAAAAGGTATATAAGTAGTATAATGTATCAGGTTCTTAACACCCAGGATAAATTTAACAGTTTTCAAGAAAAAAAATATCTACTATACATTTAAACATGAAGTAAACAAAGACAGCTGATATAAAATGAGGCGTGGCTGAGCTCTAAGCATACGTTTGGTTGCCTATCTTTAGGATCGTTTTGCATATCTTACTTTCGTAAGATCACTTATCCCCTATCACTTTGTAAATAAATTATTCCACGTTACCACCTTGTAAAAATTTGAGGGAAGGCGGGTAAAAAATTGTTAGCCTAAAACACCAAAATACCTTTTTGTAGGAAACCCCTCGTTTGTTTTATATAAAAAAAATGTGGCTTAATTTCATATTTTACTTCTGTTAAAGTTGCCTCTATTCGCACGCAAAAAACTGTAGATGGTTAGGTTTTCCTATCTAATCTAAAAATAATTGCATTTGGTTTGCTCCTATTACCTAACACGGTATTGCTTCTAATTAAAAAACCCCAGCGAAGCCAATGCAGGTCAGTTTTACTTTTAATACGCCAATTAGAGAATAGACTTTTTACCGTTCAATAGGAAGATAGATTTGATGCTCCTTGAGAGTACAGCTACTGAAAACGCACGAGTTCTTACAACGACAGATTAGAGTGGGAACTCTAGAATATAGAAGACCAACCTGCATACCGAATTGTTATCAGAATACGGAGAAGACATCACTGTACCGCAAACCATAGCAATTTCCCAAGAGCTACTCATTTAGAAAGGCAACTCGTTTTCTTATTTATCTTGATGGTAGAATTTTTGTCTGGTATACACATATTTAACCATGTAATGCAATTTAAGGTGACTTCTTTTGTGGTAGCTAAAAGTAGAAAATAATCGTAATTAGTAGACTATATTGTGATATTAATAAAATAATGCCCATTTCTTGCAGGGCCAATTGCAAAATATTCAAATGCTTTTATCTTGATTTTAGAATATCCATTCAGAGCCCTCGACTACGAGCGGTAACGTTCATTGTACTTGCAGCAATACCTCGCTTAAAGTATGAACACAAAGACTGCATATCAGAAGACTACAAGATCCAGGTTGTTTAATGTTCTGTTTAATTTTGAACTTCTTCAGAACTTTTAGCCATCAAGATGAAAGACCGATTGCAGACATCTGAGAGGATACGTATTTTAGATGAAAAAGAGTCTTTGTGCCAGAAATTGCTAAACAATGTGGAATTTGCTATAATTTAGTAAATTTTCAATATCTTGATTGTGACAAACAAGTCAAACGTTGGATCAGAGAATCGCTCAATATCCTGCACTCGCAATTACAAAGTATTAGTGGAACAAGATTGCTCATCTGGTCTGTTCGGGAAAATAGCGAGCCACTGTTAATATAATGAAAGTGCACTGCGCAACCATACTGTAACCTGACAATTGATGAAATTTGATTGTAATGCGCATGCGTGAATGAGAACGCCTTCATTGGCGGGTCGGTTGGGAGTTAATCACCGCTCTATAAGTAACACGTAGCGTGTGATCATCGCATTTGCAACAACTGAGCGAGTAAAGTAGCGAATTTGCATAAACTTTTATGTGACTCTAGAAGATTCATCCCAGAAGGTTTTGAAGAATAACAGAATGGGCACAGCAGGAATAACAAAGGATTCAGAAATGGCTGGAAATTTAATATACGTTTTGGAAGACCAGCAATGACCAGAACACCGGAAAGAGTTAAACGGGTTAGACTTAACAGATGAGTTGGGGATTCCAAAATGTAAAATTTTGACTTAAAAATGATTGACAGCTTTAATCACGACAACGCGTACGTCCATTCATTACATCGCTTGCATTTTCTTTTTGTCAAAACAACAAATCATGCTGGTGACTCGGTCACCCTGTAATCAAGATTTGTCGCCCTACGACTTCTGGTTGTTCCCAAACTTAAATCACCTGTGAAAGGAAAAAGATTTCAGGCTTTCGGCAGACGAGGCAGTTATTTACTATTCAAACACAAGATATGTGATTCCATTTTAAAGGGCACTGACGCTACATACAACGTTCCTTGTACGAGGTTTTGCAGAAATGTAATGAAACTGATTTTTTATTTACCAAAGTTTTTATTTTTTTCAAACATCAATGTTATCCCCTTCAAAATAGTTCCCTTGGGCAGGTACACACCGATCGAGACGTTGTTCCCACTGTTGGTAGCAGCGCTGGAAGTCTTTAACCGGTATGGTCTTTAGCATGTCCGTTACACTCTTTTGGATGTTTTCTAAAGTCCCAAAATGACGTCTTTTGAGGACACTTTTCAGTTTAGAAAAAAGGAAAAAGTCACAGGGACTGAGGTCAGGTGAATAGGGGGGCTTTGAAACCACAGATGTGCCTTTTGAGATCCCTTTCGCATGTGCAAATGTTCAGTCAAAATTTGATGAACGGTAAATCTGTTCAAATTTCAACATTCTTAATGTTAAACGACGGTCTGATCTCACAAGAGTGTTCACACGTTCGATGTTTTCGTCGGTTTTCGAAGATGAAGGCCTCCCTGAAAATCTGCTGTTCCTTTTTGCGTGACGCACAACCAAAATACAACTTCACTAATAGCAGTCACAAAAATCACGTAGTTAACGGAATGAGTTGAAACTCGCACTGAGCTATACACACATGCTCTATCAAGGACAACAGCGTAGCGTTGCCAGATGGCTTGCAGTGTTGCCAGTCTCATTACTTTTCTCTGCCACACTTCGTATCTTGTGTCGTTTCTTACTAAATATATAGTAGTTATGTTATTCCACTTGTAATTTTATACGTCTAAATACTTGAGTTTAGAACAAGATAAAATAACAAAAAAATTTATGATTTGTTTCGGGTTTCTTGTTGAACAGCTGACAGACTTTCTTAAATATTACCAAAAAGACTGATGTCTTCGTTTGGGGCACCTGAAAAGTGAATCTGCAGCATACTACACCGATCTTCATTAATAAAAGTTATAATAAGCGTTAAACGTATTGAATAAAGGCAAATTTGATTAAGCCTATATTTGTTCCAATAACAATTGGCAAAATGATAAATGTTTTCAAGCTATACAATAAAAAACATATTTAAGAAATTATTTGAAGGAAAAATAGAAACTTTTGCCCAAAGGTCAACTACTTCTGAACAAGGTTTTAGAAAATCTGTTTCGCAGTCTCAGTAATTAAATTTGCGTGTTGAAACCCAAAACTTAGTCTAGCAAGGTTTTTCACAATTATCAAATAGAGAAGGAAACTGGATTAGGCTGGTTACAAAGGTTCGATTAGTAATTGAGGCAAGGCTGAGCCATTGGTTATAAATGTTTAGCACAAATTTTAGTACACTAATAAATACACTTCATAACTCAATCGAACCTGATCAAGGATTAAGTATACATATTACTCTTCTTCCAGAAGAAAGCAAGCTCTTACGTCTTGTTGAAGAGAGAAACCATAATTGCGTGCACAACTTCATCCAAATGACTTACCAATACTCACAATGAAGAATTAACAAAGATCAATTTAGGAATTTACCAACTGAAGCAAGCTCAATCATACACAGCCGAACATCTTTTAAATAATCACTAGGAATTTCAGGCGGTAAGCGAGACACTCAACCTGAATTGTCGTAGCTTTGGAATAATTATACGAGATGAAAGGCAAACTTGAATCAAGATACAGTAACATAACTAAGTTAACATACACGTCAACCGGTCACAAGAAGCAATAAAAAACCGAAATTTTCCCGAGTGTGCTCGATATCAAATAAAAGGCATATAGACACATAGAGCTACCTGTACTCATTGATACTGTTAGGTGAGATAAGAGCTACCTTATGTATAGGTATAGACCATCTTCAGAGGTTTAGCACTAAACAACTCAGTCAAACTTGTATAAACTTGTATTCACTGACACTTTTGGTGATTGGGCGCTTCGAACTAAATTTGTCCATCGTCAAAATTTATTCTTCTGTCTTTTCTCTTTTTTTATATTCAAATAAAAATTAAAAAAGAGAAAGAAAAGAAGATCAAATTTTGAAAAGTCCGATTAAAATGTTTAGACCAAAACGCAAAAATAGATTTTACAGGAAAATCTTATAAACGAAAAGAACGAAAAGATAAAATTTATGAACAAATAAAGCGAGACTGAAAAATAAACCATTTCTATTTGATTTATTAGTTAGTGCGACCGTTACCTATAATCGTCCTCTCGACCTTTCTGGCGTGTCACCGAGGTAAAAACCGAAATTGACGCGCAACCGCTGCAAGCGCCGCGCGAACGAGCTCTTAACGAGCATAAATTAGCGCCGCGACATCGCGCCGTCGTTAATTAACGCGTAACAGGTCGTAAAGGCGCCATCTTAATGCGCGGCCGAACCAGTTCGTTGCACCGGAATTTTGAAAACGCGGGGCTTACCTCTGTGATTCTCACGGAAGCGCACTCGGGGAACGGAGGCGGCCCTTTGCCCATCCAGATCAGGTAGTTGGCGAACAGCCCTATGTACAGGGGGTAGTAGAGGCTCAGCAGGCACAGCGCCACGAACTTGACAAATCCGACCCCTGAAATTAATTACATAACATTAATTAGCTATAATCGCAATCTGAAGTTACAAACTGCAGGTTTCATAAGAAATTATATAATGGCGATGGCACTCTACTGCAGTTCCATCAGTATTTTTTTATAACCGAAAATTGTTTCTGAATAAGTTATCACCAAAATTGAAACAGCTAAAACCATACTATTTTAATCAAAAATAGGAAAAATATAAATTCCAATAATAACTACAGAATTAAAGAAAACTACATATAATCGCTGGAGATTTCAATGCTAGATCAGAACATCAACAGTACCTGCATGTAAATTTTTATGTTTAATTTAATAGCAAATTTAAAAAAAAATATGTGTTTTAAAACATTCACATAAAAGAGCAAAATATATGCACAAAAGCTGAAATTATATTACCAATTACCATAAATTAAAAGTTGTTTTTATTGATAATTTTTTAAAATTATCTCCGTTATCCCTCAGATGTCTTCTAAAGCACCCTGATTTCGACAATCTTCATAACTATGTTACTCGAGATTTTTTATTAAAATTTAAGACTAATTTGTTACCCTAAATGGTCGACAACCCTACATGCCTGCGGACGCTAATAATTTGGAGGGCAGGCAGGAATAAAATTTCTGACTTAGTAGACTTTGGAAGCCTATTAAATCATATAGTGGCTCATTTCTGTTTTGATCTTTCATCTAATTCAACGCAGATAACAATAAGTACTAAAATTCTACATAAACAATAACCTTCAAGACTACGCTACAAATACACGAACTGGATAAATTTAAAACAACTCTTTCTTTGAAATCAATCACTTCAACCAATCCATTTAAGTAGTCAAAAAATTAAAATTCAAGAATTATTTACACTAACCAAAGGCAAGGTAACAGAAAAACAAAGATTGAGCAAATATGACATAGAACTCGAGCACCGGAAGATAAAACGAGATTCACCCAAGCTACATGTCAATAAAAATTTTACTGAAGAATCTCCAAAATAATGCGCTGTCACAGAAGCAACTAAACATTCATTCTGGAAGTTAATCGTTCCCAGCTTCCCAACCAGACTATTTGCACAAATAATGGAGTACGTCCCAAAATACTAAAGATAATTCTAATTCCTTTGCCTAACCATCTTTCTATAGTTTTTTAACCTAACCCTGTAGCCAATAATTATGATACGGGAAATAAAGTACAGATATATCTAGAATCCCCTATCAACTTGAAGCACATTTACCAAGATTTACCGTAAATCGAATTCAAGTAATTAAATCCTAGAAAATCCTCTAGTTATGACATTATCACTGTAAAAATTCTCAAAGAATTCGCACTACTAGCCTTATGGTACATTATTTAGATTTACGCAACAATCTTACTAACTGGTTATTTTAATACAAAATCCTGATAAACTTTTACAAAATACTACCAAAAATAGCAAATATTCTGGAAAAATTGGTACTGACAAAGAACAAAACCAATGCTTACAAAATGCCAAGTAACAAACACGCAATCACGAAACAACTCTGTAGTATTTAAATCTATATCTGACAATATTTAGAAGATAAAAAATACCGTGGGAGCCTTCCTGGATATAACAAAGGACTTTGTTAAGGTTTAGTGAAAAATCAGAAACCACAAATTCTTCCACGTAATTATTTTACAGTCCTATTCTTACAAAATTAGTATTACCCTGTTCAGTATCAATATATCCAATGAATGCTGGCGTCCCCCAGGGTAGCGTACTTGAACCGGTTCTCTATCTTATATTTACAACGAATCTACTAATTTTACAAGATGTCTTACGATACAACTGTACACTCACACCACGACCTTTTACTGAGTCACAGTAGTTACAGACTAATCTTAATAAAATACAAATATGGCTAGTTAAGTAGTGAATACAAATCAATAAAACTAAGTCTATGTAAGACACATTTACAAATCGTAGAAATTACTAAACATTTTTTACTTTGACCGGACATCAATTACATTAACAAGATGATGTCAAATACTTGGGCTCGATCGCAAACAGACCCAGTAAAATACATATTTATAAAAGAAAAAACAGCTAGGATACAAACAAAATAAGCAAATTGTACTGGATAATTCATAATAACAAAGTCTAGGTTTACAAAACTATCGTGAAAATTAATTGGTGCTATAGAATCCAACTGAGGGGATCTGTGGAAAGATTTAACATAGAAAATGTGCAAATATTTCGTTCTAAAGTACTCAAAACAATAACCGGAAATCTTCCTAACAGCTTGATGATAAAATGGGAAACCAAATAAATATACAAAGACTCAAGAACGTCTCCCGGACGAACCTGGGTGTGATCCTAGGCTCCAGATGATTGGGGGTGGCCTAATCAATCAGAAGAGAAAATTGAGTAGAAATGTCTAATAAGGAGTCTATGACGCAGTGCTTGCCCCATCGTCTCTTATCAGAGATGGTGTGTGATAACCAGAGAGTGAGGGCGAATATACGGGAGCCTTAATTTTCCAGTTCGCAGCCATATTTTTATGGCGGGATGCAAGATTGCCCTTTGCTTTATTATTTTTATTTTATTTGCCGTAATAACTTTCCAAGAAGAATTTTACAAACATTTTAATTTTTGCCACTCTGATAGTATATATGATTTATACTCGTAAGTTAATAATAACTTTGATATATTTTTTTCTAATAAAAAGAACAAATAAAATACAAATATTTAAGTTTTCATTGTATTTTAAATTTCACAATCGTTCTAAATGAATCTTCAAATATTTAAATTTAACATATAATGACATTTAAAGGCTTTCAATGCCGTTATTTTGATGCATCGTGATGTTCGTTCTCGGAGGCCAACATCGGACACTCATAACGTTTCATCCACAACTGTGGCGGACATCTAAGATATTCTATTTTCTTCTGAGAACCAACTCAACCAAAACAATGCATTTAATGACTGCTTTTCATTAGTTTTCCAGTTGTTTTTCGTTTTCATTTCTGCGTCATATAAAAAATATAAATTACGATACTAAAATACCACGTCGCTTGAGAATTTTGGTCGTAACGAATTCTTTTAACTTCGTGTTGTTATTTCTCAAATAATTTTTCGGAACTTTGTTTATACAATTCATATATTCATATTTTTTATCCTGCCATCGAAGTTGATGTGACATCAGCCAATCGTACGTAAACGCTAAGTGAAACTTATGTCCTCAAAGTGCTTTTTTAGTGGTCCAAATGATAACAACCTCAGGGCAATAATTTTGTATTACAGAAAGAGTGTTTGAGTATAGTCGGAACAAGTTCTCAACTTTTTGTCCAAATTGGACAGCTGCAGGAGCCTGGGAATTATCGTGAAGCAGGACAACGTATAGAATTGGATATTTACGTTTTTGCGCCGATATGCGAGTTTTTTTTTTCTAAAAGTTGATAAAAGCAATTTTACCAAGCGCTACAATCAGTTGTCATTTTCACGAAAGTAACGAACACTGCGAGTATTCTAATCAGTTGTGCTGGTCTTTGAACATCGCGGGTAAATTTAATTTTCAATTGCTTCTCGTCCTCACAAAAACTGTTTAAGCTACGGGTACAATTGTGTCTTCTTTTTAAGGGTGTTGTCCCTGTTCTCCCTATTCTCGGACAGTTTTACGCCCCTAGCGTAAGAATCTTGATAATAATCCGTTGCGCAATTGAAGAGGATATCTTTTGTTCTGACATCATGATACCGATTAAAGAAGCGGTAGCGAAAGTATCCTACAGTTGAAGTTCTCTTCAGGCATCTCTATTATTAACGTTCAGAGGCCGCGCCCCTTGCAGTTCAACTTCACAACGTGTAAAAAAGAAATTCTAGTTTATGTTTTTATAAACCTTTTTGGAATCCAAAAAGTGTATATAGAATTATTATATTTTACGGTTTTTGTAGGATTTGTGTGTATATTTTAGTCGTCAAACTTAACCAGAACTAACTCTCCGTTATGGCAAAAATAATCAAAATTATTTTTGGTAAGCAATGCAAATTTCGATCACCTTGTTCACCTAACACATCACTAAATAAGTCCGTAGTATGGCTGTTAGATTACATCACTTTTGACAAACACATATTATTTTTAGAAATACCAACTTTCAAATGATACGTATCAAAATTTCATGATAATATGACGTTTACTTCACAAGTTCTAAATCTAAATTTTCTGTATCGATAAAGCATTGCTTTTTAATGGGAAAAAATACCCTTCAAGCAAAGCAATGGCTTGACAACTGTTTTTCGAACTATGCCCCATTTAGGCAAATGGTAGAGAAGTGGTTTGCTAATTTTAAAGGAGACCGTACAAACACCTGATGATGCTGTCGCCCAAATTCCGCAGTTGTTCCAGAAAACATGAAAAGTCCACAAAATAGTTTTGGCCGATCGCAAATTGAAGTTGCGTGAGGTAGCTGACACCTTAAAGGTATCGGAAGACAGTGTATTCACATTGCATGAACATTTGTCCATGAGAAAGCTCTGTTGAAAATAGGTACCGCGTTTGCTTACAATCGATCAAAAACAACAACGCGTAGACGATTCAGAGCACTGTTTGGAGCTGTTTCAGAGCAATAAAAAGTATTTTTTCATGTGGTATGTGACAATCGACAAAACGTGGACCCGTCACTATACTCCAGAGTCAAATCTGCAAGCAGCTGAGTGGACAGCAAAGAGCAAAAGCCGCCTAAAGCGACCAAAAACGCAAATGTCAGCTGGTAAGGTTTTGGCCTTCGTATTTTGGGATACGCACGGTATTTTATTCATCGATCACCTTGAGAAAAGAAGAACCATCAATAGCAAATATTAAATTGTGAAAAAACGACTCCAAAGAAAAAAGAAAAAGTGCTCTTTCACCAAAACCGCGCACCGTGTCACAAGTCTATCGTAACAATGGCAAAATTGCACGAATCGTACTTTGAATTGGTTCCCCATCTACCATATTCTATTACTACCTGTATGCAAACCTAAAAAGAATGCTCCAGGGATCGAGATTTGTCTCCAATAAAGAAGTAATCTCCGAAACTGAAGCCTATTTTGAGGCCAAAGATAAATCGTTCTACAAAAAAGGCATCGAAATGTTAGAGAAGGTTGGAATTAATGTATCACTCTTGAAGGAGACCATCTTAATGAATAAAATCTAATTTTGCCTAACAGTTGTTTTATTAGTCATCCTACGAACTTATTGAGTGATGTGTTATATATCGTAAGGTGTTATATTTCACGCACCTCTAACTATCACCCCTCCCTCCCCGCTTTGTACATAAACCTCTGCTTAATTTTACACAACAAGGATGCTGTTGCGTTGTGTCCCGAAGAATCATTTGGACACCACTTAGGTTTTCCATGATAACATCCAGTATATCAGTGATCCGCAAGTGATCTGAAGCGTATTTTGAACATCTATGTACTATAAGGAAGTCTCTTAAACGTTATCTACGGTTCCACATATCGTGTAACGGGCGTTAAAGCGATTCTTCGTTTGTTGTTTGTGATGCTCGTTTTTGGTATGCTCCACTCGCTGAGATATGCTCTCATCTGATAACTTTAGATTGTAACAAGTCAAGTTTATATTTATAAAACTCCCTTACGAAATAAGGAAAATAACTTCCATTACACCGTTTCCCCTTATCTGTAGATTAACAATGTAATTAATTTATATATTTAATATAGTACTTTTTTATGCCAACTTAAAAGTATTAAATCATTTTTTTATTTCCCTATTCCTTAGTGCATTTGAGTGTTGTAATTATTTTTCTTAGTTCATTAGCCAATTTTTAAGGGATTTGCTTTGGGTTTGGTCCTACAGAATATGAAATTAGTCATAAGTCCGTGAAATAATACAAAAAATTACGACAAATAAACTATACCACAAATGCTATCTTTACCCCCTAGAATGAGGAACTCCCCAAGAATTAAAAAAAAACCTACACGTACACTTGCCATGGTTTGCCGACAAGAAGCAATAGTAGGAATGATGGCGTTCAATAAACTTGGAATACGCAAAAGCCTCATCAAATGTGGCTCAACAGGAACAATTTCGAGTAGAATTCTAGAAGGCAAGGAGTATCAAGGAATGATCTGTGAAATTCCGATATGAAGGCCATCTGTTCAAAACTGCTCGGTCGGAATGTTCAAAACCGAGCAAAGAAGCGGAATCATATTAAGAAAAAGCTTACCAACGCAGCTTTTCTAATTCCATCACACGTGCGACATCTCTCAATCAAAATTCTGGCGAAACAAACAAGAATAAAGTATACAGGTTTTTCAATTTAATCAGGATACAAATAAAAATGCACCGACATGGAAGGGAGTTTGAAGTTGATAGTTTCGCTCATCTTGAGCAATAAAGCAATTTTCGATTTTTCTGAAAAAGTAAATCAGCACAATATGCAAATATGAGGGTTAAAAAATCCACAGAACCATAGATCATGTGCAAGACGTGTTTAAGATGAATGTCATCTATGCACTTAAAGAAAGATGTGTATGAGCCACTGCCACTAAAATAATTTACTTGAAAAACTAGTTAATTAAAGATATGAAAGTATATCAACAATATTTAGCCACCCCTGTTTTTGTAGATTTTTGTCTGTTTCTATAGAGTTGTAGTTAATTTGTCAGATATCTTAAACTTTAAATATGCTTTAAAACACTTTTTGATAATTCTTACAGTGAATTCTCATTACCAGTCTAGATTCATGCATCTCATTTTTACATGTTTGAGAATTCCCTTTTTTAATTATGTTTTTGATGTTTGTGCTGTAACATCTTTCTCTAACCTTTGATGTCTCTATAGCCTTTGAATACCTGTAACTCATTTTCATTTTCTCATGTTTCTATTTTCTATTTTCCTATGATTTATTTAATGTTAATGTTTGTTGATTAATCAATATCTATCTCATAATTGCTTTTAATTGTTGTTTCATTTGTTCATAAACAAAATTAATTATAAATCTTGTTCTGGTTCTCTTTTATCTCCAAAATTGTTAAATTCTAATTTATTATATGTATATACTATCTTCGACACTTACTTCTAATAATCAGTTCATTATTATGATGTTTATATATCAACTGTTCTTTGTTCATTTTCTGAAAACTTATCTCCGAAAACGAAAAATTGATACAAATTTTTCTTTCTGCGCAGATACTAATATTTGCAATACTTCTGCATGAACCTTCGAATCCCCATAGTTACTCGTTGTTAAGTCTTAGATTCCTATGCAGGAAACCTCTTCGTCTTATTTTTTGATTAAATGATTTTTTATCCTAAAATCTTTGAACTGTAGTTCTAAAGACTATGATTTCAAATGGTTTATTTTTAATTTTTTTTGCATAACTTCTAATCATCCTCCCCGTTAGGCTTCTAGAATACATCATCTATAATTATTTTCTGATTATTATCTCTTATAACCGTTTATACATTTGTTTTTTAAGACTACAAAGGGTAATTTTCTGTGTATTTTACATTTTACCTTTATTAATTGCTTTATTTTAGTCGAGCCTGTTGGCTTTTTAGCTCACCTAATTCAGTCCTCAATCCTTCATCCTCTGTGTTTTATTTCTTTATTGTGACTACCACTTCAGTGAATTTCAGGAAAAACAAAAAAAATTCAATTGTATTTTATAACAAATAACATGTTTTTTAATTATTTTTTGTGTTTTAAATAAATAATAATTATGTCAAATCATGAATGTACTAAAGTTCTTCTCTTTTTCTTTCTACAAAAACGCCTAAAAATGTACTTCCTATGGTTCCTATGGTTGTTTATTTTATAGTTGTTATGTACTATTCGACAAATTAACTCAATTACGCTAGCATTGTTAAACTTTGTCCTTATCCTGACTAATAATCTTATTAAGAGAGTCGTAGTTACGACTGCAACAGGGGGGACTGGGAGGGGCTGTGAAGCCCCCCCAGAACCAGCCATATCCTGTTGGTGCCGGATGCAGTACCGAGTACCCTTATTGCCTGTGTCTCCAACACGAACCGGGAGGTTAGTCCTCCTTACAGTATGACCGAAGTCCAGCACACTCACAAACGCATGCACCCGAACAATCGAGGCTAGGAAGCTTAGGAACCGAACCATGACCACTAAATTTCATCAATCAGTGAGCCGGAGATGGCACGGCGCCACCCGCCAAAGACCGACATGGGCCGGACAGGCTTTTGACGGGTGGTGGGGGTAGGCAGAAGCCCCCCCCCCACTTAAGGGCATGCGCTCACATGAGGTTATCCAGGCACTCCTGTCCTTAAAAGCGGTGCCACCACCCCTAAGAGTCCAACACCGTCGAGGGGGAACCGAGAAGCCTGCCTCGATTGGCTTCCCCTCCCCTTAGTCCTCGTGTCGGTAAGGTTCCCCTTACCACGTTTGACGAGTACCCGTCGAGGTCACTGACGTGATACCTCTATCCCTATTACTGAAGCGGCATCCGTTACCCGCAAATGTGGGATTGGGTAGCGCCACCAGCAGTTTTACGGTTTTCACGCGCCACGGGGTAAGACGCACTACCCACTCGTGTCGGTAAAGTTTCCTTTACCACGTTGGACGAGCAGCCGTCGAGGTCACTTGCGTGAGCCTCTACCACATCAAGTTGATTGCTCCTCGCATCCGTTACCCACATGTGAGGGATTGGGTGGCTGCAAGCACTTTTAACTCGGGATAACGGCCTCGTGGTGGTTCCTCCACACGTTGACCGTAGGTCCTTGGGCCTACCACGATTGCATATACTCCTTAGCTCTGATAGGGATGGTGGACTCAAGTTTTAACGGATAGTCATGTGTTAACTCTCCGTGGCCTTCTAATCGATGACATTCCAGGCGATGTACCTTGCAGTGATTCGCCTCTTGACGAGTTCCGCAGGTCATTCTAACTTACCACATATTACTACAGGCGGCATCTGTTTCCCACGGATGTGGCATGGGGTAGCTCCACCCGCAGTTTTATGGGTAAACGGTGTGGGGTCTCCCGTTTACCGTAATTACAATGACAAGTGACATTTCATCCAGAAGTGTAGTGACATCTTGATAACTTAGACTGAAATTTAACTTTTATGGTAGACATAACGATTTTCAATACTGATAAATTGTTTAAATATTTGTATTTAATCAGAAAATCCCATAATATAAAAATACAGTAAAATATGTAAAATTCGTCAAGAAACGAAGTTTTTGCTTACCTCACCGTGCAGCAATTGTAGAGGTTAAGTTCAAATTTTCATATTAAGCAAAATTTAAGTTAATCTATCAAAAAGAAAACTAGTGACAACTATCTTCTTCTATGTGACCATGTTTACCTCCTATACAGAGTATTGAAAAATGTCTGGCCAAAATTTAAAGATGGTTAGAGGGGTATTATAGTTGGTGGTCGCTCTTTCGAGCATTTGCTGTGGCACGTTGATTTAATAAACGGCTTGTACATTTGTTTGTGTCTCTTTCCTTTTATCTTTCCACTTTCTTTACTCGCCGGGACTTTCACGCGGCGTTTCCGGAAACGCATTGTACTGCGAATTCTTTTATATTAGTCCCGAGGACAAAGGAGCAAAGCCCGTGAAGACTACTCCACAGGGGTGGTCTTTGTTACACAAAATAAAATATGATAAACCGTTTAATATGCATATACTTATTTGTGATTATCTTATTCACTCATTGTTTAAACAACATATTTTTTAAGCATTCTCTAACATTTATCTATAGGATTTGGACATTTACATAACTTAAAAACATTCTTTGATTCATCATTACGGATGCTCCATCTTGTTAAAACCATGTTGCATTCATATCTCTTTCATAACGATGTAGATCGGAAAGTATTTTAACATTTTTGCATTGTCCACTGACTTTGAAAATGTAAAGCCTTAACGGGCAAAAATTCATTATACTATAACAAATAAAATCGGTTCGGATTAACATTATTTCTGTACTGTAATCGCTAGAATATTCTTAATTTTAATTGTTGCTAACCAGTAATAACAATAATATGAATATAACTTTGGAGAACTATTTAACCATTAGGGCATTTAGAGTTTATATTCACTAACGCCTATTAAAGTCGCTATGCTTCTTGGACTTAAACGACCTTATAACTAGCATAGCTAGCACCTATTGATGTAGTAGAGAGACTTAAATGTTCAGATTGCCAGTTAAAGTTTAACAATATGATTTCAAAACGTTCAATCTTACTCTACTAACATCATATCAAATATCAATAGTTACAATGCAAGTTAAAAATATATTGCACGAGTTAACTTTTACTTCTAATTTGGATAATGCACTTCAGCTCTTACTTTTTTTAGAATCTACAGATACGTGCACATTCAATATAAACGAGATTCATGTGCCATTAGTATTGGCCAAAATATAGGTGTTATACTTGTACCCACAATTATTTGTTTCCGCAGAAAAATTACATTTTAAAACTTTCCAACTTTTTCAGTAATTTTTACATTTTTATTCCTGAGCGTTATTGTAGCAGGTAAAGATGTACACAGGACACTAAAGAAGTTTTGCAATAAATCATTTTCATAATCTTTCAAAATACTTGTACGTCTTACCAGTCATACCAGTAGTCGAACCAACGTCTTTGAGACTAAGGAAATCTTAGGCGCTAGTTATTCAAAAATTCTAAAAAAATTTCACGTCCTATGGTGACCAATCTTAATGCTTAAATAGTTTTCTAAAATTATAGTCAAATTATTGTTATTACTTGCTAATAATAATTACAGTTAAGAATATTTATGGCCATTTCCAGTTTTTTACAAGTTTTATATATGTCTATTGTGTACAAAACTAAAAGAGAAGCAGTAATATTGTGTATATCTTATATATTATCAGACGGTGAAACATAAAACATTAGCTTTCATAAAACTCTACAAGAAGTCGTGGCATTTAAATCCGAAGATCTAGGCGTTCAATGAATCTTCTTACGCTATACCGTCCTGTTCACCTTACTAGTAAATATCTGAAGGACGTAGTCGTTGCCGACTTCATAACATCAGCTAGTTTACCAACGTGGCTCACACACATTCCCTTCCTAAATTTAATGGAAAACATTCATCTTAAATGAGCCTCGCATATACCCTATGACTACTTGTGCATTTTTGCATATTGTGCTGATTTACCTTTTCAGATAGACTGAAAATTGCTTCCTTGCTTAAAATGAGCGGAACTATCAACTTCAAACTCCCTTCCATATCAGTAGAGAATTTATATATCTCGGTGACTGAAGTACACTAAAGCACAGGGGTCGTAAATATAATGAATAAAAGAATCGCCCTAACCTGAAATCGAGGATAGTGTCTAAGAGGTTTCCGTGAATTACATCAAAGGCTAAAATATTTACAATACTCTGGAATCACGAATACACTGAATATTACTGTCTCTGCCCAAATAATATTCGACGCGACGCAGCTGAAACGTCCAAAATACTCTTTGGTGTACTAATCTAGCAATAGATCAGGTACGGAGCGAGATAGTCAAAGGTGCATGAAACAGAACACCTTAAACTGTCTAGGAGAACAAAGTTGTGTTGTAGAATGCCGTAAGTAATTTACGTAAGATTCGAAAAATATTTTTTAAATTTCAAAAGGCTTATTAATGGTGCAATCAAATGTACTTATTAAAGAAAATATTGACGGGGAGAGGGTCATTAGAGATCGAATCAGGACAATATAAATTATAAATAAAATTTTCAAAAAATACTCGAGAACTAGCAGCAGGAAGTTGGAAGAACTCTTAACACCCAAAACACTAAAGCAAGGGGTAAATTTAAGTCTTTTAATAGCGATAATGTTCGATTAAGCTCTAAGGATGTTATACAGAAACGAAAACGAAAAATGTAAACTGGAGAAACAAGTTTAAATATTTGAAAACTTAATTAGAATGATTTGAAATATAAAATACGAGGACTACTTAGACATTACATTTGTAGGTCTTGTTATTAAACAAAAAATATCGAAACACCAAAGTGAGTTGTACCACTGTTAACTTGAGTATTAATTACAGATATTATCAAAGTAGCAAAAATTAAAAAGTCCGTAAAATTATAGTTTTGATGAATATAAGAAGTAACACGGAATACAATAAAAACCATTAAAACGAAGAGCAAGGGTTAAATTAATAATGGTGAGGTTTGCATCCCGCACGAGAGTGTAGTCTACCGAGTGGACTGGCTTCCGCACAAAATTATCCAGTTTTTGACCAAGATGACAATGCGAGCTTTTTACTGCTTTACTGCTGGAGCATCTAACATCCAGTGCAGGTTTAAACCTGTATCAGCAAGAGTGAACAAAATAATACAGAATTTTCCTAGCATCCTATGTATCTTTTTTAAAGTTCAGATACATGAAGTTATATTTATTCCATAAAACTTCTAATGGAGAGGATTTATATGGTCTTAATAAGATAAAGACGTGGGTTGTTCAGTAACTACAGTCGCTTAAGTAAGAGCGTATTCGGGTTAATGTGGAGAAAAATTATTTAAAAACATTTTTAAATACATAGGTACGTTGTACTCCATCAGAACAAAGATGCTATTGTATCAATAATGGTCCCGTCACCACCGGCGTCGATAATTGGCGTGCATCTTCGAGGTATTCTTTCGACAAAACTGAGGATGTATTCATCAGGGAAACGACTTCCAAATGCGAACACTTTTCTTCAACGAAATTTGTGCTTGATGTATGCCCACACATTCTCAATTTGATTTGCATCGGTCAATCAGTGTAACGATGTTAGACTGCTCTTTCCACTCGATTCAAAACTTGCTGCAGTGTTTGGGGTCGTTGTCTTCCTGCAGGATCCAGTCCTTCATTTTCTTAATTAACCAACGTTCGGCAGGTGATAACAAATATTTCTTATAAATCTCGAGCATTTTCCGAGTATTTAGGATGTACGTAAACAGATGCAAAATTTCGAAATCCAATTTTAAGAAACAGCACCAACGATGCACTTTTACTGGGTGTTTAAAGGCCCGCTGTATCAACCTGTTAGTTGAGGTTGACCAGGCTCGTGGGACGATAACCTATTCCCAATCGGAAGCTGCGTCCGTAAAAATTACTTTGCTCCAATCTCGGTCGATATTGTCCCTTGTCCAAGCGAGTCGCTTCGTCACATGGTTTTCACCTAACAAAGATTTCTTCACTGAACTACGGGATTTGATATCATGCGCACGTAGAGATGGGTTCGAATAACTACGTACGATATATTTACACCTTTCTGGTTCAATTTTGGTGCTCCTTAACGCAATATTACGCCCGGGTTCCATAAAAACAAGTTAACGATTTGTTTTTCGTCTTTAGGGGACACTTTGCCTACCGCTTTTGTCTCCTTATATTTCTGTACGATTGTTTTCGATTTGTCCATTTACACAGCAGCCGTCGCATGAGGCATTTTCGGAATTTTCGGATGGCTACAAAGAAACACAGCCTTGTAGCGCAGCGCGACTTGTACGCGGCACTCATGGTTCTTTACGTGTTTCTCTAGCAAGAATTCAATGCCAGCTGAACCTTTTGTGACAAAGCATCGAGGACTAAGGTTCCTTCTATCGACTCACGAAAGAATTAGGGCGATACCTTTTACCAACCGCTAATCATGTCGAACACGCTCCTACTTAACTGACTGTTTGTTTCAATAACGTGTTGCTCTTGCAGAAAACCTTTTCGTACACTTGACCACTTGACCGCCCGGCTCATTTGCGCCTACCGCCATTTTCGGCTCACTTGCGCCTCAGAAAAATATCAACAAAATTAATGGTCTCATTTCCGCCCAACGTTATAGCTCATTAGTCAGCACAACTAATTACAAAAATTTTATAATTTTCCACTGGGTTCCTCTAGCTTCAATGTGTTTTTATAAGTACAATAGGCAATACTTAAACTTGGAAGGCAAAAGAAAAAAAAAAGAAGTACCTAAGATTGGATGAAAGAATAGAGAAGACGCTTGCGGAATTTGAAAATATAGGCGATTTAGGGAAATCTTTGCGCACTTTATCCTATATACAAAAACTTGATTAACTATATACTACTCGACTATACATGTATGTATATATTGTGAATATTAATCTAAAATGCCAAAAACAAAAAATATAAAAAAATAAAAAATATGACAAGAATCATAAAATGAACCTCTATAAAACACAAAAATCAATCCCCAATAAATACAAAAATCAAAGTACTTATAAAAACACATTGAAGCTAGGGGAACCAGCGTAAAATTATAAAATTTTGTGTAATTAGTGTAATGTAATTTATAAAATTAGTGTAATGAGCTACAACGTTGGGCGCAAATGAGACCATTATTTTTGTTGACATTTTTCTGGGGCGCAAGTGAGCCGAAAATGGCGATGGGCGCAAATGAGCGGGGCGCAAGTAGGCCGACAACGATAAGGCAACCACAAATTTTTACACAGAATTTTAATAAAACAATTTTTGAGTTATTATTTAATTTAAAACTAACCCTTTTAAGAAACTCAATTATTCACTAAATGAGTAAAATATACCAAACTTTCCTAATTACAGCAACATACATAAAAATATCAAATCAAATTTGCAAATCAATATTTAACATCAGATTTTTTAAAATTCTCCAAATTTATTCACTTGATATCTTGCCGCTATGAATCAAAAAGCAACACAAACAAGTTGTTTATTAACCTGCTCAAAGGTTAATAAACGATTTCTAGTTCACGGCACTCAGTAGAGTTAAATCGGGGCTTTAATTTTCCAATTGCGCCGTACTACTTTTACTGCTAATAAGCACTGCGCCCGTAATCACCGCATTACAGCGGCAATTTCATTTTTAGGACCATCACGCAATCGGCGATCGCGACCGCCGCGATAAGCAAGAAAGCACGAAGCGCGCGCCGAAGAAAGCTCATGAATATTAATGCGCCGAGGCCGCGAACTGGAAAGCTCGCGGGTTGCGTTTCTCGGGAAGCGGCACTCACCTCTGAAGAGCGGCACGGCCCTCCACGTCTTGGTGAAGCCCTCCTGGGCCAGCTGACCTAGGCCCAGCTCCAGGAAGAGCAGGGGTAGGCCTATGAGGACGGACAGGACAGCGTAGGCCACGAGGAAGGGCGGCCCGCCCCGCACCAGGGCCGTCTGCGGCAGCCTGTAGAGGTTCCCCAGGCCGGCGGCCAGGGACACCGTGCACAGAACGGTTTCTGCACATGCGAAGCATGACCAGCACGACTGCAACAGCGCGATTATTATTAGCAATTAGCGGAAAATGGACATTAATATGCAGCAGCTTGCGGTTGCGAAGGCTAATGTGCAAAGAGGCGCTAGACTCGGCTGCGAACCGTGACTTATGGCTAGTCTGATCCATTACGACGGAGGAAAGTTTTAAAGCATTCATTGGAGAGCTTTCATTTTAAATTATAATTAAAATATAATTATAATTTACGCTGCCTTTACTAAAGTAATATGATAACTGACTTTAAACCATAACAGACATTTTTTAAATAAATTAAATGAAGGCCCGTTTAGGGGTTGTTGTAAGTTTTGAGTTGAAAGCATAATATGGGGATCATTTTTTCCAATTTGACACCTCAGATTTTAGGAATCTCAAAGTTATACTCTTGTGATATTAAAATGCCCACTTATAACGTTCCCAATAAAGCTGGGGTCTAGGTTCAAACTTGGTTAATGCAACACCAAAAGATTTCAAGCGATAAACCTCCTTAAAATTAGAAGAACTATAATTCATATAAATCATAAGTCAGATTTTTTACTATTCCAATTCTTTATCCAGTGGTAATTGATCGTACTAAATATTTTAGTTTGCAAAGGAACATCTGCTGTTGGTAGAAAAAAAATTCTTAAAAAAGTAAGTCAAATAACAGAAGCTTGTTTTGTGATAGTGATCAAAAGAAAGAACAATCAAGATCACGGCACTCACTCAGTGAGAATTAGGTGAAAATTATGGTTTAACTCTTCCTATAACCTGCAAAAATTTAGTTCAGAGAATCTTCTAGTTCACTATAATTTTGCTATTAGCGTGGTTAAAGTTAAATTTCAAAGTTTTTGATTTTATAAGTAAGAGGTCATCAAACTTTATTGTGATATTAGAAAGACAAAATTTACAGTCAAAGAGAAGCAGTTATTTCAGACACGAAATATTGCCCGGTCGCTTGATAAGGGGCTTTGCAGCACTAGTGGCAATTAAAGGTAGGGTGTCTAAAAAAATTGTAAAAATGCTTAGATTTAAACATAAGATAAAAATTGAAAAAGCAAAAAATTACAATTTAGCAATTAATAATGACCAAGGTGAGGAAACATTGAAGTTGTCAACTAAAACGCCTCTTCTAACGTTTGCTTAAATAAAAATCTGACCAACATCGGAGTAAAATATGGCAAAATTTACTCAATGCAAAATTTGTATGATTAATTCTAGAGACAAACAGACGTTGGATAAGTCATTGAAAGAGTCATGGTAGTAATCGATGTCAATTTGGCCTAGTTTTCCATTTATATACAAGAGAAGACGCACTTGGCCCAACAACAGCTATCTCACTGCAATTGATATGCTTAAATATACAAAGATTCCTAAACTACTTCTCTAAAAAGTGCAAATGCTTTACTAATCATCGCCATCATTTTCTACAATTTCAATGTTTAACAATCCCACAAAATTAAACATCTTGTCATTTAAACTATCTTGCAGAGACTAGAGCTGAAGAATTTCTCAATTTAACTCCTTCGATTTTCAATGTCATTTGACATCATTTTGACCAGCCCAGATTGAAAGTCGGGGAAGTTTGAAGAAATGATTACAACCACACCAAGCAGACAACAACACCGACATCTGCTTATTTGCAACTTTTTTTCGTTGTGATTTTATTTCAAAAGAGGAATTTTCATGATACACAAGCTGTCCAACTTATTATTGTTCATCAAATAATATATCGAGGCTTCGAAATGAACACAAGTTCTTTTAAATAACAAAATGTCACACAAATTATCAAAATTCAGACTTTCAACAACGTTCCAAATTGCATTTCTAAGGTTATTTTCAATTAAGTCATGCGCAATATCATCGTAAGTGTCGGAAGACAATTTAAACCATAATTTCGAAATCTGCCAAGTTACTTCTGTAGTACCCTAAAAAGGAGAGTCACGATCAAAATAAGCGTTTTTTGTGATTCCAATATACACTGTATTCGGAAACTCGCAAAACATGCAAAGGCACAATTGTAACTTTGTTCTTTATTTTTAAAATTTTTCGTAGCCAAAAATAAATTTCCTGGAGCCGTAACTTATGCTATACTGACTCATAATGTTATCACCTATCATCCTTTTGTATCTCCAATGCTATAATTAGTTTTCGCCATCCGTAGAAATCAGCTGGTAGCCGTGATCTCGGCAGAGATAAGTTTACTTCAGGAAAATCACCCTGGCTACGTGAACTACGGCTGTCTTTTCCATCCACATTGAGGAAGAGCCGCATCCTAACCCAAATTGTTCTATTCCACCCAGCCTATCCATTCCGTTCCCTAAACCCATACACCAAGACACATGGTCAGTGTGGTGCATTACGGCTAAAAACTCCCCAAAATAAAAGAAGTCAGAAATCAATAGCCCTTAATCCGCAGCAGCCTCGCATTCCCCGATTACGATGACAATCTGATAAGGAGAGAGCCAAAGAATGTGTTGGACCTGGTCCTTAATGCAAAAAAACGGATCATGTACATAGCGACATAGTGAGAAAATTATCCACAGAAGAGAAACTAGAAGAGTTATAAAACAAAATATAGAATATTAAATGGACATAACAGGTCTGAGTGAAGTTAGATGTACTGGAGAACATCTTATAAATTTAAATTCAAAACACATACTATACAGTAAGGGACAAGCTGAAACAAAAACTAACGGGGTTGGATTTTTAGTGCATAATGACTTAAGAAAGAACGTTGTAACCTACGCAGGCATATTCGACAGAATTTCGTATATCACAATTAATTAGATAAAAAAAAACCCAAATTTATACAGGTATATGTATTTACCAGCAAATCGGAAGAAGAAGAAGACAATGACAGTTTTTACGAAGAACTAACAGAATGTCTCCAAGAGAACCAAACCATTTATTCGTTAATAATTGGAGACTTTAATGCGAAAGCAGGCAAAAAGCTGGAAGAAACTGAAAACAGTATGGGCCCACATGGAATAGACCCCAGAAAAACACGTTTTTCAAAAAAAAAACACAAATGGACATGGCAAAGTCCTAATATGGTAAAAAATGAGATAAACTTTATAATTTCCACCCAAAAAAATATAATACAAGACGTATCAGTCCTAGGCAAATGCACAGTTGGTAGTGACCACAGAATGGTCTGAACAAGGTTGTACAATAATCTCCAATCACTTAGAGCTAAGAAATTCAAAAATAGAAAGAAACCAATTGACAGTAACAAAATGACGGAAAATAAGTTAGTCTTTCAGGAAGACCTAACAAATAGGCTGACAGATTATGTACAAGATATAAATAAATTTAAATAGCATATCTCGTTGACAATGATAGCAGCAGCACAAAAAGCAGCCCCTAAAGCACAAAATAGAATTGGTAGAATTGAATAAATTGATTAAAAAAGAAATACGAAAAGATATAAGAAAGTTTAAAATGAAGACTATACTAGAGAGATTCGAAGAAAATAAAGGAGCTAAACTTTAAAGAAGCGTCTTAGAATAGACCAAACAAAAATTGTAAAGGTTAAAACAAAGAAAATGCAACATCAAGAAAGAGAGATACCATAAAAAAGAGCAAATAATATAACACCCATCCATACATAGCCTTATAGACAACGAAAAGACATTTGACTCCGTAGAAATGTGGGCAATTCTCAACTCATTGGTCAACTGCGGAAGAAACAGCAGATACAATCAATTAAAAAGAACATCTACAATAATGCCAGTATGTATATAAAATAGACCCAACTATACCTACAGATAACATATCTATAGAAAGAGGAGTAAGACAAGAGTAAGTGACCTCCCCCAAAGCTATTTACCAGAGTGATGGAAGATGTCTTTTGTCAAATGGATTGGTCGAATAAAGGTATAAATATTGACGGAGTGAATTTGAGCCACTTGAGGCTTGCTGACGACATCATTATATTTAGTAAAGACCACCAGGAAATGATTAACGAACTTAACAACCGCTCAAGAGAAGTTGGACTGAAAATGACCAAGACGAAGACTAAGATAATGACAAACACAAGCAAAAATATAAACGAGGAAAAGAAATGCCAAGTAGAAGATGGCGAGGTGACATACAAGACGTTGCAGGAGTACAGTGGATGACGTTAGTTGTGGACAGAGAAAGATAGAAAATTTTGGGGAAGGCCTACGTCCAACAATGGATGGAAAAAGGCTCATTGTGATCGTGATCGTGACAGAAATCAAGCACGAACTTTTGCAACCACGCAATACATTAAGAGTAATCCTGAACATTAATTTCATGAAAAGTTCATTATTATAAACAAAAATTGTTTCGGAAAGCCCACAACTTTCTAAATTTACATAGGGCCAGTTATTTCAATATCCCGTTTTTTCAAATTAGATTAAAGCGTTGGTTTAAAACAATGAAACGAAAGATGTAACTTTAACATTATTTAAATTAAATTCGCGTCTCCACCGCTGATGGAAGAATAAGTGAAGTAATGTAATTTCTATTTTAAGCTAATTGCAGTCGTTTTTAATAAAGCAACTTGCAACGTAAAATTTAATGAAGAATTTGTGTAAATGAGCCAAAAATAGAATTCAACCCATAAAAGGGCGAGGCGAGCTCGCAGCTTCCATTCCGCCGAGGAAATTGAATTTTCCCCCTTGACAAGCTTAACTGCGCTGATGTTCACAATTATAGCAGCCAGCTGGCATAAAAAATTGAGCCAGGTTTCTTTCTCCTTGGCGAATGGAAAGCCGCGAATCAACATACGTGGCTACTAAACAGGAGAAACAGAAAACCTAACAGTTGCTTCATTAAATTTTAATTTAGTCCACTTAAGAATATAAATTGAAAAGTACCTAGCATGATAATGAAAATCAAATCATCTTCATTTACGATTTAATTATCTTGTCGAAACTTCCCGTTCAACTTTGTCTAACGATTTTCTCCATTTTTTAGATTCGCTCTGGAAATGAAGTTCAAGATTCTTGAAACAACTATACCATGGAGTCGGAGTAAAATAGATTTTAGGTGAAATTTAGTAGTTCAAGGTGGCAAATGAGCTAAATAGCATTATTGAACATCTGTGCACAGTTTGGTGTTTTCTAAACCATGCCACGCTTAGCTGAATACAAGGATCTAGATGATTTTAGCCTCGGTCTCATACCGCAATAAGTGCGTCTCAATGGTGCATTTTAAAAAGCGGTAAACGATTAACACTTCTAAGACCCGGCCTCTTAGAATCCTCAAAACGAACGAAATGAGTAAATATGAAAATAGTAAGTGAAGGTGTTAAGGACCCATGAAAAGAATGGCTGAAGAGGGACGAGTGCGAGGAAAAACTGTTTACATAATGTGGCACTATATAAACCCTTAATGATAACCTTCAAGAAAAACTATTGACAGAATTTGGGCCAAAGAGATGCGTTCTCGACCAGATGATATTTGGCGGTTCTTCCTGCCTTTAGTTAGAGTGGTTGTATTTGGATATGAAAGCGTTCATCCAATCAATTAAATGACAAGTTCCTTCGCCAGATTATAAAAATGGGAGGGTTGGCATAATGAGGTGCATTATCATTTGGTATGGTGGTAGATCAGGTTCAACTTTGTATGACGGCTATGTAAATGTCACTAAATCCACCTATCTTTTGTTTTCATGGAAGATGGCGCCTTTTGTCATCGACCTCGTACAACTACTGTGTGGAAGAGGAGTAACAAATTCGACTTTTGATTTGGCCAAAAAACTACCGCATTAACGGTGAACGTGGCAAACAAATAGTAAAAAAAACAACAGAAAATTATAGACGATTTCATTTATACTATAAAGATTAAAAACATTTTATGTCCATAAAGGGGTTAACAAAATTTGTTACTTTAATTTAGTATATCTGTGTATTTACAGTTTCGGGCATCTCATCATTTGATCGATTTCTCTTTTCTAGAAAGATTGGTAAAACGGTGGATGTGCAAAAATTTGGAGCAGTGCGATCAAGACTGGTAATATTTCGCCGAACCTAGCGATTTTAAGGGTGCTTTAGCTAAAACTATAACACGAAATATATGAAGGTTTTGCGTCCGCCATCTTTATTTTTTATAATTTATTTATTACCTTCAAATTGGGTAATCTGAACGCAAAACTTATATCAAGCCAAAAACACTCAAATTTAGTACGACTGACACAAGTTTTATTTGACATAATTGACACTTTTGAGTTTCGAGAGAAATTTGAATTAAGAAAAAGTCCTTCAAAATATTATTTTTGTAAACACAATTTCGGACAACTCGATGTGTTGACGAAAAGCGTGATAGAGCTATTTGATGAACAAGATCTTCCATCCCCACTTCTTTGTAATAAAATCGGAAGCTAAATTTAAAATTTCTTTTCTACATTTCAGGAAGCACTGTAGATAGGGGAGTAACTAGTTAACAAATAGAACCAAGAATTACAGAAAAATATTTTGATTTAAATATCGACCCTATGAGATCATGTATCCTTATCAACCTTACTATTACTGGCATCTTCCAAAGCTCATACGTGAGACAGTTCTTCAGACAGGTCTATTTTTGTAGATCTAGATGTGAAACCCAAGCCAAAATGTAAATTTGTTAAAGAAACTACGATATTTAATTATTCTTTTATAAAAATATTTGGGGTTTCTAGAAATAAAACACTTGAATCTTCATTGATTTACAAATAATGAATAATTGGATTAGCAAAGTGAAAGATATGTTTTCTTCAGGGTGTCCATAAATAAACTGTTCTATTTTAGCTCACCTTAATTACAGTCTCCTTATAATTGTTTATAAAATAATTAATATTTATTATAAATAGAGTATATCTAGTCTATTTTTTAAATATTTGTATATTTACAGACATCGTTTGAAATCCGTTGAAGTTCTTTCTACAGTTCTACGCAATTATCTGCAGTTCGAGTTGAGTAATTTTTCGGGTTGAACACATACCGCGTATATCTTTTAGAAAGCTCCTTCATACCAAATTTTGTGCATGAAGTATGGATTGGAGCATTCCTTAGATCGTGCACCTTCATTAATGTGCAAAAACCCTACTAAGAAGTTTAATGTGGAAAATAAGTACATTCAGTTTTCATTCAAATAAAATATTAAAATTCTAAATTGACCACAAATAAAATTCACTAATTGCAGTAACTTCCAAAAAAAAAAAAAAATAAAAATCCATAACTAATGTAGACGAAATGATGAAAATGAACAAACTGTTTGATTCCCTAGCTAAAAAACCTTTATTCTAATCTCAAATACAATTTACTATACACAACATCTCGATTACTCGGCCTTTACAGAAGTGCTATTAAATATCATCAAATATGTAAATGCAGCAAAAGAAATATCTAAACTATGTTAATTGCAATGAAAGACTGGTAACGTCAATTAATATATACTCTCTGTAATATACTGCCCCCCCCCAAGTTCACCAACAAAAAGAAAACATTGCACTGCCTTATTTCATACTCTTTCAAGTCCGGGGAGTGGGGAGGGATGACTGCTTCCATACATTTCAAGGTCGTCAACTATATCTTCACTACCTCTCCATAGATAAATCAAAATATTGGCTTACTGATACAAAAAAACTTCTTCTTCTTGTAAGAGACAGTACCAATGCATGAGTGATAATACAAGGCAAGAAAAGCAAAGATGCTGCGCTATGCAGATGATTTTGCACTTTTGGCAAAAATTGGAGAGAAACTAAAAAATATACAATGTGAAGCAGAAAATAACGGTTTGTGGAAAGTGTGTATACAATCATACAAAAATAAAAGTTTTAAATAAAAGAATAAAGAAAGTTAACAAATTTTGTTATTATGCAGCATTATAAATGCAAGAGAGAAGTCATAGGACGCATTAGGTAAAAAAGGCCTTCTTTAAACAAACACCTAATTATATTAAACAACATAGACACAGTTACTATGGAATACTCTATCGCAATGTTGTGGGATAATTTGACAAGTAATAAACAAAGCCTAGAAGCTCTGGAAATATGGCGTTACCAAAAAAAAAGTAATGTGGATTGACAAAGCTACAAACGAAAAAGTCCCGAGAAGAATACGGCAGAATAGAAACTCATGGAAACAAATATTAAAAAAATATTTAGCTTAATAGGACATATAATGGGATACGACAGTTTTGCTAAAAATTATATTAGAGGAAAGACTAATAGGAAGAAATGCAAGGGAAAGTTAAAGGATGGAGTACATACAGCAAATCATAGAGAACGCCGGTTACAACAGCTACACAGAATTACAACGTTTAGTCGAGAACTGAAAACAGTGAAAATCTACAACATGAAAGGGAGAGTTGGAAAGGGAGGAAGACAGAAGAAAAGACGAGTTTCTATTTTTATACCATATGTACTCTTTCTTATTTCATTTTTGTGATCTATATTTTTATGATTATTTTCGTTATTAGGTAAAATGCTATTTCTTTTTTATATAATGCAACAGTTTTCCATTGGACTATTATCTTTTGCTTTTTAAACAATTATTGCAGTGCTCTTGTTTTATTTTTAACTTTATAGATATTGTTATTTGTTGTTTATTCATATGTATATTTGATCTGTTCAACTTTTAGTTCAATTGAATCTTTTTAAATAAATAAATACAGGGTGGCCCAAAAAACCTACTCGCTCTTTAAATAACAATAATTGTAGTGTTGTTCGATTTAGAAGCAGTAGTTTAATGGTTAAAAAATTAAAATAAATATTAAATTAAATTAAATGCATAGCGTTGCAAAGCATCACCTTCAATTTCCTCGTTCACTTTATTGATTGTTGCTGATTTTGTGCAGTAAACTTTAACCGTGATAAACTGTTATCTTAAAGATACCCCTATTTCTCTAACCAATTTTGGACGAAATTGCTTCATCTTACACGCATTTACCTAAGTAAGATTTACAAAATTTAACTTTTCAGCCATACAGCCATACACATCTTCATTTGAAGTATGGGTTCATGTTAGAATGTAAGATTTCTGATGGACTCGTTTCGAAATTTGATGGGGATTCAATTTTGAGATTTGTCGCAAGAACAATATTTTGTGGAGGTCGTAGGAGGGTTTCCAGCAATTGTTGTTCTTTGGAGAGCCGATAAATGACTGAAGTCTTCCTGAACGTTGTAAACAATGGAGCGTCGCGGTGGTAGATCTCTGTGAAACTTTCTTCTAAATTACTTTTGTAGTTTTTTGGTATTTTGTGCTTCCAGTGGCATTTTAAGAAAAATTAATTATTAAATAATAAACATTGCATTTATTATCATTGAACAAACCAGTAAATTTTGAGGGCACTCTGTTTAAAACAGGGGGAACGTGAAGCTAAAATATAAATTTAAAGAGAATTAATGTAATAGTATAGCAATAAAATAACACTGAAAAAATAACTCTAAATAACTTTATTCGAAGGTTACTATAGTACTCCTTTTAACTAAATAATCGGGCTGTTATTAGAAGTACTCACAATTACTTTGAACTCACTAAAATACTGAATTCAAAAGCCCCTAAATGAGGTTTAATTTGGATATTTTTTAAAAGAAGATTTTAATAATGTAGAGACAAAAGATATTTTGGTAATATAAACTGAATAATAAATACTTTCAATTATTATGGGTTCTGAACTAATTTAAATAAAAAATAAGCTAGTAAACCAACATTTTAGTTATTATCGAAAACCAAATTCAAGTAAAAAACAAACTAAAAATTTTTATTATTAAAAAACAATAATTTATTGTTACACATAGAAATACTAAAAAAATATTTTTAAATAAACTAATATAAAAATGGAACTAAGCAAAACTATTCGACTGATTGTTATATTTTAAGCTTCTCTTAACTTACAACAGGTTTCCTATATAATTGATCATTGAAGTCTCTTGAGGTTATTATTCTTTAAGCCGCGCAAATCTAATTCTTTCAGTGGTTTTTTAGTCTTTCATGTTATTGTAATTAGTAAGAATGATGTTTCTCTAATTCACTACTGTTAGAGCACATTAAATAAATAAACAATTCCGTGCCGGCAAATTATTTTCGTAACTGCCTAACTACAGCCCGAAGTTCAAGTTGATGCGTTCACGCATGACCATAATTCCAAAGTTATGTAAGCTGATGACTCGTCATGCCCTGATTGCGGCACGCAAGCAGCTTTTTCGTAAACCCGACGTCTGGTTGCAGCTATTTGTGTCGCCCGTCATCGCTACGACATGCTGCCTTGTCGGCAATTTGGCTCTATTAGACGATTTCAAGCTTTTTTCGCAAGCTATTCTTGTTCTCAAAACTGAAATAATTTGTTGGTATTTCAAAGGAAGTCCCAAATGATGCACAGTTGATGTTTATTCAACAAAGAAACGTTTTAATGACACTTAGCAGTTGTGGTATTTAAGGATTACAATTACTTTAAATATATGAATATGGCTACTTAAGATAACAACACTATACGACTTGTGGTAGGTCTAGTGCATCACGCGCTTTAATTGTTTTACGCGAATGGTGATGAGGGAATTCATCGTAAGGATTTCAGAATGGCTATAGAGTATTACAATATTATTGGCTACTTAGAAAAGCGATGTCTTTTTTCATATTGGTAATCTGCAAATTACAATGTATACCAACGTACATTACAAATACTCTGTAGTATTTTAGATCAAAAACGCTAGATGCTATTGCTGTTGAAGTTACTGACTGTACTCTAAATTTGGGTTTAATTGTGGCTTGATATAAGAACTTAAGATGAGATCTGCAGCCCATGAGATAGTGCATCTTGTAGTCCGAAATGTTCTCTACTAAACAGATCGATCTATTGCGTTAGATCTCTGAGTAACGATAGAAAAAGCTGTAGGGCAGTATCCTTTGTATTTAAAATCCTAATATTTGGTAACGGAAACAAAACTAGTGATTGGGAATAGAAATTTAAATTTCTTAAATCTCTGACGTAGATTAGTAGGGGAATAATAAACCAATAAGAGGTAACTTCAAAGGGTTTGTTTCTTTATTTGGCTACCTTCTATTGCAAAAAAAATAACCTGATCATAGAGTAACACTAAAAATAAGGATGATCGTTGTCATTACTTTTATTGACAACTGTGTAATATTTTCACTTTTATTAGGCCCTGGATGTTCAGAGGTGTTTAAGCCATTAAAGATTACAGATTCAATGGTTTGAAGATATTAATGAGACGTGGGGGTTGCTTCTAGAGGTGCATTTGCATTTTATGGTTAGTTAAGAAATTCTCTAAGTTTGGTGCCCTAATTTTTATGTTCTTTTAATAGTCTTTTGGCGTTGTTCAGCTTGATTTTATCACTGAATGCACTAAATATCGTATTTCTCTTTTTCTTCGGTTTTCCCTTAATATGGACTCAACATCTGTCGATTGAACCTACAAACTAATTGTTTAGAGCTATATTTTCCACTACATATAGTCGGTATATTAAATTTCGTCTGCAGACGGTTCAATGGACGTGTGAATAGTTAATAGAAGCTTTAATCGTCTAGAATTATTGAGTTCTAGATTTAAGTGTGTGAATAAGTAACTCAATGGTATGCTCTACATAATTAAAACACTACGAAAGTCAAAAGAAAGATAACGCGATAAGGCAATAGTCTTTATGGCGTCAATAATCTTTAGGAGGTAAACGTTTAGGTGATGGAGGTTAGTTCAAGATACGGACGTTAAATTAAAAAAACAACAAAATATATGTTACAATATTTCAAAAAACAACTAGATTAGCCAATAAATGGAAAAATTCAGACATACACATACTTGGAACAACAATTAGCGAAACGTAGAAGTATTCACTAGAGATCAAATGCCAGAGAGAAAACAATGGCTGCAATATTGAAGATGTCCATATTGTTCAAATTGCACTATTGTCAACTAAGATCAGATTATTGAACTGTTATATTTTTCCGGTGCCGCTTTATGAAGTCGAGTCTTAGACTATGATTGAAGCTTCCTGTAAAAAGTTCGAAGTGTTTAAAATGTGGTTGTACCGACGTTTCTTTAGAATCACACTGTATTTGAAATAACGAACAAGGAAAAGAACTGACCATCATTTAAGAGCACGTAAGCTGCGACACGTCATAAGAAACATCTAACGTTGTGAATTATTACAAATGATTTTGCAGGACTAAATAGCAATCGAAAGGATACTGGGGCTGAAAAACGTGTGAGGTTCGAAGCAACAACAGACCTTTTCTGTGCTGCTGCCGACAAAATATTCATAACAGATAAGCACTTCATTATGGGCCCTTCTATGTACATATTAAATATGAATTGTGATAAAACAAATCTCAACCTCACTCCTCTTCTAATATTAGCTTTTGATTGACTTTCTGCATTTAATAATTTCTAGATGTAGGTTTTCATTTGTCTTCTTTTAGGCATCCCAATGTATTTGCAGCTTGTGTTGCAAATGATTTTAAATAGTTCCATGTATTTTCATTATTTTCTTTCGATGTTTCTTTTCATATAATTTCTTCTTCTACTAAATCTTCCACTTCTTTTATCTTTGAAATATTCCAGCGAGCCACTTTTTTATACATTACCTTTAATATTAAATGGCAGTTTTGTTTTCATCATAACTAAACTGTGGGTGCTGTCTATGTATGCACCTGGATATCTTTTGCGGTCTCCGATTTGATTTCTAAACCTAACTAAAAGTGTTATAAATTACTAACGGAACACTAATTTAATGTTATAAAAAAGAAATCTAAGGCTTGAAAAAGACAACTAACAAAAACCAATGCAAAAATGAATATTAAAATAGCAAATAATGCGTTTGATTATTTTAATATTTGAAATTTGAAATAATTCTTAGAAACGGCACAATAATTTAAAAAATCATTGACCTGACAAAAAATAATTCCAATAAACCAAACGATTTCTTTCACATTCACAAGGGTGAGTCAAACATAAGCCTAAATGATTTTATTTTAATATAATAAAGCATCATAAAAACAAATTTATTTTTCCACATAAATTCATAACCTATTTTGATGAAGATGGTAAATTTTTTTATCCCTCTATCGTGCTTAAACAGCAACAACGTCAAGTACTTCTTTTAATAACCCAAATAATAATAACAAGGCAACAATTCTAGCGTAGTGGGGCAACTGTATGAGGCCGAGGGTTATTTTGAAACAAAATAAGAACTCGGGACAACATGCGACTTTAGCTTCATTTAATAGTTGACAGTAGTACGCGGCGTACATAGCTCAATGTTCGTTGAGAAAATCGAAGCAAAAAAGTCTTTGCACAGTCAGTTAAGTAATAGCATGTTCGGCATAATTAGCAGTTGGTAAAACGCATCATCCTAATTCTTTCGCGGGTCGATCGAGGGAACCTTTGACCTCGATGCTTTGTCACAAAAGATTCATTTGGAATTGAATTCTTGCTAGAGTAAAGCACCATGAGTCCCGCCTACACGTCGTGCTACAGAGGCTGTGTTCCTCCCGAAAGGCCCGAAAATGTCTCATGCAACGGCTGCTAAGTACATGAACAAGTCGAAAACATGTGTCAGCAAGTGCGTGCAGCGATATAAGAAGACAACAACAGTCGATGACTTGGCGGATAGACAAAGTGTCTCTTAAAGTCCAAAAACAGATTGTAAACTTGTTTTCGCGGAATCCGGGTTTAACATTGCGTCAAGAAGCAGCAAAATTGAAACAGAAAGGTGTAAATATATCATACGTAGCTATCCAAATGCATCTCCATGCGCGTGATATCAAATGCCGTAGTTTACTGAAGAAACCTTGGTTAGGTGAAAATCACGTGACGAAGCGACTCGCTTGGGCAAAGGACAATTTTCACGGCCTAAACAACCTCAACTAACAGGTTGGTACAGCGGACCGTTTAACACCCAATAAAAGTGCATCTTTGGGGCTGCTTCTCAAAACTTGGTTTCGGAACGTCGTATCTGTTTACGTACAACCTAAATGCTCGAAATTTATAAGAAATATTTGTTACTGACTGCCGAGGGGTGGCCCATCAAGAAAAACGAGGACTGGACCCTTCAAGAGGACAACAACCCCAAACACCGCAGCAAGCTTTGCATCGAGTGGAAAGAGCAGTCTGACATCGTTACACTTGATTGTCCGTCGCAGTCGCCCCATGCAAATCCGAGTGAGAATGTGTGGGAACACATCAAGCACAAGCTTTGTGAAAAACAAATGTTAACTTTGAAGCAGTTAATACGAGAAATTCGCCACATTTGGAAGTCCTTGACGGATGAAAGCGCCATCAATTTGGTAAAAAATTTTGGTGACAATTTTCGACGCCGGTGGTGACTGGATACATTATTGATACAATAGCGTCTTTGTACTAATGGAATACAACGTACCTATGTATTTGAAGATATTTTTAAATAATTTTTTCTCCACGTTAACCCAAACACGCTCTTACTTAACCGAGCATAAATCAAAAAATACAGTTGCAAGAACCTTTCTAGCCGAAAGCCGAATTTTAACGGTGACAAACGAATTTCTCTTCTTTCGCCACTCCATATTAAATTGTTTGCATTCCAGAGTGCAATGGTGAACCCAAATTTCGCTGATTACAATATGGTGAAAAAGCCTTCCCTTTAGCTTCGTGGCGTAGCAATAGTCGGTTGCACACCTTAAACCGCTCTTGGTTCCGATCTTTGGCGAAAAGATAAGGGACACATCTTGCGGACACTCTTCTAAATCAAAGAATATCATTAATAATTGCCCTTAGAATGAAGTTCAATTAAGTCTTAAGCCTTCTCAGAATTTCTGATAGTTTTGCGTCCTCCGCTGTGAGAAACTTGATAATCATCTGTTGCTCAACGGACGAGAGCATCTCTTACTCCGACAAAAAAAGCGGTGGTGCAAGGTACTTTACAGAGAAAATCACCTTCAGCTATCTCTAAAAGGCTGAGAAGTTATTTTTCTCTCTCTATTTACTCATCCGCCATAAAAAAATTCGGTTTATATTTAATTTATCTTCACATAATATAAAAATTTTTAGCCTACTAAAGAATGTAATAAAACATGTATTCGAGTAATTATTGTTGCAATATGTCTTAATAGATGCATCTCTTATAATCTTGTCATTTTCCCGTCAAATTTCATTGCCAATAACCCAAAGAATTGCGAGAATAATGTCCAAACAAGGAAATAAACAGACAAATAAGTTCAAGCCATAACAAACTTTGACTGTCTAATAAGAATAAAATGAAGTAAATGTTAGGTACTTTGTCAGACCTAAAAAAAATCATATCACTCCTCTGTCCCATAGCTTACAATCATACTGCATTCTTTTGAAGTGCGACTTTGTTAGACGTTTTTATACGCTGGTGAGTAACTTTTTAATGATGATTCTGATGTAAACTGATACAATTGGTCATAATTTGCTTGTAACACCCGTCCAAGATCCGTCTAGGTCCTTTTATAGTCCTTTAGTAGACGCACGTAGACATTTGCGTATTGCACGCGCAACACAGCCGCTTGCCATATTATAATCCGTCAAATAAGCTGTGCGCCTTCAAAGAGTGTAAAAAGGAATTTAAAAGGGTTTTAAAATGCATTTTAGACAGGGTACAGTGCATGGATTCTTATAGTAAGTACAAATTTACCCAAGTATCTCCTATAAAACAATTCAAAAATGCAGAATTTCAAGAAGTTGTCATAAGGAGCCCTGGCGTCAAAGAAAGCTACGGTGATAAAATATATATGTGTACTCTACGTATTTCTATAAAATAATTTCATGCATCAAGGTGCTAAGCCGAAAAGGAAACGAATACTTAAAAATGAACATTAGACATAACTTAAATCAGCATAAAAAGTAATCGATGATACAAGTCAACCTATATCGTCAAATTAAGGATTCACTCCACACCTCTGCACATTTCTAAATTTAGATCGGAAGGAATTTTGCAATGTTTGTAGACCACAATTGATGAAAAAATAAACCAATAATCGTTTTATCAGCCACATCTAAACATGATTACCATTCGTTCGGCTATATTCGATCTCACATAAATCAAAGTTGTGCCGAAGGCGTCTACTAACGGCAAGAATTGGATACGTAGTGCATGAAACACCGATAGGTGGCGTAAACTGTCCAATTACTTCATGATAATTCATGTTTTGACATACAACAGGTCAAGCGTTACCTAAATCAAAAATATAAAATCTTCATTCGATGTTTAGTAACAAACCGGCTCGAATAAGGGATTGACCTTTAAAACCGATTAGTAACTGTAGGAGGAGTTGCAATGTTAGTTACAAATAAACACACATAGTTACATTTTTGCAGTTTTACAGAGTAAATTTACAGATTACAGCATTAAATACTTGTGTCTTATTCATTTATAACAAACTGATAAAACTTAGTTTGAAAAATCATGAATATAATAAAACGAACTCAAACAAAAACGAAATTAAAAAGAAAATATTAAAAACTCGTTTAAAGTACTAGTTAACTGTACCCCACACAGATTTGTATTACTTAATTTGCTACCATTTCCTGTCGACTTGCTAAAAAGCTCGTGTTTTATTTAGATATTCGGCAAAAAGTTTCACAGTTCACCTGTTCCTTTAGCCTAAAAAGCCAGTAAATTAAAATCAGCTAATTAAACACGAAGCCCCCTTCCTCAAATCTATTTTTCATAAACTGGCTAATTTGAGCACCGGCAAAACAATGCACGCGTCAAGACCTTGCCGGCCGCGGCATTCTGTTACCGATCTCGGGAAGGTCACCTCCATCCGACTTGCATTTTGAAAATCATCTCTGCTATTGTGCCGCGTCCTTGGCCCGCGCCATTACGCGCAATTTTCCGCGTTCGTGCGGCAGAAGCGCCGCACAAACAGGAAGTTATGAAAAGCGGCCGCTCGATCGGAACCGGGGCCCGATCCGTTTCAAAACCGACCGGGCGGTTTTCGGAAAAATCAGCGCCGCTTCCGTGCCCATTCGGGCCGGGCGGGCGTTTCCGCGAGGTCGCAGCGCCGCCGGCCGGGGAAAATGGAAGAGCGTCCAATTAGCGCTGGAAATTGTTGGTGTATCGATAGAAAATGTAAATTAACGGAACATTATGTACGTTCCCCATGTTATTTTCTTCCCGTTTGATTTCAATTTATTGGAATGACTTCCGTTATCGTTAGGTCACCTTACGCCCTCTTTTCAGATGCAAAATATTCTCTTCCTTTTAGTTCCTTTCGATGTTCGTTTTTCTAATCCAATGATGTAGCATTCCAGTATAATTTTAGCTTGTGCGTTATTGTTATTAAATTTAGCAATTTTTTTATATCTCTTATACTTGTTTATATAACGCATCCCGGAAAATTGAATTGACTTGGAAGGTCAACTAAGGTAGCGTGGCCGTATGAATATGTACATTTTGCATCTTTATCACTAATGCTATTATGATCCTCTAACTTAAATTACTAGTTGATTGAGTGGTACTGGTATAGTATAGTATAGTATAAAGGGCATACTACCAGTACTTACTTATGCTACACAGACGTGGATCTTAACATGAGTATTAGTGGAAAAACTTGCTGGAACCCAACGAGCCAAAGAAAAACAAATGTTGAATAAAAAAATTAAGAAAAAACAAAATTAATATATGTTAAAAGACATGAGGCATCTCTAAAATGGAGTTACGCTGGTCGTACCATGAGACAGAACGACGAATGATGGAATAAAGAAATACAACATTGGAGATCACTAACTGCTAGAAGAAGCGTGAGCCGCCCGCGAACTAGATAGAAGAGTGACTTGAAGATGACAGCAGGTTTAGCATGGATAAGGGTAGCTCAAAACGGATAATAAAAATAAAAGGGAGGCCTATGTCCAACATTGGATGACAACAGGCTAATGAAGAAGAAGAAGAAAGTAGCATAAAGGACAAATGCCTTATTAGCACCTGTTGGTTACACTGCAATTGCTACAGGGTTCGTGGAATTATTCCTATTACTTCTTAGATATCTACCGATAACTTCCTTTTCAGTTTGGTATGTATGGATCTTCTTTCGAGGTTATAGTGAGCTGCAGTGCTGCACACATCAATATTGAGATCAAATTGTATGAAGAATTCTTGAATAGATGGAGTACCAGTTTCTGTTTATAGTTGTTCAGCATTGGTGACCGTAAGCGGTACCTTGTTTTGCAGCACTTCTAGTATATGTAGGTTATTTTTGTATATAGCGCACTATAGGTAATCGGTATAATCTTTCTGATTATAATAATAAATATTAGTTTTCCATATTGTAGTTAACTGGTGACTGTTTATAATTGGGTGCAAAAAAACTAAGTCTGACATATGTCTATGAGAGATTTTTATTTATGTGATATCTCCGGGTAAACATGTGATCTTAGTATAACTCAAGGAACCGCACAGAAAAGTCCAAAGGATTCCATAGTATCGGAGTTTGGGTCTTCTGGTCTACAAGGGGTAAATTTTTTTATTCACATTTATTGCACCAAAGGTTTATTGTTCAATACTTTCTTTGGAAATTGGGTTCTGTGGTAAATATCATGGTCTTGATACGAGCATCATCGGTGTGAATAGAGAAGTCAGCATTAAAAGTATCTGAGATATTTGACATAAATATGTTGAGTAATACGGGGCCTATATAGAAACGCCAACATTAACGTGGCGCATCAATAAAAGGTGTGAATTAACTCCTACTTGAACGGTTCGCTCAGTAAGGAATGATCTTATAATACATCAAGTAAGATAAGGATAATAGTTGCCAATTTATATATTAATCCATTTGTCCATATACAATCAAAAACTTGTGCCCCGCCTAAAAATATTACCACGGTATAGGCATTTTCTTTTAATATCCTTTAATTTTTCAGCGGTTCTCAGGATATAGTGTATGGTTTAGCTTGTGGTTTTAAAACCGAATTGATGTCCTGTAAGAATATGATTGATTTAAGCGAAACTATAATTTTGTCGAGAAGTTTATACATAGAGAGATGAGTCTGATAGGTTGGTAGTGGGTGGAGTTTTATAGTGTTATCTAAGTTTTGAAAACAGAATTAGAGCCTGAGTTTCTTTTCATATGGTAGAAAAATAAACAATTTTACAGCCATTGAATGCAGCTGTTAGAAAAGTATTTAATCAATTCCTGATGCCTTTCCACTTTTAAGGCGCTTGATATGTTGTTTGACTTCGGATGGAGAAACTGCGTCAATCACTATTTGGCCCTTAGCATTGATAGTATTCACTCCAGGTTACAATGAAGATGTTCTATATTATTCCCATCATCTATTATGGTGAATTTTTTTCTTCTAAATGCTCTCCAAATATTTAGCATTTAGTTTAAGTGCCAGTATTTGTAGAGATGGATTGTCTGACAATCTTTTTTGTGGCTCTCCGTATGGTACTGAGAAATTATTATGTAGTGTCTGTTTGCCTACAATTTTAATTAAACTGTAAAAACGTGTGACCAATGGATCTTGATGCTTTTCCCTAGGTTTGCCATATGTACCCAAGGTGCCTGTTTTTCGAGGTTGAATTACTGTTTCAGCTTGATAAATTGTTTTGTTTATTGTTCCCATGGGAGTTAAAACAATGTTATCGATATCCATATGCCAGGCGAGGTTAGTAAAATACTAGAACTGAGAATTAACTAATGATTAGAATGGTATCTAGCTAATTAGGCCGTTCATTAATTTTTGGAGTTTGGGGTAAGAATATGCTGATTGTTTTAGAGTGAATATACCAGATAGGTGGTCAGAATCAAGCTCCGTGACAACGGTTTGAGTTATTGGAAGATTAAGGCTTTTACGTATTATTTTATCTAAAATATTACGTAATTAATCACTTCTGCAAGGAAAATATGCGTATTTACTTGGTATGGAAATATTAAGTGCTAATTGGGAATTAGCTCTTCTAGAGTTGTTTACTCTACAGATTCGGCTCGCATTTTTGCAGTAAAGATCACCTGCCATTAACATTAGGTAAAAGCCTTTAAAAATAGTTTTAATTTTGTTAAGGATAAGTGCAGCTACTAGATCTACTAAATAATAATTATTCAATTTTAATTTAGTTGTTACAGTGTCTACATGGCACCAGTTAGGTCGATTGCGGATTATCCAACTTTCCTTATTATATGGTATCCCGGTAAAGTAAATTTTTCATTTTGTATCAAACGAGTTTCGGTGATACAGGCAATAACAATAACGTGCAAGCCGCCAACGAGATGAAAGCTGAACGTTGTGCTTTTAGACCATTAGTGTTCCTGGTTAGTTGGGTTAACATATGTATAGGATTAAGATTATTTATCGCGATATTTGAACAACACTGCAATTAAGGACATAATGAAGCTTCTAACTTGATCGAGGTAAAAAATGGGTCAGGGTTATCTATATTTTTGTTATAGATAGTAGTTTTGATGAAATTAGTGGAGTTAAAACATTTCGTTTTGTGTCTGACGTCTGTGTTCTCAGAATTCCGATGTTAGTAGCTAGCCTTATGTTTGTCATAGAAATGTTTGTAATTATTGGTGTCCGTTAATTCATTCTTAACTGGGTACCTCTACATGTCAAAGTAGAATCTTACTTTACTATACTTTTAATGCCCTTTATAATGTTTTGGTAATTAGTGCCGGTTGGATAAACATGAGTGGGATCTTAAGCTGCTTCCTCATTTTATTGGGCTCGTTTGATTGTGTGGGATGGCTTACGCTGATTTGAAATGTATAAGTATTTTGTGCTATAAGGATATCAAAATTAAATAAATTTTTTTTTTATGTCGTTATCTTTAGGCGATGCTAGAAGTCCTTTATTTATATTATTAATTTTTTGCGTTAATATGATAAGTTCAATTTCTTCTTGGTGACAGGTCTTCGACTCCTTATAAGTCACGGTTGGTGGTTTAATATAAAACTAATTGTCTTGTTTGTGTTCAGTTTAAGGTGTTTAAATATGTGTGTTTAGATTTGGATTACTTATCGGTATAGCGCTCGCCGGAATTAGTAGATTGTGGCGCAATGAGAATACACTTATCACTTATAAGGCTTTAGAAGTAGGTAATTTAGTACAAAATAAAATACTAAAATGCACGATGTTTAACAGTTATAGAGGTTTCAAAGACACGTTAGCACTCAGTCAAAGCTCGTTTCAAACTTCGGGGTAGTAACTAAAATAAATTTCGACCTAAAGTGAGCAACTGCGCAAAGAGGTCTCTCAAAGAGGGAATTGTATGAATTAACGTTCTATAACATGTAAAAAATATGTTAAAAAGATGGAAAAATACACATTAAAAAGAGAGAGTTTAAAATCAACTCAATCAACAAACATCAAAAAGAATTACAAAAACTAAAAAATTGGTTAGAAAAATGAGAAGAAAAAGATCATCAAAATAAAATATGCAACAGTGGAATGGAAAAAGGTAAACCTGGATAAATTATATCAACTTAAGAGAGGATCACAAAAGAAAGCATGTGAAGTACATTCATCTATAGCATTAAATTGAAAAAAGAAAAATAAACCAAAAATACCAAAAATAAATACGAAACTAATTCTACAAGAAAACAATTTTAGCATAAGAAAGTAAATTTAGTAAAAGATTTGACTAGTTAAGCCGAAAGAAAGGTAAATGTTAAAGTCTTAGAAGAATTAAAAAAGAAAGAGCAAATGAACATATAATAATAGTTAGTCAATTACTTTTTGCAACCCTTCATCTATATTAGAGTTAGAAAAGAAAATTATAAAAAGAAGTTATTCAGTGTCAAATCAGTAGAAAGGATTAAATTTAAAAAGAGAAATATATAGAGTAGTTGAACGAATAATATACAATATATAAGGCAGATAGAAGAGTAAACAACGAAAAATTAATCTTTAAGATATATGCAAATGTGTAAATAACAAGATCCAACTGATTTAAAAACAGCCTAACATAAAAAAAAACAAATGCAAGTTGAAGTTGCAAAGGTACGCATTTGATAAAAAATAATAAAAGAAAATTAAAATACAAAGATAAAGTCAAAGTAATGTATACTTTGGAATCCTGTTATCGAATTACTTTTTCGTTCCACCTTTCATTTTGTATATTTTTCGTTTATTTTGTTGTATTTCGAATAATGATATAAAATTCTACAATACAATAAATTATTCAAATGAAATGTATATGCATATAACTTCGAAAATCATCAGGGTAGAACTAATAAGGTGTGAAAAAAGCAAAACTTATAAAAAAACACCTACTAGAACATTCAAGAAAAGAGGAGGAGAGAAAATGTCCATAGAAAGAAGGAAATTTTTCTTTATGTTGATTTATCGAAAAGCAAATGATAAAAAAAATTATCGAATACAATCAGAAAATAGCAATAAAAAACATTGTCACTTAACTAAGGTATTATACAAAGAAAAAAATTAAAATATGAAATAAAACAAGAAAACAACAGTACAATGGACAGGAATGGAAAGACCAGCAGATATAAAAAATTTTCTATTTTGGTACTAGACATACAGAATAAAAATCTTCGCTGTAAGTCAATAATATGAAATGCAAAGGGAATCATCACAGATGTGGGCCGACTGGTCAAGGAAGAACAATCTTTCAGTGAGCAGTTCAAGTTTCGCTGAAAGCTCATGGATATTTGTGGCGTTTTAGGTTTAAGTTACATGTTAATAGGCACTATTACGGTGCGCTATTAACAAAGAAACAAAAATGTAAAAATCAAGGTATTAAAGGAAAAAAGGAACAAAAACACTTCATGGAATAACTTAAAATAAATAACAATAATGTTACACACAGCTTACACAGAAAAAATAAATTAAATGTAAAATAAGAATAATAAAATTAGAGCATACGATAACGACCTTATAATTTGCACATACTACTGTGTACAAATATAACCCGGAATTTTTAATTTAAACTGCGCGGGCATTTCGTTGGGGACAAACCTTTTTAGTTTTAAGTTGGTAGGACTGCTACTGACATCTGTGTCAAATTTTAGGTTAATATCTTAATTAGTTGAAGAGTGACGCTCGTTTTCGTAAACAACCAAAATTAACTTTTTCGATTTTTACCATGTCAGAAAATATTCAACAAAGAAGTTCGATTAAATTTTGTGTTAGAAATGATATTTCTGATGAGGAAACGCTCAGAATGTTACAAAAAGCCTTCGGTGAACAGGCTATGTCTAAAACACAAGTATACGAATGGCATAAAATGTTCAAAGAGGGTCGTGAGGCGTTGAAGACGAACCACATCAAAGACGTCCAAGAACATCAACTGACGAAAAGCACATCGCGAAAATTAAGGAATTGGTGCTCCAAAATCGTCGATTGACAACTAGAGAGCTTGCTGACATCGTTGGCATTTCAAATGGATCAGTCAACACCATTTTGAAGGAAGTTTTGTGCCTCAAAAAAGTCAAATCTCGTTTGGTTCCAAAAACCCTCAATTTATTCGTGACCATTTCGCTAAAAATTCCACCCATATCGTTCCGCAACCGCCGTATTCGCCTGCTTTATCTCCATGTGACTTCGGGCTATTCAGCAAAATGAAAAGACCGCTCCGGGGACACCGTTTTGACACGATAGAAGAGATTCAAGCCGAATCGAAGAAGGTGCTGAAGGCCATACCGAAACAGGACTTTTCAAAGTGTTTTGATGAGTGGAAAATTCGCTGGTATAAGTGCATTGCAGCCGAGGGGGATTACTTCGAAGGCGATGAAATAGATTTTTAAGAATAAAAAAGGATTTCAAAAATTATAACAAAATTCCCGATTTTATTTGCACACAGTAGTACATGTAGAATACCATAAGAACAAAAAATCTGGAAATAATAAAAGCGTTAATTACAAAGTTAATATGGTATGCTAATGCTCAAAAAATAAAAGGTAAAAGATAGCTGAACGCACTTACAAAATAGTTACTTAGATAAAAATGTATGCGTACAATATAATACAGGTAAGTACAATAAAAAAATGGTAAATTTCCACTAAGAGAAAATAATAAAGCTGTTCTATTTATTTTTCTTCATTGTTTTGAACATTTTTGTAGTTATATTATTTGGGGGCAGCAATGGTGGCTGTATTGTCGAGAGCAATAGTTTCAAGCTACGTCGATCGGATCTTCCCCTAAGAAATGGCTATAGAAAAATTCTAATAAACTTGGCACACTATCTCGCACCCACATAGGCCGCGGCAGTTCTAGAATTATACCCACAAGACACGTTTATGACTGATACACTTACAGTTGTGCTCCGGGTACAGCACGAGCAAATCTGATTTTGGTAGAATAAATTTCGCGGCAGTAGCGCCATTGCATTCATTAGTTAATAGCTACCCGAAAATAAAAACTAGTAGTTGTATCTAGTTAGCAAATTATTTGAGTTTTAAATAAATTATCGAATCCCAAAACATGTTACATGTGTCAGAAATAGCATTTATCACAGCAGATTGAAGAAGTGAAGAATTGCTTAAATATTAGTTATCTAGGGTACTCACAAATGATTAGTACTGCCCCTCAACTCTGGTTATGTCGTAGATTTAAAAGTGTGCCCAGAGCTTATGTGGTGATATGCTGGAACGCATAGAAGAAGAGGTAATGAGTTATTTGTAGTGCTCTGAGAACAGTTGTGAACACACCGGAAAACTATAAAAGCAAACAATCATAGACAGCAATAAAAAATTTTTTTGAGAAAGAGAATTGGTGCTTTGGACATCCACAAGAGATGATTAACCGTGCATCGTGGTGAGAAAGACAAAACTAGTGGGCGTCCAGCAAATGCGCAAATCCACACATCATGCAACACCTGTCCGACTTAATAACAGCAAACAGACTAACATATTCAATGTACTGGTAGAAGAAATAGCATGTCTTGTGGAACTTTGCATGCTAAATAACAAAGATCTGTGCATAATGGATTCGCCCACGAGAAGCATGTAGAGGCATGCTAACGCTGGACAGCGTAAATCGGAAGACATTGTTCGAGTGTTTGATCAGAGGAGAAGAATCACGGTTTTGGCACGAGACAGAAAAAACACGAGTCTATGGAAAAGCAGTATATTGGACGTCTTTTATTACCTTTTGGAATCTAGACAGAATTCTGCAAATGAATTGACTACCTGTTCGGAGAGCATTACTAGTGAACGCTTCTGTAAATCACTGAGGCGACTCCGCAAATATTCAGCAACGTCGCATTGCTTTAACAGAATAATGCGTGGCCACATATAAGTGGCACAACCGTTGCTAATCAGCAAGCTCTCGGGTAGACTAGGTTGGTTCACACCCCATATTTCTCAAATATTTTTCCTAACGGATACGCTTTATTTGATGCAATGAAAAAGACATTACGGACTAAGAAATTCTTCTATGACGAGGTTTAGTCAGTTTTCCACAATCAGTGCTGTACTACACCAAAGAATGTTTTACAGCACCTTTACGGAAACTACCAGAACCATATCAGAAGTGCATAGATATTAAGGAGAAATACCTCCAATGAAGCTCTAATAAAAGATTAAGGAGAAGAAAATATTTATATTGCCAATCATTTTTGAGCATGCTAAGTAAATGAATTATTTAAGTGACAAACAAATATTTAACTATTTAAGAAATTATTTAGGTATTTCAAAGTGTTTAAATGCAGACCTACAAACTAAAAATCGCAAATCTAAAAAATCAAAAGAACACAATTTGGAAATAAAAAGCCCTGCAAAGAAGCCAGAACCCTAAGCTCCTTTATACGCCACTGATCTAGAACTGGGTAAGACAGATTAAAGATAAAATTATAGTACATAAAAGTTAACTCAAAAGAACGTCCCAGAAATTTGAGAGAAGAAATAAAAGTAGGAAGTATATTCTAAAAGTTCGGGAGAAAAAACTAAAATAAATGGAAAAGAGCATTCTAGAAGTTTGAACAACAAAAGAAAATTAGGACTAAAGAAAAGGGGGGTTACAAGAACTGATAGCAAGTGCAAAAAATGTTCCAAAAGTTCAACCAGCGAACTGAAAGAAAAACGGAAGAAACAAAGAAAGACATTCTAGAAAATGTAAGGGCAAACACAGAAGAAAGTCTCGGAAATTTGACAGGGGAATTACGAAAAGTAAAGTTAGTGGAGGAGTAAATTCAAATGATATTTTTTAAGTGTAAACGCAGGCTCCTTGCAATTGTTTGTGTCGAGAGTATAAGGTTTTCATGAGTGTCCGTATATCGTTGAACTTGAGTAGAGATTATTTCCTTGTGGTACTTGACAACCGCACTTGTTGACCTGCGTGAAGATGCTGAGTAGCTAATTTTTATAGATCTCTTCGTATGCTTCGTCTAGAATTTCAGAATTGATTGTAACTACACGATTTTTCTATTGTTGGACTACTTTCTTCGCCGCTTCTTCGTTGCTTTGACATTCTGTTTGTCGTGGCGACACTAGTTTTCCGTTTATCTTAAATTGATAATAGAATAGAAGTGCAATCAATTAGACATAAAACAGCTAAGAAATGGCAATACTAGGGCGTCCAAATAAAATAAACGGGAATAATATTTAAACAATAAATTTTATTATTACGATACTGAAATATTAAACTGAAAACTACAATTAGTACTTGGCTAGGCCCCCTTTATTGTTATACAATGCTAACGATGCTAATTAAATCATCTACCGCTTTCTGGGGTATATTTCTGCCATTTTTTTGTGACTGCCACCATAAATTAAACTTACGTAATCCCTTGGTCACATTTTTTTGGGTAATATGCCACACGTTTTCAATCGAGTCGAATTTGTAATTTCTCTTTCCACGGTAGTTGTACGCGTTCGATAAGGAGCCTCATCTTCCATGACTATAACACTTTAATTAATCAAAATATTATCAACGAAGATGAGTAAGAAATTCATCACTCAAGATTTTAATGTATTCAATATTTACTCTACTACCCCAAAATTGAACGTAGTCTGCTACCATGCCAAATAGCACCTCACACCATGATGCTAACTTCTTAATATTTAGAATCTAGTGAATAAATTTATCATCCATCTGATTGGACAAGAATAGGTATGGGCCAATGTCACTAGCAGTATCTGCTTTTGTGAGAAAAGATGGTGGGTTGCCAAATGTCATACAGTTGATGTTTTTCCCGAAAGGGCGTCAATAAAGATTTCTTCTTGACGACACTTTTATGCAGCTACTCACTATGCAAGTGATGTTGAATAATATACCTGTTCATTTCTGACATCTACTCCAGTTCCGTCACTGTTTGTCATAGATCATTAACAAGCTTCTCTCACGATTTTGCTCGTTGGGTTCGTTCCAAGGGGGGTGGGACGTCTTGTCTAGGCAGTGCCGATTATTCATCGCTTCTTTTATATTAAGTAATAATTGGATTCACTATCGACAAGACTAGACCTATGGTGCGCGCGTAGCTAGAATTATCTAGATCTTTGCATACAGATAAAATTGTCGTGCTTTAAACCACACTAAACCGTCAACAAAAATTTAGCTGCAGGTAGTGTACTCCTTTTCGCAAAACTAATTTTACCAATTCGAATTACCAACTTTCACTTAGTATTCATTTTACTCTGGCACCCTAGTAAATATTAATCAAATAACCTTTTTACCCAACAAATTTTCAATAATCCCACGAACTTATGCTTCACTCTAGTAAGTAGAATATTAAAATGATTAAATTAACATGGGAAACAGTTTGCCATACCCGAGTTAGATTGACGAGACCCCCACGAGCCCATCAAACGCACTTCATGCACTAAATAAAATTTTTCTTATAAACATTAAAGCAATTTATATATGTAATTTTAAATTAATTTCTTGGACGTAATTAATTGAAATGCACTTAAAGCAAAATTTAATTAGTGTTGTTTGACGTTAAGGGAATATAAATAACAACAATAAAACAAAAATTAAATTACCACCCTTGAACTTACTTCTGTATTCCCCTTCACGTATCTTTTGTTAGTTATGTAAATAGTTAAATAAAAACTTTATAGACAATGATAATTTTTATAATGCATTTACTGTTCGGCCAATTAAAATACCGCTATTAGAACATAAATCGGTTAAAAATAATAAAAAAAACCTTTAACCATTAAGTTATAATTATTTGTTTAATATATTGTTGTAATATAAAATTTAATTATAATTAAGCGTAAAGTAAATAAAGCTTTATGCCTAAATATAATTAATGCAATTAATTGCGAAAGGAACAAGAGTGAGTCCAAATTAAAAACGAAATTAAAGCTCAAAACATCGCACAGCTGTGTTGCACATAGGATTCTAAGAAACGTTTTGCATTATAGCAGCATATTGAGAGAGACTCAAACCTGCACTGCAACCGGGAGGACAACTTCGAGGTGTTACTTGCTCCTGAACTGCGATAGAAGAAACTGAACGTTACACAAGGTTTAAGTGTTCTTCAGTAGCTCCTGTGCTGGAAGATATACTCATAGAACTCATATTTCAGTGGTATCGAAAGAGAAAATTTGTTTGGAAAACGCACTGATGTCATGAACATATTCAAATACGACAGCCATGAGATCCACCATCAGATAGAAGAGTTTTTGGACCATACCATTCAAATAGAAATGATTTGTTCCTTTGCGTACACTTTAACCAACGAGCGGAACGTAGAAACGTAGAAAGGTAAACGTGCATATTATAGTATACGACACCACAATGACTGTAATGCCTAGTTGCTTGTCAAGGTGAGCGTTGCTAAGCCAGCAGCATGTCTAAAGGCGTAAACACTTAAGAATTTGTTGACTTTTCGTTTTGTAGCGAATTGAGTCGTATACGATACGGCACCAGATCTTTTTCTAAGTTAGATATAGAAATTTATCACCATAATATCTCGTTTTAAAATATCTGTTCAAAGGAATCGAGTGGGACAAACTAATTAAATTGGAAGAGTTTTCATCTGATAAAGACCAAGGAGTGTACAAGACAATAAATTTAAACTAATGAAAAATTAAGCTCGGGCAAAAATGATGTGAAAACTGCAAACCCAATACACGAAAAGCAAAGGGAAACTTGTACTCTAAGAAGTAATACAGTAAAGAACGTGTCTGGACTAAAAGAAAATGTTAACGAGGAACTGAAGGTATGGAAGTTATTTTTGAATAATGAAATAATCAATATGATTTATAAACGAAGATATAAGCAGATACCAATATAAAATTTTAAGGTCCGTACAGCCTATAAATGAGGATGAAAGTAATGCGTTACCGAGATTGTTATATTTGAACAGGGTTTTAAACCTCATGGATTGTGCACTTCTGACTTTTAGTCAAAAGGAATTGAGATTTCTCTATTTAGAGAAACGTTGAATGAGAATGATTCAAATTTTTGATAAATGTTTAATAAATAATAAAATGTTTACGGCCGAAAAGCGGGCAATGGATAAATTTGCAGAAATTAGAGATTGGTGAGATGAATATATTAGAAACTGCCCTACTACGTATAGTCCTAGTAACTTTAGCATTCGTGGATGATGTTCCTTCAAAGTAAACACATATAGCAAACCGGAAGATACGGAATCAGGACCATCATGTTTTGTTACTTTGACGCTAGTTTCGTATAATGGAAGAAAATCTGCAGAATTCCTAATCATTACCAACATACTACGTTCTGTCATTCTTTCAAAATTCCGTCGATTACAATGTACAGATTTGTCTCGTTTTCTCCAAATTTTGATTTTATCTGTACTGAATGAAGAAGATCAAAGATGCCAAGAAGTTCTAAAAGTCCAAAGCAATGCTTTCCAACGTCAAGGACGTAAAATAATAGATGTCCCCAAATCCTCGAGAAAATGTGAAAGGTACTTCGATGACTGGTTTAAAGGATGTGAATGGGTACAGGATGTGGTAGAAAGTATTTGGTTATAAAAGTTAATGATAATACCTTATGTTAATATCTTATAAATTGATGTGCAAATGACAAATAAGGAAAATTGCCAAAGTGTTACTTTGACGACTTAAAGAATTGAAATAAATGCTTTGTATGGCAATGTCTAATTGTCACAGCAGGAAGATAAAACTAAAAATAAAAAAATAACGCAATTCCTTTTTAACAGGCCCTTCTCGTTGCTCATCAATTTCAGCAGTTCATCTAAAGAATGGAAACTCAAAAGAATAATTATTATCATCACATCATTCCACAAAATAAGTCCCAGTTTCGTAAAGCTCCACAACAGTTGACTTCAAAATTGAAAAGATAATATGTTGACATTCCCCAATAAATAATGATATGATTGGGTCCCTTCATGAAATGTTGTTTTGATGGAAAATTATAAGACAGACAACCAAAAAATATATATCCGAGAGAAATCCATGCGCTTTTGGTATGTGGTTTTGTAATTCTACTTGAAGGTAATCGAAACAAATTTATTGCAAATAATTCAGCGAACTCTTTCAAGGATCAAATATTTATGTTCTGGATTACAAAAAGGATATGATTTATAAAAGAATATCGCATAATTAGTTTTACGTAGAGCCTGATCAAACTACATTTAAATATCCTATTGCGCATTGCAGGTGTAGAAACGAAAATATGTAAATTGATACAATCAGACTTGTTATAATTAATCGTCTATATGCTATTTCCAATGGCGCAATATATAACAAAAATATCAAAAATACTTTACCGAGTTCCATGTAGAAAATTTTGGTTTAAATGGCGTTTCACTTTTGGAGCATCGGAAGAAGTGGTCAAAAATTATTTGACAATAATTTCCTTTGTACAATTAGAGTGATTTCAAAAGTTCTTATAGATTCCAAAACAAAAATATCGCCATATGCTTGGGTAAGTTGTTATGGCGTACCATGTAATTAATAAAAACATTTTAATAAAAGAATCTTCTTATATATTTTTTTACAAAAGAAATGACCTATAAAGCGAAGGTCTCAATATCCATTTAAAGAAATCACGTCACGATCAATAATAGCGAAATAAAACATTCTTATTTTTTCTAAGCAATCTACCTGCTTGTTACATAGATTATTTCTAATTGCGTATTGGTCTGCTCAAAGTTTTTTTCCCTATTAGCAACTTATTTCTAGCGTCCTTGACTATTCTCCAAATTGAACTTTACGATGTTTTTTCTGAATAATAATCCATAAAATAGAACAATCCGAATTTTATTGTTATCAGCGTAACGTACAGACTTATCGGCCAAAAACCCTCTATAACTCCGCTGATCATTCTTTTAGCGAAGTTTTCCACAATACTTTCCCATAAATGCGGCACCATTTCAGCAATTACGCCGTCTGATGCTTCCTTTTAGCTCTAAAATCGTAGCAGTTCGTCGACGTAAACCAATTTCGTTGAAATAGTCCTAGAGGAGAAAGTTTAATGGGGTTGATCGCAAAACCGCGGTGGGCAATTGATGTTACTCCTCTTCAAGATAGCACGACTAAGAAATTTGGTTTGAAATAAAGTGAGTATTTTGGGTGCTGTGTGACATGTAGCTCCATCTTGTTGAAACCAAAGGTTAATCAAATTCAAATTATTGGTTTTATTGAAAGAAAAATTGTTTAGCGTCTCACGATAGCGTAACATATATCATTAACAGTATAGCATCGCCCGCTTCGTCCTCCAATGATTGTTCTACCCCATAATACACACCAAATAGTGTATATGCGTTGGTTTTTTGTGAATATTTCGTCGCTCTCAAACTAAACTTGAATGGTATTGAGGCGTTACAACACAATATAAGGTACCATAACGACTTTACTATGTGTTTAGATACGAATTGTACAAATGCAAACATCCAAGGATCACAGAAAGCAAACAGCCCGCAAGTTCAATTTCGATCATCCTATATTTTCCCCAATTGTGAAAAAGTGTTCGTCCTATTCTTTTTTTTTTGTCTAATCGTTTATGGGTTGACTTTGGCACTGGCTATATTATCGATCCCATTTTCTTTTATCACATATTCATAACGTCCTTATTTCTTCCATTCCTAGCATTTACCTTTTTTGTATTTCAGGGTGGATTTCTGATGTAATACGACCAACAATATTGCAACTTATAGACTGTGATTTAGTTTCGATATTTAAGTATTTATTTTTTCCCATTAGACTATTGAAGAGTCCAGAAAACCTAATCAACTTTGGTTATTTTTTTAGTAGACCATAACTTGAGATGTCTGTACCAAGATATTTACAGTTAAAAACTTGTATTATTTCAAGGTGAGTTTTAATTTGCATAGTCTCTACAAGTAATCCTCTGTTTCTGCAATTGATATTGTATCGTCAAGGTAATAGACAATTTTTATTTCTCCATCTCGCATTTTGTACCCATAATCGTTTTTGCCTCTTCAATGATCTCATCCATTATGATATTAAATAGCAGTGGACTCGAAGAGTTTTGCCTAATTTCTGGATTTGGGGGCTTAATATTTGACCAGTAATTTGTATCAGATACTAGAGTTGCTCTTTTACGTAATACCTGTGTTCGTTAGGGTTGTTCCACTATAATTGCTTGATGATTTCCCGTCTCTTTCCTTAAATATTGGTGTTACTGTTTCCAGTCCCCATTTATTTGGTATCTTGCTCTTAGTGAATATTTGTTAATTCTTCATCACCTCTACTTTTCCTTGTGTTATATTGCATGTATGCCATTCTTTTTCCCAAGTTAATTCCTTTACTTAGTAAACCATCGTGTTTTTGATATTCGTTTTGGGATAATTAATTATTGATTTATTTCCTAATACTTCCTTCAATATTGCTCTAATTTTTTCCACGCTTCTCCAATAGTATGTTCGTGTTCTCTTTTATTTGTTCCGACAATCTTCATTCATATAACTGCTTAACCGTGTCCTCCTCTACGAGTTCGATTTTTAACTTCTCTTTTTTAAAATGCTTTGCGTTTTTATGTGTTGCATATAATTGCTATTTTCGCTAATACTAGTCGGTGATGACTGCCGATATTTAGAGAATTAAGTGTTCTAATTGTTATTACTTGTTCAGTTTTATGTGCCTATTTCACAGAACATAATTGATTATCGATTTTTGTCAGATTGTATAGTACCGTGTGCATTTATATTTTTGGTCGAGATCAAGACACATTGCAAAGTCTTAAGTTGTTATTTTGTAGATTACGTTTTCCGTGAATAATTGCTTAGGTCGCGCTATTTCCTATCACACGCATTCCTATCCCCCACCCAATGCTAAGGATCATTGTTCTTCTAATAGTTTATCGGCCTTATTATTGGAAAATTGATAGAACTCCTCTCTTTCTTGCTTAGGTTTTGTTTCTTCGGGCATGTTTAGAATATATGTAGTACCTTTAAATTACTAGATTTTATACTAGCAACTAGCACTTTTAAAGATATGTGGTCTATGCTGGAGGTTTTGTTTAGAAATTTATTATGTATTAAGAGTCCGACACCTTCCTCAGCTCTTTTTCTCTTTTCCGCTCCACTATATATTAACGTATAAGAGTGAAATGTACAACTTTTGCTTTTTTTTTTCGTGTCTTGAAATACACAAATTAGGCAGTGTCTTTCCATTTCTAATATTCTTATGTTCTATATTACTAATCTAAAGCAATTAATTTCATTTTGCTTTTATACAGTCATTTTTTTGTTTATTTTTACTCATTGTCTATTTCCTTGATCAGTAATCTCAATTATGTTTCGTCCATTTTCGAGGCTCATTTCTTTATGGTTTACATTAAAAAATTAAAATTTGTTTAAATCAAGGCACAGCTATTTCTTGTGGAATCCTATACTCATCGATCATTCCTTGCTGGTTCGGTTTGTATTCTCGTTCTATGAGGCCGATTATTTTATCCCAGATAGGAGGCTAGCCTGGCAAATCAGAATTGTAACCCGAAATCTGGTGACTTAATCAATTGCAAAAAGTTAGACAACAAAATCATGCAAGATCAAGTATAACAATCGACCTCTTGCTCGAAAGCTGGCTGCCCGATTCACTAGACTTTGCACCCTTTAATTATCATTTAATTTATTTATTAGCAAGAACTTTGCTCTTCTACAAGCCTGAAAAAAGCACTCTTCACAATTAGAATAATAAATTTATCCCCACCCACCAACATCCTACGGACTCTACCTCAACCTCACCTACAGGAGCGCTGATAACCTAAATCAGCCGGTACAGCCTGTTAGACAACTAACGAGGTATCGGGGGGAATATCCCTGTACCTGTTGTCCCGGGGTAACGAGGCCCATCTTCGTCGGGCTAATCACTCATAAGATGGAAGGATTGATTCAGATAAACGCATATGGCCTCGGACTAGGACAAAATAATTCAAGACGGACTGCGAGAAAAGAAAGCTGAAATTTGATACGTGGAATGTAAGGAGTCTAACGGAAAAGGAAGTTGAAATAATAAAATCTTTGATGCCCTTCGTTTTGAAAATGAACAGATTATCATGATTCAATGATTTTTAAAGTATATGATGGTATAAATCTTCTATGCATGTACCTTAAAATGAAAAGTAAAAGAAATTAAATTTTTTTAAAGATTTAAAGCGTTCACCGTGAAATATAAAGCTCCGTCTCAATCACCCTTTTAACATTTGGTTGAAGCAACTAACAACAGCAATTCACTGTAAGACAGTGTTCCAGATTAGCATCTCCTATAAGTTTACCTCATCAATCATGCACTCCAAATGTATAAGTGAAAAGGTTAAAATGCAGAGACGATGGGAACTATTCATTCCGCCAGATTTTCAATTCCCAGTGTAAAATATTGCTGAAAGCTCTATTCCAATCAGTTTCTCAGTGCTTAGTTTAACTTTAACCCCAGCTTGAACAAATAGCAACAGGGATAGTGTTCCAGACCACCATTTCCGTCGCATTCTAAAGGCATTAAACCTGTAACTTCTGTAAATCTCATTTAAGGCTTCACATAAACAAGAGTTTTCTAATTATTGATAACTCTTGCAGCGAGAACATGTGTCATCAGTTTCACCCGATCAACAATAACCAATAAGCAAAACCATAATTTTTTTATAATCTCGAACATCTGGACCACTTGGTATGTATTGATGTATTCTATCCCGTTTATATCACTTCTGGGAAACACCCCATTTAAAATATTCATAATTTTTAAACCTTCTCATTTTTATCTGTATCTTGAACATACAACTAATAAATCTTTAGTGGCGATATTAGTAGAAATCCCACAGTAATGATTTGCTAGTTGTATAGATGAACCACAAATGCTAGAAGTACGAAACTTTCGACAGACCTGTACAAACCAAATGCTAATATTGTCAACGAAAGTTAATTTAAATTAGTTATCATTAGATTGTTACAAATAATTCAATTTGCTATGGATCACTAACTTCCAACCAATTAAAAGCGATTTTTACACCAAACGAACTAAACGAAAGTGCAATTACACTTTTACTAGTTTTGCATACATTTACGTGTACTTTCTTTCTTTGCATAACTAACACCATTTTATAATTTAAATTTATTCGGTATAGAAATCAAATAACAAATTTCGGCCAGATTTTACGGCAATTAAAAAATGATATCTAATTAATTTGGGATTTTTAAAAGTTGAATCAAGTTTAAGTTCAATTACTTAAAAACTGGCATCGTCAGGCAAACTTGCCGATTATTAATTATTTGTTTCGCGCAACAGTACAATATGAAGTACATTGTATTTCTCATGTCCACTGACATTTAAATAAGATATGACGGGAGACTTCTTCCATTGTGTTCGAATTGAAAAGCAGCATAACAAATAATTAGCAGGAGGCGTAGCTAATTGTAGGTGTAATAATGCATTCGTGATATAACAAACGTGACTAATTGCATCTAGCAATTTCGAAACTTCAAACACTGTGCTGATACCGCAATATTCACATCAATTTGAAGACTCAAGGGCAAAGCTTGAGTTCGCGCACAAAAATAAAATTAAAACGAATTTTAGACTGTGCGCTCGAATCACCAAACTGAGCTTAATTGCCCCCTTGCTTTGTTCACTTAAAAGCTCAAGGCTTCGAGCTGTGAAATCTAAATTCTGCATGCAAGAGATACTCGAGTCTTAAAGACTTATAGAGCTTTCTGTAGATTGTAATTTATTATTTTTTACGCGTTCGAAAAGCCTATTTTGATGCTGTTTAATAACCATAGAAATCATATATCTATCCCAGTAATTAATTTGGTCAATAATGTGGAGTAATACATTACATAAAATTTTTGATTAGATATGGTCATTTTAAACCGTTCTATAGGTGTTCAACTGGAATATAAGAAAACCTATTTCAATATTTGTCTAAAAGTTTTCATTCCTAATAATATAAGAAAGCTTTAAGAGCTATGGTTTATTCCCTTTAAATGAAACTAATCCTTCTGTACCGAGTATCTTTGGTACTATCTATTCTGATAAAGATTCTTTGGCTAGTAGTATAAATATTATTCTTGATTGCTTTTCCTATCCTCATCTGTTCTTTCAACTCCTACGTCCAATCTAAAACACTTCAATTGTGAAAATGGCCGGGCTCCATCCAAAAGAAAAATGTACATTCTGTATTTTTATAGATACACCAGAGAAATATGCCACAGAGGAAAGAAAAAGAAACCGTGTTACACCCAATCACATTTGAAAAGAAGAAAGTAAACCACAAAGGATCAAATTCTGATGCGCCTAGTAGTGATTGTGATGTTTTTATGAAATAAATAAACTTGAAGTTTACTTACTTAAAAGATATCATCAAGAACAATTTTATTTTACCACTTTACCTAATAATTTTCATTTCGTTTGCCTGTATTCTTCTTCTTTGTGTTTTGCTTAAGTACTATAATTCCGAGACATATTTTTGTTTTAATTGTTAGCTTTTTGTTAAATATTTATTTGTTTAAAGCTACGTATAAGTAAGTTCGTGATAGTTTTAAACCTAACGCGCAGTTCTGCTTCTATTTTACCATCCTATGTTATTTAAACTGTTTATTTGGTTCAATTTCGTTCTGTTCTAATTTTAGGTCCATGTTTTTGGTATTACCATTTTCTTTATTTTTAATATATGTTTATTAAATTCTTCATTACTAATATTATGTTGTAGATCTGCTTTTCCTTCCATCACAACTAAACCATCGGCAGATGTTAGATGATTGTCTTCTTTACTTTCTTATTGTTCTTTTATTATTTCGTACATTAAAATTACAAACAGATAGGGGCTTAGTGTACTTCCTAGTTTTACACCTACTTATGTAGTTTCGAATTTGTGCTATTGTTTTATAAACAATTGAATTTGTATTTATGGAGAAATTCCATATATTTTCCATTAGAACGTTCTGTCAGTGTGCTTTCGCACATTTTCTCAGGTACACTTGGTAAGACCATGCCTCTATATTCTAGCATTCTTTACATCTTATCTTGAAGATATGAAAAATTACCGCAAGTTTCGGATCTGCTGATATATTTTTCTCTTTTGTTATTTTATTCAAGAGTCCCTTCTTGTAATACCCATATCTTTAATCATTTCGCACGTGACGTCTTGGTGCTATTCCTATTTTTAGATTTTTTACTACTTCCTGTAATTCTACTTTTGCTTTTTATTTTCCCACATTTTCTCCTTTCGTTTCGTTTACTTTACAATAAAGTCGAAATACAAAAAATGGCCAATTTGATCATTTTTCCATAATAAGCATATAATAGCTATATGACAGTGTAACAAAATAATATAATTAAATTAAAATAATGTTTATGGTAGATCTTTTTAACGCCCTAGAATTTTCAACGTGAGAATTTCAACATCAATACAAATACTATTATTTTAGGTTACCACATAAACAAGGCTGTAGAATGTAAATATCTCAGAACGTAATTCCATCTAAAACTTGAGAACCACTAAGGAAATAGCACGTCATGATATATTTTCTCTATTAGAGCGAACAGTACGGACGCCTTGGAATTGAAAAATAATATTGAAACAATAGTATTACCGAGGAATGTTATAAATACGTTCGGTGTGTAACTCGAAAGAGTTACTAATAAAATGAAAATTAATTGTCAGCATTATATTTAATTTTCAATAAGATATAAAGCCTTAAAATAAGAAGAAAAGAAACTTTTACATTAAATAGCATAATACAAGGCGGCATGTTATTTAGCTAATTAGCAAAGTTGTTGCAGACTGATACATTTTTCCGTCAAACTTTCGCTAGAGAACTTGCATTTTTATTATTATACAGGGTGGCCCCTGCTTATTTACTAATAATTTAATAAGAAGTTGAAAATGTTACGCGCCAAAATCCATAAAGCAGAGTATACTTGAAAGTGTCGGAGACAAAGCAGCGAATTTGAATTACTCAAAAACTCAAGGTGAAGTGAGGCAGCGAGAGGGAATTGTGTGCAAATCTGCACCCAAACGGGTTTCTAATAATTCAAAATAGCTAGTAATCGCTTCAAAAACATTTTTAAGTACTCAAACGATGCTTCAATTTTGATAGTGAGTGTGGGTCATGCAAGTACACGTGAAACCGAAAAGGCAAAATGGTTGTCTGAGGTTCCATAAAGAGGTCCTGAATTGTATTGAGTATGGCAACGTCATGAAGGTAACAGACTTGGCGTTTCAATATTCCTGAGGCAACATTATCGAATTGTCGGAAAATTTGCCTTTTTGAAAGACACGCAATGAGACAACAACCAGTTCTTGATTCTGAACAACAATGACAACTACCCGAAAATAGCATATTATTATGCAATATGTACTACAGAATGATAATCATAGAGCTTCGTTGTGAGGCTTTTGAGGTATGGCCAGACGCACAACTTCAGTAAAGATACAAGGCTTGCTAACAAGAATTAGGCTGCTGAATGCATGCGACTACATAGGGCATTAATTGTATTATTTTTAGATAATCGCAACTGTCACACTTCGCTTGCGTCTTATAATGCCCCTATCCTCTCCAAAACAAGCATCTCACTATTTCTAAGTAAAGGATGTTATATTTTTTGGGCCTTCAAATGAGCATATTCGGAAAGTGCAGCCTTTTTTATAAAAAAGTAGCATACAGAAGAATCTTAAAGGAATGAAATGGAATGAAGTGAAGATTATCTATTTGAGCAAAGCTGTGTCTAACTTCTCCAACACTGAGATCTATACCTCCAATGCCAATAATTTTGAAGACGAGTTCTCTGCTATAATAATTAAGTCTTGCCTTCATCATTGCCACTTCTTCCTATTGTATCATCTCTACAAGACGAAATACCAAACCGGTACTCTACATTTCTAACTACCAGACCACGCAAAAATATATTTAAAAATTAATAAAAACTTAGAATGGGAAAAAAATCTAAAATCGTTGAAGAGGAAAACTAAAGACCAACACAATAAAAAGATCTGTTGAGAAGACGAAAGGGTGAAGAGAAACTATTTCCCGAAAGCAGTTCTTTCGATTCTGAAAATAAAGATTTCAATCTTAAGTTGAAAGAGGAGGTAAATCTAATTTGATCTTGCTAAAGTTTAAAAGCAATGCAACAAATCCAAAATGTTCCACATGTGCTGGCCGACTGACAGTTAAAACAAGGCGTGGTCGCGTAAAGGCTCTTTCATTAATATTCATTTGAAACATCCCCTTTTGAAGGAATATCATAGTAGATCGTACGATGCTTGCATGCGTTCCCTTAATTGAAATTATAAGTAATTTCGAAAAATGTTGGTGTAAATATTTTCCGCTGAATAATAAAACAGATGCTGATCTTGCAAGCTTTTCAGTAATAAATGCGCCAGTCGGGGGTAATTTTAAATAAGTGCGAGCACCGCTAAAAAGCCTAAAAGAGCGAAATGCACCAAGATCCGTTAGTCAAACAAATGCTTCAGCTGAAACCACCAATTAGAAACAAAAATTAATGCAGAAACTCGTGTTTTGCTAAAATACCATAAATTGGCTTCGCAAGTGAAACTGTTAATTGCCGCAAATTATGTGTTCAAGTTTGTGCGAAATTTTTATGTTCAAACCATAATTAGCATAAATTACGGTTTTAGATATTGCTGCACACGTCACAGATGTAAAAGGGAAAATAAAAATAATTTTTGATTGAGCAATTAAGAATGAGAAAGAGTCGTTTAAAGAACTACTTTTAATTTCCCTTATACCGTTGACATTTTGAAAGCAAATTCAGAAAATTTATTGCCACAACAGAACCCCGAAAAGCTCGAGTTGTGAGAACTAATTAAAAAATAAGAAAACGTTGCGCAAAAGGGGAATTAAAAATTTGGGCAAAAACCGCGGTTATTTATTTGTTACAAATTCACAGCAGCACATAGCGCGCAGTTTTCTATTTATTTCTTTAGAAAACCAAACTTGAAATCGGGGCAGTCTTAATTATTTGATCAGGTTGGAACTGCAGTTAATGCGCTTGCTGAGATAAACAAACAGATTACAGAAGCTTAAGAGCGCGATCAGGCCATTACAGCTTTACACTTAGCGTCCAATGTTAAGTTCCGAATTATTTTCAACTTTTCATATTTCAACTGCTGCAACAAAATTACTAATTACGCAAGGCCATGATATAAGCAAAGTTACAATTTTAATTAATTTAAAAGTTGGATAAAAACGTGCATATCATATAAAGGTAAAAGAAAATACTTCTAAATCTTCAGTTAAACATCCAGGATTTAAAACGGTTTACTTGAATAAGAAATGAAAAATTAAACAAAAAACCGTAGTAATTGCCTTTAATTAAGTGTACAAATAGAAACTTATCCATTGCCTAAGCAGGGAATCTATTAAAAAACAAACTTCAGTTAACCTTCGCGTTTTGAGATGTCGAAACATTCGTTAACAAACAAAATTTTGATATTTGGAATTAAAGTGCATTAAAATAAATTGCACAATATTTATATTTCCTTATTGCTATTTTCACAAGAGGTGGTTCAAAAGTTTTCAGTTTTAGTAATGTTGGTAAATCAAAAATAAAATCTGAGGAGGTCATAGATGAAGAACAGTAAAAAAAGATGTAATCTGCATTGACTACTTCCATGGTGGCCAAAAAAATGTTGGTAAAACGAAAATGACAAAATCTAAGTCACAGATGAAGAAAAGCATTAACAAAAAAGGTCCAATATACAGCTACTTCCATAGTGGCCAGAAGGCAAAAATGTGGGTAAAACGAAAATTTAAAGCAGTCGCAGATGAAAAACGACAATAGCAACCAAACAGGACACCCTTAATCATCCGGAATGACTGCGAAACACAACTTCTGCATTCCTTCCAGTGTCATATTACAGTTTCCGAGCAAAAAATCCGCACCGTTGCAGAATTGCTCGGGGGAACATTACCCGGCAGCTTTTTGTTTCAGGCTGCCAGCTGCTGAAATAAATATTGATGAAGCGATCCCAATAAGTTGAGTAACGGGAAGACGCGCGATTTATTAGCGCTGGACTACATACGTAGCCAGTGAGCTGCTTATACTAACGGAAGCTGCCGCACTCACTCGGAGTTTCGTCGCGGCTTCGCGCTGAAGCAGTTCAGAGACTTCAGCAGGCTCTTGATTTTGAAGCCCCAGGTGCTGGCCGAGGCGCTCCGCTTGAGGTAGAACTGCGGAGGGTACGAGCGCGGATCGCACTCGGAGCCGAAGTGGTAGTTGTGGGCGCAGCGCTTGGTGCTGTCGTCATAAACCAGCACCATCACTAGGCGCTTGCTGTACGGGTTCTTAGTTCAGCCCCGGCAACTGTCTCACATCTTGGTATCGCACACTGTCCGCGTTAGAAAAGCGCCGCGCAGCTTCGGAAGCTCGGAGGGCGCGCGCCGGCCTCCGCGGCTATTGTTTCCATAACGCGGTGCAAGGCAGACTAACTCGGGCACCGTGCGAAGAGCCCTGCCTGTAATCAGCAGAGTGTAAAAAAGCGGAGGCAATCGAAACTGCGCAGCGGCGGCGCAGATAAGGGGCCGAATTCGGCGGTGCGTGCCCGTAATTGCTCCTTAACTGTCCCCCGTTTCGGGCCCAATTATGAAATCAGCGGCTTTTAAGGCGTTTAGCATGGAACTGCGCGCAATTAGTCTGGCTACGCGCGGGGCACGTGCCGCGACTAGCAAATGACATGCATGCTATGGTGCAACTGCATTAGGAATGACAAACAACAAATTACTGCGTTGAGAACGCCATTGGAGAGCATAAAAGCAAATAAAGATCATATAATTGACAATTTTCTTCCCATTTGTATAAAAAGATCTGTAATATAGGTTGGCTATCATAAGGAACGAACAAAAATGCTAACGCAAGAAACTTCAACGCTACTTCACTTCTTTGTCCCATATAGACAGCAGTACCTGGAAAATTTCTAAAACAAATAAAAAGCCCCAGGTTAGGAATCCGCCATTAAGAAAGTCAAATAAGGAATGGGCTAGAGCAGACCAAGAAAAGGCAGATCTACTCTCCCAACACCTTGCTGGAGCCTTTTCTCCCCATTCAGATGAACCGGATGATGAGATGCAAACCTTCCTCCAGGCGTCACCAGAACTGCCACTACTGGTCAAAAGCTTTACGTATACCGAAGTGCTAGAAGAAATTCGACATTTAAACAAGAAGAAGGCCCCTGGTTATTACCTGGTGCTCACTGAATTACCTTAAAGCAAGACATTGTTTTTACGCTGAAGAAGTTGACTACCCCTATTGCCTAAACTGTTACAAAAGCTTACAATTAGAAGATCAAGAAAATTCCATATCAGACCACCCATTTGGGTTTAAAAGGTATCACTCTACCATACAAAAATGCCATCGTGTTATAAACATTATCAGCAGGGTTCCTAATTCCAAATCCTATTGCCCGGCAGTATTTCGAAATATAAAACAAACGTGTGACAAAGTGTGGCATGCTGGACTATTATACAAGATCAATACTCTTCTTCTTTCTCTTTAGGCCTTACTTGTTAGATCGTTAATTTCAAATAAAATACGGCCAATAGTAATCTGACCTCCACTCAATCAAGTCTGGTGTCTCAAGGAAACGTCGTTAGACCTCTGCTATGCATATTGTATACTGTAGATACATAGGCTTATTTGCTGATGACACTATCCTCCTTTCTAGTCTCTAGCACTCACGTGTCAAAAACTTGTGCACTTCAATGAACCTGAACACTGAACTTCTACTTAGGTCTTCATTTGTACAAACGACTCACATGAAAGCATCACATACCAATAAATAAATAAAAATAAAAAAATTGCCTTGCGAGTTAAGAAAATGTACCGGTCACTCATCAAAAAGGCATGCCTCCTTCTTAAAAACTCTGGGGTTACTCCTACAAGTCCAATGTCAACATTATCCAATGTGTGCAGACCAAGACCCTAAGAATGCTTGCAAATTCTCCATGGTATGTTAGCAACAGTAGAAGAAGAGCGGATGACAAGAATTAACAACCACTTCCTACGACTACCAGCTCACCTAAACACTCTCGCGCTCAACCTCCATCCAAAAAGACTACAAAAGAAGAAATGACTCAGTGATCTAAAAGAAGGATAGCGCTTATAAATTGAAATAACATCGATGGATGGACACCCCCTCACCTTAATAATGTCATATTAACTCACAGAACGCATATTTTATTTATAGTTAGTTCTTGTTGTTAATTTGTTGTTGAAATTTAAAAAAAAATATATGATAGCACATATATTTAATCCCTCCTTAAGTGGTTTTTACTAAACTGACGTGCTATAGTCTCTAAAATTTGGAAGGCATATATTTATATACCTGACCCGAAGTTCATTGAGTGGGTGCATCATAACGCCATAATTTTCTAGAGATGGTTATAGTACAAGAATATTCAATATCATTCCATTACAATTCTCTAAAATTCGACGCTTTTGAAAGTTTCATAGGTATGATTTGCATCAACTTCTACTTAATCTGATAATCTACGCACTCCGTCTGTAACGCTTCAAATGCGTCGAAGTATTAGATAATTAGCATAAATAACCGATAATATACATAGTGATCGACACTTATATTAGTGAAATGAGTTATTGACAAAAGAACATAGAAAATGGCCAAAGGTGGAGTTGAAATTTTAGTGCACTCAGAAGCGACAGTTCATCAAAACAAATAAAAATGGTAATTTTTGGAAGACGGCAACTATTCTAATAACTACTAATAGAAGCAAGTAAATAAAGTTTTATGAACAGAAGAATCAAAAAGATAAATAATGAGATAACGTTAAAAGAGCAACAAAAATAAATAAAATCTTTAAAAAATCAAAATATGGCTTTTTGATATAAAGTTTCAGCATCTGAAGGATTTGTATAAGAAAACCAAGATCCAATATGCCAAATATAAAAAAAAACAAGCAAAACTATTAACAAATGCTCAAATTTGCAACAGAATCCGCTTAATCATACACAAAATATTGAAGAAAAATTTAAATTTTTTTTTAACAAAATAACATGCATCGAAAAAATTGAATAACTGGCAGAAAATCCAGAAACTTATAAGATATCAATAGAATAAATGGTGCTCTGTGAAAATAATTACACCGATTTCGGTGAAAACCATGTCATCTCTAGAGGAAGTATCATCAGTGTGATATTTAACCAAAAATGTCTTAGTAGAGTGAAAAATGTTTGATTAATCAAAACAAAGACTCGTACGAATCTGTCTGGACGTGGAACAGAAGTGTAAAATTATTTTTACTACGAAAAATTACAGTTTGATACAAAAATGGTAGGATACAAGGAAGTATGTTCGAACATCAATAAAGTCAAACAACACCAGATGGAAAATCAGAATGCTTCGATCAGGAATGCCTCAAAACAACTTTCAATTAAATTTACCACGTTCGATAATTAAGGACGATTTGAAACCTTTTGCTCACAAGATCTAAACCATCATAAATTGGGCACCATATGGCTGACATCCCTATGATTACTCCTATGGAATTTTATACCAATCCTAGTCTAGGAAACCCTGAGAATCAAAATTCTCACAGAGAAAGTGTCAGAAACTGGAAATTTGCATTCAGAAGAAAAATACAGAGTCATTGGCCATTTTTTGAAATGCTTGACAGCTTTGAGTAGAAGTAAAGGAAAAAATTTTAATGTAGTCTAGTGTTCACTTAAATAAATTGAAGTGGGCTGGTCTAAAAGTCTTTCATACCTTTTCGTAATGATTTTTTACTACTGGCTTTTCGGAAAAGTGGTACAAATATTTAATGCAAATATTTTCCCAGTCACGCTAGTCGTTATAAAACATCGGTGATCTTCATATTCAACTGTTTATGCCACGCGTACACTAGTCTTTTTAAGAGTGTTGTCCCCAAGCTATGTCTTAAGTCTTCTCAAAATTTCAGGTGATTTTACGTCTTCTGTCGTTAAAAACCTGATAATAATCTGATACGCAACTGAGGAGCATATATTTTATTTTGCGGTAGTGCGAGACACTCTAAGAGGAGAATTTCTTTCGGGCATCTCTATCTACAACGCTAAGAAGCTGCGCCCCTATCTATTCACTTCGCGGAACGTAAAAAGAAAATTCCGGTTTATATTTGATTAACCCTACAGAATCATAAGAAGTTTTATTAACTATGCAGGTACTGCAACCAAATTTGGTAAAGCACATTCAAAATTATGGTGAACGGTATATTATGAAGAACTACCGAGAAAAGCAAGCTAAAAGTGGTAAAATAAAAAAAAATCATTTGTATTAGCTAATCCCAAAATTTTTAGCATCAAATTCGATGTCTGAATAATATTTTATCAAATATTTGTTTAATTGCAAAAAATTCGATTTCAAAATTAGAACGTCGAACATTGACACTACAAAATCCGTTGTCCAAGAAACTTTCGCAGGGCAACTGTTCATATGGCATGCAGGTAATGTTTGTTTTTTGTTTATCGCTCTGTCCAAGGTCTTAATTATACTGACTGGCAGTTACCACTTATAGAAACTATACCGAGTCCATTAAGATTTGAGCACCCTATTCTTCATAATCCATAGTGCTACCCTTACAATAAAAAAGTAGGTGAAACAAAGGTATACGACAGAAAATACGCCAAAATTAAAAAAGGAAATAATAGAAACCAACGTTAAAAATAAATTAGTACCTTATCATAAAGAGTGAGTCGTTCTACCTTAAGAATGTAAAATAAAATGCAAAATGAAATACTAGAATTGTAAAAAATAGAAATATTAAAAGAGAAAAAACAGAAAATGAAGCTAATTGATACAAGAAATTTGGGAGAAAAATAATAAAATTGTCAACATTGCGCGAGAAGAGGTGGAAACGAACTTCTTGTGGGACTGCTTTCAACCTCAAAAACGAACGACGATTTTAGAAAGAGTGAACACTTGCCATATCACACCATCGACTGATATTGAGAATAATCAATAGCGAGTTGAATTGGAATGGGCTTATTGCCCATCAGAATTTTAGCATGAGAAAAGTGCACCAACAAACTTTTGGAAAAAAACTATGCTACAATCTCCAGCCCCCTAATCGTTAGATCTTAGTTGTTGCGACTTCTTTTTATTTTACCGGTAAAAATTAATTTTAAAGGGCACTATTTCCCTAGTTTGGATGATATCCAGAAGAGCGTAACTGACACGTTGAAAGAAACTCCAGTAGAAAAAAAGAAATACCTCCATAAACATGTTGCAACCCAATAAAACTATCATATCAATTACTTAATGGCTCAACATTAAGACTTTCCTAATGGAACGCAAGGAAATTTTCACAAACTTTTTCACCAGAAACCACTAAACTGAACTAAAAGTAATAAACGGCTTAAATACAGATGTGGGCATATACAAGCATAGATAAGAATTTGACCTTTGACGATCATCGCGTTGTATAACTTTAAAGAAGGAACTGTTAAAAACAATCACACTAAAAGTGCTTGTGAAAAGCAGAATAAGAACTATTACACGCAGTGACACGCTTAACCATAACTCGTCCAACAAGCTGCATGCAAGCTGCACCCATTATACACCAACAAGACAAACATAAATGTATTCCAATGATAGTAAAGCGGAAAATGCAGAAAAGTAGCCTAAAAAAGATAGAGCAAAAGCCAAGAGCGCCAGCTGACGGAGACTTAATGTGGCCCAAAGAGACTCTTAAGTAATATCAGAAATGATTCGATACAAGGCTGTTCAGCCAAACTATTCCTATCTAAAATATTTGCTAGAGAAAGTAACTAAGAAATTAAAGCAACCATAACAATATATTAATGCACTCGGGCAACCAAGAGCAAATCGGGCAAAAATTGGTCGAGAAAAAGCCTTTGCATTTGCCAAACACATAAAAGTTGTTATTTTCCAAAAATACTGAAACTTGTCATACAAGGTCTAATCCCAAACTACCAACTTGGATTTTGAGGTCAATGCGCTACAATAGAATAGGTACATGCAATAGTTAGAAAAATCCAAAATAACCAAGAATAACTTGTCCATCAGCTATGGCTGCTTCTTTCATTCATATCTGATAATTAGACACCTTCTTGTCATTTTTACTCGTGAATTTTAGTGTTCCCCAGAAAAGTGTGCTGAGCCCAATGCTATATTTACTATATACTGTAGATCTCCCAACTACGAACCTAACAGAAATAGCGACTTTTGCCGATGACACAGCAATAATAGCGACTTTCTTTATAAATAAACAGCGCAATAAAATCCTACTTACTAAGACTATTTTAATCCAGTCTGGTCATATGGAGAACAATTTAATTAAGAACAACAGGTTCCAGTCATAAGTTCTATGTACTAAAAATGTGTTTATAGAGATATATACAGACCTATGATAATTGAGAAATTTAAGAGACTCAATATCAACTATTGCGTTAGGCTACCAAATCGTCCAAATAATCTAACAACAGACCTCCTAGATGATGAGGAAAAAACTTGCGGACTCAAGAGATGAAACCCATAGAACAAATAGATTTAATTAGATCCAATCTTAACTCGTTCCATTGCTAACGTATGTTGATGCAATAAGGTGTGCCACTGGGAATCACCATCCAAATTAATATATATATATGTTATGACAGTTCCATAACATTTACTGATTGTTAATATATTATAAGACATATTGTAAAATGCCTACAAAAACATTCAAATTAATTCCGTCCCCAATTTAAATAGGGAACAGATCTTTCCTTGTAACATATTAGCTCCCAACGCGCTCTTAATTGGACTTTCCAAGCGCATTAGGGTGATTTCCCAGTTTATACACATCAGCAACCATGCGACGAACCGAATGCAGCTAATGTATGTGGTAAGTTCGAAAATTGGATCTACTTTCACGTCGGTTGCGCACTTGCAGCTGAACCTGCAACTTTGATATGCGTTTCTGTTGCTGCGCTCGCTGCAACGTGTTCAATTTGCATGTAAAATGCGGGTCGGCGAATTTTCACATTCGCGCTATCAGTGCGAAGTCATTTTTATGCCGCGCAATATGTAAGTCACTAGGAGTTTATACAGGGGCACCACGGAAGAGTTTTGCTAATAAAGGATTGGGTGTACCACAGGAATTAGATGTGCAGAGGAAGAAATATGTAATTCTGTCAACTGCGGCAGCTGTTTTACAAACTAATTTCAAAGTCAAAGTTGAAAATCAAAAATGAATTTAACGAGAACAATTTTTAGATCCACGATTTACTGTAAGTTCTTTAACTTCGAAAGAAAGCTGTAAAACATAGTGTTATATTCGGTAATTAATCATCTTCTCAGAGAACCGTTTACAATAGCAGTAATGAATTTCATTGTAAAAAGATTTCACTTAGAGATAATTTTTTTGAAGGAAGACTAATTTTAGCAGTTGCTAAAGTAAGCGAAATAACTCAAAAGGACAATCTAGTCAAGTAGATAATTATCAACACGACTTCATGATCATTGGATAGAACAGTTCTATTATGGGTTAATGGTCCATTTAATAAAGAAATAATGTAACACAAAATTTAATTGAAAGGTTATAATTAATAGCATTAAGAAGCTAAAGAAAACAAAATCAACATCCTCAGTTTTGAAAGAATGTATCAATGAATTTTTCAATAATCAGGTGTTAAAGCTTAAAACCTCTGACCACTTTGATTGAATTGGACTTTCTTTATGGGTTATGGGTCTAAGAATATGTAACACTAATTAGAATGATTTTCCTCCGTTGAAATTAATTTAATGAATTTTTCAATACACGGTGTTGCTACCTCTACTCCTAATTGCACTTTCCAAGCTATTACGCACTAATCGAATGACTTTTCCTATGCTCTCTTGAAGGAATGCTTTCCACTCTTTAATCAACGCCGCCCTCAGTTCCATCATGCTCCCTAGTGCAAGATTTTTGGTCAGGACTCTTCGCTTAAGCTCATCTCAAACATGCTCAATTGGATTCAAGTCTGGGCTACACGGAGGCCAGTCCATTTTCGGTAGGTAGTAGTCACTCGCGCGGTGTGACATCGCGCATTGTCGTGCATTAGCATGAAGTCCTCACTAACAAAATCCGCAAATGAAACAACATATTCATCCAGAATGTCGCTGATGCAACAGTCCGCTGTTAAACCCCCTCCGCGTCCTCCACTAGGCAAAAACCAACTCAGTTTTTCCGTGCATGACAACGCCCGCCCAGAACATGCAAGGACTACCTCCATATGCGACAGTTTCTTAAATACAGCAGTGAACAAATCGATGTGTTCTGCCGTTGCCATGTAGGCACATCCTGAACTCGTCGGTGAATAATACCGGACTCCAAAGGTGGAGGTCCCAATCGAGATGTCCACAAGCAAATTTCAGTCGCCTTTACCTTTAGACTGCAGTCAGCTTGGGACACGTAGCTACCCTTTTTGGTGTCAAGTTGGCTGCTTTCGGTCTTCTTCTTAGTGTCCAAGCGTTGGCGACTACACCTCTGACCGCATTCAACTCTTGATTGAGGATCATCACAAGCTCTGCAAACAGTTCTTGTGCACTTTATATTTTGTTTTACCAACATATAATTCACCTTCTCTGTTGCTTAACAATCTACATCTGATAGAATATCGATTAAATTTCTTTGCCTTCAAAGGCCATCCCAAGATAATGCTTAATGGATTTTCTAGACAGTACACAAAAACTCATTGCATTTTTACCTTTTAGTTCATTATAAATAATATAGGAATTTACAGTAATCACCATTTTCTAAAAAAAAACTTTGTCTACCACTTGATAGAATATCGTTTAAATTCGTATGGGTCATCTAAATGGGCCGACAAAAAGACTTACTTTGTATCTTGGCATCTAGTACAATCACTTGATTTTTCCTTAGCTTGTGCAGACTTTTTGGTATGTTTTTTCGTTTATTAATGCAAGTTCTTACTGCTGAATGTGATAAATGTTCATAACGACGTTACTGATAAGAAGAATCTATCGAAACAAATTAAATCTTTCGCTCTACCTCCTTCTCTCCCTTACAGTTTCATTTAGGCCATATACGTTACCAGCTAAAGTCGCTTTTATCGATAATTTGCTGCCATGCTCAATGGATCTCAATGGTAAATATTGTTTCAAACTTAACCTGTCATTAAATTTGGACATGCTTTCATCAATGGACTTGTAAACCGAGTCCATTCTACTCTTCTGATACGTAGATATATCAATTTGTAACCATCGCACTTTTAATCGTAGTATTCTCTACGAAAAGGTGATTTTGATAAATAGAACTTATTTCTAACATAACGCCTGCGACCATCATAATTTCAAAATAATCAGTCAATTTGGTTTTCTTCTTAGTTGTTTCTTTTAGAAATTTTTAGTCCTCATTGGTGCATTGCGTTATGCAATTTTGTTGATTGACTATTTATATAGTTCGTAAGTATTTCTTCTGAAGAATTAAAAACCATATTATCATGTCTGATGCAGTTGAAGATTTGTATATGCAGTTTGAAGAACTAAAATAATTGGCATATTATCCTATCATTACTATTATCATTAACTTCAAACTCAAATGTTTCTATCGTCAGTTTTAAAATTGTCATCATATACAAATTCAATTTCTGAACTTGAATTGGCTCAATTTGAAGCTTTTATTTTAATAAAACCAGTGTCGCCTTTGAAAAAATCAAAATCTTCAAGCTAAGTAGGGCTTTATTCGACACGTTTTGAAAAAATAAAATTATTCGATTTGGTAGCATAAACGATCAATAATAAATAAAACATAAGTCCATTAACTTTATATATTCAATCCATTAGAAATGAAATTACTTAGTTGCACAAAATAAACAACATATAATTCCTCAATAATAATTGACATAATAGACATGAGGCGTCGAGTTTGTAAAATGAGATTGTTTTATTTTGCTTGGAAACAATAAAGTGTTGGATGATGTAGAACTATAAAGACTGAATTAACATTTATATATGCATTTTTGGAAGCATACATCCCATCAGTGTATATAAGATTTGTCTCGAGATATATTGCCCATTAGTCTGGAAAGGGTTAAGAAACATGTGAAAATAGATCTATAATAATAAGCCATGCGCATTCAAACCTGAATGGATGATTCAAAGAGATTCTGATTCAGTTAAGGTAAAGTAATCTCGAAGAAAATCACAAAAAATAAACGTATAGAATAATAAGTCCTAGAAGATTGTTTTGCTCCACGACAATGTTTCAGTAAAGAGATTTTTAGAAGCATCCGAATTATAATTGTTAGATAATCCGCCTACAGTCCTAATCTAACACCTCTGATTATTTTTCCCCCCTGTTAAACAATAAAGTGCGTAGTGTACAATTCGTAACCCGAAGATTCCAGAGAACGCTTCAAAAACCTTATTTCTCTAGTGATTCAAGAAGAGTAGAATTTAAGTCAAAGCTATTATTTCCTTCATTGTAAATATTTTCGATGCCAGCCTTGTAATTGCATCTTCTAGCTGCTGTGTAAGTTGTGGATAAGCTTTTACCCGATTTAAATTCAAACTGCACGTAAATTCGTTGTATCCGTAGACATTTTCACAGGTGGGTGATGTCTGAAGCCGTTCGTATACATATTCAAACTCCTGGTTGGTATTTATTTAAATTTTACGCGTAAGTCAACAAATACTTATATCGAGTACAAGACAACAATTGGCATTTTAATTTCAGATTGACTGCAGTTAACAACAATCGCTTACACTAAATATGAGAGAACATTTTTGCATAGTCTTTATAGAACGAAAAGAAACTACAAATTTGGGTAGTCACTTTCTTCTAACTATTGTTTTATTATGACACTTCTCTGCTCGCTTAGCAAGTTCTAAACCAAAAAAAAAAACACTTTTAGATCTTATAAGCTTAAATAAAAAAAATGAAGGAAATTAAGCTGATTAAAATAGGGCAGTAGATTAAAAGGATGCTTGAAGTAATAAAGTGACGGCATTGGAGATCATGCATCCGCAAGTAGATAGTGGACGGTGTAAGTTGGAGCTAATTTCAAAAATAAAAGCAGTCAGTAGAGTAAAAGGTTGAAGCGAAAAGTATGGTGCGTACCACCCTAAATCTTGAACAGTAATCGTGGATAAAATCTTGATAGTCTTAGCAAAAATACGTAGGAATATCATCAATGTTTACTTGCTCGTATTTACTTGTTTGAGTCCGAATGAATCAACATATGACACGTAGCGGTTGGCCATCCATCTTCAGTAAGAAGGTAGAATACATACAAATCGTCCCTTTTATTTATCGTCGATGGACTACCCCTAGAAGTTAGGCTTGGCCATAAAACTGCATAACACACCCAAGTAAATGAACTTCACATGCGAAAAATCTAATAAGCAGCAGCACCTAGCATGATTAAGCCCAAAAAAGGTAAAGATTACGATCCTAATGATAGAAACAATAATTGGACATGTCGTATCTTCAGATTTAAATAATAGAAGCATACTACCATAGTTTTTTGAGGAATAATCCACCTTGCATCTTGCTTCTTGTAATTCATTGGAAGCAGTGACCTATTTGTAACAAAGGCATTGGGAGGTTTTGCAGCACTTTGTAATTACGATTTATTTCTATGATTCCACGAAAGAACTTGGAAACATCCGGTTTTCTAATATTTCATCAGTAAATCGTACTATGATTAATAGAAACTATCCCCTCCCTCACGATAATCAGCCAAAGGAGCAAGAGTTCTCTAGTAATCCATTGTATTTAAGTTACGCAACACGTTCCACTATTATATTTACAACCCTCCTGTATAGGAAAGGCAAACTTTGAACAATTCAAATAAAATTCACTCCAAATAATTTTGATGATCCAGGGCCTAAATTAAGATTATTAAGCCTAAAGAACGAAGGAAGAATGTATTAAATAATGAAGACATGGTTTTAACATATTAAGGAATCAAAGTATCAATTATTGAAAACTGAGTATGAAAAACAATTAGTTTTTGAATGTGATAGTTCAGACCCATTTATAAAATAAAAATCACAAAACGGGTTTAGCCACTAAAATAGGGCAAAATGTAATCTTTGACAAAAATCTCATTATGTAATAAAACATTGTAGTTTTATCGATGTATGATACCCACTCCATGGTCTCTTTCTGGTTGTAAATAACTTCTGCCTATTTCCCAAGCTTATAAAAAATTTCGTAGGAGATACTATTCTTCTCATGATAAACTGAAAACAGATAAGCAAAAATGTCTCGCAGACTGACCATAAAAAATTCTAAGTGGTTTATACAAAGGTATATTTCAAAAAAAATTGTGCAGTTTGTAGTAATATTGAATTTGTAAAAAAAGAGACAATAAAGTGAAAAGATCAAGTTGAAGAACAATCATTATCTACAAAAATTACATCAACAACAGCTTACTTAGAGACCCTTCAAAAATTAAAATAATGATACGTTATTTTTACTTAGTAAGAGCCAAGTAAATAGTTCAAACAATCGTTTTGTACCAATCGTTCAACTTTACCAAAATTACTGTAAATTCCCCAGATATATACAGTATAATCACGCTATACACACAAGAAAAATATATTACTTATCATTTCCATGGATATTGATTATGTAAAGTCTAAACAATTCTAATTAGATCACAATGTTAAAGCATAATTAATGTTATACATTACCAAGGCCCCTTTACCATTAATTCTTTAGAAGTTAAATTTTTTAAAAATTAATTAGTACACATGTCGTTAATATTATAATCGTATGTGTAAAAACCTGTTGCATTAAAAATGCCGTCTGTGATTTACAAAACCCCAACTGCATGCTATATTTTTATTAGTTATTGCGTAATCTATTTTTGATTTTAATTTTTGTTTGCTGAATTTTTATAGGGATTCTACAAAACGTGTAGGTTCTGCAGAACACATTCTGATATAGATAATAATCAGATTATCAGTCTACACTAAAGGCAATTAAAAGATTCTTCCGATCAGTAAGTATAGAATGCTAAACGAAAGAATAGAGAGTTATTATTGTTAAAATGCATTGCAAATCCAATGAAGGTTTACATAATTTATTAAAATTTGATGCAAGATCATGTGAGTATTAACTTGGGGCAAGATCAGTGAGAATATTATCACAGTCAAAATGTCGCTATAAATCCAAAAAATCTACTCAACATCGTGCACAACAATTGGACATTTCAAGAGGTTCCCTTCACTAAAAACTGCATCTTCATGTGTACAAAATTATCGAACTGGCGCAAGAACCTAAGCTTGCTGATCATTCTGGCCTTCAACATTCATAACGTGAATTCTTAGTTTAGCCGAAAAGATCTTTAGCCGTGAGGTGCATTTTGAACACCCGCGTAGTTCGTAAAAAGCAAATGCACCCTTAAGAAGTCACTGTTTGGTGTGGATTTCGGGGCAAGTTTTCTGATAGACTCATACTTCTTTGTAAGTGATCGAAAATAGGAAACTACTAAAAATGTCTGTTACTAATTCAAACAAATCAACGTATATCACGTTACCAGCCCATGATTAAAAAAAGGAAGAAGAAAGTATTTTTCACCACTATACAAACAAAATATTAATTTTAATTTCAATTTCCATTAAACGTTTTTTATCTACTAGAAAGAACATTAAACGTCATAATTCTATAATTCCCTTTATAACTTACAAAGTCTTATGGAAGTTCCCTAGTAAAGATTATTTTTGGGCCTAGACACTGGTTCTGTGTAATACAACGGAATTGCTATAGCTATAGAAAAAAGCTTTTCTTCTTTCCTTTCTATTACAAGAGATACAAAAATATCTTGCAAATTTTCTTAAACCGTCACTTTATCTTCTAAAGTCTTCACCGGATTACTCAATTCGAGTGTACTTCTGAAAATTTTCTGCTGCATGCTTTATCCAGGTCCGTTGTAAAAGCTTAAGGGTTACGTCAAGCACGAATCTCTTCGTAGCATAGTCCAATCTCAGTGTTTCAGCACGTTTTCATGGCAATATACAAGAATCAAATATTTTCTTTCTTTGGAGTAGTTGCTAAACACTATTTATAGTCGTGTGAAAAAGTCTTGCATTACATCAAAAATTAAAAAAACATTAAACATGTATTTCATCATTTTCAAATATTTTTTGAACACTTGCTCTCTATATTACACGGGTAGTTAGTTATAATAGTTTTAGAAATCATATAAAATATTTTTTGATAACCAATTTTTGTAGCTTCTCCTTTAAGATATAATTACATATTGTATTAATTTCAGCTTCATTGCAGATTTTGGATAGGGTGTTTACTATCTTTCACCATAAGGGCCAGCCACTTGGTTCTGTTAGTTTTGTTGCCTGGCATCCAAGAACGAATTAGTTTTGCTCTAAACAAGATGCGTTATTGCCTTCACAAATAAAATTTTCATCCCCAAATCTTTTCCACTAGGCGTATGTCATTCTGCAATGGTTCAAGGTATTTTGTCACATTCATTATCCTAGATATAAATTGTAGAGCAAAGAGTACACATTTTGGTAAATTATTTTTGTTAGGACACCTTCTAACATACTAGCACCTTATGTCACTGTTCTATAGTTCAGTTTCTATATTATTGGGGTCCACTGCAAACGAAAGTTTGTTTGCTTCTTAGAAACAAATAGCTTCTTACGTAGTCTACATTTTTTTAATCCACATGAAACCAATCTTTGCCTTACAACAGATGGACGCACACTAACGGTGGTACTGTAACTTGGACAATTTAATGAAATTAAGACTTCTATCAGTAAAACATGTTGTTCTTATTGGACAATTGTGATGCCGAACTGCAGGTTAGAACGCCAGTCCTCGTTTGTTATTGAGGAAAGCATCGCTGTTGCCAAAAGGCCAGAGAGTTAGACAAACATGTCACTTATTGACAGACAGAAGAATGTTTGGACACCCCTGTACCGACAATTCATATTATTCTGCACAACAACCCTGAAATGAGAACAGTTTGCTTCCTTTGGGTGCCCTAAACCTTAACAGGCAAGCAGGTAGCTCAACGCGTTTCGTGGTATCACGAGATGCTCAATAAATTTGAACATTTCACCATGTCAATAGTAGTATTGCAAGGAATGACGAAGCAAAGCTTTATTTTTATAACGTGAAGAATAGACTAAAACGGAGACGGTTTCCAATACGTAGGGCGATGAAACATGAAACAGTTTGTAATACGAGTGATTTTAGAGAATGTAGAATTGCATAGAATGTGGCACAAAAAAGATTGTAAAAATTAAACTTTCTTAGTACCTTATGCGTATTCAAGGTCCTATCGCAAAAGTATTTATAAATTCATTTAAATTTAAACTTATGCTCGACTCGTATTACTTGTCAATGCAAAGTCTACGTCAAACGGTTCTTAATAGAAGCAAAAGAAGAAAAACATTCTTACACCAATGGTTCATCATATTCGTCCAATTTGAAGGAGTACAATTTAATATCAGAATCTTTTCCAGATTAAGAAGAATACTTAATATTGTTGAAAATGCAACTAATGCAAATATTTTAAATAATTCGACAATATTGAAATACAAATTGAAATAATTAAACCTGTTTTAACATAGTGTTTGTGCTTGAAATTTTCACTGATAATATAAATCCAAAAATCAAGTATTCATTCGGATATTCTCTTAAAAGGCTAAGAATGAATCTTTTATTATAACTCAAAAACTATTTGAGGTGCATGAATGAAATTTTAAATTAATTAGATATAGTGTTTAACACTCCAATACAAACCTAAACTAAAATATAGCCCTTTGGAGTCGATCTTCGAACTTAATCCAGCCGCCATAAACAAAATGCCAAGAAGAGAATTTTGGGAGACCAAAACTATCGTAATCACAAGGGCTGATTCCACTGATCAAACTCGTTCTTTGGCAAAAAAAAACCTAAATAAGCAGAGTTTTGTGTATACGTCTCAACAAGAACGTGCAGAAACTACCGGATAATGCTTTACGTAATCAACGGCCGACTACAATAGTACCTTCAGTGGCAGATACCCAGTGAATAGGTTTCGTGAAAGGTCGGGGCACAAAGGAACAGAGTGTGAATATGAGACAAACACCGAAACTAATGTGCTTCATCGATTACTTGAAGGCGTTTACGTTAGATGGAACTGCCTATAGACCATACTACAAGAGATGGGGGTACCTCAACACCTCATTTCGCTGATTGCTAATCTGTACCAAGACGGGATATCCATGGTTAGGGTTAATGACATCATCCCAGGCTCTTTCAAGCCAGAAAAGAGGGTAAAACAGGGATGTATTCTCTCTCCCATTCTCTTTAACATACAAGGTAAATACATAATGAGAAATCCTTAGAAGAATGGGAGGGAGGCATCTCAATCGGTGGAATAAAGGTTAGCAACTTGAGATATACGCAGACACTACACTCTTTGTATCTTCGGAGAAAGAGCTAGCCGATCTGTTTCGCAGAGTAGAATACGAGAGTTGACTGGATGGACTCACTATCAATAAGGCGAAGACAAAAGTTATGCTCATTGACAGAACCGGTTAACTTTTTAGGACGGGAGAAATCTCGGATCTACAATTTGTCGGCGAATTTATATACCTCGGATCGTTACTTACCGACCAAAGAGAACGCGAATGGGAAATCAAGAGAAGGGCGAAATTAGGCAGAACGAAAATGTCTCCAATGTTACCAAGATATTCGATATTCCTTTATGGCTCAGAGTCGTGGACGATTCGGGCAATAGAACAAAAAAGATAGAAGCATTCGAGATGTGGTGTTGGCTAAGAATGCTCCGCATACCATGGACCGCCAAGAGAACGAACAAATCTATTCTCGAACAATTACGCATAAGAACTAAACTATCCACGGTCTGTTACCAAAGGATTCTCGTTTACTTTGGTCATATCGCCCGTCCAACCTTGACAAGTTGATGGCGATGGGCAAGGTAGAAGAGAAAAAACCTCATGGCCGCTGGTTAGATAAAGCTCTAACTGGACTCTCTGTTACGACCGCCCTAATAGAAGCTGAAAACCGAACGAAACAGAAGAAAATTATACATAAAGCCACAAAGGCGTTTCAGGGACACGATCTTCAGTAATGAAGTATGCGACCAAGAAGAAGATAAGTCTTTTAAAGAGATTTTTGTAGCGTTCGGTAGTCACTATCTCTCCTTCGCCACAAAGATGAGAAAAGTCGAAAGCCCCCAACAACATTCTCTTTTCGTCATATCGATGTTATTTTGGCACAGAAGACGCTTTTTCGCCCGATTTCAGCCAGGACTTAAGGTGGTGTCTGGTCTTTTGCATATAAGACCAACCTAAGCTTCATGAATTACTAACGTTCGCTTCAGCCTTGCTTTGGTCTGGCTGTATTTTTGAAAATAAACTTAACATGCCAGTAGCTCTCCGAGCTATCTAGCCACTCGCTGATTCTCTTAACACTGGTTTTCTTTAATTCAACTGCCATTTTGGGGATCGCAAGGGCAAGGTCTTATTTTTCAGGATCATCCTCGATCTCTTCAACGCTCATATTGTCTTTTCGAAACTCCGTCTATCATTTGCAACTTGACCTGTTGCTTTCTTAAACTACTGCTTCGTAGCGCTTTAATCCAGGAGTGAAAAAACAAAAAAAAACATTCGTTTTCATTACTGATCGAGTCAATCAACTGATTGTTCCACATCCATTTTTATGCACATGTAAGTAATCCATACGTGAAACGCTCAAAACTGCACACTTCTTACTTGCAAGTCTATTCGAAGGAAATCCTAATATAGAACTCATCCTTCTATTTTGCTGGAACTGCCTAAGACATAAAAAAATGTTTTTAAATAAAATAGTTCAAATTTAACGGTAGGACATGACCAAACAAAATTCGAATTAAAAGTTCCACTCCAAAATATTTTACAAAATCCGCGCTGACTCACAGTACATTTGCAACAGAACCTTGCCTAGTGACCTAAAAGCACCACTGCCAGAGATGTGATCGCAAAATGCAGAATGCTATCGCAGGCTTGAATTACATACTAATGATCTACTTAAATGTAAATATTTCCAAGCAAGCAATTGTAAAGCAGTAAAATTTGTTATTGTAAACGAGCTAACGTTACCATTTTCCAAAACGACATACAATAGTCTTATTTTTATTCAACTTCTGAAGCGAAGCGCTCGAAACGATTAGCATCCGTTTATGCGTGCAACTTCATTTTTATTCTGTTATTTATGATGATGAACTAACACACTAAAGTACGTCAGAGTTTAACGCACTGTGCCAGCAGTTTATATATGATATTAATATTGGATATTCCTCTAGCAAGAGGTGACTGACTATGTTTCAGCAAGTTTAAAATTGCTGTAAGGTTATCAAATTTGATCTTGTATATTATACCACTATAATAACTCTAATTTAAACTACTTGCTTCTTTAAAGATAATCCCTTCGCAACTTCATGAAATTTATTGTTTTGTAGCGGCCCAATAGCGTTCGCTCCAATTTACTGTTACTTTTGCTTTGAGATCGGCAATTCCGCCAATTAACTTTACAAAAAAATTAAGTGCTATTTGATACATTAGCAATGCAAATCGCTTCTCTAGTTTAATTTCACGCTGTTCTCGTCCGCCCAGCGCGCCCTGTTACTTTCATGTTTACTGTAACGTGAATGTCTGCAAATATTTTCATTATTAGTCTTAATGAGGCTGTAGAGCTCAAACATCAACAAATTCGCCAGATTTGCATGACTAATCCGTGCTTAAATACTTTTCAGCCCTGGTAATGCAATTTTATTGTCATTTAGCAACTGCTGGAAACAACGAAGTAACAGTTGCTGGGCATTATTTGCAATCAAATTTGCTAAGCGTAATTATAAAGCCGTGCTACAACAGCGAAATAAATTACAGTATACATAGGATACTGGGAAAGTTTGCAATATGGCGCAAACGATGGTCGTGCGTTGCGGCTAGTTCAGCAACCGGAAGATTGTTTTTGAACTGTGGTTAAAAAGGAAATACCAGCCAATTTTAAAGTTAATCGATATTTAGAGGAAATTGCTTCTCTATTGAGAAATAATTATCTTCACTGCATGACCCATAAAAGGTAGTACCAGGAGTTTCAAAGAAGAAATTTCAGTCCAAACATCTGTGCGTCGGGAAGATAGAAGGTTTGGACATTTTTCTACTAGTAATTCATATCATTCTGCGCAATCACTTCAAGTGAGAAAATTGAAAAAAAGACGAGCGAAGAGTTCGATAAGTCTGAAAATTTAACGTCTCACTACGTCAACAAAACCGTGACGGATGCAGATGACCAAATGTTATGCGAAAAACATGCTAAACTAGAGACGACAACCTTGTAATAACCTATGATTACGAGTGTGCCCAGATCCCCGAGGAAACGTGGAAGAGTTGGCTCAACGACTGATTTTAAAGGATGCAAAAGTGCCTAGAATGCTCTGTAAAGACAAATTTTAACCGCCACTCAAACGAACGCAAAACAATGGTGAAACTTATAGCATCATAAGAAATCTGGTAATACAACATACAACAACTACAGGACTACAGGACTACATGTAATAATTAAATTTGGAATTATTTTAAACAAAAAAATTAATAACTTAAAAAGGCAATCAAAGATGTGATGTATTGTAAGGATTAGGTTGACGTTCTACGGGTGAATTTGACTTATGAAATCGATGATCGAAATTGCAGAAATGTTCGGTTTTTAAGTAAACAAATTTTTGGGTTTACAGCAGCTAGCCTTCCATGTTCAGTACAAAGAAGTGATTTTAGGTTTTAATTAACTAATGACGTAAGTATCATGAAAAAATTTGTATATAATTATGTAATATCACGCTAAAAAGATTATACATTTGTCGCCTCCTAGGTAATTAAGGAAGAAGATTATGTGTACTTTTTTATTATTAAAGAATTAATTAAATAAATGTAATATAACAATGTTGGAGTTTATTGGAGTATCATTCGTTGATTCACCAACTCACCACGTTATCTTACACCATAAGAAGTTTTTACAAAGTCTATTGGAATTTGCTGACGAGAATTTGGAAACTCCTGAGAAGGTCTGGTTTACCAGTTAAATTTGTTTAAATAATTCTCCTGTATATGACGAATTATCTGTCCAAGCGGAGCAAAGAAGGTTAGAACTCAACACACCTTATTATCAATTTGATCGTTCGACTTCGTGCTTCAAACATCATTTTTGATGTTGCAAATTGCTCTTTTCTGGGGATAGACACTCTTCAATTCTGTTTTGGGTTTTTAAATTATGTATCTTGATTAATTAGTTATTCTTTTCCAATGCAAAATTTTGTGATGTAGAAGGTAAATGATTAGAGCTTAATATGAAATTGGTTCTACTCCGCTGCCTTTCTGAATTGACTGATCAATGTTTAGTTTAAAAATAGATCACTTTCAGTAGGTATGTGTTATACATAAATTTGGTAAGTGGTCCGATTATTTCAACGGTAACATGCCCATGACTCTAAAGACATTTGGAGAAACGCCACCTAGCGTGGAATATACGTGACCTTCAAGGAAAACTTGCTTAAGTTTTGTTATAAATTGGAGAAAATAGCGAGTGAAATACATAAAATATTGGTGGAAATGTACAGGGCGAAAGTTATCAGTGACAAATGTATTTAGGGCTGGTTTAATCGGCGATTGGCTGTACGAATGGAGGAGGAATTAAGCACTAGTAAGAATACACTGCACAATATCATCCACAAGAATTTAGTAGGCAGAAAATTTTATCCAGGTTTGTACCGATAGATGAACAAAAAGCAAAACGGATGGAAGTCTAAAGATTTTATTGCCGTGTGTAACTAGAAGCCACTGTCCCAAAGGTTAAGACCTGGTACTACCAGTTCAATCCAAAATCCGAGCATCAATCAAGAGAGTGTAATAGCGACCCTGCAATCGATTCCTAAAGAGGCCTTTGCTGAGAGTTTTGAGAAGCTTTGTAAACGTGCTTGTTGATTGGCGATTATCTTGAAAACTACTAAGGATAATTTGAATTTGCATTTTTTTTTTCTAATAGCATTGATCGAACTTTTTAGGCACGACATGTAAATCCTAAGAACCTATCGACCTAATATATTTATTCCTTTCAATTCTCATTTCAATTACATCAAATTAGAGTCCATAATGCTTTCCAAGTCATTTTAAGACTTTTCTAAATCGGTACCAATTTTCTATTCGACATAGACAAAAGTCAAAATTTTAAAACTCGTTGTCCCGATACACTTAAAGAAAGGATTGTTTCCGTGTCCTCGCGGTTAAAAATTTGCTCCACTGCCTGCTATCCATCACAGACGAATTCAAATCTCGCTGGAAACTTAAGGGGTTAGGCCACTCTAGCTGCTCGAAAAAAGCGGTCCTTTTAGGATTTTTTTAAATTGAAAGAAAGGTGGTAGCAAAATGCTTTTTAAGTATATTATTAGGCATGTATTTAAGTGTAATTACAAAAATTTTTATAAAAAAATATTACAAAATGGCGTCTCTACCGTGAATCTCTGGACGCGCCTCGCGAAAAGGCGCTCCACGGCACGCAGTATAACTGAAATAAATGTCCACTTGAAACAAAATAAAAAATTCTTCTTAATCTACATGAGTATAGCTATAGAAATACGTACGGGATTTTGAAAATATTAAAATTTGGGTATTTGGCACGCATTTGAAGTTACAAGTCGATGTTTCACTCAAAAATGGCACCGTTAATTGCTTATAAAAATTTTCTAATTAGTTAATCAAAAAATCCGTACGTATTTCGGTGCGGAATAATTTTTTAAAGATCTGTTCAAAATGGCAAGTGAAAATATTAAAAATTGCTTGAGTTATGCTGCGTGCCGTTTTAAAAAACGTGTTTTGAGAAAAACGCGTGCAAAGTTTCAAAACGAGTTTTACGCATGAAAAAGTGAGAAATTCAACTGTATAAAATTTTTGACCATTAATCTGCTATCCCAGGTCCATAAACTTGCCCTTCTGCACTCTTCTTCTTCTTTTCTCGATGATTTAACGGCCGAGCGCGCCTTTTTTGCTGCGTCCGTCAATGAGCGTTCTGCGAGTTTGATGCGATCAGCATCGGTTTCAACGCAAAAATTGTATGCTTGAGCACCAATATCCGATCTCCCAAAACCTTCATAATTTGCAAAATACTTGTCATACCATCATTAAAGTTGCAAGTGGCAATGCTAACTGCAATATCTAAGACTTTTTTTCCACTTGAATAGGTTTTTGGAGCCAAATTCCAGACGGTTGCGTTGAAACTTTCATTTGAATTTTGAGTAAATCCACCCAAACAACGGCTCAACAATTCTTCTCGACTTAAATCGTCCTATATTGGCTTGAGACAGCCACCGTGGTCCCGTGGTTGAGGGGCGGACTGCGATGCTGACGTACCCGGGTTCAATTCCCGGTGCTCTTTGATGCCTGGCGGGTGGCCTACTCAGTCATTAAAAACAATTGAGTACCTGCGTTCGTTCGAACAAGGGGTAATAATGGCGGTCGTCTAAGATGCGGTGCTTGCCACATCGCCCCGCATCAGCGAACTTATGAGAGCCTTAACCTCTCAGTTCGCAGGCCGTGCTTCACGCATTATATATATATTATTATATTGGCTTGATGACCCCGAAAATTCCTTCGGAAGTGGCGACTTATGCTGAAAATCTTTCAAGGTTCCTGCTGCCTTTGCTTTTTTCCATTTACACCAACTTTCTGAGCATGTATCGTGCATAAGCTTTTTGTCTGTTGACATTTTATGATATCGCAAGTCCATAATATTTGTTAATTTGCCTTTACCTCCGAGGTCTTTCACATTTTTTTTTCAAAGTTCTCAATCTTAAACCCATACGTTTTTGCACATGATCGATGCACTCTTTTTTACCTCAAAATTTTCGTATGGATGATTATCTACGATTCCCTTAAACGTTTTGCTATTACCGTCGTTAGCATATTTAATAAATAAGGAAGGCTTTGCACATTACCGTTCAAGCAGGTACGCATTTTACGCAAATAGTCGTGTCAGAAACATCAGAGCGCTCGCGTAAAAGCGCGAAATATGAAAGATAAAAATTTTTTTCACACATATGACTTTTTGCCTCATATTCTAGAGAGTTCAAAGTATCTTTTAAGCCAAAAAAACAAAATTCTATTTTTTGAAAATCCTAGTGGCCTAATCCCTTAAGCATGTATGTGACATCGTAGTATTTAAGTTGCATATTAGTATGCACAATGAGCCCTAGAGGTTGGAGTGTCGGTAAGTGTGCCTTAATTCTTAAAAGACAATCTTCACATATTGTGGCCCATTTCATAGAAAAGGCAAAAGTACTTATTTCGTAAAATTAAATGTGAAAATTTTAACCTTTTTCACTTGAAGCACTAAGCAGTGACAAAGTTGTTGCTCTTCAACATTAGAGATTCTCTTACGAACATTCTTGTGAAGCTTTTATCATTGATTTAATATTTAAAATTTTAAAATCATCAACTGTGGGTGCCCTTGTCAAGTATATCCCGCTTAAGTATCTAAAAATATAAGACACTTACATTTGCATAGCGCTTACTAGAAATGATATAACAGCCAGAAACTGCTTGGTTCGTACATTAGCACTCAAATATTAGCAATTACCTAAAGTTCCACAATATTATCTGGACAAAACTCTTCATTTAACTGACACAAATACCTCTATTGGGTTGTACAAATGATTCGCTTCAGATACAACATATTTATGTTGTTTATGTAATACCAATTGGTTTTTTGGTTGTACCTCTAGAACTACACATTCCATATTTTTAAGTTATATTTTCCTTTATTCCGTACATTATCTGTTTCATCAAAAATACTAATAAGCGTAATTTTCACTTTCTCAAATAATCTTTCTAATCAGTCGCATATATATAAAGTTCCACAATTTTGTGCAAAGAAAATTAAAACCCAAGTTAAAATTTGGAAACTTCGCGCGCAAACATCGTGGAGTCATTAGTCCTTTGCCTGTACGTATTTATAAAAATTTACGTTTAATGTATGTTAATAAATAGGTTACCAAATTTTTTCAACGCAGGCTGTAATTTACAAATGTCAGGTATTGTATATTGATCCAAATGCACAAAAACTCACCCGTCTTAAATACTATTTACCATATTTTTTTTGGTGCACTTACTGGCACTGCAGTCTCAAGGGCTTATTGTGTCTACTAAGATACACTTAATAATAAGACAATCACATACACCCACGAGTTGAGCGAGACTCGAACTCGCCTGCGTCGGCTCGATGACAGAGAAACGAATATCTTGACCACTGAGCTAACGGCAGCAGCTTATTTGCCATATTACCTAGCACGACTTGATTCATTCAGTTACCAAAATATATTTTACAACAGATTCGACTTTCACCATTTAAGCAGAAGCTGTATTTTATTATTTAGATATATTAACACAGAAACATATATAAATACACATACGAAGGGCAGGAAATATTGAAAGCGTAGTAGATCATATCACCTTCAGCAAGAATACAAGACTGAAGATAGTATACAGAGAAGTAGAGTTGAAGGCGGGCCATAAACTTTCGATAGAAAAGAAGTAAGAACTATCGAAAGAGTACATTTGAAGAAACTAAATGACATGAAAAATCAGAAGAGGTATAGAGAATTAATAACGGAGAAACTAAAACAGGGGGGAAATCCAAACATATAAAGTGAAAAACGTTAAAAAGAACGATATTTAAAACTGCAATAGCAATATATAAAATAAAAAAAATAGAAACTTATTTTGAAAGAACAAAATGGTGGAATAAAGGGTAAAGAAAATTTAAAAATACGGGGACAAGAAAAGCGAAAGAACTTATTGCAAAATAGGTCAAAAGAATAACATGGAAAGATTTCGGAACAGAAGTGGAACAAAGCTGTACAGAAAATAAAAAACAAAACAATTCTGGACAATAGTAAAGAGAATTAGAAGTAATAAAACACTTCAAATAAGAAAAATAAAAAATGAGTTACGAAATAAAGAAGAAATAGTTAAATTTCAGAACCAAAAATAGCAAAAAAATGATCAGAAAACTTAAAAAAGGCGGATTACAGGAAAATAAAACTGCGATAACAGAAAAAAAGTAAAAACAAACATTGATACTTGAAAAAGAAGAAACCCCCCTTGGAAAAGGTAAAATAACTTAAGAATTAATAAAATTAGGTAGAGAAAATGTAAGAAAATAGATAAAACCAATATGTAACGAAGTTTGAGAAGATAAAAGGATTCCAAATAAATAGAAACAGAACGCAATAATACCATTATATAAAAAAATACCAGTAAATGTGATAATTACAGGGCCTTATGTTTAACATCAGGTGTGTAAAAATATACATAAAAATAATAGAAAACAATATAACATCAGAAGTTGGCAGGCTATTAAAGGAAAATTAAGCAGGATACAAGAATAACATATATACTATCAGAAACAAACATGGAAAAAATGAAACAGCTCTGTTTATCATTTGTGGACATAAAAGCTGCACTTAACAGTACATAGAGAAAACACATATGGGAAATTTTATAATAATATAGGATAAACAAGAGCTTTCCGCACAACAAAGGCAAAAGTTGGCAATAGGCCAATGCAAACAGTATTCATACGACAATTGATATATGCAGACCATATAGTACTGATCACAAAAATAAAAGAGAGATAAGGTTAAAATAAACTTAAATAAAAGTAAAGTGATGACAGTAATTAATAAGAAAGCACGATTAAAAGGAAATAAAAGTCGATAACAAAGTCTTCCAATATCTTGGAACAAACGACAGAAAATATAAAAGAGAATGGGTAAAGAAAACCAGTACATTACATGGTAACGTCACTAAAACAAAATTGAGGATATACGGAACTGGTCAGTGATAGATAAGCACAAATCGACTATAATAACAACATAATCAAAATATCTGAGAAAAACAACTGATAACACGTGAAGATATAGACTACAATTTACAACAATAAGGTAGAGACTAAAAGAGAAACCAGTAATCGCGAAGATCAAAAAACAACATTTAAAATAGACAGGGCACGTATAGAAGATGGAAGAAGATAAACTTCCCAGGATGATAATAAGGGGTAAAATGACGGAAACTACAAAGATGGAAAAACATAAAAAAAATTTACACGGCATAGTAGAAAAGTAGAAAACAATGACAGAAATGAAAAGTGGCGAAAGAGAAAAGCATACAGAAAATGAAAAAGTATATAAGTAGATATATTAATTAATTCTTGTTATACAACTAAAGGATCCACTAGGTAGTGTAGCTTGTATTACAAGTACAAAGTAGATTCTGACTATAACCGGTAACATCAGATCTATTTTTAATGTCGGTTTTAAATTTTCTTTTCTTCACAGATAACTTAAAATATTCCAGTTTAACGTTTTATATCTTCATTGTACAAAGAACGTCAGCATGACTCAAGATTTTAGACATCTTCTGATGTAAAATTCAATTGCTTGGAAAATCAAATCAGTAGATTTGCTTTCAATAATTGAATAGAGAACTGAATGTTTTTTTTTAATATTATGTTTATGATCTATGAGACTTACTTTTATCATAATGGTTTTGCAACATTTCATTTTTGAAGATGACAATTATCACGTAGTAGCAATCAATAGAGAAGGGATATTGTGACAAATTTTGCAATTACTTGATTGCCATAATCTCTAGATGTGTTAGCCCCTAACTTCTTTTTATGGGGTGTAAATGAAGGTTTCCGACAATCAAACGACATGTTGCAGAAAGTAAACAAAATCTCTCTAGCCCAATCAAGATTCTTGGTTTTATCTTTAATGATGTATCGAAGATGAATAGGAGCAATTAACAGCGCAAAAAATTAATTTGCTCTCTGGATTCTCCGCGATCTAAGGCCACCCTGTATAATGCTCGATTTAGCACAAAAATCCTGCCTGGCAAGTTATTTTTCAGCAGTCTTGTAATTCCATAATTCCTATCATTTTTACGCAGCCCCACAATTAACTTAATTAAAATCTGAAAAACAAGTCCGCAGGCTCGCCAGTTTTAATTATCTTCCTAGTCGCCTTCCTTATACAGCAAAATTAATGTGGGACCGTTCCGACCAACTGCCGCTCGCCTCCGTCGCAGCATCGATTCGGCTACCTTGAAGGAAAATTCTAGTTGCGGCTTAAATTGGCCTGCAAGGTGCCACTTTAAAGCCTGCATTTTCATTTGCGGGCGGCTAAGTGTCCTCTGTGTCCAATAGTCCGAAAGGCATTCCAATTGCTGTATTTTAAAAATGATCTGTCCTTTTTAAACTCTTGAAGCCTTTAATAATATTTTTGTTATATTAAACATTTTCTATAATGGATAATTTTGTTACGAACTGTAAACTAATACTAATTTGATTGTGTATAAAAGAAAAACGCAAATGTTTCGCTCTGGTTGCAGCGCAACATTCGGAGACTTCAACGCTGCGTGCGGGCACAAACCCCGCGTACTCTCGCCGCTCAATTACAAAATGCTGCTATCATAACGAGCATCTTAGCCTCGTTTTAAATGTTACCATTGGCGTGCAGCCGCGCAAAATTTGCAAAATTCCCAACGGTGCAATTAAAGGAGGATTCCCACACGTTGTACTATCAATTCATCAGAGCCGTACGAATTTATTACGGCGAGGACCGCCCAAACCGCAATTAACCACGATTTTCTCGCCTTAGAAATGCACATATATTTTGTGAAAAATTTGTTTTCGCTAGTGATCCGCTGAAGTTTCTCAAATCGATGTTGAATTACGCAAATCAAGTGTCAAAGGCACGCACTCGCAACTGTACGGCTCTGTGTAGACGATTGAGGCGCAAAAATATTTATGTGGTGTGAGAATTCCCCACAATTAAGCTTATGATGGCGCCGGTAGATGTACACGTACCTTGCCGGAATCCCAAAGCGAAGGCCGATTAATTGCATGCATTACCGTTGCTAAATGCGGTGAAGCAACGCCAGGACGCGTCCCGCCCATAACCAATACTGGCACATCCCGTACAAATCGGGAAGGCCTTGTGGGTTTTCAGGACCGAAGCCCCCGCTTGCAGTGGCCTTGAAGCGCGCACATTCATTCGCAGTTGCAGCCGCCAACCACACCAAATTAGCATGTATCCGAATTGTTTGCCAATCGTCTGTTTGCGCAGGAGGCAATGGCACGTGCGATATGCGTTATGGGCTGCGAAGGTTAGTTGGTGCAAAATTGGCGCCCATCATGTCTTAAAATAATTGCGCGAGCGCGCGTGCAAGCAGTTAAACAACAAATAACAATTCAATTTCAGTTGAATTCATTTCACTATCTAATGTTCAGAGTTCTCGTTTGATGTAAACAGACAAGGCAAATACGTACTTGACATTGACTTAAAGAAAATAACCATAGCACTCTGTTAATACAATAACAAAGAATGTAAAAAATATACAAAATTGGTACCGCCATTAAAGAAAAAATTTAAGATTAGTTTCATGAAAACAGACGAAGTAAAAAATTAAAATTATAAATAAAAAATACTCAGATTAAAAAAAAATTAAACAAACACTGAAAAACACAAAAAAGATAAAACAGAAGATCAAAGAATAATAATATAAAACCACAATAAAAAAGAACAATTCCTCAATTTAATTTTCTATTGCCACATCTACATCTCTTATTTTTGACTAATGCACTAACATATAAACCCATCTGTAATATCATAAGATCGGACCTAACTTTGACTGGAGGTTTTATCTCAAACTTCTTTCTTTTGCGCTAGTTTGGTATGGAAATTGGTTGATCAAAGCATATCGCCGCTGATCCGAGTTAATAGAGTGGATAAAACTATTAGAGTATTTATGACGGCCATTCACTAAATATAAAAATCACATCTTAATGAATTTTACAGTTTGGTTCTGATGTGCAGGTTCAAAGTAATTTTGGCGATAAAATGGACAGTTGGCTCGTTAGTATACCAGTACAACTTCATGTTCCTTTTTTGCAATAGAAGATTATCATGCCTATGAAGTTTTCTCCTGGTAGAAAGTAAAAGTGCTGTGCTTTTTTTTCGATATTGATTACTTTATCTATTGCAGCATTCTTCTATTTCCTTATAATGTCGAAATTAATACGGAACCTTGAAAGACATCTGTTGAAAAAACTTTTTGGAACCTCTAAGTGGGTTAATAAAAGCAAGATGGAAACTAAAGTCATTATAAAGAAGATCTCAGTTATATCACATATACTTTTTCATGCATTTTTTATTTCATTTTATATACATTTAAACTTTAATGCCTTTTCATCACTTTGAGTTTTCATTCCTTTTATATACAATTACTTTTTATTTATTCTTAAAATTAACTTGTGCAGATTATGTAGGCTATACCTAATAAAATTTCTTAAATCAATAATAAATTAGGGTTGTATCCATATATTCTGTATTTATTTTTGTACAGTTATTAATAGTTATGCAACCCAACATACAACTATTTTTTATTATTTTGTTTGGAACTGTTTATTGCATCAAAAATATCATTAAATCTTACCAATTTTGTTACTTTCAATGTATTCAGTACCATATTAAATTTAAAAAATTCTAATCCCCTTTTTGTGTACCTCATTTTACATTTATGTTATTTTTGCTTTAATCATAATGAAAGCTTTTGTTGTAGTAGTTTATTCACTTTTTGTTATAGAGGCCATGACAAAAAAGCCTTAATGCTGACACTTTATCATCAAAACTTGTACACTAGCAAGTAATGTTATAAAATTTAGCATTATGTGACTAAAATGTCAGTCATAAATACCCCAATAATCAGCCCCCCCCCCCCTAATTAGTAGGGCGGCCTGCTTTGGTCAACAAACTTCCACACATACTAGGCAGAAGAACGAAATTCAAACCGAATTTAGAGAACCCTCGATCAAGCAATCGAAATCAACGTCACCATTAGTCTGATCTCGTGATATTACAGATGGGGTAACAATAAGACTGGGTTAGTGCATTAGACAAAGAAAATTCTGACAATGAAAAGGCAAAAAGGCCCTACATTCTTGCAGATTTGTAAATTAAATTAAGAATTGTAAAACATGGACACGAAAATATAGTTTTGATGTAATAGAGCAAACGCCACAAATTTCATTTTTCGGTTCAAGAGAGACTTCGAAGTTCTATATAAGAGATATAAAGAAAAATACATTCTACCATATCCTTTTTGTAATTAGCCAAATTTGTGGATCTTCCCAAGCGATGGTATCAATTACTTGCTTGTGTTACTATTGATCGTGCTTCAATTGCAAATAATCAATAAACAAATGTGGATAAGACAAAAACACGTGGCAATAAAAAAATGTAAAAACATAAAACAAATTTTTCACCCCTCTTCAGCATATCTTCTAGCATATTTGACCTTTCCCTCCTCCTGGAGGGGGTAAATTAAAAATATTAAATAAACAGCACTATATAAGTAAGTATCCGCAGTTGTTTTAGTTGTCTTAAATGGTAAATTATGATTGAAATAAATTATGTAAAAGCATAATGATACTGAAGTTCTGCAGCTCGCTTATGAGTATACCAAAGTTTATAAACTAAAAGGCTAGGGGTCTCATATGTTCGCCCTTACTAACCGGTCGTCGCGCATCATCTTTTAGACAACCGCATTATTACCATCTGTTCAAAGTGGACGCAGTTACCCCATTATTTTTAGTGACTACGTAGGCCGTTCGCCAAGTATCTGGCGCCCAAGATCGAACCCTGGCCCATCCGCACCCTATTCAAGCTCTTAACTGATCAAGCACAAACTGACAAAATTTTTTCTTCCCCCTCTCATCTCTTTTGTGGGAAAATAAATAGCGTAGCACCTGCATGGAGTAGTTTTTTCGAGTTGGTGGTAGGAGTTCTGGAAAATGTTGCTTAGTCGACTAAAAATATCTATGCTAACTAGTTCGATCAATTTGTTGGTGCTTCAATATTGTTCAATTAGCAGCTCGATTAGGACTTTGGGGAGTTTTGAATTATATTTTTGTTCTCAAATTTTCTAGCACGCATCCAAAATATTAAAAAATTCTTTTTGTAATCTTTTGCTCTCTTTCTTGTTGGAGTCATGAACATGTTGATCTAGTCGATCAAAGCTTCCAATTGCGTAATTAAAATCTATAACGTCTTTGGGTTTTGTTATTATACTTCTATCTCGGTTCCCTATGGTTGTTGCATTTCAGTAGTGAATAGAGTAGAATGATGAGAAACATCTGTATATTTATATTTTACAAGCTTAGTCTTTCCCCTTGGTATGCTATTGTACTTGTCCTCGGCCTCTTTCTTTAAATCTCTGTGATTTCTGTTTTTCTTTATTTTACACCACCCAATAATAATTCAACCAAGGATAAAATGACTATGGATGGTGTTGATAAATTCTTATTAGTATTTTAGTGAAAGCTTATTTCAAATAAATATTAACAGTTCTATTTAGATTCACAAAGATAGAATAATATATAATAATAACACGTAAAGAAGTTCATTTATTATTTTTGTTTTATTTGATTTAAACTGTGGATGCATTTTGGTATGGTAACATTCGTAAATCAATAAAATAAGAATTTATTTGTATTTGTAATTTCTATAATAACATCTAGCATGCTATTATAGAGATTTGAGTGATTAAGATGCTTGGTATGTACAATTTGAAGAAAAGATAATAATGCGTTTAATTGAATCACGACAGGACAGTAAGGGCAGGTCATATGGAAACTTTAACCTTGCAATTCGCAGGTTATACTGTCGTTCGATGTGCAGAGTCCCATTATTACGACAGTGACATAAAAGTTTATAAAACATTACTGTTTTGAATAAAAATTTCTGCCGTCGTCCAATACATTATCCGCGATACCTTTTCATCACGAGAAAAATTCAAATTAGTCGTTGGTGACTACTGTATTTATAATAAAGAGCCATTTGACATTTTACAACACACTGGCAAAATACCTAATTTAATAATCAGTAGTACAAGTAATATCGTGCGATAAGCAATATTTGCGATAAATCTTCAGTGAAGAGCGGAAAATGATTTGTGTGGGTTAAGAAAAGGATGCTATTTCCTGCAATACTTGCAAGAAGTGGTTCCAACAGCTTAAGGGTGAAAATTTTGATCCACATGGTGGTAAATGTCCTGAACAGGCAGAAAGCTGTAACGACTTTTCAAAGAGGACTGATGTAGCACGCAATCAAAACTTCAAAAGGAAGATAAAGTAACAGATCAAATGTCTACCCAAGCCGGGAAGAATTCTCATGGAAGGTCGTTGAGTTTTCTACAAGCTTACAACTAAGAACAAGAGTAGACGCCGTTTTTGCTTTTCTAATTCAAGAAGAAGAATTTCTTTACCACGCCCGCTATTTTCGTGTGAAAATTTCGAGAAAAGTCTGGTTAAAATTACCAATTCCAAAACAGTGACCCTTTTCGAAGTAAAATTCCACAGTTTCCCAAAATATGGGCAAATGTATACAAAGCGAGTTGGATTATTTCGAAGATTAGGTAAGTAGCTAAATTTTTATAAATTAATCTCACAGTTTAATAGAAAAGATCGAGAATTAAGATGGGCATTTGATATGTTAAAATTCTTGTTGGACATTTTTCGTGTTTAACTTTTAAGCAGTACAACAGACCAATTTTTGAACGCAAAATAAGGGTGTGACAATTTAAATTAATTTTACCAAAATTACTTTCCGATCAATTCGTCGATATTTTCGATATTCATTGTAAACAGATCCCAAATAGCATGTGAAAAAATAACTTCATTTCTACAATTTGAAACTAATTAATATTTTATAATTCGTTTGGAAAACCAGTAAATTTAATGTGCCTAGTAAATGTATCAAATGCCCCTATTAAGACTCGAACGCGTAGAAAGTTTCATTAGAGCACCTTCATGTCGAATATGAATAGATATATTCAACGATTAATCCAAAAATTACTATTACTTAGCAGTGAGACTAAATAAAAAAAAAAAACTAAAGAATGATAACCAAAATTTCCACCAGGAAAAATTTTAAATTATATTGTTAAATAATTTTTCTCTTGTTACTTTTTTGCTTTAGTTTTAATTATGTATACTTTCTTATCTTTCACTTCATTTTACAAAAGTGTATTATTAAGAATCGTCTACTACTACTAGTGTACTACGCTAGTAAGCTAACCGTCACCTCAATAGTAAGGCTTATTTTTAATCTTGTTCTATGTTGTATTCTTCTCTTCTTAAGACTTTCTCTGTTCATTGCGCCGTTTACACTACTTATCTTTTTTGCTGCAGCCATTTTTACTCCTAATTAAAATTGCAGTTTTCTTTAAAAACAACTAATACACTTTTTGTTCTCTTATTTACAACATCTAGTCCGTTTTACTTATTTTCATTTCATTCATTTTCTATGTCAAACTCTTCTTTCAGTAAATGTTTAAATAAATTATCAAGGAGTAATGGCAAGTGGTTAAGGCGTTTGATTTTGACACAGGCAGATTCTGGTTCAAATCTGGACTCCAGATGCCCGGTGGGTAACCTACTTAGTCACTAAAAATAATTGAGTACCACCTGGGTTCGCTTCGAACAAGAGGTAATAATGCGGTACTTGCCACATCGCCCCGTATCAGATGTAATATACAACAGGAGCATTAACTTTCCATTTCGCAAGCATCGTTTTACTACTATATTTATTACTGTTGTTATTATTGACTATGTAGCTAACATTCTTGAATTAATTATGAGAAACTTCAGTGTTGCAATTTGATGTTCTTTTAATTATTAAATGTGACGATTGACAGGATCACCAAATATGTTAATACTAAAAACCAAAAACCAGAAACTAAATTATAGTTTCAAACAACTGATTTTAAAATTTTTAATAACATTTAAATCCGGCGCAATCTTTAGAGCATGAGGAAGCAGATGAAGAATATCATTTAAAAATAAAATAATATTTGAGGAAAATTCAAATACGAATGCGATATCGTAAGAGTATTTTTACTTGAATGCAGACACAAAAAAGTCATTGTTTTTTCTCTAACTGTATATGCACTTGTGCTACTTCTTTGGGAACTTCTGAATGTCTATTCCGCGGGAATATTTGTGCATAAATACTTCCACTGCAGTATTGTCTTCAAAACTACGCTCACTCAAAGCTGCTATGAGAGGACTAAACAAACAAAAATCTCAAGGCGACAAATCTGGACTACAAAGAGTATACGTAAAGATTTTCAAATAAAGTTTGTACAGTATGTTCCTTCCTTATCGACTATATACGGTATGGGTTTGTCTTGAAGAAAACTGAACACAAGACTTTTGTTCGTAGCAGATCAGCAACTTAAAAAAATAGTACATAAAACCATGTCTGGATTGCGCCAATTTCATTTCCAGTTGTGCATTTTTTTCTTTCGTTCTCTGTTTCTTCAGATGGTAAAATCTTGAATCCGTTGTAACATTTAACATTTCCTTGATGTAATGTTTCAAACCCCCAATCCTTAAGACAGTCCCAAGCATAGAGCATTTACTAGAGCACTGAAATAAATTCTTTCTAGGTAGACACCACGACTGCTTCAAAGCAGACCAAGCCGAAAAGTGCACCTATTGGCAGTAAATATAACATTGCTCCAGATCCTCTCGACATTTTCACGAATGTTGCTTTCAATGTGCTTTTGCGATAAGTAGAGGTTTCACGGTTACACTTTGTCATGTTTCTTAGTTTGATTGCAATGAGCCATATTTTAAAACATTTAGAACAAGTTTTAAGCCAACTTGTCAAAGAGTTAAGTTTGTATACTTTTTTTAACAATCGTACTATCGCTTGATGGTCCTTTGCCAGGACTACTCAGCTCTTCCCTCGATTTGTGCCCTGATATTGCTTTAAAACTTCAGGTAACTCGCAGCAGCTACAATACTCATTAGCAAGCATTTGGAGTGGTAACACAAGAACATCGCTTCAAATCACTTTACATAAACAACACTCATTGTAAAATCATTGTAAAATATATAAAATCAGTAAACCTTGTATACCTTTCGGTGTAGGGTGATTAACCTATCTACTAAAGCTATTAATTGTCTTGTTTAATTTTTATCTACTTAAACTAATTTGTTCTTAATATTTTCTTCAAACAATACGCGTTCTTAAACCTAGCTTAGCAGAAATTCCTTTAGCACTAATTTTCCACACTCGCTATTTGTCTTATGTCTCACTGTGCACAAATTTGCCCATCTTTTTATTTTGCGTCAGTGCTTCTTCTTGCCAGCTTCTGTTTCTCTTCTTAGGATTTCAGCTATACCTCATCCCATTTTTCCTTGGTCTTCCTCTTGTTCTCTTTATGATTGTTCTAGCTTGCCATATAGTTTTGGTTTGTCTGTTGTTTTCCATCCTATTCAGGTGACCGAACCATCATAGTTGTTGTCGTTCCATGGTGTTCTTGATTCGCTCTACCCCTAGTATTTCCCGTATTTCTTCATTTCTTAACCTATCCATTTTCGTTACTCCCAGGATTCCTCTTAGAAATTTCATTTCGCTGGCTTAAATTTTATTTTCTTGCTGCTTAGTAATCGTCCAGCTTTCGCGCCCAAACATTAGTATTGGTTTATAGATTGAGTTATATACTGTTAGCTTGGTCTTTCTAGTGACTTCTTTTTTCCTAATGAAGGCATTACTTAGGGCGTAGTATAATTTGTTGGCACTCACTATTCGGCTTCATTTCTCCCATCCTTCTGAATCGTGATCCCCAGGTATTTAAAGCTGTCTATTTGTTCTATTCCTTTATCATTTAGTTATATATTTGTTTGTATATTGTTTTTTCCTATTACCATTATTTTCGTCTTATCTGTATTTACTTTTAGTTTGCGTGTTTGTAGAACACTATTCCATATTTCTAAGTTTTCCTGTAAATCCTTCTCGTTTTTGGCATATATCATCAAATCATCTTCTTTTGTCACACATTCTTCTGATTCTGTGTTATTTGTCCTGACATAGTTCCTGGTGTTTTTGTACAAACTGATTATGTTTTTCCTCAATTTTTCCCCTATTCCTCTTTTCTTTAGGCTATCCAATAGTAATTGTCTTGGTACACTGTCAAAAGCCTTCTGTAGGTCAATAAACGCCACATATATATCCGTATTGGGGTGCTTCTCTATCATTTGTTTGACTGTGAATATATGATCTTGTATTCTCTCCCTTTCCTGAATCCACTTTGTGATTCCTCCATTTGTGTCTCTATTTTTGCTTGCAATCTTTTATTTAGTAACCTCTCATAAACTTTATATACGTTACTTAAAAGTGTGATCCCTCTATAATTGTTGCAGTCCCGTTTGTTGCCCTTCTTAAATATTGGTAATATCGCTCCCAGTTTCCACTCTGTTGGTATTATAAACTCCTTCGAGATTTTGCTCAACAATATTGTTAGCGTCTCTATTCCATTAGTCCCTAATAGTTTTAGTATTTCAGTGGTTATGGCATCGGGTCCTGCCGCTTTGCCTCTTTTAAGTTCTTTTATGGCTTCTTTTACGTCCTCTGGCCACTATTTAAACATAATTTTAATAAATGACTGTTCTATTTTGCAAAACTGCAACATCCTCAGTTATTCCTTCTCATTCGTGTTTGAAGAAACACCTCCCAATCTCATTTTTAGCCAATTATAATTTTTTAAATCAGCTGCTTCTGAAACAGGAAACTGTAGTGTAACTGTGAAAATTTTGATGCATGACTTGTCTGATAAACTATCGAGGATGCTTCTGCTTGCTTCTATTTATAAACGCAGATAACACAACAGCCGCTATTATCAATGAAAGGAAGCAAAGCATCCTAAATCCGGTGCCCCTGATGTAATTCCGCAAATATAACACTATCGCTGGGGTTTCCAGTTAAACAGCATCCCCAGATAAGGAGCTGAGTGTAATAAAATTATCAAGTTTTCCAAACAAAAGATAGCAATGCATCCAGCGAATGTTAATTTTAGAACAATCCGTTCAGCTGCGCATACAGATAAAGCACAGTTAAAGTTTGTACAGATAAATTCAACTTAAGTAACTTTATATCATATGTAAATATTATATTTCAACAAATTTAAGCTGACGATACCGTTTTAAGCACACATAGTAATTATACAGGGTCCGCCAATAGGGACACAGGAAAGTAAACACCAATTTGACACAGACACCATTTTTTCTGTCAATCCAGTGTCATTATTTCACTTCAAGGTTTGCCATTTTTGACTATGTAGTCATATTCGAAACCACTGGTGATATAGCCAAAGAGTGGATGACCCAAAAGTGTTCGCAAACCGGCAAATATGGCTGCGGTGAAGGAGGATCTAATATTCTCAATAACTTGTCGAACGCAAGAACTGGGCATTTCGGAGACCAGTTTAGGTTGTATTATGCACAAAAATTTGGATTTACACAATCACAATTGACACAAGAACTCAAGCCAATTAACCATTCAACCGACGTGTTTTTGATTAGCTCTTCTAACATCATGCAATTGATCCAAATTTTTATCGAAAATCATCTTCAGCGATGAGGGGCATTTCACATTAAATAGGACAGTGAACAAGCAAAACTGTCGCATTTGGACCAATGAGAAGTCAAAAGAATATCAAGAACTACCAATGCATCCCCAAAAAGTGACTATTTAGCGTGCCCTGTGGTTAAAAGGTGCCATTGGATCATTTTCAACGAACTTAAAAAGTTCGTTACTGAATTCTATATGTCTGTCGGTCTGTCGGTCGCTGTCACAAAATTATGGATTTTTAAAATTTTAAAATGGATTCTTATAGGAAATTTTACGCTGATTTCAAAATCGAAATCAAAAAGTTTCTATCTCGAATAGTTTTCGAGATATTCGACTTCGAATTTCGAGAAATTTTTCGACATTACGATTTTAAATGTGATTCTTATAGGAAATTTTACGCTGAATTCGAAAATGAAGTCGAAAAAATTCTATGTCGAATAATTTTCGAGATATTCGATTTCGAATTTTCCCGAAATTCGAAATCGAAAGGTTTTTTTGTTCGTTCTGGGATTGCTTACAGAGCAATCTTTTCGCCGGCCCCATGTTTATTTTTGAAAATGAAGGTGGCAATGCGACATGATTAATGACTATTTCTTCCCGAAACTTAAACTGACATAAATAATAGTAATGCTTTTATTTTCAACAAAACGGAGCAACATACTACACAATATGTGTAAATATCGAGTTATTGCAGTCGAAGTTCGGTGAACGTTTAATTTCGAGAAATGGAAATGTCAATTGGCCCGCACGTTCGTGCGATTAGACACATTTAGACTTCTTTTTGTGGGGATGTCTGAAAAGTAAAGTCTACATCAATAAATCAGCCACCATTGAAGACCTTAAGAACAACATATTTGTCGAGATAAATGCTGTTGAAGCGACTATCGTATCGACGTTTGTAAAGTCAGTCGTGGTGGACCTTTGGGTGATATAAGTTTTCATACATAAATTTCATACATGAATGTTTAAAATAAAATACCCTACTTGATTGTACAATCATTACTGTACGTCTACTTTCTTTCGTTTGAATTGGCGGATTCCATATATTTGTTAAGTTGGCTCTATATCAAAAATAATATCAGTTCAAGCAAAACATGATTTGCTTTGCACTTTAAAATCGATTTTTTCTTTAAATGCGTGTACAATACCACGTATTATGCTGTTGCGATTGTAACTTCATATATTTTAACAAAAACATAATGCATCCAAAAATGAAGAGAACATGTAATAAACGAGATACCTTCTCTGATTTTTGAATAAGAATTGTGAAATCGCAAATCCTCAAAATACCGATGCTAAGAAAGAGAATTTTTCATCACCAACTTTGTGGGAAGGCCTAGTTTCAGGGCAAAAATGCGGAAAAATATATGTTAAAGAGGCTCTCTAGGGCTAACAACGCTGACAGTCAGGACATACAGAAACAAAAAGAGATATTTTTGTGAAAATCGATTTTTTTCTATATCCATTCGATCTATTTGATATATCTGATATATGTGCAAGTGTTCTAGTATGCCACTGCTCATTTCCCAATAGTCACTTGCTACATTCGCTTTTAGGGTCTAACTTTAAGGACACCCTTCACTATGGCTCTTCTCAGTCCATAGGTCGATTTCTTCTAAAATACCTAGTTTTCAAGAACAGTTAGTAGATCATCTGAAAAGCTCGAATTTTAAAAAGCCAGACCGATATCATATGTATATATGAGGCAAGTAGAGCAGAAGAGGAATTGTTTGGTGATTTTAGAGCTGTGCTTCGGATCATTGCCCTGCTGGAAAATCCACCCAGGAGAACAATTTGCCATCACCCAAAACTCCATAGTGCCTTCCAAAATATTTACTTAATCAGAAGACTTTATTATGCCTGGAGTCCTACGAAAAGGCCCTATGTTACCCCTGATGAAAGAGCTCCATATCATAACGTGACCTAAGCGCGCCGCAGCGCGTATGCTCAACAAAAACACCCAGATCTTCGCGGAAACACATGGTATATAATTGTCATCCCTCGACACAAGAATTAGATAGGTAGCTCGTATTTGAAGCGAGTTATAGTCTTGGATGTACATTTTCAAAATCTTTTCACCACTACTGTGGTAAAAAGCCGATAACTCAAATTTGAAAAGATCATTAAGACTACCTGTTTATATAACAAATTAAAACGCATTATTATCTTCACTGTATGTCTAATGTCGTATTTCACAAAGCTGTGGAAAGACCTATTAATTTATCATCTTTTATAATAAAGTTGATGGGCATATTAGGGAACGCTTACCGTTAGGGGGTTTGTTGTATCCACATCTATGTGACTGTCAATCAGAAAAGTCATACAAAACCCTCTTTTATAATTTGAAGAACTAAACCAACATTGTAAGAGCTTTGGCTCACAAGTTAGTAAACGTAGTGAGAAATCATGGAACAGAAAACACTACCTGCAGATGGATTACACAGTAGAAAGACACAAACAACTCTATTTGGTGAAATGATAGAGATACTTGCTACCAACAGATACCTGTAAAGGAGAATTTCATCACTCTTGGAGTGAAATCTGGTAGTAGACAAGCTACTTTAAAACTAAATAGACAAAACCATTACTTATAGCCTAGTAATATTAATAATGGTACGGCTCTAACGCCCCGCGTGGGAGCACGGCCTGCAAACGGAGAGGTTAAGGCTCTCATATGTTCGCTCAATGTGCCCGGCGATGTGGCAAGCACCGCGCCTTAGACGACCGCCATTATTACCCCTTGTTCGAATGAACAAAGGTACTCAATTATTTTTTGTGACTGAGTAGGCCACCCTTCAGGCCAGGCTTCAAAGACACCGGGAATTGAACCCGGGTCCGTCCGCATCGCAGCTCGCGCCTCAACCACTGGACCACTCTGGCGGTAGCCTAGTAGTATTAATCCTGTATAATTTTCTAATAGTCTCCGAACTTGTGCAGAAGACCCTGGGCAATATCTACAAACAGAATTTGTCGTAAGTTAAAACTTAACTCATTTCTTTAGTAAACAATTGCAAGTGAGTCAAAAAGTTACATATAAAAATTGTAAATAAAGGAAAAATAACACCTAATGCGCGCATTGGTTAAAACGTGGACACTTAAGTCTGTAGTGAAACCTATGGTCACCTATGGATAGCTAGAATAGGGGCCAAATTGTAGCTAGTTAAACTTGCATGTTTTTGTATGACAGGTGCGATGAAAAGCACACCAACCGCAGCTATGGAAGCTCTACTAAGTGCTTCCCCTAGATATTTTAATCAAAGAGGAGACAAGTATGGCTTCCTATAAGCTGAAACGCAGCGAAAACTAGCAAGCTCTTGATTATAACAAAAAAGGGATTGTTACAAAGCCGTTATAGAAACTGAGCAGAGACTATGCTAACTAAGCAAACATTTAACAAAGCTTTGAACCGAATTAAAGCTCTATATACAGATACTGGTGAATGGAAAAATAAATCTGATATGCAAATAAATACAATGCCGATAGTAGCATTTGAGCTCAAAATTTTTGGGGAATGTTTTCAGCTTAAAGCGTATGTATCGCTGGGAAAATATGCTATAGTATACTTACAGTATTCTATTATCCTGTTCAAAAGGACTAGGAATATTTGAAAAACCTTATAACTCTTGCAAAATGCACTAGAATTATACTTATGTGAGTTTCAAGACATAATGGCATAAGGAAAAATACAAAAGCTAATTTACTACAAAGAAAACATCATCACTTACTTTGACTACACCTAAATCAGTATTTGAAATAACTAAAACCTTAGTTCATAGCTGGCTAAACGTTTGGATAAGTAAATCCCACTGCAACCATTTAAAGTAGTTGGAAGAACTAAAGAATAAAAAAAAAGATCCTTAGAAATAATTGGAATGATTTCAGATCATTGTAACCTACCAAAACGGAACGTGCAATTGATGTTTATAGAGAAGAATCCCTTTGTAGAACTTTGTAACAAAGAGAATGAAATAGCACCACACGTTATATTGAACTACGAAAATGTGATGTTCACTTCTGGAAAGAACTAGCTCTAATTAGAACAGATTTCATAGCTTTTCCATGAAATAACTAAAATAATAAGTGTTAGTAATTCTCTAGATCACCTACAAAATGAAAATTCAAGATTGATGTAAGAAAAACCTTTCCTAAAAACTTAATATTTTTACCAACCAGAAGTGATGTCGTTAGATATGGTCTACATTTGATTCTTAAATGGAACTAAGAAAAATTGAAAATATTGGAGGTTTTTTATGCACTACAACATTTTGACAACCTTTTACAAAAATGAGTATTTCGCTTACCACAAATGGGATAGAATCCAACGACCTTACCTGTTCAACAGTCTTGACTTGAACCTTTATATTGCTAACCATAAGACAAATTGAAAGCACACACCAATTTAAATAGATTTCAACAGAAGCCATAATTCTTACGTACATTGATATATAATGGTTAAAAATTTCAAGACTAGGATTGTAAAAAGTTAAACATTAAGCTCAGGTTAATCTTAATACATCCGTTTAGCATAAATACTTTTTTGACTATGTTCCAGTTAGGCATCTATTGGTTGATGGTACTTTTGTAAAATTACTCGCGAGATTCCGTTTGTGGGCGCTTGGATGGCTGGAATGTCTTTCTAATGCGTAGATTTCATCGAAACAGCTTTTGGGAGAAGATAATTGTTACGCAGAACGCTCGCCAGTTTTTTTTCCACGAAATCGTTTATTGACGCAGTTTTAGCCATCTGCCCGTTGATTGTCCTCTAGGTCTTTTGCTTGCCTTTAAACCTTCTTTACCACTCAAAACCCCTCATTGTACACTTGTCCCAGCGTTTCCCAGTTTACAATAAAATTTGATATTGACCCTTTGTTTCATCATATAAACGTAACCGCATGAACAAAAATGGTGTTGATTAGACAGTTATTTATTTTACAGAAACAGAATTTGAAAGGCAGATAAGGCATGCAATTAGAGTTCACATAAGCAATAAAAATAATCTCGACTTTTGAGACACTATGTAACACTATTTTCGATCAAGTAAAAGTTGCGTACTTTGTCCTTTGTATTGTTTTTAACAAAATTTTGAAATTTGGCTTCGAAGACGATTCAACTTCCATCGTCTTCGGCCACAAAGATAGAACTTTTTATTAATTTTTTTTTGGAATCAAGGCTGGTATGATGATTATTCTCTGATTAAATAATCCATCTTTAACTGTGCCATTACCATCTCTGAGAGAGTCAGAGATACTCACTCAAATCCTCAGAAAAAGTACAATTGTATATATTACAAGTATTTTCAAAATTGGAAATAAAGAAAAATATACTTTACAATTTAAAAACAAATTTTATTTTAATGTTCCCAATATTGTAAAAATAAGCAATTTATCTTTATTGATTTAACATGCTAAAACAGAACAGATAGAAAATTTATTCTTAATTGAAATTTATTAGCCAATTTACAAAAAAAAAAACTCAATAATATTTATGATTTCTGTATTCTTCAAAATACCCAAAACATCATGACTATCCATTTTCCCTCTTTCTTGCCGATGAAAGCGTTATATATTTTATAACAGAGATGAAGAGTTAGGAAAAAATAGAAAGGTTTCTTGAATGATAGAAATAGTTTTTAAATTTTCTAACGTTTACATGTAAGATAATCGTAGGGTTATACCATATAATTCTTAAAAGTGCTATGAGTGTAGAGCAAGGGGGGGGGGTATTTTTTTTTTAAGCAAATCCTATCGAACAAAAGTGTGATTTTATTTAAGCAAAGATCTGGTTTAGGGTAATGCAGTCTTCTAGAGAGCAAAAAGAAGAATTGCAGTTATACACAGAAGAATATTCTAGAAGATTGATCAGAAAATTAAAAATAAAGTCATACAGGAAACATACATAAATCCAGAAGAACAATCCAACACATTTAAAGGAAGATTACAGGAAATAAGAGTAAACGCGGATCACTTCAAAAGATTAAGAGAAGAGTAAAATGAAGGATACTCCGCAAGTTCTAGAGAAAAAATAGTACTAGACTCAAAAGCATATTTTAGCAGTTGGAAAAAATACAAGTAAACATCCGACTAACACTGGGGAGGTTTTAAAAATAACATAACGAAGAAGACGAAAGAGTATTCCAAATGTCTAAAAAAGAATCGTTTACAATTAAAAAAATATAAATCGTGGGGCAACTAAAAAATTTTCAAATAAGTGATAAAGGCTTATTTAACATGCTTGGGCTCCTTGAATTTAGAAACTGGCACTTCACAGTATCAAATTCAGCTCATGGTTATTAGTGACCGAGTGACAGAAGTCTTACCTGTATGAGGATCCGTTCTAAGGAAAATTCAAATTTAAAAAGACGTAGAAGGTTCCAGAGGTTCTACTGGGTAAACTGTAAAGAAAATCGAAAGTACTGGTTCCGAAAGTGCAAATGGTATTTGTCTGAAAATAGCTGCCTTGGAAAGAGGAAAGACAGTCGACATTTCTCGTCCATCACAGAGACGGACGGCGGCAACAAAGACACCCTCGTTACTGTAGGTTATCTTACGAATGAGTCTAAAGAGTACGTAAAACCAAATTAATAATTATTCACGATTTACTGCTATTTTTCCATCAAACCACGTGAAAGAGCAGTATAACGATTTCCCCCAGCTCATCTCAGAAGTGGCAAAAACCATCACAGTTGTGGGACAGAACAGCCTTATCGAGTGAGCATCAGACTTCAGGAGACCGAGCCTATAGAGAACGGATGCGGGCAAGCGCGACATACATATTGGGATGATTCTCGATTACAAATGAAAATTCCATGGGTCTGCTCAAAGCACAGGCGCAAGGTCACGGAATTGTAGAATCGAATGGTGCAGGTATTTAAATATAAACGAAGTTCGATCTAGAAAAGAAATGGAATTAGACACAGCATGAATGCATCATTAACAACTCTATATACTCCTATATTGTTTAATAATTATAAAATACAAATAGTCAAGACCATAAATAGAGTTTGCATTTCCAATATCCTGATTATTAAGTGGCGAAGCGAAACGGGTCACTTACTAACTTCATGTTGTCTGTCCGTCCGTCCGAGCAATAACTCGAGAATGGCTGGGAATTTCCAAATTCTGTTTTCACCAATCGACAGGTGACCAAAAAGGCTTGTTTGCTAGTGATTTTGAAACTGATTGCTTAAAGGTCAAGTAGAGGGTTCTCAAATTTGGGAGACTGCTTCGCCACTTCGCTATGCGTTGCAAGCTTTGCAGGTTTATTTGAATACCAATTTGCCTATTTCAAGCGTTCGAATGTTTATTGAGATTATCTGACGTATACGCGTTAGAATTCAACCCCCAAGATTACCATTGGCTGTTTTGAAAAGTCCCATCTAATTGTAACCAGTTCGAAGGTTTCTAATATGTTCTTTAAACGTTTGCTGTTCTTTTTGTTAAATTATTTTTCAAAAATTTATTTAACTGGGTGAAATGGACACCAAAGATATTATGTACCATGAAATGGATTTCTTTGGAATCAAAAAACTGCCAATAACCATCAAACATAAAGTTACTAAGAAGCTTCATATTAAATTAGTACATTTTTGTTCTAACTGCTCCTCGTATATTTATAACTAAATAAATCTAATATCTTTATCCAATAATAATAGGTAAAGTTGCCCGATAAAGAGATGAAAATAACTAGGCCAACCAAACAGAAACAATTTTATCGCCCGTTTACTAATCAAACATTGATAACATTGAATAATATAAAAATAGGTTCGTTTAAGATAAATTGCTTAGTTTACGTTACAAATCTCCAAAATAAAGAGAACAAACCTGATTAATTGCGAAGGCAAACCAGTTGCAAAACGATTTCGAACGCTGGCTAACGAGCGCAACTTATTACATTAATATTCCTTTTAATGTTGCAAAAACAGATATATTATCGTTACTGCCTGCGTCATTCCGCAACGACACGCGCGTTTTGCATTTTAATTATGAATGTGCCCGAATAACTATCTATGGGCCGCAATAAGGCACGAATGTCCCTTGTAATACAGAAGTTAACGTGCAGTTCTTGAGGCAATAATTGTTCAACAATTTAATGGCAGCCTTCCGACCAAATGCATCCTTGCAACTATTGTTTACCGCTGATAAGCTAATTAATTTGTGCTTTTAGCGCAACATTGAACGGTAATGTGATTTCGTGACCGTTAACTATAAATAGAAGTCTTAACAGCGCTGTGTGCAAGGTTTCGACAAATAAAATCAATGCTTATTTGTCACAGTTTGCCAACAAACTCTTTAATCAATTCTTTAACGTAAAATTCCACTAAAGGAAAATTGGAGTTTTTTTGCAAATTATGGAAAGGCCATACAATTTTTTGATTCAGTAGTGCGGAGTTTTTAAAGACTCTTAATCTTAATGGAGAGTAATAGTAAATCTGTGTGTGAAAATTAATTTAAATCAAATCATTGGCCACTTCTTTAGATTTACGGACTTTGATAGCCTGCATCTGACGGTCATTGTCGTATAACAAGCATCCTTTCGGCTTTACATGACTTAGCAGCTCTTCTTTACCAAGTACAAGACAATCTGGAATATTTTTTATCATATGAGTCTGTACAGATCTTCCAAGCACTCATGACAAGTTTTAACACGTTTATTGAAAAGGTTATCTAATAATCACAAGCTTATGTGATGCGGTATTTGCAAGTCTTCCGATTAATCAGAGCTGTTGAACCAAAATTTCATAAACTCCTCTGATAAGAATCTGTTTTGGCCAATCTTTCATTTTGTGAATTCATTAGTCTTTGTTACACCGAGCGACCCAAAGAGAAGAGGATGGATCGCGGGCGGGTGACTGGAGAGCGGAAGCCGCGTTTGTTATCAATCGAGGGGGAAAAGAGATCCACCAAGGACATCATTTTTCAGTGCGAGTTGAGAGTCATCCGGGAGTGCCTGGGGTACATCGCCATGCACAGAGCAGTTATTCTGAGACTCTAATGCAGAACAGCAAGTCAGCATAAGGGCAGCGACGGATTTGCAAGTCGAGGTTTGGAATCTTGCAAAGACGCTGTCGACTGAGATAGTGATTCTATTTCATTAGACCAAGGCGCACATTAGCACTCCAAAGGGGTTGCGGCTCCAATGGAGCTCGTGAGAAACGGGTTACGATCTAGGGTGTAAGCAAGATGAGAGGCAACAGAGCCGGGACAACATTCCCCGATATTTATCTCTACAGTCGACGCTATCTGGCTTATCACTGAGCACGCCAACTTTCGGTTTTATTTTATCAGAATCCGGAATCTGGCAGAGGACCAAGACATATGCATATATGAATAAGGGCCTTGATAACATGCAACGCAGAGGAGGAAACCAGGACCAACATAAAGGTGCTTACAAACACAGGAGGAGATCGAGGACTTTGGGAAGTGGGTCAGTGGAGAATGGCTCTTAAGGAATCCACGCGTAGGCGCGAACTTGTAATAGAGGCGCGGGAATTGACCAAATTGTGGAATACGAACTCAAAAACTACAAAAACTTAAGAAAGACTACAGAGCAGGCTAAGGCAGATTAGTCTGTTTTTACCTAGAATTGTAAGTATTAGGAGGATTCAGAGTCACCAACAGTTTCGAGTTGCCTGTTTTGACTTGGGTTTTTATGGTTTTTTAGTCTTACATTAAAGTAAATGTTGGGGTAGGTAAATTTGCGGCCACAATAGATAAAACAAATGTGACCATTGTAAAAAGTCATGTTTAGAGATAAGAATAATGTGTAATTTTGTAAAACAAAACTAATTTGTTAACATTTAATCTGTTATGTTACTGTATATAGTTGTTAGGTACTGAGATGCATTCTCTTGATCTGTTATTTCTTAACTGCGCATTTTTATAGTTTCTGCATACGTAACCCCCTTCAAAGGTCATGGAAAACTGATGTCTAATTATTATCTAATCCAAATTATATTTGTTTATAAGCAGATCAAACTGCAGGTCATTCAGGTCACTTTTCAGTCGTTACAAGAATGCAATCAAAACAATTGTCTGTTCTTCTTATTTCCCTTAATTGCTAAAAATTTCCCAATTCAAGTTTAGGCGGCATTAAATTGTCTATGAAATGGTAATGTGTAGGTTTAGCCATAACAATAATTCGCTTTTAAAATTCTTAAGAACATTGAACACTTTTAATGGCCTTTTGTTATTTTCCTATGGCGTAAAATGTTCTTCATATTGGAATCTAACTGCATATCCATATCAAATCGCTACTTGGTTTACACATTCAAAAATAATTTTACTCATTTTATTTTCTTTTCAAGCTAGTCTCACCTGAGATCTCGAGAAGATCGGATTGGCGTTCCATTTTTTTGTAAGAAACAGCCTTAATTGTAAATATAAATTTCGTAATCATCACTATTAGTTGCTACAAAACAATGCAGGAGAATTTATTCAATATGAGATCATCGCATGTTCGAGTTTAGATTACAGATTGTATCTAAAGCCTTAGAATTCATTTAATAAAATCAAGACAATATATCTTAGCATTCATTGAAGTTGCCTATTAACTGTCTTTACTGGTGCGCCCAGTTTATTAATATCAGACAACTGTAAGTCCACAAATAACGTATTATAACCATAGTTAACAATTTCGATGGTGCAGACTCTACCAAGAGCTTAACCAGCTAGAAGTGCTGAACGCAGTCATTTACAAAGAAGTGACCACCCTCTAAACTGCAACTTGAAAGTAATTCTGGTCCCTTCGTAATTAATCAATAGCGATTTAGGTAAAACAAAGTTAATTTAATTTAAAGTAAATTTACTACTGATTTCAAACGATTGCGATCATTGCAGCTTTCATCCTAAGCAAAAAATAATATCAAAATACTGCCTGTTAAAGACTCAATTGTAACATAAAATAAAGATATCTGCATCTATCACTTGATATTATCCGATAAAACCACAAACAAAAAATTTGAGGATGGGATCTACTACACTATCAGTCAATAATTCGCTTTCTGTCGAAAAACTTGAACGCGAAGCTACTACATTCGTATATCTCATGTACTGAAGGATATACAGTGCACTTCTCAAGTAAAGGCAAATCAATCTAAGAATATAAATATCTTTCTTAAAATAGTGCTTATAATCTATTGATATTATAGTAAGTATTTTAACGGTACATTCATTAAAAACCCAAAAATATTAAATCAACAATATCATGCAATTGATATTCCGATGCTAGTCAATAACCACTAAGAAATGCCATCGCATGCTAACAAAGAGTTAATGAGTTGCTAAGCTTAGTTCGTGGTCCCACTGTAAGAACCCCATGCAGGAAAATCATTTTATTTTTTGCTCTTCATTGCGGGTCCGTAAACACCAAACACGGCAACATTCACAACGACACAACAACTAGTAACTTACCGTGGAAATAAAAATCATTGTAGCCCAATATTTGAGCGTCTCTTGAAAATGCGTAAAGCGCTGATGAACACGCTCCGCGAGATGTTCAGAAACCTACAAAAGAAAAACCTTGCAGTACCTCCAGGAAGACAATCTTCACTAATATTCTCAAGGAATTTGGAAATCACAGATTGTGATCCTATGGCATAATTGGATCACGTCAAAAACGCTCTTAAGCAGACATCCGTGCCAAATTCTAAAAGCTTGTCCTAAGTGCTTTACCATATATCTTATCATAGTTAAAAGCCCTCTTTTATCTTCTTGTATTGCATTCAAGTCACAAAATTGCAGTTTGCACTAACTTACTGTGATACAACTTTATCGTTAAATTTGTCATATTTCAATCGACGATTGATTTTTACTTCCTTGTAATCATAAATAAGATATATATAATACACGACTCGAACCAGGTGTAAGCCGATGTACTGATCTCCTACCCTTCTATCCCTTAACTAAAGTAAATAATTCGCTATCGAGAGCTCATTACTTTTTTCCTCTACAGTTATTCGATAAAGGTAAGGTTACAATTTTTGTAAGCAGATCAAAAATTCCAGACCAATTACCTTTCCACTTCATATATTAATTTTAAAAATTTTAATTTCCCCGATTCTACGTTCTTTACAAATCTATAAAATCATGTTCATTAAATTCTCAAGAATTGCTAAAAATAAAGCGAAACATAGCGCACACGATGGATAAAATTGTCCCGCGACTATCCCGTCATTGTCTATTGTTTCGTACAATGCATCACGGACAGGACAAAAAAGTCGGCCTCATGTGGAGAAGCTTACTGAAGACATTCGAAAGTACCTAGAACTTTGCAATAAATAACCAGTAAATTCTTTTTTTATTATTTAACTAATCACAAGTACACTTGCAGAAACTTCATCTGTATTCGCGCACAAAGTAGTGGAACAATATTCGTGTCTCACAGGGGCTTCATAAACGACATCCCATAAGAGACCGATGACAGAAAAGTCTTATAGTTGTCATGTTGTTTAAATTTTGCATTTCAAATGGTCATTCAAGTATTTTTCAAATAATTTGAATAAGTAAATTGAAATTCGAATATAACGTTCCATTTTTCAAAATGACATTCTTTTTTAGGAATACTGTTTACATCTACACTATTCCCGAGCAACTATTCTGCAACTATTCCAATAACATCTACTTGAGATTTAGGCTTCTATTCAAATATTAGAATAAATGGAATACTCCTATTATTAAAAGTATTGGAATCTGAAAATTCAAATTATTTAATATTCAGATTATTCCAAGTGCACGTGCTCGAATTGTTACTCAATTTTTTATAATATTCAAATAATTGATTATTCCAACTGGAGAACTCGAAAAACTTCAAAATTTTAGCGACCAGATTTTCTTTATCAAGCATCTGTGGCGAAGATTCTGAAATGTATAATTTATGAACTATTGTTTGTAAAATATTCGAATAATTGGAATATTGGAATACAAAATTCAGTCCCAGTCATTAGTAGTGACTCGTTATCGACTGCCTACCCCCATACTCTCATAATCTCAAAGCGCTAAAAACGACAGAATAGACAACCATCTAGTTATCAGATGCGTGAGCTAGGGTTTAATAGCCTCTAAAAAATATTGATGTCAGATTGTAACAAAAATTCATGAATATTTGTAAAAAATTCATTTTCATGCTTTTTTGCTATTTTGCGTGCTTATGGTGTAGAAACAACATTTATGTTTAGATTCAAGATGTTAATTGAACTATTGAAACGAGAACTGTCACCAAGAGATTCTGCAAAGGATACTTGCGATGCCAAAAGACAAGGAACTGTGAGCTGCGCGACAGTTTCGTAATGGTATATGTAGTCCTAGCACCAAGCGCATTCCGATCGATCATTTGAGTTAGATGAAGGAGACTTGTAAGCTGCCTTGGATGGAATCTTTATGAAGCCCTCGAGATTTGTCCGGAGAACTTGGCGGCTTGCACATGATTGTCTAAAATCATTGACATCAAGCAGATTTTATGTATAAGAAACGAAGACAAGAGTCGAGATTTGTCGCTAATTGTTTGAAAAATTTACTGGACGACTGATTTTGGAAATGCATTGGTACTTATGATGAAAAATAGATTGACCTTGGTAATTGTAATCGTTCCAAGCTCCGAGTTCCTCGGAGATAAAATCAGCCACTAGTTACTCAACAGGATCGTTCTGGCAATAAAGTTATGATCTTGGTTTGGTTGAGCAACTGGGGCATTTTTACAAAACCTTTAAACTTTGATCAACCGCAGAGGAGCTCTTCTTCAACAAGACAACAGGACAACACATAGATCAGAGATCTAGTTGCCCAACTACCGTAGATGAAATTGAAATCGTTCCGCATCCAATTACAGCCCCATTCTTCTATCTTCTGATTATGGTCTATTTCGATTTACAACGCACTTTTTGTGCGATCACCATTTTAAGTCGTTTAATCAAGCTGAAGAAGCATGGCCGAATTATATTCTACGACACTGGAAAAACAATACTATGAAACAGATTACGGATAAGGTTATCTAATCTTCACTATAAATACGCAATTTAATATAGAATAATACGAAAAATCATTAAAGAGATAAGATAACAGTCACGACCAGTTCCTCAGAATTGAGAGGCAGGTTATGGTTTCGAATTCCCCTAACGTGTTGCGGTATCGCTCAAGAATGTCGCCCAAAAGTCGGAGCCCAGCTATCACGGACTTATCACGGACCTGAGCCCCTGGCGTCTTTACGCGCGCAAACAAGCAATAAAAATTATCGCGGCCGTGTCGACGTGCTCCTCGAATCGGAGAATTTCTGATTACTCACGGCATAAGATGACGAAACGCAGCAGGCATTTGGCGGAACAATGATGCGCATTTGATCGGTGCTCCCGCGAGCAGAAGACGTTTAAATGCAATTTCGATTAGCTAAAAATCGCCGACTCGTGGAATCATCCGCATTCGGCGAACTCTTAAATAAACTTTTTGTTGGCTTTTGCGTGAGCTTGCACCTGCTGATCCGCGTCACGGTTAAACCGAAACATTTTTGCTTGCTCGACACGTCAATAACCAGTAAGCCGAAGTGAAGTCACCGGCCTTCACAAGGTAAGCCGCGGGTTTACAAATGATCTCAACCGGAGCTAGATTTTAAAATGTGGATTAAATTAATAATTCAAAACGCGCATCTTTATACATGCCAATGAGTCAGATATACCATTGCCGGTCTAAAAGTATTTGTAAATAATGAAGTTAAAATTTGAAAAATAATGAAACGAGAATGCAGTTAAACTAAAATAATAAAACCAGGCAAGGAACCCTGGCAGAAATGAACATTGGGTTTAGTAAAGAACGTAAACTGGGATTATGAAGAGGAGAGGATGCAGCAGACAGGTTTAAAAGGGAATTGAATTAACATACCAACAACAAAATAAAATAACACATAGCATCCTGGGGTCAAGCTAAAAAGGATTATAAGGAGCAGAGTTCCAGGAGGTAGAAGAAAAATATAAAAAAAGAAAAGGATGCAACTTTTATCAAGGAATAAAAAGATCACTACAAAGATCATATTTCTTGTAAGGATAAGGAAGATAAACTGAAAGGCGACGAACAAAAAATAGTGGAAAGATCGAAGGAATACTTTCAGGAAACATTAGATACGGAAGAAAGCGGAATCACACGTAGAGTAGATAAAGTAATAGTGTTAAATAGGACAGTTGTTCAAATTAGGATTCCCATTTAGGAAAGTTAAAGAACATGAAAAATGTGGGTGAAAATAGAATAAACGTAGAGTTATTGGAAAAACTGTCTAATATGGTAACAATTAATTCAGTATCTATGGCGAAAAAAAAATACCCCAAGTCTGGGAGAAAAGAATGATTATACTACTACATAAAACAGAGATATTGGATACTACCTATACTTACAAAGTGTTGGCAACTTATATCAGGGGTAAGCTGCAACAGTATGCCAAAAAGGAGATTGGATAGTACCAAGGGGCTTTTAGGGGAAACGGATCGGCAACGAATCTTATTTTTAACGGAGCACTTGCTACTAACAAAGAATTAACATCCATGCGTGTTCCATAGATTTGAGACAAGAATATGACGCAATAAAGAGGAAACAGCTGTATAATATTATGAGGGAACTAAAGATAGCAGATAAGTTAACAAAGTTGATAGTAACGATAACAAAATCAGCTAGTAAAGTGAGAATAAACGAAATCCTATCGGTAAAGAGAGGTTTAAGGTAAGGGGTTCACTTTCAACTAAGCTTTTATTATCATCCTGGAAAGTTTAATAAGGAAAAGCGGCATATACAGTATGGGGACACTGATAAGCAAAATCCCAATGCCTGACCTACGCACATAACGTTATATTAATAGCAAAGAATAGAAAGGAATTAGAGAAGTTGGTAGAAAGTTTGGGAAACACAGGAAAACAAGTAAGACTAAGAACTAACGAAGACAAAACCAAATATTATCATAATAAAACGCAAGGAAGGAAAAAAAGTAACTTTCCAGTCTGAAGTACGAAAGGTACTGGAAATAGAAGAAGTCCAACAATATATCTACGGGCTCTAATAACAGCAAAAGGGAACGAAATCAAGGAAAATGGAAGCTAGAATGGTAAAAAGAGGCATATCTTAGGGCACTCAACATTCTCCTAAGGCCAAACAGGTGCCGTGGCTAACAAAAGTGCAAATCTACAAAACATTATAAAGACCAATAGTAACTTACTGGTGAAACGTAGACGATGAGTAGTGCAGACCAATACAGTGGGAGCGAAAAGTTTTGAGGAAAAATTATGGTGAAGAAAGACAGGAAAAAACACAAAACATCGATCAATAGCTACATAAAAACCCAACGAGTAAGATATGTGGGGCACTTAGAAAGGTTACCAGAAGAAATAATACCAAAAGTTTAAGATGGATATAACAAGTATTAAATGATTTAGAAGAAAAAGGTACAGCATTTGAAGAAAAAGACAAAACAGAAAATTACGAAGAACAATACTGTAGCAATGGCTTGGAAAAGCTAAATAGCTGTACAAAAATCTGTGTAACAACTTAAAGAAAATATAACCACGTACCATGTGAATAATGGTATTTTATTTCACCAAATCTCTAGCAAATTTGGTACTACCTAATACACTACTTTATAATCAATACATAAAACTACAATTATTATAGTTGATCATCCATGCGAACGGTTACGACCCCCAATTTAAAGCAGTTTCATGCAAAAGTAAGGACGAATTTAACTGATAAATTGCTAGTTCGTGGTGCAGACAAAAGTCATCGGTTTAAATTAACTTCCAGCGGCTCTTTTATATCCCCCAATAGTCGCATTAAAACTTCTTTTCCGTTCGCAGAAGGAGTGATGAATATAAATTGTCTTAAAGTCGAGACTGGCGCTTTGAAGTTGAAGTAGGGCAAACATTGGTTTTGTCGCCCACTTTCGCCTTTGTCTACCCTCCACCAACTTTATATTGAAACTGACGCCGCTCAAAAGCTTTGTGCCCCAAGGCAATTGTCTTGTCGCCTAGCCACTAGCTTCGGCACTGCTTGCATTGTTTTACTTCAATAGCGATCCCTTTATGTTCTAAAAATAGGCGTCAGGACTTATTTTACTTTCCTTGTGACCGTGTAAACAACGCTGTTGATGATTTTGCAGTCTTCCTAAATCGCATAATGCTTTGCGGCGCATACTTTTACCTTAATAGCGATTTTTTATATTGCTATTGATTCAAAGAGTGCAGGGGCAGACCTTTATACACCAACTAATCAGTAATACTGTATACACCGCCATTTTATTTGGCAATACATAAACTGTTTTCAAGTTGTGGTGGCGAAAAGACATCAAGAATTCTTGTTCCTATATTCAAGTAATATTTTACCTCAACAGCCATTTTCATGCATTCATTTCTTAAGGTTCAGTTCACATGGATTAATGAGGAAAAGTATGGTTATGCTTTTTAATCTTTGACTACTTTTCATAGCAAGCCTTCGTTTCAATTCCAATTTCTCCTTATTACGAGAGATTTTCAAACAGCACTTTTTTCTAGGGCAAACAATTTCTCTTCTTCATGCTGCCATTCTTAATCTGCAGAGACATTTTTCTGGTATATTTTACGGACAATTACTTAATAATTATGACACCTTCCTCATGTTTGAATGAAAGAGAACCGCTTTCTTAGATCTTTAACTGATCTTTAAAAAAAGCCATGCCAACCAGTTCTAGATCATTTTTCCTTTCTAGTTAAGCAACCACTAGTTTTGTTGCCTATCTTTGCCTTTAATTATCGCCTTCAATCATTGTCGTACTAAGAGTGATGGCGTTCGAAAGCGTGCGCCATAAGGTGATTACATCATCGCCTAGACACTGCTTAAAGTCAACTTTTACTTTACTTATTTTTAAATTTGTGTACTCTAATAACTCCATAAACTTTCTCTAGAGACAACATGGAAATAAAATTCACTGTTTGCACTTTTCTTTCTTTCTATCACTTAATAGTGTAATTAGTTCGTTTAAACTGCTTTTACGTGGTTGATTAAAGAGTAACATCTACATACTGACTAATTTACAGCAAATCTACATATATATTAGGTAGGAGAAGCCATGTTTTATATTTATATTTCACAAATTTGTATGTTAATTAAGCATGAAAAGTAATACTAACAGTGCAAGATGTTTTAAAGTAAGAAGTAACCTTTCTTAGAAAAATCTATATTAAGTTGCACAAGTAGCGTTTGTTCTCTATATCAAAATTGACTATTACAATGTAGTTGCTGTTTAAACGAATTTCTATAAAGGTAGAATAGGTGTTTAGTAGGTCATTCCAATTATTAAATTTGAGAAGATACAAGAGTCTTCTAATAGAATCGTTGGTGAAAAAGGAGAAAAATTGAGAGTTTGTAAAGGTACCGTATAAAAATAAAAAGGAAGTATCATATACATAGACGAAAACTGGGAAGAATATCAGATATACAAAAATTACTACACAAATTAAATTTAACTCGATAAATTTCGGTAAATCATACACAACTGTTGTAAATAGCATGTAGTATAATTCTTAAGTGTAAGTGGTTTAACCAGAAGAATCTACCCTTAAAACCAGAGCAACTGGAAGTTATACGAATTTAAATTCGTTCTGACCACCAATTGCGACAACATTTAAAATTTTTTATTCCAATTAATAGTTCAGGGTAGACCCTATACCTGTAAAACTAGAAAGACCTTAATTTTAAGTAAGTAGGGTAAACACTATCCAATTTTGATGATAAATTTGTAGATAACAATTAAAAATTCAATTTCTTACTCCATAAAAAAGTAAGTAAAAATTTTGAGATCAAAAAAATACAATATTAAATTTTGTACTAGTTTTTTCTTAAAGGAGAACACAATCAGGCTAAACACAACAATTTTCTTCTAAAACAGCGTGAAATGTTAAAAGATGTGTTTAAATGTGTAGACACAAGAAAAACAGACATTTTTTATATAAATTAAAAAACAGGAACAAGATCATAGTTTACAAGCCAGACGTAGTGTCTTAAAGAATTCATAACGTTAATAACCTTCATCGTGTGGTACAAAATGACTGTAACCAGAATTTTCAACGTTTGTTTCAGGAAAATTCATCCAAAAGAAATTAACAGAACAGATAGAACACACAACATGAAGTTTTTGGATTGAAATGACGATTTTTCTTTACCATCTAAATCAACCAATAATGTCTCTTAAAAAGATCTGCCGAAAGCCAAGTAACGGCAGAAAAACTGAGGTAACTAATCCTAATATACCCTATGAAGGAAAGGGATTACAACGACATTAACTAAACCTTGCAGTTGGTAATTATAGACAGATCAAATCATATTCGTTACTCACCAAAGTCATAATTGATGATAGTTGTTTCGTTAATTGTCGACCAAACAAATCTGAAAACTGCTGTAAGTGATTTATATTTGCATCAACTGGAAGAAAAACTTTCCGCCACTTATTTCGCATATAAGACTGGTACAAATGCCAAAAAATATGCTATAAATTGTCTTTGCGATGTCGTAAAAACCTATTTATGGTACTACTTAGAACAATTAATTTGAGAGACAATTGAATACGCTAGTAATGTGTAGCCTCTGGTAAATTTACTTGCAGGAAAATACTAAAAATCTATGGCTATTTGCCTTACGAATATATGTTCTATCTTTCCAGAAACAATTGTTATTTAAACAATTCTTTACAATATTTAAGCTATTCCCTAATCTAAGATATATAACACAAATCCCTATGATTTTTAGGAAGCACTAACCTAATGATACGTGTCAAAATTTCATGACAATCTGACCTTTAGTTCACAAGTTACGGTGGTTTTAGTAACGCCACTTTTGTAATTTTCAAAACAAAGGAAAAATCTAAATTTCGTGTGCTGATAAAGCATTGCTTTTTAATGGAAAAAAAACATTCAAGCAAAGCAATGGCTTGACAAGTGTTATTCGGACTCTACTCCATCGAAGCAAATGATAGAAAAGTGGTTTGCTGGTTTTAAACGCGACCGATGATGCTGAACGCTCTGGTTGCTCAGCAGTTGTTCCAAAAAACGTAAAAAAGTTCACAAAATAGTTGCGTGAGATAGCTGACACCTTAAAGATATCATGAAAAAGCTCTGTTCGAATTAGTTACCGCGTTTGCTCATAGTCGATCAAAAACAAAGTATCGACGATTCAGAGCGCTGTTTAGAGCTGTTTCAGGACAATAAAAAGGATTTTTATGTAGTATGTGGCAATAGATGAAACAGAGATCCATCACCATACTCCAGAATCCAATCGACAGTCAGCTTAGTGGCAAAAGCCGCTCAAAGCGACCAAAAACGCAAATGTTAGCTGGTAGGGTTTTGGCCTCCGTATTTTGGGATGCTCACGGTATTTTATTCGTAGATTACCTTGAGAAAGGAAGAACCATCAATAGCGAATATTATATGGCGTTATTGGTGCGTTTGGAGGAAGAAATTGTGAAAAAACAATCCCAAATAAAGAAAAAAGTGCTCTTTCACCAAGACAACGCACCGTGTTACAAGTCGATCGCAACAATGGAAAAATTGCACGAATTGCGCGTATTCTCCGGATATGGCTCCCAACGACTACTACCTGTTTGCAAACCTAAAAAGAATGCTCCGGGAAAGAGATTTGTCTCCAATGAAGAAGTTATTGCCGAAACTGAAGCCTATTTTGAGGCCAAAAATAAATCGTTCTACAAAAAAGGCATCGAAAAGTTAGAGAAGCGTTGAAATGCAGGTATCACTCTTAAAGAAGACCGTCTTAATGAATAAAATCGAATTTTGCTTAACAGTTGTTGTTTTATGGTATTAGTCATCCTACGAACTTATTGAGTGATGTGTTATGTATGTTGTACAGAAAACGAAAAATTTGATATTTTGAGATACTGTTTTCATTTACTTTAAAAAAAATGGAATGATTGGAATATCAATTAGTACAAATTGTAGATTATAATCTAGAGAAGGCGCCCAGCAAATCAGATCACATGCTAGCATATACCATTTCTCTGATGATCAGTATAATAGTATAGCACAGTTAGTTTTCAATTATTATTTACTACATCACTGATAAATGCGCACATCCATTAAACTCAAGGAAAAGGTCATCTCAGTTCTAACTAATAAATATCTCCTGAAAACAATTGTAAAAACACTAGTCGTGATAAATATACTATAGATCATACAAAAGTGTCACCTTCTGCAATGTATGTAAGAAAATTCTAATCTTCAATTAGATTTTTTGCAAACTTTTTTTATAAAAAAAAATGGTTTAATATTTGCTTTTTGGCGCACTTACAGGCACTGCACCCTCAAGGGCTTATATTGTGCCCACTAACATGCACTTATTCAAGGACATTCACACACACCCATGGATTTGAGCGAGACTCGAACTCGCGCACGCCGGCTAGAAGACAGAGTACACTGGTTGAACCATCTGAACCACCGCGTCCCTTTAATATTTGCTTAAAGAATTATGATTTGTATTAGAAAAATAAGCTTTGTATTTTGAATCAATAAAGTGTAGCAAAATATAATCAATAATAAAAATATAAACAAACATCTAGTGTACGAAGGCTGTACAGGACGGACTTTGTTTATTGCCGTATTTTTTTCGTTTTGTGGGAAGGGCAGCCATTTTGAGATTTTGAACCTCGGAGATGATAAATCTGGTCTTTGACGGCGAGCGCATCGCATGATTTGAGATACTTCTAGAGAATGGAAAACAAGGGCAATAGACCCTTTCTAGAAAAGCAGCAAAGGTGAGTTGCTGTTGTTTTGAGTCAAGCGAGGGGCACTGGAAGGAACTTATCGACACTGGTGAAATTTAGTTCATAAGGAGGACTATGATTTTGATTCCCATTGAAACATATTGTCTTCTCCTCTACCAGAAGTTGGGTCTACTTACTCAGTTTATCAAGGCACGACAGATTTTTATCCAATATTAACTACAATTTCATAGCTGAATAAAATCTTCAGCAGCCATCTGGCAGCATATAACAAAACCGGAGTCTACAGCGAATCCTAAATCAATCAAGCTTTTCGAGGACTCAAATATTACGGTATTCTAGCGATATTAGAAGTTTGGGGAGAATTTAAATGTTTTAGTCAAGATTTAGTAGAGTATCAACTGCATATTCTGCACAAGAATAAGAACGGGTTAGATGAAGTAGAACGTCTCTGGGCAACAAGTAAACAGTTGAGTGAAAAGTACCACCCAAAATCTTAAGCTCTACAAAAAACGCAATCTTAGCTTTGTTATAACATCCCGATAGTTGCAAATGAAAAGGTCACACATGTTTTAGTCACAAAAATAAATCTGAAGAAATTAATGAGAGTAAACCAAACGTTTGTTTCCAATGTTTGATATTCGATGTATTAAATTTCGACTGTTGAAATTTACCAAAACTTTATATACAGAGATATGTATACCAGAAGTGTTATAAGATGGATCACATAGTATATAGATAGAAATTCAGCTTCGGATTACCTCCAGTGAACACATTAATGAGAGTCCATGCACTAAAGAAGCTAGATAACTAATAGTAGACAAAATTTGGAATATAGTTCGGAACAGAATTGCAAAGCCAAATAAGCTTATTTTAACATAAATATTTGTAGACTTAACGCTAGAGAGAATGTGTGTAAAAGACTACAGAGCAAAATACAGAAGAGTATTTTATAACAATAATGTATTTTTTGTTAATTTGTAACCCAAAAGTAAAGAAATTAGTTGGATGGAGGTGTGAAGAAAACTGATATCAAAAGAAACTGAGTTAAATGAGTGATCAAAATATTCCCTTAGCTTAGAATAAGCATTATCTGGATTCCATCAGCTAAATTTTGGAAGTTAAAAAGTTACTTTTTCTATTAATATGGACACGTAAGAAATACTTATATTAAATGCCTTAAAAAGGAGATCCAATTGTAACTTTTTTGCATTATACTATTTGAGTTTTTGAGTATCCAAATATCATATAAGTTACCATTACTGTTACGATTTCATCATAAACGACTGTCAAAGATAAGGAACAGTAAAAAAAATTACAAATACTAAGCAATACAATATTTACCAATTGTTATGTCACTATTGATAACGCAACACCATTTTTACCACTATCATAAAAATTCAATTTTGAAATGCAATCTTTAATAAAGAGCATTAAACTGTGATGTGCCTGTAAATTAAGACATAAAAATTGTCTATTAAATTATATTTTAGCGATAATAAAATCCGTAGTTATCAATTTTCAGTAAAAAGGCAAATTACTTAGCGATTTTTTTATTTTGCGGTCGGCACATACTCTGACGGATATAATCTACAATTCTTCCGATTGGTAAATGTGGACCGCCATACAAAAGAACAGCGAGTTCTTATTGTTGAAATGCAAGAAATTTGGTGAAAATTTTACGAAAACTAGTTTTGGCCCATATAGTCACCACATGGAATCAACTGTCCGAATATTGATTACAAAATTTGATAAAACTGGATTGGTAATGGGCGCAAGATCTTGTGAGTATCAGCGTAAGCTAAGGTGCACACAAAATTCAACTGACAAAAAAACTTAAGCTTGCCGACTATTCTCACCATCGACAATTTATCAACTGGTTTTCAGAACATCTTGAAATGGATTTTCAGTTTAATCGAAAATCATTTTTAGTGATGAGACGCATTTTCAGCATGACAAGCAAAATTGTCGCATTTGGGGTTCTGAAAATTCTTGACCAATTCATGAAAACTAAACGGACCTCAACGAGTTACAGTTTGGTGTAGATTTTAAGCTGGCGTCGTGATAGGGCCATACTTATTCGAAGATAATACTGGAAGTGCTATAACTGTGAGTGACGTTCGTTACCGTTTCATAATAACCAAGTCTTTTGGCACCAACTGAATAACATGCATCTTGAACAAATGTGGTTCCCGCAGAACGGCGTCACTCGTCGTACAGCTCGAGCCACAGTCGATTTACTGCACCAATAATATCCTGGTAGCGTACTTTCACGAAATGCCTATGGCAATTAGCCCGCAAGATCCTTATGATTTGACATCTTTTTATAAAGTTACTTGTAACATAAGATCTACACCAGCAATCCACAAAGAGTTGACCATTTGACGTGTTATCGATGAAATTGATCAGAACACGTGCAAAATTATAATTGAAAATTTCGTGAAAAGAACCAAGATTTTCATCTTAAGTCGAGACGACCATTTGTTGAATATAATTTTCCATATTTAATTGGAGACTGTGTACTTTACTACTCAATAAAAATCCTAGCGTAAAAGCAATATTTAAAATTTAAATCGGCCTTCAATTTGGGCCACTCTTTATTATTTTGACCATTAAGTGATAAAAACAGTTGGAATTTATCTTTGAAGTATTTGCCCGCATTGCATTGTTCCATAATCTCATAGTTTCCCAATAATTTAACTAGAGCATCGATTTAGAGTTGCTAAGTTTAAAATAAATAACTCTAGGAATGATAATTTATAATTTCGCTCCATAAACACCGATAAAAGATATATTAATAAAGTTTTATAAATAAGGCCGCTAGATTTATATAAAATGTATTATATTTTCATAAATAAACAAGTTCATTAAATGAGCAATTTGAATAAACATATAATTTTCCAATAACAATAACACACAGGGTGTGCCATAATTTTCCAACATTCACATTTGTAGTTTTTCTACCAATTTATTCAAGAAAAGACTAAAAAGCACAAAATAATATTTTGAAATACGAAACGAACCCGTGCTGTCAATTACGAAACGGTAGATTTTTTCCCAACTACGATTTCCAATATCAGCTTCGTTCAAGAATTGTAAGCCATATCTCAGGATGTACACAAAAGTTACCTTGTAAAGTTAGGAATTCAAAATGATCTATGCATCGTCACTTGCATAGATAAAGACGAGTTGTACCACATGATTTAACCCAAGCACAAGTACAAAAAGAAGTTGAAGTTTGTGGTCAACTTCTTAGAAATCCTTATGATGATCGATTCATCGAACAAAGTGACAAAATTAGATGTTTTGTATCGAGATAAACGTAAACGATGGTTAAAATAGGATCAAACACCAAAATCCATTCTGAACGATGACGACTTTCATTTGATGAACTTTCACACGTCTTGTCCACTTTAAATATGTTCCAAATGATCATAGTACGGTTACAAGTGAAACGTATATATGTCGCTTTAACCTCTAGGATCCTGTTCTAGTTTCAGAAAGCAACTATTACTACAACAAGGTAATCGTCCCCCCCCCTGGAGCCTCAAAAGCTAGTCAAAATCTGAGAACTCGATGCAATTGAAATTTTGCATCATTTCTATAACTCGGACCTTCCAGGATCGCATTAGTACTACTATATTATATAGTAGACGGTTTGAAAACATTTGAGGTAGAGGAAAATAAACGCATAGCCAGATGCAAGACCATAGATCATAATAAACTTCATTCTGAAAATTAATGTTTTTTTTTTATTAATAAAATTTTCAACACACAGGACAGGAAATTTAGACACCCTTTGTAATCGATACATTTAACACAAAAAATTCTGGTTACAGTGTTATTGCAAGAAATAAATAGACTAACATTAAAGCAAACATTACATAATAAAGATCAGGACGTGAAAAATAAGCAACCTCTAAAGGGTAAGCAAATGAAGGACGTGGCCACAACGGAACGGACGTTGAAGCAATAAAACCAAAGCAAAATAAAACAATAAATCGTGCACAAATTTGTTATTCAATTATCAGCAGCTCTTAGCGGCCTTTTATGGCGGCTCTAGAGGTACATGAGGCAGCAAATCCACCAAAAGTTGACTGACCGGACGTTATCACCAGCTGCTGCAACGAAGCACGTAGTGAAGCCTGAAAGTTGGTAGTCGGCTGAGCCACGGTACAAAAAATTCCATTTAAGGCAGCACGTCCAACTTAATATTTAAATAAATAGAAGTTGGCCGAAATTTAGCTCGTTTAAACAAGGGCGTCAGCATGCAAAAACAGCTGTTAGCACCCGAAATGACGTCAACAGCTTAACTACCTCAACAAAAAGAAACATGCAAAGGCCAAAAAAGAACCGTCAAAAACAATTTTGATGTACAAAAAGGTGTTAATTTACTGGTTCGGTCATTAGATTTACGTAATCTCTAAAAATCTAAAATACCAGATAGTGCTGCTGATTTCTATCATTTAATAAATTTTGTTACTATCGGTAACACAAATAGTTCTTGTACCCAGAAAGATAATGTTAGATAAAAAAAATTTAAAACCTGTCACTTCTAAAGTTTTTATAATTTTTACATCAACTTCAAACGGCAGTTGTACATATGCAATCAATTTTTGAAATTTACATTTTGAGCATAAAGTTGAACAAAATGAGGGGAAAACAAAACGTTTCGAGTGTAGGGAAAAAGTGATCAAAGTTGGCACAACTAAAAACAAAAGCAAAAATTTTCTTCTTTACTTTTTGATCGCATACTTCATTACTGAAAGTCGTGTCCTTGAAAAACCTTCGTGGCTTTATGTATAATGTTCTTCCATTTTGTTCGGTTTTCGGCTTCTCTCAGGGCGGTCATAATAGAGAGTCCCATGAGGGCGGTTACTTGATCCGACCAACGGCTAGGTGACCGGCCGCATGGTCTTTTCCCTGCTACCTTGCCTATCACCACCAACTTGTCAAGGTTACCTGGTTCTCGATGGACAATATGACCAAATCCTTTGGTAACAGATCGTAGATAGTCTAGTTCTTATGCGTGATGAAGGGTAGATTTGTTCGTTCTTTTGGCGGATTATTCTTCGCCAACACCACATCTATCTTCTTCCGTTCTATTGCCCGAATCGTCCATGGCTGTAAACCATAAAGGAATATCGAGACAATCATTGTCCGGACTAGTCTTATCTTGGCGACATTGGAGACCTTTCTGTCCTGACAAATACGTGTCAGCTTACTCGTTGCAGCTTTGGCCAATTGAATCCTTCTTTTGATTTCCCGTTCGCTTCCTCCCTAGTCAGTAAGTAACGACTCGAGCTATATAAACTCGCCGACAAATTCTAGAGTTCTCCCGTCCTAAAAAGTTGACCGTTTCTGTTGATGAGCATGACTTTCGTCTTCGACTTATTGATAGTGAGTCCAACTAGTTCATTCTCGTATTCTACTGTATGAAACAGATAGGCTAGTTCCTTCTACAAAAAACTAACACTTTGCTTATAAAAGAGAAACAGGTAAATTAAAGACACAAGAAAAGAAAAATGAAAAAGTGCATTTTGACAATATCATTATAAAATTATATGACTTAAGATACTGAAGTTTCAAGGAGAGGGGTATTAAATGAAGAATTATCCAAAGATGGAATGATAGTTTTTGCAGTAACAATACAGCGGTTAGCTAAGAAGACAATCGTTGATGTGAGAAAGTTGCAGATCAAGCACAATTCAACAAAATTCCTCATATCTCTTTTTGACAAACAATAGCTTGGCTTTTCCAATCACTTACGTAAGATTAACCTTCTTTACATTGACTACGGTCAAAATATCAAAGTATAACTATAAAAAAAGCTGCTAATTCAAATCTACAAGTATGTAGCAACGGTTCATCTTCAGAAAATTGGAGTAAAACGTAGTTATTCGAATGTAATTACTACAATCTTGATTGTTCATTTAGATTAGGCCACGAGTCTCTCTGCTATCCATATCAAAATATTTTTCTTCTTCAGCGGGTATTCCTCGTTAGTAAACCCAATTTTAATAAATCTAAAAACTCTTCTTTTACCAATCACCATCGCTACGCTAGACTTTGGGGCACAACGTCTATTTTGTAGGAAAAATAGTGCTGTTTATTATGAATAACTGAGTACTGATACCCTTAATTCGTAACTAAAAGAAAAAGAACAGAATGTACGAGAAGTAAAGAGCAAAATAAGGAGCAAAAAGCAAAAACTAGGTCAACAGCTAAAATCATGTTTGATTCTGATAGAAATGAAAAAGAAATATTTTTCTTCTATTGCCAATTTACAATCTACTCTTAATATATAGTAATAAATAAATGAGTTGACATGAAAGTTATTTAACACGAATATTGTGCCATCCACTGACTCAATGAGCTATTCTAGCCGTTGTCTACTCAATCTCTCCACAGCCTGATGGGTGTGGAGTTTAGTAATAAGTTGGTTGGTATGATTTAAGGTGCCCATCTTGCTTCTGACGGCATAACTCCTGGTGACTTCAGAAATGAATGGAATTTTGAGTCGTCATGGATGGTTTGGTTTCTGACGTACCAAGAAATATTTGCTAGAATACTCAATGTCTTCGATTGCAAAGACTGCAAAATTTTGATATTCGATAGCTTACTACAACCCCACAGCTCAATTCCGAAAGACCACACAGGTGTTAAGATGACTGTATAGCAACAGCTTGCTTTCCATAGTCAGTTGGGATTTACGTCCAATTAGCCAGTGCATACCTTTTGTTTCTTGATCGAGTTGCTGTATTTTAGCTTTCATATGAGTTTTCCGAGTTAGTCTTTGGTCAAGATGAAGTCTTAAGTATTTCACCTCCGTTTTTATTGAGATGGGCTGATTGTAAATGGAGACTTGGGGGCAAGTAGATTGTTTAATAGTAAAAGTGACTTGAGTTGATTTGGTGCTATTTACTTTGATCTGCCACCGATCAAGTCATCTTTGTAAGAGATTTAGATGTGACTGGCATTTAAAGCCATTTTCGAAACGATAAAAACCATAAAGGAAATCCCAAAGTGTTGAGCCCAAAAACAATTATACAACAGTCTAAATCTCAATTTATCCCAAAGTTCATAACTTAATGCAACTGGAACCTTCCTAATGTGCAATGGGCACCTTAGGGATGCCAATTTCTCAATTTCAAATGTTCATCAAAGTTATTTGTATCTATAGTAGCCTCCTTCCCATTACAATCGTCAGATAGAAAATAATGAAGGAAGAAAATCGTTAAAAGAAAATCAAAACTTAAGCGGTTAAAACTGAAAAAAAACTGTGAAATTGCGAGAAAATCCTTAAAAGCCCTCATGATCCGTTGCACCGTAGAGTAAATAAATATATCATATTATAAATGGTTTATTAGTAACACCAATAACCTTTCAAGAACTATTGCAACCGCAATTTTCCATCTCTGCACAAAGCCTAGAACCGCCATCGACATGAGATTCTCTTACCGCTGAAGTTTTTGGCGCCACCAGCCTGGAGGTAGACCCCTGGTCCTCGCGGCGGCTCCCCGTCTCGGAGTTGTTCCCCGTTGACGCGGTGGAGCGCAGCGTTGGGTAGTCGTACGCAGTGGTGTAAATGACATCGCTCCTGTTGAAGTTGTGCATGTAAATTGTCGGCTCGTTGTCGGAGTGAGCGCTCAGGGTCGTAGCGTAGTCGAACGAGTTAGAGCTGGCGGGAGTCGGGGGCGGCTTGTACCCCACGGCGATCTCGCTGCTGTCCGGGGAGAAGGACAGGTTGTCGTAGCTGTGGGAGCTGTCCGTATGGATGCTGTTGTAGGTGTCGATGGCCCTCATGGACGGCACCTTGGACAGCAGCTTCGGGCGGTACATCTCGGGGAAAAGGGCGATGCGCTGACCTACCTGCAAAGTAAGGAAATAAATATTAATCTCTCAATACAACCGACACTAGAAGGTACAATATGCTCGCCTAGAAGAAGTTTTAAACTGTACATAAGAATTGGTGCGAAAAGATTATGGGAAAGTATTTACTTAAACTTAGAAGATAAAAAGCAGCACATAGAACAAACAGACAAATCAAGAATCACATATTAATTTTAACAAAGTATCATAGAATACTTAACATTCATAGACTTGCAATCAGTACTTAGTAAATCAGTAGAACTATTAATAATATGACCAGAAAAATACAAATAAAGAAAGAAAAATCTAAGGACTTTAAGATAAAAAATCAATTAAAATGTTCTGGACGTGTAACTGGAATTGAAGCGAATAAATTTGTCGAAAAAGTAATGTAAGCGGATAGAGATAAGAAACGAAGACGAGGGAGACCAAAAAAGTTAAGGATAGAAAGGATGCTAAAAATGGAAGAAATAAAAACCAGTAGAACAAATAAGGAAACTATCTGTCGAACTGTTTGCAATGGAAGAAATAGATCCATATACTACAAATCCGTAAAACATCAACTGTACTAATCTTTATGTATTTAGAGTTTCCAGCAAATTGATTAAGCTCATATGTAAGCTTGGTATGAACTATTTTCACCATAAACAATTGTCAAAAGTTTGTAAAAGTAGAGTAAGTGTTCTGATTAAATATCTATACTTAGAAGCTATCAAAACAGTATATTTAGGGACCAAAACTAGAAATGTCTTGAGATAGACAGCAACAAAATCGCGTGCAATTATACGGTTTTGGAAAATCGATGAAAATAACATGAATTAGATTTTAAGACTGTTATTAAGAAGATTAGTTCTGTTTGTAAAATCATTACGTAATATTATTCACATAGTCAAAATTTAAAAATTGGACACCTCATGTTCAAGCTAAATTGAACTTATAACCAGTCAAACTGATCTATTAGAATACTGTAGATCTATTACAATACAAAATGTTATCTAGAAGATCCTTGAGTATCAAATTTAGAATCGAATTTGTTTAATTCCGACAGAAAACAGATACTTCTACTGCTTATAAAGCTGTGCGACCCAAATTTCTCACGGGTAACCTCTACAGAAGAATGCGAAATTAAAACAGCAAGAATCTGTATAGATTTTTCTGCAGTTTTCAGTGCTATTTAAAGGCGTAACTAATCTAAAAAGTACCGAGAAAATTATCTATTAAAAACCACTAGTTTATTTTTTACGTCCAATTTTATTTACAATATATCCAACATTGGATATTAAATAAATTTCATGATTCAGATTTGACTTTGAAGAAAATACCCTTTAACCTTTTGACGGTCCATTAAGATAACTAACATAAATATGTTATTTTACTACAACTGTAATTCAAGATGAAATTGTAAAAAAAATACATATGCGTTATATCAAATATATACTTAAAATCTATCGTATAGATCTAGAGGATCAAGTCTTTTAAAACATTTTTGTTGAGGATATGTCCAGTTGACATTCCATCCCACGAGCCAATGTATTTTTGAAGTTTTATGGGCAGCTGTATGTGTTCAATCAGGATATGTACAGGCTATGTCATTTAGGTGTAAGCCCAGGTACTTTACATCTTTTTACATCTTCAAAGTGACAGATATTACATGTGTATATTTTATTGTATTAGCGCAAATCTAATTTAAATTCCCTTGGTGGGTACGGGGTGCTATTGTCGGCTCTTTGCTAGATTCAAAGATTGCGCTATCGGTTGCAAAGGTGGCAAATGAGGTCAGCTTAACGGTCAATAAGATCTTCTGAATAGAAAAGGTACAGAACTGGCCCAAATACATTGCAATGTGAGACATCTGCTTTGATTGAGAACACCATAGTCTAAGAGTAGCATTAAAAATCGTAGCAATAATTCTAAACCCTTCACTTAATTCCTTTCAGTACTTTCTTCGGTTTATACTGGTCATGATCATTCTTTGGATTTCTTTTATCTTAAAGGGCTTCATTAATAATTTCATTTGGATTAAAGCATCTAATAAGTGGTGAATTTTGTTTTCTTCTTCTCGGGTAGGGTGCGATGAATGGAAATATGTATACCTTCTCATTTGCATAGTCATTTGCTTTGGTTGGACTCAAGCGGCTGAGATAGTCATGAATGGCCTTTTTTTCATTGGTTAATAAAATTTTTGGTTGCTTTGTGATATACTTAATTTAATTTTTCTTCTGATGATTTAATGATTTGTTACCGCTTTCTTAACTTTGGTTTTTCTTTGATCTTCCCCTTAATGACAATCGAATGTTCTTCTTTGTTCTTTTTTTTATAAAATTAATAGAAGTTTAGTTCCATACAGCTTCTTGGGTAGGGTAGATCGATACAGACGTTCAAGTGCGTCATCCACAAGTTCTAAATAATTCCCAATCTGTTCTCTTGGTTACAGTGTGCAAGCGGTAACTCTTTAATACTGATATCGTGGCCATTATTAGTGAGTGATCAGAAGACAATTTAAATTTATTCTTTATATTAAGATTCTTTGGTTACACAAAAGACAAGACTATCCGATATATTTCTTCTGTTGACGAATATGTAGGTTTATCAGTAGATAGGTGTTGCTATCTCTCATTGTATGGTCGGGTTGATTAGTCTAGATGTGTGCTACACATTATAATCACCGCCTGCAATAAAGCGATTTGGAAAAGATCTCAAATTGCCGTTCCTTAATGATTTAGTAGGTTTGGAAATCATTGTAGAAAGGAGATTTAGAAAGGTATTTATTCTCTACATCAATTTAGTCATCATATTTTCTAGGGCACTGTTTTGTGGGTAATTTGCTTCAGATTGATTTGATTAATTCAGCATACATGTTGCGGGTGAAATTTCTTCCTTCGGAGTTTATTTACACTACGCAGCCTTTGTAGTTTATTTACACTACGCAGCCTTTGTAGTTTGTGGAGTGATTGCCTCTGCAGTTTATACATTTTACTTTACTTTTCTTTTTTGTTGGCATTGGCTGATTAGTAGGTTATCAGCACACTTTACATACCTTGGGTTATGGCAACAGAATTTTCTGATAAGCTATATCCTTGTCATTTTACACACTGAGGCACATTTCTTTTGAGATGGAGCTTTTTGTATTTTTGCTATTATGTTTTGTTTTTAGCTCTGCGTGAAAAGTGGTAGTATTTTTTTGACTTTGTTTCATGTATTTCTAATGCTGATATGACCTAGATTTTCGATTTCAGTTTTTAGCTCAGATTGGTTTAATGAAATGGCTACTCGCCGACAGATCTCTTCACGTGTGTATAAATGAAGAGCCGGCATTTTTCAGAACAAACTTAGATAGTTTAAGACTATATTTTATCCATATAAAAGACTAATAGGCAGAATAATTAGCTGCTTCTTATCAAAACACCACACAGGCTTCCCGAGCTGACTATTTGAACACATCAGCACTTAACTTGCTTTATTCGGTTTAATAATACATAACTCCTATTATACTACACTTGGAAAGAAAAAACAAAAAAAAATTATGTATCTCCAATTACAATATTACGTTTTTGATATCTCTCCAATAATAAAGAAATCATTTTTCCACCTTCTCACCTTATTGATATTTGAATTTATAAATGGAAAAAGTCAAACATGTAAATTGTCGTGAGATTTTTGAGAACATTTAAATGCGCCCTCACAAACGAAAACGCGAATAACAAAATAATGAATTTGTGCGAAACGTCTTATTTATTCGATTTAATTATTATTATTCAAGTGTGTGCTGTAACCTCAAGAAAAGTGAAACAATCCAGAAGCAGCCATGATGGAAGCCACACCATCGCACGGATTATCGATTGTGGATAGTCGCGTGTACAATGGCAGTATCCTTAAAATAGGGCCGATCGAAAAACTAGATTTTTAGGAGCAGGTCGCACAGCACAGCGCTTGTTAGCCTTAAGGAATTGTTCGAATTAAATAAGCAAAAATTTTGATCAGGATTTTTGACTGCGAGGTCTCCTAACTTAAAATTAATGCAGCGCTTTAAGAATGCTTCAATTCGAAGACGAGTTTAGTTGAGTTCAAATCGTTGCAACGTAACATTGTGAGAACGTTAAGGTTGTAATGGTTCTTTTTGGGAATAATTAGTAACAGCCCCTAATTGAAATATAACTATATGATTGCGAACTAAATCTTCTATCCATACACTTAAGTTAAAAAGTGTTAAAAGGCTGACAAGAATTCTATTAATTGACAAAAACACCTTTCCTGCGGATGAGCTTTTCAAACTATCAAAGCAATTGTCAACCCCCAAGAGCCCAGCTTCTCTAGCAGAGCTGTGGGCAGCCACGACGATGGAGCAACACATAGACATCCAGAGAGTTCAAGACGCGTCTCGAAGAAAGGTTCCAATTATCTGCTGGACCGACGCAGAACCGCAAAACTCTTAGACGTAGAAGGGACAACGGGAACAATTGTCTCATTCAATTAGCTGTTACCGACCTGTAGAAATAAGTAGTTTCTACAAATTCCAATAATTATTAAGAGAAAATAAATAATCTCATCTACAAAATCACTTCGTTGCAACTGGTGCCAGAAGTGAAGTTCGTAACAATTCAAAGAACTGTTTAAAAAAATGATCACGCCAAAGCAATCCAAGCTGCTTGAACAAAAATTAGCAAAGTCAACCAATGAACTAAAAAAGCAAGGAACGAAAATTGTGTTTGAGAAAAGATTGTAGCAGGCTCTGGCCAACGAAGCTGAAAGCCCTGACATGCATCTGTTCAAAACCACATACACAGATGCAGTAATACAAAACGTAAAGAATTAAGAGAACAATCCAGATATTTGAGAGAACAACAAGCCAGAAACTCAGTAGCAAAATTGAAAAACGTTCTGAAATTTGAGAAAATAATTAAAAACAAGCGTTGAAAATTGAAGAAACAAAAATAAATATAAAAGAATATTTGGACAGCTCGAAAGAAGACTTACAGAAGAATTTTCTATATAGTCGAAACGTTTGATCGAAAACTACAAAAAGTAATGATGGAACCAAAATAAAGATGAACGCAGAAGAACATTTCCGAAGTTTAAGAAAAGAAATAAAAATACGTGCTACAAAACATTTCAAAACTTTTGAAGAAAAATTAAAAATAAACATGAAAGAACATTCCAAAAACCCAAAGAAGAACTAAAGAACTAAAGAAGGATTTAGAGAAAAACTGAAGGAGAGTACGGAAGTGTGCAAAAGCGAACCAGAAAAGACCTATAAGTTGCAGATAAATACGGGCTTTTCAAATGGTAGTTTATATAGAAGTTATAGCGAAACAGGAACTTTGACACAGAATTAAAAGCAATAAAATGTTAAGAAACGGGACCATAATGGGAAGAAATTAACATACTAAACGAAATGATACAAGTCTGTTGAACAAAATGAGCTTCTTTAAAATTAGAAAAGCATACCCAGAAACCGAGTGTTGGAAGTCCTACGTCACTTGCATAATGGAACACCAAGATGGTACTTCGGGATTAAGAAGACTTTCCAGAAGGTTCAAAAGCACTTGTATTAAACGACTCATAAAGAACACGTGAAAAAAAAGGAACTCAGTGTAAAAACCTCAAGAAAAAAGAGTATAACTGATTCAACTGATTCATCCGTAGAGACTGACGAGAGTAAAAAATATTGTCCTTGCGTATGATTTTACTAATGGGTCTGCGTATGCAATACCAAAACAAGAATTTAACATCAGAACATATGCAACCCCAAGGTATCATGGTGGTTCCTTCACAACCTTTTCTACAAGTGACTTAGACCATCGCAGTTCCAGGACAGAACGCCCTTGAGCAGGGAGCAATGCAGCGCGCGAAGCCAGGCCTCTTTAGAAGAGATGCGGCGAGCAGGTGTGGTGGCAGAGTAGTGCGTAGACATCCAGAGATTTCTAAGCGTGTCGCGAAAAACGATTTCAGGCACGAACCCACGAGGATTCTAAAAGCAAGCGTTCAAATAACATTTGAAAGAAGCAGTGGCAAGAACAGTTTCACAGGTTCACATAGTGATCTAAATACGCCGAGGAACAGATGACTAGTGGAAATAAATAATTAGTGACAGTTCGTTGTTTAATTAACTGTTAACGACATTTAGTGTCAGTACATTACAAATAAATTAAGTGAAAGTAGGTAACCGAACTCATAACGTTAAGTTCGTTACAATATTCATGAGAAACTACTGACGTAGTTCTTGGAGTCTGAAAAAGGAATAATTTTTGTATAAATTGCAGTGTGGTGAATTACAGCAATACCGTAGAGTGCTATTTACATGATTCTTTTCGATGCTTAAAATTCAGCAAGGTTTAACACTAGAGTTTGTAGAGGTTGACCAAATTCAGCAGAGGCCTCAGATTTTCTCTTTTAGTCAACTAACTGGCAATGTTAATGTCAATTTTTTAGACTAGTTTGTATTTCAGTTCTATATGTGATAACACTGACGGATTATAAAATCAAAATTTTTTGTTATTAACAAACAAAAATTGAACGTTCACAACGGTAATTTCAATTTAGATCCAAATCATTTTATAATAAGGAACCAGTTTGATAACCGGTCTCTCTCTCGAACCATTTGTCAACATGTTCAAACGCACCGCCGGAGGCTTGCATTCATAATACCTTCATAGCACAACGTACTTGGAGCATTCAAAAATGATTATCGCTATAATTGCTTTCTGTTCATCATTCTTTTGTTAGGAGGAGGTGAGTAGTGCATATTTTATAAGAGATATTCCTCTTAATGTCTATCCACTCTTGCCATCGCCTCGGCAGTTTCCGTAAATCTGCTCCAAAACATTCTTTGGGTATAGCACGACACCATGTGTAGGCAGCCGACTGAATTTCGCGCATTGCCACTTCTATAGTGTCCAACAGAGTGTAGTCACTTCACATAAAGTAGCACGGTAACATTGAAAACCTGCATTTTAAAGAATCTCTATTTTCCATAGAGATGTTAAGGATTGTGTATTTGAAGTTCTCTTCGGTGATTCACAGTACCGCTCTCAAAAGAAGGTGGCCAATCCATTACCATAATCCACTCCGGACCCCAAAACGCAATCGTCATTTGTTTTGGAATAAATAATCCCACCCATTGTTTTTTGAGAAAAGCGCTGCTATTCGATAAACTGGTGATTATTTTCAGACGTTTCATACTAGAACCACGATTCATCTGCTGTGACTAAACACTAAAAGGACGTTTCCGAATCCACGCTATATAACTGCAGCAACTGTTTGAAAACCTCCATATGCTTCTATTTCTGCAAAGTAATAGGAGTATGGAGAACCCATTATGCACAGACGTTGGTGATCTTCAAATGCTCATGAATGACATGAAAAGTTCCGCGAGATAGATCTGTTGTATCTACCAGCGCATCAAATATGTTTCATCTATGTACCGTCATCAAATCAGATATACGCTGGATATTGTGAAGCTTATGAGCGTTTGATAGACGTCTGCTACGTTTGCGTTTGTATTCTTCTACCAAATAATTCTGCCAACCTTAGGTTTGTCCATTTATTTTCAAGTTCATTGATAACATAAAAGTTAAGTGACTCGTTTTTATGTTATCTAGTTATAGCTTTACTCCTGATCAAAATGTTTACAATCTTATCTTATTTGGAGTTACGCAGAAATCATTCTATATTAAGAACTAAAATGACGTTTTAGTGAAGAATCGCTGTAACTCATAACAACTTTGACTTAAAACTTAACACGTCAAAAACTAAATGAACAATGATAAAAAGCAGAAAAAACTTATTTCAGAACGATAATAATGCGACTGTAAAAACCTCAGATGTAACATAGGAGATTGAGGCCCCTCTAAGGAAATAAAGAGGCACATTGAGCCTGTTCGTGTTGTATTTCTGCGTACGATAAGAACTTTTTATAATTATAACCTTAGCCATCCAAATTCGAATAGTTAGTGCATTTTTTGGAGCAGAGAGCCGACTTTAATGCCCATAAATGTCGCTTAAGTCACAAATGAAGACGTACCAAAAGAAGTCCAGTATTTTGGACATATGAGATATCAGCAAAAATATGAAATACCACATCTTACACTATAAAGAAAGATGAGCAAACTGAAGAACTTCTTGGTTACAAAACCCAAGACAATAGAGAAATGCACCGTACAATATTTTGAGCAGCTGTTGACAAAAAATTGCAAAGTGCAGGCCAGCATAATCGCAAACAGATAAGGCATTCAAAAAACAAAGTTCTAACTTTCAGTGAATACTATTGCTTCTTATTTATTAAGTTTAATTTTGCTTCAGAATTTTTTCTTTTGTAAATTTCTTTTGTAAATTTCTTTTGATTTTTAAAATTCCCTTTCTAGTCTGTTACAGTATTATCACCTAGGACTTTTTATTTTCCCAATTTTTCCCCAGGCAATGTTTTCTCTAATTCTAGTTAGTCAGTTAAAAATTTCTATATCCTCTTTTATCCAACAACTTTTCATTAGTGTGCGAAAATGATCTTCAAGCTAATCCAGTGTCACTTCCAATAAGCTTAGGCCATCTTCATTCTTCTGATAGTCCAAATAAGTCACACGTTCAGATACGTGAAGAGCTAAAGCATTCCCACTATCAGCAAGCTCTCTTTTCAGATCGTAAACAAGAATAAAATCTTTTTAATAAGTATAACAACGATAATTGTCGTGGATATATAAAAAAATACACGTTTTCTTGAAAATTTTTGTTGTTTTCCTCAGTAATGGCCTCCATTACTAACAGAATCTATGAAGTTTGTCGGAAACAATAACCGATAATTTGTCAGACTGATAAACTGTATGGAAAACGTGCCAACTGACCTGGGGTTTGTAGTACAACAGACGAATGTTGTGTAACTACAGCAAAACATTGCTTTCCACATTATTATTTTTTTTTGCTTTAATGGTACCAGAATTTTCCAAATATGTTATATGTGATCCATTGCTCTTTAACAAATATACTACAATGGCAGAATAGTTGATTTTACTGCTACATTGCGCAAAACTATGCCACTAGGAAAGTTTGTCACTACCAAAAAAATTGTTTCTCTCTGGAAAATTCAGCTTTCAAAGAAGCAGAGATGTCAGAATAAATTGGTAAGTATGGCAAAACCCCTTTTAGTTTCGAATAGAACGTTAGCACTGTTGAAGAGCCTAAACGAGGGTACTGCTGCACTAAGAAGTTCCCTGGCTGCCCTGCATAGTTTTATTTGAATCACATTAGCGAAGGTTTTAAAATAAACCTGCCGGAAGCAACCTTTAGAGACGCCTTGTTTATTGCTCTTTGGAACACGTGGTGCCAACCAAATTATTTAACAAAGTTCAGAGACTCAACTTCCAAGAGGCTATGTAAGATGAAAATATTATATTTCCTACCACAGCTCACCACCACTTTCTGGAAAACCCTCGAAGATAATGCTATAGGTCATACTGGTGACTTTTAGTAATGATCTGGATACAAAAACCACCATAACGAAGGTAGTAATTTCCCTCGCAATACCTCGCTACAAGAAGATGATCATCAGACAATATCATGTTTTTGCACGAGGTATTAAGTGCGCTGCTGATCATTACTCGGGAGACTGCACTAAAGATCGTATTTCCATATGGAAACTCATAACATATATTTCTATCATCCGTTTTGATAAAGATTTTGTAAACAGGCCATTTGCATTGCCGACAATTCCATCCGCATTAGAAAAGGAAGGGACCTTCTGTATTAGGAATTAAACAAGAAGGATCTGAAAAAAAAACAAATGCATTGGCATCTTCATAATTAGCAAGATTATAAATGACTACTTGTCGAAATTTTGCGAGAAAGAGCCTAGAATAATAAGTTTTTAACGTGCTCATCAATTCAATCTGGAAATTAGCCAAAAGAAAGGAAAAGAGAGGAGGGAAAGGAAGAGAAAGAAGAATAGAGGGGGAGAGAAAGAGAGTAAGGAGGAGAGAGGTAAAGAGAAAGGAGAAAAGAGGAGAAAGGGAGAGAAAAATAAAAAGAGTGGGAAGAGAGAGAGAGATGGGAAAAGAGAGAGAAACAGAGGAGGGAAAAAGAAGAAAAGAAGGGAGGAAGAGAGAGAATAGGAGAAAGGGAGAGGAGAGAAAGAAAGAAAGGAAAAGAGAGAGGGAGAGGAGGAGAGAAAAAAAGAAAGGAAAAGAGAAAGAGGGAAAGGAGAAAGCAGCGTCATCTAGAAAATTAAGGACTTCAGTAAACAGTGCCGACGCTAGCGTTTGGTCACCGGGATGGAGGTGGAGGAGTTCAAACCAAAAATAAATTTAAAGCCTCTGGACTAAGTATTAGGTATGGGTTACACGTCTCTCTAAATTTGAGGTACTTCTATAGACATATTTTCTTTGATAGAATATTTAAGGCGGACAAAAAATCTCCATAGAATGGAACATTGGATTGTATATAAGGAGTCGACTTAAATAACTGATGGTTACTCAATCCTTCCTTTAAGAATACTTCTTCAAGATCAACATGACAAACAGAATTCTACAACCAATACCACACATGACCACGAACAACACGCAAGCGATGATCTTATTTGATCCTAACTTGGATATGTTTATTCGGAATTTAAATGTGATCAGTCTTGTTTAAATACGTCTATCCTAAATTTGGACAAGGTTGTTCTAAATTTGAATACAATCAGACATTATAACAGTATAGAAGGTTCTGTGAATCGTTTCTTCTGATTTTTCCGTCTTGGACAGTTTTTCTTCTATCGATTATTTGTTTTAACGGTCAGCTATTACAGATTTCTAATTTTGTTTGGCACTTACGCTTCTCAGTCCTCTTTCTAGAATTGACTTAACTAAATTTTGATTTATCTTCCCTTCCCATTTTTCTGATTTTGATTTGTACTTTCTTATCTCCTTTCTTTCAGTGTTACATTACTTTCTCCTTCTTTTTGTTCATCATCTATATTTAAAACAAATTCTTTTTGTAATATGTTACTCTTGTTCTTATTTTAAAGTACATCGATGTAGTTCTTAACTGTGCCTTTAATTTCTTATCACTTTCTAGCCTTTTAATTTTTATTATTTTTATTTCTTACGAGGTCTGGCAGCGGCCCCCCGGAGAGCTTGTCCAACTCCGACATGCTTGAACCCCTTCGCATAGTAGTATTTAAAAATAAATAAAAACACGATTAAAAAGCTCTGTTTGACATAATTGACGTACGCCGTTGCCATGACAACGCATTTACGTAAACCCAGTTAGAGTTGAACTTTGACCTTTGACCTGTGTGACAGCACTCATAACTTTTTTTATATATAAGTGCTTTATTACCCGCTCTCAAACGAAAATTTTCTATTGCTTGCGGTTCCGGAAATATATTACCTCGGTCGCGCCTGCCGCCTACCGAAATTTGTCCTTCGGAGGCGCTCGGGTCGGCACGGAAAGGCACGAACGATTTGACCTTTGATCTGTGTGACAGCAGCAGCAGCAGCAGCAGCACTCATAATTTTTTTTATATATATAATTTATTAGAAATTGATAGATTATAATTCATTTGTTGCTAGCATTCTGTCTCGTAACTTATATAATATGTAACATTTCTGTAAATAACTTTTTCAGTATAATCTAAATTTAAGTTTTTTTTAAGTTCAGTACTAGAAATTTCCAATATTTTTGACCAACTTAAAAATAAATCACAGTAAAACTTCTGGGAATTCCAATCTCTTTTCAATCAGCATGGTTTTCCGGGTAAATTCAACTACTCGAAAGACGTGAAAGCAAAACAAAATTCCTGGCGCTTGCTTCCAGCGAAACTTAAGGTCACAAGCACCCGGAAAGCTTCCGCCGTCCACGCCTTTCCCTGGCGTTTCCCAATACCTCGTAAACCAAGGCGGAGATACGATCGTTTTCGTTTCCATTCAGATCGAGACACAAAGCAAGTCCCAGCGCAGCCGTGGGAATCCCCGGCGCCCGAACAATCCGCATTGAATTGCAGATCAGCCGCCATCTCGCAAGCCTCAACTTCGAAATTCCGATAGCCTAATGAGTAATGGGGCCGCGCTGGCGGGCGGAGGGCAGGATTCCAAGGTCCGCGGGGCCACCAAACGGCATTGGCGCGTCATCATCGGCTGCGGCGACGTGCAGACGGCCGGCGGGTTATCAGAAATCGCGGGAGGTGATGCGCCGGACCTCGCACGTTTCCTTGTGCCAGTTCCGGTAAAGTGATAACGAGGCACATAGATGCAAGGGTGACGCATAATGGCCAACTAATCGAGTGCGGCAAGATAATGAGGTTGCGTCTGGGGCGGGATGCCATTGTGAGTGCATGGCGAAGGCCGACAACCACATTATTTTGATTTGAATAATTATAGCTGCAGTGCTAATAATAAAAGGCCGAATGTCTAATAAAAAAGAATAGATTCAGATAACAATGCTCGAGCACAGAATGTTATGTTGAATCATGAGCAAAAAATAAATATAAAAAGTACAACACTGGGTATGGACATACCTGTAGAATGAAGATATATAATTACCATATAAATAATCCTACACATCATAAAAGCGACTAACTGCACAAGGTCCAAAGACCCAACAGCATTTTGAATAGTGCACTCTGTCGTCACTAAAAGATCACAATTGTTAACGCTATCATGTTTTACTTTTATCACCAATACTTTACTTGAATTGCAGGAGATAGAGAGTTTGGTATATCCTCTCAGAATCATAAATCTTTCTATTGAATCATCTGGAAACGTATGTAGCAGACTACCCACAAAAGCTAGAAGGCATCGGTCAAAAACTTCAAATTGATTTCCATCAACTCCTTTCAATAATAAGAAAAATTCATAAAAAGCATCATTGAGAAGCAAAACTAGTAAGGTATCAGACCATAAATTAACTGCGCGTATCTCTAGCTGATCGTTTTTGCACGGCCAAATTAAACTATATTTTTGAAGAGACGATCCAAAGCTGTAGAATCCTTAAATTCAGAATATTCTAGTACCATTCTGTGCTAGTCTAATGTGTACAAAATGCGTTAAACTCACCACAGTCTTTTCTACTAGTTTGTAGTCCACAAAAAAACACAGAAAAAGGTCATTCAACAAGAAAAAAAGTCCGGTCTTGCATCTTTCCTGTTTTGACTGCAACATTTTGGGTTTGAGCAACAAAAATATATATAAATAAATTTTAAGTCATCTAGAACAGATCTCTGCGGTACAAAACAATGCGTTCCATAAAGATTATATGGAACTATCTGCATATAAAAGCATCCAGGATCACAACAAGAGAAGAACAAGGCAATTTGTCAGATCAGCAACTCACATCAAGCCAATCTAGTTCGAATGGAAACAGAATTGCATTCGGGGTAATTGGCAGAACTTAGATAGGCATACTTACTATTGTCTACTCTTTTTTCTGTTGTATTGCAATGTTATGTTACTATAAAACCATGACAATGATAACTGCAATATTCAGATGAAAAAGTTTTAAAATTTGCGCGTAAGACATCATTACTTTATTCATTACTTAAGCTTCTGTTTAATGTGTTGTTTAACTGTACTAAAAGCCTTCATTGCATTCTTTGATATTTAAGACAATTCAGCACAATTTGGTAGTTGATCTTCCTAGAGCGGAATTTTGGCATACCATAACTATCGCCATCTGAAGTTAATATGTAATCTTTGTTATTTTTAGCCTCACAGCTTGACATAAAAAATTGTCTGCTAGAAAATTCTACTATGGTTACAAAATATAATTATTTGTTGATTCTTGCAAAGAAAATCTAACTTTCTAAATTTGTTTCAACATGGGCTACAAAGTTTGATAAAAGAAATTTATAAGTTCTTCAATTTAATAGTAGCGACCTTAAATGTTAATACAATATACAAAGAGATGAAAGAAAATCAGCCCTCCTTGTAAACTGATTTAATTTTGAGCTGTACCTCTTATTATAAGTCCCCAACCACCCGATAGCACCTAAGTATGGTCGTACATTGAAAAAAAATCTCCCAGCACAAGAGCTATTTCTCTCAGACACCAATCAATACTCAAACCGCGAGAAAGACAACTGAACATTGTGTTTCTGACCAAGCTTACACTACAAGCTCTCTTCAGAGCCACACTCCAGTAGTAACCAACACCCAGAGGTCATTCTGGTGGTTGCAGTGTAGATTTGAACCTGTCCCAACACGCTTACTTGAACTTCTCACAATGTGCGACCATCACTTGCGTCATATTGTGAAGATTTCCTAATAACCTGTGTATTACAGATAAGTACAAATATACAATGCCAGTTATTATAAGTATCATGTTTCTCGCCATTCTCTAACTTTTGGAATTTAAAAAGCAGAAATGTTCTTTGGGTCGTTACTAAAGCAATGTGAATTTCAAGCTGTTTCTTAAGTATCCACTGCATAGTTTGCTTGCTACTGTTTGGTGTTGCGTAATAAGAGTTGGAATCATAGGGTCATATTTTTTTAAGATAATAGGTAGCTAGTCACGGTAACACATTTGTTCAATATATAGAAATGTTATAGGGCTTTGCCCTAGAAATGCATTATTACAGGATAAATCTCAAAAGGCAAGATGACAGTGCTTTAGTATAAGTTGGCTAGTTGTGCAATATCTAAAGAAGAAGACGTTAGTATACAACCAGTTTCCCCGAGGCTGCCTGAAATCTCGAGTGTACGTTAATAAACCCAAAAACATTGACGAACTCAATATTGCATCCCAGAAATTATTGAAATGGTCTAAAGAGCGATGTAAAGCCTACAAAGTAGACTAGAGGAGTATTACAAAAAGGGCGAAGAACATTTATATTACTGTAACGTCATTATACATCAGATACAGTCCCACAAAAACATTCGGTCGATTTTACGAGAAATAAAATGATTCATAAGTGCTTACAAAACATTGTTACGTCCCGACTTAGTAAAATGTTCAATCACCACTATTATCCATGGTAACCATGGTATGCCACATGGTAGAATAGTAGTGATCCGACAGTTAATATGCGTTTTCCCTTAGTCAGACAGTTTCGATTAGATTGGTGTCGAGAGATTGTAGCGGCTAACTCAATCTATTGATACCATGTTTTTCTTTCCAAGACGTACACACTTAGCTGACTGAACATCTTATATAGTACGTGGCACGTTTGGTATGTTTTTGAAATAGATAATAGTTGGAAATGGGAAGGTCAGCGACCATCGCACTCCTACTGAAAGTAATTTAATGAGTTCAGTCACAATATAGGATGAAACAATAGTTGCACTCTCGCGTTTGTGTGTCTCCGGATTTGCCACTGCGCAGAACCCAGGCACAGTATAGCTGACCTCACTCTATATCAGCGCCTTTGATGTCTATGTTGGGATTTGCCTCTACGCAGTGCTTGAATACGTCGACGATGTTATAGAGATTATTCAAAAATTTTTATTTAATTTCAGTTGTTTATAGTACACATCTACATATAAACTGTTATTATCACACTAAAATAATAAATAACCAAATGTTAATTTTTATGTAGATATGTATTGTAATTTATATTTATCAAATCTATAATCACAATAACTTTCCGAACAATCTATGTATAACATCGTCATCATGCCCGCCTTGCATTTATATCTTGTACGATGGAAAAACAATACTTTTTTAGTCTATGGTGCGGCTCAGTTTTAGTAGCTATGGCGTAGTGGAAGATGGAGAATCGCGTTTTTGCTATTTCGTTGTTACTGTTCAATGTTGCACTTGTTGGGCCGATCATCATCTGAACACAATACTCAGATGGGTTGAATCGTCTCGCACAACAGGATTAGTTACGAAGAGAAAATCATAATGGCCATTTCCGTACGACTTAACTCCAGAAATTGTTGAGAGAGTAAGAAGATCGGTTCGTTAGAACTCGGCACTAATAGGCGTCGTGCCCCAACGTCTGTTTGTCTAATCGCTCGCTACAGCGCATCCATCACGAAGAGTTGAAATTCCATACATAGAAAATTAAGATTGTTTAAAAACTGCTTGAAGATGGTTATGTGTAACGTAAACTGCGTTGTAAAAGAATGCTTGAAAATATTGCTTTTGAAGATGTAATAAAATAAAAATGATCCAGTTAGACGATTACGTCAATAAGCAAAACTGTTGATTTTAGGTAGGAGAGGTCCTACCAGAATTACACCAGAGATCTCTCCATAGTGCAGTTTGGCGCAGCGTTTCTAAAGTAGAAGAAGGGGCTACAATAACAATGGATTCAGAGCACTATGTCGACGTGCTACATATCTTTTCGTGCCCACAATTTCGACGTTTACGAGTCAATATATAAAAAAGTGGTTCTAACAAAATGAACCCATAGTCCTCACGGCAAGGGTTTCCATGCGAGATTTGTTCGACAAATGTTTCCCCAACATGCAGCCCTTTGGCGCGCACGCTCACTACATTTGTCTGTCTGCAATTAATAATAATACTTCCCCGTAGTAGGCCTTGAAGGCCCTTTGGGGTCGTAGCAGGATAGGTCTGCTACAATCTAGAACCTACGGTACACAAGGCTAGTGACGTGGCTAGCGCTACGTACCGACCGCCTATTATTACCCCAGAGTTTGACCTCCAGGTACTCATTTATGGCAGCCTGCGTGGAGCTGGGCCGTAAAAATGCCAGCGATTAAATTGGCGAGAGCGGGATTCGAACCCGCAACTTTTGGTGTTATAGTCTAACGACCTATCCACTAAACCACCACGGCTCTCTGTCTGTCTGCAATTACTTTATTTAAAATCAACGAAGTTGTACTTACTTTTCGCTACCCTGCATTTTAATCATATTTTCTGCATTTAAAGCTTCTATAAAAACATATAATGCCGAAATCCCTATTCACTGAAACAACTCCACACGTCCAGTTCAAATATAAGCGAGACTGATTTGTGTGCAAACAGGGCGCACATAATAGAGTGGATCCACAACCTCCACCCTGCCTCCTGCTCGGGTTAGAACCTGTTCAGTCTCGCTTGGGAGTGATGAGCAAACAGAAAGTACTGCGGAGCATAGAACAACGCATTGTGATTAAATTCCTTATTGGAGAAAATGTTCCGTCCGCTGAAATTAACCACAGACTCCAATAATAGTATAGAAAGAGCGCCTCTCTCGGACCCGTGTGTTTGAGTGATGTAAATGCTTCAGGGAGGGCAGAGAGCGCGTGGAGGATGAACCACATGATCGTCGGCCGTTAACATCCATCACCGAACCAAACACTGATCGTGCAGACGCGCTTATTCGTGAAAACAGATGCAGCAATATCAAGAAACTTAGTACAATGCTATCCATCAGTGTTGGTAGTGTAGAAGATATCGTGAAAAAACACCTGCACCATCGCACTTTGATAGTGGGCATGCAATGCTGCCAGTCGTCTCCTACAGCAGTTTGAAGACAAAGGTGATGCATTTTTGAAGTCTATAGTGACCGCCGATGAAACGTGAGTGCACTACTTCATTCCCGAGTCCCAGCAGTCATCACGCGATTGGAGGCGTACCAATTCTCTCAAACCCAAGAGAGCATGGAGCGTGGAGGAGGCCTGAAAAAAGATCCGTTTCAAGCAAAAGACAGTTGGAAAGTGGATAGCCTTGCTTCAAGATAATTCACGCTCTCATTTGGCCAAAGAATAATGGAAATCCTCCGGAAATTAAAATGGAATCTTCTGCCACATCCATCATACAGTCCCGATTTGGTCATAAGTGATTTCATCCAGACTGTTCGGGAGTGGATACGCCGCTAACCAAAAGCCTTTTTTGAAAAGAGCATCAGGATGTTTTCAGAGCGTTGGAAAAAGTGTCGACTCTGGAGAAGAATACATTGAAGATTAACATGCGCAAGTAAGTGTTTGGCAATTTGTTTTTTTTATCAATACCGGTCATATTTGAATCACCTTGTGCAACGATAGTTTCTTCCCACATACAGCCAGATGATTTCAAAGAAGGCGTATTTGGTTATCTAATGTTGTGGGTTTTTAAGCGTCGTTTGATTATTAGGAGCCCTAATTCAACGTCCTTTTGACTAGTTATAGGAAAAAAGTAATGAAATGTTAAGTTTGATTTTTCCTTTTCGGAGGTTGCTGGTCTCTTTCCTTGATGGGGAAATTCATCTACATGTTGTCCACTGTTGCAGGAAATTAGGAAACTTCTGCAGATAACGCACTGTTGCTGCAATGGTTATAACGGGGGGCCGGATTTAAATTTCCCAGCATTTTTTATATTCAAGTTAACAACCCCAATGTTTGACATTTGTTATTTGCAGTCGTTGAGGTTATTAAAAACGGATCGCTACACAAAAGAACAACGTATTGTTATACACTGTGCATGGAATTCTTGGTATCCATAAATCACTTAATGAATCCACCGTTCAAAGATTTTGGGGAAACTGGTTCGATTTTGGATAAACAAACTCTATCTCGTCCTCGGCCGAAAACATTGCAGTCGGTAGTGAAAGTATCGATGAAAATCCAGAAATATCAACTAAAGACTTTCACCTCTACCCCTACAAAGTTCAATTAACTCAGGAGCTCAAGCCCATGTGCAACGGAGACAATTTGCTAATTGGGCGATGGAAAACCAAACAGAGTATGGCATTTTTAAACATCTTTAACGATGAAGCCCGTTTTCATTTGGATGGCTTTGTTAATAAGCAGAGAATTGTCGGATTTGGGCCAACGAAAATCTTCGTGCCATTCATGAAAAACCGATGCACTCACAAAGAGCCACTGTTTGATGCGGATTATGGGGTGGAGATTTAATTGGACCGTTCTTCTTTGGCCAAGCTTCATCATTTTGTGGTACCAATTGGACAATATAGACCTCGAAGAAATGTGGTTTCAACAGAATGCTTCCAGCAACAGAAACCAAAAATTTGTTAAGACAACGTTTTCCTGGTCGTGTGATTTCCAGAAATGCTGACGTTAATTGAGCGCCCAGATCTTGTGACTAGACACCATGCTGGGGTTTTGTAAAGTCCAAGGTCTATGCTAACAAACCCCAAACGATTCCTCAACTAAAAACAATAATCCAACGCGGTATTGTTGAAATTTAACCAACTGACTTGGAAAAAGTCTTTGAAAATTTGATCAAAAAAGTCGGGATGTGCCAACACAGCCGTGGCGGTCATTTGTCCGACATCATATGCCATAATTAATTTCCACATGTCTACTTTATAAATCAATAAAAATTGCTCAATCAAATAATAATTTACTATGTTTCATCTTAAAATCAAATCCAGCCTACCCGATGGGCCACTCATTATAAGAGGCTGTAGGTTGGTGACAGGAATACGCTTCAAACCCCTTTATAAAAAGAGAATTTTGTAAGTTCGCCTAGAGCAAAGAAACTCAGATGCAATACACGGGGGGTATTAAAGAGCATATCTAAAAATTTATTAACTGTTTGAAATATAGAACGAACATTCTTATGTTACTGTCTATATTTGTGTTACATTTCATAATATTAATTTCAGTCTCAAAAACCATTAAGTTTTAGGTCATGCCAATTGATTCTATAATAGATCTGACGAATAATACGCGTCAAAAACCTATACAACAGTATATGTTGGAACCGCAACTCGCTTCTTACAAGCTAGAGCGAATAGCCAGCCATGCAACAAAGGAAACCCAGAACCTGTATGTCAGCATTTGATAATGAGCGGGTTCCCAGAATAAAAAACCCGAAGCGAAGAAAGCAAATTTGAGGGTGCGCGCGGCTGGCGCTTAGTCAGCGAATTTTTGCGCGATTCACTAATAAAACTAATTCCCGATGAACCGCGTAACCTCTCGATTTTTTAATGCGTGAGTCACGGGCGAACGTGAGCTGACGAGCCTAATTGCGCGAATTAAATTCCAGCTCGTTATGGCGCCGGTGTGATTCGGAAGGCCCGTAGCTTTGTCGTAATATCCTGCGCTCTGTAAGGACTAAAATTGGCAACAGAAAAAAAATCAAGTTTAATCCATAATTAGTTAAACATTCATTGAGACTTATAAGCACCTGAAAAAGATCCAGTGGTGGCACCAGGAATAGAAACACGACCCCGCTCTACTACCGCCCAAACCTAAGCTCTTTACCGTTGTACAGACACCACTATGATTAATTTTGTTTAAAATTAGCAATGATCACTCAAAAATGTTGCTCAAATATTTGCTTGTCACTTGAGCTTTTAAGGCTTTTTGCAATTTTAAAATATTTCCTTAATGAAAATAACAATCTGTACACCTAATTCGTCATCTCGAATTTTTTTAATTAAAATTATTGTTAATAACAGGCATATAATTGCATTTACGTAATATCCTTTTAGTCTTAATTAAAGGAAACAATAAAATTGTGGATTATGTAGATCTTAATTCATAATTGCTTTTATGAAGTCAATCTATTTTACCTTATTTCCTGTATAACAAATCGCGTTTTTTTAATTCTTAGTCACAAAAATATTAGACGTATACGATATAGTGCCAAGCGCGCTCAAGTCAAGTTTGTAGTTGAAAAGATTTTATTTAGAAGAATTGAAAAAAGCGCAAAAGCGCAATTCCACTACCTTGGCTTCACTTTGGGCCGGAATTAAACTCGCCGCGACAGTATTGCCGGTTCTGAAAGCTTCAAGCGCATTGTTGTGCGGCGAGATCTTATCTTAATTGGCGGCAGTTCCCACGTGCAACCTTCAGCGCGTAATCGAATTGAAAAGCGAAATCGCCGCGGAATTACTTAACCGGCTGTGCGGAGTCGATCCGATTTTACGCCAATATGGGTTCTGAAAACGTGATTGAAGTGAAACAGTAAACTCGATAATGTAGTGGTTTTGTCCTAAAACTTTGCTCTTTGCTCTCTGCTCTCTGGAGAACAAAGATAACTACAGTTTTTAATTGTCTGTCGAGTAAAAATCTGGCGATAATGGGAGTTTATTAAGTGGGACGATAAAAAGTCATGAAGGATGGAGGTTCAAACATTAAAAGCCCACAAGAGCTGTTAAGACGTTGATAAGAGGGGCTAAAGGTTATGATCACTAAAGGCAATTATAAAGGAAACTTCACAGACAAAAAAGTTATAAAGCCTTTTCATACACCACTGTTATTGAAATTGCAGCACTCAGTAAAAATTCAATTTAACAACTGAAGACTTATTTGATAGTATAAGACAAATAAATGATTAAATGTTCGCCTCCATTCTTTTTTGGCTTCGAGTCGAGCAATGACTGAATGTTATCTCGATGGACTGCATTTAGTCAGATTCTTTTTAGGTCGTCAATATCGCTGTGCCCCTTGCGCCTGATATTCCCGACATTTCTATCAATAAAAAAGTCAGACGGGGATGGGCATTATGCTGCACAGGTAACACCTTTGTCGGAACGGTCAATCCAAATCTCACTTACGGCTCCTCGTACCACATCCCGAGCAACTAAATTTACCTGCAGGTTGATCTAAGTGACGGTAACCAGATACAACGAAATTTGCTATTGTCTGCTTCAGTGTTTGACTCGGAATGGGCGGCTGATTTTACAAGTCCTCCAAGTGACCAAACCCAATTTTTAATCTCGACCAAAAACAAAAACAAGGGCAAAAAGAAAAAAGGAGGACATTAAAAAATAGTGATATAAAACGCGCAAGGGTTAGGGACCAAAAAGAAAAACGCAACAATGGAAATAGAAAAAATTAGTTTCGATGTAGTCATATTAACAGAAGCCAAGAAGAAAGGAAGAGGCCAGGGAACTACAGACACCTCTAGAGTGAAGTATTCAAAAGCAAAATAGCAGAAATTGAAAAAAACACAAACGGATTACCAACTTTGGATGAAGTAAATGAAAGAATAATAAAAAACAATATAAAATTATAGTGACAAAATACAATTATAGAAGCATGAGCGGATAGATTAGAAGGAAGAGTTTTTTAGTAACCTGAACGAACAAACAGCAAGTATTAGCATTCAAAGTGAGATGATAGTAATCAGAAACTTTAATAGCATAGTAGTGCATTTTGCATCACCATTATTATAGGAACCTTTGTTTGCAAAGGAACAGCGATGACCAGGCATCAGGAGGAAAATAGAATAATGCAATTACAAGAAATCAACAATCCAAGGTATAAAATACAACTGTTAAAAGAGCACGATATCAAAAAACTATACTAAAATAGATTGAAACCGCACTTAACTAGAGAACAATAAAGGAAATATATGAGCATATAAAAACTCGCATTATCAAGGCAGTACGTGAAGCTGTGGGAATATGAGTGAAGAAAACATATAGAAAAGAAAATTATTTATTATTATAATATAAAAATACCACAGTCCAGCCAAAAATAAAAGCAATATAAGTAATACAGTAGGATTCAATAAATTCAGAGAAGCTTGGAGAGTAATTCGCAGCTTACGAGAAACAGCGAGCAACACCAAGCCAAATTTAATAACATCCGGGAAATGGATAGGATAGTATAAGACATTTTCACAAGAGAAAAAAACACAGAATATGACAATTTAAAAAGATATCAAAAAAATATAATAGAAGAAACTAAAAATTACAGGACAATACATAAGAAAGACAATAAAGAACAGTAAGAATTATAAACCCGGGGAGAAACATTAAAATATAATTAAAAAGTGTTGATACAATGCAAACAGTTGTGTGGAAGAGCATATGAAAGAGTACAGTGAAGAACAAAATGGATTTAAATCGGAAAAATCATGTATGGACAAAGTAAACGAGTAGAACCGAGCAAAAAATATAGAAACTTTTATAGACCTAGAAAAGGCATACGATAATGTTTCAAAAGAAGAACTGTGGAACGCAATGAAGAAAATAAGAATTAAAAATAAGTGGGTCAAAATAACTAAAGCGTTATACCAAAACAGGGAAGCTCATATTAGAAATGGGAATAAACTAACAAAACCAATAGAAGTGTCTAAAGTATTATAGTAACATTGTACGATGTGTCACCCTTGGTTTTTAATATATGATATAGGAACTGCGAAATGAGAATACCGATAGAACACAAAACATTACACTCACTAATGTTTGCCGTTGAGCATTTAATTCTGACAAAGGTATGATGTAAATGCTATGAAAATTAAAGAAAGAATACTGAAAACTGAATACATATATAGAAGAGTCGTGCGTAACTTACAGTCTGTGTAGAACAGAAGTATTTAGGCTCTATACCATCAAATAAGGGTAACTTAAAGGTAGACGTATAAGATAAAATGGTAAAGGAAAAAGAGACAACAAAACATCACATGGACTAATCTAAAATAAGGAGCTTATAAATTATACAAGAACGAACATTTTTAGCGCAATCGTAGAAGATATTACAACATATCGAGGAAAAACGTAGCCCATAATATACAAAATAAAGAATAAAATAAGGACAGTGGAGCTAGAGTATATGAGAAAGTTTACAATATACACAAAAAAAGGATAAGAGCAGAGATGATCTGGAGAAAGATGGAAGTAGAGAGATCTATTACAAGAGAAAACAAGACGTTGAAATGGTATGCCCATGTCCAATGAATGAATGATGAAAGATGGCCTAGAGGTAAAAGAAGAAGAAATCAACCAGCAGTTAAATGAAGAACGAGTGTCAAGTTGACAAAAGAAAAAGAACAAGAGAGACTGTTTTGTTGAAGAAAAAGAGAAAGACATGGTTCCCAAACTTTAATTGTTTTCCGATTACAATTTGCTTAATTAACATAAAAGTTTCAATAATTTGTTTTAATAGTACTGAAATGTCATTAAAGAGTACTGTAGAAATTTATCAATTCGATAATCGTAAGCATCAGAAAAATCCACTTCGATAGTAAGCGTTGCGTTAACCAAAAAGTATTTTGCTTTTTTTCCCAATAGATAAACATCTATGTTTTGAAGATGTTGAAGATGTCTTAAAACTACCAGAGGTTCAGAGTTGGTTTACTACCTATAGACTTACAAATTTGGATGTTTAAGATGCACCACGTTCAAGAAGGCAAATCTAAGTTGACGACGGCAAATATCCAATGGCTATCTACAGAAGAAATTGCTGAGAAGTTTGACATATCAAAATCTAATGTTGAAAATCGCCAAAGAAAGGTTGTGTTGTCAATCCAAATCAAACCATTAACTTGAAAGTGTATAGTCGTGATAATGACAAATTGTTTAAGGCGTTCAAAAATCTTTGAAATCTTGTAGATTGAAATTTTTTCGCAATGAGTGTGTACAGATAGACTATAGTGACGTGATGCAAGAAGAGTTGTAGAACAAGTGGAAAAGCATGGAAGCAAATAATCATGAGCGGTAATAAACAGCATGATTTCTTTGGAGAGAAGAACTAACTGCTTCAGGTATCTAAAAGAGGTTAGTAGCTATGTTTCGCAAAATATCGAAGTTCAAAGGCGTGAAGAATTGTGCTAAGAAAGGCAAAGACATCCAGTGCGTGTCCGATTTAATAAAGGCAAACTAGTAAATCACATTTGGTGTACTGGCAGATGTAATGGTATGTCCCATGAAACTTTGCATACTATCATCATTGAGGATATAAAGATGTTAAAGGTCTTAGCAGAAGCAAAAACCCGTAGAACCATGCCCGGAGACGTTCTATAAGTGTCTGGTCACTGCAAATGAATCATGGTTCTAGACGAGATACCGGAAAGGACACACAAGTCTGTAATGCAGCACATTGATAGCCATCGTCCCAAGAAACTACCACCGAAATTGTTTATTCAAAAACAAATGGCGGTTGATTTTCGGAACCAAGAGGAAATTTTGCTCGTTTATTTGGCGCCCCTTGTATTTAGAAGTGTTATAAATGAACGGTCTTGTTAGTTACTGAAATGATTCCTACCACAAAAAATGAAGACGAAGCGCGTTGATTCAACATGACATTGTGTAAGCACATATTAGTTGCCATCCTATAGGATTTCCGATACACTGTGCTGTCTCACGCTCTACATTTGTTGGAAGCAGTACGCGGTAAGAAGTTCTTTAACAAAAAGTCGACTCTTCACAAGTGATAATGTGCTATACCCAAATTCAGCAGCTGCTGAACCAATAGATATTGAAGGAAAATACCTCTCCTAGAACTTGTATGCTGTTATTATTGAAGACTTGAAGTTGACAAAGAAGGTCTGTGCATAGTGTGTTTGCCATATTCTTAGTGCTCAGCAAAAGCAGAAGCTTGTGGAGGAATGCTAATAATTGCTGCAGCTGCACGACGTAGATCTGGAGACGTCTTAAATGTCTGGTCGTAACAAACAAAAAGAAATATCAGTCTAAGGCAATTGTCTTTTGCGACAAGAAAGAAATTCTGTTAATAAATTGACTACTCCCTCATGACAGCATGATCAGTGAACGGTACCGCGAGTTAGTGCAATGTATCCATAAGAAATGGAGATAAAAGTGATAAGTTTTTTTTCAACGACAAGCCACAGGTTGATGATGCATTTTCCATGGGTTTTTATGTTTTGGTATGAGCAAGACTGAAGTCTGAAAATAGCATTTACAGACTAGTAATGTATTTAAAACCCTTTAAGAATTCTTTCAATAAGCAAGTCGTAGATAGGTACTTTGAAAAGATTCGGATATTTGAGTATCACACTCTTAATTTCCCTTATTTTGAATGGTTGAACAGACCGTCATTTGGAATGGTGTTCTAAGATGATTACAAACAGTTACCCCTTCGTTTCTAATTTTGGTCTCAAATGATATAAACACTTCTTCAGATAAATGTCTAACAAATGCTAAGCTTCTTCTTGGTCGCTTCTTGCCAAAGTGGTACAATATGCTTAAAATGCAATAGATAGTCTTGGAATTCACTTTACCATGAGAGGGCAGTTAGGATTTGTGCCGACATTATCTTTTATAGACGCACCTGGCCCTGCAGCTTGCTTTTCAATTGCTGATATGAGATCTAGTTCTACCTTATGAACGTTTCTAATAAGATAGACTCCTCGATTGATTCTCGGAAGATATTTCGGTTTGAATTTGTATTATAAAGAGTTTAGAATTTTGTTTTAGACACTATATGTGTCAATACTGATACTATGATGGTATGATGATATCAAGTCTTCTTGTCAAGTCTATTAGTCAGTATGTTGTTTTCCGGTAGGATCTTTTATGGCATACTGCTTTCGGAAATTATTTGCCTTTAGTTGTGGTTAATCTTAGTCCTCAATGTCCATGCTTAGTATTATAATCTTCGCCAGAAATAAATCTATTGCCCAAGTGGTCAAAATGTTCCTGTGAGTTGTTGTACCTTAAGGAGTAGGTGATGAAATAGTTAATGACGCTGTATAATTTTCAAAGAGTATTGAAGTAGCTTGACGTTGCAGACTATATTTAGGGACGTCGTAGTGTTTTATTGTACTTCTTACTCCAGTAACAGTTCCAGCAGCTTCTGTTCATATAGTTTAGGTCACTTATTAATTTTATATTGTGCCAGTACATTAAGGTTCCAAAGAGCTAATTTAAGATACTGGGCCAGTATGTGTGTTAGCTTCAAGTATGTTTACCATTGGCCTCATTTGCTTTATTAGAGTTTTAAGCATCTTCAATTCACTTATTTCGTTCGATTCGTTTATAGTTACAGTTTGTCAAGAGGTTGATGTCGCTTACTTTATGGTCATTTCGTTGAAGATGTTACGTTGATTTCAGTTGCTTATTGATGCTTAGTAAAGAAAACATTTTTCTGTTTAATTCTTTGTAAACTAACCAGACATTTTTATATTCAGCAGAATGCCTGCCTTCACAGTTATCGCACGCCATTTACTTGATTTTTTCTTTACGATGACGTGAAGCAGATTCCAGTACGTTTGATGCGCTCATATTACAACAATTTTTTACAATTAAGTTGTGATAGGGCATTTAAGTATAACTGTTGGGTAAACTAATTTATCAACACTACAGTCATCCTTGTTACATTCTGCTGGCGCTAATTCGACAAAATATAGTGAGATTGGAATTTTAGTTCATCTTTACCAAATATTAGCTATATTATGAGGGTGAATAAAGTAGAAGACAGAATTTCTTTTTAGACGCCATAAAATAAACATAGAAGGGCGCGGCTTCCGAACTCTGCAGATAGGGGTGCCTGAAGAGAATTTCCCCGTAAGGTATCTGGCACTACCACTTCACGATGATGGAGCAAACGGTATTCTCATCCCTTGCGCAACGGATTATTATCAAGTTTTCACAACCGAATGTGTAAAAAATATCTAGTTTCGGAAATAACACCCTTAAGAAGACTTAAGTGTACGGGTGGCAAAATAATGTTTGGAAGGATGAGCAGTTCAAAATGAAGGTTGCCCAAGGATCAATGTTGCTGAAAATAATGTTCGTATACCACTGAAACTGCGTGTCAACTTTTGGACAAAACAGAACTAGGGTATCCATTGGAAAAGATGTATTCCAATCAGAGACGTTATCCTGCTTAACTACATTGGCACATCTCCCCTGTGGTCTAAACTTATTGGTTATCATTTGTTGAAACTACCAAGAGTTTGAAGTTATTATTTTAACTTATCTAAATTAACGTCCAAGAGACTACTCTAAAACATCGTTCTTCTTTCCTTTCTGATAGTACTTTCAACTTCGTCGTTGCTTACTATTTTGATATCTTGTTGGACTTTTGCTATTTTCTCCAAAATAGTTATTAGCGGCTCGATAGACTTTACGCCGATATAAACATAAGTGGTGGTTTAGAAGATTTTCTTTCAGAAATAAACAGTTGATGGTCGAGTCGTTGCTGCTTAACCAATAAATTGTAATCTTTGTTTGGATTTTGGGATGTCGTTGATATCTTACAACCTTATTTTTTGCTCTCAACTAGCTGTCATTTCGGGAAATATTAGAAATGTTAAAGTGATTAAGGCCCGTGAAAATAAATAATAAACAATTATATCGTTCATAAGAAATAGTTTAGTACACTTTTGGTTGCGTAGGCATTATCGAAGCAATATTTTTCAATGTGAATACAAACGTGCATAACTTGTTTTGCTGCATTATGAGAAGAAAAATTTATTTGTGCTACTCAGTGGCTTGTTTTCCAACAAAATAAATCAACACTGCTTACCGCTTGTATAGAATTTGTTATGCCATAACTTCAATAGAAATTATTTCCAAACTGGAATCTGTAATGAATTTTTAATTTTGAGAAGATTATTTTAAAGATAGTGTATATGAGAATAAACGGCAAACACGAGTCTTGAAAATAAAACTGAAAATACTCTACGCATTTCAGCACCAAACTGCTTACGTATTGTTTGCATCAAGTGATTCATACAGGCCGTCGACATAAAAAATATTTTGCTCCATTGCTTATTAGTTGCAGCCTCTGAAAATTGACTTAACTGGTTCACGGGGGTACAAACTGCCGTTACCACATAGATAATGCATTTAATACCTTCTCGTTTCAGCTTTCTAATTTACGTAATTGATAAGCAGCTCTTTTGTGGCCAATGAAATGCACTTGGACCAACGCGGCCTTAAAATTGGAACGCCAATTGTTGTAATACATCATAATTATATTTAGACCCGACCAATTGATTACCCTGCAACGGCAATAGAGTTTCAAACTGTGAAGGCTGGGGCGCAAACGCGATAAGATACGCATCGAAATGCAACAACAAACTTATCAGGTCGGACTTGCATTTGAAAATATTGTTATCGGATTTGAAGGTAAATGTATGTGGTCTTGGAAGTGGTATTCTGATATTATTATTAGTCAACTGTGATGATAGTGGTATATTTAAATATGTCCGACCTGACACAAAAATTGCAATTAAAAGTCAACATCCGAACATATCAATTAAATCATCATTCAAAAAGAAATTTTTTTCTTCAACTATCACCTCAAATCCCCCATCATACAATAAAAAACATTTACACATTCCAAATTGTTTGTACTCCCAAAATGAATATCCCCATACCGAGAAATTGGTTATTTCTACATCTATTGAAGTATTTGTTATCTTCGATGACTGCTAAAGAGCTGTAATAAGCAATGTGCTCAGAATTAAATCAAAACAAGTTAATCAAGAACTAAGTAGGAGAATTAAAGCGCAATATAGCAACGACGTCAATAAATGTCTAGCTGCTTCCATGAACTGATCGGGAAGCAATCGAAATTTCAAACCAACCAAGACACAAGTAGTTAGCATAAGATGTACGATAACAATAGTGAATTTCCTGATGGAATTTTCTAATGCAAAGCATTTAATGATAGCTCATATGAAAACACAATCATTTCGGAAGAAGTGGCTTTTTACAAGAAATTTGCATCTGTAGCCTTAAAAATGATTCGTTCTATTACTCAACTCATCAGCGATGGACCTCTTTTATTTAACTTATATTTTTATTCAGTCTAGTACAACACAGACACAGTTAAATAGATTTTATCTTAAAAGAGTTCACTGCTTTTACATATTTAAAATTAAGAAAAATGCAGAAATGTTGCATGAAAAAGAGGAGAAAATAACCGATGCAGCCGCCAAGACTTCTATCCTCTCTCGTAAGTGGCTGACAGAAAAGAAAGAGAACACCTCGCACCACTCCAGAGCGAGATGCTGCAACAAGTGTAGAACAGTGGTGTGTTTAGAAACAAATAGAAGAGATAGAAATAAATCTTTGAAAGTATAGACTTACAAACATTAAAGACAACTTCTGATGGTTATACATGTATCAACGACGTAGTATAATCATAAAGTGAAACACAAATGACATCTTCTCTCGCCTCCCAAGAAAACGTCCACTTATTAAAAGCTAGTATCCAAACGTCTAAATGATTATGCAGTGTTTTCTTGATCGTCATACATAAGCAAGGATATTATATATGCTCTAATGAGATTTAGGTATTTAGGTATATAAAACGCTTTTCTGCAGCTGTAACCTTCAGGATTTATCTTGGACTATAAAATATAGTCTGTCGAATTAGATGGTAAGTTAGTTCTCTTGGTTAGTTATAGTGTTGTTACGTGCATATTTGGTCCACGTCTAGTATGTAACTCGAGGCAAGCGCGCACTAGCTCTACATGTAAGTAGCAGTATAATCGGCTAGGTTGTCGATCAGGGGTAATTAATACTCGTTTTAAGGTTGGTTACCAGAAGCATTACGAAATTGTAAAGATAACTGAAAACAGCAAAAAGCGCACCACTACACAAGAAGAATGAAAACGGAACCAAGCAAAAACACCCCAAAAAGCGAATTCAATAAAAAAAAATGATAAAACTATTAAACTGATAAAGAAAGAAGAAAATTTCGCTTTATACCCTCCTCAAATAGCCCATTACTAAAGTAATTTTAGATAACAAAATATATAAAGTTAGTTTTCTTAAAAACTTCTTGCATTCAAGGCCTTAAATTATTTTTTAAGAGACATGAAACCAATCTTTACATTTAAACGAGATTTGTCTAATAGATCCTTTAAATATATAACCCCAAAAGTATTTGCGTGATAAAACGCTTAGTGTTTCCCATTACTGCACAACCAGAGCATACTTAAGAGTCAGCTCTGCATCTACCAAAGTCAAATTAAAAATTATGTTGCAGTGATTAAGAATTTCCTTTAGAACACAGTTATAACGATATATCGGCCTCTAAAGCATAAAAATTACAGTTTAAACTCTCATCAAATACCATTGCTTTCACTCCTTTACTCACCAAGCAAGCCATAATATCCAAAACATATCAAGGTAAAGACCAGATAAGTTATAAGTTTAATTATGTTTTCGTATCAAACAAAATAAAAGAATTCCTACAATTTAACACTTGCTTTTAGTTAACAGCTTGTTTTGAGAAGCCATTTTCCTTTAAAACAGCATTACTACGTATAGTTCCTTTCTCATTTGTCTAAGAAATTAGAAAAAAGCCCAAAAAAAGTTACCGATATGAAGTTAAGCGATGCAATAATTTCAGATAAAAATTGTTTAAATCAAACCTCTACCAATATCATTTCCAGCTCATCTCCACTATCTTTCTCCCATGTTCCTCATTTTTTAATTTAAGAAATTGATTCTTCAAATTGAACATTACTGTTCCTTTCTTCATTTGTGTTAATGAATGGAGCTGGCTGTTCATCCGCTAATTTTCATCAAAAACACTTGAAAGATGAAGTACAAGACAGTGAGACAAATGATTATAGTTAGGTAGTGAAGCAAAGTTGCCTATTTAACGTAAAATTGCTCCGAGTAAAAGACTCACAAATCAATTGATCAAACGTGATCAGTTCTTTAGGTCAGTTTACCACTTTCAACAAGCGCGGCCCATTTCTTTTCTCGGAAAAAATGCCCCGCACTCGATTAGTGCCAGTGCCAGTACCTTCAAAAACGGTCTCTAGCTTAAAATCTCTTGATTCTAGTATATAACGTTGATTTTCATCAATTCAGCGATTATTACTATTTTGACAAAAACTAGTAGGATAGGTACAAAACCTGCCCTCCTCTGCTATTCTAGCGGCTTTCGGTTATACTTTTGGGCAAACGGAAGTCAAAATCGTATGCTCTTTGGACACCAACGCAGATTTGGTGATTGTAAACTATAACGCAATATTTCCTTACAAATTTGAAGAGTCAGTAGACTTGTTTGCTCCAAGATAGCATACTGCAACATACATTTTGTATGAGCACGATTAGATACAAAAGAAGGAATGAGAAAAACAGAAAAGAAATGTACAGATCAAAACAAAACGGGAATAGAAAGAATAAAGTATCCAAGATCACCACTTAGCCCATTATGATGTAAAATTCAGGAAAGAGGAGATCAGAAGCCTTAACAAGATAATCACTGATTCCAGAGATGAATCCTAGATATTTTAGAAAGAATTTTTCAAGGTGGAGACCAATCAAGAGTCTGGAGGTACTGATCTTCCACCTTTCCTATGAGAAGAACAATAAAAATTGAAGTTTAGACTAAAACAGAGCTCAACTAAGTTTGTAGCAAATAGTAAAAAACAGAAAACTAGGAAATAAATTTAAGTTGCATAAAACCTACTGTTCAACTGTTGGACTGAATTATTTCACGATTGCTACCTCCTCCTGTTATTCCGCAATTACAATTGCAAACCAATAAGGCTGTTGATTTACCTCCTTATTTTCCGAACAGCGACTGACAGCGGAGTTGCATCAAAATTTAATTGACCGGCTAACATGAATGCAGCGAAAGTAGCATACGAGTGGGAACGCGCGTTAGCCAACGCCAAATTGCACAGCGGGACGGAATTAATTTCAGATATGAAGTAAACACGGAAACGATGCCACTTACACTTAAAATTCCCTCTTAAAATGCAACAAATTGAAGCTTTTACTGTCGCTTCTGCGTTCGCCTTGGCAGAGCCGGGTTTTCAGTTGATGGGAACGAGGCAATTGATTCGATAGGCGCAGATTAGCTTCAAAAATAGAACCTAACCGCGGTTACCAAACAGGCAATAAATTGCGAGATTAGAACAGAGAAGCTATTGGTATTCGGTTAGGAGTCGCGGTTGCGAAATTGCATAAGTGCTAGACAACTATCGGGAATATTTTATGGCTTAATATAAATTTAGCCAATAAACTGTAAAAATAATCTAAAAAACGAAAGCGGAGTCATTTAAACACTAACATGGTTTTTAGCCAATTATTTATAGCGGTCTCTAAAAGTAAAATTATATGAATAATTCTAATTAGCCATAAACTCGCTTTTAAAATAACTTAACAGACACAACAATTAATGCAAGTAGTTTCTCTGTAGACCAATTGCCTTATAGCTCCATTCAAGCACAATATTCAGGCCACATCTATAAAAAGCGTCAACGAATCTATTACAATTGGATCCAATTCTGTTTAATGTAGTTCAAGGTTCTAGTAACATCTGATAAAGGATATTCTATCAGGATACATGGATTATGTTGTAATTTCTTTAGAATGGACGTCCAAATAAGATGCGCCATCTGATTTAGATGTTTTGTACGGAGATATATGACGAACAATAGTCGATTTGTACGTTTCTGGATTTCAAAACAACAGTTTAGAAGAAACTATCTAAGAGGTCAAAGCAAGGCTCGCGCGTTCGTGCTGAAGAAGAAATAATGTGGGATTTAAAAAGATCGACGCCAGACGTCTAGAAGAGTGTTGTTTATGGGGTGCTAAAAGACGATATTGGATTGGCGTTGAATAGGGGGTTATGTAGTTCGCGAATTAACACACAATCAATTAGATCAAGTCAAGCTAATCTTCAACAATACAGCAAGACCAAAGAAAAACTAACCATTGATAAGAAAACTTCTGCCTTGGTTAAACCGTGTGAAAAAGCGCCTTTTGTGATAAAAGAACAGAAAGAGAGTCACCACCAAGGACTACAAAATAAATGAAGAAATTTCAATTCTTTAAAAGATCTGTACTCTCACATGACCATATACGCCCCCACAAATGTCGACTTGTTCAGGACCTTTTGGCGGAAAAGGACATCGATATTGACCTTAAAAAGAGATTTTCTTAGGAGATTTTTATAGCTACTAGACCGAGTTTGAAGATCTACTCAAAACAACCATAGGAAGAAATAATGTATCTTAAATAGTTTTTAAGTTGTCATAAAAAAATCACGACCTATTCTTTTATAGGTTTTGTTTATTCAATCCGTTATCTTAGATTTTATGTAAATTATAATTACGTTGTTATACAAATGAAGCTCCAAATTGTGATCGATAAAATTATCATAAATTGGAAGATGAGTGTTTCTAGAACTAAAATATTCACATAGGGTACTAAACCACCAGATGAAATGATAAGTCGTTTCAATTTTTTTACTTATAGGATGCTCATCCAAATATAAGATCAGCATAATTAAGATCACAATATTTTATGTAATTTTTGTGCATTTTAGTAGGTTACCCAACTTGTAAATAACGTCGCAAACGGTCCTGGGTTAAAAATATTAAAGTCAAAATTGGGTTACAGCAGCTTCGGCTAGAATTCAATGCAAAAGCTACAATACGAGGCGATCTAAAGGTTTGGTTGAAAGATTTTAAGACGAATCTGGTGGCTTCCCAATTTCCTTTCGCGTAATTTCCAAAATGCAGTTTAGCTAGCCTCAATGTATGAAGATCTCAACGTGTACCCTGTCGAAAACCAAAAGCGCTCTCATCAAGAGCCTACTCGGGATTTTATTTCTTCACTATTAAAAGAAACGCTGAAATCCTTAGCAAAGTAGTTAACTGATAATTGGTTAATTTTAAATAAGGCTGTTGATTGTGAGTTACTTTTGCTTTACTACCACAAATATGATCTGAAGTGATTTCTTTCTGAACGGTTTAAGCTCCCTTAAATCTCTTAACAAACAAAACATAACTAACTAAACAGAGCCTTTACTTTTAGTTTATTCAACAAGATTAGCTATCATTATTCATACAGCAAAATATTTAGAACAGTACAATTACATATTAATTTTTTTCTTAGCAAAAAATGTTCGTCTACCAAAAGAACACTAGTTAGTAAGATCAAAAATTAAAGAGAACAAAAAAAATAATGATAACACAAAAGTGCTTAGTATGCAGATATTTGCAAATCAGCAAGGTGGTTTCAGCTGCCTCTCCATTAAGTCAGCATTGGCCACATGATCATGTCAAAATAAGTATAAATGTTTCCGTTGGCGCGTTTATCGCCACCATGTGGCCTCATTATACAGAAAATGCAAATTTGAAAGGAAGGTGAACCCGGCCAACAAATAATGACTGTAGGAAAAAGTAATTTCAAAATTCTTCCATAAATCATGCTGTTGCTCATTTTTATCATTATTATTAGTTCTTTATATTTTATATATTTTAAACCTTACACATAAATATTATTTTATCTAAGGACTTTTTACCCAAAAGGTTAATATGCGCCATCTCATAATTAAAAAGCACCGGTAATGCTTTCACGAAGGGACAGCCAATCCATCGTCAGGATTCTCTTCTAATCCCAAAAGACAATAGCAATTTATTTTGGAGTAAACAATTTCGGTTGTGGTTACTTGGGATGAGGGTTTCAAATGTCCTGCCATTCCATAAAATAGGGATTCTCTTCCATGATTTGTCTTCTATAACTAGACACTTAAATAACGTCTTCAGATCCAGGCTGCACAGCTGCAGCAACTGTTCGTGTACCTCCACACACCATGCCTCTGCTGAGCAGTATGTACAGACCACCTTTGTTATTTTCAACCCTTACAGAAGTTTAACTAGAGGGACTGTTTGTTTGCCGATATCAAGTTGTGAGACGCTGGATAATGTGATAATGTTCGCTGCTTTAGTCTCTCTCAGCATAGTGCATGGCGCCTTTAAACTTCAATATCCAACTAAATACAGATCTGTGACTCAATTCCGAATTCCCATACGTGGCTAACTAACCTCTTCTCTTATAAATAATAAATAATAAACCACGCCGTCCAACGCGGCCCATGATTGTCTTCTTCCACGATTTTCCGTTTTATGGTATGAGAAAGTTTCTTAAGACAGACCTATGTGCTTTGAATATAAATTGTCTGTTTGCCGTTATCTATTCAGGCATAAACTAAATAATATGTTTCTTACGCGTAGTTGGCAGACACCTGGCCCTTTTGCCTTTCTAAGAACAGTCCTTGTCTTTGAACTCCGATATCCCATAACCAAACACGGTTCTGATATTCAGTGTTGCCTTCCCACGTATGGCTACGAACGAATCTCGTATGGATGTATGATGCAGTCACCCCAACCCCCTCTCATTCAAAGATCTTTGACTTAAAATAGACTGGAACTGCTAAACATATATACAAAAACTAGTAAATAGAAACAAATAATCCTATGAGTACTAAAAAAGGTAAAAAGACTGACCATCTTGTAAAAGCTAGAACCATTAGCAAATGAAAAGCAAAAGAAACAATCTCACACTTAGCTAAAATTCAGAACATTTTATCGACAAGAAAGCAATAACATAAAATAAGGATTCAGAAGTCTCAAGTGGATTATTAGAGTACATGAGACTGTTTGGTGAATGCTAGAACTCACTAGAGCCAAAGCAGTAAATAAAGGAGTTTTAAAAAATATAAGGTGGAATTCATTATTTACAATCAAACCAGCACTTGACGAATATATGTAGTTGTAGAAGGGGAAAATTATTTATGTTATGTTTTTATTTGAGACCTTTGATTATCTTAAAGCCATCACAGATGATGGTATGCAAAGTTCCATAAGATGGACCTACTTGTTGGCCACTATCAAGTCGAACCTACGTTGGATAATGTGTGGCTTGCGTATATTTGCTTCTCTCAGTTTTGCGACTCTTCAAACCCTCTTCTCTTATTGATATTCGAAACAGTTGCTTTTTCCTCCAAAAAAAATACGCCGTCCATCACTACCCATTATTATCTACTTCCACAGGTTTCCGCTTTGTCCACAACTATTAAATTATTACATTTTATTCTGTGCATTCCGACATCACATGCCACTATAGTCTATCTTCACACTCGCACTGGCCGCGCATTTTATTCTGCGGCACACTTAATATGATTTGATTTCTGAGAACGTTTCCATAAATTATATTAATTAGTTGCATTCCAACATGTCACCAATAATCCTTGCGCGAATAGAGTTTAATACGCGATAAATAATATTTTGTTTTGTTCGAAAGAATGAGCAAATATTCAAATTCGCAATTCAAATGAAATGCATGTCTATTTCTCATTTGTTCTATTCGACTTCTTAGAAGAAACTTAGAACTAATTAAATTATGTGTACATCGTGCTTGTTCGGGTGTACACCAGCTTAAAATTATATATTTATTAATGCAGAATTACTAGTCAGTTCGCGATAAGACCATTTGTTCTTTATAATCGATAACCATAAAATAATCAATTATTGATTCTGCTGAATTGTTTTTCGCATCAAATTCAGATTTTATTAAAATGGATCCCCTTTTAATTACTATTCCGCTTTCATATCTGCATTAATCAATACCACAATTGGTTCTGGGCGCTGATAAGCAAACATAAGGAGCTGATAAAACAAATTTCGTTTCAACTCTAATAATGCCGAGTTGCTGTTTTTTATTTATTGTAGTCTGTTATGATGCAAAGGAATATTATATAACACACACTAATGGTTTCTTGAAGGATTCTTATAAGCTATAATAAACATCACTGAAAAAAGCAGCAGTTATATTAAGGTACAAAGAAAAGAATGAAAGTAAGCCATGGACCTAATTCTTCTTCTACCGAATAAAACATTCAAATAGAAAAATAAACCGACCTCTTTTTAATTCGCTGAATATCATAAAATGTCCCAACAAATAGATTTTTCTATGCCGCTATCGTAAATTGAAGGTGGTTGTGATACCAGTCAACTTATAGACAGCAACATCGTTGCCAAATCTGTTCTTTAAATGGTTCTTTTAGTAGTCTAAACACATAATAATTTCAGAGCAATAAGTCAGAATCATAAGATGGTGTTCCAGTGTTCAAAAAGGCAATAAATAATGTGAATATTCTCCTCATCATGCTGGTTTTCAAGCGACGTCGGTGACATTTATTCTCAACTGCTTCTCGTTTCCCGAAAACTATTTATACCACCCGAAAAACAAAAATAGATTAAAAATGTTGGTTGAACACTTAGCTAAGATCCTTCGACGAGTTTCCCTTGGGAACATCCAAGAGATAAAAGGTCGCCTTGTTTCTCGAAACGCCTCTTCGAGCGCTTCTTTTCCCAAGGTCAAAAATACGATCATAAAAAGTAAGTCCTAAAAGATCAGGATCTCCTTGGTAGTCAAATTCACCACCATTCGTTCCAAATTCGTTAAACAAATCATCACGATCTTTAAATAAAAAAATCATTGTATGGTCTCATTAATTTGATTACTCTTCCATAAAAGCTATTAGTGAAATTAAAAGCAATGAATATAAATTACAGGTGATCTTTCATTTTGATATGTAGAGCAATTATAAATAATATCATCTATTGCATTCTTCCACGCGATAAAAGCTTTGTTTTAAATAACAAACTGAAAGTAGCTATTTAAAGTGAAATCAAAAGCGCACGCACCTTACTATCAGAAGTTCTTCAAAAGGAACGTCCTACAGTCCGCACTTTAGCTAAGATATGGCTAACATACCTACTACACCAGTTGATATCACTGTTGTGGTAGTAAAAGAAGTGCTACGACATTTAGGACAACAAAAACGTGGTCTAAATGCTAATGGAACAAAATCCCAATACATAACACACAAAAGACCCCGCAACTACCTAGAAGTGCACCTTAACCACAAACTACACTGGAAGCAATCGCTTGTTTTGCAATTCTTCAAACTCTAATCGGTAAAAAAGTTAAAACATCAAAGCACATAATAATTAACGACATTCAGTCGTGGAAAATTGTTCGAAGGTTTTGACTTAAGAAACTAAACTCCACCCTACTATCAGCCTTTTGATAACACCCAAAAAATATAACCAAAACAGAAACTAAGTACGCAGTAGTCAAAACTGATCAACCGGTCAATGACAAAACAATTAGATTAGAAATAATAATTCAAACAAATTTCAAGGAAAAGAAAAGCAAATTACCGAGTCAAAACAAAATAGAAAGACAAAATACAAATATAATTAAGTGTTTGCCAAACATCACAAATAGAAAATAAAAGAGAGGGACGGTTTACCACAACAGAATAACCATGAAAAAAATAGCTGCTGCTCCTCTTTGTATTTGTCTTTAAACGTAGTTTCTCGTTTCGTAATTCTAGGGAGCAATTTCGGCGCCTATCTAAATAAGGTCTAGCATACGTGACTAATTCCTCGAGTCCTCGCTGTTGCACAAGAGCACTGACTAAAGCAGGAATTTCTTCGGCGCTAGGCACAAAAAGTTTCACTTCTCGTACCTATCTGGGTCAGTTATGAAACGCGGCGACAAAACAAACCGAAAAACGTTCAATGAAATTCCAAAGGTCACCAACTGCTTGCGAACCTCGCCATGTCCATCTGGCCGGCTGCGGACCTCTAGGGCTGCTGGCGCACAGCGCCTTGCTGGTTCGCTTGGGAACCGTCCAGAGCACCAGCCACTCGCGGCGCCGCACTTTGCCACGACCTTTGCTCGTCAATAAACGTTTGTACGCAAAAACCGCAAATAAGTGGACTGGCAGGTAGAGCAACCTGAAGTCCGCAGTACCCGTCGGCCCGACTTTTTAGCGCCTCAAGCGGTCTGCTCCAAGAAAAAGCTCTTTAGCATGAGCCATTCCGGGAATCCGGATAAGCGGCGTGCTGGCCCGCTAACGCGCTTTGACTATTGGGAATTTCGGCTGAACCGGGGAAATTAATAGAGCCTAAAGGAGGAAATTGTGGCGGCGCTCGTTATAACAAATTGCTTTCTTTTAATGACACGAGCAAGGACTTTGACCTAGTCAGTGCTGGGAATCGGCGCTGCTACAGTTTATTGAAGCAACAATAAAACGGCGGCGATGCAGCTTCCAGCGCGATTCATTTGCATAAACATCCTCTCTGGAGCGATTGAAGATCGCAAACAGCATAAACGATAAATGTGCCATTGTACAAATAGACATCTATTGATGTTGACTGATTAAATTAAGATATGCACTATGTTAATTAGAAGCTGCTCTCACTTAAAGACTATGTTAGGTTAATTAGGCACAAGAAAGGCCTATACAAAATACTTTCCAAAAAGAATCTGAAGATGGAAGTGATTCTGATTATGATCGCACATATCAGCAGTCATAAAACTGATCTGCAGAAAATAGCAGTTTAAATGAAAACAGTGACGTTCAGTGTCCTACCCCTATAGGTTTAACTCAAAAAGTCCAAAGTTCCTCTTCTGTATGCCACTGCCAAGACGATCAGTGTGATTTAGTGATTTAGAGAAAAATACCAAGTAAATATCCATGTAGGTTATTTTTCATAACCGTTTCTGGATAAAATGATGGATTAAATTGGGAAACAAACAGATTTGTATGCACATCGAAAAAGCAAAGATAATTTAGCACTCGGTGAATTTTAAAGTCACCTTGAAATTGTACTCGTCATGACATACATCAGAGACTCACGTGTAAGGCAGTGCTGTGCTGGTCCTCTCAACTTGGACTGCTCATGGATGTTACAACTAATGCTATTTTGGTGATCATATAGAAGGACATAAGGCGATATTTGCATTTTGTTGACTCAAACATAATTCCTACCAATAATAAAAATAAAGCAGCACGTATAAAATCAGTTGCTTCAAGCTTTATGAAACGTTTCATACCGATGTCGGCCGGGAAGAATAAAGACGAGATAATGATGCCTAGGTGTAGATCTTACAAGATAAAATTTAGTCTCATTAAAGTGAAAATCAGACCTTGTTATTATCTTGTTGGTAAAACTTCAAGATATATACAGACAACTTCTTTACAAGCTTCCCTCCAATTAAAAAATTAAAGAGAGGTAGTGCAGGGCGGGAAAAACTTCCTCTCCCTAATTATAAAGAGATGTCATGAAACGAAAAGTGGCCTGAGGATGAGAGAAGCAATTCCATTAGACGCAAGTGGTCGGGAAGTTTTGACTAGAAGAACACTTAATAGTCAACAGATTGTGGCCGCACATCGTGCGCCTTGGACCTACTTTCTCGATAGAACAGAGATTTTATTGTGAGTGGGGAACTCTAGAAATGCTAGCTATGTAGTATGAAGGGGAGGAGGAAAACCTCAACGTGAGCGAACACCAGAAAACATCTATGTAGTAATAAGACGTTATATGTTACAGTCTTTAGGGTGATCTAAACACAAAGATAACATTGCGTTTCACCTTTGCTTTCTACCTTACGGTACGACTGGACAAATACTTGGTATTTTGTACCAAGACCTTTGTTTTCATCGGTGCAAAATGGTTGCTATAGAAGCACTGTACGAACGATATTAGCAAAATCGTCTTGGAAATGAGTGCCTTATGAGGCATTTATTATATTTTCCACTTGCTGGAATGCATTAATAAACTTTTATTATTAGAGTGATAATAACCCACGAGATATCAATAAAAAATCCTCTTCCCAGCGAACATGTCACTGTTTGATATGCAGCGAGTAAATTTAAGGTCATTAGCCCTTACTTTTTGGAGGGAAGAAAGCCGGTATGTTATTGTCACTTATAATTGGCATGTGGAAGTAACTCGACAATTTTTCGTATCAAATCTCTATGCATTCTTCAATTGAAAAATTTGGTTCTAACAGAATGTAGCACAGCTTACATAGCAAGAATTTTGCCACAGGTCAACCCACTTCTCATATATCGCCCTATGCGACTTATTCCTATGAGGATATCTTAAAGCTAGGACTCCAAACCCTACAAAACGCAACACGTCAAGAAATCATGCGTATTCCTTAATATATGTTGGAAAAAGCAATAAAAAACTTCAAAATACGACATGAACAGTGCATCGAAAATGAAGGACTCCACTTCACTGATATCCCTTTTCCTCCAATTCTGTAGTTTTACATTTTAATTATACCACGTTCTTTGTTGTCATTACTGCCACTAGATGGAGTGATAATTCAATGGTGCATATTGTATCTAATTATGTAGAAAAATAATCCATCAATGTGTTAAAGGTTTAGTTATAAAGAGAAAAGTTATGTCCAAATTCCACTACCTTGCACCATACCGAACATGCGGATAGAGTAGACTCTTGAGGAATGATATATGCAATTTTTTTATAATACGCTGGATGTACTCATTTGTAATACATGGATCATTTGAAAATTGAAAAAGAATTAAAAGTTTTATATATTAGAGTTCAAATAAAGAGTTACAAATGCTTTGATATGTCAAGGTTAACTCAGCCAAGTATGACAAAACGAAAATTCTCTTCAACTCGAACATCACCAGCAATAGAAAAACACAAACGTGAGAAATTTTTCTACAGTGTCAAACACTTCCCAAAAGACAATCGCTTGCGGTAGATGCAAAGCTCCAGTGTGTCCAGAATATTTTCAATCCTTCCATACAAAATGTTGTTGATAAGTCTAACCATAAATTTAATTTATTCTAAGCTTCGTATATAGTATGAACAAATCATGATCATTCATACGGCGTTTCAGCAAAAACTAAAGAGCTTACAATTTACTTTGTCATACAAGGTCCATCCCAAAAGAAATGAGCCTTATTTTTTTTCGGACGCGAGTGTACATTCCGGCGTGCTCTGACGCTTGGGGCAGGTGGTGGGGGGTCTTAGCTTCCATACGCGGTCGGTGCAAGTCGGCTCTGAGCTCTCGGAGCGGCAGGACGGGTGTTTCCGTGAATGTCTATTTTCAATTTTCGACACGGCGCGATGGATTCAAAATCGATCAACGCTACGCAATTAAATTCTGCTTCAAACTCGGCAAGAATGCTACCGAAACGTTTGGAATGCTTCAGGAGGCCTTCAAGGATGATTGTTTATCGTACTCGCAAGTTAAAAAGTGGCACAAAGCATTTAAGGAGGGCCGGGAAGAGGTGGCCGACGAACCTCGGTCTGGACGACCGTCAACCTCCCGAACCGACGAGAACGTGCAGCGAGTGCGCGATTTTTTGAACGCCGATCGTCGGTTCAGTGTTTATCAAGTAGCAGATGCCCTAAACATTCCGAAATCGACAGTACATCGAGTCATTTCCGAGGATTTATCGATGCGGAAGGTGTGCGCCAAACTTGTGCCGCGGGTGTTGACTGACGAACAAAAACAGCTCCGGGTGGTTCGGTGTGAAGAACTCTTGCAAATGTGCGAAGATGACCCGGAGTTTTTAAACAAAGTGGTAACAGGAGACGAAACATGGTGTTTCCAGTACGATCCGGAGACAAAAAGGCAGAGCGCTGAGTGGCACACCACCGCGTCACCCCGGCCGAAGAAAGCTCGGATGAGCAAATCCAGGACCAAGACAATGCTCGTCTCCAAAAGTGCATTGATGCAGGAGGATCCTATTTTGAAGAATTTTGAGGTGTTGTAGCGATCTGCTCAATAAAACTATTTTTTTTTGAAAAAGGCTCATTTCTTTTGGGATGGACCCTGTACTTTTAACCATATCAGTGAAAAGTACAGTTCTGCAGTTTTTAATTAAAAATAAATCGCTTATAGTTCATATCATTTCCATGGAAAAATATTGACTGTTTGTTACTCTTAGTCCACAATGTTCTCAGATGCACGACATTAATTTTTAAATATTCAGGACAGAAGCTTCAAGAACATCAATGAATACATGGCAATCCTATAAAATTAAATGGTATTGCATCGTGTTTTAATATTTTTTATACTGTATATAAAGATTTATGAATCAGAGAGTTAAAATATTTTCTAAACTTAAAGTACCAGCACAAATATCGTCATTACTATTATCTTTGTGATGCTTCTTATGTACTGAACAGACACATTAAATGCACACAGAATAAGCATATCGTTACATGTGGAAATACGAACAGTTAATTGCTTTAATCATTTGATTACCTTTTGTTGCCAACTAGCAGCAGTAAAAGTGATTATGCAACATCAAAATTTTCTTCTTTAAACAATACATTTCACAAGAAGTATTACCTAAATTTATATTAAAATTTACAGCATGAATAGAAGGCCTTAAATTGGATTGTGTACGATCCGGACAAACTTAAACGAAACGTTCTGCCCCACTGCTGATATGGCAATATTGCCATGAAGCTTGTTAATAGGATACTTTAGTATCATTGCACGATGTGTTATAATATAAAATTTTACAATTGAAAATTCTGATACAGGAACCAATATAGTCGGGCAGCACGTTCTCGAGGAGTCAGGTGTTTGTGTGATCAATAAAGAGAAAAGAGGCCGAAAATGTGACGCGTTTGGTTCGCTCGCACCAACATCAAGACAAATGCTGCTCAAGCTTGCAAAATTATTAAGAGTAATTATCGCTTAAATAACCAATATTCGTATCAGATCCTAATCATCAAAAACATGTTAAATATCGAAAGGTGTCCTCTTAATTCTAAACGAAAGGCTACTCATTTTGAGATCTCTCACAAGCTATTTTCTCGTTACAAAAAATAGAGATAGGATCTTTTATATAAGATACTAGTGTGTGCTAAAACTTAAATCTATCATTAAACACCCCAGTCCAAAAGAGCAAGTATTAAGTAACAAACAAAAGATAAAGAGGAAAAGATCCTTGGATCTGCATTTTGGGGGCACAAAAGCTTAGTTCTTAGTAGAACACAAGCAATGCTTAACGCTACTGCTGCCGAAAGTAGGACTATCGCACAAATAAAAAACAAAACATTCCAACAATAGACTGTGAATCCTTATAGTCTTAACTTGAGTCTTTGCGAGTATCATGGCTTAAGAGGAAGCGGTTTGAAAGTAACACTGAAGTAGAAAATTCGTGTGCAAATGACTTTAGGACCAAGCCACATCCTTTTACAAAAGTGACAATACAAATTAATCCACTCACCGGATCAAGGATATGAAAATGAATGGAGAGGGTATATATAAAGTGGTCTTGTGCATCGCGTCGCCACATGTCGTTTCAAAAAATGATTACAACAAATTTCGTTTAAATAAGTCTTATCCCAAGATATGCATGAAGAAATAAAGACAACATTCGAGATTGTATACATAGAATTATCAATTATTTACTAGAGTATAGAAAACAAAATCATAGTAAATATAAAAGACCAAAAAAGGGAAGAGAACCCCAACAGAATAAAAACCAGTCGATTGCAAAAGCATTAAAAATAAAATTTAAAAATTAGCTCAACCGCAACAATAAACAAGCTAAAACAAGAGCAAATAAATATGCGTATCTGTGAACGCAAAAAACGTAATTTCGTTTTAAAATGGCAATGTCATAATAATATGACGATATAGACTACATTTTTCTAATGATCTAGTTAAAATACTAAAATCCGCAAACGTATACTACAAGAGGAAAGACAAGATATCTCTTTAATAGATCACATATGTTGCAATTTCATAGAAGTCAATAAAAAAATCCCAAAAACTGATGCCAGTCATATGAGTCAGATTAACATTACTCCCAAAGATTATCAAACAAATTATAGCACTTAAATTAGTGTAGGAACTATGAAAAGGTAACTAATTTTAATACAGGTATGCAGAGCGATCCAGAAAAGCTCAGTTCTTATTTTAACTCAAGACAACTCCATTTTGACACAAAATGAGTTCTGAACCTACGTTATGCATCTCATTCTTCACACTTTCTTAAAAAAACAACTAATTAACATCAATAAGATTTAGTCTCAAATTTGGAAATTCATTCAATAATTAAACTGCTTCTATAGGAGTTAAATCTATAACAGATTACAGAACTTAAAGAAAGAGATTCGCAATTTGTATTTAACACACAATTTATCTGAACCATGATCTCATTAAATTGCTAGTTAGGCAATTCTGTGAAGTTTACTAATAAGATTTCAAAGGATGTTATCCCCCCCCCCCAGTGAAAAAAGATCAGAAAACCGATATATTTGTTATTCTCACTGTCTTCACACAAATCCAGCAAAATACTTTAAAAATCAAAATTTAGTTATGGATATGAAGATATCTCTACGCTTAAGCTAAATTAAACTTACTAATTATAATTATGATAATGATATGAAGATAAGAAAGAGAATTGAAGGAAAGTGTCGTCTTGTTTTATTCCCAACTTTTAAACGGTCCTACCGTCCAAAACACTTTTGGTTAGTCAACAAAGGTTTTCCAAAATAAACAACCAATTTTAAAATGTTGATGGGAAATGGTCAAAAAATGGTGCCAAAAATTGAAATTCCCCCCAAGACTCGATGTTAAGGATCAAAGATGAGCCCACAAGCCTCCTATCGAATGATCATAGATCAGCAATCAGGCTAACAACACTGAAATCGTCGGTTTTCCTTTTACACGTTAATTTAATCTTCGAAAGATTCGCCGTCACATCGCTAAGTGTAAAATATGAAGACTTATTCAGCACATACATGCAGAAATCACAATACAAATTTGTCTATCTCGTCTAAACAAAGTAACAAATTGTTAAATAAAAAAGTTGCTTAGAACAGGTTTAGAGTTCTTTAAAGAAGAAACCAAGCGACTGGTTTAATGCTTTTACGTCTAGAAACAAGGTACTTTGCTAAAAAAATTCAAAATAGAATTTCAGCATCTCGTAGCCTAGACTTAAATGATACATACACCCAATTAAGTAAAAGAGAAAAACAGGCACATTCTATCCAAGTGAGTATAAAAAAAAACAAGGAAGACGCTACTAAAACCAACACTGACTTCTGTAAAAGGTGACTACAAAAAGCAGACCAGAAGTTACAACAGTCATCCCATGCATAACGCACAACCAGTCGTTTTGAACACACCAGGCTCCAATAGCTTCCAATATTAAATTCGTCATGTCAGAAAAACAGGAAGAAGCGGTAGGATGTACTTAGCTGAGCTTTAATCTGTCAAAAATATGAGAAATTTTAGAACTTGTCACAATTAACAAAAACTTCATGGAACGACAACCTTCTCATGAAAAAATGGTCAGCCGCTCGTTCGGGATGCGACATGCTCAGATGGTTTTGCAACACCAAATTTATCAACGTCAAAAAAAACTGGAGTCGGAGGATGTACTAAAATAAGTATTAAGCTCTGAATAGTTCAATAACTATGGACTTGATGGAATAGACAAACTTCTTATGAAAATATCGGGCACCAATGTGCAACATGCTGAAACAGGATAATTTATCATCCCATGAAAAATTGGCAGCCACTTGTTTTGGGGGCATTTTTGTTAATATTAGTAGTACGTTTTGCACCTTGTTACTAGGCGAAGAAAAGTGAATTATTACAATGTTACAGACTCTTTTCAGAATTTGATTCAATTACGTTTAGAGTTTTGATAGTTCGTTTTTTGGGGTTGACATCTCTATTTCGTTATAATCCTTAATGCTCTAGCTCTCCTTGGTACTGATAGTATGCAATAGCAATTCAATTCTCTGCACCTGCCTACATTACTTTTTACGATATTCACTGTCTTATGTCTACTTTTTCTTCTGGTACTTCACTATTCATTTTGTTTCTATACCAGTTAACACTTCGTTTTATCATGTATTCTCAATTAAACTTCTCTTTTTGGTGATTTATAAGGATAACTGCTGTGTACAGCACAACAGGTCAAATAAAAACTCTTGCGTATATTCTTATATTTATTATTTTTTATCTTATTAACGTCATTGTCGTGTACTATTTCTTTTTGTCATTTTTTCAACTGCAATGCTTTTGTCATGAATATTAAATGATTATGCTTCCCCAAATACATGTTCGTATACTATTGTTTCTGTATAAAAAAAACTTCTATTTCATAAGTGTCTCACACACTTATATTTACGTTCGTTTACCAGCAATTCTTCCTACTTGGATAAAGACTTATTTAGTTTTCTTCTATTTTTTTGTCCGGTTTCAAATTTCTCCACATCTACTTCTAGTATCAGTTTTGATAATCCATTTAGATTTCTCAGGTTCTGCAACGCTTCTGCTTTCTTCATTGCTTCAAATGCCAGTTTAAAATCAACAAAAGTATGACTACCTGTATGTTTATCTCGGTAATTTTTTTTACTGTATCGCGTTTGTTGTCATAATTTATCTAAACCTACATTGGTAATCAACAATTATCTTTTCATTATTAGCACTTCATAAACTAAACTGAACAATAATGTTCTCTCAAAATTACAACAAAACCTCGTGTCTTCTCTTATAAATTGGCACCATTATCACCCACTTCAGTGCTATACCAGTTACCATTCTTCCACACTTTTATTATCATCATATTCTCTCATGGAACCTCTTTCTGTCATATTTCATCATTTTACTATTTATGTCACGGTTTCCCGCTGCTTATACTTTATCCGTTTTATTTCTTTCTTATCTTTGATTTCTGTCAACCCAGCGTCATTTTTTTAGTTTAAGGTTTGCCTTTTTTTTGGTATAAAGTCGTACTCGATTGAAGACACTACAAAAATGCTGAAAAAATAAAAACACCTATCGAGCTCTCCGCAATTATTTCGGTCGTCATAACTATCCAAATGAGACCACCGTAGGTCATTTGGTGTGAAAATTTGAGGTCACTGGTTCTGATGGTGACATACCAAAGAGTGGATGACCCAAGTGTTTGAACACAGGAAAATATCGCTGCGATAAAAGAGTGTGAAAGAGGACCCAAAACTTTCAGTAACGACGTATGTTCTCTGCTTGGCTCTTCCAACATCGTGCAATTGATCCAAATTTTTCATCGAAAATCATCTTCAGCGATGAGGCGCATTTCACATTAAATGGGACGATGAGAATCCAATAGAATATCAATAACAACCAAGTCATCCTCAAAAAGTGATAGTTTGATGTATTCTGTGGTCAAAGTGTGCCATTTGATATTTTTTTTCGTAAATGAGGTTGGAAATGCGATTGCTGTGAATTCTGAGCGATCCCGCGGCATGATTAATAACTGCTTTTTCCCGGAACCAGATCAAACTGACATAAATGACGTTTATTTTCAACAAGACGGCGCAATATGCCATACAATACGTGCAAATATCGAGTCGAAGTTCGGTGAACGTTTAATTTCGAGAGATGGAAATGTCAATTTCCTGCTCGTTTGTGTGATTTGACACCTTTGGACTGTTTTTATGGGAATGTCTGAAAAGTAAAGTCTACGTGAATAAACCAGCCACCATCCAAAACCTCAAGAAGACTCTATGGGAAAATGTCATCAAAAATTCCGACCGTCGTATTAACTTCTGTAAAGCCAGTCGCGGTGAATATTTTATTGATATAATTTTTCATAAATAAATGGCATACAAAAATGTTTAAAATAAAATACCCTACCTGATTATACAATCATTGATTATAGTTTCAATAAGCGTTTACTTTGGCTGAATTGGCGGACCCCATACTGACAAATCACATCAAGTTTTCTCGGATCATATTTATCCTTCATTTTCTTAGTCAAATTTTATTTGAGCCCTTTCCCGATTTTATGTCTTAATGTTTCTTTTATCTTTATATATTTCCAAAACATCACAATCTTGCACCTTTCTTTTACTTCACTCCTTCCTTATTTTTGATTTTCTGCGTGCCATCGCTTTTTTGCAGACAATGTTGCTGTTTTTAATATCTTTTCTATGTACTGCCCCGTAGTTATTTAATTCATATTGTTATTCACCTGTTCTGTAAAGCTGTTGCTTTGAAATTTACATTTAACATCTCTAGATCTCACTTTTCTTTAATTCTAATGAAAATGAATTGAAATAATAAGATTTTCTTCAAATGAAATGAAAACCACAGAGTTCTGAAATATATTGTCGATGTAGTCAAACATAAATTTAACTGTAAATGAAAGAATGGAAAATGAAAGAAACTACTCAAAGTTTGAGTTTGGACTTTCGTAAGGTCTCCTACTTGAATAATAAAATTTCTATTGGAAAGCATTTGCTCATTGTTAATTAAACAACTTCATTGGGTTTGCACGTACTTTCTATAAATGACCGAAAGTGCATACTTATATTTATGTTCCTTTATTAATGTTTTACTATTTTGAAGGCAATTAAACTCTCCTTTACAAAATAACAGATTACTAAAGTAAACTGTATCGTTCTAAATAAGTCGTCACAATTACTGTTTTTTAATAATAGACAAATTTTATTATTAGTAATAAATATCAAGAGTAAAAGTTTTAAACTAATTGCGCGACAATAAAAACATCTGCAAAACAATAATTTACTTTAAAAAAGTAATAGAACTAATTGCAATCGTCTTCAGCACAAAACTATTTTTGAAAGTAAGCTCAAAATAACAAGAAACGACCATCAGTAAAAAATAATTGCCCTAAAATGAATTCCCACAACCCAACAACAAACAATGAGAGATCGTTAAGCCGCAACAATCAGCTCGAATGCAACCCCCTCATATTCAAGAAAGCTTTTTACAACGCCATAACAACGTCGTAAAACCGCAATCGGTTTCTTTGTATACGACGATTTTGAGAAAGAAAACATTAAACGCCCTAGGAAAACTCCAAATTCTTTCAGTGATTGGATGGACCGACGCAATTTGTTTTTAGAACCAAGCGAGCTGTAATCGGATAAAAAGTTGGCCAAAGCGTTACACGGCCAATCACGCGCCGACGTCTCTTATTAGGAGGATGATAGTAATTAACTATTTAGTCGATAAGAAATTTAATTATCGGAGCGATTAACAAAGATAGGAATAACAGCTCTATAAATCGCGAGGAAATTGTTTTGACGGACCACAAAAAACGGCAATTTAGCTGGGAATTTCAGGCGATTAGCAAATGGATGGTAGTGTTGAAAAGTGATAGCACTTTGCCAATTAACAATAATAAACCGAAGAGTTAAGATTTTCAAATATTTTACGTCTGCTTGTTAGCAAGTATTTTATATGGACACGTAAATGGTGGTAAGGTTTTGTGCATTCAAGTTGTACGTTTTCACTTAAAAACAAAATCGAATCGAAAATAGACACAGTTTTTGGAGATTTTCACTATCTAGGTAAAATATTAGAAAATCGTTGCAATATGGCGCAAAATGATGGTAGCAAGTTTTGTCAAATTTAAGTATATTGTAAGCGACGGGACGGTATCTGGGTATTAATTACTTTGGGAGGTGATTATCCTCATTGTGTGGCCATAATCAGGTGGAATCGAGAGTTTCAGATCAAAGCACCTATCCTTGTCTAAATCAGAGGACACGCATGTCACCTATCGCTAGTCTTTGGACATTTCTGCACTGAAAATTCGTTGCACTCTGCACAAACATTTTAAGTGAGACAAGTTTATTTCCTTTGGAACCCCCATGCCTCAGACAATGAGGAGATCGCACGACACGTTTATTCTCGCCCCAAAATGTTCAATAAATTTATTATATTATTTATATAACCCAAAGTTTTTTTAGCGAGCAACTTTTAATAGAGTAGAATGGCGAGTGTCCAGATTTCCGAATGAGTTCTCGATATTCATAAATAGCTATCACACAAAATCTAAAAGTACATAGAACAAAGAAACCTGTAACAAATATTGGTATTCTGTCTTGATTGAATGTTCATAATTAATTTAAAAAAATTCAATGCATTTCATGATCATATATGGCAGTTCTATCCAGAATCGATAATGCCATCAAAGTATAGTCTTAAAGAAACGCAAAGATTACCCAAAACGCTTTGACAGACAAAAAATCGATGATAAATTATATAAAAAGAGAAGAAAGTATTACTGGTTAGCAATAATGCAAAAATAATGACAGAATATGAGCAAGGACACCCCTTCAAAGGTTCTTACTGGACATAATATTAATCTATTAAGTCAAAGTCTTTTACATCCACTTTATTCGCTTGGTTTGGTTCCCTGGAGCTTCAGTTTGTTAATGTAATTGGAAGAACTCCTACCCGAAAAAATTTTGGTTAAAAGCACAGCAATGGAGGCCGCATCCACTATGGAATCAAAAACTTGGAATAACGTTGCAGTCAAATTGAGAATATTAACTCTCTCTAGTAATTTCACTTTTTCGTTTCTTAATTCTCATCTCGACTGTTATTGTATTGATAAGCTTCCTATTTCATATTCTGTTCTTGTTTATTTATTTTTTAAGCATCTCATTTAGCTTGTCAAAATTAACGTATATTGATTCTTCACATTTTTCTCTGAACACATTTATTGTCATAACTTTTAAAAGACGACAAGAACCAAATGTTATTGAAATAAGTATTTATTCGATTTCATTTTCACGCCACTAATCATCATAGTTTGGCTTATTACAGTTTTATTATAACAAATTTTCAGGGCCGACGTCAGTAGGAAAGCGTGTTAAGGCATACCAGCTTGAATTTGATGAAAGATGGTGTACAACCTTTAGTAGTGCATCACGTGATAACTGTAAGTTATGTATGTCAATTCTTTCAAGCCTTTAAGTAAAACTTATCCCCTAATCTATCTGCTGCCCTTTAAAACAGGATCGTCATTTTTACAAGTCTCTTATGAAAATGTAAAGCTGCTTGGAGATTTTTTCTCGAAGAAACACTGTACCAATGTAAAAAATACTGCCCGTAGATATATCGATAAACATAGCTATTGCCAATAATTTTTTCACGTAATTGTTTCTACTACCCATTAAATTTGCAAATTGACCAATACTGTCAGGAATAACACTACCTAATTGACTTCTGAAGCTCCTTCAAGATATTACCCTCAGTGACTCGATAAATTATAAGAAATATGCCACTAGCTGGTCTCAATAGCATAGTGGAGATGTCTTGGGAGTGCAGTAAAAATTATAGTACGTTGCTTCATAGTTTTTTAACATTAAACTTTATCGCATGTGTACGAATAGCTTTGAAAATTTGAGTTACCATAAAACTAATAAATAAACTAATAAATGTATGGATAAATGGATTGTTAGCCATGTTAAGAGCTAAAAGCGTCTTTGCAACTATGAAAGTAGAGAATTGTAATATACAAATAAACAATCAGTCAAATCTGGAATCTGGGTCACAACATACTAACCAAAGCCTTCTGCTAAAGTTCAGGGCCAGACATCTAAATTACAGAAAAGTATAGATTTCACTAAATCTATTTCATTACTAGTTTCTATCCTCGGAGAAGTTCCCATTTTTTGTAAAGATCTAATTAAGGAAAACCTTAACCAAGAAATGCCACTAATTCTTGTTTCTGAAAATAAGCTGGGTTTGTAAGGATGTATTTTGATAGATATATTAGTTATAAGAAGAATCGTTGGATAGTACCATGGCTCTGAGGGCTTTAGGGTTGTTCAACTCTGCACAGTGTATGAAGCGGAAGACCTACAGTGTCTACTTAAAGAAATTATTCACTATTTTTCCCTCAAAAAATAAAGAGACCTGTTACAGATAAAAAGATAATCAAAGAAAAGCTTGCGTAACAGTTTTTTCATCTTGTTAATCAGCAAGGATACCATAGACTTGCCAAAGTCAAGACCACCACTGTCTACTATGTATCCTCGTGTTCGTTAATTCAATCTAGTGGAGGTTTTGACGAACATTTCCTCCCCTTTCTCACTCATCCATGAAGAGAACGCAATTGTACATACTTATTAGCATAAACAAATATGAGCATTTATTGTGAATTTGCAGTCCTTAGCCTTTAAGTTATATTTTGTAATATCTTGGCCGATTAGAAAAATTTCAAGAGCTGATTCTACGCATTTATTACCAATATATAATATCTATTACTAGAATGATTCTAATCCACGTGGTACGACGCTATACAAAGAGTGTGGATAAAAGTCAGAGAAAAATAACATTAACAAACTTCGAAGTTCGAGAAAGTCTACCGTCGAAGAAGGACGTGTGCGGTCCGTGCTCTACTGCTTGCCGACATGAGGTGCCCGCCCCACAGTGCTGCCCTCGAACTGGTTCGTGCTCCCCTAGCCACAGACAGCCGTGTAAAAGTCGCCACCCTTGAACCCAGGTACGCAGGTGCGTGTGTTTCCGCTCATCGCGCGCGGTACATACGAGGCCGTTGGCCTCCTAATATTGCTCTCTAAAGATCAAAGTATAGGCTAGTGATTTAAAAATAACACAAAAAGAAATAAAAAAGAAAAATAAGCAATGCAACGAAATGCTAGAAATATAATACTAATAGAAAGGGCTTTCATCATTCACCATGCCACGCCACGGAGAACCACCAACCCATCTAGAGCGCCTTTCAATCAGCCCTCACGTCCGCTGAGATCTACACCGCTGCCATTCTAAAAAAAAGAGGACGCATGTACCCCAAAGGACTTACACGCTCCAAAGGACCCTTGTAAATCAAAAAAGGACCGCACAAAACGAAAACTCCAAGGAGAATCTTCCAACCTACCCAGAAGTGAGGATAGTAGAATCAATGGATCAATAATAGAATCACAACCTGGTCCATCACATGGTAGAAAAGGAAGCACATCCAATGTCAGTTTCAATACACCCTATTCTAATGCTAAAGACCCACTTGAAGAGAACAGAGATCAACGCTGGATATTCTGCAACGATTGCAGAAAGTCGGTTTGACGTCATCAACGCAGACTTTATCAATTAAAAATCATGATGAGTTAAAGTCTAGCACAGTTGACTGATTGTTCTTCGCATTCGCGAAACTTATCTTCCCTCTCCAATGACGCCCTGATCACTTGCCCTGAATGTTCGAAGGGTTTAGAAGTGGAAAACACAGGACAAAAATACACAAGAAAGCAAAGGAATCTCAGCCATCACACTAACTCCCCACGATAACCCAATTCAAAATTTCACTAACAAAATTACGAATTTAAAAAAACTGCCGCACTTTAAGAGAATTTCGAAAGGAGCCAGATACCAGGCAGCAACAAAATTTAAACTCTTAATTGATACATGCGTGGAACAAAATGGTTTCAACTCTTGGGAGAATATCTTAACTTTTGCATACGGGGCCTTTCAAATCCCAATCAAATATAAATTGTCCTTGTGCCCCTGCCAAGAAGAACATTAATTCTCTAGAAGTTTTCAACGCAATCCTGCCCAAAACAAGAATACCGATAACCAAAAAACTATTTCCAAAAGGCGAGTGGAATCAAAAATCATCGGATGATCAACTTGTTATCATGGACAATAACGCTCTCCAAAATTGAAGGATAAATATCCTGCTCCATTCAGAACTCTAAGTTTCCCTGATCCACCCCTCCAAGAATCTAATTATTTCACCACTACTAAAAAGGAAATCTTAAAATAAGTTTTTTTTCTTTCCAAATGGCTTTGCAGGGGGCATAGACTGTCTTCGACCAAAAAATATCTAAAAGACATGCTTTCTCCATTTAATGGGTCAGCCGGTTCAGATCTCCTTTCCTCCCTCACCAATCTAATCAATTTGATGCTGGAAGGTCAAGTATGCAGTAGAATATGCCAATTCCTATATGGTGCAACCTTGTGCCCTTTCAAAAAAAAATAATAGGGAAATCTGTCCAATCGCAATAGGTTGCACATTTGGAAGACTAGCGGCAAAAATCGCTTGTCGCCACGTTGGAACTTCTATTGCAAACTACCTTCAGCCATTACAAGGCAGTGTAAACTGTAAGGGAGGTTGTGAGACAGCAACAAGGACTTTTATAGAAAACAATAGAAATGCGAATTTTATACTCCTCAAAATCGACTGCCGTAACCATTTTAACGCTATTGATAGAGATTCAATGCTTTCAAAAGTCAGAGACCCCAGAACTCTACTTCTTTTTGTGGCAATGTTATTCGGCACCATCTTTACTTTTCTTCAATTGAATCTCAGGTCGAGACTCAACAAGGGGATCTCTGTGGCCCACTTATCTTCAGCCTAACAATACATGAAGTTCTATTATCTTTAAACTCACATTTAAATATCTGGTATCTCGATTATGGAAGCTTAGCTGGACCACCAGAGACAGTCTTAGAGAATTTCCTAAAAATCGTTTCAAAATTCAAAGATATCGGTTTAATGATCAATCTAGAGAAATGTGAATTATATTTTCTGAATGAAAAGATCCCATCAATTTCTTCGCAATTTAATAATTTTCCGCTGGAATTAAGATAATTAAAGATCTCGACCTGCTCGGCTCACCATTAGTCGACAGTGCTTTTACAAAATGTTTTGTCAAAAAGAGGGAGGAGCTTGACAGACTATTCCATCGCCTTGAAGATATGAACTGCCGCATAGGTTATTATCTTCTAAAAATTGCCTCGCGATACCTAAACTCACATACTCATCATATCGAGGAGATTGACAAAAACATCAAATCTAATTTGGAAAGAATTATTAACAACTACCTCGATCGTGATAGTTGGAATTTGTCTTTCTTTCGATTAAGATTAGGTGGTCTTAGAATTCATAAAGTAGCAGACATTGCTTTATAGACATTCCTCAGTTCCGCAAACTCAGTCACCAGGCTCATTAATAATGTTCAAAATTCACTCCGAGGACATCCTGGCTGCTGATTATGCCGAAGCAGAGGAATTATGGTTGAATCAAGATCATTTTTACCAACAATCAAATCCTCACAAACAAATTAGGACAACATCTAAATGTTAAAGATCAAAGAAAAATTCAAATTCAAAAACAAGAATCATAGCATCTGAAAAACCAGAATCAAACAAATGGCTTAAGTTACTCCCTTCTAAAAGCATTGGAACCCTATTGGATAACAACTCCTTCCGTATTTCCGTCGCACTTCGTATTGGCACTAATATATGTCATCCCCATCAATGCGTCTCTTGTAAAACCGTGAAAGAGAATGGGATTCATGATCTAAGCTGCTCAAAAGTTACTCCCGACACCAAGAACTGAACAATATCATCTGTCGAGCCCTAAAATCTGCAAAGTTCTCATCAGTCCTGGAACCAACCGGCCTTTATAGAGACGATGGAATAACTAACTCCTTGACAAAAGGCCAACTTCTTGTCTGGAACTCTACTTGTGCTGATACTCTTGCTCCTTCCTATTCTGACATTAGCTCTAAAGCAGCTGGTTTAGTGGCATCAAGAGCAGCGTTGAAAAAGATTGACAAATACAGAAAAGTTGTGAGGAACAACCACATTTTTATCCCTTTCGCAGTGGAAACTCTGGGTCCTTGGTGTAAGGAAGCCGTTGATTTCATTGACGCATTAGGATTGAGAATTTGGACAGTGACTGGAGAACCTAAGTCTACCATATACCTGAAGCAGAGGATTAACATCACCATCCAGAAAGGAAATGTAACTTCAGTGATGAACACATTCCCATCTCAACATTCAATGAGTGAAATTTTTTATATTTTGTAATTCGACTGTTTATTTTAATTCAAGTGCCTAAATTATTAATTTTGTTATCAAATCTTGTGTGAGTGAAATGTTCGATAATAAAGTTTTTTATAACACTCACAAAATAGGGCGTACATGAAATAAGTTTGAGAGACACTAACTTAGTATTGTATGAGGACGGGGGGGGGGGGGTCTTTTCTTCTGGTTCCTTTGTAATTTTCACAGCCCTATGTATTTGTATTTACTGTACTCTCTCTAATATAATTTTGTAATTTCAAACTTCTCTATTAAAAACTTATATATCTTTTTCAGGCTGCTCATATACATACGACTTCCATTTCAAATGTTGCCCACATCACACAAAGGATGCCTAACATCTTGTACTCTGCCAAAAATTCCTTAAGTGTTTCTATAAGTTTTTCTATAGCTCAGATGATTTTTAAATAAAGATCACCTTACCTTTGGCTTTTGATTTATAATGAATCAAGGTTATTTCCTACAACTTCACAAAGTATTCTCTTGACTACTCAAAAACTTGAACACGAGATATGTACTGCACAGGCTCTAAGTTTGTAATTCAGAATTGAAGTTTCACTTGTATAGGTGAAATCCTCAGAAGAAATCTAAATTAATACCCTGACTTATCCATTCTTCGCAAAGCCACAGAAATTCCTACAACATACAATTCTCCTTGTACGTACCGATAACATAAATCTCGTAAAACTTTAAAGTAATATATAAATGGCAAGCGTGCAACGCAAACAATACAAATGAAACTAAACAGTACAACGTACGTTGCGCGACTGATAAGAAATTGCCTGAAATGCGGAATAACAAGAAATTCGCATTAAAACTAATCAAAAAAAGACTGAAATGAATGGTTATCTACTTAATGATGGCATACCCGCCGACTAAGAATCAATCAATAACGTAAGCGTCTACCTGTACATTTCGATGCCTCATATGGGATATTAATCATACCTTTACTATCTCAAAATTTATCATAACAGGTAAATGAAAGTTTATTTCTAATAATAATTTCGTCAGACTTTACGTTGAAACATGAATTTCACCGTTTGTTCTCATTAATCGGATAACAAATCGAACTGAATTGCATATGACAGTTTTTGTGTGATTATTATAAGGAAACCACATACAAATCATTGTTTGTACCTCTAATAACCAATTAAATTCTGCCAGTCAAATGATTCGCATTATTGTATTTTGTTCAAATTATGCCGATTTTAATGTATTAATCAATTAATTCAATTTAACTTGAGCTTTCGCAAACAGTAAAAAACGGAGCTGAAATCACATTAAAAGTATTAAGAAATAAAAACGCGTTGCCTTCCAAAGCTGGTCTAACCTTACAAGCGTACCAGTCATTGTAAATTCAAAATCAACTTCTAGAAAATGCTGATAAGAAAATGCGTTTCGCTTTCTGCTGCTACAAACATTGATTAGGGTAAATAAACATTTATTATTCTTGTGCAAAATAGAACGACATTCTAGAAGCACGAGGAGTTTTCAAGATACTATCCACGGACTTAAGAGATAAAAGCCGGCTTAAACTTAATCAGCCATAAGTACAACCAACAACAGGCCTAAAAAAACTGGCGCAAGAGATTAAGCTTGTTGACGGTTCTTGCCGTACACAATTCGTCAATTGATTTTTAGATCATCATGAAGTAGGTTTTCAGTTTAGTCGAGAAATTATCTTAAGCTGGCTTAATTTGATAGACCCATACTCCTTCGAAGATGATGTTGGAAATGCTATAATTATGAATGGAAATCGTTACCATCAAATGATAACTAACTTTCTAATACCATCGTAGATCTGGAACAAATGTGATTCTAGCAAGACGGCGCTGTTTGCCATATAGCTCAATTACGTGCACTAGCATTTTCCTGGACAGCAAGAGCTTGTGATTTAACATCGTGCGACTTATTTTTGTATAGTTCTGAAATTCAAGATCTGCGCCAACGATAAAAAGATAAAATCCATAGCATTATCGATAAAATCGATCAGAACATGTGCGAAATGGTAAACGATAATTTTACATATTTAATCAAAGACTGCATTTTAATACATGAACTAAGCAAAAACACAAAAGCAGAGCTTTCAAAAATTCCAGAACAAACAGAAAATAAGTTCTGAAAATACAGTGTAAAATCGACGACTTCTAAGGCATTCAAAATATACCTCAAAAGAAATTGCCGGACAAAATTAAGACACCATACGGTACAGCAAATACCAAGGATCATAATTCACAAGAAGGAAATATAAAAGAAAAATGTAGTCTCGGCAGATGCATAAAGTTGTATTTGGGGCATCCAAAAGTGATTTGTGTTTTTTTTAATGTATGAAGATAAACTGAAACATACAAAAAAGATTGTAAGTCAAAAACGGAAAACCATGGAACACTGGCAACGATGGACGGCATGGTTTCTTTGGAGAGAAGGAGTAAGAAAGATTATAGACGCGTGTAAGGAAGCAGCACAAAGTCGCAGAAATGTATTTCGTTGCACAGAGTGTAATGATAGAAAAGACTGCTCAAAAGGGCAAATGCAGCGAGCGTCCGGCAAATGCGCCACATATTAACCAGCGTGTGTCAGACACGTGAATCACATTCGATGCACTGACAAAAGCAATAGTACTGTCTCATGAAACTTTAAATACTATCATCCATGAGAACTTGTAGGTGACTAAAGTCTGTGCATATTGCTGTCTACTCTCACCATTTAGTAGGACCGTTCAATGTGAATTTGAAGCCATTTTTATATTGTCTAGTCACAGCAGGTAAATCATGGTTCTGGCACACAAGGCCAGAAAAAACACCAGTCCATAGAATGGCAGCACATCAGAAGCTTATTTATTCCAAATCAAATGACTTGTTCTTTAGGATCAGGAGGGAATTCTGCCGATACATTTTTTGCATCCCCCTGGCACTTGTTTTAGCATAACGATAAGTGATCACATAGGTATATCATACTACCTTATATCTTGCAGCAGTTTTACGGAAATTTCTAGAGCAGTGCCAAAAGACATCGAAGAGAAATACGTCTAACGAAGTATATACGCACTTTTTTCAAATAAAAATTAGTGAGGAGCAAATAATTGTAATGATAATTATTTTTAAACTCTCCACATACCTGTAACTTACAGTGCATTTTCACTTCAAGAAACAATGCACTTAAGAAATCAATATTGGAAAGGATTACTTTAAGGTTTTAAATTACGAATTCGTATAGTTTTATAATGTAATATAAATACAACAATGTGTTATAACAACAAACGAATAAGAACAAATAATCATTGCGATATAGTTTGTAACGGAAAATAAGAACGCGGTGCGATGCCACACCATGACAATACGCGGTCACGTGTCAGTTGCCCGATAGTGCACAACAAGAAGTTCTCGTTCAATGATAAGTTTCAGTCGACTGTCCACAAGTGGTACCATACTAAACTCAAAAAGTGGCTTGCAGCGGCTTCACGAAAACTACCAGAGCTATGACAAAAGTACATCTCTAATAGTAAAATTGCATCGATATCAAAGAATAACTGAATGAAACGTGTACACCCTTCTTCATAATAAAAGTTTAGTAAGAATTAAACATTTGTAGTGCCAATCATTTTTAAACACCCCAAGTAAATAAAAAATAACAATTTAAGCAAAGCTTTCTAAGTACAAATTATGTTTTTGGAGAACAAGGCACTTAAGAAGAATGAAAAATTCACTTTGTAAACAGATAAGTTGAGTTAACATGGACACTTCAGCAAATTATACAGCGAACAAGTACAAGTGTCCAAACATAAACCGGCATAAGTTTAAAATATAGACAGGAGAGTGGAGAAAAAACAAAGATACCGAATCTAAATTCAACGTGTAGCTTTAATGTGGCAAGATTTTGTGTATTCTGAAGATCTAAACTGAAGAACCTGATCTATGGAGTAGACAATAAAATAGAATACGTATAACACGCGTATACATAGAAGGTTGCAGAATTACATTACACTACGCCATAGAGTAAGAGTAAAATGAAGATAATAAATCACAATACTACTGGTACAAAATTTTACAAAAGAACAAAAAACCAGTACATAAATTCCTGTTTTGTAATTAAAATAAATTAAAAAATAACTACAATAAAAAAGAGAAAGCAAAAAAAGAAAATTTTAATAATCGCAAAACAAAAGTTTTACATATTTTGCAACCTCGAGTTGTGAAGTGCTTATAGTAAAAATAAAAAAATATTTAAAAACTGCAAACGGATATTTTAATTAATGTACATGTTCAAATCTAACGTACCAAGAAAAAAAATTAAATACTGAAATGTAAATCCACATAGTCAAGGAAAAAAGGAATTATTAGGCAAAATAAAAAGAAGCACTGAAGAACATGCAATAAAGAAAGTACCAAGTGTCGCATGCTGACAAACAATGAACGTATATTTTGGCCGAACAGAAGAAACATGATAAGAGATCTACTAGAGAATAACCAAAAGTAAATGACAAGAAAGGTTTACTTACCTCAGATGTACAAAAAGAAGAAGCAAAATAAATCAAAACAAGAAGCAGCATTGAAAGCTAAAGTTATCTGTATGAAAGGGGGCAAATTACTATGAATTTATACCAACTATAGGAAGAAGATGAATTATATCCAATAGAAATTAAAAAGAATAATAAACTCCACTGGCATAGGTTAAAAAGAGTATAGCGATAAAAAAATTGAAAACCTAATATAGTAAGACAAAACACAAATAATAGAAAAGCAACAAATAAGGCAATAAAAACAACTTCACCTGTAGACCTCATATATACAAAAAGAGAAAAATTAAGAACTCGTAGTTTTTTCCCGTTTTGGATTGAAAAGTGTCCCATAAGGATATTCATCGACAAAGCCAGACGAGTCTGTTGTTACTTAACACAGGTTTTGATTCCTTTTCTTACAGTCCAAGCGATTGAAAAACCACTTATGTTCCATATTTGAAAATCGCAGAGTTCATATTTGAAAAAAAATGTATCTACTTTTAACTTTTTGGCCTCTGCAGATATGAAAACTATCACTGGATAACTCCCTTTCTTTCCTTTGAGGTGTATAACGTTAGGATTAACTAGTAACTAATATACCCCATCTGCCTTAAAAACTTACTATTGAATTAACCTTTATATGATAAATTGCGCTAATAAAAAAATAGGGAAAAATTCTGTAGTTGACCTGTGCCCGATATTTGAAAGTCACTAGATTGAAATTTATATAATCTTAACATTTGAAACGTCACAGACGGAGCCTGATTAACCTACAGGCCGAGCTAAGATATTTGAGGGGGTAGAGGCACAAATTTTGAGTTGAATAGACTTTAAATAGATTGTGACAATTAAACTATGAATTTCTCATTTCCATTCAACTTCACAGAATGATACATCACCGTCCGCGCCATTTCTAGCTGCGCTCTTAAGTTCAAATTCGAAAACCTTCCAATTAGTTCTAGAATATAAGGAACAGATGGGCATTCGCGACTGTCGAATAAGAGAAGTAATACAGCGAACAACAGGGTGCAAACAAATCAGGTTGTTATAGTAACCGTTCACCTTTGACCGTTGCGCTAACATTATTATAATTTATAGTTGTTGTGCAGCCCTTGTGAATAAAGTTTAGTTTTTAATTGAATCATCGTTCAACTCACATTTCATTTATCGGAAAGGCCGAACCAGAAGTGGCAACGATGGTCGAGAGTGAACAGAAATCGGAAAACTTTCCCAAGACCATCTTGATCGGCAGGATGCTCTGATCAAGCATTTTTTTCACGTAGTGTACAGCAACCACAATAGTCATCAACATCAAGTCCAAATTGTAGTGCATGGAAATGTACAGCTGCAAAAGGTTTAGAGTTCAAAGAGGTATAAAAATATTCTCAAAGAGACAAACCCAATTATATTTCTCAAAGACCCGGCATTGTGGTGTAAGAATGATGAACTTCGTCAGTTGGTTGCCTACAATGGCATTCAACCAAACGAGGACTAAAAAGTCTGAAAGTTCGTATGCCACTTAAAAAAAGATTTTGTACCAAACAGTTAATGAATGGAGAATGCGCCAAGCAAAATTGGTTGGTTTATTGGTTTATTCAAAAACAAACAGCCGTGCAAACAATACAGAAAAACCATGTTCCTATTTACTAAGGGACGCTTGGAAAATATCCATATAATAAATGATCATGACAATAACCTGAACACAGAAAGTGTACTTCAAAATTTATTAGTAGAAGTCGAGTTTCTTCACAAAGAGTAGACTGTAAAACAAGACGAAGCTTAGTATTGGCGAAATGTTCTTTTAACATTTGATAAACTTTTGAAGCTTTTAGCTTCCCTTGGCCAATTTATGAAATTATGAAATATTAGACTCCCCAAGAAGTGGCTGCGTAGAAATGATTTCAAAATTAGAACCTTTTATGGCCAAACAGGTAGCAAGATTTTGGAAATAAAGAAGATATTTCTTCATATTTAACAAGTGCAACTGTCAATGAATTCACTATACAGTTGTCGGATCAAGTTAAGGTTGAGATTGTCCAAAAAATTGTGCACAAACACAAGCACAATCGTACCAAAAGGTTTTTCATACTCCGTCACACCTTACATATGATAGTGATAGGCAAATGTGATATTTGAAAACTGAAAGAGTCTTGAAACGGCATGAATGGTACACAGACACAATGAACGTCTACTCTATACAGTACTTTAGAAGTTTTTATAAATGCTTTTCGAAACAAAGATGTATTTTTAACTTTAGAAAATAAAACAAAATTTATGTTTGAAACTGATGTCTACAAAACAAACATTACAAGAGAGACGAAGCCAAAGTTCCTTTTGGTGAGGGTTATCTAGAGAATGGACTTTCGTGTCAGAAACATATTATGCTTCAATTGATTTGCTGAAGCTCAACTTAGTATGAACAAGAAAACATAAATGAAAAATAACAATACCACAGAGGCAAATCAGCTATTAGAAAAGTGTTATTCTTATTTAGATAAAACTTTCCCTAAGGGATGTGTGCGTTTAGTGGCAATTTTAAAAATTGATAAATGTATTAACAAAGAAAAGCAGAATACCAAACCAAAAACACAGTTAGAGCCACAAAGACTCGTAACATTATTGAAGTCATGGGACGTAGGGTCTATTTTTCCAATACTACCATCGTTCTAAAAAATTTTCTAACAGTAAGTACGGCACTTTGTGACTGAATCCTTTCCAGCTCTTAAGCGAGTAAAACACTTTTTAAAAAATGAGACGCACTTTTACTTATTGAGAGCGAGTTTCCACAAAGTTTTTCTTTTGATGGCATAGTCCAAAACAGAACAATTTTTTTTATAAAAACTTTTACATGAAATGAACATTTATCTTTCTTTTCCTCATTGATGTGTGAATGAATATAAGCATTGCATTAAAATGTATGTACGCAATAAAAATTTAAAAAAATCAAATAAATCTTCTGTCTAAAATTAACTTCTTTGTATTTTTTGACGTCCCACACATACAAAAATTTAAGGAAAAGCGAGTGAAAAACTGTCGGCCTAGGGTGCCAAAAATCTTAATACGGCCCTGGTTACAAATGTAACAACTCCAATAATTTAAAAGAAACGTTCAAAAAAGTTTCAATTTAACCGAGATCGCTCAGAAGAATGACAACTGGATGTCTTGGTGAGAGTTGTTTTACGACGATTGCCTTCATAAAAGAACAAAAGGGAAATTAGAAGCCTGCGTGACTTTCTAGCTCTTCTCTATTTTTTTCTTCATCGACCGAACGGATTACAGTCGCGACATTCATACATAAAAAATAAAAAAGGGACAAAAGATCAAAAGTTCGCGATTTACCTTCTAATACCGCGATCTCACTTGTTCGAGTTGGTCTGAAGTTCACTTCAAAACTCGATTTGTACTAAAATAAATTTTAAGGAAGCGCCGTCCTTGAATATTAATTTTTCTCATCCTAACTAATGACTCTCATTTAATTTCTGTTACCAAGTCTAAAGATTTCGAATCCATCTTCACTTTAGCAAGCGAAGTTTCCGCTTAATCACCTCAGCGGGCACCCCAATTTCACAATCAATCGACGAGAAACGGCTGCCGATCCGCGAAGTGCATCCTCGGCAGTTTTCCAGCGCGGCTGCCTTTGTACTCGGATTTTCCGCAAAATCGCGTTATGTAAGCGAGGCGAATTCGATTGAATGCGGCCAAATTGGCAGTACTTACCGGTTGGCCTTCAGCGGCCTGCCGAGAAGCATCCTTTTTGTTCCACCTATCGCGCATTATCACTTACAGTCCGGCTCGAAGCACCACAGTCACCAGAGCGCATATTCTGCCGCGGCGCGTTTATCGCCGACAACAACGGGCCCAATCTAATCTCGCGCCTGCTATCAGGCGCGATCGCGCCGATTTGGTGCCCCTTCTGCCGTGGCCCGTCGAAGCGCGCCTGCCGGAGCGTCGGTAATTCAATTTCCGATCGCCACGCCGCGATTAGCGCGTGATCACAACAAACGGCGGTGGAGCGAGCGATGCGAACTCAAGCGCGGCCGAACGTCGTGTAGTCGCTTGCCAGTCTATTGAGCGTAGCGGCAGCTAGCCGTGTTTACGATAATGATAACGGCAGGTGATATCACGCGGCTGCGGGCTGCCGCGCCGCACGATCCGGCGAGAGGTGGGGATGGGGCCGGCTAGCCCCGAGAGGCTGGTTTTTGCGATGAGCAGACCCGAGCCATTTGTTACCCATAAGATGTCTAATTGGGCATGAAATTGATGGCCAGTTAGAAACGACTGGCAGGTCGGAAAAGCAAACGACCGTTTTGCCTGCAGCTTTGCATTGAGGCATTTCCAGAGAGTTATTGGATTTAAATTACAGGGAAGATAAAGGTCGATTGTTTTTATTTCACATGCTTAATTAAAATGATAACCATTACATAACGGAAATACAAGGCTAAACAGAGAACTTGAGTTACTATGAAGATTACATCTAGGGGAGATGGGACGATCTTCCACTTTTCTTCTATCACTCAAAAAATCTTTTGGGGCTTCAGTTAGGTACATTATTAAGCTTTAGCTCAGCACTACGTAACACATCACTCAATAGTTCGAAGGATGATTAATAAAACAACAACTGTTGGGCAAAATTTGACATTATTCAATAAGATAGTCTCCTTCAAGATTTATACATTCATCCCAACGCTTCTCTAATATTTCGATGCCTTTTTTGTAAAACGATTTATCTTTGGCCTTAAAATAGGCTTCAGTTTCAGCAATCACTTCTTCATTGGAGACAAATCTCTTTCTCTGGAGTATTCTTTTAAGATTTACAAATAGGTAGTAGTTGCTGGGAGCCAGATTCAGAAAATACGGTGGATGAGGAAGCAATTCAAAGTGCGATTCGTGCAATTTTGCCATTGTCGCAATCGACTTGTGACACGGTGCGTTGTCTTAGTGAAAGAGCACTTTTTTCTTCTTTATTTGGGGTTATTTTTTCACAATTTCTCCCTTTAAACGCACCAATAACGCCATATCATATTCGCTATTGATAGTTTTTTCTTTCTCAAGGTAATCGATGAATAAAATACCGTGCGCATGCCAAAATATTGGGTGGCTTTCGCCCTTTGCTGTCTATTCAGCTGACTGCGGATTTGACTCTGAAGTATAGTGACGGATCCGTGCTTCATCCATTGTCATATACCGCATAAAAATCCTTTTTATTGCCCTGAAACACCTCTAAACAGCAATTTGAATCGTCAACGGATTGTTGTTTTTGATCGACTGTGAGCAAACGCGGTACCCACTTCGAACAGAGCTTTCTCATGGACAAGATTAGCTCTACCCTGGGAGCAGCATATATTCCAGTGTACCAGATTAGGCTACCAGGTGCAATTGCCTGTCTAAAAGTCTCGCTCCTATTTCGATCCTGCATGATCACCTCGAACAGAGTCGTCATATATTTTTGAGGTCATGTGGTTCGTCCTCATTTCAAGCAGAGGCCCCCCCAGGCTGTCAATTATCCTTGTATGACCTGTACCCGTGTGTGTCTTGTGCAGTGAATGATACAGCCTGTAGTGACCCAATCTTGTCTCCCCCTAAATCACTATGTGCAGAGATGGGAGGTCCAGAGGTCTCATTGCTGCAGTGGGCGTGGTTCTCATCGCTCAATGCCCAAACAGGCCAGTCTTTGTACCTTGCCTAGTTTTAGTTTGGTGGTTTCTTGTGTTACTTTGGGCCACCAGACCAAAGCTGAGTATGTAAGAGAGGGTCTAACCACTCTGGTGTACAACCAGTGCACAATTCCTGGTTTTAGTCCCCACGACTTGTTGTACATCCGTCTGACAACTGCTAAAGTTGTCAACGATTTGTCGACCACTTTTTCAATATGACGGTTCCAAGTAAGTTTATAATCAAAAACGACTCCTAGATACTTTACTTCTCCCGATATGGTGATTTCTTTTTCGTCAAGGAAAAGAGGTGTAAGCCCCTCTAATTTTTTCCTTCGCGTGAAGGGTATAATTTTGGTTTTTACAGGACTGACCTTAAGGCCTTTCTGTTTAGTTCATTTAGTTACCACGTTCAGGGCCCTCTGAATCCGTTCCCTGATCGTGTCTACAAATTTCCCTTCCACCAAGACAACTAGGTCATCGGCGTAGCCTACAGGAGAAAATCCTTCGTCTTTTAAGTTATTTAAAGTCCATCCATTACCAGGTTCCATAACAGAGGGGAGAGAACTCCTCCCTGAGGACCCCCCCCCGCTACCTGAACCATAATAGTTTCGTCATACATTGACGAATAAACCATCATTCCTTTGAGCATGCAGTCTATCCACCTGCAGCAGGTCTCCTCCAGCCCACGCCCTCTCAGGGCCGAGGTTATGGAGTTGAAAGATGTATTGTCGAAGGCACATAGAAGGATCTCTTTGTTGTCCAGCGTTTTCTCTACTCTCCAAGTGAGGTAGTGAAGTGCTGTTTCAGTTGAGAGGCCAGCTTGATAGGCAAATTGGTTCTTATGTAGTGGATGGTGTACCAGTATACCTCCCCTAATGTGTTTATCAAGCAGTTTTTTCAACGTCTTAAGCAAAATAAACATAAGACCAATTGGTCTGTAACTCTTTGCCTGCAAATAATGGGCCCGACCAGGCTTTAGTATAAATACCACTCTGGTAAGTCTCCATAATTTTGGCAAGTAGTTTAGGACCAAACTGGTTCTGAGTACCATGCAGATCTTTACAACCCCTTTGAGTTCATTGAAAGTTACCACTCTTATTACAGTCTCCCAGTCTTCTCTTGATGCTGTGTTGCTAAAATCAAGGAATACCTGGTTTCTCCAGTCTGAGAGCAACTGTTGTATAATTACAGATCCAGGAAAATGTTTCCGAGAAAGTTCGGTCAGTGTTTCTTTTCCTTTTTTAGTACACTCTCCGGATTTAGATTCCAGAATACCAATCAAATTGCAGTGAGAGTCTTTTGAGAGTACTTTACGGAGTCTGGCACATGCTGGAGTATTTTCAATCTTTCGCAGTACCTTCTCCATGATTCTCTCTTAGCATCTCGCAATGCTTTATTATATTCAGTTAGGGATGCCTTATAGCCACCTGATGTTTTGATCCTGTTAAATAGTTTTCTTACTTGCCTTCTCATGGTTGCAAGGACTTCATTCCACCAGGGGACGTTCCCGCTGGAAATCTTTACAGGCAGGGGACAGTTTTCATTGTACACTGAAATGACTTAGTTAACTGGTCAACAGCCATTTCAAGCTCAAGGTTATTGTGAACTTTCCTTATCATACTCGCCAAGTTTTGATCTAGGTCTACCTTATAGGCTTCCCAGTCCGTTTTACGAGAATTACGATAGTTTTCTATCACTCGCTGAATCCCAGCGATTTCGAACTTAATGTATCTGTGGTCTGAACAACTCTCTTCATCAAATACTTGCCAATTTCTAACAAAATTACTTACAAAAGAAGTACCAAATGTTATGTCAATTACTTCCCTTCTTCGTCTGATAACGAAGATTGGTTTGTTGCCCTTATTCAATATGTCTAAATTATTTGCCACAATGAATTGTAAAATTAACTCACCTCTGATGTTGGTGTCGGTGCTACCCCATGAGAGGTGGTGTGCATTGGCGTCGCAGGCAATGAGCATCTGCAGACCAATACTTCTACAGTGTCTCACAAGCTCATCCACTGCCCTAGGCGGTGGAGGATCCGGAGGTACACCGATCCTAGTATGATCTTCTTCGGTCCTCCTCCACTTGTTGTTAGCATCACTGCTGCCATATCCTGAGAACAGAATTGTAATGGTAAATATGTGAATATTGCTTTCGCGGGAAAATTTAATTACTTCAATCTGCACCTGGTACCAGCACTATTGAGTACTCTGACGTGGAGCAACTATGAGCTGCAAAATGCTTCATAACATCAATAAAAAAATTGTTTATCCAACAGGATTTCCGCGGAGCATGCTGTTCCCAGAGGAGCACCATTTACCACATGTGCCTTGAAGCAACAGGCTGTAATCAGGATACCCCGTTCAGCCAAAGTCACTTGACCAACTTGTCTATCCTCTGTCTTAGCATTAACGTTTGGAGGTTCGTGTACAGTAGTTAGACCGGTTTCATCCAGATTAAACACTTGGCATGCTTGGACTTTTTTCTTTTTGTAGAGAGTGTCTAACTTATTAACGAATTCATCTACCGTCATTCTGTTGGACGCAGTTGCCCTGCCCAGACTGGTGGACCAATGTTTCGTAAATTTTTTAACCAATCCTTTCCTGTTGCCTGTTTCTTATTCCATGAATCAGGATACTTTAAATGATTTCGCTTTGCCAATTCATAAGTTAATTTTCGGGTTTGGATTTTAGATAAACCAAAGTATATCTTTGCTTCTCGAAATCATAGCTGAAAACCTTATTCACAGCGTAGTTAAATTTAAAAAATCGGTTACTGACTTTATACGAGGGTAAGGTGAAAAGTTCTCGACCTGACACAGAGATGGTGCTGCAATCGGCAAACAATTATGCTTCCTGCTTGGGTGCATGTGTCATTAGTTCGTATGACTAGTTTCAACTTGTTCGCTCAGGTAGTTTACACGAATTTTTTCAGTAGACATGTTGCATGTTTTTTGTTAAAATGGATAAACTTGTATATCGTGCGGTTATAAAATTCTTCGTTTTGGATGGATTAACCCCTAAGGAAATTCATCCGAAGTTGACAAAAGTTTACGGGGACTCTGCTCCTTACATGTCAACTGTTAAAAAGTGGGCAGCTGAATTTGAACGTGGTCGCACATCCCTCGAAGATGACCCACGTGAAGGACGGCCAAAAACCGCAACCACACCGTAAACCATCGAAAAAGTGCATGATATCGTGTTGGACGATAGGCGAGTGAAGGTGAGTGAGATAGCTGAGGCTGTAGGGATATCGGAAGAAAGGGTGCGAAACATCTTGCACGAAGAATTAGGGATGCGAAAGCTCTGCGCAAGATGGGTGCCGCATTTGCTGAATGCCGATAAAAAGCAAATGCGCAAACGATTTTCGCAGCAATCTTTGGACCGATTCAACAGGGATCCGACCGATTTTGTGCGGCGATTTGTTACCATGGATGAGACATGGGTCCACCACTACACGCCAGAAACGAAACAGCAGTCTAAGCAGTGGGTGGAAGCCGGTGGTTCAGCGCCAAAGAAAGCGAAGTCGAACACAAATGCCGAAAAGGTGGCCAGCGTGTTTTGGGGCGCGAAAGGGATCCTGTTAATTGATTATCTTGCAAAGGGCAGAACAATTACAGGCGAATATTACTCCAACCTTCTTGACCAGCTGGATGCCAAAATTCGCGAGAAGAGGCCTGGCTTGAAGAAGAAAAAAATCATCTTTCACCAGGACAACGCACCTGCGTTGGCGATGGGAAAACTACGGAATTTGGGGTATGATTTGCACGGCCATCCCCCCCTATTCTCCTAATTTGGCACCCTCAGACTTCCATCTGTCCCCAAACTTAAAAAAATTTGTTTCTGGGAAGCGTTTCGCATCCAATGAAGAAGTTGATGAATATTTTCACAATCTTCCAGATTCTCACTTCCGAGAAGGAATACTGATGTTGGAGAGGCGGTGGATCAAATGTGTTGAAGTCAAGGGAGATTGTGTAGAAAAATAAAATCATTTTTTAACTGAAATCGCAGTCTTTCATTGCCAGGCCGAGAACTTTTCATCTTACCCTCGTAAATAAAAAAAGTTCTCACAAGTAAAATATTTAGATTTAGGGTACAAAAACATAAAAATATATCTTATTTGAAATTGAAGCGGCATTTGAGATATATGTGTTGGACCATTGTACTCTTTGGTGCAACCTCCCCGCATTTTAAACGCTTTTTATACGACCAGTCATCATCGAATTAACCTCTCTTCCGTCTTTTACCACTATGAGAACTTAACACGGTTTCATAAGTTCACGGTTTGATTAAGATTTTTGACAATTTTTCACCCACCTTCTCTTACATTATTGCATGTTTGGTACGTTTTCAAAAATTACAGAAGTTAATTTTTTAAACAAAACATTTATTTGATTGTTTAAATTTCTGTAACATATACCTCAACACATTGTTTACATACATTCACATGAGAAAAATAAAACCAATTTCCATTTCATTTATAAGATTTTATTTAAACGTGTCTTTTCCTGGCTCTAGTATTAGCAAATCTCTGGACTATGTCACTAAAAAGTCTCTGTAGAAACCCACTTTCAGTAAATAAATGTGCAAAGCCTCTCATTTTTTTCTTCTTTTAAAGTTGATCTCAAAAAGTTTTCACTCTCTATCGTTCTCTTCATGCAATTAGTAATTATTATACTTACAAAAATTCTTAGAACTATGACAGTATTGGGAAAAGTAGACTTTACGGTCCCCTTAGGAACCTTCAAGTCCTGCAAAATGTAATACGCCAAGAAATCGGACGTATTCCTCAACAAATGTTGAGAAGAGAAATAAAAAACTTCAGAATATCGACTTCAACAGTTAACACAGCTTGGTCTTCTTTAAAGCACATTGAGATGAAACTCCTAGTTCTGTAGTTTTACCTTATAAAAATACATTTTGTATACCTCCCATTCATGCTGAAAATAGGGAGGTAATTTTGCCCCCTGTTGTGTAATTGTTCCGAAAGATTGTAAGTTTGGTTATCTCTACTAATGGTAACAATAATAATTTTGTTAAACTTTGTTATTGTAATGTCTTGGTTTAATCTGCTAACCCACGCGGTTGCAACTACCATTAAACCTCCAAATTCCTTAAGCGCGCGCCAAGAAATGCAAGGTCAGGTTTTATCACCTTATGCTTATTCACGGTGCAAGAAACTACAGTGTGTCATACGCAATTAATTGTTATTCAAAGATGTAATACTCGTAGACTTAAAGCCAGCTTGTTTTCTTGTAAATAACTTACATAACATGTAATTATGTATAATCGGTCTGTAATATCCTAGGTTTTGTTATATTATATTTTATAAACTGCAAATATACTTTGTTGTGTATCTCATTAAAATTCTCTTCATTTTCGATTTTGTATAAGTGGCCAATTTTTTGAACTTTCTCTTTTTATGTCGAAATTAATTTGGTTTGCTTCTGGGAAATTTGGCTTTTTATAAAGTCATCTTCTGTTTAGTTTTGCTGCTTACGTTTAACCATATCTATATGCTCTTTAATAGCGAATTCGCGCAAGCAGCACTCGGTGATACAGTCGGTTAAGTAAGAGCATGTTTGGCATAATTAGCAGTTGGTAAGAGATATAGCTCTTTTGTGAGTCGATAAAGACAACTTTTGTCCTTCACGCTTTGTCACAAAAGATTCAGTTTGTAGTTAAGACAAACAACAGATCGTTAACTTGTTTTTGCAAAATCTGGGCTTAACATTGCATCAAGAAGCAACAAAATTGAAACAGAAAGATATAGATATATTGTACATAGCTATTCGAATCCATCGCCGTGCACATGATATCAAATGTTCAGTGAAGAAACCTTTGTTAGGTAAATATCATGTGACTCTTTTGGATAAAGGACAATATCGGCCGAGATTGAAGCAATGTAATTTTTACGGACGAAGCTTTTGTTTGGAGATATGTTATTGTCCCATGAGCTTGATCAACCTCAACGAACCGTTAAACACCCCCTAAATGTGCATCTTTAGGGCTGCTTCTCAAAACTGGGTTTCGGAACGTTGTATCTATTTACGTACAACTTAAATGCTCCGGAAATGCTCAAGATATATTTGTTACCGACTACCAAACGTTGGTTCGTCAAGAAAAACGAGAACAACGACCCAAACAGCGCAGCAAGTTTTGCATCGAGTGGAAAAAGCAGTCTGGCATCGTCACAGTCGCCCGATGGAACTCCGATTGAGAATGTATGGACACAAGCTTTGTGGAAGAAAAATGTTCACTTTGAAGCGCCATCAACTTGGTCGAAAGTATGCCTTGAAGATATCAGACAATTATCGACACCTGTAGTGACTGGACATATTATTAATACAATAGCATTTTATTATGATTAAGTTCACATTAACCCAAATGCGCTCTTATGTAACTGACTGTAAATGAACGTGACCAATTTGGCTGAAAGGCCAGGTCTGTAATATCAGTAATACTGGTAAACACTTCCATAAATTTCATTTGTTACAAACAGAATAATGCAAAATACCAGATAAATCCAAATAGTTACTTGTTATAGCTGATGCCAAGTTACTTTCCCGCACCAATAATTTTGCAACCTCAACCCCTACAATGGTACAACTACTAGTATATACACATTCGCTGAAAAACACATCGTGGCCTTAACAAAATTACTGTTACATAATGCTCGGTCGGATTAGAATTAATCAGAAGTTGAAGAAGAATGAGCTCCCTTTATACCAATAACCCCCACCCTAATGCAGAAACTACATTTGTTACAAGCGTAGAAATAACTACGGCATTCAAACTCAACAATTTCCAAAAAATAAAAACAAATAAAAGTAAAGAGAAAAAACAATCAAACGGCCCTGTAACGTAACAGTCAGGTTAAAACTAAAAAACCTTCTCTACCTATCTCTACAAATGATAAATTTCAACTTCTTACAAACCCAACAGAATCCATAATAAATGCAGTATAAAACGAGAAGAGCGAAAAAGTTCCTAGACCACCACTGTGTAGTTAGTATAGTTCTATTACAAAATCTTCCTGATACTCTCAAAAAAGAAGAACTAATATCAAGCTTTTGCAAAGCGGTACTGCAAAATTTCTAATCATGACAGTCTATAGATACAAACTAATCAATGTAGTCCTAGATGAACATAGTTATCTGACACATACTTGTGTTGTCTGAGGACAAATCCTTTAAAGTACTAATCGGAAACACCTTACTACCGACAGAGCAAATCTAACTGAAGCACCAGCGTTTTATAAATATCAAACATCAAAGGATAACATCGAGATAAAGAAAACTTATCTAAAATTATTCTTTGTTGATTTCAAATGACAGAACTACAATGAAGAAGTTTATAACATCGTTACTCTTTTTAATGTTATTGTCAAACTTAAACCGTTTTACAAAAAGAGAGAAAATTTTTAATGCCCAGAACTACTGCACACGCTCCTATTGCTCTATGAAAAGTGGCGAAAGTTATGACTATAAAACATGTCCCAAGAAGAAATAAAATGGTAGCAAAGCTAAATGTGTCCTTTACCAAGGAGAACATTTAACAACCTACAGTGCGGTTTATAAACAGATCAGGAACAGATTTCCCCTTTTAGAGAAAAACGGGTGACAACAAATCAGTCTCAACAAACAACACCAACTTCAGTTGACGCACCTCAAGTTAGAAACCAATTATAAATCAGATCCAGTACAACACGTATTCAAGTTCCTTACTTTAACACAAGCCAGCCTATGTATCCCCATCAAGAATCACAAAATTTTCTGTAGTATCCAAGTAATATGGTGACTTTCACGCAAAAAACTGTACATTCACAAATAATTATGGTCAACAAGTTCATGGAAGAAACAAAAGACCTAAAAGGACTAGTAAAATAGCTCTTAAACTTTAACTAGAAATGATGGTGCAACTACTCAAAATAGTCCACTGTAATACCAATGGTCTAGTAAACCGTCAACAAGAAGTGGAAATTTTTATATTTCCGAAAAGCATCTCACTGAACATTTACTCAAAAATATGCAGCTATGGTACACACAACATCAATTATCTGACTGGTATAGCTGAAAGGGGCGATAATCATAATAAACACTATATAAAATACCACGAAATTCCAAAGTACTGCTCAGAATTCATTCAAGCTACCAGTATGGTATTTAGAAGACTAAGTAAAAGCTTTAACTATAACAAAGATAGTCTTAAAAAATAAATTTAATCATTCGGTTAATTATCCTGAGAGGAAAAATGCTGCTATATATTATGCATCTAGTCCTAGATCATTTGTCTGCATATCGGCCTATCCACTGGGCAACCGATACGACAAAAATGACCGACTTACTATTTTTTTCATCAAAATATTCTTATGGAGGTTACAAGAGCTACACTACCATCTAAAAAAATGTTAATCTGTGATCGCTCAATAAAAGTAAAACAAAAGATTGTCAAAAAGCGGCACCTTTGGGATATGATACAATAGTAGATTACAAGCTGATAAACGTAGACTTAACGCAGCAATAAGGGGAATAAAATAAATAATCAATGAATCCAAAAATATGTTGTTCAATAAATACTTTAACAGACTGACCGCTACAATTCACTCTGGAAAGTTACCAGCTACCTCAATAAATTTAAACTACAAATACCTCCGATTCCAAATGAGGATGGATCATGGGCGCATATTGAAGGGAATAAAACAAAATCATTTGCTACCAATCTTTAGAATATTTTTCAACCATTACCACCAAAGATGAACTGCAGGAAAATTCTAAAGTTACAAACTTCTTAATGTCTCCTTAGTAGCTCTATTTGCCTATTAAATAATTCTTATTCTGGTGCAGTCATGAAAATGAAAGAAAAAAATGAACTGCTTAAAATTACCAAAATATGATATTATAACTGGAAGGATAATCAATAAACTAAGTTGACGTCGACGTAATTGGCGTTCAAGATACCTCTAAACTTTCTTCTCTGGGAAGCCCCGGCGTTGGAAGGTTGGTGTGCTATTTCAAATGTTTTTAAAGTGGCGGAAGCTTAGGTGACCCAGATTTCAGGGAGTCCTAAACATGCCAAGGATGGCATCTGCCCGTGACCACCTCAATAAAGTTCGTGGTATACTAGATGGTCGCCACTATGTTGTTAATGCTTCCAGAAAGTTCTGCGAAGAGCGCCGTAGAACTGGCTGCGGTCGAAGGTCAGTAAGAGCGCCGCGGTATAACTTCACCCGTGTGCAGGAGATCCTCGAAAGCTGGATGGATAAAAACTCTGGCAACTGGCACAAGTCGCAAGCTCGCTCCGGGGCGTTTTAGTAATTCTCACCGCGCTTCACAGATTTCGGGCCAGTGTAACAGCAACGCTGCGCGTACCCAAAATGCTGGAAACTTAACATTTTTTTCTTGTGTGACTGTAACAACCACATCGAAAACGAAAAATTGTCTTCCTCTTGTGATTACGCTCAAGTTTCATAAACATGACCGACATTAGGGAACGCAGGCGGCTTTTTCTCATCCTCCATACCATGAGGATTGGGACGTAGTTTTCCTGGAGCTTATGTTTCAACTTCTCCTCGGTACTGCTTCGCAAAGGCACCAATTTACTTTCCCTGTTCAATGGAAAATTGCTCAAGTAGTCTTCATTCACAAACCTGGCAAACCTCATAAACGACGCTGTGTATATGTTACAGAACTATCAGCTTATGTTTACTATTCTCCAAACTTTTTGAAAGATTTCTTCCGAAAAGGCTTATTCCTGTTCATGAATACTGTTTTGTAATATTCATCGACGTAAACCAAATCTTCGACAAAGTATGGCATAAAGGTATATTATTTAAATGAAAGAAGGTTATCCCGCATCTATACTAGTTGATTATCAAATCCTATCTAAATGAAAGATTCCTTTATGTGAAGTTCGATGAAACAATTTTTAATGTGTTAAAGGGGAAGTTCTGTACTTATTCTACATAACTGACATATCGTCAAATCCCAATACAACCATGGCAACTTATGCTAATAAGACGGCAATTTTTTCAACACACCAAGAAATCTACAAAAAAGTCTAAATAAAATCTGCGATTGGTTCACAAAACGGCAATTCAAAATTAACCAAACGAAATCCTATCATATCACTTTTACTAAGCGCAGAGGCACTTCAGTCAGTATTATACTATACTAATTCAAGTTGACTGCGTAAGGTTCTTGGGCCTACATCCTGATAAAGGCTTAACTTGGGAAATCCATATCTGGGCTAAAAGAAAATAACAACATCAAACTGAAGAACTACAGTGGTTCGTCTATAAAGCAGTGCTAAAACTATTATAAAGCTATGGTATTCAGCTGTGGATATTTTATCACACTCAAAGATAGAAATCTCGAAACGGCTCCAATCCAAAACCCTTCGGATAATAATCCAAGCACCCTATTTTGTCCAGAACAAAGAAATTTGTGACGATCTGAAAGTGATATTAGTGAAAAATACTTTAGAAGATTAGAAGCACACCCAAAACCGCTTGCTTTAAACTTACTAGACAATAGTGAAGAGAATATAGACGCTTCCAACAAGTTAATTCATAAATTCATTTTATTTATCAGGGGGTAGGAGATGCACCAACATCTAGTCACCCAAATGCCAACCTCACCTACACGTAGTGCCTCTGCTGGATAACTAACGAGGTTCTGGGGACCCAGTGTCCGGAAGTACAACCGGACCCTTGTTGTCTCGACGCAACGGGACCCTCCACGTCAGGTTGATCACCTACTGGAGGTATGCTGATTCAAAGGAGTTTTTATTGCCTTGGAACTGGACGGATTGAAAGAAAACGACTAGAGCAAAAAAGGAAATTGAAATTTGGAACATGAAACACTAAAACGATTAACAGAAAGGAAGTGGAATTAGTACAGAAAATGAAAAATACAAAATGCACATACAAACAAAATGAAAGGACAACGAATAATAAACTTGGAAAATGGCTGTATTTTAAGCACTCAGGGGTTACAATGGGTAGAGCAAAGGAAGAAGTAGCGATAATAGTAACTGCAGAAATTGAGAGATGAATAACAAATTTGGAAGCGATCAGGCCAAGAATAATAGTAATAGACATTCAGTTGTATATAACACTTATATAAATATATGCTCCCACAGAAAATGCCGCTGTAAACGAAAAGAAGGCTTTTTATAAAGAACTGCAGAGTAGAGAAGGAGGTAAACATACATAATGGGGGATTGGAAGGGTCAAATAGGGAACAACAAAAATAGAGGCATGCGAACGCTCTGAAAATATTATGGAAAACCACTAATAAATAGGTAATTGTAATATGGAGTCAGTGGGAATTCAAAACATAGTCTACGCAGATGATTGTGGTCTTAGCAGAAATTAACGAACAACTACAGGCAGCAGTGAAAGTGTGGAAAGAGGAAATAGAAGCATTTGGTCTAAAAAGCAACATCGGCAAAACAAAAACAATGCACATATCGGAGCAAGAATACCAACCAGCACAAATAATTAAAATAGACAACACAGACATAGAAGAAATACAAAGATATGAGTGTCTAGGAACAATAATTTCAAATGATGGAAGAATAAACAGCGAAATATTAAATAAGGTAAATAAAACAAGTCAATTATACGACGCTATAAACAGAAATATAATAGAAAAAAGAAAAATAAGGACAGAAACAAAGCTACACATATATAAAGCAGTATATGCTCCAATTTTGACCCATGGAACAGAAAGTTGGACTATGCTAGACAAGCACAAATCCAAGATAACTATAAGGGAAATGAAGTACCTAAGGAAAGTAGCTGGGAAACCGAGAAGATATAAAATAATTAATACAACGTTTAGAGAACAACTGCAACAAATACCGAAAATGACCACAATAGAAAATAAACAGTTAAAATGGTATGGACATACAAAAAGAATTGCAGAACACCGAATACCAAGACGAATTCTAGAAGCAAAAAAGGGAGGCAGACGACCAAGCGATAGGCCAAGGAGAATGTGGGCAGATAACATCCAGGAAATGACAGAAATAAAAGGAAAAACGATGGGGAAAGCAAACAGATTGACAGGAGACACAAAGCAACTGTAAAAAATGTATAGAGGCACCCGACGTCGTTTAGGCAAAAAGAAAAGAAAGATAAAGAAGAAGTTTTATTGATCAATATTTATGTAATAATCTAATTTAGTTATTGATTTTGTGGAAGATTTCAAATAAACATTGAAGAAAAACTTATTTCCCTTTTGTTTTTCATATATATAAATATCTTATGATTTTAGTTGTCTTACTTTTTCAAGTCTAAATTAAAACTATCTATAGAAAATACTATAATGAGCTGCTTGTCCTTAAAAAATCGTTTTAGAGTTTAAAAACATTTGAGTTATGAAAGCATGCTCTAAAAATATATCAAACCTCCACTTTACATCATCCCGCTTTAAATATTGTGTTTTTCTTTTTATAATGCAAGGTGGTTTAATTTTAGTTTTTCTCTAGTGTTTTATGTACATGATTATCATAATTTTCTTATGTTATAAAAGTATTTTTGAACAACAATAATTAAGTTTTTCTACAAATCGGTAGATTCCCAGTCATTTTTTGTTTTTATCTTTTTGGGTATAATAAACAAAAATAATTAAGGTTATTGGAGGTCTCAGAACTATCTCAGAACTAACTCAATTAGATGAAAGCATACTGCAGCTTTTAACCTTGCAAATCAGCAAAGGCTGAAGGATTTTTTAATTTCCCGTAAATATAAATAAATGAGGATATCCCTTATACTGCTTTTTTAGACATACAACTAAGCACTCTTTTAATTTTTTTTGTGAGATTAAAGAAATAAATGCAAAGCTATTGTGATAATAATCAAATTTATTTCAATGCTTGTGTTAGTCACAAAGCGCTGACTAATCTTCGTGGTACTTTGATTATGACTCCTCTATGCTGAAGAATATTATTCTAATCTTTTCCTTGCGTATCAAAATATTTCTTGAAATTATAGCTAATCTCTCTGTATTTAAGACATAAATGTAATATCCAAATTCTTAAAATTGAAAGTAAATTAACTGATAGCATATCCAATCTGATTTACTTTACCTTCAGCTTTTCTAACGCCAAATAACAGAGGAGCAAAACAATTTTCTACGAAATCAGTAATTAGAAGAAAATAGATTTTTGCTTATTGCCTTCTTATTACGTGCGTAAATAAAGTATAAACCGAAATTTATTTTTTACGTACCATGGGTACTTCGCAGTAACAGTTTTTTGTTAGCATTATACTCTTCCCCGTTGCGGAACGATGGAGAGCGTAAAATCTACCGAACTTTTGAAACGATTTAAAGGCACAATGAGAGGAAAACGCCCTTAAGAAGACCCAATTATACGTGCAGTATAAACAATTTTTGGGAAGACGAGAATCGGTTGGAAAAGATCACCCATATCGCTGAGGATAAGTGTGACAGGAGAATATTCGCATTGTTCAGCACAACTACAACAGTGCTCAAGATCTTCACCAAATTACGTAAAACATAATTTTGTATGTATTTTTATGATGCTTCAATAAATTACTAAAAACACTCACGTACAGGAGAGCTTGCAACCCCTAGAGGGCGTCCCCAAGTAGCGTATCGGAGTGGTAGATATGGATGGTAGGAGGAAAATGAAATACCTCTCGCGGACCAACAGGCTTAGAAGTGGACAGCTGCACTTCTAGTGATCTACTCCAGTGAAACCAAAATGATTCGGCTACAGTGGTTTAGAAGATACCTAATGCGGAGATGGAAATCATCAGAACGTTAAGTGTACAGCAGTGCGAAAAGCAAAAGGAAACCATCGCACTATCTCCTTAGTAAAAATCAGAATGGCAGAAGTTAGGAAAGTATCGGTCTTCAGTCCCCAGCATCCCTTCAATTGCAGAGGGTGCTAAAAATTCCCTGGTGGAAAAACAAATTGCAAAATGGAATGTCACAAGTATGTTTGAAAGTGGTAAACTTCATAACACCTTACAAGAAATGGACAGGCTGCGGATAGATGTCCTTGGAATTAGTAAAATGAGAAGTCCAAGAGTTGGCAAACAAACAACAAAGAAAATAACAAAGTAATATACGATAGCGGAAACAATTACCCACACCACTGCAATAAAGTCGCGTTAATTATCAACAAAGATATAGACAAATATGTAAACAACGTCGTTCCGACATCAGTTGGAATGGTAATATTACAACTATCAAGAAAACCTAAGAATATAAACAGCATTCAGATTTACACTCCTACTACCGACAAAGGGGACGACATCGTAGAGGAGTTTGACAAACAATTAAGTGGAATTCTAAAATCAGCAAAGAAATTTGACGTATGCGTTGTTGTGGGTGACTTTAATTCAAAAGTAAGTAGAGGAAAATAAGGAAAATGTGTTCTTTCGGACTTGCACAAAGAAAAGAGAGAAAAGAGAGATTAATAAAATTCTGCGAAGAGAATAACTTTATTATTTCCAATACTTTCTATCAACACCCACCCAGAAGGTTATATACTTGGATTGCACTAGGAGATAATCTACAACATATCATAAGAAATCAAGTAGGCTTTCTATTAATTAATGAAAGATTTAAAAATAACATAAAAAAATTAAGACGTACTTCGGGGCAGACGTGAAATCAAACCATAATCCTGTAGTTGCTATTGTACATATTAAGCTAAAACAGCTACACAAAATAAAGAAGAAGAGACAATGTGATTACATTAGATTAAATAAAAATATAATAGCAGAAAAATCACAAACGAACTAAATAGGAGTATTGAAGAAGAAGAACACATAATTAAAACTAATGGCATAGATTGAAGTTGGGCTACTATTAAGAAAATTATAGAGAAAAACACATCAAAATATCTGATGCCTAAAACCGTACACAAAACAAACCGTAAATGACAAATGAGATATTGGATCTTATAAAAAAAACGGAAACAAAAATAAAACTTCTATAGTCTACAAAGAAATACATAAAATAATCAGGACAAAGATAAGAAAGACCAAGAAACAATGTGACGAAATAGAAAAGTTACATAAGAGATACGATAGTTACGCGCATAAAAGATAAAACAAATGTCTGGGCAATGTAGACAGAAATATTTCCAATAACTTAATTAATGTCATGGTAAACACTTCATAATAAAAAAACAACTGTCTCAGTGGAAAAACTACATAGTGAATATGTGAAAAGGGTCCAAAAAGAAACTAATATAGTAAACCATGAAATAACTAAAGAAGAAGTTATACACACCATTAAAAACACTAAAAGAGGTAAAGCTGTACGGCCCGATACAATAAAAGTAGAAATAATAAAACGTATTCATCAGGACAATCTCAAAATACTAAAGGGAGTACAAATAAGTCTCCGCCGTTTTTTTTTTATTATTAAAAAGTGAGCATTTATTGTGAAAGAACGGAATGTTATGTTTTATTCAAAGTATTTTTCCCATTTTTCTGGCAGCATACGGATACCGCGTCGGAAGAACAGTTCATCTTTTGAGGCTATCCACGAATCGACCCAATTTTTGGTATCTTCATATAATGTGAAGTGCTGTTTAGACAGGCCATGTGCTGTCGATCGGAAGAACCAACTGGTGAATTCAGCGGTTGGGGTAGGACTTCCCAACTGAGTGTTTCCAAGTAGGTTTTGACTGGCGCCGCAACATGTGGAAGAGCATTATCATGCAGGAGAACAAATTTTGTCGTGTCTGGAGTAGTAGTTCTCGGCTCAATCTCATCAATTGTGTTCGGTAGAGAGACCCAGTAAAGGATTCGTTCGGTTTGAGCAACTCATAACACACGACACCAAGCTGATCCCACCAAATACACAACACAAGTTTTTTCCCATGAATATTCGGCTTGGCTGTCGATGTTGAAGCATTGCCACGCGGGCCCCACAATTTCCTCTTCTTTTGGATAACATAGTTGATCCATTTTTCATCAGCAGTAACTATACGATGCAAAAACCCTTTCGTTTATGCTTGGAAAGCAGCATTTTACATGTGCAAAATCGGCGTTCAACGTTTCTCGGCTTCAGTTCTTATGGAACCCACTTTCCTTGCTTTTCAATCATTCCCAACGATTTTAAAGGATGTGAAATTACTTAATGAGTACATTTTGGCCTTACGTTCTTTGCCTTCGACGTCAAACTCACCGTTCTTAAACTTATGAAACCACTCACGACAACTCCTCTTACTTAAAGCAGCCTCACCATATGCTTCTACAAGCAATCGATGCGCCTCAGCTGCAGATTTCTTCAAATTTCCCGCAAATGACGCTTATTGGGTTCAAAACTCGACATTTTGCACAAAAAAATTATATGATGCTGATGCAAAATCGCTAATATTTTAAGGCTTTGGTGTTTCGTGGATTACAAGAAAGCGTTTAACCGAGTTAGACACGACAAGCTGAATAACATTTTGCGCGAATTGGCTCTAGATAAGCAAGATATAATCATCATTGAAAACCTTCACTGGTATCAGAAGGCTAATGTGAAAGTGGGTAAAAAATTAACAGAGGAAGTGAATATTCAGTGTAGTGTGAGACAAAGATGCGTATTGTCCCTCTACAATTTAACATATTCTAGAGGCAATCTTTAAAGAGGCATTACAAAACAGTAATGGAGGTTTAGCTATCAAGAGAATATTAGTCAATAACATTAGATATGCTGACGACAGTTTTCTGATATCTAAATCAAAAGAAGACGTACAAACTCTCTTTAACCCTGTGCAAGTGACTAGTAGCGGATATGGACTGGAAATAAATTGAAATACAAAGTACATAATTAAATAAAAAAAAACACAACACGCACCAACAGAAATAATAGTGACAACAAAGGAAATAGAGAGAACGATAAAGTACAAATACTTGAGGACTATTCTATATGAGGAATACAGAAATAAGGAGTAGAATAGAACAGGCCCGAAAAATATTAATCAAAAGAGGGAGTTTAACATGTCATTAAGAAGAAGAATTTTAAAATGTTATAACTTTCCAATCGTATTCTACTACATAGAAGCTTGGACTTTAACAGATAAACTTTATAAGAGAATAAACGTGTTCTAAATGTGGACATATTGACGTGTGTTACGTATATCTTCGGAACGAGGAGATAGTGTGTTGAATTAATAGACAACAAGAATTACTATACACAGTTAAAGAGCGAAACTCAAAATATGAATTGTTGCAATTGATAATTCAGGGTAAAGTAGATGAAAAAGACACCCTGGACTTGGGTCAAAGTAAATTAACTATAACTTTTTTTCGGGCTATAGTGTCTAAAGTACAAATTAGCCTTTTGATATCCAACCTCCGAAGATAGGGAGGGTATGAAGAAAAAGAAGAAGAATGTAGTACAAAGTTAGCAAACATCTAAAATAATGTAGGTATTAATTTTGATATTTTTTAAATTGACAAGGAAATCAAAATCATTTCCGTTAAAAATGTTTTAATCGCAAAGCGATATAATGCAATCATTTCTTATTAGTGACACGTGCCGTAAATGATTCCAAGCAAACTCTAATGTAGATAGATTATTAATATGGAATGAATCATCCTATTTTATTTAAAAAAAAAAGCCATGATGCAATACGTAGTAGCTATCGGTCTAATCTTGGTTGACGTCATATGTTGGAGTTACCGAAACCTATCAAGGTTGTTTTTATTGAAACTAGATAAAGTGTCATATGTTTTGATAAGTACGTAAAGATAGATCGAAGTATTTTCCGTACGACAACAAAACCAAAATAATTCCAATTCAACTTTATTTTTCAATTTAATCACCTCAAAGTAGCTTCCAAGAGTGAAGTTTTGAGCTCTTTAAAATAACCGATTATTAGTTTGACCTTCTCTTAAAAATAGACAATAATCAAAATTGTAGAATTGACAAACATCTGAGAATCGAGCAAACTAGGCGAATAGATAATGATTTTAAATATTTATTATATCAATAATTGCTCAATGTTGTCTTTTTACAGGGTCTGCCAAAATAATCTCCCTTTATGAATAGACCGCCGTGTGTAATGCACTGGTAGCAGCACAAGACATAACATTTTAGCCATCATGGCGTGGCGTGGTAAACACCATGCGTTTTTGTTGGAGAATTATTTTAAATGGCGATTTTGTGATTGTGAAGCAGCGGGTATTTTCTAGGCATTTCGGAATAGGTCGTCACGAAAGAGTTCCGACCAAGAAACTCATACCGACAACCTTGTTTAGCATTCAAACGGATACCACAACAGAGATGCAGGTTCTTACATCGCCACAACATTTTACCACTAACCGTGTTCTCGTTTTAGAAATCTCCGACCTGAGTATGCGCAGAATTCTACACTTCGATTTCATGTTCCATCCATACAAACTGATGGTGACCCAGGAACTTAAATAATGTGACTGGTGCGTGAGAACATGCTGACAAATGGTTTAGCTGATGCTGTTGTGCTTAGTGGCGAAGCTTATCTATCATTTATCAGGCTGCTTCGGTTAGCAGAATTTTCGGGATTGAACCCCACAAAATCCTCAATAACTCCATTAGCGATCTTTCTTTATTCAACTCGTTGGTGTGCATCATAGGGCTGCGTTTTCTTGAGGAAGCAGGACGCGCGGTAGGACTGCTACTGACATATGTGTCAAATTTTAGGTTAATATCTTAATTAGTTGAAGAGTGACGCTCGTTTTCGTAAACAACCAAAATTAACTTTTTCGATTTTTACCATGTCAGAAAATATTCAACAAAGAAGTTCGATTAAATTTTGTGTTAGAAATGATATTTCTGCTGCGGAAACGCTCAGAATGTTAGAAAAAGCCTTCGGTGAACAGGCTATGTCTAAAACACAAGTATACGAATGGCATAAAATGTTCAAAGAGGGTCGTGAAGGCGTTGAAGACGAACCACATCAAAGACGTCCAAGAACATCAACTGACGAACAGCACGTCGCGAAAATTAAGGAATTGGTGCTCCAAAATCATCGATTGACAACTAGAGAGCTTGCTGACATCGTTGGCATTTCAAATGGATCAGTCAACAAGTTTTGTGCATCAAAAAAGTCAAATCTCGTTTGGTTTCAAAAACCCTCAATTTATTCGTGACCATTTCGCTAAAAATTCCACCCATATCGTTCCGCAACCGCCGTATTCGCCTGATTTAGCTCCATGTGACTTCTGGCTATTCAGCAAAATGAAAAGACCGCTCCGGGGACACCGTTTTGACACGATAGAAGAGATTCGAGCCGAATCGAAGAAGGTGCTGAAGGCATACCCAAACAGGACTTTTCAAAGTGTTTTGATGAGTGGAAAATTCGCTGGCATAAGTGCATTGCAGCCGAGGGGGATTACTTCGAAGGAGATGAAATTTTTTAAGAATAATTAAGGATTTCAAAAATTATAACAAAATTCCGGGTTATATTTGTACACAGTGGTATATACGCTCCGTCTTTCTTAGAGCCCATAATCAACGAATATGAAAATGCACTACTATGGTTTCTAAAACAAATGTTTTCAAGCCACCTCATCTCATTATATGGTGAGATCTGGCCGGTTACGTCACGAGACCTGCTCCCTTGCGATTTATTTGTAGGGATACCTAACGGCTTAAGTTTTTCAACGTAGGCCGCGGACTATTGAGAAGTTAAATAGTGCCATTTGCAACGCGATCGCAACATCTTATGCAGTTAAAATGAACGAAAAACTCATCTGGATCTTCCACATAACAGGTAACGAGGAAGGTCAAAGAGACAAGAGCGTCCCTCGGCTCGCTACTATACCGTGGAAGTAAGCTATCCCCAAAGACCAAAATAATCCTTTATAAAACCACGATAAGTCCAATAACGATGTATCTAAGAATATGTTGAAAAAAACATAAATAAGTTTCCGGTGATTCAGAACCGGGCTCGATGGTGCTCATTTTTAACGCTCCCTGGTACGTGGTACTCCTTAGAAATACCAAACTCTCCAGCTTAAAGAAGTTACTGTGCAAAGCAGCGACGAGTCTCTACAGCACCATCCAAAGTCAGTCAAACCCAACAATTTGGGACATTGAAGGTTAAGGATAACTGTGATTTTCCCATAGACGGTTACGACTCACACTAGTAATCGCAAAAAGGTGCTCCAAAAAGTGAGCAAGGAGGTTGGGAACAGGACTTCAAAGCGTAACTCAGTGTTTGGACCTTAAAGATCAGTAACGTTGAATCAACAACTAACTTCTACCAATACAGCAACAAGAAATAAAATTTCTCAGGCAATACTTTTCCAATACAAAATTCTTTTTTATTGCACATGGAACAAATTTGAAATAATTAAAAGTACCCTCAAAATATCTTTTGGTATTTTATCTAATGATATTTTCGAACAATACATTTAGAAGAAAAACATAGTGTGGTATGGAGACGTACATATCTCTATTGAACCGTTGTTTGCATAATGTCTTGCCGATATAAATTCAATACTTTTCGTCGTCTGACTTAATGAGAAAAGGAAATCTTCCATACTAAATAATAAATTAGTGCACCCAACTTTCAAACTGAGCTGATTCTTTATTATTAACTTATGGTTGGTCCTTTTAAGTGAATTATTTCAAGTTATGTCATCCGAATCAAATGTCCCGACAAAGAGATAAGAATTGCCTATTCTAAAACGAATAACGTCTTCTGAAGTATCTTATGGGCAAAAAATATTACACGTTGATGTTGAAAACGTCTGAAGAATAGTAGTAGCTGCAGTTCCAAAATTAGTCAACACAAATTTAAATTTATGTCAAATCTTAAAAACATGTTGATTCGAAAGTCATTGCAGATATTATAGTAAGTATGGACCGAGTGAATGAGAGATATTCCTCGCTTTATTTTTTTCCTTTAATCACTACAATTGTTGGTGTGTTTTTGCTTATTCTGTTCTCAGTAAAAATCGGCGTCGTCATAGCTAAGGTCGCACTGACGTTCTAGGTTATCCTGGGTGTTGTAGACAACGTGAATGAGAGATGGCGAGATTCGGCGGTCGGAAACGACCTTGGCCATCTTCCAGAGTTGTCGGCTACGTCTAGTGCCTCGAGCTTACTTTCTCAGACTGCATTGCGGTGTTCTGCGATGGAAGTCTTAACTTTTGCAACAATCCTGCAGTATTCGTACTTGTCTGCAGAGTCCGGTAATTGCCGCCCTATTTTCCTCACGTATCTGCTCACCATGTCTGGAGCGGACGAGGTTGGTGGCGAAACGAATAGATTTATAGATGGAGACGCTGAGGTGGTATATTACCTCCTTCGAATTTTCGCCAGAATGGATAATAGAAATGGGCTCCATAGTTTATCTGAAGTGTACTGTGAAAGCCGGCCATGCGACGCTGGAGCTGAAAGAAACATCGTCCTTTCCGTCGGAGATGCTTGAGGTGAACAGAACAGGATTGTGGTCGCTGTCCAGCTCATTGACGCGGTCTATGGCTTTCTGCATGAGGACGTCCTTGAAAATAAGCGATGTCAAGGACATCCAGGCGCCTAGTAAGATTGTAGTGGGTGGGTCAATTCTCAGCATCTTGTTTTAAAAATGTATTTTCTATACGTTTATTTTCGAGGTGCACCAAATCGGAGATGCACGTAAACCAAGAGGTCGTGGCAAGATTCTGTATAGTAAAACTAAGCGTTAAGTTTGTAGGGTAGATATATAGTTGCTTGCTTTAACCTATTACAACTCTGCGCAGCTTTTAATTCACATGATACTTCCACTTTAATCGAATACATAGATATATTCCTACGTATTTAACTGAACTGTTTTTCGAATCCTAGGTATTTCTTTGTTGCTAATTTACAGGCTTACTGAGTAAAATAAGAACTTTGACTTACCCTTTATCAGAGTTTATTATGATATTCTATTGTTTAAACTATGATAAAAGTTTGTTAGTTGTATGCTGAAGTGTTACCATCGCTTTATTTGAATTTTTAGCTTAAATGAACACAGCGGTGTCGTTCGCATGGCTAAATAATGCTGTATTAAGTTCCGTCAAATTATACGTGCGTATGTTAGGAGTGGGCCCAAGATACTACCTTGTGGGACACCGATTCAAGAATTTTGGTTTCAGAGAGCTGAATTGATTTCGAGTGAAATTCGTCCAATTTTTTAAGAAAGAGAAAATTATTGCTTTGAATTTGGGAAATACTTTAAGTCTAGAATTTTCTTTAAGGTCTTTGATCCACACTTTGCCAAATGCTTATGCGGCGTCTACGTAAATTTCAGCATTATATTGTTTATTTTCAAATCTGCGTTCGACAAGTTCACTGATCCGTTGCATCTAATGACTTGTTCAATGGCGTTTTCTAAAGCTGAATTGGAATTTGAGTAGCATACTGAGAATTTTTAATAGGATGTAAATGATATTTTTCAAGTAAGTTTAAATTATAATTTCAGCAAATTTAGACTACAACTACTAATTTTCTTTTTACTTTTACTTGACTTTTTAATATTAACATATGGGCGTGTTTTCAGGACTGTGGAAAATGACTTAATCTTATCCAAGCAATGTAGATAGAGATGATTAAGCTGTTACTTTCCTCGTAAAGTGTTTAAGAAAAGTACTGCTAATTAGGTCGTGCCCGGAAGATTTCCTTATTTAGTTTATTTATATCAATACGATTATTGGGAGAAATTTCTTGAATACAGTCTAGTGTTGGAATTCTTCTTTTAACGTCGTTTATAACTTGTGTAAAGGGATTAAGCGTGCAGGTGACTGTAGAAGTGAAATCATTTTTTAAATAGGTAATAAAAGTAGTCATTTTTTCTGAGACTAAACTATAACTAACGTTATTATCTTTAATGGCGATATGGAAATTATTGCCTTTGTCTTAAGATTTTTCTAGTAGTTTTTTCAAAATCCAAATCTCCTAAATTGAATTCATCTACAGTAATAACACTCAAAGACAGTAAATAAGAGAAGAACTATTTGGAGAGTTTGAAGCTATACTTCGGGTCATTGTCCTGCTGGAAGAACCACCTAGCAGGCCAATTCACGGTCGCCTAAGGCCCCATAGTGTTCTCCAAGATCTCTACATAGGTAAAATATTTTATTATGTCCTGAATCCTACGCAAAGACTCTACTTTATCCAAAATAAAAGTGCCCCATTTTAAAAAGGTTGTTTGTCATTTTCTGTGTATCCTGATTATCAACGTTGTTGGCCCTAGAAAGCCTCTCTAACATATATTTTTTCTTTACTTCTTCTCGATCTGGCATAAAGGATAGAGCGTCCTAAAATCAATCCTTCCTACAAGGTTCGAAAAGAAAAATTCTCTTTCCGCACCCAAACGTCATATCCATACCTTAATATGGATATTTTGAGGATTTTTCATCTCCCAATACATATCCAAAATCAGGGAGGTCGCTTGTCTTTTGAGCTAGTTATGGTTCTAGATATAAATTATTATATATAGAGTTTTTTAAGTTGGGTGGTTCTTAGTTTTTTGCCATTCGCATCGAATTTGGCTATTTGTTTTAATTCAGTGGCACATCTAGAAGAATAACTGTAGCCGACATAGTAGCTTTAGTATTTTTACACTAATTTTTATTGTTGAGGTAAAGCGATTGTATTGGTTTCTTCAGTTGTCTGCGGTTTTATTGAGCACAGTAGTTAGGTGTTTGGTGTTCAAAACTGCCCCAGTTTATTTTTCGGTTAATCAGCTTTAGAATGGGTTGCTTAATAGCTAACTTATTGGCAAACAATACCAGTACCGAAAGATAATCAAAATCCAGTTCAGTTATAACGTTTTGGCAGACAGGATTACTGACGTTTTCTGCAGAATAATATTGAATATATTGGACTAGAGGTATTTTCGGTATGGGTAACGTGTGTATCATTGAAGTGCCAGGATTTGAAGAGAAATTTTCAGTTTAACGCCATTTGGATTTGTGACTTTGTGTCCCCATGGGGTATTTTTAGAATTTACATCATTTATGAGTAGATACTTTTAATATCTTCTTCAATTATTTTTATGTTTGACTGCCTTTAAGCACTAATTGTTATTACACTGTTCAGATTATTAAGTTTAACCTGATACCAATTCAATTTTTAGATTGGGGATTGTTGGTAGTTGCGTGTGCTCAAATTTTGTTTTGATAATAATCACCACTCTTTTTGCAGCTTCTCTATAGTTTGCTCGGGAATTCACAATTTTATGAATTCACCAAGACGTGTTTCTAATAGATACGCCGTGTCCACATTATATCTATGTAACTAGGAAGGCGATAAATAACAAATGTTAGTTAAGTTTTGTACCTTTGTATTCGGTTTATGATTCATTGATAAACATACGTAGAAGAGTATTGATAATAAAGGATTTAATTTAATTAGGATAGGGTGTAATTGATTTAAAGAGAGTCTGAACGAGATTCCCAGTTATTGTTGATGCACTGGACAAGTTAATTACGCTGCTACTCAGGTTCACTTTTGAGTTGCTCTGTAAATGTCTGTGTGATAGTTACGTAAAATTTTGTGAGTTGTTTTAATAACTCAATATGGTGCGCTATAGCTTCCTGAGCACTTTATTGGGTTTTCTTTTGCAGTCAGTGTGCATTTAACACACACTGGTTTTAAGCTAAAATAATTTTTAGTATGGCTGTACTGTTGGCATCTGTGACACAGTGGTATGTTTTCTTTTTTCTGGCTTCTATAGTAACTATATGATACTTTTGATAAGCTCAAATGCATACCTATACTGGTATCGTTTTCTTATCTATGCAGTACAAGTGTGTTGCTTTTATTACTGGTACATACTCAGTTAATCCTGTTTTTATTTCTTTATCTGGCAGAAAGTGCAATATTTTTGATAACTATGGATAACGATTTTATCATTTTGGTTCTGTATGACATCATATTTTATTTTCTGTGAAGAATTTAATTTGGTTAAATAAGATAATAAGAAATATTTTTACTTCTCTGCAAGATTTGTCGAACGACAAAAATAGTCAGATTGCAGTTAGCCGTGGTAACGCGCACTACCCTAGTCGATGTATACCTGCCACGGATATCGTACATATTAAAATATATATTTGGACATCGGTTGCGTTTTTATTTAGGAGACGCCACCCTAATGCCTATAATTGAAAGAGATTGTTGTTGGTTTGAAAAATAAATAAAAATAAACTTACTATATTTGCTACGAGTGCCGTTAAGGTCAAGCGTATTGCACTGATTATGGCAGGCAGCCTAAGGAACGTTTGCCTTGTTTCACTGCTCGTACTCGACTATTAGGCAATTTATTAAATTGTTATTTCTGTCAATAAACACCGCACTTATTGTCATTTAAAGATTGAATACATTTTTGGAAACATCATGTATTTGAAAATACTAATCTATCAGCAGTCCCACAACTTTTCAAATTCTCTTTGTATCCTGGTAAAATTGTATTTTTTAAATAAATATACAAAATCGAGGCCCCAAATTAGGAATTGCCGGTTTCCCAACAATACTAAATTTGTAGTAGGTGCTGAATATCAACACGCCAACACAGAGAAACGTACCGTTCCAGCCTATTATATTTAAATCCAATTTCGCTTTCCATTGTTTAACTGTTGCACAATAAATAAGGTCATGGCCAAAAAATCTCAGCGCTGCATTATTATTGTTATTGTTATTATAACATTATGCAAAGATTTAACTGCGCGCTGACAGCAGAACTATTAAGAGTTGCTAATTGGCTGCATGGTAACGTTGGCCGTTTGACATACAGCTGATTATTAATGACCCATACATCTATTGCAGTTGAACTGTTAATTAATAACGGAGCAAGATTTTGCGGCAGATACTAATTAGGCTTTGGCATTACATGAAAATTCTCTTAAAACTGAAATACTAGCGACGAGTTGTGAAGACATTAGCACGTATTAACTTTTTACTTCAGTAATTATCCTAAACCAACAAAATTTATTACTTATGCATCATCCACGGGTCAAAGAGCAAAAGTTGTTTGGGACTGGTTAATGCAAACTATTTGGTGTATGTAGACACTAACATTTGATATAGCTTAATCAGCCACTAAGCAGGATGTCCTTCGTCTAATACGTTAAGCCTCAAGATGAGGAAATCATTATCTTTGCAATAATAGAAATTGTAAAGTGTTCGGTACGCCCACTTCCGAATTGCTTCTTATGTTCAACACGATTTCAATCAGACTGTAAGAATGAACTAAATTTGTTCAACTGATCCGCCAATTTTGGTATTTTCTACTGCTTACATAATTAGGATTTTCAAATTTCAAAGATTTTGGAAAATTCTTAACCATTTCAGGCTCGCACGTGGGTAAATCAAATATAACCTAAAATTTTTAAGCACCTTCTGAGCACCTTTGCTCGTAACTTATCTTGTACTACCACTTGTTTAGTCAATGTCATCATGTGAAAACAACGAATTATTGTCAAGTTTCTCATAACAGAGGGTGTAAGTCACCTGAAATCTTGAGACTAGGACACAGTTGGGGTTAAGTATACATGTGACTTCAACAATTTTTTGTGAGACGAGAAGCAGTTAAAAATAAAGACCAAAGACATCGTCCAAAAACTACGGTGGCTAAAAAGAATAGACGCATTTTTCGCATCTTTTCCTTCACGGTTGTCGAAATAGCTTTTGAGGTCAGAATGAGCTACGAGAGTGCTGAGGCAATCAGAGACGTTATCTTGCTCCCTCATGGAGCTTCTCAAATTCGATAGAAAATTGAGGATTTGGTCTAAATTACACTCCAATAATCTCTCTACAGTGCAGACTTATTCCCCTTCGATTATCATTGGTACAGGATGACTGGCGGGAGTTTTTAAAACAGGTAGTACACGATAAATAGTGATGGAAGGGAGACGAGCTAGGTTTTTCCCTTTTACTATTCAGCCCTGATAAACCAGTTGACAATTTTGTTCGAAGTGGTAAATTTATTACAGCAATGTAGCGGCTATTTCGTCCAAAACTCAATATTGATCGATAGGAAGCCGCTACCAGTCGCAAAAAGGTTCTCAAGTGGGTTAAACATTTTCAGAACAACCGAAAACATTATGAATAGGAAAGCACTAGGCACCAGGACGCATTAAATGACCACTGAATAACATTTAACACGTTAGAGGGCACTACTTAGGAATTCGGGATAATTATAATAAACAATGAAGCTCATTTCTATTTGAATAAAATACTAAATGAGCAGAACCTTCGTTACTAAGCCTCCAAAAATCCTAAAAAGACTTAAAAAGGATCTCTCAATGTGGTTTAAGGTAGAACTTTTCTATATTTTTTTGAGAAATATTACATTCACATATTGAACAAATTTAAGAATGATTATTTGCAGCATAACAAAATGGTGCCACAGAGCATATTACCAACTTGCCAATAAAAATTCTTCAAGACATATTTTCTAGGTGTTCCATTTCATGTTGCGTCCATATACTATGACCCCAAAGTGTTCTAATTTGGTATCATATCATTTCTTCTTATGTAAGAGTATATATATTAGAGAGTACACTCACAAACACCGTAATTTAATCGACTTGAAGAATGCCATCTGACAAAAGGTACTCACGACTGATCAACAACTGTTAACCCAAGTGATAACGAATTTAAGAGTACGATTGAAAGCTGGTTGTCATTTAAATGACATTATTTTTCATAACTGAATAAGTAACTTAAGGACGTCTTGACCTCTGTTTTTAGAAAAATAAATTCATAATAACCAACAGAGTACTGTTTCTTTCAAACAGTCGGTCATGCAGTAAACATCTTCAATTTTGATATGAAAAAAGTGCGGCCGGAATAGGTGGACTGTATAGGTAATTTTAAATTTTGAATATAGAACTTGAAACAAATCAAAAGTTAAAACACTAACCTGTGGAAACGGCGCTTTCCCGCAGATATCGGTTCCCTGCTGTAGGTCCTGGGGCTAAGGATATAAGGATATGGATAAAAAATAGGATAAGTTACCCCAATCTTCACAGTAGAAGCCGAAACGATAGCGTCTTCCTGGTACAAAAGGTTCCTTCGTCGAGCCAGGTGAAAGAAAATGGACCGAGTCAAGCCGCCGGCGAAGTCTCGGTTAAAACAAAAATGTTCCCGACTTACGGAAAATTTGCCTGCGAGAACACACCAGAAAAGGCTAAATGCAAAACGCGAACAAAGGCAAAAGCGTAATGCCGAGAACGAAATGCGAAATGCAAGTTTTAATGAATAAAGCAAAGGCGTAATGTCGCGCGAACTAAACGAAGCCGAAGTGCCAATGCAATGGAGCTCCGATTCGTTGTTAAATTCCAAATCATAGAAAAACGCAAAAATTAAGAAAGATATTTGACGAGGATGTGGTCTGTCACTACTGCTATTTAATTCTTATAAGACGAGAATAAAAATACAAAAATCTGGTGTGAACATCACACCACTTTCCTTATCCTATTATTATATCTTATACCGGGTCCATCGTCTCGGCCCTGCGCTGCTCTCGTCCCGGAACTTGTTATTTTAAAAAAGGACGAGGCGCGAGTCCAACGCTCGAAAGCTGATTAAAATAAACAGTACAAGACAATAATTGACTCGTACTTAAAATTTTGCTACGTCACTGAAGGTAACCGTGCGAGCTCGGCCGCACAGCCTTCGCCACTATCGCCTGCGTGCTCCCTCCTAGCGGCCAAGCGGTACAGTTGTAAGATCTGCGCTATATCTCAAGCAGAAGAGAGAAGATTATAAGCTCTTGAAATGTCAGATATGTGAACTGAGTCAACAGTGCAGAAGTACTTGCAAGAATACAAGGAGAAAGAATTATCTAGAAGAATATAGTGAAAAAAGACACACTGACGAAGCATACATTAAGACATGAAGGCATACTGTAAACAATTATGGAAGGTACGATAAAAGGAAAAGTACATTAAATAAGAAAATAAATTGCCGAACAAATAGAAGCCAAAAAGATTAACAAAGCATAGACAACATACGTTGGCAACACCGTTCTTACTTAAGTGACTGCAGATCAAATTTTATTGTGACACAATATTTAACTTTGCCAAACACAACACTAAGTCGTAGAACTGAATCTTGTTGGATATCAAAGTTCACAGACGACTAAGGGTTAAGAAAGGCAAAATAAATTTACGCCCGGTAAATAAGTATAAGCCATATCCAGCGTGTGTTTGACTTGATAATAACAAATAGGCAAATCAACGAATCATATTTCTGGTGCCAAAAAAGGAACGTCATGGAATGGCAGCACATTGGTAGCTCTTATCTCAAAAATCCAAGGGCAAAATAAAAGACCATTGTCTTTTGAGATCGCGATGACCCTACGTGACAATGCACACATTGTTGCCCTATTTCAGACTCTAGCTCTGCTGTATTTTTTCATGCTATATATTCGCAAACTCTTGAGCCAAACGACTATGCCCTGTATAACAAAACAAAAAAGGCAGTAAACGGTAAAAGATTCTCGTTCAATCAGGAGCTTCAGTCGACTGTCCACAAGCGGAACCATGCTATACCTAAAGCAACAGCTTTAGGAAAAGTGCCAAAGCAATGGTAAAAAGCCATAGACAAAAGATGGAAATACCTCTAACAAATTTATACTTATTTCTTTCAAATAAAAGATTAGTGAACAGAAAATAATTACAGACTACCATTTTTAAACTCCCCAACTAATTTTATGTTTATTTAAATTACAATGCTATTACAAAACACATTATATTGCCTTAAAGCTTTGTATTAAATTAAGTATATTATAATCAACACACGATTATGGCTTAGGAACCATATGTTTAAGTGATTTGGTTATATCGTTTTTTAGATACGAGGTCTGAGAAAAACTAATGGTAGCACTTGTAAACATAAGTAAAAGTGTTTTCACCTATTTAGATGTCATAAGTGTAACTTGCACGGTGTAAAAATGCATCGTCGTCGAAAAAGGATAAATTAACAACAATTTGGCAAATTTGAAAAAAAGTGTTGTTAACCTACATGAAGAGAGTGCTTCTTTACGAAAAATAAGCCGAAGAATTGGTCGCCATAACGGTATTGTTGCTCGATTATGAAATCAGCGGGTTGAAGAAGGTAGAGGGGAAGGGAAGAGCGGAATCTGGCGCAGTATGCAGGACAATCAATCGGTATGTTCATCATCTTCAAAGGTTTGCAATTGCAAACTGTAGCGTACAACAAACCATTATTCAGCACCGATTGTCTAATTCTTCTGTTTGAGATCGATTACTCGCAATGGAACTAATAACACATGTTTTATTGAGACTACTACTGACTTATCTGTAGCAACACCGAATATTACCATGAACAAAAAAAGGCGTCTGTAGACACACGAGTAGCATAGAATCGTCTTTCTGATGAATCCAGATTTTGTTTAAACCAAACCGATGATCGGATATCAATACGCCGTACACGCGCAGAAGATGAGTAAGAAGACTGTATTTGTACAATACAAAAAAAACATACTACCCTAGATATGGATAATGTGGTACAAGAAGCTATCAGTTATATAGCAGATTATCTCTAGTCAGGGTTAGAGTCACACCTCCATCTACACGGTCTTATAGTCTGTGGTACGTTTTTTTCTTCAAATGATGGCACAAGCTTGTGCACGTAGCACATTAAACTTTCTTCAACAAAATAGTAGAAGCTATTCCATCGCCGGCCCAATCACATGACCTTTCCCTGATCGAAAATATTTGGAATATCATGTCAATGGTCTAGCAATATCCACAACCTCCAAGAATTCTGGATGAACTATGATCAGATGTTATAAAATCACTAATAAATTATATAGTCCCAGGAAAAAATGAGATAGCGAGGAAGATGTAAAAATATAAAGAACTGATGGTAATGAAAGAAATACATAGGTTAATAGAAAACATTTGGAAGCGGAAAGTAATACCACAAGAATGGTAAGTAGTGGTGACAAGTAATTACAGGGGTACAAATTTACTAAACATAGGCTACAATATGCTAAGCAAATTGATAAACAGAAATCAAAATGGCTGGATAAAATCAACAATAGGTAATTACCAATGTGGTTTGCGAGTGAATAGAGGGATGGCTGACCATTAGACAGATTCTGAAAATTTATAGACTTCCGAGAAACATCCGACACAAAACTCAGAGAAAAATTGTTTAGAGTCTTAGGCGAATTTAGGATACCCAGGAAGCTAATAAAAATAGAAAGAATGTATTGAGAAGACCCTAGAGCTAAACTGAAAACACCGAGCAGCTATTAGATGATTTTGTAATTAATACTAGTTTAGGACAAGGAGATGGTATCCCAACCACACTGTTATACTTCGCGTTGGTTACGAATAAAGTACCTATTAATCCTAAATGATATTGATATTATAAATAGGACAACAAGTGGTTTAAACGATAGTAAAATATTTGGAGAAAACAGCAGCTATACAGGGCTAAAGATAAACACAGCAAAAACAAAATATATTATAACGACAAAAATTTAGGTAGATATAAAAATGTAAAAGAAGGCTTATGCCTGTAACAGGTGTTATTACGAATTAAAAGGTATAATAAAATCAAAGGCATTTTCAGCAAACAGTCAAATTAAAGTGTATAAGTCAGTGTTAAAACCTGTAGTGATATATACTACAGAAATGTGATATCTAACCAAAAGAGAAAGGAAAAGGCTACATCTATGAGAACGTTAAATCCTCAGATAGATATGTGGTTCGGTAGATGAATCCCGTGTGAGGTTGCTAGTCCCTTATCAATCACCTCTCTAGGTAGGTAGCGGAATGGGGTGGACCAAAACTAGCAAAGCAGCGTCTGACTCTAGTGGGGCGGCTGCAAACAGCGTCTGTTTTCCCAAAAAAAGGCAATGCAAAACCACTCTGGATTATGACCCTAGGTAATTACTTTCCCAGGATATCACTATGGAAAAAAACAAGTTAGGAGGGCCCCTAATTCTGGGTAGACCTTAGATAGGCAAGGGGTGCGAAGAATCTCTCGCTTCAAAGAAGTGAAATTGCAACATGGAACGTGCGAAGTTTATTCATGGTAGGAAAACTAGATAACACGATACAGGAAATGAAGAGACTTAATATCAACATACTAGGAATAAGCGAATTAAGACGGCTAGGCACAGGTATATTATTCAGGAGGCAACAGAAATAATCAATATTATTGAAATGGTATAGCAGTATTTGTGGAATCGAAATACACCAAATATGTTGAAAGTTTTATCCCCATTTCAGATAGACTTATGTTACTACAGCTATGAGGTTAGCCCTTTAACAAAAACATTTTACAGGTGTACGCTCCGACGATAGACAAGAGATGATGAGGAAGTAGAACAGTTGCATGATAATATAGAGAAGATATTGAAAGCAATGAAAAATCACGATATAACCTTTATTATAGGTGATTTCAATGCCAAAATAGAACAAGGACGACGGGAAGACTTAGTTGGCAACTAAGGCTTGGAAGAGAGTAACGAGAGAAAGGGAAGGCTTTATCAGTTTTGTCAAGAACAACAGATAGTAATTGCAAATACTTGGTATAAATTAAAAAAATAACAGCCTACAAAGAGAAACAGCAGAAACCATGGGTACATAGAAAAAGAATTTCGAATAAAAGTTTAAAAAGAAAGAAGGAAACAACGTACAACATGGAGAACAGAGACTTGAAGACGGAACACAAAATATAACAGAAGAAGAAATAAAATCGACGATCAAAGAGATGAGAAACGGAAAACAGCCGGATACGACCAAATACCACCAGAGATAATCAAATATAAACGGGCTAGAATGGTAGAATGGATGACCAAGATATGCAGACCGACAAAGAAACTACATAGTACCGATACATAAAAAGAGAAAAAAGCTAAATGAGACAATTATAGGGCCATATGCCTCTCTCTTGCGCTTTAAATATATACTCAACAATTTTAGAAAGAAGGCTGAGAGAACAAACAGAAAGACAGCTAGAGAAAGAACAAGCAGCATATAGAAAGGGACGATAGACACAGGACCATATTTTCACATTAAGAATGACTATGGAATAGATGATAGACAGAGAAGAAATTTACACCTGGCCATCATTGACTTTATAGAGAGTATTAAAACAACTAAAAGTAAATGAGAAGCTGGGAAGAGTAATAGAGAGTGTATATAAGTAGGTAAAAGGAATAGTAAGACTAGGTGAAAAACAGACGCAATAATTCAGTATGGAAGAAGGAATCAAGCAAGGTGATAATTTTAGGCCACTGCTATTCATTCTTCTTCTTCTTCTTAAGGTGCCATCTCCCCACGGAGGTTGGCAATCATCCTGGCTATTCTCACTTGTGATGCGGCTGCTCTAAACAGATCTAATGACGTGCATTTGTGCCATTTTCTTAGATAGTTCAGCCACAAAATTCTTCTTCTTCCCACTGATCTTTTGCCTTCGATTTGTCCTTGTATTATAATTTGCAGTATGTTATATTTGGATCCTCTCATTACCGTAGCATCGGCATAACGGATATTATTGATTACTTTTCCATTCTCTATTACGCCGATTGTAACCTCTGAAAGGGCTTCTTGGAAAATTTGCTCGGAGTATAAATTAAATAACAAGGGTGACAGGACGCACCCTTGTCTCACTCCTTTACATATCTCAATTTCTTTTGATGTTTCCTGTTCTACTCGTATTGTTGCGTTCTGCCTCCAGTATAAATTTTCAATTAAGTTTATTGTGCGTTCCCCGATACCCTTTTGTTTTAGTATTGCTATTAGTTTCGTATGATTTACATTGTCGAACGCCTTTTCATAGTCAATAAAACATAAATGTAGTTCAACATTAACGTCACAACATCTTTCTATTAAGACGTTGATAGCAATTAGTGCATCGCGTGTGCCCATGCCATTCCTGAAGACAAATTCAGTTTCTCCCATATCTTCTTCCAATTTTTTGTATACTCTATTGTGAATTATTTTTAGCAGTATTTTAAGAGTATGACTTATGAGGCTTATACTTCTATGTACAGTACATTCTTTCGCATTTTCTTTCCTAGGCAACATTATGAATGTTGAAGTTAACTATTCTTGAGGAATACTACCTGTTTCATAAATTGTATTGAACAAATCTACCAAGGCATCCAAATTATCATCCTTTATTATTTTAATCCAATCAACTGGAAGTTCATCTGGGCCGACTGTTTTCAATGGCGCACTTAACTTCTTCTCTTGTTATTTTTTGCCAATTTGGCATCGTTGGTGGAGTTCTTATAATTCTTTCTTCATGGAATAAATCTTGTATATATTCTTCCCATCTTTTTATCTTTTCTTGCAGGTCTAATATTAATTTACCATTTTTATCTCTTATCATACCTTTATTCTTCTTTCTTCATATTCCTGTAAGTTCCTTTATTTTTCTATGCATGTTAAACGCATCATTTTTCTTTTCTATTTCTTCTATTTCGTTATATTTTTTATTCATAAATTTCTCTTTCGTTTCTCTTATTTTACTATTTATTTGTTTGTGTATTTCTTTATATTTCTCTATGTTTCGTCATTTGTATTTCCTTCTTTCTTCCATAAGAGTCATTATTTCTTGAGTCCTCCATTGTTGCTTTGATTCATTTCGTTTGTATTTCAGTTTATCTTTTCCAGGTTGTAATATTGCTCCCTTTATATTATTCCATTTCATATTTATCTGTTACATCTTTATTATTAACTTCTGTAATATTTTTCAGGTTATTTCCTATTTCTTTCGATAATTCTTCTTTGATTTTTTCATCCTTTATCATTTTTGTATCTATTTTCTGGATGTGCATCTTTTTTTTCAACTTTTTTAATTTTATCTTAACGTCTGCAACTAGAGGGTTATGGTTGGAATTGATGTCTGTTCCGGGATATGTCTTTACTGAGGTAATAGAATTCTTATATCTACTATTTATCATAATAAAATCTATTTGGTTTCTGAATACATTCTGTTCTGTATGCCTTGGTGATGTCCAAGTATATAGTCGTCTTTTTGGTAGCTTGAACCATGTGTTCATTAAAGTCATATTGTTACATTAACAAAATCCTTTTAATCTTTCACCTCTTTCATTCCTATTACCCAATCCATAATTTCCCACTATATCGCCAACATTACCCTCGCCCACCTTGGCATTAAAATGACCCATGATTATGTTAACTCCCCCTTTTTTGTTATTTTTAACACTTCGTTTAACTGTGAATAAAACTTTTCGATTTCGTCTTCACTTTTGTCCTTTGTCGGAGCATACACTTGAATTAGATTTATATTGCTTGCGTCCGCTTTTAGTTGTATTAAGATAACGCTAACTGACCTTTAAATAGTATTTTTTATTAGAAAAGCTACTCCATGTCTATGATAGGGGTCATTCCCGCCTACATAGTACATATATCCATTTTTAATTGGTTGTTCTCCTATTCCTGGCCACTGAATATCCCTGAGACCTAATATGTCTATATTCAGTCGCTCCATTTCATTTATGACATTTTGTAGTTTTCCAGCTTGAAATAAGCTTGTAACATTCTACGTTGCAACTTTAATTGGGCACCCGGGGATTCTTAGCACCCTCTGACTATTCAAAGTCTGCCGAGGACTGAGGGCCATTCTTAAATTTCGATTTGCCATGATGATTTATACCAGGGATCATTAATTAAACTAAGTAATAACGAGGGGAATCCCCTTTAGATATCTCTACCTACAATGCTTAGAAGCCGCAATCTTCTCGGTTTACCACATGGTGCGTAATCAACAAATTTCGGATTATATATGATGTGTCTTTATAGGCAGAATAACTTTTTTTAGTATTAATGACTCATTTGTTTATTTTATTAGCCCTTCCCTCAAATCACTACATCATTGACAGCAATAGTATAGTTAGAGTTGAACTTTGACCTGTGTGACAGCAGCAGCAGCAGCACTCATAATTTTTTTTATATATATAATTAATGAGTACTAATGAGGTGGCTTCCCGTTGCCTTCCTCATCGCAGCCCCAGAGCCGGTTGAATCTTATACGATGGTCGCATCTGAATCTCTAGTATCAAACTGTACTGAAACCCTTTTTCTCCACTTTGATCTAGTACTGATATTACTGCTGCCCAATGCCAGCCAGTTTTAGTCCGTCCTGGGTATTTCATTTCCCAGTACCCACCATATCTGGCGGGCATTCCCCTATCCGCCACCTGGAGAGGCGCCCGATGGGGGACTGGCAACCCCACACGGGAGTTATGAACACGGTGATTAAAAATAGCAAGCAGGGAACCAGAAAGCTAAAGATAGGTAATTGGAACATGGAGTCGATGGAAATCCAAAACATGGTCTACGCAGATTATATTGTGGTTTTAACAGGAAGTAGAGAACAACTACATGGAACAGTAAACGTGTGGAAAGAGGAAATAGAAGCAGTTGGACTAAAAATCAACATCGACAAAACAAAAACAATTCACATATCAAAGAATATCGCAAGTAACCATAATAGAAAATAAACAGTTAAAATGGTGTGGACATACAAAAAGAATAGCAGAATACCGAACACCAAGACAAATTCTAGAAGCAAGAACGGAAGGCAGACGACCAAGTGGTAGGCCAAGAAAAAACGACTGGGGGAAGTAAACAGATTGACAGGAGACAGAAACAACTATAAGAAATGGATAGAGACACCCTATGCCTTTTAGGCAAAGAGAGAAAAGAAAAAAGAAGAAAATAATGAAAGAAACGGATAACCCACAAGAAATTAGATCGACTATATTTTCATCAACAAACGCTGCAGGAACTGCATCAAACAAATATCAAAATATCCAAGTGAAGACATAGGATCAGACCATAACCCTCTAATGGTAATGTATCGCTTAAGCTGAAAAAAATTATTAAGAAGAAACGAGATCTACTATTAGATACAAATAAGTTGAAAAATAATAATTTAAAAAAAAAACTACAAATGAGATCAACGAAGAACTAGCTAAGTAAAATAACATGTATTGCACAGATGTAAAACCTTAAGAACATTATTCAAAAAGCTTGTAATAAAAATCTTAAACCAGGTAGAAGAATAAAAAGAAAGAAGTGGATAAACGAGCATTGATAAATAAACAGGTAACTTAAATGCAACGATATTGAATATAAAAGAAAACAGCCAGAAATAAAGATAGCAAAGGAGAAATGGATGAAAGAAAAAATGTAAAGAGGTGGAGGAATTCGAAAAAAAGCACGACACAAGCGGAATGCACAAAAAGTTGTAAGAAATACCAGGATTGCACAAAAAATGCCCACAATGCTGTTTAACAAACAATGATAAGACATCAGTATTAAACAGAACTTGTGGTTAAATTACATCCGAAAACTATTTCAAGACGAATGTACTGACATTCATTGGAAGCAAAAAAATTGAAAGGTCCAAGATTGTTAGAAGAAGCAGAAAAACTCTAAAAGCCACGGGAGTAATCAGATAGAAATAGAAGGCGTCAAATAGAAAAAATGAAGGGAAATCATCCATCAAAGTAAAGGGTGATAAGAATTGTCTCCTTCAGGATATGACCCAGAAAGTTGGAATGCGGGTGACGACCCCACTTCTGCAAAACTGGAAACAGTTGGGAAGCCCCTTAAGGGAGGTCAAGGCCCATATGGTCCGTAGAACCTAGCAGCCGTAGTAGTATTTACATCGAGTTCACAATTATGTGAAAATGTGAAAATACCAAAGTAATAAATACTCAAAATAGCACTTGACCTAAACATCAATTTGAATTTTTCTAAATGAAAAACTTGACGATTGCTTCAATTTTTACTTTGTTTATAAATGAAAAACCAACGTTGTTCATATTGAACAATTATCAAAATAGCATTTTCTAACCGATCGCTTAATCATACATTCGCCACGCTGGTATACCTGTAAATTGTGTAACAAATAAGAAATATTATTACCAAAAAACTGCATCCAAATAGAATTCACCTATTAACACTGAACGCTGCGGTTGTGGTTGGAAAAATATCCGTGTCAATGTTCATTGTGCCTAGCTTCAGTTGCCTGCTACAAAACGTAGCAGATATGAAAATTTTGTTATTATTAGCAACATAAAAACCGGCTCACCTTCCCAACGTCTGTAAAAACGTAAAATCCTTAATAAAACGCAACTAATTTTAAAATATCCGTCCTAAATAGCTCTTAATGTACATCAATTTATGCTCAGTTGTTAAAATAAATTGAAAATTTCATTTTTAATGCAATGTCACATCCTCAGTGGTGATTCGACTGGAAAAACCAAGGATTTAGAAACCGATTACGAGTAAGGAATTCTTGTTGACTTTTAATTGAAGCAAAAGTAGAATATTGTACTCGTTGCGACGATTTCATACCTTTATCGCTTAGAAACGAAGAAAAAGCAAGATCGGTTTCTTTTATTCCACAAACAACCCAAGTGCTAATGACTTGTTTTGCCGAGATGTAATTAGACTCGTGTTTTTGTAATCTAACACAGTTCCCTCCATTATGAGAACGCGTAGCTTTAATTAGATGCTTAAATGTACGCATTACTCGAATAATTGCTTGCCGAGACCTTTAAATAATGTTCAGCCTGTAACACAATACTGAGAACGCGAATAAAACTGTGATGCAACTCTGCATACAAAGAATTGCGCGCACTCGGACGTTTAGATGTATTTTGCAAGGCTGTACAAGGCTGGATCGAAATGTTTCTCCGCGGAATTTGTCCGGGCTTGCTAGGTAAGCATCAAAAGCTTCCGACTTGACTATATTCAACCAATAATAGAAGCAAAATAGCGCTTGTATCAGATAGCGCCATCTTTGGTTGAACGTTCGTAAAAATTTCAGCAGTCAATTTGTCTTAGTCACGTAGCAAAGATCAATTCTATTGGTAATACCGCGTTATTTTACACAACGTTGACAATCAAATAACGAGTCGTAAAAGAAGGTCTTAATCTCAGTGACAATAAACAACGTTTGGGTGGTGCTACAGTGAATCTGTACCTCATATCCAGTGTAAAGGAAGGGGCAAAACAATTTCGGTTGGACCGAAAAGACATCGAAGACAAACCGCGTGTAGGTCAGCCAGTTGAAGTCCTCCTTGAGCGTATGATAAGCGTAAGGTTGAGGCTTTCCGATACAGTCGTGCGACGCATTCTCCATGAACACCTTCATACCAATAAGGTCAGTACCAGATGGGTGCCTTGACTTTTGTTAGCTGATCAAAAACAGCAAAATGTGACCTCTCGTGTACAATTTTTAAACCTCCGTCGCAATCCAAGGAGAAGTTCTTCAATCCATTGCTACAGGGAATAATACTATACTATGACCCCTAGTAAAAAAGTCAATAGAATTGCGTGCACCGGACGAAAAACGACCAAAGCAAAGGTGGATAACGAAGATCATGAAAGCGATTTTTAATATCCAAAGAAAATTTTGTTAATTGACTTTAAGGGAAAAAACAGTGGTAAACAGAAAGTATCAGGTGCGTTCAAGTTCTAAGGTCTCTAATTTTTGTCTGAAAAAGTACTTGCTCAAGAAAGTTGAAACTTCTGTTACTTCTCAACATGATCTCCGTCTAGACGTACACATTTTTCACAGCGTCGTCGCCATGACTCCATGGATGCTGAGAACACTTCTTTACGGGTGTATTTTGTCCATTGAAAAATCTCTAATGGAACAGCGACTCGATTGGAAAATGAGCAGCCAGGAAGAGTGGCCTCACGTGCCAACATGTTCTGAAACATTGCAGCCTTGTATTTGTTGGTCAAAATTCGTGAGACCCATTTTAATTACACAAACACTCACAACACTCACTGCAATGCCGGTTATTTGACCTGTGTGCATTACATGGTACTGCCATCTATATTACAAATTCTGTAATATTTCTTGCGTCTTAACCCCATCTTTCTACTTACTCTCACTGCTAAGAAAAAAAATTGTAGACCTTAGAACTTAAATGCACTTGGTACATAGCATAAGAAATTATCGGGCATTACAGGCAAACTTAGGTAAGCATATAACACAATTTTAGATTACTCCACAGAGAAATGGAATAACCTTTAAATTAAATATTAAATTAAATATTAAATATTAAAAATTAAATAGTAAAACAGAAAAAAAAACACAGAAAAGCTACAAGATTTTTTAATTAAGCGGGGATAGAATAGTCGACCTACGAAAATAAACAATTATAACATCCGAAGAGAAGAAAATTTGCTTGAAACCTGTGACATAACCTAAATTTAAAAAAATTCCAATAAAAGGTCTCCTCCAACGAAAAACTAAGAAACCTTTAACTATAAACAGATTTTATTTCATTAGTAGAACTTTAGTAGAAAAGATTTGTAAAGTTAAGACCACTCAAGAGGTTATAAAAGTAGCTGTTACGAGGATAAGAGCGTAGAGTAAAGTGAAAACACAAAGGGCATAACCTCCCATCCTTACAGTCGCAACGTTATTAATCCTTCTTCTTCTTCCAACTTAGGGATAAGCAAAATATCCCTATTTTCATAGTTTCCTTAAACCACACCAGCGTTTTCTTGGACGTCCTATTGATCTCCTGCCGTTTGGCGGCTTACCTCTTGCGATTCTTACTATCATATTTTCGAAATGTAATCATTCCATTCCATTTTTCTATTTTTGATCCACTGATTTATGTTATTTACTTTACACATGCATCTTATGTCTTCACCATTTGTTCTTTCTCTTAGACTCTTGTATAGTATTTTTCTTAGTACATTTATTTCAGGTATTTCCAATAATCTTTGCCTTATTTGCTTGTTGGCTGCCTTCAATTTTACCGTCGTTAGATATTTGTGTGCCCAGATACTTGATCTCCATGATTTGCTCTATTATCTTCTCTTAGATCACTAATTTGTATCTGATAGGTATTTCTTTACTATGGTTTTTGTTTTCTTAGTAGATATCATCATGTTATATTGAAGAAGAGTAGTGTTCAAATAAAAAGAAGGCGCCGTAAATCATCCTCGCTTTCCTCCTTATTATAGTCATCTGATACATATGATTTTTAACTCTTTTGTGTCCATTCTATATCCTCCTTGTGTTTTTACTCTTTTTTTAATCTCGTCCATTATTATATTCTACAAAAGGTGGTTTAATGAGTCGCCTTGCCTAATTCCTGTACCGCATATTATTGGTTCAGTCTTGCATTTACTTTGTTGTGCTTATATATGTTCTTAATTGTTTTTATCAAGTCTATTTGGATGTTTTTATCATACAAAAAGTGAATGACATCTTCTACTTGAACTCTATCCAAGGCTTTTTCTTTCTAATTGCATTTTTTTAATTATTTTTATTGTTACCATCCTTTTTGTTAGCTTTAATGTTGGGTTTTATCAATGATTACTAGGGCCTTTATGGTCACCTTTCTTGAACATCAGTATCATTATCGTTTTCCTTTATTCATCTGGGATTCTGTTCCATTCTATAATTCTCTGTATTAGAGTCTTCAATTGTTTAATTGGAGCATCTCCTACATACTTAAGGAGTTCATTTGCTATTTGGTTTTCTCCCGGTGATTTCTTGTTTTCAAGTTTTCCCCGTGCTTCATTCACATTTTCTTCCGTTATTTCTGTTTTTCATTAGTCGTAATATCTGATGTTTCTAGCATTATGTTTTGGTTTCCATTTCTGTTAAACAATTATGTGAAGAAAGAAACCCATATTTATCTTCAATGTGTGAATACTCTGTTACTTTATTCATTTCACTACTTTGTTTGCTTATTACTCTCCAAATTTACTTTGGTGACCATAAAAGTCTACTTCCGTTCTATTTGAAAATCTCTCCCAATACCCCTTCTTTGTTTTTCTTACCAATCCATATGTTTCTGATCTTATCGCCTTATATTCTTGATATGTTTCTTGATGACAAGTACTTCAAATAGGCAGATTTCTTTTCGCACCATTTCTGTTTAACTTCTGAATTAAACTGTAGCATTTTTGTTTCCATTGCTTCCTTTGTCTATATTATTTATTTCTAATACTTCATAAGCTGCCTGTAATATTTTTTTACTTTTTCTCAGTTCTTTTCTATATTATCTTCTTTCAAAGTTAAATTGGATAAGATCTTTGGTACAGATCTTTTATTGTTTCATCTTTGAAGCTGCCTATTTTTACCATAGTTTTTTCATTACGTTTAGTGCAAAAAGAACTAGATAGTGGTCACTTCCTTAGTTTCTAAGGTGGGGCTTCTAACACCCGATATTTTTTACGTAAATCTCCCTATTTGTCAGCATAGAATCGATTATGGTCAAAAAAGAATTATTTAGGCAAAGTTCATTAATAGAACAGGAATCTAGCATAAGGTCACCATTCTTGTCGCTTACACTTTCATTAAGTCTTTGCCTCACACCTGGTATATATATATATATATATATATATATATATATATATATATATATATATATATGGTATATATATATATATATTGTCTCTCTGTCGTTGTCACAAAATTATGGATTTTTAAAATTTTAAAATGGATTCTTATAGGAAATTTTACGCTGATTTCAAAATCGAAATCAAAAGTTTCTATCTCGAATAGTTTTCGAGATATTCGACTGCAATTTCGGGAAAATTTCGACATTGCGATTTATGAGTAATTCTTAAAGAAAATTTTACTCTGATTTCAATAATGAAATCGAAAAATTCTATGTCGAATAGTTTTCGAGATATTCGACTTCGAATATATATATATATATATATATATATATATATATATATATATATATATATATATATATATATATATAATGGTAAAACCCTACGCCTCGCTGACACGGCCTGCGAACTTAGAGGTTAAGCTTTATACGTTCGTTCTCTCTGCCCGGTCGTCGTGCACCATCTCTGATGCGGGGCGGTGTTGGCACCGCACCATAAACGACCGCCATTATTACCTTGTTCGAATGAACGCAGATACTCAATTATTTTTAGTGACTGAGTAGGCACCGCCAGGCATCAGAGAGCACCGGGAATTGAACCCGGGTCCGTCAGCATCGCAACCAGCCCTCAACTACGGGACTACGCTGGCTTATATATATATATATATATATTATATATATATATATCACCAATTTAGCGTTAAAATCGCCCACGATTATTACTGATTCCTTGATTGGGATTTCGTCAAGATCTTGAAGTTCTCCATAGAATTCTTTTCTAGCGGTCCCCGGCTTGCAGTTTTCCGATGCGTAGATTCCCACTATGTTTATTTTTTTTATTTACTCTTTGTTAGCTTAACTATTATTATTCTTTGCAATTTATATCTACACTCTTCTATTTGGTTTTAAGTCTTTTTTTATCATCAAAGTTATCTTTTTTGTTCTTTCATTTTTCACCACACCAATTGCGACGTTTTATTAGTTCATTTCCATTTCTTCATCAATTTTATTTGGGCCACTAATAATATATTCTGCTTTTTCCAATTCGTTATCCATTTTCCCACCAGGATCACATTCATTTGATCAGTCTGACTCCGAGACTTATAACCATTACTTTAAGCTGATTTAATTTTTGCTTTGAGTAGGATGCTAACCTAATCCATCAACTCCCAACCTGGAGAACCAGCATTTTCTGATAGGATTTATTCCCTTGAGAATTAGAGTATGCGAGGAATAAAATTTTGAAGTTGAAATGACTATGGGCCGGGACATGGCTCCCCTTCGGAAACAGGAAATGAGAGTAACCAAGAGCTCGCAAAAGCAAGATCCGCTATACCATAAATAGATGTATCTTCTATCGGGATCGTAGAAGAGTATCTACTTGCTACATAACTAGGGTAATTAAGTAAATAAGTAAACGTGGATTTGAAAACACAGAGAAAAGCGAATAAAAATGTAATAATGCAAACTAAAATACAACCAGGGGTTAAAGTATACGTGAAGCTTTCCACGTCTTCTGAACATTGCTTCGATTAAAAGCAATCTGATAACAAATCAATTATGCCCACTTCTGGGCAGTCGATCGAATGCCCGAGATTTTTCCAGACGCACTTGGACATCGACCACTTAACGACCGGCCCAAGGCCGCGCGATTGCGAGACGAATTGGATTGATAGCCACGGGTCGTCAAAGCCTAGCCAATCAATTTGTTCCTGTTTACAGCGTGCGGAGATGTAAATTCCGCAGCAACGCGGCGGTAATCGCGCATTATGAATGGAAGGACGTTTCCGCCGCCAAGTTGGGAGCGTTGCGAAGTGCCTTTACATGCGTGGGCCGGCCCACTATCGTTTTTGCTGAGGCAATTAATGTTGCGGTACGAAGACGGCACGTAAGAACAGCCAAAGACAGCTTGGTTGGAACCGATCCAATTGGTTGTAATACGGTGAAATTAATACAACTAAGAACGAAGTTTATTAAATTGAAACAATTTAGAGCAGTGGAAGAGCCATGAACTTTACATCACCATTAACTGACATAAATAAAATGCCACAGCTGCTGTTATGCGGTCCCGCAGTTCGATCACTGTCGTTGGAAGAGGAGGCACATAAACGCATTCTTTGTAAACCCCAACAAAAAAAATCCCACACAGTAAAGTCCAGCAACCTCGGAGGCCAGTAATGCAAAGCTGAATCGTTAGGTCCCATTTAGCCTATCCATCGTCGTGGAATCTGATTATTCAAAAATTTTCGAACTTCCAGGCTCCAATGTGGTGATGTCCCGTCCTGCTGGAAAACGAAGTCATCCGGATCGGTCTCTAACTGGGAGAAAAGCCAGTTTGCAAGCATATCTAGATATGTGATTCCCATAACAGTGTATCAATTGAATCCTGTGCGGTTACATAATCAAATGTCGCCGCAAAACACGCCAGACAGACGTTGAGGAAACGTTGACTTCTCTACCGATACAGCGAGTGGATTTTTAAAGGTTACGTGTGAAACTCAGCCGGATGCGCTCTATATCTTCGTCTGATACACGGAGACGACCATTGGATTTCCCTTTAGACAGATAACCCATGTCTTGGAATTGTCTATACCATCGCCTAATGCTCTGAGCAGTAGGAGGTTCAACAGTATATTGTCGCCGAAAATCACCCTAAACAGTTGTTACAGACTTACATTTCGCGAGGCGTAGAACACAAAATGATTTCTGTTGTTCAGTCGCCATCTTGACATACATTGAAGTGACAGGTAAACAAATTCTCCCCCTTTCTAACATTGTTTGATTAAAATCTGAATAGTTATGATACTTAAATCAAATAATTCTTTTTGAAACACTCTGTATTATGTTCAAAAATCCTATACATAAATTTCCTCTCCTAATTTTCCCCGAAAGTATTATCACCGAAAAGAATAAAAAATACTTATATTTTTTTATTATATACATAAGATTTATAATCTGCAAGAAGTAGATTATTGAATTATACAGGAACGGTGGCTACACTCTGAATTAATTACTTTTAAGTTAATGGATTGATAACTTAAACTATTAATCTATCTGTGCGTCATCTTTTGTTCAGTCTTCTTCTTACTTCTAGTGGAACGCTAAGAGTACTAACTTCTTCGTTAGGATGTTCAGGAAGATTTATGTTGGTTTTCTTTGATGTTGGCGTCTAGAACATCCCTCCTCAATATCTAACAATAATCAACTAGCATTCCTGCACTCCATTGTCCCTGGTACCTCTTTTCCACAGTATAAATGTTTTGGTGAAAACTCCCTCCCTGTTCGTCGCTGACAGAACCAAAATTTTCAGGAAAGAAATCAAGGTGAGAGCCCAAGAAATGTCGAGATATATATTACAACCCATATCTTTGTATGACTTTAGCAGCTGGCCCACGATCTCGTAGTTTGGTGCTTTACGATTTCCTAAAAAATTTTGAACAACACTTTTCAATGCTTTCTGCGCTGATTTTTCGATTTCAGTTTATAAATCTTCGAATTTTGCATATTGAATCATAGATTGCATTTGGGGACCTACAGAAAATCCTTCATTGGGTGTAGGTTCGCTTACACGAGGAAATTTTTCCTTCAAATAATGAAATCCGGTGCCATTTTTATGCCTTAACAAAGTTTTTGAAAAGTACTAACTTTATATGCAGAGACAGAAGAATGATCTTGTTAGAGTTGACTAATGAACAACATTTTTCTCTCCAGGTATCAATGATTCACGATTTGGCCATTTCTGATATAATGATTTTTGTTGTCCCTATTGTTCTATTTCCACAAACAGCAACATTTAATACAGCCGAGTTGCAAAACCATTAACAATGCATCGACTTTTAGGTCGTAACATATACCCAACAATACTTGCCATACTCAATTTTTGACAACAGGATTTTCATATTTTCATAGGTTTCTTTCATGGTAGTTATATAAAGAAATTTGTTGTCATTTTGCAAAAATATTTTCAAATTAATTTTCGATGCATCTATGAATAGTCTCCACTCTGTTGATTTATGTTCCATGACCCAGAAGATCCATCAGAGAGCAAATATTATTACAATAAATTGACGAAATAAAATTTTGAAATTCTTCTTGACCGTTACGAAAGTACCGCCAAGTTACTTTAGTATCTTTCTGAAGTAGATTCCAGCTAAGATGTGTCCATTGACACCACTTGATATGTATCTAAGGCTTCCCTTTTGTTTTACTCTTTTCAAGACTTCTTCGTTTGTTATTCCGTCTATCTATTTTATTTTCGACATTTTTCTGTAGCACCATATTTATATTGCTTCCATTATTCGTTTTCCCTTAGTACCTAACATCTAGTTTTCATAACCATATAAGGCAATGCTTCATATTTCTTCATTTATTGTATTTTTATGTTAGCAGTATTTTGCCTTATAGAAGGCTCCTAGTGCTTGTCGAGTTCTGTATTTTTTATTTCTTTTTTGATGTTCCATCCGTCAAGATAAAACTTGCTAGATATTATCTTTATATATTATATATTATTTTATAAATCTTGTGTTTCACAATATCAATATAGAAGGACAAACACTAGAACAAGTAACAAATTTCAAATATTTAGGTACAATAATAGATAACAAGGGAGAAATAGATAATGAAATAATGGAAAGATTAGGTAAGGTGGGGAAAATATTTAACACACTGAAAAACACGTTCCTCAGGAAAAAAGAAATTCCGGAACAAATAAAATCGGAAGTATACAAAAAAGTAGTAAGACCTTCGTTAATCTATGGCAGCGAATCCTGGACGATCAACAGAAGAAACGAGAGTAAAATTAGAGCAATGGAGATGAGATATTTGAGGAAAATTATAGGAATAACAAGACTGGACAGAGTGAGAAATGAAAATATAACGGAACAACTGAAAGTGAAACCTATATTGACACTGGTAGAAGAGAGACAATTAGGTTGGATAGGGACCTGCTCCGAATGGATGATAACAAGATATCGAAGAGAGTATACGAAGCAAGAACAGAGGGGAAGAACGCAGTAGGTAGACCAAGAAGGAAGTGGGAGGAACAGGTAAAAGTAGCAGCGGAAAATAGGAACATACAATGGAGAGAAGTAAGGAACCTGACAAGAGGCAGAAAGTCTTGGAATAAATTAATTAAGAAATGTTAATTAAGTTTAATAAGTTTTATAAGTTATATTAGATATTATATTACTGTAATAATAATATTGTAGTACTGTAAACTGGGTTATAATCCGACACCTAACGGTATAAGGATTTTTAGTTTAAATAAATAAATAAATAAATCTTGTGTTTCATTATTAATATGTATAAAGGACCATTGCTTTTGTTTTTTCTTTATTTATATTCATACTGTAATTGTTTAACCAAGTTTAAGTTGACTGTGCTTTGTGAAGTGAGTATGGAGTCTTGCTGAAATATCCAAAGCTCACTTCGAAAAAGCGAGTGATGGACTACATCTACGTTATCATACGGGAGGCGCGATAACTGTCTGCTACTGGATCTACCAGATTTCGTTTAACCCGCTTACACCGTGGATGTGCCATTGACAAAGCCGTCCTTTTGTCTGCTGTCTCTGAGCCTAAAATAAACGCCGTGGCCAAGAAAGGACGATTTTCACGAGTCGCTCGCAGATCTTCCTATTGATCGGTAAAGAACGCAAACAGGTGTGTATTCTACTCTTTCTCTATCAGCAGGTCCGTTTGTGGGAAATTGGGGAGTGCCGTTAAGAAAAAGCTGTGCCTGAAGGCAAGAAAGACCGAGGAAAGCGTTGCCTTCCCTGCCCTGCCGCTGGCTTCGCCGCCCGGCCGTCTACGCTGCCGAATTACCAGCATCGTCACCCGGCCGCTTGTCCAGCCGCCTGCATCCTCGCCTAGCCGCCGCCTCTGACGCCAGTGCAGCCCAACTCGACTGCTCCCTCCGCCACCCGTATGCTTTCTTTATAGCCAATCGCTTCCTTTCCACTAGTTGCCTTCTTCACCGCTGGCTGCCAGCCGTTCCCGAGGATGTTAGGCTACATCTTAGCATTAAGCTAGCGTTAAGTTAGAGTAGGTTAGATTAAGTTAGGAATAGTCAACTCTAATTTTGATAAATATAAGTGATCAGTGTGACTTTGTTTGCCTTTTCGCTATCTTTTTCTAAGGCATCCAGCGCGTTTTTTACAATCGCATATTCAGCTGTAATTCAACACAATGATACTCATCTCTACTAAAAACTATGAATTTAGTTTTTTCCACATTTATTTTTATATCCATATTTGCTTACTTGTATTTTGTTTTTTTTTTGTGACAATATTCTCGTGTAACACAAAGTAGGGGACGAAGTTCATGTATAAGCTTCTTGAACGGCATTATATTGATCAAAATGAACATTAGTAATTTTTTTCTTATGATAACATCCATCCATAAGGTCATATATCCCTTTCAAGATTGAAAACGCTCCTTCATGGAGCCTTAGCGACTCGATAGGGGTGTGATTAGTCAGTCCACATATTTATAATTTTCTATCTGTTATCGCCATGTTTACAATCTTGCTCCATTTTTGCTATCCTTTATTTCTGCTTTCCACATCTGGCTTCCCATAATATGCAGGTCGTTTTCTACCTGATCTTACCACCTTCCTTTCGGTCTGCCTTTTGGTACCTGCTTAATTTCAGTTTCCATTTGTATATTATTTTCATTGCTGTTTCAAGGTCTCTCATATAAACGTATCCATACCAACTAATTCGTCGTAATTTTATAAAGTTCACTATGTCTTCTTGTAGTATGTTTCTTACTTCAAAATATACCAATATTTACGTTTTTGGGCAATTTTTTCCTGACACAATGCACGTGAGATATCTGAAAACTATTAATAAAGACCTATAGCCATAACTATATTTGTATGAAGTCAGTTCACTTCCTAAGGCTGTCGTTAGACAAAATTTTTACTTTATCGCCCATTTAAAATTGAAAATCTCTGAAAGGCACGAGCTAAATACCAAAGCCCGGTTCATTTTTTTACCCGTGGCTTATGGCTTCACATATAAAAAATCAGCATCGAGATTCTCAAAGCTTTTCCCAAAATTTCTCGACTTCCCATGGAATTGTCCCTATCTGAGATAGATGTGAAACTAATAACTAACTTACTAAGGACTTTTTGTCAATTACTACCGCTACACCATTCCAGCGATGTGAGTCTTTGTTACCTGAGTAGTATATCTTTGCTTGGTTGATTTGTATTTCTTCTGAGTTTGGTCATCTGGTTTCGCTGAGTCCCAGTATATTTACTCAAGGCGTTGCATTTCTTAAATCACGTTCTAAATTTTTCCAGGTTCATATATGGATTGAATATTCCACGTGCCTATCTTGATGTCTTTCTTTCTTCTAGCCACCTTATTCATAACTGTTCTCCCCAGGAGATTCGAGCGGAGAATAACTCCAGAATATTTTACTTGAATTTATACCATGTTGATTTGACTAGGGATATCCATATGCATCTTTATGCAGTGCCTTCTGCATTTCCATCCCGTTGAGCTTTCAGGTTTTTCGCCTTTAGGAGCGATTTTGTACTCCAAGGGCAAGAGAGTGCCCTGCTCTGTTTGGTCACCCACCCTCAAAATAAGGCTGTTGGCAATACAGCGAGCGACCACTTATACCGGTGATCATTCGGTAATTTGCTGCTGGTTTTGGCCCGCCCCAGGTATTTTATTTCCCTGGTACCCACCATATCTGGTGGATGTTCCCCTATCCGCCACCTGGGGAGGCGTCCGATGGGGGAACAGCAACCACTCACGGGTTTATACATATAATGACGTCTTAAAAGTTAGCTTGACAGCACATATGTCATTTTAAATTTGGTTGTTGACCACATAGCCATAAAATTTGAAATAGTATATCGCCAAACGTTGCCTTAATATTTACCAAATTAAGCTCAATTACAAAGTGTTAGTTGTCCCCCGCCTATCCCGCCAGACCGCAGTTGCGCTGCGGCTATCGCCTAGCGCGGTGACCCTTCAAGCATTTTCGAGGCCACGCGGAAATACACGAAGCGACGGACCGATCGTACGCAATAGGCTTTTCATGTTTATATTTACAAAAGCCTAAAATCATCTAATGCTGAACATGCCTTATAAAATCCTGACCCCGAGATAGTGCTCGGGCAAACACAAGTTTTGTCTAATTATAGAAACTATTATATAGATAGGCGGTGTAAATTTAAAAATATAAAAATAATTTCAACGGGGAAGATAGATTAAATTTTCCTAAAACTTGGTTTATCACTCTGAAGGAGCAAAAACAGACCGACATGCAGTGAAAGAGCGAGCGACGTCAGCAAATGCCGAAATGTTACCTGCTTACGTCAGAAGCTAGCCCGATTACGTCAGTAACTAACTTGGTGACCTCAACAACTGCCCCGGAGCCACTTATCCTATGAAAATAAAAACTTAATTTTTTTAAAGTTCTCTTCTGAAGATGTCCGCTACAGTTGTAAACGAAACGTTAAGAGTTTCCAAAAGTCTGACCACAGCCTAACAATCCGAGAAGCAATTACACCGATGCAGCATTAACGATAATTTAAATTTATCCAAAGAATATTTATTTCAAAACAACAGGATCAGTAGTGTTAGTTTCTACTAATTTATTAATCGAATGACTTTCATTGCAACTATGCATGCTGTAAGTCACTTCAATTATTCTTTGTTAAATAGACAAGTTGCTCTTTGACAATTATGACTTTCAATGAATGCAAACCTGCCACCATTACCCACGGTTTCTCTCCTAATTCGTTTTCTGCTTGCTGGCTGTTATTTCCATTTAATTTAAATTTCACTGGCTCGTCTTCATTCTAATACGTACATTTTTTGCAGTAGAAATTTTATAAACGCAAGCTTTCCGCCGAAATAATTCCTATAAAAGCTAATTGCTTTTAACTATAACTGACAGGTAATTACAGCGCACAATGCTAGCGGATATAAACGATTAACTTGTTGCCTGATAGTTCTATTGATGCTTCTGCAATGATGCAGCCGTAGTAAATTTTCTCTTACGTAGTGTGCCACTATTTAACTTTTTACTTGCTATGCGGGCATTATATCTGAATTTATGAGAAACTGATCAGTACATAGCAGTGATATGGCGTAGGAGTTACTAAAAAAATATTTTCCGTATAGCAGACTAGGAATATGGATATTTTAATAAAATACTAGGACTAATATGTAGGAAAATATACAAAATATTGATCTAAACAGTGGTGGGCAGTAACCCAGCACAATACCATGGATGTGAAATGGTGATAAAACTATAAAATATCAAAAAACAACAAATAAAAATAAATTTAATACACTTAACAAAGTGAGAAAGGCTAATAGGCTTAAAGATCTACAAAAAGCAGCCTTCAGTGTCTAAGACAATTGATACAGACGTAATGGGTACGGTGGGCAATTCTGATAATAATTTAATACAAATGAGTAAATGTGAGACGCTATCCTAAGAACAGCGAGTTATTGTTGTTGAAATACATTTGCATATTAGGTGACAATTTTGCTGAGTAAATACGAAAAGTCCGTGGAATTTTTAGTCAAAAGAGTGCACCAAGTGAATCAACTCTCTGAAGATCCATTTGATGAAACTGGATCGGCAATGGATGCAAAACCTCGTGAGTATAAATGAAGATATCACTACGTTAATCAAGGTGTTGCTGCAAATCCGAAAATATCGACTCGACATCGTGAACAACAACTGAACAATTCGAGAAGCTCCCTTAAGTGAATGCCCACTAAAGACGCAAGAGCTTAAGCTTGTTGACCATTCTCACCATCGACAGTTTGTCAATTGGTTTTTAGGGCATTACGAAGTGAATTATCAGTCTAGTCAAAATATTATCTTTAGTGATATCTCTACGGGTTCACAAATAAACAAATATGTCGCAGTTAGAAATTGGTTCTAACAGGACGTCGCTACCTACCCTACAACTTGAAGAACAGCCGATTTACTGCGTCAACAAATACCTGGTCCTGTAATTTCACGAAATACCGACATAAACTGGCCTGGAAAATCTTGTGATTTTACACAGGGCGACTTCTTTTTGATGAGTTACCTAAATTCCAAGGTCTACATCAACAATCTACAAACAATTGCAAACCTCAAGAACGAAACCCGACGTGTTATAGATGAAATTGATCAGAACATATGCGAAATTGCAATCAAAAATTTTGTGATTCACAGTCAAAGCCGAAATAATTTGTGTATATTGATACCCAATAAAGATCTAATCATAAAATCAACTCAAAAGTCGTTTTGTTTAAGATTTAAATCTCGTTTTTAATTTGGGCCACCCTTTATATTCATGAACGAGCAGCAACAATTAACAAACTCTGCAACTGACTTTTCAGTGATCAGCAGAAGCTTCAATTAGTTCTACAAACAGATAATATTGAAATATGTCTCATGTTATGGATATAAAGTTTACAACGCTAAGAAATAAGTGCATTGATAATCAATGAACATAAGCAAGACTATAAATAACCCAGTTATAGAAAATGCAGATGACAGCAGCTGAAATAAAAGCAATTCGATATATTTAATAACAATTGCTGCAAAGTACTGCCGGCCTGGACAAAGAATGTTAAAACCTGTTTAACCATCTAGACTAAGGATATATAATTGGAGAAGAGTTTAATCCTAAATAGACCCACTGGGCCTTTAGATTAATCACAACTAAATCCAAACGACTCTTAAAATGCTACCTCCAATCTGATTGATTTCTTTATAATCAAAAATATATCATCTAATCATAGCCAAGTAGATGAATGCTATGACATGTGCCTTAATAATTCAGCAACAACGTTAATAATAACTGAAAAAATAAACCCAAAAAGAAAACAATTTTCTGCTAATTAATAAATAAAAAATAAACTTGAAACAATTGTTTTATAAAAAGTAAAAGAAAAGTATTTCACAGACAAAAATAAAACTATACTGAACAATCTCATGCAAGAACCAAGAAGAGAAATTGAAGAATTAAAGAAGAATCTATTTCACAGGCCTGACTAATGATAGTAGAAAAATACTCTTTTTAGAAAGTGATAGAGAAGATTAGAAAAATCCAACATGCAGGTACCACTAATTAAAACAAACATTGAAATTAGACCAAACGTAGTAAATAAAAAGTGGAATGTTTGATCACTTTAATCCCATAACCTGGAAGATAAACATGCATTTGAAGAAGCTATCCGACGAGGTCGAGAAAATGTACTTTGCTGTCGCCAGATGAACTTATAAGAGAAATGGAAAATAACACAAAGATAAAAAAGACCCTGAATTCTATTTGGTAACAGGAGCAATACTAAAGAAATCCCCAAGAAAACCACTTGTTAAGCTGACTGAATCTTATAGATGCTGTGTTCAGACTCAAGCATGTAGCTAAGTTATGGAAAATGGGAAAATAGTCATGATCAAAAATCAGGAACACCACCACATGTAACTTCTTCCTATAACCAATATTATTATTATCAATTATGTTCAAACATTTTGAAAAATTGTTCCTTCCTCTTCTTGTTCTTATGGTGCTTGTTCCTAATGATCATTATAGCAATATGTACTTTGTCCGCGGCAGCACAAAAAAGGCCTACTGTTGTATTGAACCATGCACATAAGTTTTTCAGACATGATATCCTCTCCTGCTTTCTACTTTGTCCAGCAAAATCAAATATAATAACTCATAGTATTACGAGGGTAAGGTGAAAAGTTCTCGGCCTGACAATGAAAGACTGCGATTTTCAGTTAAAAAATGATTTTATTTTTCTACACAATCTCCCTTGACTTCAACACACTTGATCCAGCGCCTCTCCAACATCAGTATTCCTTCTCGGAAGTGAGAATCTGGAAGATTGTGAAATATTCATCAACTTCTTCATTGGATGCAAAGCGCTTCCCAGAAACAAATTTTTTTAAGTTTGGGTACAGATGGAAGTCTGAGGGTGCCAAATCAGAAAAGTAGAGGGGATGGCCGAGCAAATCATACCCCAAATCCCGCAGTTTTCCCATCGCCAATGCAGGTGCGTTGTCCTGGTGAAAGATGATTTTTTTCTTCTTCAAGCCAGGCCTCTTCTCGCGAATTTTGGCAACCAGCTGGTCAAGAAGGTTGGAGTAATATTCGCCTGTAATTGTTCTGCCCTTTGCAAGATAATCAATTAACAGGATCCCTTTGCCATCCTAAAACACGCTGGCCATGATCTTTCCGGCATATGTGATCGACTTCGCTTTTTTTGGCGCTGAACCACCGGCTTCCACCCGCTGCTTGGACTGCTGTTTCGTTTCTGGCGTGTAGTGGTGGATCCATGTCTCATCCATGGTGACACCTCGCCGCACAAAATCGGTCGGATCCCTGTTGAATCGGTCCAAAGATTGATGCGAAAATCGTTTGCGCATTTGCTTTTGATCGGCATTCAGCAAATGGGGCACTCATCTGGAGCAGAGCTTTCGCATCCCTAGTTCTTCTTGCAAGATGTTTCGCACCCTTTCTTCCGATATCCCCACAGCCTCAGCTATCTCACTCACCTTCACTCACCTATCGTCCAACACGATATCATGCACTTTTTCGATGGTTTCCGGTGTGGTTGCGGGTTTTGGCCGTCCATCGCGTGGGTCATCTTCGAGGGATGTGCGACCACGTTTAAATTCAGCTGCCCACTTTTTAACAGTTGACATGTAAGGAGCAGAGTCCCCGTAAACTTTTGTCAACTTCGGATGAATTTCCTTAGGGGTTAATCCATCCAAAACGAAGAATTTTGTAACGATATTCAAGTTTATCCATTTTAACAAAAAACATACAACATGTCCACTGAAAAAATTCGTGTAAACAAACTGCTTGAGCGAACAAGTTGAAACTAGTCATGCACCCAAGCAGGAAGCATAATTGTTTGCCGATTGCAGCACCATCTCTGTGTCAGGCCGAGAACTTTTCACCTTACCCTCGTAGTTCTCAAATATTCCAACTTACGTGCTTTAATAGAAACAATTCTTTCTAGAGCAGTCTGATTGGTGATGTACTCTGTCTACCAGATCCGTCAGTATAATCATACTGCAAACGCCTTTTGCAAAAAGCTTCAGTCTGTATACAAGACTCAACTCCATAAAATTTCACCGGAAAAACGTAATATTTCAATAGTCCGATCTTAGTTCTTCTTCTTTATCTTATCCCCTATGTGCCATTACGGCGCCGGGGTTCTGATCTTAGTTAACAAGGATAAATTGTGACATTTGAACAGTTTTGACATCTTCAGGAATGCGATCCTGGTTTTGTCTATCGGGAATTTGATCTCTAGCTGTTCCGGTTGAGCAATGCAGTTGTTGTTTTTCGACACCACCACTTTTTTAAAGTTCAACAAAAGCCTGTATCTCTGTCTAACCTCCACCACCTGAAAACTAGTGAGGCTACCCACGAACATTATTGTATCATCGGCATATTTTATGTTATTTGTATATCATCATCATCATCACCACATTACACTGAAGTCCACTGCAGGACATAGGCTTCTCTTAAATTCAAGGGGAATTTGGCAATTAAACGCCACGCTTGCTGGGCGGGTTGGCGAGTGGATAGGGTGTATGGGGGTTAAGAGTATGTAGACTATGGGTAGGATTAAGGTTGTGACACGACTTTTCCCCAGTGTTAGGAGATGAAGAAAAGTCGAGGCTCGCGTGGGCAGGGTCGCTTCCCTGAAGTAGATCTATCCTGTATCGGGATCACAGAGGAGTATCTACCCGCTACCCAATTTGTATACACTGGATATTAATTTTAATTCCGTTTTTGATGTCTTCTAAATCTTCTTAGAAATTTTGTTCCGAGTATACATTAAACAAAACTGGCGATAAACACACAGCTCTGTGGGCAAGCATCCTTGTTTCATTAAAATGTTTTCTTACTCTTCTCATTAAATACATGTAAACGATGTTCCATACCAATATAAATTGGTGATGATTCTTAAGCCTCTTTCATCTTATTGGACATCTTGATAAGTCTCTTATGTTGTATATTACCAAACTTTTTTAATAAATATCGCAGTTGATAGTTCTACATAGTTGGAAAATAACTTGGATACTAAACAAAGCCTTTTTAGTGCCTAACACAATACAAAATCCAAATTATACGCAGCTAATATGTTCCTCACATAGTCTAAAGATTTTCTGATAGATTATTTTTAAAGAAGTTTTGGGAGGTGGCTCGTAAAACTGACAGTATGGTAATCATTAAATATTTAGCATTATGTTATATTAACGCCAATTTCAACCATATCTTTGGCATCGCTTCACTGAAATATATATTATTGAATACTTGTATCAGTTGTCTAATACTTTATGCATCAAGTAATTGAAGAAGTTCCACTGGCCAAAAAGATTTACCAACTTTAAGTTGAAACATTACCTGTGTAGTCTGATCTGTAATTGGTAGGTTGTCTGAACAGTTGAAGACTGAAAGATGCACCACTTTGTTATCCCTAAAAAAGGTCAACTACAAATCTAAATGTTCATTTTCTCTTTGTTGTTAGTAATTATAGTGTCCCACGAAGATGTTCCAATGTTTCATGTATAGATTAGTTGAAATATAGTTCCAATAAACATGGGTCTAATTATGAACCGTTTTTGATATCAGTTAAGCAAATTAGGGTCTTTTGGAATGATTGGTCCTTCTAACATTATATTCTTCCTTCAAGTATTATAATTGTAACTTTCGTTGCCAAGGAAACGAGATGTAGAGTCCATTTCCACTTAGGGTTCTTACAACTGAAGTTTCACTTTGGAAAATTTTTCAAAGAACCTATACACGAAGTCCTGCAGCACCATCGTGAGACACCCTGTATAATATTCCAGATATATTGAGTTTATTATTCCAGCTGCTTCTCTAACCTTTTTTTGCATATTAAACAGATTACATTTTTACTTTAATGCTTTTCTTTTGTTGTTTTAATAAATAAGTAATATGTTGTCTGGCATCCAACATTTTCTTTTTTATTTTTAACGACCAACTGTTCGTCATCAATATTACTAAATACCGCAGATATTTTCTAGGCCGTTTTTCTGTGTTGATTCTTTTTTTCAACATTCCTGTTGGTAGTTTTGTCTCATTTTCCCTTGTCTACTTTTCTCTTAACTTCCTCGTGTGCTACTGCCCCCTAATTGTTTTTTCCTCTTGTATTTTTGATTTTTTCTGCTAGTAGGTTGTTTTTACATTCCACGTACATACTTTCATAGTTCTCACATAGTTTCAGTAATGTTCTAACTTTTCATATCTGTTCTTTCATTACTATCTGATTCGTTCTGTCTTTTTGCTTCATTCACACTATTCTTATCTTCGCTATATTCCTTTTGTTTATATATTCTTCTTTGTCCTGTTTGTTTTACATTTCTCTGAATCTTTTCCATGCCATTTTTTTTATTCGTAACTACTTCTCTTACATCCTTATTCCACCATCTAGTTTTCCTCTTCATCTGCTCCTTGTATTGGTGCATATAATTGTATTATATTTGTCATTCTATCTAAGTCTATCTGCAATACCATTAATCTTAAATTTACTACTTCGAACCTGCTAACTTTCTTATCTATTCTTCTGATGTTATTATGCCCACTCCTTCTTTTGCTCTCTGTCTTGGATGTCTTCCTGAATAATATAGATTATAATTATCTTTTAATTGTTTATTACCTGATCTTTTGATTTTTGTCTCACTTAAGCCCATAATTTTAATATTATATTGTTGCATTTCTTCTATTAGCTCGCACTCTTTTTCCGTTATTGACGTAATATTTCATGTTCCGATTTGTTTTTGTTTAAGTTTACGTATTCTATTAGTTTCTGTATTTCTAATTCCATCCTTTATCTTACTCGTTATTCCTTTTTTCTTGCGGATATCTACTTTTGTGTCTCCTGTTTCTATTCTGTGCTAGTTTTTTGTACGTCGTCTTGTGAATGTTATTGTTCTCATTTGTTTCCTGAATTCCTCGTCGTCTATATTCCGTGGTGATCTTTCGCTTATAGTTCTTGCTTTCCGGTTTTTCTCTGAGTAATTTTCCGTCCTACTTGTTCCTTCTTTTTCTATTTCTGTTTGTTCTGCATTTTCTTTTTCTTGTATTTCTAACTTCTCCTGTAGCTGTTGTAGTGTGTATATTTTTACATTCACTATCAGCTTGTTATAAGTAAGTTTTATATTGTATCCCTTGTCTCGTGCCGCTATCATATGTTTTACCAATGTTCTTCTCTTTTTCAGTATATGCTTCGGGTAGTCTTCGTTAATCCAGATCTTCTTTCCTTTTAAATTTTTCGCTTTCTTCAGGATCTCCTGTTTCTTGTTTCATGTTGCCAATTCTATTAATATTGGTCTGTTCTTTTGCTGCCCCTCTTTTATCCTTCTTAATCTTTTAATTTTCAGGGTTTCCGTTTCAGTGTCAACGTTGACCCCTATATCTCTTAAAATTATTCTTACTTTCTCTTTTAGTTCAAGTTCTGGTTCATTTAATTTATCTTCAATTCCTTGTATTATAATTTTTTTCTCACGTATCTCCCTTTCCAGTATATCGATAAGCGTACTTTGTATATCTAGTTGTGTCTTTAGTTTTTCATTTTGTTTCTTTAAACCCTTATTTTCTAATCTTATTTGTTGCAACTCTTTACTTATTGCGTCCAGTTTAGTGCTTATATCTTGTGTTTTGGTGTCTAAATCTTTTATTTTGTCTAATTTGGTATTAATCTCTTCTAGAATCTTCTCCATTATAATACAGGTATTTAAACAAATTCACCTTCTCTCGGTTCAGTATTTTAAACTTCGTTCGAGAACGGCCGTCTCTTATCTTTATACCCAAATTATAAATTTACTTTCCTACTGTTAATTCTAATCTTACCTTGGTTTCTGCTAGCATATAGTATCATATCACAATTATTTTACCTATTCACTCACCACCTTACAATTATTTCGCATTAAACACCCATTTCTACCGAAATTATTTACGACGGACTTATTTGCTTTCACATTCAACTTCGCCAGGACCGGAATTTCAAAGCTTTCTAATTAATGCCATTTTCTTCATATCTTCTATTATTTTGCCCCTTTTGTTTCCTGCATCTACCATTTGTTGCAACCATGTCTTCCTTGACCTTCCTCTTCTCCTTTTCTTATGATTTGTTCCTCCACAAACCCTTCTGGTAAATCTGTTTGGGTTCATCCTAGTTGTGTGGCCCAACCTGTTTAGTTGTCCTCTTCATATTTTGTTCATTATTCATCTCTTGTTGTTTTGTTAGTAATTCTATTCTATTTTGTTTTTCTCGCAATTTTCCATAAATATTTCATCTCTATTGCATCGATCTTCCTTATGTATTCCAACAGTATTGGGATAGTTATGACATTATGAATTCTTAGTTTTGTTTCTCATGTCAGTTCCAGTTTCCTTAGTATTGCATTTAGTGCATAGTAAAGTTTAGTTGATTTTCTCGCTCTAATTGTTATTTCTAAGTCCATATTGGCATCTTTCGTTATAAGGAAATATAATTTAAAATTCAAAATAAAATTTTTAATCCAAAATATCATCAGGCTTCACCACTACAAAAATCAAAATAACTGGAAGTATTAAATAACACTTAAACTTCGACTAAATGTACTACAAAATTGCCCAGCAGCACTCGATATTTATTAAAGATAAAAATGCGGGAACAAACGCACAGAAACTTAGAAATTCAAGTATATATCACAAATCAATAAAATACGTTAATAAATACTCCATTATGTTTCTTATGGCTAGCATGCATAATAAATATGTATCCTGCTATTTACATAATCAAAATGTTCAAAAATATCGTGACTGCAGTGATGTAGTGGAATAGTAAAGCTGCTTTGGGTTAACGAGATGCATAAAATGGGTTAGCAAAGTTGCACTATAAACGTGCGCTTGGTGTTTAAAATGTGTGAGCATTTCGGCACACGCCACATCCGAGCGCAAACTCTTCCCCGGTGGGGGGATGCTTGACGTGCAGGGGGCACTCGTCGCCTTCGAGCTGCTTTGCTTTGGGACCTAAAAGAATTAAATAAGATGGTTTTAAGTGCAAAGCTTTCCTTAAATAGATATGAAAAGCATGAGGGTGGGGATGGAAGTTACAGACTAAATAAAAAACTTCCATTTTACTTATTTCTTTTAGATAAATACACTTTTCCCAATAGCAATCTAAAAGGGCTATAGTAGGTTTTTCTTAAGGTCCTTGAAATAGTAAACTTTATTATTGGTTCTGTTATCTTAGCAATACACAAGTAATTTAATAAGTAACGAGTTCACATACTCATAAAGGGCCTCAGTAACAAATGTGCATGTGGTCATAAAACATCCTGGTAATAAATGAACATTCTGCGCTTACCAAAATAGATAAAATTGGAATTCATGGTATGGTTAAATTCTTTTTTAAGAAAAAAGGAAAGTAACCTATTTAAAAAAAACTACATTTAGAGACTCATGTTCTTTGTAGTCAAGTAAGTCAGAATAAGCATTGAAAGCGTCATGGAGGTCCAAAAAATTGTCATTGGAGAAATTATTGACAAAGTATATGATTATCTTCATTTCGCATAATGACTTAATAATAATAATAATAATAAAAGCGTTCCATTCATTGTAGAATGTAACCACTTCTTTCCGAAGAAATATAATCCATCTCGCAAGGTGGATTGGTTCCCATTTTTCCTTTTATTATATTTCCCCTAGAGTTGCTAGTGAGTTCTTGTTTCATATACTATTCTTATCCATTTAGTTTTATTTCTTGTTTTTTCTTCCAGTCCTTGATGTTCATTTTCCTAAATCTTCCATTACTTCGTCATAATCTTTGGCCTCCCTCTTAGTCTACTTGTCTCAAGCTTCCATGATATCAATTCTTTTAACATGCTTCTTTTCTCATTAAGTGTCTCAGCCATCTGATCCTTTAAGCTATCATCACTTTCACAGTGTCTTCATCTCCCATGACCTCTAAGAGATTATAATTCATAAATTACCTGTACCCACCATTCTCCATAATCCTAAGCCACATTAACTAACTTAATACTATGTAGAACCATAGGTCTATACGTATTTTGTAAATTCTATTTGAGTTTTTACATTTATTTTTTGGTTTTCAACATTTCTCGGTTTGCATAAAACGTTTTGTAACCTTTTTGAATTCTATTTTGTATTTATACACTTCATGAAAAACTTGTACTTTTTCGAGAGTATAACTTTCTATCTTGACTTCCTTGCTTTCATCAGCTTTTCCTCTCTTGCATTTCATGTATTTTGTTTTCTTCTCATTTATGTCGAGTCAAAGTTTATTTGTTTCTTTCACTAGTTTTTTAAAAATGTCTGTTAGTCTCTTCCACGATCTGGATATTATCACTATATCGTCGGCATATGCTGTTATTTGGGCCTCTTTGTTTCTTATAGTCCCTTGTATGTTTATTTGTCTTATTGACTCTTCAATTACTAAATTAAACAACGTTTATTGATATTAAATGGGCCCGTTTATTCTTCTGTTTTCACAACAGCCTTTATGTTTCTCGGTGTCATTTTGATACAACTTCTTAGTTTTCTTGGGATTTACATTTTATCTAGTACTTGAAGGAGTTTACCTGCTTGTAGTCGATAAATATGATATGTAATTCCATACTTTATTCGTAGCATTTTTCTAGCAATTGAAACATAATATGCAAGACATCTATTGTAGACCTCCCTGATCGGAATCCCATTTGATAATCACCAATTTCCTTCCCTCTCCCCATATTTAATAAGTTTTCTTTGTGGTACTGATATAAACACTTTATAGGATATATTTAACAATGTGATTCCTTTATAGTTGTTGCATTGCTATAGGTTTCCTTTTATTGATCGTTATGATTATCCCAATTTCCCATTCAGTTGGCATCATTTTTCTTCTCCATATTTCTTTTATCAGATTATATAACCTTTCTTGTAGCTTCCCCTCCATATTTCAACAGTTTCCATATTTCATCATATCCTGGCGCCTTACCGTTTTTTATTAAGTAGCGAAGCGAAGCGGAGTCACTTATTAACTTTATGTTGTCCGTCCGTCCGAGCAAAAACACCACCAATCGACAGGTGGCCAAAACGGCTTGTTTGCTATTGATTTTGAAACTGATTGGTCAAAGGTCAGCGTTAGTGCTTCGCCACTTCACTACTTCTATTTCTTCTACTTCTTCTTCTATTTCTTCATCCCTTGATAGTGTTTATTATCTTATTCTGTTGCCTCGTACAGCGGTTTATAAAAGTATTCTTTCGATATTTCTGTCTTATTTCCATCATACTCAATATTACCATGTTCATTTTTTAATCCTCTTGTTTTTATTGGGTCCTTTTTCTTTTGGTTTATAGAATTTTTTTTTGTATTGTTATTCTTACAGTTAAGCTTCATATCTCCATCATTCCATCTAGACACTCTTTTTCTTTTGCCTGCAGATTATCTGCGTTTCCTTTTACTTTTTTTTCAGCTCTTAAGCATTTTCTTTTTGTTTCATTTTTTCTTTCCACCATTTCTTGACATTCGTCGTCATACTATTGTTTCTTTGTCTTGTTTTTTTATATCTAATAGTTCCTCTAGAACCCCTTTCTATTATTTCTGTCCGTCTCCTAATATTATCAGAATATCATTTTCCAGCGTACTTTCACACACATATTCTAAATCGTTTTAAATTTCTTTTCTTCCTGGTTATCAAACCCTATGGGTGTGTATACACATATGATAGATTATCTTGCTATTTACTATAAATACAGTACTCTATGACCTTGTTTTGCTTCTCCTAGGTACAGCATTTCAAAATCTTTCTTATTTATTTCTTCGTGGCCTCCCCATATTATCTCCTGTACTGCTGCTACACTAGTTCTATATTTTTTTAAATTCTTTAGCTATCTCCAGCATCTTTCTTGCTGCTAACATAGTTTTTACATTTCAAGTTGCTATTTTGCTTATTTTACTTTTGTATTTATTTTCATGACTATTTACATATATAAAAACATTACACAAGATGAGTCTGCCTCTACTCAAATTCTCAAACTGTTTGCAGATATTTAAAAAGAATTCAACCATAGACGAAAATTACATTCATCACTAGAAATTAACAGCAATCTAAACTGTCAATGAATATAGTATACCCACTCAAAAATGTTTTCTAAATCAAGTACCATACCATTGTAGTTGTATTGTTTCTAGAACTTGTACTATAGGGTCTTGTGGTAGGTCATCTCATATTTCTTCTCTTACTCGTCTTACGTTCAGCTGCCATTCATTTGTCTGTTATTATCCACGACTCTCCTGTACATAATAAATGGGAATGTAGATGGTCTTATATAAGTGCACTTTTGTTTTTAACTCAGTCCTTTTTCTATTCGTTCGTCTATCGTTAATGATTATCCTAGATAGTCATAGGTATCTATTTATTCTAGAATATTTCCGCCTATATATCTACATGCCCTTATTTTTTTATATGTACATAATATTACTTTTAGCTGTATTTATGATCATTTCTTCTTGTTTGAGATGGTTTTTCCATATGTCTATATTTGGTTAGCATGTCGTCCGTGTACAGTAGGTCTTGTGTTAAATAAAAAGTTTAGATTGTAATGACCTATAGATGTTTTCCTTAATTCGTTTTTACAGATCTTGTAGATATAGTCTATGTATATGACGAATAATAAGGGACTTCTTGTTTAATACTTCTAGCTATTTGGAAATCTTCTGATTCTTTATTATTTACCTCCTTTTTTATATTTTGTGTACGCTTTATATTACTTTCGTCAATTTAGTAGTCAGCTGAAGTTCTGATAGGGCACTAGACCAAGAGGGATTTTAGGTCCAGAAAGGCTAGCTATAGTTTTTTATTTTTTCAATAAATTTCTCTATTATAGCTGTTAATGTTTATGTCCCTTTCAGTTTAATGCGCCTAGTTAATTCCGTTTTAAGATTTTCTTTCCTATTCTTCTTTAGCAAGACCGGTCTTTTTCCAATTTTTCTTTTTTTACGCTTTGGGTGCTATATTTAATTCCAAACCTCGTCTTCTAGAAACATTGCTCACTTCAGTCAACATTTCTTGCAAGTTTTGAAAGTTACTTTACTATTGATACGACAAAATGCAAATCTGTATGCCTTTGTTGTCCCAGAAAAGTTTTTTACAGATATCCTCCAACGTCAAAGCTAAAGCTTTGCGAGAAATTGGTTTTCCTGCTTTGTGCCGGTGTTTTTATAGATATTTTTAATTAAAGCTATAGTTAATTTTGGATTTCCTAACCAATCCAGTATATTTTATATCTCAATGCCATCAAAAGTGTCCATCTTTATGATACATCGTAATCTGCCATAAGCTGTCTATTTCAGTTTAATGCGCCTAGTTAATTCTGTTTTAAGATTTTCCTTCCTATTCTTCTTTAGCAAGACCGATGTCTTTTTCCAATTTTTCTTTTTCTTACGCTTTGGGTGTTATATTTAATTCCAAACCTCGTCTTCTAAAAACATTACTCACTTCATTTAATATTTATTGCAAGTTTTTCAGGTTTTGTACTATTGATACGACAAAATGCAAATATGTATGCCTTTGTTGTCCCAGAAAAGTTTTTTAAAGATATCCTCCAACGTCAAAGCTAAAGCTTTGCGAGGTTTTCCTTGCCTCGTGTCGGTCTTTTTATAGATATTTTTAATTAAAGCTGTAGTTAATTTTGGATTTCCTAACCAATCCAGTATATTTTACATCTCAATGCCATCAAAAGTTTTCTGGTGATGTACAACAGCTAATCAATGTAGTAACTGTATATTCTGTAACTTTTTCAATCAGAATTCGAATAGCGTGTAAATCATCATTACTTTTTTTTATCAATTTTATATTGACAATATTTCATTTGTTTGCTATCGCAACGTTTGTTAATCTAGGGCCATTTTGGTTTAACTCTTCATGCATCATGTATTTGTCTGCTGTCGTTTGGTTCTGTGTATTTTAGTATCAAAACATCCAAAGACTATTACTGCATCATATTTTAGTGGTATTTTGTTACATATTTGTTAGAAAAGTATTCTTCATTTTCTTATTTATAGTTTTTGGTTGGAGAAAAAACGTTTAGGAGTAATGTGTTTTGAAATTGTTCTTGGATTCTTAAAAAATTTAGTCTTTCCACTAGTTAATGTAAAATTATTTACTATTTTTCTCACTTATCTACTATAAAATCGGTTCCTCTATGGTTTTTCTTCTTTACTGTAATATAGAGTGTATTTTTTAGATTACTTCTGTTCTAGCTCTTGTAATGCAACAATGTTTGCTTTATATATTTACATATTCAACTATTTTGCTTGTAATATTGTAAGAATATTCTTTGTTCCTAGTCGTCATGCGTCCTTTATCTTAGCTTTGCCATCTTTAGAAATGTTTGTGTTTTTAATTTCCAAATCTCTTTATCTTCTCGTAAACACATTTTTGTTTCTTAATATTTATATTATGAGTATTCTTTTTCTTTATTTCCAACTTGCTTTGAGAAAGCAGTTGAGACCCACTTTTCAGGTTTTTCTTTTCTTTTATTTGTTTCCTGTTTTTGGTTTCTAAGAATATTTGCGTTTTCTTCATTAGTTGGTTTCCACTTTTTTATGTAATTCTCATTTTCCTATCTAAGAACTTATAGTTCTTTTATCCCTATTCATTATTCTCCCTCAACTTCATGCTTTTATTTTTTGCTTGGTAATTCCTTATTCTTTCCGTTTTCGCTTTCATCTTAGTGTATCTATCCATTTTTTCTTGCTCCTTTCAGTTGAAATAAGAACTTCTTTCTTATTGCGAATATTTCAAGAGATTTTTTTTATTTACAGCATTTGTCAGTTCAACAATCAAGTGTTATACATGACAGTTTTGATTTAGAATAACTATAACTAACAGTACATTCATTATCTGTGGTATGACAAGTTAGCTGCGTTTGTTTCATGGGGGCAGACAATGGCAGCTTCTGACGATTGTATTGATGGTCTAGTCTTCTTCCTCGGAGAGGATATCTTGTGGGAGTTTTCTCTTTAGTCTTCTATGGATGTTTCGCTGTCCGAGATTGCAGTGTGCTACGCCAGTGCAGTTGTTCATAGTAGTAATAAAATTCCTGCTGGTCGTGATGATATATGTTTGAACTGGTGACACTCCAAGTTCTTGGTGTAATTGAGCATTGCTGACAAACCAGGGGGCATTCACTGCAATTCTCAGTACCTTGTTTTGGTAGTTTTAGGATATTCGTCTTGTGCTCCAGATTGGAGATGCATAGAGAGCTAGGGGTCGCAGAAGAGATTTGTAAAGAAGGATGGTGCACTCAGGTTTAAGGGGAGTGTTGCGGTTTATGATGGGGTAAAGTTGTCTGAGTCGGTTAAGGCATTGAGCTAATTTCTGATTGATGTGATAACTCCAGCTCAGTCTAGTGTCAAGAAACACCCCTAGATATTTAACTGCTAAGTCTTTAGTTGTCCATGGTATAATTTGTCCGTCTATAGTAAGAGAGGGGAAATTGGCAAATCTTCTTAATGTGAAGATTTTGCATTGACATTTTCTGGGATTAATTTTTATGTTCCACTCTTTAAGCCATTTGCAATATTTATCTGTTGCGTTTTGTAATTGTTCAATTGCTATCTCTAGGTCGGTATTTTGCGTTATGATGGCCGTATCATCGGCGTATGTGGCTAATGTCGCAGATATGTTTGGTACATATACGAAATATATATGTTAAATAGAAGTGGCCCTAAAATACTCCCTTGGGGGACTCCCGATCTTATGATTTTGGTTTCAGAGATTACACCATTGATCTTAACAGCGAAGGTGCGGTTTTCCAAGAAGGAGAAAGTGATAGCTTGCAGGTATCGTGGGATTTCGTAATCTAGGAGTTTTTTCTTGATGCCTTCTATCCCGACCTTGTCAAAGGTCTGGGTGATGTCTAAGAAGACTGCCGTGGTGTAGCATTTATGTTCAAATCCTGCTTCGATGTGTTCGCTAATCCGTTGCAATTGATGGCAGGTCGAATGGCCTTTTCTAAATTCGAACTGAAAGGTCAGGAGGATGTGGAGTGCATTGATAATTTTCATTAGGCGTAAGTGTATAACTTTTTCGAAGAGCTTAGAGATGGTGGTCAGTAGGCTGATCGGACGATAGCTTGTAAGGTGTTCTTTGTTTTTCCCGGTTTTGGGAAACATAAGTATATGTGCGTGTTTCCAGCTTTGTGAAAAATAGACTAATCGCAGGCATGCATTCATCAGGGTTGCCAGGTATGAAAGAAATTTTCTAGTTAGATGTTGGAGGACAAGGTTGGGAATTAGGTCATGTCTGGGAGTTTTTCGTTTGTGTAGAGTCTTTATTAGCTCCGCTAGTTCGTTTGGGGATGTGGGTTGTGTAAAGTTGGAGCTGATCGGATGGTGTGTTTCAATGTAGTTCGTTATGTAAGTCACTTGGGTGGAGAAGTAAGAAATTGTCGGTGTGAAGGTCTGTTCCAGGTGGTTGGCAAATGCGGCGGCTTTAGCTTCGTCTGTACATATGGTATCATTGATAACATATCATATGATAACATTGAATTCTGTGATTGTCCAATACACGTTTTAATTGATGCGTTAGGTTGTTTAGCTGCCTTTTGGTTTCTGAGTTTCTTGTTCATTGCCAGAGTCTTCGGGTTTGGCTTCGAAATTTGATCAAGTTGAGAATGTGGGTGGGGGAGGAATGTTTTTGTCTCAGCTAGTTTTTCAACACCGTCAAAGTTATTAACTTTTGCTTATATTATTTTAATATTAATTCAAGGAATGATATCATATTGTTTAAGATTAGATTTGTTATGTAATATATACATGTCCCTTTCTTGGATTTCAATCTTACAATTTGATATTAAGAAGTTCTATCGTCATATTTTTTAATTCTTCTGTACAATTGAATGTTTTAATAATCAATTCCATGTTTTTTTGCACGTTGTAATTGCTTATTATTATCTATGTTGTTATAAATATTTTAAATTGAAAAAATCTTAATTTGCAATTACCTGCTGGACAGCTCGGCAGTTCATTGCGAGGAAGGTTCGTCACCCTCTGAAAGTCATCATGACAAGGGTTGCAGAAATGCGTCGTGCCAAAGCAGAAGAAAACAGCCACCGAGCAGCAATACCGACACTTGTACTCCAAAAAGTCAGTGCCATGCTTGGGGCACATCTGCGCTCGCGCTACATCCGAACATGCGCCGCACACCAATTCCGTAGGATCGTAGTTTTCGCCGACTTCAGCGTCACATCGAGCTTCCCCGCCGTAGTAAGCCTAAAATCCATCTCAATTTACAGCGAAAATTCTCATAAAATCACTTACCTTGCTGCACTTATAGCATACGTAGTAGGCGTAACGGTCCATGGCATATGAAGCCGGATCGTTATAATAACGAGTACCTGCGGCCGTTATAGCTTCAACTGTATGAAGACCTTCATACTCGAGCCTCATTAATGCCTTCCTACGCACATCTTTGTACAATTCATGAACTGGCGCCAAAAGTTCACACAACATCGAATGCTCAATGTTAACCTATTGCGATGAACCAATCAGTAAAAAAATATCCAAAAAATTCATCACTGTTGAGTACCTTGCATATAGGACACAACGAAAACGAAAACGTGATCCTTGGCCCAGCCCACCTTTTCATTAGCACAGCTTTGCAGCAGTGCAAGTGGAAAACGTGGCCGCATTTTAACTAAAAGTTTAAGTTTCAACAAAAACCCCATAAATGAAATAGTAAACAAACTTGAATCGCCGGAGCGCAAGATAACGCTTCTGTGAAGCAGATCATGCACATGTCATCCGCATCTTGTTTGAGGTTGGAGTCAGACGAGCACCCATGCAGGCAAGGCAAGCAAGCCGTTTCGCCCTGTACACCTCCACACATGTGGCCGCAATTCAATAGTTTGGTGCAAGCGGTGCGGGCGTATTCCTTAAAAATTTTAAGGAAATAACTTGGTATTTTAAAGTACAGTCCGTTTTATTACTTGGCATTCGTGATCGGCGCAAACATTTCCGATCGCCAACAAGCCTGAGTTGCTGGTGGCGCCACAGAAGCGGCAAACCCCATTGGTAGCCGACCCTCGACAGCGGGTGCCGCCCTCTCGGTACTCCACCAAGGCCTTGAGGGTGCGAGCGTCGGCTAAAGCCAGCAGCCAGAAGAGCTTCGTGCGGCCGCAGCCCTCGTGCAGTTCCACTTTGATCGCTTCCTCTTCTTCTTTGCAAACCTAATCAAAACATTTTAGTTACATACGCCTTTTTGTAGTAAACTTTGTTCTTCCCTTTGTGTGTAGGGTTATGGGCTTCAAAAATAATCAAGTTGTGGGACAGCTAAATTTGTTTAGGTTTTGTAAAACAAAATTGTTTTTGTTTTTTACAGAAGCATTAAAAATTTATGAACCGATCAAAACATAGTTAGGATAACAAAGTTATTCTGAGGCAATGCTAGTACTTCAAGATTAATTACATAATTCATTTTTCTATCCATATTATAGTAAAAACCGAGAAATCATTAGAGTAACATTTTAAGTGGTTACAGCATCTCATTCCGCTTTTTAGGCACATCAAAGGATGATCATCTCTCTTGAGATACGAATTTTAGACTTCATATTGTGAGATTTTTTACTATATAATATTGCGCTTAGAATGCTGCAATTCAGTTTTCCTTTCAGCATTATCTTGTCAGTTGTTTTCTCTTTTCAAATAATGTTGAAGCAAAGTAAAATCTCTTATCAAGTTTAAAATTATAACTATAGTTTACGTCTTGCTAGAACACCCTGTTGTCATAAAAAAAACACTGCAGTGTTGGAATCAATTTCGTCTCCAGAACGTTTATACATTTTTTTGCACTCGTTCCTCCAAAAAGATAAAAATCTTTAAAAACGTTGTCACTTTGGACCAGTGTCTTCCTAACCAATATTCCGTTTCCGATCTTTTCATCATTACTTGATTCTATCAGAATGAATCTTTTTTCTGGAAAATCGCAATCCAAAACTGCATCTACCACTAATTCACTGCGTTCTAGGAGGATGATATCATGAGCTACTTTCACCCGCGCAATGACTCCGTCTCGATCATCGTGGACAAATTCTCCTTTTATCTTCTTTACATTCATAAGTCTTCAAAATGTCCATTCCGAGAAGAATTTCATTTTCAATGTCTGCTACCAGTAAACGATGTTTAAAGGTGGCATTTACGATGGTTATTTGGGTTTCTATGTCTCCATAAACCTTTATCGAAGCTGCAGTTGCCGCAGAAAACGTTAGGATGTTTCCATAACATTGGGTCTCTCATTAGTTTTCGTCCCTCCCGTATCCAATAGAAGACATTATAAAAAAGGAAAGGCCGATTTCTTTTTTATAATGTCTTTGCAATATATCCTGCTAAGTTTTCCACGGGTGTCTTATTTAGTTCATCGGTATCTGCTGTCGGTTCTCTTATATTGCTACGCCTATTTAGCAGTTTTAAATTCTAGTGCTTATGTGATTACGCCAATCAATCGGTCTAATGCTGTCAATAAATATGTTTTACAGCCAATACGTTCAAGAAGTCATCTGGTGCTGTTGAGTATAAAATACGAACAAAACGGGCTACGTTCACCTCAAATTCTTAAAGTGTTTCGCTCTATTTTTATACCCAATTTCAAAGCTGTGTGCGGTAAACCTCTTTCAGATGAGCACGACCGTAACGCATATCAAGACATTTGACTATCTGATTATAATTTTTTTGTTCGTTAACGGGCAGTCTGTAGAATATCAAGAGCATCGCCACGCAGAGCTACAATTAAAGCAGTCACCTTTTCAATTTTCGACCATTCCTTCACTAGCAACCGCCTCAAATGGTTTTTGACTATTCGTACAAGAAAACTTACCCTCAAATATTAAAGGACTTTGGTCTTCAATATAACAGCGCTCAATAATGGCCCTTGCACCTGTCGGCTTTCTTGACTGCCCTCGTTAGACTCGTCAGATGCTACTAGAAGTGATCTTGATCGGGGCACTAAACCTACCTTCAATTTCTTTTATTTACTCTTCATGAGCATCGATTTTCTCCTCCTGTTCATCTATCACTACTTTTACTCAGTTAATTTCTCTTTTGATTTCTTATTAGACTTGATTCATTTTCTTGTCCATTGTTCTGAACAATTATTCTGCTAGGCCATATATTTCGTTATTTATATTCGAGTTCAAATCTACTATACTCGAGTTGAAATCTGCTTTCAGTCTACTTCCAGTGCCTGGAAATTTCCGCATTGTTCAAGTTCTCGCAGGAGCACAAGCAACGCAGCTGGAAGGCCTTATGTTCGCCGCTCAACCGTGACGATTGAGCGCTACAAAGTTGCGCAATGGCAAACCTACAGGGATGGGGGGGGGACGTTCGAAACTTCTTTACCATATTAATCGTTATTCAGAAATTAACAACATATAATAAAAGTATCTACATTAACCCCATCAGATGCATTTACATTTTCAAAATCCCCCCTAGTCTTTTTCTTATATGCTTCGATTATGTATAGATTTACGTTTTCTCTGTCTCATTCGTGCTCCACTGTCTTCAAAATACCCCTTCATCTAACATTGACTTTACTTGCTTAACGCTAAAGTAATAATTATTTTCCCGTGCTTGCATAGCGAGGTGTAACAATTTATTAAAGTTGCTGTTAATTTTAGTCTTGTTTATTTAATATTTTTTGTAATACTTAACGCACCTGTCTTTGATGCATCCTTGTTCTTCTGTGTAGATGTAGAAACCGATCGCAGTCAGCGCACAAATTCCCGCAACTATTGCATTGGATGATAGCGTTCGTTTCGCCGTCGTCATGGTTAGTGCAAGTCGGCCTCGGAGGCGTCGGTTGACCATCAGCAGTGCTCCATTGACCTGAAAAGAATTTCCAATTATGATACCTTTTCAAGTACTTCATGGTTGGAAATTACCAGACGATAGACGCTCAACGTGGTCTTTATCCAAGACACAAAGAGAAGCCAATGCAAGCCAAAGCGTAGGAGTGTGCAGACATATGGAGGGCACGCGCTGATCCTCGCTGAGATGAGTTAAGTTGAGGATGTTTTCCGCAATTGCTCCTTTGGTGACGTTCGCCCATGGCTCTGATAATTTTCCCTACAACAAAAAACGCCGTTTTTAAGCTTTACTACAAAAACTATTGACGTGAAAGTTAATTAGTTATATTCAACCTACCCCAGCCATATCTTTCAACAAGTGAACTATGACTTCCGCTAATTTGCGGCTAGTAATTCCCCTAAGCCACCAGCGCCCCTTCATATGCTCCTTCGGCTGTATAGAAGTAGCCAACGTCACGGTGGTAATTTCCTTCGCCGGCCCTCCAATAGCCGACTTACTTTTCATCTTAACTTGCACTGTAAGCGATTTCGCAATGATACTAAGGAAAACGTCCAAAATTCCGATCCTGTACCAATACAAAATCAGTTATATTCATTTTGATTAAGTTACTGTATAAATTAATTGTTACTTATGCACATCAAAATCGCTGCTGGAGCCCTTGTTAGCCGCGGAAATAATGCTAAAGTCTTTCGGAGGGAGATGATCGACGCCGACAATTTTCGAAAAGAATTCAGGCGTGATTTCAGGCAGAATTCGTCGCAAAAGTGCTGTAACCTAATCGGCAGAGTTGGCACCATAAAAGCAAGTGTTTGTTAAGTTAATACGCACCTGTCTTTGCACTCTCGCACTGCCTGTGTGAAGAAGGCTTAAAATGTCGCCTAACAAGCCGCCTTGGTGCGACAAGTACGCTCTACCCACCGAACTCCCGGATAAAGCCAACACCATGGAGAGCATCTCGAAGCAATAGGTGTCCGAGTTCTTGGCCGCGTCCAAACTTTGGCCAGAACTTGCGGAGCCAGCGATAGTAGAGCATAATAGCGACTCCCAATCGTCCCGCACTCTTGAAGTTTCCTTGCGAATTGCTTGCACTATGTGCACAATGACCTGAAAAAATATTAGACTAACTCGCCAAAAATTATTTATAATTATGAGGTAAGCGTCAAATGTTTTCGACCGGACTGTTCTAGTAAATGTAAAAACAAATAGCCTGTAGTGTCAGATAGCGCCACCTTTGATTAAATGTTTGTAAAAATTTCAGCAACCGATTTGTCTTAGTCACCTAGCAAGTCATATGAGTTGAATACCAAGCCGTAATTAAATTTTTGCTAAAGAGGTCTTAGTCCCAATGATATTAAGTAACGTTTAGATGGTGTTTATGGTGAATCTTCGCATTTAAATTCCACTGTAAAGGAATGGGCAAAGAATTTCTTTTGGGTCGACAAAGTTGCAGTTGAAGAGTTTTCGAGCAAAAACTGCTGTAACATAGCATTTAAAAATAAAAGAATTATCAGCAAGGTTAACAAAAAAAAAGTTGCAGCCGAGCAGTGTATGCGGTCGGACGTACCTAGCCGTGTGCGCAGTAAAGTTGCGCGTTCGTGTCAGCTTTTGCCAGCGGTTGCCAATTGACAGAGTGACTAAGTGTGGTGTGAGCTTAGTCGTTGTCATTTATTTCCGGCGATTTCACGATAGTGACTGAGATGGTCCCGATGAATTGCTTGCAGAAATTTTCGCCGCCGAGCCGGACCAGCGAGCTCTGTGGCGTCACCTCCAAGAATGCTACCTTAGAGATCCAGGGAGAATGTCACTAATCCTCGAGGATCTCTTCGGTAAATACATCAAAGGCGGCAAGTGAGGTGTAACTTCCGCCGTTAATGAGCGCTCCACGCACCCACCATCCCCGCCACCGACATCAACTCCTTCGAGACCATTAGTGACTTCGAAGAAGGTCAGCCAGCCCAGCAACAACCCCCCCCCTCTAGGAAGTGCATACCACCTATTATCCTGCGGGCCAGGAAGCCTGGTCATCGGTGCGGCAAGCCATTCATGAACGCAACATCGGCTTCGTGAATGCAAAGAATATGGCGAAAGGAAGAAGATTCCTGACTGCCACATCCAATTACTACAAACTATTAACGCGCTACCTTGATGAAGCCAAGGTGGAACACCACTTCCACTTTCTCAAGAAAGACACTCCCCTCCGGGCGGTCCAGGAGTATGTGACCGAGGAGGAGTTGAAAGAAGAACTTCAGCTCCAAGACATTCCTATCCGAAATGTGTAAAGTGCGGTCAAGCCCATCATTCCAGGGATTGCAAGAATCCTCGGAGCGAGCCAGAAAACTGTGTAAATTGTCAGAAAGCGCATCCTGCGAACTTCTGGGATTGCTCAGCCTACCTGAATACAACACCCCGTAGAACTTGCTGCGACACTGTCACCCCAGACGACCACCATTCCTAGACAGTTTCACGGATTCAACCGCAAAGACACCAGCAACAGCCCGAACATCGGCGTTGTAAAGCGCTAGCCAACTGGTTCCTTAGACCCCACCGCGTTCCTGGGGCCAGTGGAGCATCGCAGCAGCGACCAAAAATGCCAAAACCGTCGTCGAAGTTGTTGCAAGACTTCTGTCATGCAGGGATGACGTAAAAACCGCTCTCGAAATGTTTAGCAAACGCTAAACGTACCTGGATCACTAAGCTTCTGGCTAACTAGGAAGCGCCTATAAAGCAACCATCTAACAACGCCAGGTCTCCTAGCGAAGAGCGGTTAGGGACTTAGTTCACATGCACCGCATTTGTCAAACATGATGAGATGAGAAAAGGTGAAGCAAGGTTAGGACTTTTCAGTAGAGTCGACACATTCTCCATTAGGTTAGTGCCAGATGGATACCTGGACTTTTGTCGGAGGTCCAAAAATAGCAATATGTGACTTGCAACAACAAAAAAGTTTTTCAATCCATTGTTACAGGGGATAAGATCAGGATCCTGTACTATGATCCCCTAGCAAAAAATGAATGGCGCAAATCTGACGAAAAACAGCCTAGAAAGGCAAATGTGACTCAATCAACGAAAAAAATGATGGCAAGGATCTTTTGGGATTCAAAGAAAATTTTGTTAATGTATTTTAAGGAAATGAACACAATGGTAAACGAGGAGTATTACGCCAGCTTACTGCATAAATTGTACGACTTTATCAAGATAAAGGAGAGTGGCATGTTAAGTCGAATTGTCCGCCTTCTGTACAATAAACGCCGCCCAGAAAACCCCAATTTTCCGTGTTACTGCGAAAGACTGTGGCTTTGAGGAGGTTCCCCACTTACCTTATAGCCCAGACCTAACCCTCTTTGATTACCCGTTAAAAAATCCTAAAGAAAAAAATATATACATCAACAAACCAACAGTAATACACACACACACACACGCCGCCACACACACACACACACACGTATAATTACGAGTTAAGACAGAGGTACCACGCACCAAGTGTAGTAACTGAAATCAAAAGTAATAGGCTGGCCTGATTGAGACACTTACAGAGAATGAAGGAAGGAAGAACTGTTAAAATAGTATTCATAGAGAAACTTGAAGAAAGGCGACAAAGGGCAAGACTGCGAGCACCTTGACTAGATATGCTAAAACAAAGACCTGAATGAAGTAGGAGTTAGCATCTGGAGAAACCAGCAAAAAAAAAGTGAAGGTAGTGCAAAATCAAGCGTGAGCCTAACTACTTTGATGGAATGCTAAGGGCCAAGAAGTAAGTAAGTAAGTCAGGAGAAAAATAAATATCAGTTAAAGGTTTCTCAATCGTCCGATAAACAAACTTTATGCACTAAAAATAAATATCCCCTTAAAACAATTAAAACTTGTTTTGTATGACAGAATCAAATTAAAGATTAGAACCCGAGTTAACAGTTAATTTTTTCTCCACACTTCAATCCATATTTCAACAATTGCCAGGATTGATTTAATTTGCACACATCATTATGACGTTGTGTTATAACCATTCTATAATCATTCAGATATGTAATCAACTTATTCAAACATACCCCCATTAAATATAGCAAATCTGCAACTGAGATGTTAAAATTTTTTCGTTGGATACATAATCGTTTTTAAACGATGAGTTTTCAAAACAAGTCTCACCAATAATAGAGCAAAAAAGTTAATAAACAACACTCAATCAGCTATCTAAAATATGGTTAAAATAAGTTATCCAGTCTAATCAGATCCTAACAACAGCTACTGAAACCTGTCTTAAAATGATCCATTTTCTGACTAAAAGCAACATAGCGAACGCTTTCTATGACATGCAAAAATACAAGTGATAGATAGTTACCAAGAATATTTTCACTGAGCTTTTGTATTTCTATATATTTTTCAAAATAAGGTATTTCAAAAAAATTAAATTTAGCTAATATTTAGGTTTTTTCTAACAGCACCTTATACAGAGTCCCGCGGGGAAGCGTTACGTTCTTGAGACGGGTATAACATCGATGGTGGCAAAACTAGCGCGCACGCACAATGGCTTATATACACCCGTTGTTAGTTGTCACTTCAGTAGTCATGGAGCCGTCTTTGTTTACGACACCTTTGTTTTAACTGGTCATTTGGTGGTGCAGACACAGCAAAAATTTTTAGCTCACTTGGTCCACGCGGTGTGGTCCCAATTTGTCCAACAATGCTGAAATGGTTTAACGACTTCAGAACGAAAGGAACTGTGAGACCTAGAATAGCCCGGAGAAGTGATCGGATTGATAGAACACCAGAAAACATCAAAGGAGTTCGACAACCTATGGAGGTCAGCCCTCGCGCATTACGCATCTCAGATAAGTCAATTCGCCGAATTTTGCACTTTGATTTCCACTTTCATCCTTACGATTTGATATAATTGGACCCTATCTTTCCTGAGAAAACGGACGCACTGTGACGATCAACTCATAGCGTCAATTGAGAAAACATTGGATTGTCCTCGAGGGGAAGGGTTTGGTTTCAACAGGATGGGGCTACTTGCCATATCTCAAGAGAATCTATGCCATTTTTAGTGGAACATTTTATAAGGCGCCTCATTTCATTGCGAGAGGATGTGGAATGGCCCCCTTGATCATCGGATCTTTCAGCATGCGATTATTTCTTATCGGACTACTTGAAAGCTCAGGTTTACATTGAAAAACCACAAAGTCTTGAAGCTATTTCGCAAGCCATAACTTGAGAAATTCGAATAATTCCACGCACTAGGCTTGAAAGGGTGTATGGACAATTTTTCCACCCGCCTGCAACAATACCTGGGCAACAACGGTCGCCACTTGGATGACGTCATTCTTCACATTTTACTACATTATTTTTGTTTGTGCTTTATTTTTTTTTAAATCTTTAAAAAACAAAAACTAAATTTGTTCAAAAACATTTGTTTTAAAAAACATAACCCCTCTCTGCTGGAGCCTGTATTACTAAAAAATGACAAGAAATTTAAAGCAGTTCAAATCCATAAATGTTATAAGTAAATAAGTAGAATGATTTGTGTGTCTATTCTTTTTTTAAAGAATACTAAATACCCTAAGAGTATTCAAACAAAATAAATATAAATTTACTTTCGAGATGCAGACACGATCACACCTACCTGCTTCTGGAGATGCGTAAGCTTGCTCCTACTGAAGAGAATGCCGACCATGTGTTCGCGCAGGTCGTTGCTCTCTTCCAGCGGCTCCAAATTTTCACTAGCAGACGCAGAAGTGTTGTCCAGGTGGTTCAAATTGTGCCCGTCAGAATCGCCCACTATAAGTTTCCCGAACACCTGAGACGTGATAAGTCGAAACACGCGCAACGTTTCGCTTTCGCAATTCCTTTGCTGGATTGTACCAGCGCTGTACTGCTTCCCAACTTTAAGCGGCTCTCCAGCGACCTCACCCAAAATGCGAATTTGCCTCACCCTCACCGAGTTGTCGGGGCCCTTCAGCTCCACCCTCAAAACAGCATGATCAGTATCTGCAACAAAGCCATCCTGCTTTCTCCAAACAAGCCGCTCCATAATTTACCTTGCACGGGGCAATTCACCCAACCACCAAGTAGCCGAGTTTCGACCTCCACCGTTCGCAGTTTAACCAGATCGTCCGAGTTTGGCCCAGAAAGAAAGCTCAGGCAAGAGATTTTATTCTGAAATAAACCCAAAAATCACACGATTTCCTCAATAAAAGCAGTTCGTACCGCCAAGTCCCTGCAATTGTCCACATGAACACAAATCAGCCGCGGGTGGTGATTTTGCGCGCACACGATCGTGAGGCTCTTCGTCTTGTTCCTGTCTTCATCGCCGGACTCCCAAAACGTTTCGGTTGAAGCATCCGTGAGGCTGCCCACCATCGCTTGCCGACTCGAAGCTTTAATTTCTACAGACGATGTGAGATCTCTCAAGCATTCTACGACACAGTTCAGCTGGAAACAAAATTGATTTCATGACGCTCCAAATCGATCATCAAAATTAAATTTCCTACATGCGGATTCCATGTGCTTTGGTGACTGTCTTGCATTGAAACGGTGCAATCTTCCAGCTCTTCGCTGCGCGACAAAATCTTGCTGATGTTGCTGAAAACCTGTGGCCAGAAGATATTACATTGACAATAAAACGCGATGAAATTATTTTACTTGAGATCTGTGCAGAAACGAATGATCTGTGGGAACAAATCGAATGCCCCAGCATCTAACGGCCATTTGTTGTAAGGCAGAGCCCATGGGCAGAAGTACCATGAGATCGGCAATTGTTTGGAGAAGTCCGTGGAATGTGGATGGAAGAGGGTTGACCGCTTCTCCTGCTATTGTTATGTCAGAAAGTGGATGCTCACATACATTCAGGTCCTAGAACCAAGGTTGAGCAAAAAACAGGATTAAATTTCGAGTATATTAAAACTACCTGCTCCTCGGTTTTCCTAGGCGGTTTGTTATCTTCCTCCGGCTCGGTTTCAGTCTCAATGGGCGATAATGAAGTAACAAACCACCACAACAGGTCGTGTAAACAAATTGGCTGTGTGACGGATCTTAGAAGCCAATTTAAGGCTTGCATTGCGTAAACTCTACACATTGCTTTCCTATAAACAGTATTGCAATTAAAATGATGTCAAACATAATTTAGTAACCTATCGCTAGCTAAACCGAGTAATAACAAGTTATTTATGGTCAAATAAATATAAATAAAATGATACACAGAAAGATGGGTACATAGTTATATAAAATTAATCTTCTAAAAGGCGGATGGACAGGCATTGTGATATTCCTAAAACCTGTTATGGTAATTGTGAGAGAGTTTATGGATTTAGTCTATGACAAATGAAATGGATAACTCTTCTTGTATCATGGGGTTAGAGACAAACTATAGAGTGTCCACTATAGCGTAAACTGTTTTAAACTGGAAATGTATGGTTTTTATCTAAGTTCGTTTAGTGCAGTCCCATACTTACACTCCATAGATCCAAATAGCTTTTAGCATTGTTTTGCAAAGCAGTAGTTTGTTAAGGATAACTTGGATCTTTTCCAATAAGACAATACATTTGACAAAACTTTATATTCAATTTAATATAAATGTAGTTGAGGTGTTGATCAAGATGCAAGCCTAGATGTTTGGTTTTGGTCTTTACATGTCCCGGCATATTTATAGTAACAGGCGGGCAGGCATTAAATGGTGTGGTGAGTGTCACCTGTACCGACTTACTGTTAGTTTAATTGATTGTAATTCATGTTAGTATCAATAAGAGTTAATAAGATAGCAGTGTCGTCTGCAAAGGTGACAGTGGCAGTGTTTTAGGTCTCTAGTAAATCATCGTTAAAGATCGGGTAAAGACAAAGGCTAAGAATACTATGCGGGACGCCGAGTAGGACAGGATTGTAGTTTGAGATTTTTTATTGTATTTTGCTGATAAATATCTGTGGGTTAAATAAGACTTAAGAATGGAGATAATCGGAGAGTTGATAAAAAGTTTTACGCTTATATAGTAATCTAATATCTCGGACTTTGTTGAACACCTGAGTCAGGAACATGGCCGTGCAATACTTATTTTTTCAAGGTTTTATTATATAGGTTACTATTCTGTGTATTTGCTGTGTCATTGAATGGTGCTCTCTAAACCAAAACTGATGATCAAGCAGGTATGTGGATGTATCTGTGTCAGCAAGTAGTTTTGAGAAAAAGTTTTTCAAATACTTTATCAAGTAAATGAAAAAGACTAATCGATCGATATGAAGTTACATGTTCTGTTTTCCCGAGTTTGAAAAGCATTATTATATGTACGTATTTTCATAGAATAGGGTAGTACGACACATTCAACATACGATTGTTGTGAAGAGAATGGTGTTTTTTTTGTAGGCCTTTCACTAATTTCCAGTTATAAAATCACTAAAGGCTTTATCTTCGTTTAACTTTAATAGCTCAGGTCATGCCTCGACATAGGTGAAAGGGATTTGATAGGAAAAACATCTGGCACGCAGTGTCCATGAATGTCTCAATAGCCTCATTCACATAAGTGAGTCGTTAAGTTAGAATGCAGCAGCCAAGTGGTCCGAATAGGTATTGGTTTTTCTGTTAGATCTTGCCTAAATGACACTGAGTTTCCGAATGGGAAGATTAATGACTTGTAGTCTATTGAAATTTCTTGTTACTCTCCCAAGGGGATAATCTTCCTTTTTCAAATTGATGAGGTAGTAATTAGTTAAGTTAGTGTTCTAAACCTCATCAAGTGCCGCAGAGACTCATCTGTTCAGTTAAAATTGTGTTTATCAGCATTACGTGTTCGTTGCCATTTTGCTATAGCTTGTCATTTATTAGCAATTTTTATTGTGCACAGCTAGTTTAGCAAAGAGTAGCTTCCCACACGCTTCTTGATTAAGAGTTACAAGGTACTGGACAGTCCGATTTAAATTTTTATGTTTTATTATGCGCAGTTGGATATCTATTTTGGTCTCAAGATACTGCTGGAATTTATTCCAGTCTGATTCTTTCATTGCAAGGTAAGCCCCGAGTTCTTTGTTAATAGTTGTAGTGTTTAATTTTAGCATAATTGGTGCGTAGTCTAAGCATAAGTCGTTGGTAGCTATTCCATGTGATATATAAAATAAGTCCAATAAGGTAAGAGTGTATTAGTGTCGGTAGAAAAATATATAGGCTCTCCAGTAGAGTGCTAATCGTAATGATTTGATAAGAGTGTTCAAAGTAAATTTTTTCCTTTAGTGGTTATAATTCAGGAGACTCAATAAAAGTGTTTGAATACCAATCGCACTCACACTTGCCTAGTGTATGGAAGAATTCATTATAGTCGTCAAAGGGTATAAAATGTTAAGAAGGGTTACAAAGGACCAAGGAAGCGCACAAACTTTAATATTTGTAGTTTGAATTGCTTCAGTTTAAAATGGATTTAATCGATTATGACTTTGCCTCCTACATGCCCTGTGTTATTTAGATGATTTGTAACAGATGGAATAATACAAAATATAGTTCATTCCGTGAAATGTGTTTCTGACATTAGCATTATGTCAATTTATGTAAACTGAAAAGTGAGTAATTTTTGTTTATTGTGTGTAGTGCATGTAGCAATACCCAATATATTGACCATTATGATCCCATTTTGGTAAATAATATTATTCTGATTCATTAGCATTTTTAAATTCACTGAGAAAAATAGTTACATTTGCTATGTTCATTAGCATTGTTTATAAGAATGCGGAGCTGAACAACTTCACCATAACTTAAATTGCGTGTCGATTCATGGCACTGTTCGAAAAGCAATAATAGCTGCCAAATTCACTAAGTTACTAGATTGCTTTCCTCCTTTAAAAGTTTACTTTTGGCATCTATCAGTCCTTAATAGACAGAACACCTCTTATAATCCGCGGACTTTGTACAGGTTTTTATATCGTGCTGATTTCTACATTTGACATATGTATTGTCTCCTATAGTACGCCCTGGAGTGCCCATAAGCCTGACATCAAGTGCATTAGATAATCTCTTCGTTTTTATGTGATAGCTGAACCTTTACTTTAGTGTTGCACGAAAGTCCCGTATCATATGTTTTGATATTTTCGCTGTTACCTTGTGCCTCATATTCACTATACTATGTATTTGGTGATCTACCTTTTAGAATTCGTCTTTAAGTTCTTCTGTAGGCAGTAAATGGTGCAAAGCTTTTAAGCTAGTAGGTGTGGTGCATAACATTTACGTCTCCAAAACGGCTAATCATTTATTTATTTATCTGATATGAATGCGGTGAATTTAACTGTATCATTTCCTAGTGTTTTTGAAATTGAATGGTACCAAGGAATATTAAAAAAATAAGAATTTTTATGGCAGTGTTATTGATTGATATAAATTTGAATGTTATTTGCATGTTACTGAACTTCCTAAGATATTATCTATCCTTAATTCTCATAGCCCCTAGGTAGATTTTTAAATATTCTAGAAATCATTAATTTTTTTCACTTTAAAGCATCGTTTAATTAACATGCAGGATAGTTAAGATGTCCAGTTTTCTTGATTGGTTAATATAAATGCGATGTGGGGGCAAATAATTTTAATAGATTTAATTAACTACCATTTACACAGAAGTGAATAAATAAGTAGTTTTTACTGTGGAAACTAAATCAAATATTAATGAAATTTTAAGTATCAAGTGAAGAAACAGTTGAGACAAGAAGTACTAACTATGTGTACATTGTTGCACTGTCTATAAATAATTATTTTGGAGTTTCTGTACTTACACCTGACTCTCACAAGAGAAGCGCTTATGATTATCCTGATTGTTTTGAAAAAAATTGTCACAGACACAAATCTTGTTTAAAAATTATTTGATTCTCTCTTAGTACTCTTCAACTTATGTTCCATCAATTCCCAATAAATTTTCAATGTACTACAGACAAATTGGGAGATTTACTAATTTTGGTATCACATCAATTCCGGAATGAAAACATGTTGGTATTTTATAAGAGAAAAAGATATCTTTTATCGTATATAACGTATCAATTGATATAAAACTATTTTTTAAGCCCACTTTCTTGTACATTTAGGCGTTGTGTTTCTTTTAAATTTATCTGGTAAAATTTTTTAGTTCTAATTGTATAAATCTCCTGTCCCGTTAATTAAATTTAATTCGTCTTCCTCACTTTTTTTAACATAAAATGATAAAACCTTAATCCTTTTTGCCTCATCTCAAACAAAAAAATAAACTTCTCTTTAAATACATTAATAATAATTTCATCTCTATTTTTTAACATCAGTTTACGACTTGTACCTCTATCTTGTTTATCTTTGTTGACAAGTTTTCTTTAAATCGCCTTAAAACATTTAATAGGCTTACAGTGTCATTTTAGTTAACTCTTTTTATTATTGGCGCACTTACAACCACTGCAGCCTCAACGGCTTATTGTGCCCAGTAACATGCACTTAAATGCTAGGACATTCACATACACCCATGGGTTGAGCAAGACTCGAACTCGCGTACGCCAGCTAGAGGACAGAGCCAACTGGTTGAACTATCTGAGCTACCGCGTGCCCTTGGTTAACTCTTTATTTGCTTTGTATTTGGACAAAACAAACTTTCGGGTATTTTCTTTAACGGTCACCATCGGAGTTTTGTAATAAATTACAAAGTTTCCATATGTCACAATGTAATCAATAGGGTTGAAATTGAAAGTGCATTTTATAGAGCGTAATAATTATTCTATAACCTTCTGTTTCTTTACCTCTTGCGTCTTTTCTAGATCTTATTAACTATCAATTTCAGTTGTTAAATTTACGACGTCTCTCATTCTTACACAACACAACATAATAGAATTAAGTTGACAACAAATAAGAATGTCCACTACTTAAGAGATTAACAGTACCGAACTTTAGAGTTAATTAAAGAAAACGTACAGGATTTTCCCTAAGTCGTCAGATAAAAGTAAAAAATATCTTTTTGGATACAACTGAATAAGACCTTAAAAGCCTTTAAAAATAGGTATTGAAACAAACATAGAAAATAACACGGTAAAAGAAGACTCTTTCAAGCTAGCTGAACATCTGTAAGAAAATGTAGAAAATATTAAGTGCGGCAGTATATAATGCAAACAAAAATATAAGTAAACCTCCAAAATAAATCACGCAGATTATTTGATGGATAACAATATCAGCCCCGGGAAACCGGACCTCCCTAAAAATTTACAACAACGATTCTGGAAAACCAATAGCAACGGTTTCGAATTGGAATTAGAACAGGGTGTGAATAAATCTAGCTTGCTGAATCTACAAACTTTAAAATTCGACGGCAGTCTATCTTGACACATATAATAATATACAAGCTATATGCTGCAAAACCGAGTTTGTTACAAGAATAAAAACACAGCCGATGAAGAAAACACGAAAAGAAAGTAACAAATCCTCTAAAAAAAAGTATTAGGCAATCTACGCAATAAATTAACAAATGCTAGTGAGGCGTGGGGCAGGCAACCGTATACCGCCATTCTCTCACAGGAGATGTAGTTAGAGTGCATTGTTTGGCTGTGCAAATGTTGAGCAAATATGATTCATTAAAGGTGGATCAATCTCCATACGTTCGCTTGCAACAGTTGAGTGTATCATTTGGCATTGAAAAGTCTGTTCACAATGGTTTCTGCACAGTTAGGGCTGTGCTGCAGGCTACCAGCAAGGTCACAGGTGGCGAATAGTAAACGACTTCTAGGTATAGAGGTGAGCTGAGAAATGAGCAAAAAGGTTTTGACAAATAAGCAGTCCCCAACCAAGCAGACCGAATGATCACCGGTATAAGTGATCCCCTTATGTATTGTCAACAGGCTCTCATGGGGGTGGAGGAACAAACATAAGTCAGAGTACTTACTCTCTTGTCCTAGGGGTGATAAATCACCCTAAAGGTGGATGAACTGAATATAATCAGTACCATACGAATATAGAATGTAAAAACCCTATACGCAGCACAAAAATTAGAAAATGTTATAGTTGATATAGAATGACTACAGTTGAATACACTTGGAATTAGTGACGTTCAGTGACCATGACTAGGACAGAACATAACTCGTAACTCAAAAATATGATACTTGGAAAAACGATAATAAACATAGATATGGAGGAGGGATAATAACAACAAAAGAAATAAGTTAATCAATCGTAAATTTCATTCCTTATTCAGACCGAATAGTAATGATACAGCAACAATCTAATAGATATAAAATTAACTACTACAAGTATGTGTCCCAACAGCAGACAAAAACGAAAATGAGATTGAGGAGTTTTATGCTGGAATTGAAGAACTACTGAAATGGACAAAAAACACGATGACACGATTGTCATGAGCGACTTTAACACCAAAGTAAGCCAGAAAGTAGTTGAAGGATATGTAAGAAACTATGGATTAGAAGAACATAACGAGAGAGGTGATCTGCTGGTTCAATTTGCCCAGTCTAATGAAATGGCAGTCATAAACATGTATTTTAAGCTGCCGAAGTAAAACACTATATACGTTGAAATCTCTAACAGACCAAGAGGGTAGAATTGTATGAAATCAGATAGGTTTCATAATATCACAAATATTCAGAAATTGCATCACCTTAGCAAAGACTTATCCTGGAACGGATATTGACTCAGATCACAATCCCATAGTTGCAACAATAGCAATAAAAATAAAAAAATTTAAAAAACTTGGATCTCAAAAGATTAAATAAACCTGAAATAAAAGAAAAAGTTACAACAGAGATAAAAGAGAAAATGAGAGAGGTACAGAAACAAAACAAGCATACAGAAAACGTGAACGATCAATGCTAACGGGATAAGAGAGGTAGGCAAAGAAACCCCCAAAATATAAAACACAAAAGCTGGATAACAACAGAAATACTTACTCGCATTATGAACAAAAAACGTATACAACAACTAACATAAAAGAATACTGACTAATTAATTAGTTAATTAAAGTAAAAATAAGAGGCAAAGAAAAAATAATTACAAGAACAGTGCCTAGAGATAGAAGAAAAAAATATGACACGTTTATCACATACAAAAAAATCAAAGAATTAACGGAAACAAATAAAACGAAGAAAGTAGGCATCTTAAGAGATGAGAATGGGGACATTATAGTTGACATCAAAGAGAAAATGAAAAATGGACCGAATACATAAAAAATCTATCCAAAAATAAAAACAGAGAAAACAATTATCAGATGGATTATGAAAAAATGGAACGTACTGATAATCCGATAATAAAGAAGAGATTGGGTACGCTTTACAAAAATCAAAAAATGAACAAGTTAGTGGTGTTGATAAAATTCTAGTAGGATTGCTAAAATTCATAGACGAAGAGGCTATATATTCTCCTGGGCCGTTACTACAACATTTACACAATTGATGAAATACCCAAGGAACTCCATCTCCACCTTCATAAACATACGTAAGAAACCAAATACAAAAGAATGCTGTAAACATAGAACAATAGCGCTAATGAGCCATACACTTAAGATTTTTCTCAGAATAATACATAATCATGTACACAAAAAACTAGAATCAGAAGTAAGTGACGAACAAATGGGCTTCAAAAAAGGTTTAGGTAGCAAAGAAGCCTTGTTTGGGCTAACATACTAACGCAAAGATGCTTAGATATGAATAAAAAAGTGTATGCCTGTTTCATTAATTTCAAAAAAGCATTCGATATAGTTAGACACGAACAACTAAAAAAAATTTGGACAACAAAGACATTAAAATTATTTTAGCACTCCACTAGAACCAAAAACCTATGGTGAAAGTCAAAGACAAATTTAACTGATGAAATAGAAATACGTCATGGTGTATGCCAGGGTTGTATCCTGTCTCCTCTGCTATTAAATTTGTATAGTGAAGAAATCGGTCAAAAAACATTACAAGGAAAACAAAAAGGTGATCTAATTGATGGAGAAATAGTGAATAACTTGAAATACGCGGACGACACGATGATAACAACAAGCAACTTAGGAGATCTGAAACACCTTGTCGATAGCACCAATTTATATTGCAACGAATACGGTATAAAGTTAAATCTAAATAAAACAAAATTCATGATAATAACAAAGAATCAAAACAACAGGGATATTCTCAACATCATCAATGTACATATGGATAAGGTCGGCTACTACAAATACCTAGGGGCATGGATACAAGAAGCAATATGGCCAAACTAAATATATCGTAACCTGAATTGAAATCGTCAGTAATGTCTTAAGTAAAATGAAAAAATTCCTCTCTAGTCGAGATATCAATAATAATTTAAAATTAAGAATGTTCCACTGCTATGTGTTCTTCACGCTACTGTATGGAGTCAAAGCCTTTCAGATGTGGTGTTACACGAGGACGCTCAGGGTTTCATGTACAGAAAAGATAACTTCTTCTTCTTCTTTTTCATCATCCCTTGTACCATTAAGGTGTCGGGTAGTGTTCTAGGACCCACTTTTTCCATTGATTTCGATTTCTTGCAATTTTTGTAGTTCCTCAAGTGTAGTGTCATGTTTTTGCTATGTCTTGGACTATGTTAGTTAACGTTTTCCGTGGTCTTCCGGTGCCTTCTTGTGTGTTGTTTTGATTGTAGATATTTTTTCGTTGTTCTTTCGGGCTCCATTCTTATAATATGTGCTTGCCAATTTAATTGTTTTTTTTCTATTTTGTTCGTTATCTTTTCTTGTTTGAGTTCGTTATATATCGTTTCGTTTTTATTCTGTCTAGTCTAGTAACTCCTTGTATTTTTCTGAGGAATTTCATTTCTACAGTAGTTAATTTTCTTTTATGTTCTGGTAAAGTTGTTAGCGCCTCTATTGAGTATAGTAATGTTGGTGCTACTACTGTGTTGTATACCATTTGTTTTGTGCTTATTCCTACTTCCCTTTTTCCTAATATTGTTTGGTTTATTGTATAATACATGTTGGTCGCTTTTCTAGCTTTGTTAGCCACTTCCATTTCTATTTTGCCATCGTTACTGATTATTGATCCTAGATATTCGAATACCGTTACTTCTTCTAGTTGATTTCCTTTACATGTTAGGTGGATGTTTTCTTCTTTTTTCCTTGTGACTTGCATTACTTTTGTTTTGTTTTCGTTAATCTTCATTTCCATCTTCTCCAGTTCTGATGTCCATATGTCTATTGATTTTTGCATTTTTGTGGCTGTATCTGTTATCAGAACGATATCATCTGCATATATGAGTGCTTCTATTTTTATTGGATTCATGTCTTTATATCCTATTATAGTTTTTGGGGTTTTTTCTAGACAGTTTTTCATTATTCGATCTATGTATATAATAAAGAGTAACGGGCTTAGCGAATCACCTTGTTTTAATCCCGTTTCTATTTTGAATGGTTCTGATTTCATCCCATTTATTTGGATGATTCCTGTGACGTTTTTATATATGCTCTTTATTGCACTCCTCAATTGTTTTGTGACTTGTAGCTGTTCCAGGCAGTGCCATATTTTGTTTCGGTTAACCGTGTCGAAAGCCGCTTTCAGATCCATGAACTTTAGGAATAGTTGTGTATTTGTTGCTATTCTATCTTCTATTAGTTTTCTTATGACACTGATATGATCCGTTGTTTGTCTAGCTGCTCTAAAGCCTCCTTATTCGTCTTCTATTTTGTCTGCTATTTCTTCTCTTAGTCGCTTTTCTAATATTTTACTGTATATTTTATTGCAACTGATGCCAGACATATCGCTCTATAATTATCACAATCGTTTTCTTTTCCTTCTTATGTATTGGAATTATTGTGTTTCTCTCCCAGTCTTTTGGTATTTCATTGTTTTTCCATATCCTTTTTATTAGGTCTGTCATCCATTCCGTTAGTTTTGTTCCTCCCATTTTATCATTTCTGGCGCAACCTCATCTGGTCCATTAGCTTTTCCTGTTCGTAGTTCTTTGATTGCATTTGACACTTCGATGTATGTTATTTCGTCTTGTTCTGTTTCTACCTCTTCTTCGTGTTCTTCCATTTCTTCTTGTGTTTGATGTGTGTGTTTTGAATTTGTTTTCAAAGTATTTTCTCCATGTTTCTATATTTTCTTTCTGGTTCGAACTAATTTTTCCTGTGTGGTCTTTAACTAGTTTTATGTTTTTATTTCTCTTTGTTTTCAATGATTTTATTATGTTCCAGAAGTTCCTTTTATTGTTTTTGTATTTTTCTTGAATTTCTTTCCCAAATGTTTCCCAGCTCTGGGTTTTTGCTTTCTTTACTTCAATCTTTGCTTCATTCCTTCTTCTTATGTATTCTTCCTTATCTTCGTCTTTCTTTGTTAATTGGTATTTCTTCCAGGCTAACTTTTTATTGTTTATTTTCTGTTTTACCTCATTATTCCACCATTTTGTTCTTTTGTATGTTGTTGTACTGTCTTTTCCCCACATACTTCTTTTGCCGTCTGAATAGCTTCGTCTTTGAGTGTGTTCCAAATATCATTTATCGTCATTTCTTTCTTTCGTTCTTCGAATTGTTCTAGTCTTTGTTGTAGTTTTTCCTGGTATTTTCTCCTAGTTTCGTCATTCTGTAGTTCCCATATCTTTATTCTCCTATACTTTTTTACTTCTTCTGCTTGGGGTAGTTTTATTGTTATTCTAGCCGTTACTAATTTGTGTTGTGTACTTAATTCTGCATTTTTGATTATTTTAACATTTTGGATCAGTGTTTCCATTTGTCTTGTATATACGATGTAATCTATATGGCTTTTCGCTCTTCTTTCTATTGCTTCGAATGTGTAGTTTATTTCTTGTTTGTAGAATGTATTGCCTATTCTTAATTCATTTGATATGCAAAATTGTAGCATTTTTTCTCCATTACTATTCCTTTCTGTTTCTCCATAGTTTCCTACGGTCCCTAATCCCTTGTTTTGTCTCTTCCAATTCTGGAATTCCAGTCTCCTATTATTAGTATGTTTTCATACGTTTCTCTTAATTCGTCTAATGTTTCTTGTAGCTCGTTATAATATCTTTCTAACTCTTCTTCTTCCGTTCCTTGGATTGGAGCATAGATTTGTGTTATTGCTAGTTTTGTTTCTAATTCTATTTCTATAGTTATTATTCTTGGGTTTATTGCTTTCCAGTTCAATATTCTTTGATTAATTTCGTCGGTTACTACTATTCCAACTCCTCCTTTAGCTCTTGTTTCTGTTGTGTTTCCTGAGTAGTATGGTGTATATCCTTCGTTTAGTTGTTTATATCCCTTCCCGTGTTTTTTGTTTCACTTAGTCCCATAATTTGTATTTTCCTTTGCTTCATTTCATCTATTATTTCTTCTTCCTTTCCATTTAGGGATGTCACGTTCCACAATTGATTAAATACCCAAGGAACTCCATCTCCACCTTCATAAACATACGTAAGAAACCAAATACAAAAGAATGCTGTAAACATAGAACAATAGCGCTAATGAGCCATACACTTAAGATTTTTCTCAGAATAATACATAATTATGTACACAAAAAACTAGAATCAGAAGTAAATGACGAACAAATGGGCTTCAAAAAAGGTTTAGGTAGCAAAGAGGCCTTGTTCAGGCTAACATACTAACGCAAAGGTGCTTAGATATGAACCAAAAAGTGTTTGCCTGTTTCATTAATTTCGAAAAAGCATTCGATAAAGTTAGACACGAACAACTAAAAAAAATTTAGACAGCAAAGACATTAAATTATTTTAGCACTCCACTAGAACCAAAAACCTAAGGTGAAAGTCAAAGACAAATTTAACTGATGAAATAGAAATACGTTATGGTGTATGCCAGGGTTGTATCGTGAAGAAATCTGTCAAAAAACACTACAAGAAAAACAAAAAGGTGATGTAATTGATGGAGAGATAGTGAATAACTTGAAATACGCGGACGACACGATAATAACAACAAGCAACTTAGAAGATCTGAAACACCTTGTCGACAGCACCAATTTATATTGCAACGAATACGGTATAAAGTTAAATCTAAATAAAACAAAATTCATGATAACAAAGAATCAAAACAACAGGGATATACTACGAATACCTAGGGACATGGATACAAGAAGCAATACTACTGTGTACAAATATAACCCGGAATTTTTAATTTAAAATGCGCAGGCATTTCGTTGGGCACAAACCTTTTTAGTTTTAAGTTGATAGGACTGCTACTGACATCTGTGTCAAATTTTAGGTTAATATCTTAATTAGTTGAAGAGTGACGCTCGTTTTCGTAAACAACCAAAATTAACTTTTTCGATTTTTACCATGTCAGAAAATATTCAACAAAGAAGTTCGATTAAATTTTGTGTTAGAAATGATATTTCTGCTGCGGAAACGCTCAGAATCTTACAAAAAGCCTTCGGTGAACAGACTATGTCTAAAACACAAGTATACGAATGGCATAAAATGTTCAAAGAGGGTCGTGAAGGCGTTGAAGACGAACCACATCAAAGACGTCCAAGAACATCAACTGACGAACAGCACGTCGCGAAAATTAAGGAATTGGTGCTCCCAAATCGTCGATTGACAACTAGAGAGCTTGATGACATCCTTGGCATTTTAAATGGTTCAGTCAACACCATTTTGAAGGAAGTTTTGTGCCTCAAAAAAGTCAAATCTCGTTTGGATCAAAAAACCCTCAATTTGTTGAAAAAACAGCGTCGCATTGATGTGTGTAAGACAATGCTTTCCCATTATCAGGACAAGAGAAATGGCATTATTACGGGCGATGAAACTTGGATTTATGCTTACGACCAAGAAACATCCGATCAATCAAGTGAATATCGTGACAAAGGTGAACCAAGACCGAAAAAATCGCGCCAAAGTTGCTCAAAAATTAAGGTCATGTTGACGGTTTTTTTCGATTATCGTGGTGTTGTGCATTACGAATTCCTTCCACCGGGCCAAACTGTCAACAAGGAATATTATTTAAGTATTATGCGTCGTTTGCGTGAAGGAATTCGCCTCAACAGGACGGATTTGTGGAAAGAAAACTCTTGGTTTTTGCACCATGACAACGCACCATCTCACGATGCACTCGTTATTCGTGACCATTTCGCTAAAAATTCCACCCATATCGTCCCGCAACCGCCGTATTCGCCTGATTTAGCTCCATGTGACTTCTGGCTATTCAGTAAAATGAAAAGACCGCTCCGGGGGCACCGTTTTGACACGATAGAAGAGATTCAAGCCGAATCGAAGAAGGTGCTGAAGGCCATACCGAAACAGGACCTTTCAAAGTGTTTTGATGAGTGGAAAATTCGCTGGCATAAGTGCATTGCAGCCGAGGGGGATTACTTCGAAGGCGATGAAATAGATTTTTAAGAATAAATAAGGATTTCAAAAATTATAACAAAATTCCGGGTTATATTTGTACACAGTAGTATGACCAAACTAAATATATCGTAACCTGAATTGAAATCGTCAGTAATGTCTTTAATAAAATAAAAAAATTCCTCTCTAGTCGAGATATCAATAATAATTTAAAATTAAGAATGTTCCGCTGCTATGTGTTCTTCACGCTACTGTATGGAGTCAAAGCCTTTCAGATGTGGTGTTACAGGAGGACGCTCAGGGTTTCGTGTACAGAAAAGATAACAAATGTAGAGATATCACAATGATCAGAGAAAGATTATGAGGTCATGACAACTATTAAGAGGCGTAAATTTGAATATCTGGTACATGTTGTAAAACGGAAAAAATACAAACTATTAAAAAACATCATGCAAGGCAAGATAAGGGAAAAGCAAAGTGTTGGAAGAAGAAGGCTGTCCTAGTTTAGAAACCTGGAGGAATGGTTCAATTTCAGAAGAACTGCTAACAAAATTAAAGTTGCCATAATAATCTCCAATCTCCAATACGAGAATAAGCTAAAGAAGAAAAATAATTTCCATAAATACTGACTGTAAAACATAAAAAAACAGCGTATGAGTTTGTGTCTGCAACACCTGCGCCTATATGAGGCAACAACTTTCTACTAAGCATAACGACTGTTAACAAGACATGACTTACCATTTCAAATAATCTGTTAAAGCCACCAATATACAATGGAAGCAATTCGGTTTACCAAAACCCAAGAAATACAAAATTTAATTTCCTATGAGCAAGTTATTGTTAACTTAAACCTAAACAACCTATGTCAAGCCATCACCATGAAGCGTTCCAGCATGTTGTCTGTTGGCATATCAAAGAAAAGATGAGAGGTACTCGACTATACCTTATAGTTTTGTATCTTGTGACTTTTATTTATTCGAAACCCTCAAGAAATTTCTGAAAGGTAATCGTTTCCACAATGATGATAAACTTAAAGCTACAGTGCTGGAATGGTATATGCAGGAACAATATGCTTCTTTTCAGACATTATTTAGTACTCGATGAAACAGTGGGATGTGTGCTCGAATGCCCAAGGTGATTTCTTCTTCTTTAATAATAAATAGGTCTCGATGGATTTCAGCTGATTACGTTTTATATACAGAGATGGTTAATAGCATAAAATATTTTAATTTATACGCACACAATCTACAATTAAAGAGTGTTTTGTTTTTTACCCACCCTATAACACCCTCAAAGTAATGAAGAGAGTAGTTGAAGAAAAAAGAGACACCAACCAGATGAACACTGACTAGGTAAATTGAAGATTAAAAATTAAAAAACGCGAAAGTCAAAATATTTGATTCAAAGAAAAAAGCTGAAAATACAAAGTCAAAAAAATAAGAAAAATCAACAGTCACTGATAAAATCCTGAAATCCAACAAGGAGTATAGTTAGAGATTATACAACATTATCTTACAAACAGAACCAATCAAATATACAAACTAAACTTTACAACTTGATATCAAATTTTAGTCATTCTTATTATAATACGTACAGATGCAAAATACTGAGTTATAAATAGGTTGCAAATGCTCATAAACTATTGTCCGATAAAATATTTCAAATCTTCTGATTAAACACGATTTCAAATAAAGTCCTGTGCAGTCAGGCCAATAAGAAATGCGTACAAAAAAAACTTTTTTACTTATCTTCTAATATATTTACAAACTTATCACCAAACGTATCAAAATTCAGTTAGATAATTTGTTAATACTTTACCTTAATGCCTGTTTCATAGCCAACTGCAAAGATTCCAAATCATGTTGCTGAAGTATGAACAGCATAACCGGTCTCTGCAGCAAGGACAATTTATCCCGATTCTGTGAACTCAACGAATCATTAGAATGATTGGTTGTTACAATTGACGAGCCGTCCATATTCGGTACCAGCTTTTGCAGCGTCGTTGAAGGGTTGCATAGAAGCGACGAACCTCCTTGAAAACAGCCGAACAGATTTTTGCGAAACGAATTAAATTTTCCCCTTCCTTACCGTTAACCATTTCGCTACTGCTATTGTTGCGCTTCCGCATCATTATAATCCTTCCGTCGTACCCAGCCTTCGACCAAGGAACCCCGTTGGTGCCCATCGAGACCGATCGGTGGAAACGTAGCCCCTTAATGCTGTCGGTGTCGTTGTCAGACAAAGACACTTCAGATAGAGGCTAAATTGAGGAGTTCTTAAAGCTGGTGAGACAACATTGTTATTGATGATTTACCCTCTGGCCGCTCGGCGGCCTGGAAAGAAACCCTCCTGAATGCTCTGCCTGCGCAATTCTTCATCACAAAAGGGCGTTTCTTCATACGGTGAGGTCGCCCCGAGTGCTTGCAAACATTGGAAAGGAGGAAGAGGGCTAAAGGGGCCCCCGAAATCTGGCGGGGAGTTGTTTTCGGATAGCGATGGCATGGCGCTCGTGGACGGCCGTCGTTGATGCGAGATGACTGATTAGAAACAATTTATTAATACTAGTCGGTATGTACGCCAGAATGTCAGAATAAAATAGACAGATACAAAATTTAAACAATAAATTTTATTAATAGAAAACTATAAATTCAACTAAAGCAATTAATACTTGGTTGAACTTTCTTTATAGTCACATAATGATTTTAATTTTCTCCATTTCTTTTCCACAATTCTCGTTTCTTCTTGCAACTATCTTTCCTATGTCATCATATCATGTGATTAATCGGCAAACCATACTTTGTTTCTCTTCCCACAGTTTGCATTCTGTTGTTATTCATGTCCATCTATTTGTTTCCATTCGAGTTATATGCCCTGCCCTTATTTGCCACTTATTTCTCATTGCTCTTTGTCCAACATCTTTCATTTTTGTTTGTTGCCTAATAGATTTCCATAGATTTTTTTGTCTCTTAGTTTTATATTTAATATTGCTCTTTCTATATTTCCTTAGGCGATTTGCAGTTTATGTAATGATCTTATTGAAAATACTCATATTTATGTGTCGCATGTACAGGTACTGCACATTGTTGAAATACTTGTGTTTCCATATGTACCATGCATTTTCTGTCTTTATTCCTTAGTATATAGTTTAATCTTTCAAAGACCACCCATGCGAGTCTTATTCTACGTTGTAAATCTACATTATGCATATTTTTATCCAAAGTTATTATTTGACCGAGGTATTTTATATTTTATTATATATATCGTTTTCTAGAATATTTTTTACCATTCCTCGATCACCGCTGTTATTAACTCAGTTTTATTTTGAGATTATTCTGGCCATGTATTGTTGGATAATGACACAGGTTTTCAATCAGATTCATGTCTGAAGATTGCTCCTCTTTCCACGTGGCAGTTGTATGCGCTCGACGACAAGCATATATTGTTATTAATAGAGACAGGCCGAAGTTTATTATTCAAAATTTCAATATATTTTTCGGAAATAAGTGTCATCACACGAAATGAAAGGTGATCGACTACCATACCAAATGGCATCCCACATCATTATATTAATTTTCCCATATTTTATAAGCTTGTGAAGGAAGTTATCGTCTAGCTGATTGGACAAACGCCTCCATGCCCAGATTCGACTACTATCAGTAAATTAATAATACTGAGTTTCGTTATAAAAATGACACGGCAAGTCATCCGGTCGAGAATGCATCTTCATTGCCCAATTCTATCGGTGTTTTTTCTGGATGGGTGTCAGCAACGATATCTTCTTAGCGACGCGTTTGTGCAGCTCCACGTCATGTAAATAGCATTTTTCTGATACCTACGCCAGTTCGTCCAGTGTTTTTTGAGGGTGCTTAAGGGGAGGTTCTCATCAAAGTCGACCAAAAATTCAATTTTTTTGTTCCATTTTTTGATAGCTAATTATCAGTAGAATATATTCCCAAAACGGTTTGTATGAAATACTTTTTTTAAAAAAGTTATAGCGAAAAAGAAGTGCGTGTTTTCTGTGATATTTTTGAATTTCCCACCTTTACGACCATACCATGGGTGATCATGGTAAGTATAGCTACCTCGAGTGCCACCAGATATCGGAATATATGCTATTACTTTATAGATGTGCTTCTATATATACTAATATCAACGGTTATAGGGTGTAGCGTTAGTCGACCACGTGCTCCGAATACAAGCAGTTCGTGTACCGAAACATTAAACGCGTTTTTCTCGAAACCACGTTTTTCAATCTGAGCGCCACGATATCTCAAAAACTACTGAATATATCGCTATTTTGTTTATTGTATTTCAAAGTAGATTAAATTTATTGGAGGACAAACCTAAAAAATGATAATATTTATTATTTTTTTTGTACAGCACTCTGAAGAGTAAAAAAAAAGCGCGAAAACGAAACACTAATTTTGCATGTCAGCCATTTTTCCAGTTTTTTACTTTTTGTTGGTTTTATAAGTTCATCCTCCAACAAATGTAATATATTTCATAAACATTTTTGGATTTCTTATTTCAAATAATATGTACAAGTGCTACAGTGCCGCCCACTTGGATACTCTTTTTTGAGACGGCCATGTTTCAGCATAAATAAACAATTACCATTATATTATTTTTTACTAAAAAAATTTATACATACTTTAAGACCTACTAAATAAGTATCAAAAAAATTAAGTTTTTTATTTACTTCCTTCCATGAAAAAAAATTCGAGAAAATCGTGTCATTTGTGGATCGCTAGATGAGAACCAAAATGGATTCAAGTAGCGCAGGAGAGAGAAGAATGGAAAAGGATGGGGGATGCATATGTCCAAGGATGAACGGAATAAAGCTGGTTAAAGAAGAAGGAAAAAAGATGAGAACCTCCCCTTAACAACATCTCTTACTATTGCTCACCATGTTCGCTTCAGAGGTGCTAGAAGTCTGGGTCCTAGCAGTGGTGATCACGTGTCACTTTCTTAAATTAAATAATGAAATTCACTATTGATAAAGTTTCTAGAGATGCACTTGTTTCTCGTTATGAGGCACCACAATCAGCCTGATCTGTAATAAGCCTATGGCTGAAATAATCTAAATCTTTGCATCTACATAAGCGTAGTATAGCTCAAACAACATTAAACTGTACAGATATTTAAGAATGTTAATTAACTGCAGGTAGTTTACCCTTTACCACTTTAATTACGAACTTAGTGTCTATTTTTAACCGACTTCAAAAAAGGAGGAGGTTCTCAATTCGATTGTATATATTTTTTTATGGCTGTTCGGGCATAACTTCTTTGTTTATGAACCGATTTAGATTATTTCTTTTTTTGTTGGAAAGGGGATACCTCAAGGGTGGTACCATTTTAATTTCATTGGCATTGGACCTTGGACTTCGAAGATACACCAGGGAATTCCACAAAATCAAATAGGAAATGTATAGTGATTGAGATATTGGTAGGTTTATGACAATCCAAAAACAAGGTAGGTAACTAACTTTGTTCAAGGACGTTCTGGACTAGACTTTGATTGCGAAGGCATAATGGAACACCTTAACAACAAACAGCACAAATGTGGAAATTGAGATTGAAATAAAAATTTTGTTAAAAATTGTCTTGTAGTCTGACATCTCGTTAAAGTTCGTAGAATATTTTTTAAATGCATTACGTACTACTACTACTCCTACTACTACACCTGTAATGTGTGAATAACAGCAAAATAACATCTTCCCACTACGTTTATTTTATTAATCTAAATTTCAAAATAATATATAAACGTTAAATTTTGCAAAACCGTTTTCTGTACGCGGTAAAAAGGTAATTACATTTCGGAGAAGCATTAGATAAAACTTGATAAGTTTATACATGGAGGAACCGTGGAAAAAAGAATATTTATATTAACAAAAACTAAATAACAGCTAAACGATTAAAATTAACAGAGTAATAATATAAAAATAATTAATAACAGTTTGATGTGCAATTGTATGTATGTTCTTGATTGATCAAAAATTGATTTGTGTCGAACTTTGTAAAGACTGGTTTTTCAAATCGCCAATACAAACTATGTTGTCTGGACTAATATAAAATTAATTATAAAGATATCTAGAGAATGCTTCTTTTTTAACACAAGAGATATGGTAAATTAAGCATTTTCCTAAAAAATATATAAATACAACTATAAGAAAGACGTCTCAATGTAGTCCAGTATAAATCCTCAATTTTTCGAAGAACAAGATCGTCAGTAATGATCACATGAGCACTGCAGTAGCTTACTCAGATCTTAAAAATAATTTCAACATGCGAATATTCTTCTCAGTTACGCTGGTCCTTGGGTGACGTCGATGGCTATCCTTTTTAATTGCTTCTCGTCTCCCCAAAATTTGTTTATACCATACGCAATGAGTCTTCTTAACAATGTCCCTAAACTATGTCTTAAGTGTTCTCAAAATTTCGAAGTATTTTACACCCTATGTCTTAAGAAACCATATAATAATCTGTTGCGCAAAGGACGGATATAAATTCCTTTTGCTTTGACATCGTGATAGTGATTAAATATGTGGTAATACAAGATACCCTGCTGGAAAAATTCCTGTCAAATACCCTTGCCTACAAGACTCGAAAGCCACACCTTTCTCTATCCACCTCATGACACGTAAAACAGAAATTTCGGTTTCTATTTGATAAACTCTCGTATGTTAAAGTAATTAAACGGTTACCAAAGTCTGTACGTCGGGCCTTATAAATTATTTAAAGGAAACATTATGTTGCATTATGACAAATTGCTAACACCATTATAAAGAACTTTTGGAATATCCGACCTACAATACCGGTCAAAAATATATCAACTTTTAGTATTTCCCTCATAACTTTTTAGAACCGATCTTACCTCCAAGATGGTATTGTAAATAAATCCAAGGCCGATCATCCCAAGACTACATCGAGACTCTTCGACAGCAACGTCATCCACATGTCTCAGGACAATCCTAGCCAACGGCAACCGATATTTCTCGCCAACTGTGAGACCCCCTGGACCCTAAACTATCTGTTCGTACTATCAGACGCCGTCCAGTCAAAAAGCCGATTATTTCGGAAAAGAACAGGAAGGCGCACGTGGAGTACGCGCAGGCACACAAGAACTGGACGAAGAAAGAGTGAGAAAATGTGCTCTGGAGTGACGAAAGCAAGTACATGTTGTTCGGGAGGGGACGGGATTTACTGGATTCATCGTCCCCAAGGCATTCGTTTCGATCTCACGGAGGCCTGGGGTTATACCTCTAGCCTTAGCACAGGTCCCCTCAGGAGAATCCACGGTATTATAGATCGTTACCTGTATGAGCACATCTTCAAGAGCATGATGTGTAATTTACCAACAGGACAATGATCCCACACATTGTTCGAAGCATGTCCAGGCCCAATCAATAAATGATGTGTTTAGAGAGTGGTTTTAAAGGTTCCAAAATGAAAAATTTAAGCTCGAGGTTAATGAATGGTTTAAATAACAATATATATATATAAGCACAGCACTTCAGGCCTGAAGGCCTATGGCTTGTATTATTTTCTTCCATCTTTTCCTGTTCCTTGCGCACATTTCGCAGTCCCTAATATTGAGTTCTTTTATATCTTTTTCCACGTCTTCCCACCATGTTCTTCTGGGTCTTCCCCTTCTGTTCTCCCCTCCCAACTGTTGGTGGAATAGACGTCTTGTTACATGATTTTCTTCCAACCTTATAATGTCCCAACCATCTTAGCCTGTTCTGTTTGACTACACTTGCTATCCCAGGTTCATTAAACAGCTCTTGTAACTCTGCGTTAGTTCGTCTTCTCCAACCATTTTGCTCCTTAACACCCCCGTATAAGCTCCTCAAAACTTTCCTTTCCCAGACTTCTAGCTTTTGCTGATTTTCTTGGGTCATCACCCACAGCTCACTACCAAAAAGAACAACTGGCCTAATCACTGATTTATATATCTTTAGCTTGACCGCTCGCGACACGTTCTTTGACTGGAGTATCTTTTATAACTTCCGCACATCTCGACCCTGCCCCGATACGTCTTTCAATCACAGTGTTATAGCTACCGTCTCCAGTAATATCCACCCCAGATACACTACACTTTTAACCTCTTTAAAACAAGCGCTTGCCCGATTTAACACTTTTAACTTTTAATTCATCCTCATCTTGATGTCTCTTCTTGCCCAAAATTACATACTCGGATTTTGACTCACTGATCTCTAGGCCAAAATCACTTGCCTTATTTTCTAACCGTTTAAATAGTTCTTTCAGCTCTTCCTTTGTTTTTGCTACCAGTACGAAATCATCCGCATATGCTAAACATTGGTATGAGTTTCTTAACACGCTATATTCCGTTTTAATTTTGCTCTTCCTTATAATAGTATCCAAGACTGCATTGAATAGGATAGTTGATAGAGGATCCCCCTGTTTTAATCCTCTATTACTTCCAAACTCCTTGGACATTTGAACTTTACCTTATTTGTTGTCCTCATTAGTGTCATTTGGACTAAGGAAATTAATTCATTTGAGAATTCTAGGTAAGCCAGTGCCTTATAAATTTCTGATTTGTAGATTGTATCGTAGGCTTTTCTGAAGTCTATAAAAAGAGCATAGACAATTTTTCCTTTCTTTTCTATCTTCTCTTGTATTTGCTTCATTATAAACACCTGGTCTATAATTGATTTCCCTTTTCTGAAACCAGCTTGATATTGCCCTATTTTCTCCTCTGCTTCTTCTTCCATCCTAACTTTAAACTTGCTAGCACTTTGTAAATTACACTTAGCAGGGATATGAGTCTGTAATTTTCGGGTAACAATAATAAAAAAAAATTAGAAAACAATGATTTGAGAAAGATTTTAGCCAAAAATCTATACTGAACACAAGAATAGTAGTTACAGTATTAAGAGTTGCCCATTAAACTAATTCTATTCATTTTCAAATAATTGAGTAAAATTCAAAAAGGTCGAGTTCTAAATATGCTCAGCTTTGACAACAAAGGTAGATGCTGTAGTATCGTTTTGCCTTTATTGTTTAGGTTTAAGGAAAATGTAAAAAATAAATGTATAATGACAATCCCAAGAAACATAAATCAAAAACGATTGAAAAATTCAATTTTCATGGCAAGAAACTCTTTTATGTACTTGATTGGAAGTCAATGAGTTGTTAAAACCAAGGGAGCTCTACAAACATTAATCAAATATAAAGGATATTTTAGGGTAAATGCGCCTAGACCTGTCATTCTGCTGCACGATAACGTAGAGCCATATAAAGTAAAATCCACTAAGAACACGTTTGATTTGATAGATTGAGAGCTCCATTAAATTTTTATGTGTTTGAGTTTTTCATTAAGCCCAGAAACTTTTACAAAATTTTAACAATATTTTCTTTGAAACCGTTACTTTCATGTTTTTTAGATTTATTTAAACCCATTAATATTAAGTTAAAAAGTTCTTCAAGTATTTTTTTTTATTTTGCAACGAATTTTGACATACTCTTGATGTATTTGAAAGGTCCAAATGCTAAACTGCTGAAAGACCAGAACACTAATGTAGTATATAATAGTCTAATATTTTCATCATTTATAACAATCTTTAAGCTCATATTTATTTTCAAGTATTAACAAAGACAATAAAATATTTTTATCAGATACATTGTTATGCATAAATACATGCATATAGTCCTGCCCTCTTAATACCCTAGGGTGTTGAGGTTCATTGATCTACAAAGTAGTCAAAAAATTTGAGAATTGGGAAGCAACAACCAAAATAAAAACAAATAAAAGACAGAAATGGAGATATAATAACAGATGGAGAGAGAATCATAGAGAATTGGAGGGAACACTTTCAAGACTTGCTATGTACAGAAGGAAACATCAAAAACCTTCAAATTCAAAAAGATCAAGGCATACTATAGCAAAGAGAAAATGAAATAGAGCAGAAGTACATAAAGCAACAAAGATGTTAAAAAAAAGAGAAGGACGCAGATGTTAATGAACATAGGAAAAAATGGATTGAAAGTTCATACAGAGATATATAACAAGGCATTGAACCAAGGAGTAATACTGATGGAGGGGGAAATTGGAATCATACTGCCAATGTTTAAAAAGGGAGATAAAACAAAGTGCAGGTACTATAAAGAAATCACTCTGTTGAGTACGGTTTTCAAAGTTTATGAAAAATCCTCGAAAAAAGTTTACGTAACAAGATAAGCAGATAATAGAGAGACAGATCAGGACGTAAAGTATATATAGCATTTTCTAATTAAAGGCAGAATCCCAAGAAGAAAAGTAAAACGACGTTTAGAAAGAAATAACGAGAATACAAACCTAAAAAGAGCAATAATAAATCTGTATGAAAAGACCAGGGACCAACAATCTCCAATCAAAAGAATTTACAGTGAAAAGACTAAGAGAAGGAGGTATATTAAGTCCAATACTGTTCAACATTGTAATCTATAACATCTTAAAAGAAGTAAAAGAAAAACAACAAAACTATACCTAGGTCGCAGCAACCTAGCACCAGAATGGATTGAGCCACGCGCATTTCCCAACAACATAATCATATTAGCAAGCAGTCAACAAGAAATACAAAAGAACTTAAAGATATGGTGTAGAGCTTTAGAAAAACAGAACTTGGAAGTAAATGTTAAAAAGACAAAGATTATGGGAGTAAAAGCAGTACAGAGAGATGCCAAAATAGAAATAAAGGGAAACTTTAACAGGTCAAAACATTTAAATATTTTGGAGTATTCATAAATAATAAAGGAGAACAGAAGACATAATTCATAGCAAGACTAAAAGTGCAACATATACCATTGTATAAGACACACTCATTAGGAAAAAGAAATCTCGAAGAAGAACGAAATAAGTGTTTATAAATCGATATTTATGCCTATCCAACCTTTGGTTGTGAAAGCTAGACGCTTACAAACAGATGGAAAAATAAATTTCAGAACTCGGAAATGAAGTGCCTCAGAACATTACTAGGTATAACGGACGACATGGTCGGAAATGACATAGTAAGAGATAAATTACAGACAGAGCCTTGTTTTGAAAATAATCAAAAGAAGCCACCAAATAAAATGATATGAACAGAAGATAAAAGACAAGTGAAAAGAATATAAAAAGCAAGAATACAGGAAAGGAAGAAAAGAAGACGCCACAAAAACATGAGCTGACAATATTAAACAGGCCTTAGAGAAAAGAGAATTGTCAAAAGAAGAGATTGAAGCATTAACTAGGGATAAAAAAAGTGAAGAAAAAGTATTGTATAAAGTGAAAGAAATTGAGAGTGTTATACTATTAATAATTTACCTTACGCCTACGGGTATTATAAGATCAAGATTATATACAACGAACTTATGTAAAATGTTTGTCAATATACTCATGATAATTAAAGCAGACGAGGCAACTAATTACAACATTGTTTACCCGCAAAAGTAATTTCATCTTGTTATTCCAACCAAAACATTTAAAAGCATAGAGAAATATAAGCAAGAAAAAAAAAAGATAGTTACCTGTATCAGCAGAACTAGCCAAATCGAGCAGAAACATGGCGTTGTTTTTCATAATCGTGTGAGTTTCCATGTGGCAAACGCTACCAGGCGACGTCACCGGTTTCGTATAAGTGTTCTTTCGTTTGACCATAATTTTGCCGCGGTTGCTTTGTTGCTTACTTCTGTAAGCCCTTATATACTTTTCTCGGCAATTCTCGCATAATAAATACCACGAACATCCAGCTGCAACACAACAATGTAGGAGCGCCAATAACAATAAAAAGTCCTCACGGAGTCCGCCGTCTCCACAATTTCCCGCCCAACCAAGACAGTAGTTTCCACCCGAGTTGTAGCCTCTGCCGCCGGCGTGGTGCCCGCACCCGACGTGAGCCTGGCGCATGTGGTACGTCACGGGATCGGCAAATAACTCGCCGCACAGTTCGCAGAAAGTCTCTTTATCTACGGTGGACATATTCATGTAGCTGTATAAACCTACATCTTCTATAACACAAACATTACATTCAATCTGCTAGAAACAAAACCGAATGTTACCTAAGTAATTACGGGGAAACACCTTCTTCTTGCGGCTCTTCTTGTTGTCCTTATCTACGGTAGCGTTCTTCTCTTTCGAATCCTTGTTGTCCGGTTTGGTCACGGCAGGCGCCTTCTCGATTCGCTTAGATTTGCCGTGGACGGGAGTGACCGCCGTCATCTGCTGCGTCATCGCCTGGAGGCAATTCGTAGACAGTTCTTCCCACAAATACACTAATGATTTCAACGCTGGGGGCAGAACTGAGACAGTTTGGTAACCAAAACCACCATCGGAGGTTGCATCTTCTTTTATCGTGCCCTCTGGGAACTTCCTGTTTCGGATGCGATTCGCGCTGGCGTTTATAGCTGAACGAGTGAGGGTCTCTAAAGTGGAGGGCTGTATGTGCAAGTAAGTGCCAGCCGTGCTCACTTCAACGGAGTGGCGCTGGCGTGCGCGCTCCTCTTTCGTTAGCTCTTGGTGGCGTTTATCCACAGCGTGCTCGGAAGGTCCTCGCGTTACTACTACAGCCCCCTGCTTCGGCAGACTTGGATGGAATTTCAGAAATGAGGCGCATGCCATTGCGTCGTGCACTACACCTGTCACAATAATTGTTAATTTATTTTATTGTTTAAATTATATTATAGATATTTTTATTAATCGTAATACAATCATATAACGTATTTAAATTAACTAATAATTTAATAGTAATATGAAACACAATTTTGTAAACATTACTGAATCCTGTATTATTTTAGATGCATAGACTATTCAGATACATATATTTAACTTATAAATTAACGTCTCTATGAAGTGACCAATAAATATAAAAAGATCATGTAGCTATGTGTTATTATAAACAGTATGAGCGGAATAAGTAAGTCAAAGAAGCTTAATAATTATACGTAGTCTAATTATGGCTAGCCATAACAGCAGGAAGTTGACCAAAAATATTTGTCCTTCTCAATTTGCCCTATTAAGAACGTGATTGTAAAACGAAAATGTAAAGCCAGGTGTAATGACAAAAAAAGATAGTCTTATATTGATGAATATGGTTCACAAAAATCGGCACTCATTATGTGAAAATGTCTTTCAAGAATAAATGTCGCTTTACTATGTGATGCTTGGGCATAGGACAATACCTGCTGAAATGTAAACCATCAACAGTAAAATTTGGAAACAGTGAAGTTACAATACGAAAATATTTTTCATGGAATGGAATAGGTTCTATCATACAACTGAATAGAAATCCAAATGCAAAAGAGTACAAATAGTTTAAACAGTTTCCTACTATCTAGGATAAAAGAATAATTCTGTGACGTTGGCAGCCTGTATTAGCATTACAACGCTCCCTATCCAACCCATAGCTCTGACTTAAACCGCATTGAAAACCTTTGGCGTGGAATGATGGTTTTGCTACAAACACCAACAACCCACACCACGAAAGACCCTTACTACAGCTCTTCAGGGAGAATGCGCTGTCATTTCTCTGTGGACATTTTAAAATAAATATGTAACTTTTAGCATAAGGTATTCTGATAACAGTTTTGAGTAAATGTCTAGATACTTTTAATTAGATATCTGAACACAAAACTAAATGGCTATATGACACCCAATTATTTCTGTTCTATAAAAGTGACTGGGACAAACAAAAATTGTACAGATACCAAATCAAAGATTTTTACTCAATGTATAAGAAATATCGATAACATATTTAAAAAGTTTGCATATAGAGAATATTTCTTCAAGAGTAAATATGCCCAAAAACCAAGAGAACATAATAGAACGATTTCATAAAAAAGGCAACACAAATGATCGCTTAATCTATTGGGCTATTCTAAGTGCAAAACATATTCTACAGAATATTAAAAATATTTAACATCATATATAAGACGGCACCCTACACCAATTGGTAGAAGGGTTCTTGATTAAATAAAATAAAATATATAAGACGAGCTACAAGAGGAGCAGGCAACCTATAAAGAAAATAAATAAACTCAGGACCCCACCTTCTTATTGAGAACAGTCATAGAAAGAAAATAAATAAGAGCACTGTATCCTGCATTCATAGAGAGATTACCTATATCATTACAAAATGTATATCAATCAGAGCAGTTAAGAAAACCCCAAAAAAACATGTCAGAAAAATCGGTACAGTTATAATATATAAAAGAACACAAATCTGAATACTCTAGAATAAAGAGAAGTAGAAAATATACTTACTCACACAATGTTTATAATAGTTTTAAAAAAAGTAATAAAAAAAATAAAGATAACAAACTAAATGCAAAATAGTCTACTGTATTATAAAAGAAGTGAATATACAGAACCTGGTACATTAAAAATAAATTACAACAAGTAGTGGACAACCAGAACAATAAAACAAGGAAAGCAGGGATGACAATGAATATACGTAAAAGCCAAATAATGAAGATTGGTAAGAACAAAACAGAGAAAGAAAACAAAAATATGCATATGTGAGAGAAAACAACTAGAAGAAGCGAGTCAATATAACTCAGGGTGGAATGATAGATAAAGTAAAGAACAGAATATCTAAAACAACCAAAGTGCATTATCAGATAAAAGCAATAGGTATCAATAACAACAGAAATAAACGAACAGACTAACCATCACCTGCCCTATTAGTCTATGTATCCACATTGATGTATGGGATAGAAAGTAAAACACTATTAGACAAACACAAAAGAAAAACAACAATAGCAGAAATAAAGTATCTAAGACAGGTAGTAGGAAAAACTATAAGAAATAGAGTGAGAAAGACCATATCAAGAGAGAAACTAGAATTACAAGCGATAAGAGATAAAATAACAGTAAGAAGAGATATTAAAAGTTGACGAGATAGGCCAAGATTTATATAAATGGATACAACCAAGAGACCAGTAAAAAAAGGGAAAGATTGCTAGCAATCCCAGAACGAACTTAAAAAACCTTTCGATTTCGATTCGAATTTTCGAAATTGAAATCGAATATCTAAAATTATTCGACATAGAATTTTTCTTCATTTTCAATTCAGCGTAAAATTTCCTATAAGAATCACATTTAATCGTAAGTCGAAAATTAGAAATTCGAGTCGAATATCTCGAAAACTATTCGAAATAGAAACTTTTGATTTCGATTTTGAAATCAGAAAATTTCCTATAAGAATCCATTTTAAAATTTTAAAAATCCATAATTTTGTGACAGCGACAGACAGACCGACAGACCGACAGACATATAGAATTCAGTAACGAACTTTTTAAGTTCGTTGAAAATAAGAGAACATGATTGAAATGAAATAACACGTTAAATAAAGGAAGTGGGTCAAGGACTCGATGCTTTAGAATAAAATTAAAAGATAAAGAAGAAAAAATTCTTCATTCCAGTTTAAAACATGCCCTATTTAGAATCAACTATTTCTTGGTGCTCTGGTTAGTAAAACAGTAAAAAATAAAAACGCAGTATCACATATTTGCGCACTTAAACGTCATCTATATAAATTTCACGGCAAATGAAATAGCAGAAACCATATTTTGGGTAAAATTGTTAAACATGTGTGCAATTTGAATGGCGCATTCCTAAATCATAGTTTAAATATGGGGTAATATCACATACCATAACGCAGATACGTCAAATTTTAAATGTTAAATCGACATTTTCAATTTACACAAATATTTAAGTTGTATTTAAATTATTAAAATAATTGACAAGTTTGACCTTCGTACCTACATGAGATTTTATATGAAGCTTAGAAAATCTGCAATCAACAGAATGAAATTTTTGATCGAATACAGATTAATGAGTTGTCTACACCTTTTCAAGCCAATCAAGAATTTCTTTAAGACTGCAAATGGCCGAAGTGACTGACAATGAGTAGCAAGACATCAAAAAATGTTGACAGATTTCGGGAAGTTAATCAAGTGCCATCACTTCAAAATCAATTAGTTTTCCAATTTGGTTAAAACAGCCACATAAACTACCAGGGAACTTTTAAGGAATATATCATAACACACGTTACTTCATAATTAGTCCGCTGACATTTAATCTACAATCACCAACGCGTAGCTTCTAGTTAAAACAGTATATCCTGAGATTTCACCTTGTTTTCCACAATATTGTAAATGTTGCACAGCAAAAATATGCCTTCCCTTCCACCATTCATGGTAAAATCTATTAAAAATCTACATTTCTTTATCGAACACAAATTATTCAAATTTGAAATCTTTAAATGAATCCAATGCCCCTTTCAATATGGTTCGTGTTCCTGACCGTCAATCAGGACAAGTCATTTACAGATACTATAAAAGAGTTAGGAAATTTCCTTAAACATAATCTAATTCTGTTGGCATAAAATTAATTTTTTTGAAGAATGCGCTAAATTTAATTGGTGCAAAAAATTTATACCTTGGTTTGCCTTTTTTGTCTAAATCCTCTTTAGTAAAGTTCCCTACTCAGAAAATTTGCAAATTAGTCCAAACTGCTTATTTAGGATGATATTTTTCCTACCAATCTCTTCAATACTGATCAATCAGGGCTTCTGAAGAAGTTTGAGAAGAGGTAGTCGAATTCCACAAAAACAAACCATCACAGAAACTTCAAATTCATCCACCTCCACACAGTTGATTTACAAGAAATCAACAAAACAGTAACGCGTAATCTTTCTACTATAATACTTATCCATTACTCTCAAGATAGTCCCTCTGAACAGTTAGCTGGTCTAAGAATCAGTTGGTAATTCGTTACTAAAAATTACGATATTTTTGGCAAATGACGCAGCTAGACTTTGTATTAAAAATTTCAATTTTTGAAATTGGTTTTTAACCACTGTTGGCGGTATTACATGCATTTCGGCTGTTGTACCTGCAATACGGGCGTAGTCCTCACAGTATACATTTAATGTGTACATTTGGTATGATTGCGTAAATACCTCATTGTTCCATTTTCTCTTTCTTTTCTACTGTCCCCCCTCCTATCCCGTTGATCAATGAAGGATTCGAGTACTAAGAGAATCAAAGATCAAAAAACGATAAGTATGTATTACCATTATACGCCTCTCACGTTTATCAAGCTCTGCCCATACAGTACCCTCTAGCGTTTTACATATAGAAGTGATCGATCACGTAACCAACTACTGTCATTCATTTTAGAGATTACTTAACAGACGCGCCATCCGTTATCATACGCTTTCTGCGTTGGAAGTTAAAAAGCAAGTGTTCTAGAGCATAGCAATATTTTCAGTCTAATAATCACCAAGAGCACAAAAGATTGGTTTCCAAAGTCAAGGCTATTAATAAAAAAATCTAGAAGAAAAGCTAAAAATCCTCATCGTGCGCATCAGTTCCATCTGAAGGTAATAACATATGGCACATCCCAACCCCACTCATCCCCGGAAAAAGCAGAATCATGCATATCGCTTTAACCAAACCTAAGACCTTCGCTAATACTTTAAGGTAAAATCAATCTAAGTATAAAATTGATAAAGAATAGTACATGAGACGAAAATAGACATTAAAAGCAATATTTGCCTAATTAAAAAATTGCTAAATACCAGGTCTGCATCAGTACTTCGTTTAAGGCAAGAATTTTTAGCGCTGCTTATTATTTTAATATGATTAGGGTTGCACGGGGTTAAAATGAGCAATTACTTGTCAAAACAAAATTTAAACGCAAACAAGAATTTTTTCTTATATTAAAATTTATCACCTGCGTCACCAGCAATTTTTATAAACTAAAAATTTAATTTTCAAAGAAAAAAATAAATTCAAATAAACCATGGATAATGAATTTCACAAAAAAAAAAACGTTTTTCGGTAGATTTTCAGAATTTTAAAGTTCACAATCATTCTTCAAAAGTCAAACTTTTATATAAGCACCAAGCTTTGAGTCACGTATTGTCATTCGTTCAGAGCAGACATGTATCGGTTGCTTTCGAACTTGTGTGACGTCACGTAAATTTCCAGTTGGTACTTGTGCCGGCTGCGAAATAGAGTTAGAGACATCAGATGAAGAATACACGGTGGTTCAGAGGCAGAAACGCGGCGCCCGCCGCCCAGCCGGAGAAGAGCCGGCAGCCAAAGTTCCAACTAGCAACCGCTACACCGCCATTGCTAAAGGTGAAGAAGAAGAGCCGACACAGCGTGTGCCCCCGGTGGTGCTCCATGACAAGCAATTCTGACCGGAACTGCTAGAGAAGTTCAAGAACAACCATCTAAACTTCACCAAGGTCAGAAATCGTGCAGATTTCCCCGATGATTATAGAAGTATGACAAAACTAATAGAAGGTAGAAGCATAGCGTTCCATACCTACGACCTATCCTTTAAAAATCCCATCCGGGCAGTCATTCGTGGAGTACCGAAGACGCTAGCGGACGAGATGGTGTACGAGAACCTGGTGCAAAAGGGGATTCGCGTGCGATTTGTGCGCCGCATGAGAGACAAGTGGCCAATGCCCCTCGTATTTGTAGAAGCAGAGCGCACGGGAAAAGATATATTTAACATTAGCGAAGTGATGCGAGTGATTGTTGAGGCCGAACAACCACACAAGAAGAGGACCATTGGGCAATGTTACCGCTACCAGAAATTCGAGCACGCCGAACGAAACTGTTTCGTTGTCCCGCGCTGCATCAAGTGCGCGGGCCCCCATTATTCGAACGCCTGTGACAAGAGCCGTGAAACGCCAGCGATGTGCGCCAAATGTGATAGCGCGCACCTCGCCAGTTACCGAGTGTTTCCAGCTTTCCCTCTGACGCGGCCTGCCCCAACATCCTGGCAGGCATCATCTCTAGCCCCGACCTCTGAGCAGTTCTACGCCCAGGCGGTCAGGGACGCTCCTATCAACACCCACCTAGCCCGCTCTTCCAACCACAGTAGTCTGACTTCTTGCACCAGAAGCAGCAGACCCTGCAGCTCCCCAGCCCAATAACTCCAACCAAAGGTGAGGTTTTGTATTCGACCTACTCCAGAGAATAAACATCGAAAGGCCGATGGAACTTATCCCGCGTCTGCTCCAGACCTTGAGCGGCTCCACCAGCGCTGGAAAAATTTTCGGACGACTTATGTCACACGCCCAAGAGTTTCAGAACATACTGCTGTGCCGCAATGGCTAGGACCTTCAACCACGACAACAAGACTTCGTCGGCGACCCGACCTGGCGAGACGCAGAATCTTCAACCGGAGGATCCAGAAACCATCTACCAGCACGCTTAAACCGGTCTTCCAGCATTATTCGTGCCCTACATGATACATGCCTACATGAACAGAGACGCCTGCCGAATGCGTCTGAAGATTTTAAATTGAAATGAATTTCTTAAAAAACGAATCAGGTTACAAATTCTAATTTTATCCGTTTTGCACTATTGCGCTTATGTTTAAATAACCAGGAAATTAATCTTAAAACAATTTTTAATCACAGAATATACATTTATAAAGAAATAAATTTAGGACCACATGTACAGTTGTCGTCCTCTGTGAGTATGCAAACCAAGTGATCTATCAAACCACCCATATATTAATAAACAAAACCAAAATAAATCCTTTTGCTAACGTTGTCTCCTCAAATTCACACTTAGTTAAGTTAAACATTCTACTAGTACGGCTGCTTAATTACACAATACTTGCGTGCCTTCCAAATATGGTTCTGTTCTATTATAAATATGCAACTGAATTAACACAAAACACATGTCAACTGTGAAAAGAGTAAGTAATATCAACACTATCAACGTTGATTTTACCTTGGACGAAACCCCATTCTTAAGGATGATTTGCTCAATATATAGAATATCCACTGGTGAAATCGCATCCAGTATTTATCATATAATTTACACCAGTTCTGCTTCTTTACTGAATTGTTGACAACATTCGTACATTCTTGTTTATAACAACGTTTTTCCCATCATGTGCTTGAGTTTTATCAAAATATCAGTTAATTTGATTATGTACTACTTTTGTAAAGCTAGAGGCGCTATTGTATTTTGGATGAAAAATACTCATAAATAATTACGTTATATACATACTACTCATTTTCAATAATAGCACGAATAGTAACAAAAAGTATAAGGAATCTTCAAGCAACCATAAATAATAACAATTTTAACCTTGACTAAATATAAACCTTTTTTTTTTAGAAAAAGATTAACGATTATTCATACCTTCATGCCACAAGAACGCTGCAAACACCGCCCGCAACGATTCGGCCACCGTTGGACTCATGGCTTGCTTTACCGGCTCATTTCCAGGATAACTAATTTTGTTGGCGGCGGCGGCGGCGGGCAATTGCGGCATATTCGCCGGAGATATCGCTCGCTTAGGGCGGACCTTTCCCGGAGCCCGATCCTTGCGCGACATCTTCGGCGACAGCCGATCGTCCTTGGAGCCCGTGCCAATAGAAAAGTGCCCTTTCAGTGGAATGTTGCTGCTGTTCTCCGGGGAAGTTTGCGTTCCTGTCTGGGTCAACTTGCGAGGGCTCTGCTCAGAGTCCTAATGTAATTAACTTAACTCAGGCAAGCACCTCAAGGGGTTAGTAGCAACTTACAATCGGCTGTTGCTGTTTTTTGTTCGGCGTCGCTGGCGGGCTGCTGTCTGAGCGGGTGTGGAGCGAGCTTCCACTGGGGCTTGGCGAGAGGTCTCGCGTGGCTTGGCTGGGAGATTGGGACAGATCGTGCGTAAGGCTGCTTATGAACGCACTAGTGTCCGACTGATTGGAACCTCTGTGTGTCGAAACGTCTTGGCCGGCACCTGATACTGTTATTAAGATTACTATTCCGTTCAAAATGTTGATTCAAAATGATACCTAAAGGAGAAATTCCAATGCTGCGTGGGGAGCCGTATCCCTGGGGGCTGCTGCTCGTGCTGTCGTGCAGCAAATTTCGTCCGGCTAAAACAGAAACATTAATTATCAATTTAAAAGTTATCCTGAAAGTAATTTGAGGGAATTCCAAAAATAGTCAGTCATAGTCAAGTTGATGCAGCTCAGTTAAATTTAACTTGGGAAAAATTCTTAATAACAACTTATACTTGTAAAGCTTTCAAATTTAAGACAATATTTCTAGTATTTTAAATCCAAGAATGTACCTAATAATCCTACGAGGAACTGCAACAGACAGTAGACCAAATGCAAGCCAAAAGACGTCATGTAATTATAAGGGGGGGACTAGAACGTACATATAAGCACGGATAAGAACCTAGGTTTTAGAATAAAGGGACAATACGGTATAGAAAATAAAATTAACGACAACAAAGAAGGGATAATAAATTTCTGTATTATTCCTATTTGGAAATATCTGGTATAAACACAAAAAGATGCGTAACATAAATTTTAAAGCTGAAATATTAGATCACAAAAGTGTAATAGATTATACCACCATAACAAAACAAATGGAACACGCACTACAAGACATAAAAATAATAAGAGGAGCACAGTTATTCATAGACTACTTTCCTCTTGATCATCCCTGATCACCACATTGAAAAGAGAAGTAAAAGAACGAAGGGACGAAGAACAAAATTAAGGAGAAAAAAGTGGCATTAAACAGGTTCAAAAGGACAAATGTGGTAGAGGATAAACTATACTATAAATAAAAAGGAATGAAGCTAAATAAACCATAAAGCTAGCAAAATTATATAGATAACAAAAAAAATATCACGAATGTGATAAAGCAGCTAAAGTAAAATCTACACGTAACATTTTAAATCAGAAATAAAACCTTGAAATAACAGATGGGGTTCTAAAGGCCTGGCAAAACCACTATATAACCAAGTTCATAGAAAATAAAGATCCGTCCTGCTACAAAAGCACAAAAAGAAAAAACAAACTGCTGAAAGAAGAAATGAGAAAGATAATGAAAAATGACAAAGAAATAAAAATAGCAATAAAAACCAAAAAAATGGAAAAACTAAAAGTGGAGATGACATTACCAAAGAATAAATAAATAAAAGAGGAGAAGCAATCAACGGATGGCTAAAATTAATACGAACGAAATATAATAAAATAAATAATAAATAATAATAAAATAATATAAAAGCGAATATAATAAACAACTATAATCAGTCGACCTAAAATAATAAATAAAATTAAAAATAGGAAAATATTGCGAAAGGAGGAAACGAAAAAGCAGCATTCCGCCTGGGATACCAAATGCACGATCATTTATACACAGTTACAGAAAAGCTAATAGATAAGAATAAAGACAATTTTCTGAGTTTTCAGACCTCACGACAACATTTGATCAAATGCCCTGTGAATACATACTGAGGCACTTAAAGAGTTACAGACACGCAAAAAACGAGTGTGAATAATAAAAAGTGTGAATAATAAAGTGATTAGAGTACTGAGGATAAATGGTTAACATAGAGAAAAGAGTGAACCAAGGCGACAGTTTGAGGCCACCATTATTCGTAGTCTATATAAATAGTATAATAAAAAAAACTAAACACAAAGTAATTAAACCAAGTATAGAATATTATAATTGAACCTCATAATGACTCAGAAGTTAATATATGCAGACGATATTTTGATAATGGCAACAAATATAAGACAACTTCAAAACAAGATAAAAAAGAATAAAGATTAATATAAAAAGCAAGATAACGCATATAAACAAAAACGATAGAGTGGAAAGGACGCCCATCCTACTAGAAGAAATACCACTTGAACAAATAGAAATATATAAGTAGCTATGAATAATCAAAACAATGATGAAAGAATAGATAAAGAAACAAATAACAAAAAGCAAGTAAGCTATACTATCAAATTAACAACACAATAATTGGTAAAGAAGAACACAGCATTAAAAAAAAGATGTATTTAGAAATTATCTTCTACCACATTACTATATTGGTCAGCGACGTGGATAACAGTGGACAACCACCACTCAAAAATCATAGCGAAGAGTACTAGGTAAAACTAGAAGGTCAATAGGACAAGACAGTTGTTCGCGATTCCAATATCAGAGGGTGCTTACTTTGAAGGATACTAAGGTAACATACAATGAATAAGTTTTATATCATTTTTTTTCTAAATATATAAATTTTTTAGCATCATAGTTGTAATTTCTTCTGTATTGTCTTGTTTGACAACACAATTGTTTTTTTCACTAATCTTCTATTGGGAAGAAGTGAATACACATTTTATTAAAGGTATTCTCTTTCAATGTATGCACTTTTACCATTGCTCTGAGAGTTTTCATAATGCTGCTGCAAACCATACTTTGGATCCACGTTATACAGTTGCAACAATGTCGACGTACCTCCATAGGCATCTTCTAAATGGTACTCACCATAGGCAACACATTGTGGAAAGATCTTGTTATATTCACATGATTATAGATGCGTTATGCAAAGTTCTGAGAGATAAATCTGTTGCATCGACCAGTGCATCAAATGTGATCATGTTAAACATATGCTGAATAATGTATGACTTTCTTGGTGTAGTCCTCATAGCCTTTGAACTCTGATATCTAGCAAAACACAGAACTTGAACTTGAACATGGTTACTAATTTTGTATGAATATCTAAGGCAAGTTATTCCCTTCCTTCAAAGAGACCACCGCGTCCATTTCTGCCCTTGATTGTCAGCACTGCACAAATGACCTTTCTCTCTGTGCCTTTCAACAACGCTGTTTGGTGGCGTTACGTGGAACGGTTTATTTTCACTAGGTACGCATTTCAATCTGCGGCACAACTACAATTGTGTAATACTCTACTCACACTGTATATGTTACCCATATTTTCAAACTACCAATCGCTAACCATAAGTGAACGAAAATGAATTTCGTCAACAAAGATGAATTTCACAGATATGACCACTTGTAACAGTAAATTATACCTTGCCAGGAGCAGAATCTCGAAACTCATGTGAAAAGGCGCAATAGTCCATTATTATCAATTTTCTTAATGAGGAAAATAACCGCATGTATGTATATACAGACTGAAGTCTGAGATTAACTGTTTTAGAGAATTCTGATTTTCATCATTAGATGCAAAAATAATGTCACAAGATGCATAGCCTTGAGTACACATTTGAGCCTTGGAACACCATTTGATATTTTAAGGGCTCCATTGCCATCACCAAATTTATTCTACATAAATTTGCTCATGATGATATAATACACTTTTCTGACATTTTCAGCTTTTTTAATAACAAGATTGTGTAATGTCTTTTTAAATAGTATTTTGCAAACTCATCATTATCTAACTGTATGAAAACTAAGATTTTTCCAAAATAAAAACTTAAATTAATACAATTTAAATATTTCATTAAAAAACAAAAACTATTTAACTCACGTGGTATTGCAACTGGGCTTGAGCTGCGGCTGGGGATTCTGGGTGAAAGATGACCGGTTTTAGGACTGTTTATTCTTTTAGGAGTCTCAGGCGGTGTGACACCATTTCCATTAGCCCTTGACTCCCCTATAGCTTTCACAAGATCTTTCACCGACACGCCAGAGAATTCTGAGGATGAGCCGCTACTACTAAAATAAAATGTTATCAATTGAATTACATAATTCTACATCTTTTACTGGTACCTTCTACTGTCTTCATTTTTCACCCACTTGGGTACGCTGCTGGGTTTATAGTCCTTAGCCTTCTCCCTTCGGGGAACTTTGGGCGACTCCGGCCTCCCGTTGTCACCAAACACAAACGGATTGGTAGTTGCTCCATCTGTGTTAGTAATAGGAGCAGTATGAGATCCCTGGCGGCTTCCAAAAGAAAAATGCGAATCAGGTGGATTGGGCACTGAATTATGGGTAAAATTAAAGCCGCGTTTATTAGCTTGCGCGCGAACCTGATCCTTCTCGAGGGGAATTTGCGGATGCATATCTAGAATATATTAATAATTTTAATTAGACATATTGTTAATTTTCTATAGCTAACCTTTATCAATATCATTTAAAGTGCCAATATAAAGCACATTGTTATGGCCCATAGCTAAAGACCAAGCTTCGCCTTCTACGTTGAAGCAATATTTCTCCTTGGTAGCTTGATCTAATTGTACCCAGCAGCCGTCACAATTTACTACGTACTCTGTCACACCAATCCGATTACCAAGCACTAGCATCCCCACAGGGGGCGCTTTCAGGCTTGGTCTTGAACGCACATTGTGTCCATGAAGCTCCACATTTAATTACCTGGTAAGCTCCCGTAAAACCGGCGGAAGCTTTACGTCTGCGAAGCATTAAATTAACGAACTCTCTGAACACATGTCACCAAACACTACCTATCGTGTATTTCCGGCAATTTACGCATAATTGTCTCTGTGATAACTTGGTCCAGTATTGATTTTGGCTCCTCGACTGGTAGGAGCAAAGTTTTGCCCAAGTGCTGGTTGTATTGCAAACACCACGCTTCGATAACAGAGGTGGTGCAGTACTGCTTGATTGTTTCGGGTGAGAGGCGTAACCACACCCCGTCATCATTGTGAATCTTTAACAGTGTGATTAAAATTAAACTTGATGAAGTATAGAAAAGACTACCTCGTCAATGAAAGCAATAGTTCCATTCACATGCACCACTCCGATTTGTTCGCTCTGCAGCGATGGATGGGTGCGGATGCGCAAGCCGGCCGAGTTCTTGGCGACAAACTTGCGCAGTTTGCTCGGCTGGTGTGCGGGCTTCTTGGATAAATTTTGTGTAGGAGGAGTCATGCCTTGTGGGGCCTCTTTCACTTCTACTTTAAAAATCTGAAGTTTCATTGAGTGAAAATCTGCTTAAAGAACGTCTCTAAGTAGTTATCATCACCTCTTCCATTTCGTAGCCATCTATGTTGACAACAATGGAATAACAGCCAACCGAAGCGGGCGTCCATGTCGCGCTGTAGGTCCCGTCGCCGTTGGGACGTACTAGCATATTCTCGCTGGAACGCTTGATGGGCGGTGACGTATAGCGCAGTTCCTCAAAAGAGTAATTCTGGTACGCCTGAAAAGACAGGTAGCAAATCATAGTTCTGCAATAAGCATATGCCGAGGTCTAGTGGATTTTTGTGACTAATGTCAAATTTGTTTTACTCTTCATGCACAGATCTTACTAATGGGACGATACATCATCCTTTGACCTTGAATTAGCATATTTAAATATTAAAAACGTTGGAGTACAAAAGCGGCAGAACTATAGTGGCTTCTAAACCATAAGTCGTACAAGAATTTCTATAGGGTGGATGTTAACTATAGAAACAAACTTCGGAAGATGATTCCCGATGGGAAAAGAGAAAAACAATCCACAATACTGGATTATTACATCACACTATAGTATATGATGTCATGCCATTTATTTCTAAGAACTCTAGAGCAAGTGTTTGAAGTGTTTTCCCCCTCCCCTCCATCCCATAGACCCCAATGCAACTGTACAAACACGCTACATCATAAATTAATCAACTCATCGAAAGTTTTCGAAGTGCAGCGAACAGTGTTACAGGCTTATAATGATATGTTTGTAGATAAAATTAACTCAACACACAATACGCAGCTCAACAGAAACATATAGGTTGAACCAAATGTCTTAGTGTATAATATTTTCCCTGACTTCTACATTTGCTGATTGTTCTTTTATTTGAATGAATTGAAAGTTGCAATGTTAATTACTTGTTATTGCACATTTCGTCAAATCGCTTGATTGCACAACTTATGGTGTTTTGATAAATTCCGAAGAACCCCACAATTTTCTTGATCCTCTTGCCCGTCTGCATCAAACAAACAAGGCCGGCTGCAGTTCTTTCTCTTTCATTAATACGGTAAAACTTACAAAAAATTAATTGCTTCACAAAGAAAAAGACCGCTGACTAAAGGAGTAAAGGAAAAAATTGCACCAAGACATCGTGAAGAACAATACTGCCATTTATCAAAAAAAAACTGTGTATTTTTGGACATATGATAATGCAACATTCTTATTAATTTTGCTATCAGGAATCACCTTCTAAAGTTTGCCCCTATAGCTAACGTTCGCTGTAGTTTAACGTTTAAAAATAAAAAGAATAAAGAATGCAAAAAATTGACCAAAATCATCAAAACACCTGACCTACCAAAGATGACAGAAAAAACATTCGCAATGCTAACAAACGTCTACTACAAAGGTCTCTCAAAAACAATTAGGAGTATGATTTTATATATGAAAATATTTTATTTGTACAAATAGATGTGAAGGCTTTCACGGCCGGTGTTATGGTGTATCGTGTGGTTGGTTCTCGGGTTATGATGCCGTGAAAAAGAAAATCTTCTAAAAATCCCCGCTTTTATACTCGTGCGAGTATGGTAGGAATGGTGTCACGTACGCCTTAATCAACCCGATGAATCACGAGATAGAATTGGGCAAACACAAGTTTTATCCAACTGTAGGAATTACTACCTAAAATTGTACAGAGAAGCGGTGGAGATTTATAAATATAAAAATAATTTTAACGGTGACGACGAATTCAATCTACCTAAATTTTGGATTATCGCTCTTAAGGGCCACAAAACAAACCGCGATACTGTGAAAGAGCGAGTGACGTCAAAAAATGCCAAAATATTTCCTGCAACGACCCGATTGACGTCAACAGCTAGCTCGATCACGTTATCTATCATCCCGGTGACGTCAACAACGGCCCCCCAACACCATCCTACCATACTCCCACGCGTATAAAACCCAAAACGCACAGGACAGTCACTTAATTTTTAGATTTTTTTCTGAAGATGTCCGCTGCAGTTGTGGAGAAAAAGTCAAGAGTTTCTGAATTTATAACAATTTTACATTTTATTGTTTATTCTTGAAGCCAAAGAATTACACTGGCAAATCTAACGGAAAGATGGAAAAACAAATTATGGGAATTCATCAACTTATACATTGTTTTTCCTCGAAACAATCATTATTAGTGCAATCTTATGTGTTTAAGTATATACTATCTCCATTGGAAAAACATCAGAGTTCTCGTGTAAAAATGGATTTGAAGATATGGTCCACACAATATAATTTATTACGTCAAAATGGTCGAAATTTATGTATTTTTTACAAATACAGTTTTATATTTACGCTTTGTAAGTATCTTCATATATTATTTCAAATAAGGGAAGGCTGGGTCCCCAATAGCAAATCTTGATTACAAACAGTAAATATTATAACAAATAGAATTGTTAATTATTAGTTTACCTTTCATAATAATCGCTGCTAAACAGTTAAACAGACTCATTGTTGATGCAATACTTAATTTCGCGTAGCTCACAACAAAGGCCGGGACAAAACTTCTTCCCTAATTTCAATAAAAGGTTATGAAGTAAAAGGTGGTCCGAGGATTGGTCAAATGATTTTATTAGATACAGTTAGTCGAAAAGTTTTGCCTACAGAAACACTTAGTAGGCAACATGTCGTAGACAAACAGAGCTTTGCTATCAAAGCTTATATTCGGAACAATGACTGTTGCGGTCGCACAACGTGCTTTTCAAACGCGCTTCCGATCTCGAGCGAAAATTGATTGTTATGGGTAAGTAACTTCAGAATTACTGGCTCTGTGGTGACAAGGGAGGAAGAAGAACCCAAAGTGCGAGAACGCCGGAAAAGCTCGATGTAATACGATGATCCATTCTGTAGGCTCCAAGACGATCTGCACGCAAACATTTCCTTATTTTGGTCCTTCGTTTTGATCCACACAAAATAGTTGTTGCATAGGAATTTTCTAAGCATGATTGTCAAAATCGCCTGGAATTATGCAGAAACATCTCGAGAAGCGTGTTAAATGACGCAGTTGTTTTCTTTGCTGACGAATCGCATTTTCACTTGTGAAAATGCGTTAGTGAAACAAAACTGTCGTTATTGGAGTGGTAACACACGAGATAACCATGAAGCCCTCTCCATAATAAACTAAAATAAAATATAAGTCATAGTTCCTTACGTTTTCGACGAGGGAGGCCAATGTGTTACTGTCATTTTTAATCGACATTTGGAAGTATTTTAGCAATTTTTCTCGCAGAATTTCGATTCACTCCAATTGGAAAACGTTTTATTCCAACAGGATGGAACCACAGCCCATACAGCAAGAGCTTCGTTCCAAATGCTGCTAACGAGCTAACGTCGCTTGACTAAATGGATCGCTCCCCGTGTGATTTCTTCCTATAAGAAAATCTCAAGGCTGAAGTTTACAAACATCGCCTCAATAATCCTCAGAAATCCATTAAATGCAACACGTCAAGGAATCAAGCCCATTCCTCAACACATGTTGGAAAGTACTTCAACAGTACATCGAAAATGAGGAACCTCACTTTATCGGCATTGAAATAAAATTCTACTTCTCTAGTGTTAACGTGTAAAAATAAGTTTTGTGTACCTCCTATTCAACTTGAATAAAGTGTCTTGCAACCCTACCTATAAACATTGGAAAGAATTGTACATATGCATACAATGGTGTTCATTATAAATGCTTGATTTGTAACACACCTTTCAAAAACTGTTTTTATATTAGTTTTTATTGTGGTGACTTCAATTTGTTCTAAGCGATGTGGATGACACTTTTCCCTAGGTGAATAGTATGCAATTGCCAGACGCGATAAGTATTCCAGTTTTCTTTCTCAGACTTTTTAAATAGCGGTTTTGATTTTGAAGGTTAATGCTTATCGGAAGCTGAAAGTTTCTTTTTCAATTTTAGAAGAGCCTTTCCTCGAGATTTCCTGATATTGATAATAAAAGTCACTTCTTATCATAGTCTCCCGAGTAGTAGAAATAGCTACAGAATTGAGCCCAAATCTCTGACAACAGTGATAATATCTAATAATTTTCTTCTTGTAGCGTTATTGTATAACAAAAAGAAACTGAAATACTTTTTTACCGGCCCAATTTACGTTTGTACATTTACTGATATTTCTGGATTGAGAAGATCTTCCTTAACCACATCGCCATCGAATGTCAAGAGCACCTCTTATATCACTATTTGTAGCGATTTCTCCAAAGGTAGTAGATATAATAAGAAATAATACCCGTTTCCGTCCGGTAATGTTTCAAAAAACAATAACTGTGCAGAAGTAAACACACAGAAAACAGTTTTTCACATCTCTCCACAACTCTTTTTGTGCGCTTGTACAAAAAACATCATATTCCCAGCTCCTTAAAAATAGGGACTTTCCGACAGAAAATAATTTTTACAATAAGATCAACGATACTCTTTGAACACTAGGTGGTTAAAAGTCCTCTGGTTAGCACCATTCCTATAGTACAAGAGACAACACCAACTATTTTGCCGCTCCAATTTGCAGATATATTTATTAATTTTGCACATATACTAATCGAAAAAGTCACTGGAAGTAATATACATAAAAAAGATTCAAAGAGCAAAAAGTATAACATTACATGTTATAAAATTTTTCAAAACCAGTAGTTTTTTATAAATGAAAATCGTTACTGAAAACTTTTTATCGTCATAATCTATATATCTCGACATATCCAAAGCCCACATTTTTCTTATACTAACACAGTTGACTGTATTCTTCTTTAAAAAAAATTTACATCAAATGGAGGATAGGCTACCAACAGCTGAAAACCCCAAGCCCTTGTTGACATCTTCTGAAGTGACTATAAGATCTATAATTAGGGTCATAAAGATGTAGAGATCCTTAATTCATTTATGTCGTAAATATTTAACATTCTACATAACTTTTAAATTAAAATAAATGCTGTCCCAAAAAATTATGCATCAAATCGTCCGCTTAAACGCTAATGTTAGTATCGCAAACCCAACACGCTTCGTTAATATGTATGCCTTTATAGCACATTGGATTTAATTGTTCTTTCTTCTTCTTAATCTGTAGCTTCTTGCTTTTCTAAGCAATCCAATAATAATCTATCATCAAAGATTACTATTACCTATATAAGTGTATAAATAATAACTGTAAAAGTATTATAATTTTTTATATGCCGCTTTCTGCTTCATATACGCTAGAGCATCAGAATAAAATATATACCAAATGAAGGTTGGTAGTTCAAAAAAAATAAAGTAAATCCTTCGTAACAGTTATCTGCAACTAAATAACATATGTAGCTAGTTTAGTGTTTTTTGAACCACCCAACATTTACCCCTATGTAAAACTTCAAAGCTTTCAGCTGCGGGCTTACATTGGCCAGGCTAATCGTGTAGCCTGAAAATGATATATAAATTTATAATTAAAAATACCCTCCTCAACAATAAATCAGGTTATAATCCAATTTAAAAGAAACGATAAACGATTAGTGTTACTAGAACCAGGCATCCCAAAACACTTGGAACAAGCAAAACAAATAGTGGTAAGAAAGCTGTTAAGAACCCCCGAAAACAGTAACCGCCTTGGCATATTTGTCAAAAAAAAAGCAAATGCACCATTCAATATTATTTGGATAGTGTGGGGCTGTACAAACGCGTCGCTAAGAAAAAATATCCATTGATATTCTTCCAAAAAGACTGTCTATAAAATTTGACAACAAAGATGCATTGTCGATCGGATAACTATCAGCGGTCCCTCATTTTTTCAAACAAAATCCGATACTGGTATTTTAATAAAAACGATCAATCCTAGATGAGGAGACTTTCATTCGATTAAGTGGAAAATAAATTCCTTTAGAAGACCCGTCCTTCACTAATAAAATTCTCGTTCAGGAAAATTATGTTTTCATGAGGAATGGTGCCCCTTCCCATCAGTTGAGTATAACAAAATATAAGTAGAAGCAACAAATTCGACTTTTATCATAACCGGAGCGATCTCCAGGCATAACGTGACCAAAAAATCGTTAATGGCAACGGTAACAGAAACAGCAAAGAGTATCCTAGTATACGATAGACGATTTAAATGATATCTTACCCTAATTATTAAAAGCGTTGTATAGCAGTAAAAGTTCAAATAAATATTAATTGAAGGTTTCAGATGAATATTTTAGTAAGTCTTGTACTCATACATTTTTTGATGAAATTTTGTATTTGCCTATTTTACTCTATCATCCAAGTATTATGATTTATTTTTTCTGTGAAGTATCAATCTCTATAATTAACTTTATTTTTATTAACTGAATTGATTTCCTTCCACGAAAAATAGCGAATAATTTTGAACACAACAGGTCGACCCTGCCTAATTATAAAAAGTAGCACCTGTAATAACACCTAGTAGTTTACATAAACCTACTCCCCAAAGAGCTTGGTGATGATATTTGAGGAGACAAATTTGTCTGTACAAAAAATATTTTTGTTTGGTGAAATGAATACGGAAGTACCAAACACCTAACAATATTCTCATAGTAAACTATGTTGAGGTGGATTGCTTCTGTCGGCCTTTTCTTGCATTTGCTGCTATCTTTATCCAATCGTTTTGTGTTTAGTAGTCACCTCAGTGCACAAGGTTTTGGAAAAGAATTATTTATAGTATAATATTAATTTAGGTGGTAGACAGGAATAAAATTGAAAATCAAAAGCAATTTTTGTCTAAATACAATTTATTATTATTACGATGATGATCTTTTGATGACTTGTAATCTTTTCAGTGAAAAAAGTATATCTTTAAAATTGATAACTATGAAGAAATCATCCATTGAAGAGATAATTGTTCTCAATCACCCCAAAGTTTATTTTTTATTAAAGTTGAAGTTATCATGGATGTTTCGAGAAAACGACATTATAATTTTAATTATCTTCAATCTCTTCAGTTCTTTAAAGGAACGCTTTCCAGCAGATCTAGCGACTCCTACATATCCCAAAGATCTGGTATTCGAATGGGACCTCTATTTCCAGTACTGCTACTGTTGTTGCTGAAAGACCGATACACTTAACTTTTTTCACTTTTCACCGTGTTCTCCATGCCGCCTCTTCTATTTTATTATTAAAGATAAAAATGTAATCCTTTCATTTTATGCTAGATAACTCAAAAAAAGTAATTCTTTTTAATAATAATTTTCTTATCTTGCTTATCTTTAGAGAATTCCATGAAAAATTCTCCTACAATAAACCTGAACAGAATCTATAAAACTTGTCTAGTTGACCACTAGAGAGCACCACGGGCAGTAGCTACTGTACTTTCCTCAAACATCACTGTAGCATAAAATCGTTCAACTAGTCACAAAAACGGTATAAATAAGCTGGAGATCTGTAGTCAAAATCTTATATACCAAAGACAAAACGCCTCTTGTGAGCTAAATGAGAACCCTTCATCCGCTCGTTCAACGGGGAAATTTTCTTAATTACTTGAATTTGATTTTGTCATATCCAGCTTTGAGATCAAATTAAGCTGCCAAACAAATTTAACTAGCGTTTAGGTCCATCTATCAATGGAGTTGAGAAAATTCTGTAAGTAAACATCAATAACAGATCAATGTACACGTTTATTACGAAAGCTTTTGAAACTTAATATTAACAACGTAAATTATCAGATTTGGAAAATTTCTTTAAAGACAAATCAATGTATATTTTAGTTACCTCGTGTTTGGTTTTAGTTTTGACAAATTGATTAAGCTTCCCTGAGATGGCGCTCATATGCTCACTTTTTCGTTTTAAGCTTCTGATGCGGATTACCGGAAGAAAGCCTAATATCCCCGGTTTATCCGTCCGTCTGTCAACAAGTATCAACTCAGCAATCACAAGGAGTAGAAACTTGATCAAGGTGTCATTCGAAAGGTCTCGGCAAAAATAGCTCATAGCCGCAGAGTTTGTGTCTCTAGGTGGTTGAGGTCCTGAGATATGTCCGTTTCTCAATTACAAACACGTATCAGAAGCCACAGCAAAGCTTTGCGAGTGATGGACTAATCGCTATCGCTACCTTGTTTCTTTTTACTTTTAAGGTTGGGAGCAATTTAATTTTTTTACGTTAAAAGCGGACGTCCTGGTGTTATGCTACTCATTTTCATATATAATGTTGCCATATATACTTTGTAGTTTCAGCGTATCATTAATCACCGCAGAATTTAAATATGTAAATAAATTAGAAGATTTCTGTTATTAGCTGACTATTTTTCGGGTCAACCCCATTATATTTGCAAAAATAAATGTTTACAAGTATAAGAGAACGTGAGAATTCGTGACGTTAGCCATTGGCGTTAAACATCCAGAAACGGGATAGCTTTGTCCCACTAACCCGTGTAGTTCGTGTTTCAGCGTTATTCGAAACGGTCGCTGTTATTTCAGCTTTGGCCTGAAAGCCAAAAATGCTTTTAAGCTAAGTAGGTCGCGAGTTTGCAAGAAAACTTGTATTGTTGGAATAGGTGAGAATTGCTGTGAATAAACGGCAAATGTTTTGGTTAGTTTTATCGATTGGATTATAAAAAATGAACTCTATATTAATTATTACAAGCATTATATTCATCTGTTGCAAACATCACTCGATTACATTATAAAAAACATCACGTATAACTTGTTTCAATGTTTGTACGTTTAAAGTTTCACTGCTCAAATAAATCTAAATTAAAAGTCTGAAAAGAAAAATTTTTAACTTACCTTCATAACAGTAATGGAATGGAAACACATCTTGTCGCGCACCGTGTGTTCGTATGGATGGTGCAGGGGTGGCGGAGGCAATCCGCCGAAGGCGAGCGGATCAGGCAAACTAACCCGCCGCATTTTCCTCCCAGCATCGTAATCACCCAAATCCTTCTTGTCTATAGGGATAGCTTTCACTTCAACCTGGAATTAGTTCGATCAAAAAAAAAAAAACACACAAAAATGAGGTCTCACTCCATACCTTCATGTTAGGAACATGGACAAGGTCCGAATACTGATCTCGAGTAAGAATGGTAACGATGGCAGGCCAGCCACACCGGAGATCCTCTCTGGAGTACAGCACCTGGCTCCTGGACGGATCTACCCGGCTTCCAGGCTGCAGCCACTGCGCCAGGCGCCCCCCGCTCGAGCCGGCGACGCATCCCACGAAGTCGCGGAGGAACAGGCGCTCGTTCGAGTGTATGCTGAAAAAGTGATTTGCGACGTTACACAACACAATTAGTTTTCACGAACCGCTTAATTATGACAATAGCCGCTGCTTTATTCATACGCTCCATATGTAGTAACGCAGATGAATGAAGTAGATAGTACACGAAATTTGATTTGCAAATCTGCGACCCCAATCGCGGAGCCCATTCAAATGAGATTCTCGTTAAGGAGGTATTTTATGCATATAAATACGGTTGCGAAAGGTCGAAGATTTTTTGTTCCACTCAAACAACAATAATTCACCTGCAAAGTATGTTAAGAGTAAGCGATAAGTTAAAAGAAAATGTAGTAAAACAATTGCAGTAAGTGCGGACCAAGACAGTTTAATTGGTATACATTATATTATATTACTTTACTTTACTGCACACTTTATATTTGTACAAAAAAAGGTAACCATTAGAAGAATAGTCTATATTTATAAAGGACATGGGCCTGTGCGTAAAAAGTGCAGTTTATATTACTACTCAAACGTCTTTAATGAGTATAGATAAAATGCTTGAAGTTTGAAGTACATGGTAGGTCGTACATTGGTTTATAACCTCGTTGACATAGGATGTCTGTAGGTTTTCGTATATACTATTATTTGACAAATAATACGCTGATTAGAATCTGGCACAGCAGGTAAAATTTTTGACTGAAACTTCTGCAGTACATCGAATTGAAAAACTAGAACATTTTCACTGTTCAATTTCAAGTTTATATATATATAAAACCTTATTTTCAAGTGAAGTCAAGAGTTTCTTCGTATAAACCAATACAGTTTTTTTTTTTTTAACATCATTTCTTTTATGGAGTGCTAAATTTCAACAACATAAATAGGCCCTACCACCTTCACAAGCTAAACGTACCTTGGGTAGATTTAGAGTCGTTGGTCGGTATACGCCAATGTATTAATTAACTGATTGTACTAATTGGGTTTATGTGATCTTGTATATAATGACTAGCTATTTGAGGGGTTCGTGGCAAGAAAATTCAACAATATCATCCGCAAAGCTTTATATCACTGCTCTTTCTGATGTGCGCAAATCTGCAGTGCACACTAAGTCCAAAAAGTCCAAAAACACTGCCTTACGGAACTCTAGAATTTGTTTCCTTGCGATACTTCTCTACCAAACTTACTTAAAACAGAGATCTGCAAGATCATATTTTATAAAAAGAAAATACTTACGAGAAGTGAATTTCCTGATTTTAAATAGCAGCTAGTCGCTACATTTAGATACACCATACAGGAAAAGTAAAAATGTGTGGAATCAAATGCAACAACACTAACAAGGAAACGTCCCCAAGTGTCAATCGTGGAATTGAATAAAAAGTTGTTTTCTGTGCTTGGGGTATGTGGTCTTTTTGTATGTCGGTGCACTTTTTTCCGACATTGGACGTTGAGGCCACTTTAAGGCCGGCTCAAAACTCAATCCCGTATGTCTGTCAATGACAGACATTGCACTCGGGACACGACGGTCATAGGACAATAGGGGTTCACACATTGCATTTTGGGTCACATTGTTTGGGGTTCGTTAGGATAGATTTGGCTTGGGTTAGGTTAGATTGTAAGTTGTGGGTCAGCCAGCGTATTCTCATGCTTCTTTCTTTGTAGGTATTCCAAAAATGCTCAACGTTTGTTTTAGAAACGTGCGACCATCAGCCCCAGAAACAGAAGAGGAGAAGGAAATTGCACGAATGTTGTTTGCAACGCTTCAAGAGCAGCTAGTTCATCCAGATGACATGAACTGTTGCGACTATTTGGATTATCAACGTGAGGATTCGGAGAACGAAGACAACGAACTTTCAGATTCTGATGATGACCCTAATAGTGATGAGGAAGTGGAGAACATGGAAGCACGCAGACATGACTCATGGACTCGGGACCAGAAAACAACATTTTGAATTATTAGATAACATGTAGCGCAAAAACATAAAGCCCTAGAAGACCTTTCCGTTCAGTTCAAGCAAATTTCCAAAAATTACTTCCCCAAGCAGCTTTATCGCTTTCAGCAACAAAGGGACCAGGGAGGAACCCGATGTGAAAAAATAAAAATGATTGATGAGACGGTTGCGAATCAGTTTCGAAGTACTAGATCACAGAATCTACCAGATCATGATCGTCATTTGAAAGCGTGAGTATACCAAAAAGCTCAACAGATCCAGTTTGAATTTAAGGCTTCCCACGAGCAGTTGCATCTTTCAAAAGAGAACAGAATAACGTCCCGCAACGTAACGAAAGCGGTTACAACACGACATAACATTGACTATGAGAAAATAGCGAAATCAGCGAATGACTTTATGCTTAAAGCCCGCCCAATAATCTCTCAGTACGACTCTGACTATGTTATTAACACAGATCAATCAGGCTTTAATTATGAATTTTACTCGAAGAGAACGTTAGAAACATGTGAAAAGAAAGAGGTATTGCTGCAAGCAACACACAGCTACACGGTGCAGCGATTTCTGACGATGTCTGAAAAGCTTGTTAGTAAACTATTCGTCGTATAACAGAAACAGGTGGTGCTTTCGGTAAACTGTCATGAAAACTCTACGGAACAAATAATGCCAAATTTTATTGTGAAATGCAGCTCCTCCAGTACAATATCAAAAGAGTTGGTATACCAGTTCCACAATGAATAAGTGACATTTCTAGTTGAAAATCAGCCATTAGTGTTAATGCAACATTCATGAACTGGACAAAAAGACCAAACCCTGTTGAATCAATGCTTCGATGAGCAATGCAAACAGCTAACTATACCTCCGAAACGACTGGAATGGTTCAACCATTGGATGTATACTTCTTCAGACAGCTCAAGATTTTGGTGAAAGCAATGTACGATTTTGTGATGCTCAACAATTTGTCTAATTTGAACATACACAGAAGACTCAGCATACTTGCAATGCACTCATTTTCATTTAATCAGTTACTGTCATAGGTGTTTGAAGCCATGCGAAAGTATCCTTAGATAAAAATTAGATATAGCGATGAAGAGAAGCAAATCTTTCATAATGTTAATGAGTGAGCTTCAAGGAAGTATGGCCGCCATCAAGACTACAAAGCTTACTGTTTTATAAAATATGATTATTGGCACATGCCTATGTGCTATAACCATGTATTAAATGACAACAAACCACATTTTCATGAATTTGTTTTAACCGAAAAATGTTTGATTTCTTCATCAAAAATTGCTTAGAAATTTTAAACATAAATATACCAGCAAGTAAGGTAAAAGTAAAAGTAAAAGCTACCTCCAGCACTCGAGTCCGGCGCTCTACCACTACACTACCTTGTCTCGCTTGAAGTGGTAGCGCAACAAGCGCCACCTCATTCAAACATTGTCAATGTGGCCAAATTTCAATCGGCCTTAAAGTGGCCTTAACGCCCAATGTCGGAAAAAAGCGCGCCAACACACAAAAAGACCTTCCCTTGTAAGTACAAAAGAACCAGACTGTGGAATGGAAAAATAAATGCGGAGGTAAAATAGAAAAGACCGTATGGAAAACCACAATCAGAAACGAATAAATAGAGAGAATTATAATAAAATGAGACAACAAATAAAAACAATCGTCAAAAATTCAAAAAGAGAAATAAGAAAGAACTATGAAATGAAACTATGGGAAAGTTACATAACAAATTATAGAAATTACTAGACCACTACAATGAGAGCAATAAAAGTAAAGACAGAAAAAGAAATTATGGGAGTAAAAAACGAAGAAAATAAATTGAAGGTAGATATTAATAATAGTATAAGAACAGGTAAAGAATATTACGAAGACAAATTTAGCAAAACAATAGAAGAAAAGGAACAAAGCCATGAACAGTAGGAGGAAGGATCACAAAGCAGAGAAGAAATAAAAAAGCAATAAATACAAAAATAAGTAAAGAATGAGAAGACAAAAAATAACCAGAAATGGTATCCAGGAAAATAAGGTAGACACTGGCTTTGGATAATATGCAAAAAAAAACGAGAACAAAAGTAATGCCAACGAAGTTGAAGAAGAATCTAGTAATACCTATATACAAGAAATAAGAACAAGTAAAACGCGATAATTACATAACTATATGCCTATCATCGATAAGCTTTAAGATCTATACAAAAATAATAAAAAAAAATAGAATAGAATTACTAACAAAGCAATCAGAGAGATGACTAAACAAGAACCAATAATAAGCAAAATACAAAGAAGACAACTAAACTGGTTCGACCACATAACAAGGATGAACTCAAACTGATTGAAGAGTTTGGGGAACAAAAAATCACAAGAGGAGAAGACGAAGAATAGGGAAAAAGCATGGTTACAGCAAATGGTAGATATAGGAAACAAAAGGAACAAAACAATAGAAGAGATTAAGAAAATGGCATTAAATAGAAAACATTGGAAGAAATGGGTGGATAGGTAAAAAATTCTAACTGTAATCAGACACCCAAAAGTGTGCAAAAAAGGGTGTAAGAAGCTCTTCAAGCTGAACTTTGTCAAATAATTATTGAATATTCAGAACGATTGCATAGTATATTCTATTTTCTATCATGATATAGATGTCTCGACTACCAAAAATCATGCGCCCGAGTTATCTACATTAGGGTCAACTAGATCATAATGCAATGAAAGAGCCTCGCCCTGGGGAACCGCCTTCGTGATCACAGTAACCCCTGCACCGGGAAAGTATTATAAAAAGTAAATTACAGCGAAAGTTGACTAAGCGATTCGAGTTTAACAACCCGGAATTATTGGGATTGTATAATTTAATTTACATGCTGCACACCATAACATCAATTGTTAACTGCAACAAGAATTGAAAACCCTACATCATTCCGATAATGGATTTTTCTCTTATTTGTACCCCACCTGTTTCTTTTCATATTTTTTTAAATATTTATTTAGTAAAATTTTGATTTAACATTACACAACGGGGATTAAAATCGCCTGATCATCTTCAATTACACCTGTGAGATTAGTCAACCCAGATGGCGCCAAATAGCGCGGTCTCGAGCTTTAAATAACCTTGCCGTAAACACTTTGTGGGAGTATTTAGAGCAAGCACAAACTGTGTGCAATCTAGTATTATTATACTAGAGGCGTGGACTTCGATTAGCTGTAGAGCTCCCGTTTTGAAATATTTTTACAAAAATATTGAAGATACCTCCGATAACGTACATTCAGATAAACTTTCCGTTAATTTAATAAAGTTTACCAATTTTTCAAAAAAAATTATCAAAAATCCTTTAAAAAAACGTTTACGTGTATCTCCCCCCTTAAATCAGTGAAACTATTTTATATTAATATTTCTACATGGTCTTGTTTATCTGGTGTGGTCCTTTCACAATACCAAAAATAGTGAGTAGTATTACTTCATACATTAGAAAGCAACGTTATAACACTGCTGTAAATATCTAGCTAAACGATGATACACTAGTGATTTAGAATTGGTAGTAAGTCTACTAATAAATCAAATAAATCCCTAACACAACCGGCAATCCCTCATATCTGTTTCGGGAAAGTCGTCACCGGTTGATTAGACAACTGCTTTTGCATATAGCGAAAGTCAAAGTATAAAAGCATTCTGACAAAATTACTCAACCCCCTCTCCCTGTCTCTAAAGGGTCGTTTAATTTGCACGTAGGCGACAACCATCTCAACTGCTTAGTTTCTATTGTAATCTTTCTTTTGACAAAAATTACCTGTGCCTAAAAGAAAAAAGGAGTTTTCTACTTCTAACTCGCTTTATGCATTCATAAAGAAATTCTTTTTTCTCGTCTATTTTTTGCTTTTGTTGAGGGGCTGGCTGCGGTGCGGACGGACCCGGGTTCGTTTCCCGGAGCTGTCTGATGCCTAGCGGGTGGTCTACTTAATCACTAAAAATAATTGAGTGTCTGCATTCACTCGAACAAGGGGTAATAATGGCGGTCGTCGAAGGCGCGGTGTTTGCCACATCGCCCCGCATCAGAGATGTGACGGACATATGAGAGCCTTAAGCAGGCCGTGCTCCTATGTGAAGCATTAAAACCTTACAATTATTACTTGAAAGTTATCCTGTTTTATCCCTCGGCAAAACTCTATATAAGCCGGTATTCTACGAATAAAGAAAGCCAAATGATTTTGCTTCTTTTTGTCAAAGTTGAAATTCTCTTTTAGAATATATAAAAGAAACAATAATAAAATATACCTTACTTGCATCTGCCACTAGTACAGGGTGTTGACTATACAACTAGTAATATTACTGGAGTCATAATGAAAACAGACACCGTACAGCCGGCATCGGCCACAGAGGAAGGAGCAGTGCATGCAACGTAAACAAAAATGGAGTCAGCTTGACTATTCAAGAGCGAACTAAGAGTGCAGCACACTGTGAACTGCACAATTGCATTATTCTTGTCAAAAACTGGTGGCATACAGTTAAAGGGGAGAATGCCACACTACGTCCGGAGACAATAAAAAAGTGTCATACAAAGCTAATGACCACAGGCTCGGTGAACGATACAGGAAGAAATGGCCACCCAGAAAGAGAACGTAACATCAATGCAAGAAATGTTTCTCCTTAATGCATCATGCAGGTTGGTGCACCACCTATTTTGCTTTTACTATGCGTAAATGGTTTTCAAGACAATGGCTAAGATGACGGAGACCTTACTAATGGCCTACAAGAAATTCACTTGTGAAACTATGCAAAGAAAAAAATGTACAGGACAAAGCCTCGCACAATAACAGACTTGCAACCACAGATTCAGGAGGCTCTCAGCGACATCCCAAATGATTTTCTATCCATTCCATATTCAGCCGTTGACACCATTAGTACTACCTTGAAATTTAAAGATTTTATTTTATTTTCTTATGCAATAAAGTACATATATAATTCGTTTCAATTATAAATATAGACTTTATTAACAAATTTTATTGCCGAGTTACTTCTTGCCCATACTGTAGTTTTTGTACATAATAACAAGGCTCTGTAACGCCCCATGTGGGAGCATGGCCTTTCGAATAGAGAAGTAAAGGCTCTCATATGTTTAACCTCGCTCCCCGGTCGTCACGCATAATCTCTGATCCGGGCGTTTAGACAACTATTACACCTAGTTCGAAATTAAATTATTTTTAGTAACTGAGTAAGCCATCCGCCAAGCATTTAAGTCCAGAATTGAACCCAGGTCCGTCCATACCGCAGCCAATCGTCTCAACCGCGCGGCCACACTGGCGCTCAGTTTTTGTACATACTTGTTGTAATTTATCTTTTCGTATCTCTTCCATTTATGCAACATAAATAAAAAACGAAGAAAGAGCATTGCTGTCATGAAACAATACACCGTCATACTCCGGATTCAAAACTGCTATCAAACAACTGAGGTCACTGCTAATAGCAATGTTGCATTCTTTTTAAAATACAAGAATAAATAGTTTACTTGCTTCGGCACGTGAAAATGTTGGCAGTACGTTTTCTAAGATCTTATGGCTGAACCCTTGATCCAAAGGCTCTGCTTCATTTTTTGATAAGTTTGATAGATCTGGCATTAGAATACTTAGTTTCCCCCAAGCATTTTTCTAAATCTTATACACCAACTCCGTTTAGGTACATAATCGCTTAGAATATGTTTATCTTCAGCATACTTTTCCTAAAGCGTACAGTTCTAGAAAATTTTATACCGACAAGCTGTCTTCATGTGACAGTATCTTGTAGTATTTCACGATATTGCGCAGATCCTCAAGCCCATTACTAAAAAGATTTGTTACTGCAAGTTTCATTGCATCCGCCAAGACCACGCTCGCGGGCATGCATATTTCACGCTAGCGCAAATGACTTTGAAGACGAGCGCGCCGCGAATAGCTTCTTTGAAAATGCGACAAACAACCGGATGTTTCGCAAAACTAGGCGCGGTAGTTGCCTCTGTTTTGCGTGAAACCGCGTCTTAAAACTCGAATTGGCGAAACGGCGCAAAAAGCAGCCAGCGTCAGGTCGGAGGCGAACGATTAATAGATAACCAGCCGCTCGGATGGGTTCGAAGAGCCTGCGTTTGTGTCGTTTTTAATTAACACCACCGAGCTATTTATATTTGTGAGGTGGCGCTTCCCAAACACGTAGTTGTGTGTTTTTAACGAGCTCCTTGATATTTATAAGCAGTCGAAGGCGCCACAACTTAGCCACTCACCAAACGATCATCAGTTAGTGAGGGGAGAATTATTAGTTCTTAGATAATCATCACATTTCCAGTTAAGATTAAAAAATTAATTTTGGACAAGTTGCGGAATTTACTTCATTTAATATTTGTGTATATCTAGTTGCAAAACTGAATACATAAATAGTTGCTTTCCCTATAATTATAAATACACTTCTTCGTCTTTTTCTTCTTCTTCTTCTTCTTTTCTTTGCCCAGTTATACCTTTCGCTATTGGGCTTATAAAGTAAACGAACACACAAGTAAGAGAACACGTTTACCGTTTAGCAGAATAAAAGGTAAGTGAAGAACCTAACACCAAAATTTAGTACGCGAAAGAAAAAAAATTGCAATAAATTTTGAATCATCATATCCCCAACGATCTGCTTCGATATCTAAATCGTTCTAGTTTAGACATTACATCTACATTACGTTCGATAAAAATACTCTAGACCATATAAAATACCGGAGTTCCCCTAGAATAATTCTTTTGATTATATGCATATTTACTCGAGTACTAGTTGATGTATCTCTTCATAAAAATTGAATTTCTTTATTTCCATCTATTTTTAAGTTGCCCATATATCTAGCAATTATTATAGGTAAAATTTGATGAATACACAAGAAGTGAAAGTCCAAGATGATATTCTTCTTTTTCTTTACATTTGCTTTTAACTTCTTCAGAGCTGAAACGTGAGTTGACACTATAGGTATATTTCAAAAAAATCAAAAACAAGTAAAACAAAAATATAAACGTTTGGTAACAATTAAAAAAACATCGATCAATAAAAAAGGTTTAGGGATACAATAAAACAAAAATATTGTTCAGTCATGCCTCGACTTGTCAATATTGTGCAACAATGCAGCGATTGCAGCATTCAATGCGTATTTATTTCTAGTGTAATAGTTGCTGTGCAAAATAAATGTTAATTATGAGGCAGTTTCATATGAATCATGACTTTTTATCGGTCATGTCCGTGGCGTTGATGCAAGATTTGTCTACCTGTGTTGAAATTTTGATTGTTCACAGCTGTACAAGTATTCGACATTTTTTCTGGCCTTCAGTTATATATACATTATCTTTCATTTCATAAAAGAGTTAAGGAATCAGCAATGACAAGAGAAATTAATCAAATATTGGGTAGCGGTATACCACGTTACGAGCAAAAGAGACCATAATGTTCCTAATAATAGTAAAGCTAAAAAACGTAGTGAATAAGTTCCAAGTGAATTGACACAACAAGACGGACAGTTTAAGGGTGGTCTCTTTCTTGCTGCTCTTTGGAGTCTTTTTGTAGGCAGATTGTGACACAATGAAAAGCGATTTCTATACAATAATAGTAAACGAAAGGAATAGTGCTTAGTCTACAAAGAAGTCCTCAGACAGCATACAAAAGCGAATATTTATTTCATGATCATGGAAACTGTATGGTAATCCAGCGAAACCATCATCCACTATTCATCCTATCAACCTGGTTGAATAATCACATTCAAGCCCTACTACAGAAAACTGGACGTTATGGATAAAGCAATTGCCTTTAAAGCAGCCTTCTTCACAACATGCAACATCTCAAATAACACGAGCAATGGTGCGAAAATTAATAAAGTTGGACTGCGAAGTTCTCGCTCAGCCACCTCATTCGCCCGACCTTTCATCTAACAGATTTTCATATTTTCCAGACCCTGGGCAATTATTTTTACCCTACAATATTCGACATTTTATTCGAAAGTACTTGATACATACATCTCTTTTACAGATCAAAACAAGTCTAACCTTATTTTACTTACATATGTGGATTATCACATTAGTTCATTGATTGATAGTTGCCCAAATATAAGCGTTTTCAGTTACGGCGCAAAAATGATAAAAACAGAATGAATGCATTTAATATCTTTTTTAAAAAAAACAGCGAAAATATCGACAAAAAGACTTTATCTACGGAATGGCTCAATTTTGGATAAACAAATTCAAGTGTAACTAAACCGGCATCGAAAGCACACCATGCTCTGGATGTTCAAAAATAACTGTCACATCAAAAATCATCAACAAAATCCATGAGATGGTTAGCCAAAAGATATCTGAAAGTGTGCGCATTAATTGAGGCCAGGGGCACCTTAACTGAGAGTTCAGTTCGCATGAGAGCAAAAAATAAAACTAAATTTTCCTTAACAACAAAAGCTTATTCATACACGAGCATCAGCAGACTGTTTGTAAGTATGTAAGTAAAATTTGACAACTAATTGCGATGTTTCGTCACCACAGATAAAAATTAGACTCATCACTATACAGTGACAACGTAACAGCAATTCAAACAATGGGCTATCCGATTTGAATAGACTATCAAATATATATAATCCTCTACAAAGATGATGGTGGTAATTTTTCGCAATAAAAAAAAATAATCTCATGGACCAACTAGAGAAGAAGAAAACCATTACTACAAAATACTATATATACAAAATATATACTTTCTTTTAGAAAAACTGATAACGCGCTTTGGAATAGCAAAAATCTGCTGCTAACTGACTCGTCAAGAAAATATTAACCGATCAATTTTTACAATTCTTCAAAATCTACCATTTTACATTTTACAGTGTAGCTCCTTCAAAATTTTTCTGACTGGGCAAAAGATTGGATCGAGCAAAAAAGTGGTAAGGAACCTAAACAAGAGCAGGTTGAGAATACCTGCGACAAACGAACAATACAAGATTGGTATCAAAATTTCAGGGAAGAATTACAAAATAAAGTCCGTACAAAATCAACCCTTAACATTCATGAAAATAAATTAACAATAGAAGTTGAAGAGTTCAATATATCCAAAATAACTATAAATCGCCATCTTCATAATGTTGGAAAAATAAAAAATTGACAGATAGGTTTCGCATATTGAAAGAACCTGCAATAAAAAATTGATTTTGGACGGTAATCCTAAACAAAATAAACAATGTCTGTATGGTGGTTTAGCCCATCATCCACTATTCTTTCTTATAACCTGAGAACACAATCACAATAGAAAACTACCACAAAGAATTGGACATTATGCGTGAGAAACTATCTCTAGTCAACAGATGCAAACCGATACTTTTTCATGACAACCTGAGATCTCGTGTAACATGATGGATGTTACAAAATTAGAATTGGGCTAAGAAGTTTTTTTTTAGTCATCTCATAAATAAGACCTTTCAACAACAAATTTTCATTTTTTCTAAAGCGTATGCTAACCGAAAGACTCATTATGGACTTCAAAAGTCTCTCTTAGCGATAAAACTTAAATTTCTTTTTAAAATGAAATTTTTGCTCAATAAAAAATGTCAATAAAAAATCGAATGTCAACGGTAAATATTTTGTAGAATCTATGGCAGAAAAAAGAGTTTTTCGCTTTTGTGATAAATAATTTTAATTATGCTAATAATGATTCGAAACTAGTGAAAATAATCAAAGATTCTGATCGAAGAATCTGATTTCTTTGATACTTATTTAAGGTACATATTTTTCCAAGAACGTGAATCTTCCATATATATAGCCTACAAAACTTATCATAGACTTTCACTTATATCTCGTAAGCCATTTGAAAAACACAGCAGTAGAAGAGAGAAAAATAGATGGGGGATTGGGAAAAAGAGAGTAAAAGAAGAGTAAAAAATAGGAAAGTAGGGAGAGGGCGAGACAGAGAGAATTACAAAAGAGGGGGTCGAGAGAGAAGAGGGGGGAAAGAGGAAAAAAAGAAAAAGGGAAAGGATATATATATATATATATATATATATATATATATATATATATATATATATATATATATATATATATATATAATAGGTCTAGTAAAAGATATCCATTATTTTTGCATTAAATTGAAGGTTTTATTTAACATTCTTAGAATAAACCGATTTAGGTTAAATATGCGCCGTTTTGTTTGATAACTTGTTGCCCTTTTTAAGGTAATTCCATTATGCCTCTCTCATAGAAGCTCTTGTACCTATGGGCAAAAAACTGGGACAGTCAATTTTCACAAGCCTCTCTTGAGGCGAATTTTTTATCAGCAAAATAGTTCAGGTGATAATAACTTGGTGCCAAGTCCGGACTATAAGGTTGATGCATAAGAACCTTCCAACCAAGCTCCCGAAGCTTCTGGCGAGTCGCTATCGATGTGTGCGGCCTGGCGTTATCTTAATGAAACACAATTCCTGTCCTAGTGGCCAAAGGTGGCCACTTCTGGCGATTACTTCCTTCAGACGGTCCAATTGTTTACAGTATAGGTTCGAATTAAGAGTTTTGCCGTAGGTATATGATTCCTTGCCAATCCCACCAAACGCACAGCAAAACCTTCCTAGCCGTTAATCCTGGCTTGGCCACGGTTTGTGCCGGCTCACCGCGCTTCGACCACGACCGTTTTTGCTTGACGTTGTCGTAAGTGATCCACTTTTCATCACCAGTCACCATCCGCTTCAGAAATGGGTCGACTTTGTTGCGATTCACAGATGGATATTCGGTCCATAAAGTTTTTTGCGTTAACTCGTGTGGCACCATCCAGCTTCTTTTTGTATCCAGTCTTTTCCAAATGGTTTCAAACGGTTTTTTGTGCAATGTTTAGCTCCGTAAACCGTAAACACTATACACATTTTCAGCCGCCTGGTTTGCGTTTTCATCTTTATCGAAGAAAAACTGTAAAATATAACATATTTTCTCTTTTCTGGTGTCCATCTTTGACATGAGCTCAAACAAAACTGAGTCAACCATTCACAAAACTGTCAAATAAGTTTTTATAATACGAAATGTCAGCTTTCTAACGCCATCTAGCGTAAACCGATCGGACTTTTAGAGCGCGAGATACAATTTATTAAAGCCATCTATTGGAAAAGTAATGGATTTCTGTTTACTAAATGTATATATATATATATATATATATATATATATATATATATCTTCTTCCCTTCACGCTCCCCCATCACCCGTTTTCACTCGCTGTATCCTTACATCTTAATTTATCGATTGATACTTTTTCTATTGTTATGTTAAGTTTTTGTAAGAAAACTTTAAAATTCAGTTGTTTAGAAAACTGTAGATATTTTTTCAAAGAATAAATATAAAAAAAATTATGGTTAAAATTGATGTTTTTTTTTGGCGCACTTACAGGCACTGCAGCCTCAAGGGCTTATTGTGCCGACTAACATGCACTTATTCTAGGACATTCACACACACACACACCCATGGGTTAAGAGAGACTCAAACTCGCGCGCGCCGGCTTGAGGACAGAGGCAACTGCTTGAACCTGCTGAGCCACCGCGTCCCCAAAATTGATGTTAAGTGTCCCCTTTGCCCATGTGTAAAAGCTAATACCCTTTGCGCTTTTTGAATAATGTCAGTCGTCTAAATTATTGTTAAGCGAGTCAATATGTTTTACTTATCTGTCTTCTGAAACTCTGCATTTCTGATATTTTTTTTTTGAAACACTTGTGTTAAATAACGCACCAGTTAGCTATCCGAAGATTTGAAGAGGTTAAAAGCTAATGTAAAGAAAAAGAAGAAGTCATCTTGACCTTCGAGTGTATTCACCAAATCTTACCTCCAGTAATTATCACATGTATGCATAACTCAAAAAAAAAATAAAAATATTAAATTCAGTTTTTATGAAGAGATAGACCAACTGATGCACGTGTGATTGTATATACAATCAAAAGTAATGTTTTAGAGAAACTTGGCTATTTTCAATGTTACATTCTATCGTACTGGTTGATCAAATCCTTAAGTCAATTGATAAAGTGTATAGGTTTTAAAAAATAAAAATTAATATGCAATGTCTGTTTTTGGATAAAAAATAATCAACTAACAATATTCACAAGTTTGTCGTTAGTTTTTAGCAATTACTCGCAAAGGTCCATTTTCCGATCATCACATTAATTCAGTGACGGAGAAGGCAAGTTTGCAATGTAGTAAATAGTTTGTGTAGAATTTTATTTCTTTGGTAATGATGATAGATCCGACTCAAAACCACAAATGATGATCGGTGTAAGGAATTATATTACACTACACACCGGTCCAACGACTTAACCTCTCATCGCCAACGACGACGTCCCCAGAGCTGTAATAAAAGTGAGATCAGGAAAAAGAGTCAACGATAAGGATGGAATAAAGACGGGATACCTTTTATCTTTTATTCCTAGATCCGCGTCTCCGACGATTTGACATCCCAACGACGATTGAAAAGGGAAGAACCACAACAATGTTTCCACACATTTCCGGGTAAATGTTGGGTCACAGACTAATTACAGCCCAAAAATAAACTGCCAGAACACAAGGAGTGATGATAGAGAGTTTATGCAAAACAACACATAATTCATTAGCTCCTTTTCGAATATGAGTACGATTTGAACGCTTTTTGCATGCAAACCTGGCATTGATTACCGGCCTCATTCACGAGCATCAGTAAACGTACCGACTTTTTGACATGCCCTGTAAACGTTACACTTCTCAGCTTCCCATTCCAATGATTAATTAAACGATGGATTTTGTCATGGAAGATTTGCTGATGAATTTTACAGAAAAAATATTCCTCATATTCCTTCGACTTAAAACACCTGCATTTGGATGAGATTCGGTCTGCTCGTTTACCAAATTTGGACTTCTTTGATTCTTAATATCTAGTTTAGTTTATTTTGAATTAGCCAAAAATATAATTAACTTTACTTATATAGAGCAGAATCCTGACCCAAAAAGTCAAAAGAATTCTTTTTATTTATGCGTAGCCTGTATTGCTAAATCACAAAGGTTGCTAAAGGGTAAATGTAGCTCTCAAACACCAATCCTATAAAAGCACTTGATTTAAACAGTAGGTTCAACCATTTTTTCATTCTTATTGACCACCATTGAGGCTTTCTTCTTCTAGAGTGTTCTATAACTGTAATAAACTTGGTGAACTTCATTTTTATAAACGAATCCATTCCCGTTAAATCCCAAACCAGTTCATTTCCTACAACGTTTGCTCATCCAGATGTTGACTCTTGTTGGTGAAGAAATCGTAAGGTTCTCCAGGTTTGGAGACATCGGCATGTTGAAGGGCGCGTAAAATATTATTCCTATCGTGTTTTGCAATACGTAAAGATAATTCCACATCAAACTTAAACTTGTACAGATCAAAAGTATCAACAATACTTCCCAGAAACAAAATCACAGCTCTGTATTTCCAGTACTTCTCATTAGTCAGTAAATAATAGTTTATTAAAATAAACCACCTAAGCCTCTTGTACCTGGGCTAATCGAATGGAGTCGATTTTTGAACCTACAAAATCTGGTTGGCGTAGATTTTCTTACAAACTTTGTGATTCCCTGGATTTTTTGAAACCTTTCCCAAAGCAACATTTTACGGCCTTTTTTTAATATTACTAAATCGTGAATATTATCCAGAAACATTTTAACCACCAAAAATCTTAAGTCCAAGAATATTCACAATTTGGTATTTTGTGGCTATGGCAAGGATCTCCTCCATCCCCTAGATCGAATACTTCGTCAAATTAATCTCTAGACCACACGCCCCTGTAGGCCATCATATATCTCATATCCATAAATTTGCTTTCTCACTAATTTAACTATGTCATTCCTTGAGTATCAAAATCTTCTACCAATATTCCACAAGCTAGAATCGACATTTACATAACTGCAAATCTGACGTAACACACCCGTATCTTATTTTTGATAAAATGGCATGAGTCATTATTTAACCTCGACGGCACAAAATTACCGATAATTATAACCCACATGCTAAGTGAAAAACGATGTTGATAATGAACTTCTGTAATTGCGTGTAGGTTGCCTTCAAACCATACATAAATCCCAGTGCTCTAATTAACATTAAGCAACCCACAAAATATCACATAACTAGACTCGTTAACTACCAAGCTTTTAAAATTCTCTAAATTGTCAACTGCTCTAGCTCTTGCAATAGCATTTAAGAGTTCTTAATTTAGATTAACAACTTCCTCTAAGGGAACTGTTTAACGAGGCACGGAAAAATATTGTAAGACTAATGTCTTAACTTTGAGTATTGAGTTTTTTTCAAACG